>CP099839.1:17715777-18938823 GCA_030062745.1 Capitulum mitella | reverse complement strand
AAATCTACTGCAAAATCCATAAACAATATATGCCCTTTTTGATGTTTCCAAACTGTGTTTTGTAATGCTTTTGCTATTTGTTTTGTGATGATTATTTTACTGATTTACCTTTGCAGGCAGAAAACATGCCACATGTAGATGAAGACCTAACAAGCAGGCCCGATTATGTTTCTGTGCCTGCAAACATTGCAAGTCCTGTCAGTATGCTACACATTATGTTACTTCAAAAAATATCCATTTTTTGACCAGGCTGCATTTCAGCTAGTCAGACTGTGTTGTGATGATTATTATCTCCAACATCTTTTCCAATATACTTTTTTCTCGCAGCAGCAGTGGAACCTGTATGCAGAGGGGAGGGGGGGAGTGTGACAGACACGATCTGGTCTGGTTCAGTCTGGTCCATTCCCACCATGCAATGTATCAGTCCTTTTCACTACAGTCAAGTACCGATAACGGTGCCCCCGCGTCCGGTGCTGGCGATGTGACTCCTCCCGTGCAGTGCTTGAGGCACTGGCTGGTGGCGCCTCAACGTGCAGCACTGGCGACAGCTCCTCCACGTCCGGTGCCGCTGTAGCTACAATGGCGGAAGAGCTGGCTGGCACGGATCATGGTTTGAAATATGACGACTGGACTATTCGTCCAGTCCAGAGGACCTGATCGTCACGACATTGACCCACCTGCCAACGAGCAGAACTACCGACCTACCGTATACTATTACACACAAATTCACGGCGCTGGTTGAGCAGGAGCAGGGAGCAGCAGCAAACTTTCCATCAACTCGAGAGCGACTTTTTGCGCCCACCATGCCCTGCAGCCGGACCATCTCAGCCGCGAGCTTGGCGTGGTGGCAGGGCTCACCCGTGTGCTGGAGAGCAAGCACCCAGACATGGTGAAGGACATTGTCCGTTCTTTGTCCGGACCTGCACATTTATTTGTTTGAGACATGTTAATGCCCGTCGACGGGAGGAGACGCTTCGGCGCAGGGAGATGCGCAAGCATAAGGTTATGCCCTGTAGGTGGCAGCAGAGGTCTTGGAGTGTTTTATTTAACTTATTTCATTTACTTATTTTATTCAGGCCATTTAAGTCAAATATATGGCAAAATGGGCACAAAATTTGTTCGCTGTTCACTTCTGACATGGCTTGGAAGGGGACATTTCATGACATGATATTATTCATTCATTCATAACATTCATCCTCCCAGCCACACCAGAATCAGAAGCCATGATGAGACAGTGCACAAGACCTTTGGCATTTGGGTCAACAGCTCCAGACAACCAAAAAGTGCTGTGGTTGGAGCACCAATAGTGGCACTGAGCCAGAGGCCTTTAAAATGTTTAAATAGAAGTTGTAAATGTAGGATATTGTGTTTTTTTACATACATACTTGGCTTATCTCAGTTCAACAGGCATGGCTTTAAGTCTCTAAACCACCATTTGCCACAATATTGTTATGCATAACCAAGTAAATACTTATATTCAAATCAAGGTCAAAGACCTTGCCAATCACATCTTTTCCAGTTATCAATTTGTTGTGTTCCCATTAACAATGGTATGTAATTTAGATGTGCAGTGCTTACTATTACCTTTATTCATTGTATCTTCCTTGATAATGGATCCCATAAAATTCCAATGATCAAATGCTGTATTCATAAGGAGGGCTGCACGTAAGGAGCTGTCATATTAGTAGAACCGACTTAAGCATTAGATATGTAATTTGTTTTCATAAATTGCATTTTTCATTCCAAACAATGACTTGTTATCAGCCATTTTCAAGCAACAAATTTATATTTTATGTTTTTAAGGCCCATTCTTTTGTTCTTATATATATATATATATATATATATATATATATATATAAACAAACAGTCATGCTTGGAGCAGTGTACACCAATCAAACCCCAGCTGTAATAATACATGTCAGTTACTTTCATGTTTTATCACATGCAACAATTATCAGTCTACTGCCCATTCCAGAATAGCATGATGATGTTTCTGAAGCCTCAGTTTAGGTTTGCACTATACAAATAAATCTGGATCCACATTTTGTAAATATTGTTCATAACATTGGCCTCTGCACACAACACAATTGTACCTGTCACTTTGATTGTTGTCATTTTTTGGTTTCATTCTCATTCTTCAGGCTACTAAAGTTAAATTGTAACATGTAGCCACATGTTACAATTCAACTTTGCTGGTTATCACATGCAATTATTAGACAACCAAACACAAAACACAAGACACAAAAAGAAAACAAAAAGCATAGGACAAGTTCCCAAGGCAATAAATTGGCTTCATCACACCTGGCAACAGAAAACAAATGGCACACCATGTCCTTTTCAAACCAAATATTACTCTAAGAAACTATAATCTGATAGGAATACCTGACACTGCTTACCCTGGTTTTGGCGCGAAATGTATAAAAATTTGTTTTGGCCTCATTTTTATTTGGTCAGCAGACGAGAGATAATGGATATTGGAACACGCCTTATCTCTGATCTACAAAAAGCAGCCAAAGGAGCGCGCTAAAATTCCTCAAGCAACACTGTATCAATGAACTGGACCCCCTCACGCAAAATCTTCTTTCCATAGGTGCACCAAAATTAGCTCTCATAGAACACGCTCTTCTCATACTATCCGTAGGTCTGGAAATGGTAGCAATAATTGCGCAAACACAGAGAGGAATCTTCATATGGCAGCAAGCCTTTTCCAAAAGTAATTCGTTTGCTGAAGGGATCCCTTTACTGGTATTTCGCTGTGTTGCAGATATTATCGAAACATCCTCTTCAGATATTTAGAAAAACAATTAAGCCGTATTTTACGCCACTTTTGATGATTTCATGAGTTAAAAATTGTTATGAAGCTTACATCTCATTTAGAGACAGCCTAGTTTTCTGCCAACTGCCCTTCAAACATTGGCTTGATTCCAATAGTTTAGCATGGACGAAGGGATTTACTCATGCCCGGGTGACGTCACAGCTCGGAGAACGGTTGAACGGGGCCTGGATCAAAATGACGACGCGCCACACCAGCTTAAGCCTGTAAACAATTCCTGTACCTTATATTGAGCATGAATGAGAAAACCCGTAACCCTGACGTCACACATCCCGACAACCAACTCATACCCCGATCTGAGAGTAAATGCATAAAAATCACCAGAATAAAATTTTATAACCATATTAGGTACAAGAAATAGGCAAAAAGGGATTGACTAGATTACATACAGCGCAATTTCCCAGTAAACGCAAAATACCCATTTATAAAGAAAAAGATATGCAACCCTCGCCTTCGACGTCAGTGGCGCCCTACATACAAAATATGAAAATTCACGTCCGGTGGGGGCTGCGGCGCACCTCATGTTGGCGGCAGGCAGCAGATGCCCAAAAGTTTGCGTTATGAGAGAAATGTGAACGCCATGGTCTCCGGGAAGCTCTTATCCTCCAGTCTTCCACAAGTGGCATGTGCCTCAGGAAAATATCAATCATGAAAGCCTCCGTATTGGCCCAGATATTGCATGGACCAAAGTTACAACATTTTCGTACCTTTGGAGCAAAGAACGCGTGTCGCCATTCCACGAGTAAGAATTCGGTCTAATTTCGCCTTCTTTGTGCATTCAGGCAGTTTTCGGAATCGCAGTTTGCTCTGTGCTGCATATTACAATGAGTGTGTTTCCTGTAGTCGTTTATGCTTGTCCTAGGCGTCTTTCATGGTGGCTGTTGTTAACTGGTGATTGTTGGATGGATGTGCATCCATTTTTTGTTTGCATGCCTGATGCCAGATTTCACCAAAGCCCTGCAAGGTTAAAAATAAATATGCTCGTGGCTGATTGTTTTGTTCTGCACCCATGGAGTATGATGATGGCAACTGCATGCCAGCTCTATCTATCATGTGCTGTTGCATCCCAAACAAAATGCCATGATAGGTTGCGTGGATCTCACTTTGGAGCAATGCTAGGTTTTTGCATGCTTTTTGCTATGCACTTTGGCATCTGTGGTACACAACCTGATTTTGGAGTCTGCCATTGCTCATCAAAGAGGAAATACAACAAAAATGAACACTTCAGCTTGAAAATGGCAACCTCAAAGCATGGGTCCATGATCTTGTCACACTGGCAATCAGGCTGAGACATCTCTTTTTGAAAGGTTTGTCAAAAATGTCATTCCCCCTCAAAAGAAATTTGACATTTTGGTTTGCACTGGGTAATGTCAATGTGGTGAAAACATTGCATTGAGATTTTTGTCATTATTCACAGTATTTCATAATTGTTTTATATCAAGAATGCAGTGGCATTCATTGATGGCATTAATAAACAGAAGTGAATACAAAATGCATGACAAAGAGTGGGTGTGGACTTTCTCACTGTTTGAAGGTATATTTCCATAAATGCCACAGTGGTACACAGTCATCAATATCCTGTGCACATAGAATCAAGTATTGTGAAACCTTTCATGGTGTTCAGTTTTTCATGACCTAGAAGATAAGCACAAAAAGTAACTGTAGTAGGTGATAGTACTAATGGGTCCCAAAAACTAGTGAGTTTTTCAGGGGCCATTGTTCTTCATGACAGGTTTGATTCCTTGACAGTGGTGCATTAGCCATGGAGGGAACCAGGTTTTCTCTTGAATATTTGTGTATGTCATTCAGTCCTGTAGCTTTGTTTGGATATGGTGCAAAGCCAACAGGTCCCAGACTAGGGTTAACCTGAACAGTTAACCCTAAATGATGTTACAACTAAAAATGACATTATAGTGCTACAGATTGAGTGTGACTCCAGCAACAGTAATTAAAATCATTTCACAAAAACTGGTAAGGAGGCCAGAAATTTCTGTTGTAAGCTGATATTTGCATATCTCACATTCTAAGGCAGTAGTTGTATGATGAGATAAAATGGACAAGTAGCTAGCAAGCCAGGCCAGCAGATAAACAGTGCCTTTCAAAAAGCAGCATCTCTATTGGAGAAAGCAACCCTATGAACTTCATTGGTCTTTGAAGTATTGAATGCAGAATTTTAGATTCAGTACTGGGACTCATTGTAAAGGTGTGTTAAACACCACACAAAGAGTTTGATAGAGCTAGTCCTTCATGGCTGCCCAGCAGCTGTGAGCAATGTATTTTGGCCTTGATCAGTACATTTGGACTCTGATGTAGCCTGCCTTGATGGTATGTCACCAACTGACATTGACTGAGGGGAAGCTGGCAGCCTGCGGCCCACAGCAGACTATGGTTTGTTTGCTTTTCCATACCAGCCAAACCAGGGGGCTTGGGCAGCAAGCTTTTGGCCCAGGTGGGAAAATACTTGCATGCAAAACACACATTCATGCATGTCTCTCCTAATGTCCCTCCCCAAGAAATGATTAGTGCCACCACCACCAAAAAGTAAAACTTCATTTGGCCAGACCATTGCAGAGACTGCAGCTCACCACATTCCCAGTCTTATCCAGGGTCCTCACAAAATCAAATTAAACCTCTTGGCTCATACTTTCTGGTTACTTGATGGAGGCCCTGGAGTTGTGCAAGAAATGGCATCATGCCAAATTCTTGTACACTGGATGAGGTAGAATTTTTGAAGCATGTCAGATACAGAATTTTAGGAATGTTTGATGAATACCACTCTAATGTGTGCCACTCAAATGCATAAAGTTTGCATTTGAAAAGTGCCTGAAGTCATACATGAGCCACGATTTTAATGAATGTTATTATTTTATGATGGTGAGCAGCATGCAGGTCATACTTGTGCCTGAATCGTGATGGGAATGGGATGTAGCCTATCATTGTTTTATTTCTGATTCTAAGTTGAGCACGGTAAGTGAATCATCACGTTGGCACGAGACTTTCCCGAGATGGTGCCAGATCGGCAAAGGGTTCGATGCATAACGGCGATAGTATGGATTCCATCAGGATCCTGGTACATTTCTGATGCCAACTTCATTGAAACCCACTTCAGTCTGTTCCAAGTAGCAGGAAATTGTGCTAATATGTGTCCTGTTGCATTGCAGCTGTTTCTCAGGAGTATGATCTGGTTGTGATTGGAGGAGGCTCTGGTGGACTGGCCTGTGCCAAGGAGGCTGCAGGCTATGGCGCTAAGGTGGGATAATTTTCGCTTTGTCTACCATCTGTTCTGTGTTCTGCTGCACATAAATATGTTTGCATTTGTACAGTTAACATATGCGTTTCATTAGTATTTCATATAATATTGATGGATACGGTCATTAGTAGATAGTTTACAATGGATTTTTGAGGGTTTTTATTATTTATCCTAGTAATAATAAAGTGGACAGATTCATTGCTACTCATGTACAAGTATTTTTAATAGTTCATACACAACTTCATCTTTTCTTATTTGAGTGTTGGTAAGTGGTAGGGACCTGATCGGGATTTTTGTGATCCGGCCGGATACCGGATGTGCCGGATCGGGGTGCCGGATATCCGGCCGGATTTCGGGCCGGATACCGGATATTATGGATAACATTTTATTTGCTGTTTGTTGCGGGAAAATGAGACGAAAAAGACCGCGGTAAGAAAGGTCTGAAAAACTGAAAAATACTAAATAAAAATATATTAACAATTTGCGAATCCTTCCACCTATTGCTTGGAGTTATTGCGAGGTTTCCCCATGTTTCATTGTAAAAAAATAAATAAAGAACGCAGCGATCATAGCGTAGATCACCGATCACCATCTGTGACTGAAGGCAAAGGGCGAAGGTTCCAAAATGCGCAGAATGCCATTATAACGCCTTAGTAGACCTCAGATACCTGGTTTGATAACCATTCTGTACAAATACTAATGTATGTCCACGGAAGTATATTACCCCTTAACCAGGGGCGCAGCCAGGGATTTCTTAAGGGGGAGCCCGGAGCTCAGTGTGAACTGAAATCATACGAAAACTGCCCGCTGAGAAAACGATGTGTAATGATTCTCACAAAAAAAAACGCTGGCCTAAGAAGAAAACTCGGACTCTCGGGCCAACCTTTGGCTGCGCCAATGCCCTTAATACTTGCCCGTATAGGGCCTTCTGTATAAGGCGGACGTATGGGGGGAAAGGGAACTTGGTACAACCCCCCAGCCGTTTCAGCATCTTGCGTCCTAGAGTGTCGCAGAAAAACCGGCGTGTTGCACGTGACGAGATCTCACGACTGACATCCCTTTTTAATGTCTCATGTCAACGGATGATCTTCCAGATCGGGTCAAATGTCAGAAATGGACAGAAGTGGTACTTTTCAAGTTTAAGTGCAAATGAGCGTGAAATAAGAAATGATGATGAAACGAAACGGATATCATAGTGTTCGTCAGTCAATTATGAGTCTACCTGTACACGACAGGATTGTATTTCACCCCTGGAGTCCGATCCAGGTCATGTTAGGCCAGTCCTTGTCAAACGGGGTCGTCGCTTAAATGCGTTCTCGGAGCTGGAGAAGCATTTTTTTGTAGACAATAACATATGCTGAAGTCAACTGTAGCATCTCAGTTAACAAACACTTGCCAAAGAACATATAAGGGTCATCTTAGGTTATCCAAGGTCATCTGAAGCCAATGACCTAGGGTGACCTGGATTTAGCCGAAAATCGTAACTTAGATACCTTAAGAGCGTTTTTCGAATTGAGATCCGACACAAAATCTAATTTTAGGCATCCCCTCGTACTGCAGACTCATCATTTTGCGGCCGACGCCGCTCCGCCCGTCGGAGCGAAAGTCAAGTGTTCATGCATTGCACCCTCTTTAGATGAAACAAAAGACAAACTACACCAAATTTACATCATTTTTTCCTTACAACTTGAGGAATCCGAATATATAGTTTGTTTCGCAATACCTCATTTCCTGTCACATTCCCAGAGATAAAAATAAGGTGTTTCCCGCCGACCACATGACATGAGTTCATGCCCCTCGGAAAGCCTCAGCGGGGGTTGCACCATTCCCCCGCCCCCCTCCCCCCTAGGGGAGGGGGGCGGGGTTCCCCCCTAGGGCGAGGGTTAATGAATTTATACAAGAGTATTTGAGACAAATAAAACTGTTTGGAAAACAGGAAGATGATGCGCCACGAAATGGTCGGCTGAGCATATGCTGGCTATTGTTACACTACTTTGAACTTGAGTCCATCCCTTGCAAATAATGTCTCAACCCTTCCGAACTAAGAAGAAAAAGTAGTGCTCCAGACAGACCTTGGAACTGTCAGGCATATCGACAGTCTTATATAACAAGGCACGTTGCTCCAGAAACGGTTTTATAGGCAGACATAAGAACGTCTCGATCGTACACCGGAAGGCCAAATATCCGGCAATATCCGGCCGGATCATGGAAATATCCGGCCGGATGCCGGATACCGGATAATCTCAAATATCCGGCCGGACCGGCTATCCGGTGCATCCCTAGTAAGTGGGTTACATGGCTGTTTTGGGTCTTCTGATACTCGTGTTCTGACATTCGCCCTATGTTTGTAGCATCTGGTCTGACAGAATATCAGTGCATTCCATTTAGATACATACATCATGCAGCTGAACACCACTCGTTTTTGCTGACTGAGGTCGTTGGGGCTGGATCAAGTTTTCTTTGTGTGGCAAGAACTGAACTAAAATTCAAATTGATTTATTCTGCTATTGATGTTAAATCTATGAAGGATTATATCCAATAACTTGAGTGCAAGTCTAAAAATATGATATTGAAGTAAAGTTTGTAGTCAGTAGGTTAATAGGAATTATTTCTTTCCTACCCATGTGAATGTCAATGGTGCAACAAAATTTGTTGTTTTGTTTTGGCCTGTTTTCACTCTGCCAGTTTAGCACATTTCGCTACCAGGTAGCGGTTTTGGACTATGTCACACCATCACCTCATGGCACTGTCTGGGGACTTGGCGGTACCTGCGTCAACGTGGGATGCATTCCCAAGAAGCTAATGCACCAGGCTGCCCTCCTCGGCAAGGATCTGAAGGTATGGGGCACGCATTGCCCTGGCCATGATCGCAGGCTGTTTTTTTTTTTTACTGTTGTCAGCATCCACTGTCATTGATTTTCTTCTGAATGCTTCCTACCTCAGGAGCATCACAGATTTAGAAGCATCAATAAGGTAAAAATCAAGGTCCTTTGACTCCAAGACAGAAGGCACGAGACTGAATGGTAAACATGCCCTTTTTGTATTCTACATCCACAGTGACCAGTTTCTGTAGACAGATGGCACAGCTTGGTGTTCACAGTCAGATATCTCCATTTAAGAATACCTGTGGTCTCATTCAAAGGTGTGTCACGATCTGATGAGCTGCCAGATTGTAACGGTATTGTGTGTGATTAAGGGTTTTCATTGTCCTTTTTGTATTATATATGCATAAGCCAAGGGTTAAGACATTTGTGGAGGCTGTTGCATTGGTGGTTTATCGTTGTTGAGTGCTAGGGTGGTTTGTCCATCAATGGTGATTATTTCAGGATGCCGACGCCTTCGGATGGTCGGTGGAACGTAAGAGTGTTCAGCTGAAGTGGGGACAACTGGTGACAGCGGCCACCAATCACGTGGGCTCGCTCAACTGGGGCCACAGAGTCGCCCTGAAGGACAAGTACGTCGCCGTATTTAACGTAAATTCACATGGAACGAAATGTAAATTTTGCCTCTTGGCATTCTGATGTATCCAATTGGCCCCGTATATGAGTGAACTGTCTGAACATGTGTTCCGTAGGTGGCTGAACTATCTGGACATGTGTTCCCTGGGCGGATGACCTATTTGAACATGTGTTCCCCAGACGGGTGACCTATCTGAACGCGTCCGGCACGCTGCTGAGCCGGAACACCATTCTGGCGCGAGACAGGAAGGACGTCGAGACAGTGGTGCGCACTCAGATGGTGGTGCTGGCCACTGGCGGACGGCCACGGTACGTTAACTGTTTGCATCTCTGCCTCGAACCTCCGGAATTCTTGAAGCTCTTTAGAGCTCTTTATCAAGGGAGAGGCTGTAATCTTGAATAAGGAAAGCTGCGTTGTGATGACAGTTTTGCTAGTGTTTACGAAATGTGGATGGTTGGATGTTGTATGGTTGTGTGGTTGTAAATGTGTCATGGTTGGAAATGTTAGGTATTGCATGTTATGAACCTGGGCTGTGGGACTTCATTGCACTGGTGAACTGCGAGCGTTTTTTTCAACGCTTGTCTAGCCTTTCTCTTACAGCTTGACGTGCGTGACTGCCTAGTTTTATCTGTATGATTATGGCATATGTATTGCACTGTATTGGCTTGAATCAAACAATAAAACACGCGGTGGAAAGATTCGAAATAAACTGAACATGAACATAACCGTTACCAGGTAGCTGGGTCTGCGTATCTTCTCTCCGATGCCATGTCTGTATGCCGAAGTCTGTATTCCATCAGTGGTCTGGAGGCCGTATGGCCTCGACGTTGGCCTGCCGTTAAACGCCAGTCGTTCTCATCACCAAATGTCATTGGTGTTGCGTCATCAGCTGGAGCAGCGTGCGTAGACCGTTGTAATGCCTGCCCAGGTATCCGGACCTGCCTGGTGCCGAGCTGGCCATCACCAGTGACGACCTGTTCCGCCTACGCCGGCCGCCGGGGACGCACTTTGTGCGTGGGCGGCAGCTACGTCAGCCTCGAGTGTGCCGGCTTCCTCACCGGCCTCGGCTTCGACACGTCCGTGCTGCTCCGCTCCATCCCACTGCGCGGCTTCGACCAACAGATGGCAGGTCAGTCGTCAGCGGCCGGCTGTCGCCAGTCCACGGCCTGACCTGCGGCTGCTAAGGCCCCATCGAGGGGCTGGAAACCCTAGGATTGTGTCTGTTATCTGTCGTAGTATGATGCGTGATGTGATGGTATGTTTGGCACTTGCGAATGCCTTTCGTTAGTTTCCACGCTTCCAGTTGCCAAGACCTAGACTCGAGGGTGCCAGTGAAATTGTCATGCTTCTAGGTGCCATTCTCCTACGCATGTAATAATGGTTGTGTGACAAAGTTTGTGTAATTCATTGATCCCAGAAGGCGAGTCCCATGTCACTGTTTGGACGGTGATGGTCCCACCAGCGCTGGGGCGGTGTACATTGTTGCGGTGACGCCTAGTCCCCATCTGCGCTCCTCCACGGCCGCCAGAGCTGGTCGTGTCGGCTATGGAGAAGCTCGGCACGCGAGTGATTCGCGGCGTCGAGCCGCTCAGACTGGATAAGGCCGATGACGGCAGGATCCTGGTGACGCTGACGCCGGACAGCGACCGCCAGGCAGTGAGTCCATCGCTTGACGCTGCTGCGGCTGTCAGCAGGTGAAGTGAGCGAGCTGCGAACAGATGTCTAGTCACGGCTGTTATTCAGACTGGTTCGGTAAAGTCAGTTCCTTTTTAAGCCGCCACCTGGTGCTTAGTGCATGTGTTTGTTTGCCGTGTTCTAGTTCGGGTTTCTTGATTTTGTGTAATTTAGAAAGTCGTGGATATTATTTAGTCATGTTTTGATAATTGCAGTTATATTCACTTATATATTGTAATCGTGACACTATATATATATATATATATATATATATATATATATATATATATATATATATATATATATATAGTGTGTGTATATGTATATATGTGCATGCATGTACATGCAGTTGGGGCACAACTAACCGAAAATTTAGCCTCGGTAACCGCTAATCCGCTAACTCAGAAGTTAGCCTCGATAACGCTTAACCACGAAACCGCTAAAAATTTAGCGGAAGTTAACAATAACTGCTAACCACTAACTTTTATTATACGAATTTAGCTTCTGTTTGGTTCTATCGGTGCACCGTCTAGCGCTGTGGAGCGTAAGGCTTTGTACAGCGTTCTTTTGTCCCAAATTTAGAGTTTCTGGGACTTAAAGGTGCCATATTTGGGAGGTGCATGAAATAAGCTTTCCGTTGATGTTAGTTTTTTCTGGTATATCTGGAAATGACGGTAATGAGCAGTGAATATGTTTTTGATTTGTACGCACTTGACCATTGGCTCAGAGATTGGTGGTCCATTGACGTCATTGATTCCAAGGTCGTTCCAAGTGTCCGAAGCTGTATGCTGTGTTCCCTTGAACTGAACTGTAGAACTGCACATTGCGGCTCAGCTGCTGCTGCGTCGAACAATCACGTCTTGTGTTTACACGTAGTCAGCCAACAGCGTGCCAGACTAACTGTTACAGACGCGCTCACAATAGAGAGGAACAGACGTGTGATTTTAGGGTTTACGAACGTTTTTGATCGTTCAATTTCATTTACTTTGCTGACGAAAAAAAATTTGGTGGACCTAAAGTTGGCGGAATTTTTCAAAGTTAGCGAAAACGTTAATCCGCAAACGGAAAAGTTAGTTTCGCCCATTAGCAGTTAGCGAATTAGCGGAACCGTTCTCACCACTATATATATATATATATATATATATATATATATATATATATATATATATATATATATGTATATGTATATATATATTTATATATAGTGTTGAAAACGGTTTATATATATATGCGTGTGTGTATATATGTATATATGTATGTGTATATGTATATGTATATTATATATTAAAAATGCACCACAAATGAGGTTTTTAGGGCGTAATAAGATGGCGCTACCATCATCCACGTTTATCCAGGAGCCGGGACTGTACGTACCAGTACGTACGTATGGACAGAACCGAAGCGACACGATCCTGATTACCGGACCTTGGCCCTGTTTCCAGTACCCTGTGCTTGTACCCAGGAGCCGGGGCTGTGCAGCACGGTACTGATTTTTTTGTAGTTGTTCGCATTAAAGGGCTAATTTATTATCCACATCCGAACATCGAAGCATGAACTACACGCTACCAAAGCTGCAGGCACGTAGCCAAGATTTTCCTCGGGGGGAAGGCGAAATGTTAAATTTTTAGGAAAAAGCAATCTTATGTCATTTGCCTTATATTTAACGCACCGGAAAACATCTAATGTTTGCTTTTGCAACATATATATGATCACTATCCCGTATTCGTGCGCAACTATCATATATCTAGTAAGGACCGCTTGGCTCGGGGGGGGGGCGTGGCCATCGCGGCCCCCCTTGGCTACGTCCCTGCAAATCTTTTACATCAAACATTCGCCAAACACCATCTGCCATCTGTCATCTGCCAGACATCACTACCAAATGTGTCAAATTCGATCTAAGCAGAAAAAAAACATTTTCCCATCGTTTTTGCCGTATTTATTGTGCCGGATGAACAACATTTACCCGCTTCATGTGGAATTTCTGCTCAGTATTCTGTATAATAGATGAGACGTGTTCCATCCTACGATCAGCCTGCAATTTACTAAGGAATGCATCCTTATTTAAGCTCCATCCTTTACGTGTCATATATTTCGCCACCGCAAGGTCATGTTTTACCATGAGATCAGTATTTGTGTCCAACATTACATCCCTTGCGCTTATGTTTTAGTTTTCCTCCAGCGCGTTGATTTGTCTCAGATACCGCTCGATGTCTTTCCAAAAACATGTAGTAACGTGACGACTCCGGAATTTATGCGTTAAAGTTCCACTTCCCATGTTGCAACTTTTGCAGACGCCCGCCTGTTCTATTCCGGTGGTATGCAGTAGAACTTGTGTGAACTGAATCCTAGCTAATAGCCTAAAATTTACAGATCTCTACCTGCGAAATGATTTGGCGTAATTCATATCGTAATATACTTCACCCGAATTAGTGTCCGAGAAGAAACCTTCTTATTTACGTTCCCATATTTGTTTCCACTTCTCTGGTCTTCCACTCCACAAGTACATCATAGATGTATGCTGCTCTCGTATTCTTTGGCAATCTATACCTCACAGATGGATGTGTAATCGGCTGCGTTAATATTTGCTTTGATTGCATCCAGCGTAACGGAAGGCCTTCCATAAGTCCCAGGTAATCAGATATGTTGTGTTAAGTCTAGATTTAACTCGGAAGTCATTAAAGCTCATAAGCGTCCCATCCCTTCCCAACAAATCATTCAAATACCGAGTCCCGTACACATGCCACCCTCGTATTCCCGACTTGACAAATTTACCGTGGGCTGAGAGCCATACATGAGCCGATGTCCTCGTCCTGGATTTCGTAGGCCTCGTTAAATATTGGGAGGGCCAGGACGACCTCGTTCCAGAAAGGATTGCCCTTCGTGCTGGTAACGTTACGCAGTGATCATCTCCCACGTGAAAAACGGTCTCCTTCGGAGGGGTGGAAAAGTGTTGTCCATTTATGCGTCAAGATCATATGTCTCCTGACCCAAGAAATCTTCAAAGCAGCAATGCGGGATTCCAAGTCAATAATTGCCATACCTCGGTTAATTCGTGGTTTGACCATTGTCTGTCTCTTAATCCTGTCCCTTTTTCCATTCCAGATAAAGCAAAACATTAATGTTTTTAGCTCCTGGAGATGATTTGAAGGAGGCAGTGACGTGAACAACTGAGTCAGTTCTGAATACACAAAAGATTTAACAACAATGATTTTCCCATCTTTAGTCAGATTACATACATTCCGGTCTCGGATGGTTCTCTTAATAAACCTCTAGCTTGTCATAATAATTGTAGTGGCACATGTTATCACAATCGTTCTAAAAGGCACTACCTTATATTTTCGTCTTCGTCAACCACTTCAGCTACTACGCAGGGTACACGTTTACAGCGCCATTTTCACTGTGCCCTACCCACACTGCGTGCGTCTTTTTTATATTTGGCCTCAGACCGGAGAACTTGGCAAACATGCCAAGCTCATTGAAAAGGGTTCGTATGCTGTTAACGTCTCCGTCCAGAAGACAAAGCATGTCATCGTCATATAACACTATCTGACATTCCCCTTCGTCTGTCTTTATGCCTTTAATTTCATTGTTATCACGAATTTTGTTGGCAAGACATTCAGTTTCTAACAACAAAAAATAGATAACAGCTCAGCTGATCACCTTGACGGCATGAGGATCCTTGAGGAAGATTGCACATACAAAATATCAAACCAGAATATACAACTGGACGGAAATCGACATCCTCTCGAAATCTCTTGAATAAATGGCAATGATACTTTCGATATTTAAACTGATGGATAGTCTGCGATGTTTTTTTCTTTTAACATATGCATTAGGTGAAACATAATTCTGATGTCGCCAAAAAAACGGTTTCTCAAAAAACTGTCCGCGTGGAATTTATTGGACCCGGCAGTACTTTCTTGTATCAGTTGGCGAACGCTCCTGGCAATGTTTTGTTGCTGACATTTAGCGACGCGATAGGACGATAGGAGTAAATTTGGTCTCTAGGCTTGTTTGGTTTAGGGATGAGGGTTTATATTCCCTCTCTCATGGTTAATGGCAGTTTTCTTCTGACAAAACATTCTGCAGACACCTGCAAGAGGAAGTGCTAGAGGTTACTCCATAACGTTGAAGCATTTTGAAGAATTCAACAGGGAATCCATCACTGGACGCTGTTTTCCCATTTTTCGTGGCCTTAAGAACTTGGCTTAATTCCTCTTATTCTATAGGTTTTTCCATCTCCGTGACATCTGTGTCATTGAGTGTTTCAGTCTGAAACCCTCAAAAAGGGTTTGGTACTGTCCTGTAATATCGTGATTTTCGAGCAATTTACTGGAAGGAACCTACAAATTGGACATTAGGGCTCCGTGGTCCAAAACTAGCCTTGAGAGTGTTTGCAGCCACGGTATTATTTTATTGGTGTAGTGACGTTTTTGCAACGAAAAGAAATATGTACCGGGCTTCTCGCCGGATTTATGTCATATTACACGTGACCTCACCAAAATGCCATCCGTTGTAACTTGTCTTAATTCTTCCATCTGCTGTTCCCTTTCTCTCAGTTTCTCCGCCAAAATTACTAGCTAGTATGTTCGTCAGGTTGACTGCCTGGTTTACATCGTTCACAAGGGATTGCATTCTTCTTTGTCGTAATCGTTTTCTATGAAAACCGCACGAGTTGGTTTGGGATCTCAAGTTCGTTGCAAGAACTTCGGAAAAGAGCATCACTTATCGTGAACTGGATTGCGTGTTTATTTTCAGCCAAGAATGTTTCCGTGTATAGGGGCATAGCATATTAGGCTACCGTCTTAGCTATCGTGGCCTTAATTTGCTGAGGGTACTGGGTGTCTTGAAACAGTGAGATACTATATTTAGGGTCAGCGGCACGATCGAATGATGCTTTCCGTATCCGGCGCGAATGCCCGCATCTACTACTCGACATTCTAAGCTGTTCGAGGTAAGGAAGAAATTTAGGCGATCTTTTTTAACAACAGGATTTTGGATTCGCTCGCCAGGTAAATCTTTTCGCACATTCTTTTCTCGATCTACATATGTCGACTAAGTTCTGGTCTTGTGTCAACTTGGTAACCTCCTATGTAACCTTGTTATGATTTCCTTCGGCACAATCAAATGTATCCATGCTTTGAGAAAGCACTAAGTTGAAGTCGCCTGTCACTTTTATTGGGAGCTTCTCTCTGTTCTGACTTTAACCTATCCTTCTGTTAACATCAGCGAATAAATGCGGACTATCTCTGTTTGGATCATTTATATTAGCCAACCACAGTTCAAGCTTCCTTTCCAAGCCCACGTTCGTTATAATGTATCTGCGATTTTGCTGGTCTATTATTGTGTCAGAGAAATCCGCCTATATCTTATTAGTCAAAATTGCTACATTCCGTGTGTTACCCGTGCATGGTGCAATGATAATATCATTTTCCTAGCTCTTCCTAAACGAGTTTTCCTTCCTCTTTCCACTTTCTCGTCCTCTTCTTCCTTCCTCTTTCCTCTTTCCTCTTCCCTTCCTCTTCCTCTTTCCAATGTGCCTCTTTCACAAAGCAAAGATAAAAATTGACCTCCCACAAAGATGGAAGACGTCGCTTTTTAAGATCGGCTGGCCCTCGGCAATTTAAAGAACATATTTTCACACCAGGCATCACATTATCCATTTTCAGATTTGTGAAGGAAAATAGCCGGGAGAGAAAAGATGGACAAATAGGTCGATCAATTAACTATGAGTCTAATTCGGACCTGCGGACAAAAAAAGACAAAAAAAGAACGCGAGACCATAACAATCTGTCAAAGTTCACCGACCTCCGCTCGAATACACCTGTCCCCGCTCGACTGAAACGAGCCATCAACAGAGGCGCAGCCAGTACAAACAGCGGGGTCAAACAGGTCAAAACTGAAAAGCACCCGCACGTGGAAAACAACCGCGGTATGTAAACTATCACTTGCACGTCTCACAGGAAGAAGACTAACCGATCACCGCGAGACCCAGTTCCCGCAACTTACTCATCGCGTCTACACGGACACGGTCTGCATGCAGTTCTAGGTTAAAGAAGACATGTCCGCCGCGAGTAAAAATGTGCAAATTTTCCCAGCCTCCTTTGATTGCAGAAGATTACGGAAAATCTCACCTCGGCGACCCATCAGGCGTTCATTAACGAAAAGGTCTTTACCTCTCAGCTCCATCCTTCTGCACATGATCTGGTCTCGAGCGCTTCTTTGCCCTGATGTGACGAATCTGATAATTACCTTGTTATTACGTCCTGGCAAACGGTGCTCTCTGTCAGTGTCACTGGCCTCCAGGTTGAGGCCGTCGATACACTGGTTCAAAATCGAGGTCACGAGCTCGGGGATGTCTTCTCGTTCCGAGCTACCCTGGGTCGCACTCTAACGGCCGCTTCTGGGCAGGGGCAGCGGCGACTGGGCGGCACGGCGTGGCGCCATGGCCTTCCCGGAGGGGATGAGACAGGGGAGTCGCGAATTGATTTCAGCGTCCTCAACCATACCTTTCAGTTGCTTTATCTCTTGTATTTATTTTCAGTCTCTTGTATCCTGGAGGTTTTTTGACATTTCTTCTAACTGAAGGCCCCTGTTTTCGACGCGCTCTTCGAGACCTGATTCGACGGGACAGGACCTCAAATTTTGTTTCCATGGCTACCCTGAATTTATGCAAATCTTTTGAGATGCTTGTGGAGATATTTTCCTCAAGACTCTCCATGGCCCGTTCTTTGTAGGTCTTTGAATCGCGGTTTATCTGGGCCGGCAGTCGCGAAGACTCGTCCCCACGGCTCGCAGCGCCCCGTTTGCTTACCGGCACAGGCTCGCCTGATTCGGAGTTGTCATGTATTTCTCGGCCTCCGTCTCGGTCATCTGGCGGCTTGGCTCCATCATAGCTTCGGACGAGGTCCGATACTGGCGCTTTCTTCTGTAAGGATGGTCGCGCTGTCGCTGGTTCATTGACGTTTTTTCATGACACGCCGGCATTGCACATGGAATGGGCTTAAGCCAGTCACTTGCTTCTTATGGTGAAGCGGCTGCGGGCACCATGGGCCCTGTAGACCCTGAACATCGGGCCTGTAAACAGATGACTGCAGATCACCCAGAGCGCGAGGAGGTGCTCCCGCGGCACTTGTCGCTCGCGGTCGCCCGCCTGTCCGCGTTTGGTGCCGTGTAGGCGCCCGGAACGCGGAGCGAGCGGACTCACACCGGTCACGCTGACCGCGTCCGCTGAACTCCGACACGACGCTGGTGATCAGGCCGTGACCCTGTGTTCGGTATCCTGTACTTCTGTCCAGGAGCCGGAGCTGTAAGTCCTGGTGTTGATTGGGCCCGTGTGTCCTGTACCCTGTACCTTTGTCCAGGCGCCGTAGCTGTCGATGTTGCTACGGTGTTGGCTGTTGGCCGTGACCCTTTGTCCAGCACCCTGCGCTTGTATCCAGGTGCTGGAGCAGTGCGACACGGTGCTGGTGGCTGTGGGCCGTGACCCTGTGTTCATTACGTTGTGCTTGTGTCCAGGAGCCCGAGTTGTACGACACGGTTCTGATGGCTGTGGGCCGTGACCCTGTGTTCATTACGTTGTGCTTGTGTCCAGGAGCCCGAGTTGTACGACACGGTGCTGGTGGCTGTGGGCCGTGACCCTGTGTTCATTACATTGCACTTGTGTCCAGGAGCCCGAGTTGTACGACACGGTACTGATGGCTGTGGGCCGTGACCCTGTGTTCATTACATTGCACTTGTGTCCAGGAGCCCGAGTTGTACGACACGGTACTGATGGCTGTGGGCCGTGACCCTGTGTTCATTACATTGCACTTGTGTCCAGGAGCCCGAGTTGTACGACACGGTACTGATGGCTGTGGGCCGTGACCCGGACACCAGGCGGCTGGGTCTGGACAGAATCGGCGTGGACGTCCACCAGTGGACCGGCAAGATACTCACCCGCAACGACCGCACCTCCGTGGACAACATCTACGCCATCGGCGACACTGTGCACGTGAGTTACGTGCTATGTTCTCTGTAAATGATGGGACAAGCAGGCAGTTTTTATCACGCAAGTGTAAGTAGTTCGGAACGTCCCGGTCTTCCTGAGCAGTTTCCCTGAGTTTAGCTGTTAGGCTCTCGGCATGCTCCTCAGCCGCCTTGCCACACGGCGGAGGTGCTCCTGAGTTGATCTGTCGCGCTCTCAAGGTGCTCCTGAACTGACCTGTGATGCCCTCAGTGTGCTCTTGAGCCGATCTGTTCATATCGTCAGGATGCTCTTGAGCTGATCTATTGCGCCCTCAGGGTGTTCCTGATTGGACGTGTGGTGCCCTGAGGGTGCTCCTGAGCCGGCCCGTCGTGTCCTCAGGGTGCTCCTGAGCTGACCCCGGTGGCTATCCAGGCCGGCCGCCTGCTGGCGGGTCGGCTGTTCGGCGGCTCGCAGCAGCAGATGGACTACAGCACGGTGCCGACCACGGTGTTCACGCCGCTGGAGTATGGCTGCGTCGGCCTCAGCGAGCAGCAGGCCTGCCACCAGCTGGGCGAGGACGACGTCGAGGTAACGGCCGCCGGCCAGACGGTCAGCGCACCCCCACGGACGCTGATGGAGGCGGCGTCAGTAGGTTGTCTGGCATAGTGCGGCAGAAGCACTTGCGGTGTCTGAAATTGACGATGTGGTCAGTCGTCTTGGTCAGTGCAGAGTGTAAGACATTGTGGGTATTTTTCGTGCGGTCTACGCACATGTGCTTTTAACGTTTTCCGTTGTATAAGCAGAAAGTTATCCTGCGGACAGTTTATTTAGTTGTTTGTTTGTGGTCGTGCTGTTACTGCGGAGGAATCCTGGGATTCCCATGCCTGTATGACTGTTAACATCTTGTCTTCAAGCAAGTTTTCTATACAGTTGCCCTTGAATGATTTTGCTGAATTAGTGAGTTGCACTTCACTCCATCACGATCACCGGACACCACCATGCCAAGCCGGGTTGGCAAAATCCCGTCATAAACGAGCTTTTGCATTGACAGTGATGTTTACTGGTAAAAACCAGCATTTACTGACAAAAAGTAAATGACAGACAAACAATTTCTGACCATAATTATTTTGGTATTATAAGCTAATATGAGTTATTTGGCTGTCATACCTGATACGAATGTCACTAATAGGTAGCAAGATATTTGTTTGCAGTTGCAGCTTTCCTCTGTTTTCTGTTCATTATAGCATAGATTGCCTGTTGGTAATACTTACGTTTACATATGGAGCTACTATGATGTTCGTATATGTTATTTGTGGTGAGCAATTGATTTTTATCTCTACTGTTGTCAGATGTGGTGAGCAAATTAATATTTCATCCGGAAATATAATTAAATTCCGTAGCAAAATGTAAGGAGGATTTCATTCCTACCATTGAAGATACCTGGCTGGTGAAAGATCTATGTAGATTTACATCCTGGTGGTGCATTCTGCTTTAATCACCTTCCCAAATGTGTGGGTTTCAGTGATTATTGCAGCAGTGCTGCCATGAAGGTATTGTACTACTTATTGAATGGTCTGTAGCAGCATCTTTGTTCATCAAGTGAAGTCACCATTCATCCCATTCATCCAGGCCTTGGATCAGGCTAACAGTACATTAGGATGTCTTACTGCGCATGAGGCACTGAAGTTACCATCTGGGCTATTAGACAACAAAATGGCATCACACAACTCTTTTGTTCATCGTGAGGTCACAGTGCTCTTGGGCGTGCGACCAAACTAACAGTACCATTATTCATTTCACCAGTCTCGTATTTATTAAAATAACAGAATTCATAAAAACGAATTTTCGTCGCATAGTGGTAAAAAAAAAAAACGGCAAAACGGTTGTCGTCAGTCCGGTTAATGCCGCTGTTTTTCACCAGTAAAAACCATTTGCTGGCAAAAACTGTCAGCCTTGTTGCAAAAGTACCACGAGTATGCTGCTGCGTTTTTCAGGTGTACCACGCCTTTTACCGGCCTCTGGAGTTTGCCATCCCCGGCCGCGACTGTTCCGACTGCTACATCAAGGCCGTCTGTGAGCGGAAACCGCCGCAGAAGGTGCTCGGACTGCACTTCATTGGACCAAACGCCGGCGAGGTGATGCAGGGCTTCTCAGTCTCCATGAGGTGAGGTTTCGTGTAAATTTTCTGTGGCCATGAGGCAGAGTTGTATGAAGCTTCTCCGTGGCCATGGGGTGAGGTTGTTTGAAGGTTCGCTGTTGCAGTAATGTGAGATTGTGTGTAGGCTTTCCACGGCCATGAAGTGAGGTTGTGTGGAGGCCCTTGGTAACCGTGAGTTGAGGTTGTATGTAGGTTCTCCGTGATCATTAGGTGAAGTGTGTAGGTTCTCTGCGGCCATAAAGTAAGATGGTGTGTAGATTACCTGTGGCCATGAGAAGGGTTTGTTTATTTGTTTTCCGTCGCCATAAGGTGGGGTAGTGTGTAGGTTATATGTGCCCATGAGGTAAGGTTGTGTGTGGGTTCGTCGTGGTCATGAGGCGAGGTTATGTGTAGGTTTTCTAACACCATTAGGTGAGACCTTGCGCACACTCGCAGTGTACTCATGTTCCTGCTGGTGCAACCAGACCACGTTCACCTGACAGAGACGTGGTGTTGCTGCAGATGCCCCTCACCCTGACGGAGACGTTGATGCCCCTGCAGATGTGGTTTAACCATGGAGACGCTGACTTCGGCGGTGGGCATCCACCCGACCTGCGCCGAGGAGGTGGTCAAGCTCAGCATCACCAAGCGCTCCGGCCAGGCGGCGACCGTGACGGGCTGCTGAGGGTAGGCCCCTGACGGCCGCCAGCTTCCGCCGGTCGTCCCGGCCGGGTCAGCGTGACCCGTGACCCGGCCCGCTGACCTCTGACCCGGCGCCGTGGCCCCGCGCAGCATGACGCCGCGGCCCCAAACCCGTGCGGGCGGGCTGCGACCGAGGAGCCGGGGCACCGCCGGCCACGAGGCGGCACACTCCGTGTCTGCCGCGGCGGCTGTAGCGCGCGGCGCGTTGGTCGACCACGCGCCACAGCCGCCGCGGAGTGGATGTACTTTTGTGATCAGATGGCTTACCGTGCTTTGGGTCTGAAAATGGTCGTGATTTAGGGCATGGAGTGCGTTGAAGTGACCTTTGTTCAAACACAAATTGCCTGGACATGCTCGCGTGCCATACGAGCGTGACCGTTGGTGTACTTGTTCGGGTGGTACTAGTACTGTGTGCTCCGACGGTAGAATGTGATCGACGACATTGGGTCTGTTTTACGATAGGGCTTGTGTTACTCGGATTCACACAGTGAGGTCTTTATCTCATTTCATTGTTGCCGTAGAGCAGCCAACGGACGATGCGCTCGCTGGCTATGTTGCATTGATAGCATGGGATTTGCCAACTTGTTCCACCCCTTTCTCCCAGGCAGTGCCTTGGATATCTCAGATACTATGTGTATCAGGTGTCGATGGTATTACGAATTGTCTCAGTTTCCTCAGATGTCAGATATTGCAGATACTGAACACCCGAGACATTACATGTCTCAGATGCCCGTGTGTTACATCGGCACTCCTAAAATACGCGCGTCAGATGGCAGATAAGTCAGATACCAGATGCCATTATAGCGTTCGTCAAATGCGATTTTTGCGTCACAGATATCCAAGCCTCGGGTTTTTGTGCCCTCCGAGGTTGCGGATGTGAGACGTCTCAGACACTGGGTGGGTACGGTTCTGTGCCGACCCCGTGATGTGGCCCTGCCGCCCGGTCTTGCTGTGCTGCCGTCTGTTGCCCGGTTTGTCGCTGGAGGTATGTTGGCTTGGTCCAACACAGGCAGCCGACATGGCTGCAGCAGGCCCGGTTGTGAGTTTTGTCGCCTGAGTGTGCGGGGGTTGGCGTCGTGTCTCATTATAGAGTTCGCTTAGGGCGGGGACTAATCTAAGTAAGAACGATGTCGTCGACGATGTCCGTAATAATTAGGTGACTGTGCAAGCTGCTTACGTTCAACTGCAGTGGTGGATTCGGTGAATGTTCGAGGCTATGGTACGTTTGCTTGGTTTCTGTTCTGTTTTTGGCTTTCATTCTCCTTCCTGTTGGCCTAATGCCGCCTCTTTGGAACGCCGTCAGCGTCAGTATTGCCCGCACATGGATAGTTTGATTGCATTATCTGTGGCTTAGCTGTTGTTTGGCTTCTGAGTAACCTGGCGATTAGTACTATTGTTTTTAACGCGCTCAACGTATTTCTTAGCAGCGCAGTAAACAGGTCTGAATATACTCCAGCAGAGTCACGTTTAGGCTCCCCCGTTACCGGAGTATTTTCTAACCGATGTAATCAGCTGCACTGCTTTGTCCAATGTCAACCCATACGTAGCTCCGTGGCATGTTCGCCACAACGACAGAAGGTTTTCCTGGTGAATGTGACGTCCGGTCCGGCACCTGCGCGCGTCAACGTGTTCACGGCCGGTCACTGACCGCGCGCCGGCTCAGCGCCTTCCACATGCCGGCCTGGTGCCGCCAGTCATCAATAAACGTGTGCCGCGGCCGGGCCGTGCTGTTTGGACGTGCCGCGGCGCCGGGCGGCAGTCGTGCCTGGGGCCGAACGTGTCGACCGCGGCGGTCAGCGCGCTTACGCGGCGGCCGTGAACGCGTCTCGTCAGCGGTTCGCGGCGGCCTTAAGCGGGCCGGCGTCGGCGGCAGGAACAGACGGCCGGCGGCGCTCACCATGGCTCCCCGTCTGCGGCTGCTGGCCGTGATCGGCCTGACGCTGGCGGCGGCCGCGTCTGAGGAGTGCGCGGACGGTAATAGAGCCCGGACGGAGAGAGGTGGGTCCTCCGCGGCTGGCAGCCGTCCGGCCCTGAGGCTGCTGGTGGCTGCCCGGCCCTTAGGCTGCTGGTGGCTGCCCGGCCCTGAGGTTGCTGGCAGCCGCCCGGCCCTGAGGCTGCCGGCAGCCGTCCGGCCCTTTCATTGGTGGAGGTGCTGGATGTGCTGCGTTCTTCGAACTGTTTCGTAGTCTGTGGATCAGTAACTATCTGGCCACGGGCTGCGCTGGTGTTCGTGTTATTTGCCAGATGGTGCTTTGCTGTGTCACTCAGGGTAGCTGTTCTTCAATGTCGTCTTGCAAAGAGACGATGTTTTAACATACCCAGGTCAAATTTTGGATGAGAAACAACCTTACTGCCCGCCATTTACCTCACAACATCGCGCAGCCTTCCTTCCTTCAACAAGCGCCTTCCAGATGACCAAATCGCAACCCACGCAGACATGACAACAGCATGTGTCAGATATATTTGTCTCTTTGTCCTAAGCGACTGTTGCATATCTCTTTCTCGTGTTTTCTTGCAAACACGCTCACATCCATAACGACGTTATTCTTCACGACCGTTTTAGCGTCGTTGCTGTGGCGTTCTTCCTTCCATGCATTAGCGCGTAGTCGTTTTCCCATGTGCATTTTATTGAATGTTGCTTACAGTTTCCTATCGATACCGTTGGCGTGCTGCCGGCGAGCGCGGCCTAGTGCACCCCCAGCCACAGAGACGGCCGTTCCCTTGCATCGACACTGACGCCGGGTGCGGCCGCAGACTGCCTGGACGACGCCGGCGGCCGGCACGCGCACGGCGACGTCTGGAGGCAGTCGGCGGGCGGCGGACCCAGCGACATGTGCCGGCGCCGCGTCTGGGCCTGCGTGGACGGCCGACTGACACAGCCCGTGCCGGACCGGCTCGAGGTCTGTCGCGGGCCAGCGGCCAACCCGGTTTGCCTCGTGGACTCGTTCTTCACCTGCTGCCCGATCTACGACTGCCGTGAGTGGTGCCGGCCGCTCCCCAGGACGGTGTTCAGCTGCGGAGAGCGAATCGGATTTGTTTCCTGTCCCCAGCGAAATAGCCGGGGAGGCATGGGGGCCATGTCCCTCCAGACCCTAGGGCGTTCACTAGATATAAAGCGATTTCGGAGGAATACGTAATAGTCATCATATATATATATATATATATATATTACAAAAGTAAATATACATTTCCCTGTGCATTAAATACGAGGCAAATTTCACAAATTGCTCCTTTTCCTATAAATTTCATCATATGCCCGTGGCATAAGGCAAAGTTTGACATCCCCCTCTCTGAGAAAAGTCCTTGCCACGTCTCTGCTTGTTCCTCGCCGTCATGACCTTTGTACACGTCATAAGTGAAGTTTCGTTCAAATGTGGGGACAGCTGTTTCCTTATCTTTCAAGAAACATAATGTTCGACTCATTGGAGTTGAATGGAATGACACAACATAGTGATTTCCCCTAAATCGTTTCGAACTAGTTTCATTTCTGGCGCAAACCGCCTTGGACAAACGTTTTATGCTATGCTGTTCTCATTACAAAGTTGTCAGTGGTTCAAGGTACACTGTTCTTACAGTGTATTATTGTTTGGCTGACTCGCCCTTCCTCGGTTCAGTCTGGAAGCACCACGTTTTTCAGCGCCTGTGCAGTCAATTATTAGGCATTGATTACATAAACGTAATCGTACCCGCGTAAGAGTAATTTATGGTTATAACCTATATATTGAGTTCTGTTCATTTGCTTTAATTGGGTAGTTTTCCTGCTCAGAATTAGAAAGGGCAGTTCCATTTGTATGTTGCAAATAACGAGCAGTCTCTTGATCGAAGCCACGATTTCGTTAAACTAACTAAATGTAGTTGCCATTTCGGGCCGGAAGACTGATTGGACCGTCCCTGCAGGTGCCAAGCTGGCCTCTCTGGTGTCACCGGACGCCGACGTCCAGTCGTCCAACTCGCCGGCCGTACAGTGGTTCCTGACGCAGGTGAACATCTCCGAGCTGTACAGTTCGCAGCCACTGGCCGTGCCTGTGACTCGGCCCAGCCTGAACGCTTCCGCCATCCGCCAGCTGCTGCGCACGCTCTCCGGCCACCCGGGGCCCCATTCCGAGCCGTTGCTGGCCGCCCAGCGGGAGCTGCGCGCCATCCTGCAGACGCTGAGCGGCGCGGTGACAGCCCCCAGCCCGGCCACGCCCGGCCTGGACGCCCTGCGGCAGTCGGTGGCGGCGCTGCGCGCGCGGCTGCGGCCCGGCGCGCTGCCGCGGGACGTGCGTATGGTGCTGGAGCTGCTCTCGGAGCAGGGCGACGAGCGCAGCCGCGATGTCCACCGCCAGCTGCGCGTGCTGCTTCTGCACGTGGACGACGGCCGCCTGCCGCGGCCGGTGACGGCCGGCGGCCTGCTGAAGTACGGTCGGACGCTGCTGCGCCGCGGCCGGCTGCCGGGCGGCGCCGGCTCGCGGCTGGATCTGGCCGCGCTGGCTGCCTTCCTCCGCGCCGCCGAGGCGCGCCTGCCGCACCTGCCGCTCGACCACCTGCTCCGTTACGTGGTCTCGTTCTACAGGCCGGACGGCGAGGACGGCGCCGGCGCCGCGGCGCGGGTTTCGGACAGCGTCGGCGACTGGTTCGGCTACCGTTCGGACGGCCAGCCGCCACTGGCGGTGCCGTGTGCCGGCAAGCGGCCCGCAGACCCGGCCGGCGCGCCGCTCCCCGAGGAGACCCTGTACGGCTCCAGGCTGCCGGACGAGTCCGGCCCGGGCGGCGTCGGGCGACGGCGGACGTCGGGCTCGGGAGGCTTCCTCACGGACGGAAGGCCGCCGGCCGGCTCCAGCCCTGGATCAGCGTTCCCGGATTCGCCGCCGCTTGTCGACCCGGGGGCGCTCTTCCTGGAGACTGGAGGTGGTCTGCCTGGTTGGCAGCTTCCCCGGACGTTCGTCATCGACCCGCCCACGCAAAAGCTGGAGCCAATACCGCGAGGTAATGGCCACGTGACGTGAGCCAGGTTCATGAGAAGTGTGTGCATGACCGAATTTTCGTCGGTCATATCCGCGATTGAAATGCGCGAAATAGAATGGCATATCTGAAATGGTATCTCTCTTGCCCAAATGGTGTGGACGTTTTGTTTAAGACTGCTAAAAGATGTTCCGAAACTCTTTGACTGCTCTGTTAAACCTTGTTATACCACGGCCTTCGCGTATGCGTTTTAGTCTTAGTGCAGCTCAGGCCGTGTGACCTTTGCGGCAGCAGCAGTGTGACCTGAGTTTGGCCTGGTGACGGCGCCGGCAGAGTGCTCCGAGGCCGACCTGGTGTGGACGGAGGTGTCGCCGGTTCGTGGTGGCCGGTGTTGGCGCCAGGTACGCGCCTGCCGCGGCGGCCGGCTGCTCTCCAGCGCCGCTCTGGCGCCGCGGGAACACTCCTGTGAGGCTCCCCGCCATCCCAGGCTGGCCGTCTGCCGTGTGGAGGAGAACTTCTTCACCTGCTGTCCCGTCTACGACTGCCGTGAGTTACGGCCATCGATTCGGATTTCCGACAACGAAGTGAGAATTGTGTTAGGCATCAGTGAAGTATCCGGCCACATGTAGTAGGTGTTTCTGGAGCTGCTTGGCATTTTTGCACAACCGGGCTACCTGATATCCTGTTAATATGCTATGGTTTCTGGATTCACGAAGATGTTGCGGTGATATGTAAATCAGCAACAAATCTGACAAATCTGATAGTAATGGTATCGTTTTAAGTAAGCTGTGCGGTTTTGGTGACGCGGCGGTGTCGGCGGAGAGCCTCTGGCGGGCGGAGTTGTGACGGTCCTCGGCTGCCGCAGGTGAGAAGCTGCTGCAGCTGCTGTCGGCGGAGGAGGTCGGCGGCCGGCCGACAGCCGGTCTGACGGCGGCCGAGCTACTCCGCCGCACCACAGCCGCCGATCTGGACCAGGTGCGCTCACCGCTGCCCGTGGTCGGCCGAACGCTCCACCTGCAGACGCTGGCCGACATGCACGCCCTGCTGGCGGACGGCCAGCGCGAGCAGCCGCTGGCCGTCGAGCTGGACCGGCTGCTGGAGACGCTGGGTGTGCCGGCGGCCAGCTCGGCCGACCGCCGCCTCCTGCAGACCGTGCTGCACGTGACGCGACAGGTGGGAGAGCGGGGGCCGGCGGTCGGGCCCGACACGGAGCGCCAGCTGCGCCGGCTGCCCGGACGGCTGGCGGCGCTGGCGGCGCGGCTGCGGCGCGGCGCGGCGGGCGTGGCGCGCCTGCCGGCCGGACTGGCGGCGGTCGTGGCGCGCGCCGTGCTGACGTTCGAGTCGGCCGGCGTGCCGCTCTCGGCCGGGTTGCGGCTGCTGGCGGCGCCGGCCGCCGAATGCGCGGAGGTCAGCAGCGCTGATCTGGCGCGCCTGGTCGGCGAGCTGCGGCGTGTTGTCCAGAGATGGCTGCTGCTGCCGCTGCACGCCGACTCCCGGTCGGCTGGCGGCGGCTGGACGATTGACTCCGGCCGACTTGCCGTGCTGGTGGACTTGGTGGAACGACTGGGCCAGACTCCGGCTGCCTCGCTCCCCGAGACGCGGCTGCTGGTGCAGTTTTTGGACCGGTTTGACAAAGAGCGAGACCTGCCCGCTCCGGAAACACAACTCTTGGTGGAGCTGGTGGGGCGTCTTGCCGAGACCCCGCAAGCCTCGGTGCCGGAGGTACGGATGCTGGTGGAGCTGGTGAAGCCGTTTGAGGGGACGCCGAATGCTTCCGAACCGGAGATGCAGATGTTGATCGACGTGTTGGAGCGGCTGGGGAAGACCAGGGCTGCCTCGTCTCCGGAACTGCAGGTGCTTGTCGAGCTTGTGCGACGACTTGGTCGTACGCAAAGGCCGTCCGCCCTGGAGATGCAGCTGCTGGCTGAGTTGGTGGCCCGACTCAGTGAAACTACAGCGGTTACCTCCCCGGACATGCTGTTGCTGGTCAAGCTAGTGGAGCGACTCGGCAAGTCGCAGGGCTCCTCCGCCTTGGATACAGGACTGCTGGTGGAGCTGTTGGAGCAGCTCGGTAAGACGTATGGTTCCTCTGCCCCTGAGATGAACATGGTCATCAGTATGGTGAAGCAGCATGGCCAGACACAAGGAGGCCTTTCCCCCGAAATGCTTCGTCTGTTGTTGTCGCTGTTTGAGCACCTTGCCAAGACCCGTGGCTCGTCTGCGCCTGAGAGTGAGGTGGTGGTGAAGCTGGTGGATCAGCTTCACCAGACAACGAGAGGCCTGTCTCCGGAGACGCGGCTACTGCTGGTGGAGTTGGTGGAGCGGCTGGGTCAGACGCAGCACGTCTTCTCTCCGGACGTGCAGAGGATGTTGATGGAGGTGTTGATCTGGGTGCAGACGGGCCGGGCCTCTGACGACGATCTGGTGCGGCTGGTGCTGGCCCTGCTGGACGACCTGCCGCGCCGCGACCGCCACGGCTTTCACGGCGGCTTCAACATCTCGGCCGTCGTGGTGGACGAACCGCAGAACGACTTACCCAGCATCCAGGCTGCTCTCGAATGGATCATCAGTAGGCTCGAGGCGGACAGAAGCGTTCCAGATATTTCTCGTGTCTTTAACATCTCGACCGTTCTGGTGGACGAAGATCGGAATGACGTAAAGGACATCTTGGGCCTGCTGAAGCTGATTATGTTTGAGTTGGAGACGGAACGTAGTAAGCCACACTCCCCTGGATTTTTCAACATTTCCACTATTGTGAGCGGAAATGACCAAAAACCTCTCAATGACATAGAGCATCTTCTTGAACTGATTGCAACTCAGATGGTGGCCCCAAAGCACAGAACAGATCCTGCAGGCTATTTCAACATCTCTGGTGTTTTGGTCAACGAAGATCACAACGAATTTAAGGACGTCCAGTACCTTCTTGAACTGCTTTTGACCCGAATGACGGCTATGGCTGAGAGGCCACATTCCCCGGGTTTCTTTAACATCTCAGGCGTCGTTGTAGAAGAGGATACAACCGGACTGCAAGGCCTTCGCCCCATGCTGGAGCTGATCATGTCTCAGCTGAAAACGGCAGGTGAGACGCATATCACGCCAGGGCTTATCAACATCTCCGGCATTGTTGTGAATGAAGGTCAGGACGACTCGGGCGACATTCGGGATCTTCTTGAACTGATCATGACTGAGGTGATCGCCGGCGGTGACGCGCGACCATCTCCGGGCTTTGTTAACATCTCTGGCAGCATCTCAGGCGGTGGAAAGAATAACTTCGATGACATCCGCCGCCTTCTTGAGTTGGTACTGGCTCAAATGCCGACCGAAGTTCGCGGGTCGGACCCCGCAAATTTCTTCAACATATCCGGAATATTGGTGAACGAAAACGAGGATGACTTCAAGGGCATACGGGATCTCCTTGAAATGGTCTTGATCGAGTTGGAGAATATCGCCAAGAAACCGCTTCCCTCTGGGTTTTTCAACATATCTGGCGTGATGGTGAATGAAGAAGACCCAGCTTGGGAAAACTTCCGCCATCTTTTGGGGATGGTGATACCTGAGCTTGTGGCAGGAAGTTCCATGCCAAGCGATAAATTGGTAGCCTTTAGAGATATGCTGTTCAAGATTTTTGAAAAACGAGGCAACCGGGTGGACGCGCAGGATGCACGAGACGTCATAAGCATGATCATATCCTTGGGCGACGGATATGGCAGCAATCCTGCTTTGTCGTTGGACGACTTCCTAAATACCATTCTTCTGTTGAACACTCCGGAAAATCAGCCTGCTTTCGCGGAAGAGACTGAAAGGCTGATCCACGTGCTCAAGGATGGTTACCAGTCAAGGTACTTTGCGGACAACCTACTGCCCGTTATTATGACACTGTATCGCATGATTGAGGCGTCGGGAAATCCTACCAACGTAACTCCCATGATCCTGATGAACTTTATCACAAACCAGCTCGAAGGTCGTTCTGGCCAGGTCGATACTCTGATAAGAGGTTTGAGACTGATACGTTCTCAACCCGGAGCATCGCAAAATCCACTATCTGCCTCCGGAGGCTGGAAAACGGCCTTGTTCAACTTCAGCCGAGAAAACAGTTTCAACGACTTCGGCCCTGAGTCCGGTTTCGGGGGCTCGGAGTTTTTCACGTTGCTGCTGGGCGATGATGCTCCGTCGGTGGATATCAACGTGCCGAGCTCCGGGGTCGAGAACCCAAGCCTGCTGGTCTCGTCTTCCAGCGGCCGGCCGGACGGTGCGTGGCGACAGGATCTGCTGGGCTGGCTGCCGCTGCCCGAACGGAAGTCCACCACCTTCGACGTCTTCACTGTGCCCGGTCTGTCGGCCGAGTTGCGGGAGCTGCTGCCGCGACTGGAGAGAGCGGCGGCGCAGCGGCGGCCGCTGCTCCAGTACCTGCCGGCGCTGATCGGGGCGCTGGAGCTGGCCCGGCGTGACGCGGCCGGCCGGCCCGGCGCCGCGCCGCTGCCGCTCGTGCTCCGGCTGGCGGCCGGTCTGCTGGAGCGAGAGGCTGCCGGCTCGGGCCACGTCCTGGTGCCGCAGATCCTGGAGCGGCTGCGCAGGGAGGCGCGCCGGCCGCGGCCCGGCGGACTGGAACGCATCCTGGCGATGCTGCGGCGCCTGCTCGACCTGGAGCTGCGCCGCCAAGTCCCACGCGCCGGCGGCAAATTCACGCTCAGCCTTCTCGGCGGGCCGGGCTCCGAGCCCGTGACCGACCTCAGGGACCTGTTCAGCTCGCTCTCCGCGACAGAGAGCAGCGATGATGGCGAGAACTCCGGGCTGCTGTCGATTATCTTCCCCCCGTCGCCCGACACTGCCTTCGCGTCGCGCTACGAGGGACTCCCGCCGGCTCTAGTGACTGCCCTTCTGGAACTGGAAAGCGTGGGAAATGAACACTCGCGTCCGGTGGACTACCTGCCGAAGATCATCGAGGTGCTGACGCTGTCGAGGGATCAGGTAGACTGGCGGCTCGGCTCCGACACGCTGCGCCACATCGCCGAGCTGGCGTCGACCGTGCTCAGGCGGGACATCACCGGTTCGGACCGCGTCCTGCTGCCGCGCATCCTGGTCAGACTGCAGGAGCTGGGCGGGGGCGGGTGGACCGGCGCACTGGTCGGCGTCATCCCCCTGCTGCAGCTGCTGCTGCTGCAGGAGCTGCCGAAGTGGCGCCGGGTCTGGCCCGGGCGCGACGTGTCGGCGGCCGCGTCGGAGCCGGACGGCGTCTCGCCGGAGCTGCTGGACGCCGTGCTGCGGCTGGAGGACCGCGCCCGATCGGGCGGCGGCCTGCCCTACTACCTGCCGCAGCTGGTGGAGGTGCTACATCTGCTTCAGCGGCCGCGCCACGACCACGCCGCCGTCCCGCACGTCACGGAGCTGGTGACCGAGCTGGTGCGGCGGGACGCGCCCCGGCTGGACTCGCCTCTGGCGCCGCGGATGCTGGCCGTGGTGGAGCGCTCCGACGCCGGCCGCGTCCCGGCCGACCTGCTGCCGCTGCTCGAGCTGCTGACGCTGGTGCAGCGGAGGAAGCCGTCGGACGTCGAGGACACCGGCGTGTCGGTGGCGTTCCCCGACGGGCTGGGCAGGATGCCGGTGCTCGAGCTGCTGCGGTACTTGAGCGAGCACGGCGATGCTGAAGGAAATAACGTTCCCGATCACCTGGACAAGTGGCTTTCCGTCCTGCTCCGTCCTGGAAGGCGAGACAGGCCCGGGTCGACGGTGGATGTGCAGGTTTTCACCAACATGCCGGAGGAAGATCACATGACATTGGCAGAGGGAAGCACTACATTCCAAAAGTTCATCGAGATGTTGATCATGGGCCTGATACAGTTTGAGAATGCGCCTGGGTCTGAAACCGTCCATGGTGAGGGGTCATTTCTGTCTGCGCTGATCGATCTTATCCGTAACCGGCCAGGGGACGGCGACTATTTTCTGACTGCGGAGGACGCGCACACTCTGCTGGAGTTGCTGACTGCCCAGAGGAGCGACCCCAGCGCAGTGCCGGAGTCATCCTACCGCGCCGCGCTCCACCTGCTGACCGGCGAGTGGGGCGAGCCGACCGACTCGCCGGCCGACCTGCTCGCCAGGCTGCAGGAGTTGGTGCGCGGCGGGCAGCGGCTGGGCGAGGCGCCGCCGCCGGAGCCGGAGGTGCTCGGCCGGCTGCTGACGCTACTGTCCGGCCGGTCGTTGGCCGCCGCCGCGCCCGGCGACGGTCTGCGCCCGGCGCTGATGCTGCTGCTGGCGGGTCCGGCCGGCGCCGGCCAGAGCGGCGTCTCCCCGCAGACGGTCCGGGTTCTGCTGGGCCTGCTGAACGGGCCGCACGGCCCGTCCGAGGACCTGCTCCGTCTCGTGATGAACTGGTTGGCCGGGCCGGCCGGCGGACCGCTGGACGCCATCCCGGACGACGTGCTCCGCCAGCTGATGACCCTGCTGGCCGGGTCCGGGGAGAACGGTGTCGGTGGGGTCCCCGATCAAATCCTGCCATGGCTGATGACCCTGCTGGGCGGTGGGGCTGGCAGTCCCGGCTCCTCTCCTTCGGACTCCGTGCCCCTGCTGATGACGCTGCTGACGACCGACGGTTCTGGCGGCTCCAGTCCGGCTGCTCTTCCTGACCACCTCATGGCTGTGCTCGGCGAGGACGGCTTCAACCCGGCCTCGGTACCGGACGGGCTGTTTGGTCGCCTGCTTGAGCTGCTGGAGGGGGACCGGTTCGAGCCGGACTCCGTGCCGCAGGAGATTTACAGCGCGCTGCTGAGCCTGCTCTCGGCCCGGCCGGGCGGCACCGCCGCTGCCTCGCCAGAACTGCTGTATGGCCGGCTGGTGCGGCTGCTGGCCGGCCGCGGCGCGCTGGCCGCCGGCCCGAGTCGCGGCCGGCCCGGCCAGCTGCTGCGCCGCTGCTGGCTGCTGTGCTCGGCGGCGGCCGGCCTGCCCTCCGGCCGTCTGCCGGCTGCGCTCGGGGCCGGGCAGCAGCCGGCAGTCACCTTCGTCGGAGAGAACCACGTGGTCGTCGTTAATCAGTAGGCGCCGACGGGCCGCGCGGGTCGCCATCTCCGGCTGGCCGCGTCGTCGGCACGGTGGTGGGAGGCGGTGCCGACTTTGAGGAGCGGACGGTCCAGTTGCTTTCAGGCATAGACTTTGTTGGTCGATAAGGTTCCGAATATTTGTAATCCCCGGGGTCTTCGGGTGGGCGCCCACTGCTAACCCGCACGACCCAAGGCTTGACCCATTCCCGGCCCAGATCAGCGCCAGCCGACGCTTTCGCGCGTGGTGAGGCTGCGATCGCAGCTGGGGCTGCTTCATTTCCGCGAGGCAGTGGAGCTGAAGTGCGGCTTCTTGTTGCTTTGTGGCGGCTGCTCGAGTAGAGCGCTGTTTTTGGGCGCGAGTTTTCGTTAGCGCTTCGTTTCGTGTTGCTGTTGGGTTTGTTGTTTTAGGGCTGTCGCTGTTTCATTGGTTAACTATGTTGTGGGGTTTTTGTGTTTAATACAGCTGGTGCAGAAGTAATTTTTGTGGATTGCAGAAATCGTGCACCGGGAAGAAACTCCATGCCACGCCGCGTGATCACTGGTTCCAACTGAATGATTAGAATGCTCTGTGCGACGATAATCACGTTGTTACCCGGCAGAGCGAGAAGCTTTATCGATCTCTCATCACAGCTGGATTTGACAATGGTCAAACTAATCAAGGTATGGAGGCCAACAGTGGGCAATGGTCGTCTTTAGGGTATGTGCGTCCAGCAATGGCCTTAGGGGTCGACCTGAAGACACGAAGATCTGACCTAAAGTCTGCTACGGTTCCGATGCGTACCCTCGGGAAGGTCACCCTCGTGGGCCCTAGGGGCGCCGGACGAATATCATTCATCTGGCCGCCACAAATAAAAGTTCGGCGGACATGCACTGTTGCGGCCCCACTTCCGCTGGCCCTGCTGATGGATAAGCGATCACCGACTGGCACCCCATTAACGCAGATTACCATAGGCGCATCCGAAGGGAGAGGGCTCGCGAGCCCTGTTGGAAGAAAAAAGTAGCAGGAAAAACGCGAAGGAGCCGCCATGCTACACGTCCGTATGTGTTTTACCTTAGCCTCCCAGAAAAAAAGATCCTGTGCGCGTAACTGGGCAATACCTCGCTAGTGCGAGCACTGCACTATTCACTGCATACACCGATCAATGGGACAACTTTTATTATGACATCGCATATGCCAAGCTGGAAATGTGATATCCTACATACAGGTTACGCCCTCACTAAGGTCACGTTTCAAGCACGGTGTTGCAAAGCTACACAAATACGATGCCAGTGATCAGCTCCAGCATCGTCAACGCTCCGAAAGTTCTGTTCATTCGAAGTGACACCCTGCACTAAGGTCGGGACCCCTGTGGGTACAAGAGATCGCGAAAACTAACCGACGGGCGATTCCCTCTTATGCCTTCCGCACACAGATCACAATATCTGCTGGAATGACGGGAAATGCGACGTAAAAACAGTTTAAAGTAAAGATATGACACGAGATTCGGATTAATGCACGGAAATTAGTGCGAAGCGTACCTATCAAAGCGACGGAATTACAGCGGTCGCGCATATCACAAAAATACGCAAGATTAACAGAATGAGTATGATGAGAATCCTGCCGACCCATGCGTTAACTCCAAGTAAGCGTTTTAAAGCCAGTCCAGAAATCTAAAAGCTGGTTATTACTATACCGGTGCACAGATCACAACGAAGCCACCTCTACTATCTCTCTACCTGTAGCCTAACTTTGTTGGGCGTCAGCACGACTTTTCTACGGTTATACCGTACAATGCCATTCATTATGACACAGGCGGCCACGCTGAAAGTTCCAGTGACAGCCACTGCATGTAACAAGACATCTAGAACGACATTCATCGGACTATGTACCACCTCACGTAGCAGGATTGTAAAACGCCTCGAAATAGTACCGTGAGCATTAAATGTCCTATTTCACACTATGCACCGCAGACAAGTCCTAACGTACAATACCACAGCTTCACGATGCATTTGTAATTCCTTGCTTCCAACCTGCGTTAAATCCGGTTCTCTACACTGGACATCCAAACTGGAACACTGCGCGCGCTGAAAATCACACCCTACAATCCGACAACGAGACCTTGCCAGCGCGCACGAGCGCCACATCTCTGATCTCTAAATGCAGCGCCGCCCGGCCGGCGCCCGCTGGTACGGACGTCTGCCGCCGGGCTGGGGAGCCGTCCGCCCGGCCCGGCTCGTCCCACCTCTCCGTCCCGGCCCTCCGCCGTTGCACGTGTCCCAGTCGGCGCCCGCCCGGCGGCGGCGCCTGAAAGACGGCTCAGATCCGCACCGGGTGGATCTCGACGTTGTTGTTGAGCAGGTGGGCGCGCTGGCTGTTTGAGTTTTCGTCCTGCTCCAGCACCTCCAGCTCGTAGCCGGGCTGCTGCAGATGGGCCACCAGCTCCATGTTCTCGCTGCTGTCGCCTGCGGACAGCGGCCAGTTGCGCACAGTCCGGCCGGTCCCGGGAGCAGGCCACAAGTATCAACGGACGGCAAACGAAGCACAACACAGGAACCAACACAATCTGTGACATATCTACAGACGTCAAACAGGAGCCAACCAAACCAAATGTCACCGGGTCGGGCTTAATGTGAAAAATACAGTCGCTGAACACACAATGGAAGCAGCAATGCTAGCCTCGATTACGCAAGATACTTTCCAACAGTTCATGTTTTTGCAGCTCTGCAAGCATAAGTCTTCGCAATCACAGAAGATGAACATGAATGCTTGTAAGTCCGTATGCTGGCGTTGGCCAGCCACGCAGAGCGGGGGAGTACCACATGTAGCATCTCCACCGTCGCAAAATGATGGCAGCTGATAACGACTCAAGGTATCACCCGGCCCACTACCAGTGGCTTGCAGTGTGACCAGTTATGCCGTCCAGATGTGCAGTCAGGCACCCCACCGTCAGCAAAGAAGACGCCAGGTAGCCCAGTTTTGGAAGTGACAGCGCAAACAAACCCACGGCGGGTATGGACAAGACGGAGTAACCAACAGACCCGGTAGGGCCTACCCTACCTACCCTACGGTAGGTAGGGTAGGCCCTACCTACCCTACCTACCGTAGCGGTAGGTAGGGCCGCTGGCGATGCCCGTACCATTGGCGGGAACGGAGCGCTGACTCCGCCAGACGAAACAGGCGCCACCGACGGTCACCAGCAGGACGACCACCAGCGATACAGAGACGGCGGCCACCCAGCTCTCGGAGCCGAACACCAGCGCCTCGGCCACCAGGCCGCGCGCCACATCTGAGGACGCGCGCACCGTGTCACACGCACCACACACGCTGACAGAGCAGCCGCAACGTTCGAGCGTAAGACGGCACGCAACGTCTTGTGACTGATTCCGTGAGTCAAGACCCATGAATCGTCACTGCCAACGATACAAATGGCCTGACCCCTGAAAAGCTTCTACATTTGAACAGACAGAAAATGCGAAAAGTCATGTCGAAGGGGAACAAGAGATGCATCCCTCAGACTTCTGCCAAATTCCGTATCACATATGTTTTGCACAGAATCAAAACGCATTAACAACTTCGACGCCGTGGCATAACTCGTGTCCGCCGCAACAAAACCAACCGGGTGGCGGCGGGCGGCCGCTCCCGCTGCGTCCGGCTGGTGCTGTACCTCTGGGTCGCGACAGCTAGTGCAGTACCTGTGCGGCCCAGGTCGGGCCGGCCGATGCAGTACCTGTGAGTCGGGCCGGCTGGTGCAGTACCTGAGTCGGGTTGAGTGGTGCAGTACCTGCGGGTCGAGCCGGGTGATGCAGTGCCTGTGGGTCGGGCCCGATGGTGCCGTACCTGCGAGACGGGCCGGCTGGTGCAGGGTGCAGTACCTGTGAGTCGGGTCGAGTAGTGCAGTAACTGTAGGTCGGGCCGGGTGGTGCAGTACCTGTGGGTCGGGCCGGATGGTGCAGTACCTGTGGGTCGGGCAAGGTGGTGCAGTACCTGTGGGTCAGGCCGGGTGGTGCCGTACCTGTGTGGCTCGGGTCGGGTCGGGTCGTGGCGGAGACGGTCGTCGTCGGACCCGCGCCCAGCCGGTTCTCGGCCCACAGCTCAAACTGGTACGTGGTGTTCGGCCTCAGATGGTACAGCTCGCGGTGCACCTGCATCCGCCAGTGGTCACGCACTCAACAGGCAACACAGCAAAGCGTGGGGACCCTGTTACGCCACGGTAGCACGTACACACACCGAGGGACGTGACATCCAGGGCAGAGCCCAGAGTTTGTAAAGCTAATCCCGCGTCAAGCAACGCCGTCGGAAACCGATAACCAAAACCTGTTAAGGGTGTCATGCCGTGAATTTGCGACATATCCATCACAAGCATTAGAGTGATTCAAATGAAATGGAACAGACATGACTTCAGTGTAAACGTCTTCTGTGAAATAAAACTCCAATATAGCATCGATATTCAAACAAGGAAAAGTTAGCAGAGAACTCATGTTTGAAGTGATTATTGCAGAAATATTCAGTCAATACAAAAAGACTCAGACTCAAAACAACGGCCTCAGCCTATCCCTGGAAACCAGAAGATTCGTAACAGCGCCCACAATTTACCGTCAAATTCTACAAATGCTCCCATTGCTACAAAACATCTGAGATCCCAGCTGCCCGTTCAAAGTTTGATACGGGATTCGGTCACAGCCGCGAGAAAGTGCAGTCGGCGAGATGGGCCGGCGCCACAGAGAGGGGCTCACCTCTGACGGAGCCACGTGTGGCGGGATGGGCTGCCTCCACTCGCTGGTGTTGTGAGCCCGGTAGCGCAGCCCAATCCTGGTCAGCAGCAGCGAGCCCGTGTCGTTCACGTGCCAGAACAGCTCAGCCAGCACAGTGTGCGCCCGCACGGTGACGTTGACCAGGGCGCCGGGCAGTCCTGCAGCACGCGGCGGCCACAGCTGCTCATCCCGACCGGCCCACAATGGCAGAGCGGCCACGCAGCCGCCCGGAAAGACTGGGCGTCCTAATGCAGCCGGCGACGAAAATACTATGCCAATCTAAATGAGGCAATAGAGGCAAGGGAGGGAAGAGATGAGTCAGACGGCAACTGACTGAATGCAGAAATGCCAAGCTACATGCAGAAAAAGCTTCATGATATTGCAATTCATACGTACGTTGATACAATACATACGATGTTGACATTTTCTGCACGAACCTCGTTAAAATCACTCAGTGACGAAACACATAAACAAATGGAAACAACTAAAATTAAACATGAGGCAATTTCCCTTAAATGAGTTAAATTTCCTCTCTTACCAAACCACAAAAGCTCACACAAGCCCCTTGCCCTTCTGTGACCGCTACGTCCCGTCGGCACCCTACCAGCCCTCCCAGACGAAGTGCCACAGCCCGCTGGCATCCCCGTGGGACAGTTCGACGCCAGGCGAAGCGCTGCAGCCGTTGGGGCTACTCACGCCTGACTAGGAGCTGGACGTAGCGGAGCTGGCCGCCGTCGGGCCGACAACCATAGAGGCCCTGGTCGTCGACCGACACGTCGTGCACCACCAGCAGGCCGTTGGCGGCAGGCGCCGCATCCTCCAGCGCGCGCCCCTCGCGCACCCACACCACCGAATCATTGGCCACTGCTGGACATGCCAAGCTGGCATTCTGGCCCAAGTCGGCATACACAGCAGGAGGTGGCGGCTCGACCGCGCCTGCAGCAGCATGGCACACACTGTCAGATGGCTGACACAGGATGGCCAGCACCAGTCACTTCTGGCCAGGGGAAAGGAACTGCTGTTAATGACACCTGGAATGCCATATTCCCTCAGCATCAAGTTTGAGACCACCACTGGTTTCCTTGCCATTTCAGGAGAAAAAAAGGAGAAACCCTTGGTATGCCACAATGTTAAGAAGTTCTGTGCATGACTAAATGGTAGCAACAGACACCTCTAAATGACCATAGGCTGATATATATTTTAAGCAGTCTATTGAATGATTAACTGGTTCATTAAAGAATAGAGCCATTATGATTAAACAGCATTTAGAGATTATGCAATTCTATTCCTGTCAATGAAGTGTGATGTAAACAGTAACACTATTTGTCAATGCTGGATAATGCAGGGCTTACCAGTAAGATAAGAAAATGTGAGGCTCACAACTATTGCCAACATGGTAGCTTTGATGGCTGGTGAGCAGCACACTGGAAAAGGGTTGTCAGGTCTCAGTTTAAATAGCAGTCTCATAAACAGAGGAAAATAAGGTAAGAATTATGATTATTATGTAAGACAAGATCACCTCTCCACTTCACACTTCAAATGATATGAAATGAAACTGGATGTAAGTTGCAAGCAAGTCCATATTTCTATACAGGGCACATAAATCAGGACATCAACTTGCAACAACTAAAACAGTATGACAGATAACTTTTTTCCTTATCATTAATAAAAACTAGCACTCATCACAGGAAGATACAAAACATGGCTGAGCCAACAGTCTTTCCATCATACTACCTGTCAAGTACTTTTAAGCTATTTTAGTGAGCACCATTTAGTACACCAAAGCAGCACTTCTCACAATCATATGGATGCTTACCAGCACACATTAACATCACATTACAATAATGTACTTCTTATGTAAGAGGATCATCAGTGATAAATGGTGGATCTTCCCAGCACTGTTCCATTTGAAAAGTTATCTGCAAATGGCGCATATTTTGTTAATGTCACGTGATTCATTTCATTTGCTGGTACCTATCTTTGCCAGGAATCAGCTGCATTGTCAAACTGGCCAACTATCATCAATGACATTGGCAGTCCACCACTGACAGATCCAGGGAGAGGACATTGTGAGTCCCATTTCTAGAAAAACCACTCTGTCCCTCAGTCTTTTCAACAGTCTTTTCAACACCCAATTTCTGATGGACATTTAGTTTTGCTTCTGAAACTGACCTTCATTTACACCAATAATTACTTCTCAATGCCATGAAGAAGTAACCGAAATTAAAGAAATCTGCATTCATGGACTGATCACGTTATATGAGTGAAGAACTGGTCCCCTTCCATTTAGTCCTGACCATTGTTTTTGAAGAAGTCATCCTCCACCCAACGCCAAGGTGGAGGGCGACTTCTTTGAGAAAACCACATCACATACAAGTTTGATGTGGATCAACAAACTACTGAAATCCGTGTCAATGAAACCATGAAAACGGAGAAATTACCAATGTGCGCTGTGGAATCCGACCATCTCAGCGTGATCCCTCCTCCCAGTACCCCAAAGAAACTTGAATCGTAATTGCAAGCCACTGTGCCCAGCGTCAATGCCTCAACATTTTCATTCCGAATTTAATGTTTCTATATACAACCAAGGTTTCGGTAAGTGCGTGTAGTGGTGACGAACACTGAAGATGAAGTCAGCGGGCTGTTTATCTGTTTTATATGCAGCATACAAAGAGAAAAAGAAACTTGTACTGACAACAGCCTAATTTGCATAATGTTTTGTATTAAAAACACAACCTTTGCTTCAGGGTTTAATACTACATTTTGAGTTTCACCTTCGCCCAAAGTTTTACCAGTGACGTAACAGATAACGAATTCATATTGCGGCGACATTGCGGCACGTACGTCTACAACACAAAGTTGCAAAATTGACAACAAACACTTCGGAAAACAAAAAGAATATATCGACGACGAAACATAGGGGGTGCCTCTCAAGCACGATTTCATGTATGCCTGGACTGTGTTTGCATTGCTTTGGTTGCTGTCTTCTTTTTTTAGCGCCACTGCAGTCCACCTAGTCTAACCCACTTCCATTCAATATTTGTGGTACATAGTTTCTGTTCTAATACTTCGTACTCGACGGAAGCGTGCGCTCAGCATTGTGGTAGTCTGGGACCTAGGTGCGTTTTTTGCTGTGCGTCTGCTGAACTGCCTACGTGGTCTGCCTCTGCTTGTTTTCCCTGGTTCTGTGTAGCCATGCCTGCCTGTGTTGGACCAACATTTAGCTGTATTTTGATATATAACTTACTTTTTGTTTTAATTTGTATTTAGCTCTACTTTTAATTTATGGACATTTACAATCCTACCAGACTGCTGTTCATGTATTAGCCATGTTTATCACTAGTTTGTGGTCTGAAGATGCATGCAGTGCTTCATTTTCTGACCTGTTTTTAAAGAGGTATGTATTTACTAACAAGAGTATAATCACAGCTGCTTCTAAAAGAATTGTGGTGGCATGCTGCACCATTGCTGCCTTGTTTTGGGCAATTTATTGTGATTTTTGTGAATGTTTAAGTATGAAATGCTAATTATAGTGCCTGAAATGTCCATTGTGCTAATTTTTCTTTCCATGCACATGCTATGCAATGATGGTATAGACTGGTTTCTACTAGGTGCATTGCTTTTATTACAGCTTGATGAGGTAACAGACAGGCAGGTATTTCACATGGCAGTTGGAAGGCACAATGGGGAGACTAGGCCAATGGATCATGGTCTGTATTTCAGGGTATCATCGTAGGAACCAAATAGGGAATGCTGCTGCAGTCAAATTCCAGCTAGTTTTTGGCCAGTGGTACCAAATGAAATCTAGTGATACTATCATCACACTATGTTAGTGATCTGACAAGGAATGGAAAAGGTGTTGCTTTTCATCACTGGAGAACACCAAGAAATATCTGCTCCAAAAAAATTTCATATTCCAAAAGTTAGATGTTATGTCTCCATCAAAAAGCTACATTGTAATCTTGTTGACAAAGTTCTAACTCTGCAAACAAATGACCCTGTCTTTACATAGTAAGAAGCACATATGGAGTCAAAACCAGGTTGTGCCAAGAATGCCATCATAAACCAGTGCTACTTTTTTGAGAAATTTGTTACTCCAAAACAAAAATTGTGTTCCAACATTAAGAATAAAAGACAAATTACCAACCCTGGACTTGGCCTCTGACTATTGACCCTAGGACCCAAAAGTAAGGTAAAACTAAGGGGAGTGCAACCATGACCAGACTTATGTGCATGCATGTTTCCCCTATAGTAGCTTTAGATATGAAATTATGACAATATCATGAGTTTTTCACAGAGACATGCCCTATGTGATCTTGACCAATGGATGAAATATCAGACAGAAGTAATTGCTTGTGTGTGTTTGTGTTTTTTTAATAATAAAACATCAGTTTTCTCATGGACAGTGAGGAAACCGATGGGTAGTTTTCACTGGAAGTCATTTGATATGAAAGCCAATGGCACTGCCTTTGTCTAGCATTGGTGATCTGACCAGTGGCCTTGGGTCTCAAAAGTGAGATCATAGTATGGGGAATGCCACCGTGACTGGATTTGCAAGCATGTTTTACCCAAAGTAGCACTCATTGGTTGATTGTGACAATGTCTTGTGTGAGACATTGTCTGAGAGATGCCAGAGACTCTGTCACAAACACCTGAGACTTTCAGCCTTCAGATGACATCAAGTAAAAGAAATGTAGTGTAGCAGTGATCAAAACTGATGGGTAGTTTACCAGAAATCATGCCAAATGAGTGTACTAGTAGTTTATTAAAAGTCAAGGCAGTACCGTGCATTGGTGACCTGACCTGTGACCTATGACCCCCTGTATCCAAAATGAGATTGAAGTGCTTGGAATGCTGCTGCAACTGGGCTTATGGGCAGCCTTTATCAAAAGCAGCACCAAATGAGGGAAAATGCTGTTTTTTGGACCACCATAATTGATAGGAGCCAGAAAACAGAGAACAGTGCTTAGTAGGTGCTGGGTTGAGGGCCCAGAGAATGGCTGCCAGTATTTGACTGAGACCAAAAGGCCAGCAGGTTATGGGGTAACCATGTTCTGAAGTAGCATGGCTCAATAAAGCTCCTCTGGTGCCAGTTGACTGGGTACCTGCAGCAAAAATTTTGGACTGTTTTGATATGATATATGATGTTGTGCCAAGGCCAGAGGTCATGAACCAGATAAGCAGGATGAAAAATATATTTTGTGCTATTAATTGCACTTGAATGTGTTCAGATGGGTAGTGTTGCAATCCCATTCCATGCTAGGCCGAGTTTGGTACTGGACCTTGACCTCACAATGCCATTGACACCAAATGTGGAGTAGCTTTTGTCCCAGGCATTGGACCAGATGGTGCTGAAAGAGCTTTATTGTGCCACACAACTCACAGACTGCCATCCCATGACCTGCTGACCCTTTTCCTTTGGGCCATATAGAGGTGCCCATTCTGGGGCTTACACCCAGCATCTACCATGCACCACAGTTGTCTAGCTCCTTATACCCGTCGGGCAATGGCAGCGATAAAGCCCGGTTGCAGTGGAGTTCCCCTTGCACTGATCTCACTGGAGATCAAAGATCAAAAATCACAGGTCAGGTCACCTAAGGAGGGTAAATACAGTGTCATTAGCCATCATTTGGCATGGCTGCGAGTGAAAAAAACCTGTTGGCTTATTCATTGCAGCGCTCCGCTACGTCTATCCGATATTTCACCCCTAGGTCAAAGGTCACGTTGGTCAGGTCACCTTGGCGGACTTGTGGTGCCGCCATTATCTCGTATTTAGCGCTGCTTTGGGCGAAATCTGCGTAGAAGTCTAGTTGCTGTTGTATTGTCCATACATTAAACTCACATTCGGGTCCAAAGGTGAATGGTCACGGGTCAGGTCATTAAAGCAGAGTGATGATAGTGTCACTAGCTTTTGTTTGGTACCACTCTCGCTGAAAACTAGCCATGCGCCGGACTGCAGTAATGTTCGTAATGTTCCCCATTGTGGTTATGATGACATCATGAAATGTGATCTGTGATACGTAGAGTCTCTCCGTTGCGCCCTCCAGTCGCCGTGCGAAACGTCTGCACGACCATAACGTTTGTTCTCTTTCAGGTCAGTGAAACAAACACATGTCTGTTTACACAAGCACACCTGGTCTTAGTCATCTCCATGGGTTTACTCCTTCACTGCAGGACTTTGCTCATCCAGTATTGAATTATCTGTGCACATGCCATGTCGGAATTACATATGACTGTCATTGGTAGCTCTCTTGGGGAAGTGCTGGTCTTCTCATCCTTGCAAGATGTGCTTGAGTCACCCCAGTGCAATATTTAGCCTGCGTTTCAGCTAAGCGAGAGCTGTAGTGACCATCACACAGTCATGCTGTACCTTTTATGGCATGCTAAGCTTTCACCATAAAATCGCCAGCTACCTGGGATTTCCCTGGCTATGGTTGGCTTTGATCATCAGTTTATGTGCAAGCTCTGCTTAGCATGGGATTTGATCCCCAATGTGCTATTTGGTTTAAACAGAGAAGCAGAAAGTATGAAAGTACTTATATTTTCTTCTGACTGCCACATTTTCATGTCAGAAATGGGGTCCAGTAATTCATGGAACGTTTCGGAAATTAATTCAAAGCTGTGAGTTGTGCAGAAGTTTGGCTGATGATGCATTGAAGTACTGAATCAGTACAGACTGCTTTTTGATGTCTCTCTAACAGCATGTTGGTGCAGATCTGCATGGTGCTGTCATTACTACATAATGCATGAAGACAGATGAAGACCCAGGAAATCTGTATTTTTGCAATACATAATTCATGTGTGAAATGTAAGATAATAGATAATAAAAGCTCCTGAAGCAGGAGCATGGGTATTGAATTGACTTTGGAGCTCACATGCTTTGTCCCCAGGAATGGGAGCCAAAGTGCTGCTTTCCACACATTTTGTGTGTAATAATGTCTACTGCATGCAGTTTGATATGGGAGTGGGCTGTGCTTTAAGAAACATGCATGTGGTCAAGGGATTTGTACTTGAAATGCTCAGGGTCTGATGGTAATGTAACAGGACCTAATGCTGTTAGTTGTGCAATTATAAAATCTTCCTTGGTGCTAAGTGTCAGAGTTTGATATCCTGACGTACTCTACAGACATTTCATTGTTTTTCATTTAATGTTCTGAAGTCTGCCATAACTTCCAGGTGCTATGGTTGGATGTGTTCTTATGAACATGTGATGTATACTTTGTACATCAAACCCTAGTATAATCCGCATCTGTGCATTGTGATATCCTGTTCATAGAAAAAGAATTGCTGAAAAATTGTATTGGTTTACTGTGTTCACTAAAGCTTACATTACTCAGCTATGATGTTCTTTCCTGCAATTTCATGACAGCTTTTCCAAAGCTGCTTATGGCTTCTGATAAAAACTTGGCTGCACACTTCACATACTTCACTTGGTATGTTTTGTGTGTCCGTTGTTGAACTGAGTCATTTGTGAAACCTCCAGTTATTCATAAACCCTCTGGTTTCTGCTCAGAGAGCAGACAGCCAGGCCCGCAGCCACACACGAAGGCGTCCTGGACATGTCCATGGTGGCTGCGGCTCTGCCTCGCATCACGTGAGCGCATTGCGGTAGTCTGGGGCCCACCTAGTCATGGTCTATAGCGACGGCACCTCGGAGAACCACAGTCTGGTGTCAGGTCTGAACCCTTATGGTGGCCCGGCACGATACGAACTAACAAGACCTGGACTGCTCACCTCGGCGACTTATCACAATGTTGTACGTATAGCTAGCAGTGCGTTAGTGCCTCCGGCTTGTTTGACACTATATTTGGTGCATGCTACAGCTTGAATACAGTTTAAATCAACTGGCACATACACCCTTGTGCATATTAATTGACTCAAACACTCAAAACAGTAAAAATTATGGTTTTTGTCAAAATAATCGTTTGTTTACATAATTTCTTCTTATTTTTTCACATTTTAATACGTAGTATGACCACCTTTATTGTCTATCACTTGTGAAACCCGCATGGGCATGGAATCTCAAGTTTTCGCAGTTTTCTTTTATTTGTTCGTCGTGGTACCAGACCTGAATTATGGCTTGCATCAGCTTGGTTTTGGTTGTACAATCCTTTTTGCGGAGGCGAGTCTTTATGATAGACCATAAATTTCCTATAGGATTTAAATCCGGTGAGGTTCCCGGCCAGTCCAAAACATTTATCTTGTTTGTTTTGAAAAAAATTGGTCACAATCTTCGACGTATGGCAAGGAGCCAGGTCCTGTTGAAAAACCCCTGAACCATCTGGAAACGCCTTCTGCATGTCTGGAATCGCCTTTCTCCGTATCGCGTCGATGTATTGGGCAGATTTCATCATTCCTTCGACAGGATGAAGTGATCCCACGCCACGGGAACTGAAACAACCCCAAAACATTTTCTTTTCGGGGTGTTTCACGGTTTGGTTGATGTGACCTTCACGGACTTTCTCACCAGGAGAGCGTCGGACATGTTGACTCCTCTGTCCCTGAACGAAAAAATGGCTTTCGTCCGAAAACATGACCTTCCGCCAGTCTTCCTTTGTCCAGTGTCAGTACCTTTTTGCCCATAACAAACGTTTAGCCTTCATTTTCTCTGTAAGAAGTTGTTTTTTTTTAGTGGTCTGTGAGCCCTCCGACCGGTCTCTAGAAGCCTCCTTCGAACAGTGCTCGAACTCACACTAACTCCAGATCTGGCTAGATCTTTTTGCAGATCATCACTAGTCTTTCGTGGTGCAAGTTTGCTTTGACGTTGTGTGTCATCATTGTGTGATTGTATAACAAAACAGTATCTTCGAAAAACATGGAAAAACTGTACTGAGTCAATTAATATGCACAAGGGTGTACTTAGTACATACTTAGTAATAGTTCTGTTTATTTTGGGCCGTTTTCTTTACCCACTTAAGTTCCATTGAACATCAGTGTAATGTGCTTCTTGTCTTTTGTGGTGCATTGACACTTTATGTGACGGATAGTCCTGTGCATCCAATGATTTATAGCCATACCAGTGCATTCCCCAGTATTTTGCACTTTTTTGCCATACCAGTTGGTGATTGGTTGGTAATGCATTCTCAGCTACCTTATGTTAAAATGAGAACAATCTAGTTGTATAAGCTAACCATCTTGAAAATGTAAGTTCAGTGGAGTTCTGAATTGTTTGTCCATTATCTCCTGCCAGATTCCTGTATTTGCATGATGGTGTTTTTGGTGAATTACTTGGGTGGCATGAGAACTACTGTTCACGTTTTTACTTCGATCTCAACATCAGGGGAATGGTACGGATGCATGGGTTGTAGCATATAGACTTTTGAATGCTATATTTTGTAAATATTTTGTGGATATTCCTGAATTCTGAAGAAGTGTAATGTTTTCTGGCATTGCTTGAAGTTCTCAGTATTTCATGAAGGTGATTGTTAATTACCCACGTGAGCACTGAAGTCTCTGTTGCCACACCAGTCACCGTTGCCACGTCAGTGTCCCTTATCACATGTGTCATGTTTCCGTGTTGATGTCTTTTCTTAGAGCCAGCCTTTGATAATGGCTGGAGATAATTCCAATCACACCTACTTCCTGGCGTGGCGTAATTTGCACCTGAGCCGAGCGAAGCTGAAGGCCTCCAGCCGTACATCTGCCCTGCTCTCCGGCTTCGCGATGGTACGTAACGTGTGTATCCATCGTTTTGGCATCCTCCGGGCGCGGTTTGGGAGTTTAAAGCTTACTCGGCCCGTTGCACCTAGACCACTTCTGTCGTGATCGTATTCTGTGGGGGTCTCGGTTATCACGGAACTAAGCATGATTGGACAGAAATTGCATTGCTTCTGCAGTGGTTTACTGAACAAGACAATTGATTTCAAATCCGCCCTTTAGAATCCCGTTTTGCATTACCGCTGGCGGCCGTCGGAGTTTAAAAGACCGCGATTGCGTGAACTTTGCTGTTGTAACACGCCATGGTGACGTGCCCCTGATCGCGGTACTCGCAGGTGGCCATGGTGGAGGTGCAGCTGAGCAAGAACATCCCAACCGGCCTGCTGGTGGCATTCGCCATGTGCACCACACTGCTGGTGGCGATCCACATGCTGGCGCTGATGATCTCCACCTGCATCCTGCCGCACGTGGAGGCGGTCAGCAGCATGCACGCCATGTCGGCCGTGAGCGAGTCACCGCACGGCAAGATGCACATCTACATCGAAATGGCGTGGGTGTTCTCCACGGTGGTCGGTCTGATGCTGTTTATGGTGGAGATCGCGCTGCTCTGCTGGGTCAAATTTTTCGACGTGTCGCAAGAGGCGGCGTGGGCGTCCACGGCGCTGCTCGTGCCCATCGTCTGCATCTTTGCGCTGTTCGCGCTCCACTTTTACCGTAAGCTGGTGACGCACAAGTATGAAATCACCGAGTCGGGCATCCGCGAGCTGGAGAAGCTGAAGGGCCAGCTGGACCTGCCGGTGCAGACGAACAATACTGAGAGCACGTATGCGCCCAGTGATCACGTGGTGTGAGGAGGGCTGGGTGCGCCGCAGCGCGTGGGCAGTCCCGGACGTGGCTTGGGCTGGACAGCTTTCCGAATCGTGCTCTCATTCGCGAAATGGAAGCTGAGATCCACAGTGCGTCGTCTTGGCGCGAAGCATGTCAGATGTGATCAGTGTTCTTATGTGCTTGTGGATCATGTGGATTTTAAACTTGATGGTTTGTCCCCTGTAAAGCTTTACGAGTAGTTCCTGGGCTCAGTAGTCGTTGCATTTTCTCCCGGAGAGTGCAGTTTAGTTATGATACGAGTCGTGAGCAGCATTTTTGATTTGTACGTGATGTCGACGACGATTGACTTGTTAATAAACGTTGGTTGGTGTCATGTATCAGATAATCCGTGGAATGGAAAGAGTCTGTTTTGGGTCTCCACACCCACCACCCATGCAGGTAATCGTCTATGTTATTTTTGTGAAATTCATAAGGCAAAATATTGCTGCAAATTCCATTTTTCTAAGAAAAAACGGTTTTATTTTGTTGGTTGTAACTTCGTGCATTTCGCAGTCATTCACATTTTTCACCTTTCAATTTGGCTTTTGCTTCAGCCCTTCCGTCATTTGGTGTCGACATTCATTTTTCAGACCGGGTTCCGTGACGATCGCGCGCCGGTCTACGGGCTCAGTTTGAGTACAGACTGGCCACCGACTCCGAGCCGCTGTCGGAGCACGGCTCCGGGACGACGCGGTATCGTTCCGGGATGAGCGGCACGAACTCGGCGGCGGCGTCTCGCAGCACGGCCACCGGCTCGGTCAGCGCTAGCTACCGGCAGAAAACCAGGCCAGCTCGGTCAGCGCCAGCTGCCAACAGCTGGTCAGCAGTGCCAGCTGCCAACAGAGGACGGTTTGTCAGAGCGGGGGTGGCCAACGACGCAGCGATGACTTGGTGTGTGGAAGGACCGCGCGGTATAACGAGGCGACACGTCTACGCCCGGACGAACGGCGGGATGAGAGACTCCTGCATATGACAGTAGGTTGTCTAAGATGTAAGATTTGCAACATAGGCACAAGCGAGCATTGGTGCTCAGATCTGAAAAACAGCTGTGGGTGCAGCACGTGAGTTACGAAAATTGGTTAAAAAGGATAGTTGCTGGTAAATACACGGCTAGGCAGTTATCAGAGCGAGTGAAGGAGACTACTTGTAGACGAAAGACAAAACACTCAAGAGTGGAGTGACGTCTTCTAAAATACGAGCCTAGCCGATATTTGTTCATGTGCTGATGGGAGGGACGGATGTTCGCAGTCAGATATTGATTTCAAATGTGTTTGAAGTCGCGTCCATGTATCGCTTTGTGGCACCGTTGTATCCATGGGACGTTGTCGTTCAGTATCGTCACGAAGCAGGCACCGGCTTTTCGCGGAACATATCGATTTCCACTTCCCGGAATAGGATGACTGTTTGTGGCCTGGCATGCCGTCGTTGAAATTGCTTGCCATTGCAGTGGCACGCCTGTCCCTTACAGTGCTCCGATTTTACAGAGCCATATGCCGATCGCACAGGACGTCATTAGCCCTATCGGGTCGATGCATTGCTGCTTTAATCAGAGTGTGCGATGCTGTTGCTGCTCGTCAGTTTCGTTACGATGCACTAAGGCCGCCACTGGCTGACTCACCAGCGGTATCGGGTACGGAGTGGCATTGAGGGCGAACAGTCGGTTCTTGTCCTCCACGGCGCTGCACCTGACGATGCCGTCGATCCAGATGCCCTCCTGCATTTGGCCGGTCAGCGTGTGCTCGTACAGTCCGGGGCCGTGCTTGACGTCCCTGTGCCACGTGCCCTCGTACATGTTGCCGTCGGCTGGTGACGGTGGCCGCGGTCAGCGCCGCAGACGGGCCCGATGTGTGCGGCTTACAGCTTGAGGCAGCAGTGCAGCCCAGGGAGAACAAAACATCTGGCCTCCGTAGACCAAAAACGATTTAGTAGCAGTTTTCGCGAATCGCATACAGGCACGTGCCCAGGAATCGGCCCGTGGGGGGAAGCAGATCCTCATAAGGAGGCCTAACACCAAGGGAACCTTCTCAGCTCAAGGCCTCATGCATCAAAGAGTGCTGAGGTGGCCTCCCATGGTCTAAAAAAGGACCTTATCATTTGCATTGACCTCCTGTAGCACCATGCGGTCTCCTATAGCTTTAAGGAGGCCTCCTATGCCATCAAGGGAGCCTGCTATAGCATCAAGGTGGCCTCCTATAGCACAATGCGGCCTCCTCTAGCTTCAAGGAGGCCTCCTATGCCATCAAGGGAACCTGCTTTAGCACCAAGGTGGCCTCCTATAGCCTCAAGGGGTCTCCTGTGGACATCTTATAGCAACATGGAGGGCCTGCTTTGGCCTCAAGAGCCACATTTGAGAGTCCTGTAAGCTCCCAAAGGTGTCAAAGGGGCCTTTCCCCAAGGGGGGCGATCGCCCCCTTGCTACGTCCCTGATCACATATGGATGCAGAGCTGACGTGCTGATGGTCGACGTAAATAAATAGCCAAGTTAAGGTCTGCCTTGTCACCATTTTGATTGCTTTTATTGCAATTTTTGCAGCCCTAAAGCTTGCGGAGGAAAAGCAACATTAAATTTACCTGCTCGGTTAAATGAAATCACCGCCCACTCGTTGAGGAATGCTGGAGTCTTTCGGCAAAGATCTATTGGATTTATTTCGATGATTTGAAAATCCCTATCTTTACTTTCATTCGCTGATCGAAACTGCATGAATTTTTGCACACACCATCATTCATATCTGAACTGATGGGCGTGAAAATTTGAGACAGTGCTTGCAGTACGATTTGAGCTATTGGGATTTGCTGGTCCACCGTTCGACGCCCCCGTACGATGCACTCACATACTGAAAACTGCGAAGGTTTTGCTGGAATTTTCGAGCCACCTCCATCACGTTGTGCTACGAGAAACCAAACTGCAAACCGATTTTCAAAATTTTCCTTCTGTAAAATCACTTCAGTCACACCGCACAAATAAAAACCACGCACGCCGACCATCCGAAGTTTCTCAGCGCGAAATTGTCTATACCTGAAATATTACGTGGAATATTTGGTCCCTGCTTTCCAGGGTCTATTTTAAGAGCAAATCACTGGGGGAAATTGGCCGGTCGAATCATGGATAACATAAATACAAAATCAGGGTATTTTGCTGACCTTGTGTCCGACCTCGTCGGAGGTCGGGTTGGACCGGCTGATATGACGAGACTACCGGTCAGAAGTCGCTGAAACTTGGCAGTCTCAGGGATTTGGGAGCACGGTGCATTATGTTGGATTTTCTGGTTTCGGGGCGCCAGGTTAACGAAATCCAACACATTTTCGAAAAAATTAGATGCACACCACTTCCAGGCGCTCGATCTTGGAAACAACGGATCGCACAGACTCAAAACCGAGTGCGTTCAACAAGGAATGGATTGGAGTATTGCATCGCTTGGAAGAGGCGGAGCCGAGACCGGCACGCGGTACGTGCTGTCCTTGGGAACACAAAAAAATGTTCGCTTTGTAAGGTTTCAAAATTAGGTCATGATCTCGGAAACCGTTAAAGACAAGAACATAAGGACACAATGACCAACCACAATAAGGTACCGGCAGGACATGATTTAGTGGAGTCTACTCATCCGCCGGACGGGGTAACCGCGGCGTGCGCTCAAAGTGGTTTTACTGTGAATTCGAGCGCAAAGACGGCAATGACTGACACGAAGTCGGAACCACCGAAAAGCTCGGTCTTTTGTTGTTCCGATAATGCGAAACATTAATCAGGGAAGCAGCTGCCGCTCCGGCCATGCGACACCACGCGGACCGCTGCAGCCGGCGATTTCATCCATTTTCATTCGAGCTCGAGACCAATACCAACCGCCGACGCAACGTCCTCCACGGCGCCTTATCGCCAACCGTGGTTCGCACAGAGACCAAATCTGGTTCGTTCGTCAGAGAATCGATTGAAGAACAGCATGATGTTCAACACCGCGCGCGGGGATCAGCACGTGACACGTGCTTACCTCTGGAACACTAATAAGGCCGTCTTGCAAACTTTACAAAAGATCTTACGGCTAAATTTAATCTTCATTTATAACAACTTAGCGACTATGTAGCCCCACCTCACAAGATACCGCCTACATATCATTCCGCAGGGTCGACCCCGTCCGCCAAACGGGGTTGCCGCTGAAGGAGCTCGAAGTTACGGCATTTTCGGTTTTCAGGTCCGGTGTGTTTACACTGGCTGCGATGGTATGGAGCAAAGTGAGATTGCTGACAAAATTAACACTAATGGAACAAACGGATCTTTGTCGTTTTGACGTTGCTATAAAATAATAAATACGTAATTCACCTGCATTTTACTGCTGTGATGCATCAAATAAACCGGTGCAAATAATGATTCTGCACAAAACCAACATCTTTCGAGGTCTTTGTGTTCGATGGAAGATTGTGGCGACACCATTGGGAACATTCCTTTAAAAATACTACCACTTTGTTCCTCAGTCAAATGTGGACACGCCAGTATGGGCCATCTGGTATATCTCGTGGTCGTTTCAAAAGTCTGCATGTTGCGTTTTGCATATTTTTTCGCCGATCCCGATTGAAAACCAGCTACTCTTGCTCTTAACTAAAATCTGTATTATTCCATCTTGCGTGGTTTGACCTTGACGCTACTTCCAATTACGGGATTTTAAATACGCTACAGGACTAAAAAAATGTCGTTATAATGGACATCTAGGTACGGTTAGATACAGATGCAGATATACAAACACAAACAGGCAGGAACACGGGAACTCCTCAAACCTCGTCATTTGGGGGGAGGGGGCGAGAAGCATTTTGAGTCAATGCTTTCCAGTCAACGCCCACAGGGTCAATGTTAAAATTCAAAAAAGTTGGGGACTGAAGCCCCATGGCCCCGTGGCTCCCGCGCCTATGCAAACAGTGTTACACAAAAACGGAAAGATACTGAAAGACAGACAGATACAGGGAATGAGACGAAGACAGAAAGAAGAGACAGAGGCAGATAGAAACGAGTGACGAGGAAAAACAAAGAAAGACTGAATGAGTTTGGGGGAGATTGAGGGACGCCGAGGAGAACGGCAGGGAATGACAGATCGTCGGACAGACGGAGATCAACGGAGACCGGTGGAGAGCGGTGGAGACCGGTAAAGACCACGAGAAACCGACGGAAACTGGTTGAGACAGACAGAGACCGATGGACATTAAACGAGATTTAGAGAGACCGAAAGACTGATGGGCTGATGGAGACAAAGAGGGCTCATGGGCCAGCAGAGACTAATCGGTACCAAGCTAGATCGAAAGACGTCAACTGAAACGGATGGAGATCCAGGCGCATCGCGGAATGCTTGCTGACACCGACAGGGACAGACAGAGTGCGAGCGATCTTCACGGAGACTGGGCTGTGAAAACTAAGAGAGATAGCATAAAAAAAACATTTTGCACCTGTCTAATCCGGGAAAGTGAAAACAAAACAGGAATGTGGCATTGACTGCTTCAAACCACAGCGCGCTGCATGAAGGGAAATTAATTGATAATATCCGAAGAAAAAGATTCTGATTGAAACATACTATGATCTTTTACACGACATTTGAAATAGACAGCGTGATCCACCGTGCTCAAAGCGAAGGTGTGACCGAGCGCGAACTGCGAGGACATACGGGCAGACCAAACGGCCGAATGTAGTCTGTTTCCATAGAAGCTCGCAGCGCGATTGTAAAACGGGACTGTGAGCAACTTGATCAACCGTTCAACAGAAACCAGGCTGAAGTGAGCACCGCGATTGTCGAACGATGCTGAGGTGCTGGCAAAAGAATTTTGCGGGGACCAGACTGCCGACCTTTGGTTCAGCAAACAGATCCCGTTTGTTGGCAGTGAACTGTGCAATGCAATCCTGGGGCGGTCTCGCGGTCAGTTCTACCAGCTTTTGAGCCGAAACTTGATTCGAATGAAAAATGCTTACGCGCAAAGGGCTTTAGATGCGTGGTATTGCAAACGGCCTAAAAAGCGGCCGGTGCGTCCGAGAAATGCTTGTGCGCTTTGCGGCGTACCTGGGAAACTAGAAGGGTCGCATGTAGGGGTTACATGGGTGGAAGTAAGCCAGCCAAAGGCCGTCAGTTGCCGCCTCTGTCTATTTTACCTCGTTTGCGATCGCAGCAGCTGTGACACTGAATCAGTGAAAACGGATTCCAGCAGAATCGTCACGAGCACGAAGTCCTTCTTGGTTACCTTATATATTATATCCTATATATTACCTTTCCCTAATCTTTTCATTTATCTACACCACTCATATTTCGGTTGGCGAACTTTGAAATCTGTTTGCCTTTTTTTCTTTTTTTAACTGTGCGCTCATATTCCGTTTTCATCTTTTTATTCACGAATAGCTGCCTCAGCATTCCATGCTTTCACTGGGGGTATTTCGCTGTGCACTGGGGGGAGATGATTTGGCGGTCACTAGTGAGGATTTCCCCCCCCAGTTAACATGCTAAAATGAGCCGTGCTGCTTTCACCATCTGCGATCTATTTCTGCACCAAACATCTGTAAATATTAAGTTTATTTAAAAGTTACTCTCCGCAATTAAATACAGCCGCCAATATGTGACACAGATATCCTCTGCTTATATTCTGCCACACCATCATGACAGTACTAGACAGCGAGGTATGCCGTATGTAATTAAACTCTTGGGGTGGCAGTAAAATTTACATTACTTCTCTCCCACTTGTGCCGTATTCTAGAATTCTCTTACGACTTGTGTTTTGCCAGTGACCTTTTGCAAAAGCTCCACGCCTCGGTCCTCTTCTCCTTTTATAGCTGCAAGACTGTGCACGAAGTCGTGTAGTCTTCGGAAACTTGGGTGCTTTTTTCGCCTTCCCACGGGTGACTGTAGCAATGCCGACCTTTCTTCTTCCAGGTCGAAGAACAACCATAATCCCATGCCGACCAGCTCAGTTCTCGGCCTTTCAGGACATTCACTGTTTGTGGTTATCAGGTGGTACATGGCTAGGGCTGGAAATGAATACTGCTGCAATCGGGCCATGTTGTGCTTTTTTATGCCAGATAGTTCCTCGTTCAGCAGCGCGAACTTATCGGCGGACGACTCCAGGAAGGAGGTGTGTCGCTCAGTTATTTTGAAGGCAGATTCAGCCACATCTCGAAGCATTTCCAGCTCCTTTAACTTTTGATTGTCCCTGACTCAGCTTAACCAGCGGTTGAGATGACCAGATGACTTACCAGTGCTCATTCGATTGGATTCATTGGCCAACGTTATGAAAATTGCCATTTTTTGGTTGTTTTTCTCCAGGGTGGGGTCAGCAAAAAACTAGCTTACACACTCTTTATCCTCGGAATTTACTGAATGTCAGCCATAAAGCAGGCGGAGCGCATCGCACCTGGTCTGGCAAAATTTGAAACCAGCAGAATTCTCCACTGAGACACACGACAACCGGCGTATTAAGTTCTTTGTTGTAGTTTCTGAAGAACTTTGAAAATGTAACATTGGCTGTACTAAGGTTGGCAAAAGACTTCCTCTGACTATCTCGCGCTTCTTTTGCTCCATTGGGTGATTTAGTTATTTTCAAGGATATTCAAAAGAAGAGAGCTGGAAATTTTTCGAGATGTGGCTGAAGACGTCTTGAAGTTAACTGGGCGACACACCTGCTTCCTGGAGCCTTCCGTCGCCGCACTGTTCAAGGAGGAACTCTCTGGCATCAACGGGCCGGACATGGCCCGATTGCAGTTACTCATATCCGGCGCTGGCCATGGCATACCCAATAAATCAAGAACAGTGATTGGCATGAAAGGCAGAGACCAAACTGAGCTCGTCCTAACAGCATGGCTGGAAATCGTAAATTATTGGGGAGGAGGATACAATCGCCGAATATTGGGGGAGGGGAGTCTGGAGCCCCAACATTCCCGGGATCGCCAGCCATGCTTTACAGGGTCATGGCTGTTCTCTGGCCTCCTAGAAGAAGAAAGATCGCATTGGCTGCAGGAACCGGTGGGTAAATGGAAAAAGTACTGATGTTCCTGAAGACTGCAGCAGTTCTTGCACGACCATACACTTATGAATGACTGGCCAAAGCGAGGTTATACCTGTGTGCATTAATCACGCTGTATTCCGGTGTGAAATGCAAATGAAACAAAATGTATTTTCACAAACCGTATAGGAACACTTCGGAAATGACAAAATATCGACTGGATATTCTACGAAGTTTCGGAGATAGGCGATTTCGCCCGTGGTAACTGCATCGCTGCAAGCAAACGTAACACCACATTCCTGTCAAACTTAGAATCGTCGGCGTAGTGGTTTTATCGGTCGAAAATTATGAAAATCGGATTACAGCCCAGTTTCTCGTGGTAGAATGGGTGGCCCGAACACCACAGCAAAACTTCCGCAAAATTTGGGACACCCACCCTTCACTCACGCACCAGTGCTGGGGGTAAAATTGTGCTTACTGTTCCCTGTCTTTTCGTTACGTCTCCGCTGTGTTTTGAGAGTTTTCTGCGTGTGTGAGCATTATGCATCTGTTTTTACTACCTTTTCGCAAGAGTCCTCTTCCTTCTCGAACACCAGCTTTCCACTCTCCTTCGTAGAGGCTGCCATCCTTATAGAACATTCTTCCCCATCCGTGGCGTTTGTCTCGGTGCCACTCGCCCTCATAGCTCTCGCCGTCCGCGTAAAACTGCACGCCGTTACCCTGCACGGCACATCCGAGCTGTAGTGGATTCTGCTGGTTGGAGCGTTAGCGCCGTTCATTGCCAGCTCCTTTATTTTGGCTCGTCGCTTGTGTATATTCGACGAAAGAGATGTGTCAGGTGGTGTTTCGGCACCACGAGAACAGTTCTTTTTTTGTGACGTACGTAACGGATCCTTCGTATTGGATCACCTGACACGTCTCTGACACAGCTCGGCGCAGAAGTCCGTTGTCGGCTGCTTTATGAATCTCACCTCTCGCCGGTCGCAGCACCATTGTCCGTCGTACTGGATCATCTGGCACGTCTCCCGACATAGTTCGGTGTAGACGCCATGTCCATGCCGATGGTCCCAGCCCCAGTCGCCACTGTAGACGGCGCCATTGGACCACTCGAAGATGCCCTTGCCTGAGAATTGGCATATCCAATGTGTGACATTAGCATGGTATTCCGACACGATGTCGCCAGGATGCAGTTAACCACGCATTTCGTACTATTTCCTGAAGTCTGTGTGCGGTCAGCATCGCAAGTGGTCAATGACATTAATAAAGTAACGCCACTAGTCTGGACGTTTATTGGTTACTGGCTCACAGCGCACCAGAATACCGCGAACGCGCATCATCCTGTCACCTTTTTGACGCACCGGCGGCCAGCATCTGTAACTGCGACGAATCATACCGACACAGTGATACATTAAACACCTATTTACACCGGCGATGTTGACGCTATTTACTGAAGAAGCGCAGTTAAAATGCAAGAGGGAAAAAGCGCACTTGTAGCATTCTGCATCTGCCCACATGAATTGGTCACCATTATCACAGGTAATTACACTCATTCTATCACAGCATATTCCTAAAGGGCCCATGTTAAATGGTGATGTTCATTAAATGGACTTTTGCTTCAGTCCTCGGACGTACACGGTGCTGTCTTCCCAAAAATGTGGTGCCAGGACTAACGTCTAGAAATTTGAGGATTGGATATATCACAACATCTGAATCACTTTCCAACACCGCAGAAGCATAACACGTTTTCATGACCATCCTTCCAAACCAACCAAACGCAAACCGATGGGTGTCAACTCTAGGGGAGCTTGGTTTCGCCCTGTGGTGCTCATTTTCCTGGCAGGAGGACGCCGCGCCTATTTCAGCACTCTCGCGTACCTCGGCGGCGGCCGGGCAGCTCAGTCCTTCAGGAACATGGCTGCGCCCGACTGGATCCACTTGCTGCGGTCGCCCGCGCACGGCACGTCCAGGCAGACCACCACCTTCTCGCGCTCCTGCGTCATGTACAGCGGCATGGAGATGACGTCGCCGCCGACTTTGGCGGCGGCAGCAGAGCGCGGCACCCACGCCACGTTGCAGACGGGCGCCGTGGTGACGCTGGGCGAGTCTGCGCGACTCTCGGCCAGCCGGCTGCCATCGAAGGAGCAGCCCTCCAGCTGCAGACCGGTGATCTTCACCTGCATCTTGGAGTCGACGCCGATCTTGGCCCAGGACGAGACGAACACCAGGTCGTCCATGGCCGTCTTGTGCAGGCGCGCCGTCTGCTGCCGCAGCGCGTTCAGGAACGTGTCCGGGTGGAAGAGCTCGGCCAGGTCGAGCGCCTCGTTCACCAGCGAGCCGGACTCGGCTTTCTTCACCCAGCGCTTGCAGGCGAGTGTGCGACTGACCAGCGAGCGCAGGTACTGAAGCGGGTCCTCGGGCCCCTCCCAGACCTCGTGCCAGGAGCCCGGCGTCTCGCTGCGCATTAGGCTGTCCGCCACTTTCTTCACCTCGTTCGTGAGCAGCATGGTGCCGCGGATCACTTTGCTGACGTTGGCCAGACTGCGGTGCACCTCTTGTACCAGCCGCAACGCGTTGAAGTGCTCCAGCTGGATGAAGGACGTGATGGGATCGGAGTGGCCCACTGACATCCGGTGGTGCGACTGGCGGCTGATCTGCTCTTTCGTCAGGTTCACGTCCGAGTTGAGCTTCTTCCAGAGATTGAGCACTGGGGACAGCTCTTTTTGCCACTTTTCGCGGTCAAATTTGTCAGTGGTCTGAATGGACCGCATGAGCACCTTCAACTGGTTGATGACGCCGGCGCTGATCATCCTCTGCGCCGATCGGTCTATGTTGGCAGGGAGCCCGAAGTAGACGGGCTTGTCAGCATCGCTGAAGGATTTTATGATGCGCAGGTACTCCTTGAAGTCAGCTGACGTCGGCAGGTTGATCCCCGGACCCAGGGGTCGATGTGCTTTGGAGGTTCCCGAGATGACATCCCCGTTGAAGAAGTCGCTCAGGTATGAGGTGAGAACGCGAAGGTCGAACTTGTTGTCAACTCGGCCACCGTAGATGGCATTCTCCATCAGGCCGTGGATGTAGTCCCACCGCAAGGTTCCCATGGCCACCAAGCGGTCCAGGATGTCGGCACCAGCCTTCAGATCAGCAAAGTTGAACTCATAGAACTTTGTCCATCCCTGCGGAATGAAAGTCCTTCGCTCTTGGACCACTGCGTGGAACCAGGCCAAGACAAAGAGTGCCTGGGCGCGCTGAGCGTTGCTGCCTTCTGACACGTACTCCGGACCCCACATGGTGTACGATCTCAGCAGATTCTTCTTCACGCCTGGAGGGGCCTCGTATGTGACTTTCAGGGAGGTTTGCAGCAGGGTCGGCGTGAATTTGATGTGGGGCTCTGCAGTGAGCCACAGCCGGAACGCGTCGTTAGGAGCCAGGTTCAGGAGTTCCTTTTCCAGGACAGGAAGCCAGGCTGTCACAAGGTGGAGGTTCTTCAAGCAAAGCCATTGGCCACTTTCACTGCACTCCTTCAGCTTGCTCAGGGCAATCTCGGCCTGCCCCTGTCCCATGGCCACTTCGGAGAACTTGTCGAGGCCCACGGTGCTCCTTGCGAGCTCCCTCAGCTCCTCAGACGGGTCGGCCCCCGTGGAGATCAGAATCAAGATTGGTGTACCGGCGGTCGTCTCTTTGAGAAGCTGTCGCAAGTCCAGCGGAGGCGGTGACAGCTCATGGCCCATCACGGAAGTAGCAAATTCTATCATGGCCGTCTGCAGTCGGTCTGGCCTCAGCGCCTGTACCACGAGCAGCTTTTGGAAGGGAGTCAGCTTGTCCGCCAGGTGAGATGGCATGTTGCGCTCGCACTCAGGGCTGGTGGCAAAGCCCGTCCATGCAGATGAGTCGTCCAGCTTCAGTACGTCCCACAGGCTCGGGAGATTTGACTTCAGCAGTGAGACGGCCAGAGCCCTGTCTTCAGTTACCCACGCGGGCATCTGCTTCTTCGTCGTCTCGGGATCCGTTTTGATGTCGGACAGCAGCTGTCCTGTGAACGCCTCCCATTCGTTCTCTCTGAACATCTTCAGATTCATTCCGTGAACTACATGCAGGGCGAACATCAGGCGGTCTGCCTTGAACAATGAACGACAGGTGCTGCTATACACCGCATCCACTGCGGCCCGCTTCAGGGTTGATATTCTCATCTTGGTTTCGACCCCATCGCTCTTCACCTTCAAGGCTTGTGAGAACAGGTCCATGAAGTACGCCAGGGAGAAATGGTACATGTTGTTCAGCTTGCACAAATCCGTGACGATGAAGTACAGACAGGAGCCGTCGTCAGCCAGCGGGAGATACGCATCACGCTCTTTGCTCAGGGTCTCTTGAATCTTTTGTCCCTCGTCGATGGATGCCGCGATTTTGGCCGACGACGACTTTGACTCATTCAGCGACGCTAGAAGCTCTTTGTTTTCAAGGATATTTCCTTTGGCATTTGCCAGCTCTACTAGGAGTTTGTCCTCCAGCTGTGAAAGTTTGATCTTGTTTTCTTCTTCTTGCTTGAGAAGCTCCCTCCTCTTCACTTCCAGTTCGGGTTTCTCTGCTTGCAGCGTGAGAGCAAGCAGTTGACCGGTAAGCCCAGCCTTAGTGGTGATGAAGTTGACCGTGGTCAGGATGCTGGCGCAGTCAGGTGGAATGTTCGGATCCGGATTCCTTGTGGCCAGGTACAGCTGGAACTTTTCATTGTAGTCCAGCATTTTCTCGCCCACTTGGATTGTCTGCCTCGTCCCTTGCGTTGACACGTCGTGTCTCATCAAAGGAAACAATACGGGCTCGAAGTGATCAACCTCTTGTATGATGAGGGTTTTCCCGAATCGCACCGCCATCTCCAGTTGCGTGGAGAATTTTTCCTCCTGTTGCGTGACAACCTCCACTCCGCCGGAGTCCTTCAGGTGAGTCTTCAGCCACTCAATGGCTCGCGAGGACGGGTCGATTAGAAGTGTCACGGTGCCACTGTGCATGACCACCACGCCATTCTCCACACTGAGGTCGTCTGAAGGCAAACCCTCGCCTTTCCATGTCAGCATCTCCCGTTCCGTGCTCATGTGTTTACGGAATTCAAAGCCCTTCAGGCCCACGAGCTCGCACCACTGATGGGTCTTAGAGGCACGCACGTCTTCTGATGCATCCGACAAGTAGTTGATGAATGCAGCAGCCAGTAGAGATCTTATTGGAAGAGTTTCCAGTTCGTGCTGCAGCTCCTCCAACTGCTGTGTCCACCGTTTGTACTCCCCAGACAGCTGGCCGACGAGGTTTTCGGCCGCTGTCAGAGTCTCCTTGGCCTTCGTGAGACCCACTTCTATGGTCGCAGCCTCTTTGGTGGACTTATTCAGCTGCTCCGTCAGTCCTTGGACATGTTTCTCGACATTGCCCAGGTCATCACCCAGGCGTTCCATGGCTTCTTGTGCTTCGTCAATATTCTTCTGAAGGTTGTTCTGTTCGTCCTCCAATGGCTTGATCTTTTCCAGAATGACGGCGTACTTGACGTTGGCCTTCACCCACGAGGCCAAGGGAGCGGCTGCCTGTGAGGCTCGCTTCGCATTGGCTGGATCAAAGCTGTTTTTTCTGTCCTTGAGCAGTTTCTCGACCTTCTTACGCTGTGAGACAGAAATGCTGTGGGCATCGAACTTCATGATGTCCTCCTTGACACCTCTCTGAGCCAGAAAGCTTTTCATGCTGTTCCACGATGTGTCTCCGATGCCCAGAAGTCCCATCACTCCCTCTAAAATATCACGAATGACGTCCGGGGGAGCCCTGAGTGACCTCACCTCCGACAGAGATTCCGACTTGATGTTACCGACAGCCTTTCTGGCCTCTGCCAGCACTGGTTCCACCTCTGCAAGCTCCTTGTCAATCCCCTCTTTCCGCTTTTGCATTTTGACACTCTCTTTTTCCGCCTTCCCCTTCAGGGCCTCCATCTCTTCTTTCTGCTTGCTTGCAGATTTCATTGTGTTTGTTATCATTTTCAGAGCTTTGTTTGCTTCGCCCTGCTTTTGGTTCAGTTTCACTTCTTGTTCGCCCGCTTCTTTCTTCAGTTTGTCGACCACAGCTGTTGCCTCGTTCAGCTTGTCAACACCGCCTTTCAGATGCTGCTGCCTCTGGAGGATCAGTTCCTTCTTGTGCCTGTACACGTTCAGGTAGGTTTTCATCAGCTGCATGTACTTCCTTGGCGTTGCAGCGGGCCCCTGCATGGACTGATGAATTGCCAGGAATCCATTCAGGAGCTGGTCGCCACCGGAGACCCGGCGTTCTCGCTTGCTCTTTTTCTTTTCGTTGACGAACACTCCGGCTGCATCGCCCATGTCTTTGCTCTTGGCTATGACCATCATCGGCAGCGAGGTCATGCTCTCTTTGCTCCACTTGCTCAGCCACATGACGTTGCACTGCTTGACCAAAGCCGGATTGCTTTGGCAGTTCACGATGAACATCGGGTTTGTGAAGTCCATGATCACGGCCACGTGAAGATTTTTCTTCACACGAGAAGAGAAAAAAGAGAAAAGTGGACCCCTGAACCCCTCCTGAGACGCGTCATCTCGAAGAGGCGCGATCATTGGTTCGATCTCCTCAGGTGCGAAGAGTCCTGGGACTTCGCCGGCACTCAACAAAGAGTTCACCATCTCCAGGAAGGAGGAATCGACCACTTGGTGATCCTCGAGGATGAAGACAACCTGCTCATTCTCGATGGCGGCTGTTTGCATGTACGCCTTCAGGTCAGCTCGGAACTGCTTTATTCCGTAGCCTTTTCCCATCTTAGGCGTAACCAGCTTGGCTCCCAGCATGCATGCTGCAACGCCTACAGCTGTTCTTCTTCCGACACCGGACCGGCCTGCCAGGAGCACTGAGCCGCCAGGGCAAGACAGGACGCGCTCCACCCTGGCGATGTTCTCCAGCACTTCTCTGAAGATGAACATGTCCAAGTCGTATTGTTCGGCCACGAACTGGTGGGCCCCCTTCATGATACACGCCTGCCAGTCTTCGGGCTCCAAGTTTCCGAGGTGCTTGCCGGTGATGGGCAGAGCTCGTCCAGGCGCCGTTTGGGTTTCGGCTTTCGCACCCGGCGTCACGAAGAACTTGCCGTCTAGGTGTCCATGCAGGTTGACGCCCCAATCCGTTGAGATGACGTCGTATAGAATTTTGTCAAACTTGGACTGGTCAACGTCTGAAACAAGGCGGTCTCTGAACAGACGACACGCCTCGTAGGCCCATGCCTCCAGAACTGCTTCGGTGATGTTACTTTCGTCCACGTCGTATCGGATCAGGCCAAGCAACCATTCGGTAAGGTTGCGCATGGAGAAGACGTAGTGGCTGTGATCGTCGGCACTGAACGAGGATTGCACCTGCTGGTACACCTTCAGCGTGGACTCGGCCAGCTGCCCCACTTTGGTCGACCATGCCTCGCCGACGCCGCCGGACATGCCGTGCAAGATAGGTGTCAGGTACACGGCGTAGATATTCTGCACCTGGTCCATTTCAGGATAGTCCACTGACAGCAGGCGGACGATCGACGTGAAGCGAGTGGACAGCTCGTGCCTGCCCAGAGCTTTGCCGCCAATCATGCTGCCGACGATCTGGACATTCTCCAGGCCGACCCATTCCAGACTTTGATCCCAGAATCCTTTGTAGGTGACCACCTGCTGAAGAAAGGCAATCAGCTGGCACGTGCCCCATTTGTCGGGCTTGGGAAGGTTGATGTCCTTCAGATAAAGCACGAGCCACTCGCTCTCCTTTGGCCGGTAAACCCGTCCGGTGTTTGTGGTGATCTGAATGCAAACCTGTGACAGCTTTTGCAAGATATGTTGCGGTGTCGTTTGCGCACTACAATGCACCGTTGCGACCTGAGTGGACTTCAGCTTCTTGAAGCTTTCATAAAGCATCTGCGTCTTCCCGCTGCCCTCCGGACCAACCATGAGAAATGGCTCCCTCTGTTCTCCCTCCAGCCAGGGTCTGAAGTAGTCGAGAGTGCTCTGAACATCAGGTGTAAGTATCAGAGGGGGGATGGCAGAAAACAGGGTGTCCACGGTCACATTTGCCTGGTGACCCATGCCGTACGTTTCTAGTCTGTCCCTTCGCTCGTCATAGTGAAAGTTCAGAGGATTGTTAGGGTCAGGTGGGGACTCGCCCACCCAACTGAACACCTCCTTCGCGAACTTGACTCGAGCATCTTTCGTCAGGTTGCCACCCAGTCCGTAGATGAGAGCGACGCCGAAGCCAGTCTTGCTTTTGACATTTGTCAGATGCGACAGACCGTTCATAACGGTGCCGATCATTGTGGTTTCCGTTTGGAAGGAGTCTGCGTCCAGCACCCACTCCAGGGCGTTGTGGAAGTGCTCTTCTATGAGCCCTTCCACGATCTTTCGGCGATCCTCTGGCTGGCGCGCCACCCACGCAGAAACGACTGCGTCCACGTCGGTGTTCTCGTCGCTGAGGAAGATCATGCCCATGCGAGAGATAGTCGCGGGAGAAGCGCAGCTGAGATCGTGGGTTTCGAACAAAAAATTGACGTTCGGCGCGAACTGGATGCGTTCGCCGGAGGGCATCGTCAACAGACGATTATCGTCGAGCACGGAGTTGAGCGACTCGATCCACTCTGGGTCGATGTCGCCGTCACAGATGATCCAAGACTGCACCTCCTTGGGCTCTTTGACAACCTGCCGGGCGCTGTTCGTCAGCACGCCATCAAACCATTCTCTGGTGTCCATATCGATGTGGCCCAACAGCTGAGTGCGAGGCATGGCCTTCGGATTCATGGTGTGTATCTTCACAGTTCGGCCTGTTTTGATCATGGCGAGTCGAAGGACCTTCCACAGTGTCGTCTTCCCACAGCCACTTGGTCCCACGACTACACAGCCCATTCTTTGGTTCAGTTGTTCGTACAGCTCGATTGCCTTTTTTATTTGAACCGCGCTCTCCATCAAGCCCAGTTCTTTCAGCGTCTCCTTGATGGCGTTCACCAACTCTTCGTAGCTAACATCGTCCACAGTGATCCCTGTGAAGACGTCCTTGACCAGGGAATCGAATCGATTCGTGTCTGCGAAGGTCAGTTTAGACATCGTGTTAAGCCTCACTGCCTGGACAATCAGCTTCGCCTCCGTTGTTTCGTCGACCTTGCCGCCTTCCCCCAACGTCGCTTTATGCATGGTAAGAAGATTTCCGCATCCACCAAGTACAGTCTTCTGAGCTCTCAGACCCCAGTCGTAGTGCTGCTGTTTTGATAGCAGCTGCTGTGACAGATTGAATACAGCGGTCAGCTTTTTCCCGAGAGTTTTGGCGTACTTGAAGCCCTCGGAGTACAGAATTGTCTCCGTGATGAGCTCGTTGTCTGGCGTCGTCATTGCCACTGGGCGGAACAGTTGCTTCAGGTTGTCGGGCAGCTTAGAGCGGCCTCCGTATCCTTTACCAGCAGGGTTCATGGTGATGAAAATCCCCGAGTTGTAGTCGATGCTGGTGTCACTTCCCAGTAGTTGAATCTTGGGTTGTCTGTCTTTCAGGGCCGCCTGGATGACTTGGATCTGCATGGAGACGGCAGAGAGCACAGCTTCGTCCAACCGATTGAACTCATCGAAGCATCCCCATGCCCCACATTTCACCAGCCCGATGAAAATGCGACCCATGGACTGCACGTCGATCCCCTCGTCACAGTTGAACACCAGCACCTGTCGGCCGAACAGGTTACCCAGTGCTTTCACAGACTCAGTCTTCCCGGTACCGGCTGGGCCGTACGGGTTCCCTCCCATGCCCATGTGCATGGCCTGCGTGAGGGTCAGGTAGCATTTGTCAGTGAGAGGTGTGTGCACCAATTTTGATGCGTTTCCCTGGTATTCATATGTGTATTCAAACTCGGCGTCCACCATGCGCATGGTTGCCACGTTGTCCTTGCGCATGTAGTATCTTAGTTGTTTTTGCCAGAGCCAGTCATCCAGTGTTTTGACTGATGAAGCTATGAGGTCCTCGACCACGCTGATGTTATGAATCGTGTCGAGGATAAGGGACTTCAGCTTAAGCTCTAAGACTTTCCCTTCTTCGTCGCTGCCGTCTATGTCTTGGCTTGTGTAACTTTCCAGTTGTGCTTTTAGCTCGCTGAGTGCGTCTTTCAGAGTACCATTTTCTATGGCTTTCTCACATCTTTCCGTGAACATGATGCTCTCTGACAAGCATAAAATCTGACTAGGGTATGCCAGCGGATCTGGCCCTTTGCCATGAGCGTCCTTAAGACATTCCACGAGCAGAACCTTCAGGGTGCTCTTCATTTCATTGGCGAGTTCTTGCAGCCATCCTTCGACGTTTTTTGTGATGTGCACTGGTTTCTTCAGTTTGACCATCTCTCCCTGTAAGGACTTCATGGCCACGATGCTGGAGTTGCTGTCGTCGAAGTCGACGCGGTATATTCCTGCAAACAGCTTCTTGAGATGTGACTGAATGATGGTGGGATTTGTTGCCTGTCCAAGGATTTCTAGGAGGTCGTCATCACCAATGAAGTAAAACCGTGGGAACTGTGCTCGCTTCTCCTCCAGAAATTCACTGAGACTCTTTTGGCAACGTCCCAGCTGATCCATCATGGTGCTGAGCATTTCCCTGAGGCCGGCTATCTTACAAAGGTTAACTACTTTCGGGTCTTTCGCCACATCTGCCATTATGGTCCTGAAGTCATCATTCACTCGCTTGAAGCGTGGCTGCTCCTTTGGCAGAGCGCCTCTTCCAAAGATGGGCTCAAGATATACCCACTTTCTCTGGATCTGGTTCAAGTTGGCCAGGTACTCATCTAGATCGGCCAGCCTGCGCTCCCAAATTCCAGCACGATCTAAGAACGCTTGATAATAGGGAGAATCCTTCAGAGACTGAAGCAGGCATTGGAGATCACCAACTTTGTTCAGGAGATCCTTCCAGTCCTTGATGAGCATGATCGGTCTGTTTCCAGAGTCGTTCTGCTCGACCAGATTGAACCTGGCCTCAATTTCCCAAGCGTCCAGTTCCTGCAGGGCTTGCCGTATTGCAACCTCTCCTGTTGCCCTACTGTTCATCTCCTTCAGGGCTTCCTTGTTCTCGATGATCTTTGACTTTACTCTCATCAGATCTCCAAACGTGAGCTTGTCGATTCCAAGAGTCGTCGGAATGCCCAGTATGCTGTACATCTCGTTCCAGTGTTTTTCGCTGAATGCATCTCCGCGGACAAATTTCAGTGCTGGTACCAGGCCGTAATCTTTTTCGATCTCTTTCAGGAGTTTGACTGCCAGCGGGTTCTTTTCTTCGTCTTGGAGCTTGCTGTTCCACAGCCCTAGGTATTCCTCGAAACGATACAGCTTGCTTCTGAAAACGATCCACTCTTCCTTCAGCATGTCGTTCATTCCATTGTGGTACTCTTCGAAAAGTGAGAACGAAGCCTCCGTATCGAGCAAGTCTTTTTCCACTTTCTCCACTTCGCTCATGTCCGGCTTCTCCATGCCAAATTGCTCAAAACCGTTCATGAGCTTCGTTCTTTCTTCCGCCAGGACATCCCACTCTCGTTTCTTTTCTTTCACAACCTCCAGACTTCGGAGAATTTCTTCTGTGTCGTGATCAAACACGTCGTCCTTTGGCTTAAACTGGTACCACTTGGCTGCGAATCTCTCCACGTCCTTAAGATGATTTTTCACCTGAGACTTCATGTTGGATTTCAGTGCCTCTATCTGTTTTGACATCAGAGCGTCGTAGTTTGTGACCAAGCTCTGGAAGTTGTCCCACTTTGAGTTGACCTTGGCGACCTGATCCACCTTTTCTTTCGTCCAGTTTGCCAGCATCCTGTTCCTTTTCTCTACATCGTTCATGAGGGTCTCGTACTGTGGCATCTGTGCCATGACCTCATTTCTTCTGGCAGCAGATTCTCCCACCTCGTCGATTGTCTGTGGCTGCTTTTTCAAGCCCTCCGACGACTCTGTGGCGAATCTGTTCAGAGCATGACAGTCTCTGATGATGCTGTGCTGGAGGAGTGACACGAGAGCGTCCCAGTAACGCCTGTTTATGATCTCTATTTCCGACCTGATGGCCGAGAAACTGACCGTAATGCAGTCGATTTTTTCCTCGGTGCTTGGGAGTCTGCCAATTTCTTGTCCCTTGCTCTTGGACGCCCTGAAGTTTTTGTCGTAATCTTCTGACGTCTTACACCTCTTCTGGATGAGTTCATCCATGTCCACCGATCCCAGGGCGACCCAGTCTTCAAACTTGTCCTTCACTGCCTCAAGACGTTGGAACATTTCTTCGGCAGCGCGAAATAACTTGTTGAAACGGAAGGCGTTTCTCTCGATGATGATTGGGTAGATGCTGGCGTCCGAACCGCCCTCTCCGACTCCCCGAAAGTTGTTCGGGATGTTTAGGAAGCGTTTTAGCTGACTGTAGTATTTGAGTCGGATCTCTTCAATGGGCGGAGAGAACTGCAGCTTCCTGTTTCTGTACGCAAGCTCAACTTTGAGCTCTGGTAGGTGCTGGTTCACCACTTCTAGTCCATGCTGGTACTGATGCTCCAGGGCTTTGTAGATCTGTCTGTCCCAGTGTGCCCGCCATGTCTTCTGATCTTTGAAGCCAGCTGAGTCCAGCTGTTGGAAGATGCCTCTGATCTCTTTTAACAGATCCTTCCACTTTTGTTGTTGTCTGAGCAGATCTGTGTCCATCATCAAAAGCACTTTCTCCTTGATTTGGTTGTGGGCCGTGACAAGTCTGTTGTTGTCTCGCGAAAGTCTTTCCACTGCGGTCTGGAGCTTGACGATGTATTCATCCACGGCTTGGGTGTTGTTCCATGTAATGCCCTGTTGCTTCTTTACCAGCTGCGCAAATGACATGGCAGCTTCCAGCATCATGGGACGTTGGGACTTAATGATGCGATCCCCGATGGTATTGTGGAAATTTGCCACTTGCTCTAGCGCTTTTGCTTGCGTCATGAACTTCTTAGCAAGGTTTGTTGCGTCCATGATTCTCGATGGAATACTGTATCCGAGTACAATCAGCTGACGCACTTCTCGGATCAGGCCCACCAGCCGGCGATTGTAGTTCACTTTCATGTGTTTTCCCTGCTCAAACTGAACCACCTGTTCTTCGGTAGCCAGACTCAGAGTTTTGTCCTTGATCATCTCCATTGTGTCTTTGCTCCAAGAGTCGAACTGCTCCCGGTGGTATTCCTGAAGCTCTTCGAGCAACTGAGACGTGTCTTTCTTTAGACCAGCGTACCCGTTGAGGTCTGACAAAAGAGCATCGCCAGTCTTTTCGATGTCCTTGGCCTTCGACTCGATGTGCCGTGCCCAGTAGATATTGTTGACAACTTGCGGGACATCAAGTATTCTGCGCGGTCCTGTGTCCTGTTGGTTGCGAAAGTTCTGCTGCGTCGTCTTGATGTACTCCTGAAGCTGACCCAGGAGCATTTCGCGTTCTGCGATCAGTTCTTTTCTGATGCTCTCTTCTTTTATGAGCTCGCGGTACCGCTTGAATTCTTGCATTAGCTGAAGGGCATTACCCTGCATGTTTCGGAGCTGCATGCGTAATTTTCCGGCGATCTTTTGCTCGGCCGGCTTGAGGAGGCTCTGGAACTGTTGAACTGCAGCTTTCCACAGGGGCTCCGTGTATGGGTTGTACTGCAGTGGGTTGAGTCCTGCAAACGGCGTGAATGCCTCCTTTGTCTTTAGCTCTTCTTGTTCGGCACTCGACAGCAGTTTTGTGAGCTGCTTGTGCAGCATTCTCAGGTTCATGACCTCGTTCAGCCTCTGCACCATGCTTTTTGTATGCTCTGGCACAAACACGGCACTCTTCCACTTGTGCGCCGAGTAGTTGGGCCAGAAGACGGTTGTCAGTCGGTTGCAGTTGTCGATCCATTGTTCGAGCACCGTCACAGCTTGGTTCAACTGTTCCTCTACCTGATTGTAGGTACCTCGCCAAAGATCTACATCTGCCAGCCGGGTCTGGATGAACCGGCACAAGGTGTTCCCGACAACGTCCATCATCATCTTCATTCTGGCCTCTGGATACTCTGCTTCTTCTGCCTTCCACAGATCGTCCAGACAATTGAAGGCCTCTTCAACGACGTCCTCACTTTCACCGATTTTCATCGATTCTAGCTTCTTAAAGGCAAGGTCTAGAGGTCTCAGCAAGCTGGCAAATGCAGGTCCCGATCTGCCCTGAGAGGTCCCTGATTCTTGCCAGTACTGGTATTCGTCGGACGGCGTGAAGATGGTACTCATCGAGTCATCTGAGTCTTTGCTCTGTTTTGAGTCTGAGCGGCGTATGATGCTTCCGAGGCCAGCCTGCAGATTCGACAAGAGATCTTGCAGCTTTGGGTCTACTTTGTCGCTCCATTTCTCATTTTGCAGCAGTGCAGGTGCGTACACCTTTTGCAGCGAATAGAACAGCGCGCTGATGGGCGAGTCCAGCATGGATGATATAAATACGTTGGTATGTAGGTTATCGGGCGTAATCGGCTCGGGTTTGACCTTGAAAAAGACGATCACTTTGTCTTCCTTCTTACCAAGGTCCACCTTATTGCTCAGGTGGATCACGCTCTTTCCATCTTTGTTTTCTCCGCACGCTATGAGAACGAAACAGTTTCCGTCGTCTAGAAAGTTATTCAGCTGCTCACTGCTTGCTAGGGCCGCTACATCTTTGTCAGCCGGATTGACTCCAAAATAGTTTGCAGTCGTGGTAAGAATGAACGTTTTTCGGCTATCAGAACCCATTGTTCACGGGACAGAAAGCGTAACCTACACTGGTCCGATCCCCTGGGTCTCAACCTAGTGCATTTTGCTTCAGCGCGGCGGCGCCTGCCTCGCTTCAGAACGGCAAGGTTGACCGTCGGCGCTGGTTCGCGCGGTGCTTTTCAGGAAAATAAGTCGCCTTCGTCTCTCACCGTTTTCAAGGTGCGTACAATTTCCTCAGTGCCACCACCTCACTCACACAGCGCACTGTGCCACCATGGACCCAGCAGTGCCGCCGTTCGGGAATTTGTTTTGTTTGCCTGCTTGCCGCCGTCGTTATGGAAACGGCTGAATCAATATCGAGGTTTGTGTGACGGCCAGAAACGTCTCGTAAGGGAATTATCACGTTTTTATACCTTATTGACCGTTTTACCCGCAGTGTAAAACAAGGAAGAAGTTTATCCGCATGAAAGGTGCATAAAAAGAATAACGTTTGTTGAATCTTACCATGTTTTAGATTGTTGTGCCAATCGCCCTTGTAGGTCCCGTTGCGGAGGAATATTTTCCCTCGGGTGCCATTTTTCTTGGCCTTTTCATCGTTTGATAGGTCCAGCAAAGTTTTTTTGATAACATTATCCATGGGCAAGGGTACCAAGAATATTTAGTTGTAGGCTATCTGCTGCTGCTGGAATTTACTTCTCACTTTGGGTCTGTTGTCATGGAAACAGTTTGCCAGTTAACAAAAGGGCCGCACTCTAAAGCTATTGTTCATCAGTTGTTAAGAAAACTCATATAGGCACGTGCGTGGGCTTCATTCTTGTTAATGTCCGTCTTCGTCCAGCATGCCTCGAGTAGGGTGCGGGATTTAAATTTCGACGCGCAAACCCCACCACTATGAGCAGAATGCATACAATTACGAACGTCCTGCTACAAAGGGATGCGTCCGGCCTCAGGTAAAGCAGGCCGTTGGCCATTGCGTGCCGTTGGCTTCCGACGGGAAATATTAACATTGTCCCTGTACAGTTATGTGATACCCTATCCTGCGCGATGTTCCGTGTTACTAAGCAGTTGCAGTCATAAGTGCGTGGACTTAATACATTTTCAACGTAGTGGCAGTTTTTACGCTGACAGCGTTGATTAGTGACACGGATAATCGTGCCGTTGTCAGTTAAATATCTAACTGAGGACCTAGCTAGGACGTCATGAACGTGAAGGATCAAGATGGGTTTGTGACATTGGATGAGACAGTGTGTGACTCGGTGGAAGTTGTAAGTGATTCACTCAATACTTCATCTAAAAGGAAAGCTGATGAAAGCAACTCAGACTGCACTGTTGAATATGTTCAACCAAACAAACGGCTGTGTAAGACATCTCCAGAAGACCAAGATGAATGTGTTAGCATTCAGGTCATCACTGTACAGTTTGGATCCCAAGATATGGCAAGGTATGTATCTGTCAACAGATAAGAACACAAGAGTGGGGAAGCAGCAATCTTGAATAAGTGTACCACCCCAGCCAGAATCCAAAGCTGATTGCAATGATGGGAAAGTATGCTGCAGATTCAAGTGCTTGTGATATCACAGAAGTCAGAGTTGGTCTGCTGATATCATTTTTCTCCACAGTTAAGTGCTACCATTGCTGGTTAACTGGGGAAAAGATTGTATGACAAAAGATTATGAGGAGAAGACAGTATATCAAAAGATTGTGTAGCGTAAATATTAAAATAGAAGACAGAAATGTGAGCTGAAGGTACAGCTTTGTACCAGAGGCACAGCATAGGATGTCAGAGGCTGCAGGATTGTTAAGAGTGTTATTAGATGTGGTTCTGCCCAATAAATAGGTTAGGTCATTCAATGATTACATTAGATTAGATTCAATGCATTACATTGCATCTAAATAAGGTTTATGTGATGGGCTGGCCATAAAATAATAATTGTTGTGTGATATTTGCTATTTCTGTCATTATGTTATCAATGTTTTCTACATGGTTAAAAAACTGCCAGCAAAGTAATATATCAAAAATTAGTTACCACAAAGGCCCAAAGGTTTGCTCAAGGTTCTATAGAAACAGCCATTTCTGAAGTATGTGTGTGAAGTATAGGTGGCACTGCAGCACACTCAGGACATGATCCCTACTCAGACATAACCTAATACTGTGCTCTGTGTGACCTTGCCTTTGTTCAGCCTCCAGTATCCTATATCCATTATCCAGTATCCTACACTGGGTAATGGATATTCCAAAACACCTTTGGCATAACATTTATGTTGCTTATTCGACATTTATCCCATGCAGTTTTTTGCCACATGATTTTCCATTTATGATCTTTTGTCATATGATCTTTCACCCAGTCACCCAACAACCACACCACTAAACTGGAGAAAAATGATTCCATTGTACCCTTTTGGAATTTGCACTTCTATTTCTGTGATGCAAGCACTTGGGTTTGTTATGTAGAGTGTTTCTAGATTCCAGCCAGGCTGGTATGCTTGGTAAAGATTACTGGAAAAGCAACATAGCCAGGGGATATAGGAGTCAGTTTGTCCTCTCTTCCATTCTCCATTATAATCAGAGGTTCCTGAAAATAGGGCGTTATCACAAACAACCTATTTAAAACAAAATTGTCCCAAAATAACAGGGATTTACTCTTCAAAAGTTTGATGTGTGGTGTTTGGTTGAGTCAATTTCCCCATGGGTTTTCACAGTTTCCCCACTTCTGCAGTAGAATGGTAAGAGTAATATCAAGTCTGTGTTTTAGCCTGGGCCTCTCATGAACATCCTGGCTATTGGTTAGGGGCATGCTTGGGTGAGGATGGAAACACAACAGGAAAAGCTAAAAATAGTTTTCAGCTGCCCATATATGGACAGGTAAGCTATTTTTCACCTTTTTTTGTTATGACCCAATTAAATCAACTCAGGTATCAACTCATTAACCCATTTGCCAGCAGTACTGGCACCAAATCACAGAAACTGTACAAGCAACTAACTGGAAGTCAGCCCAGTTCATTTTAAGTCAGCATCAGTGGGAAATTTGACCTCAACCACAACTTAACATTTTTGATGATCATAATTTGCTTGCCTGGCTGCTTCATAAACCAAAAATTGCTTAACCAGCTCTGTTTAAAGCCAGATATTTGTTAGCAAACTGTTGCCTGATCAGAAAATTGCTTAGCCAGCTGATGATTCATGTTCATAAGGTATTTTTAGCTTAAATTTGCATACTTTGCTTCACTGTGTCTGGCTTGGAAATTCAGGATATTTTGACAAGAAATTGGGGATGGAGGTCCAAACATTGCCTTCATGTCTTAGTTAGTGCAACTTGGACTCCAAATAGACTGCACATGCTACATAGAAATGACCTTATTTTGTGCTCAAATATGGGCTGTAATCTATTTTTAGTTCTGCCATTTTTTTATCCTCACCCAAGGATGCCCCCAACTGTTTTGAGATCTAGGGCACTTTGATGGTAAATGCAGTCTACTATGAGCAGACATAGACAGGGCAGAAACAGCATAGTATTCTTCAAAAATGAAGTACAACCACCCTTTGAGTTTCACTTGCCACCATCAGCACGTTTTTGTCATGTTACCAACCACAGGTGAACTACAGGGAGGGATCACCAATCTCCCAGCAGGTGCACTGTACCAAGTGCCAGTCAGGCACTGGTTAAAGTGGTAATCCACAGCAAAACAAAAGGAATAATAGAAATGTTCAAGTATATCATATCAATGAACATCCATTGGTGCCATTTCAATAATAATGCTCAAAATAAACAGTGGAATGAAATTGCATGAAAGAGAAGCAAAAAAAGGGTCAAGCATGATCAAGGATTTCACATCACTGGATGTCCATTTATGGCATTTCAATGAAAATACTCAGTATGCATAGTGGAATGAAATCACATGAAACAGAAGCAAATTAAAGAATGTCAGAATGTCAGGTATCACTGGAATGGGTTAAGTTGCATTAATTATGCAGGTTTAGGTTTGCTACATGGGGTTATGTTCAATTCCCAATGGCAATGTTAAGGACCACTGACGGTTCTACACCAGTCACATAATAGTTGGGGGCATCCTTGGGTGATGACAAAAAATGGCTGAACTAAAAATAGATCACAGCCCATATTTGAGCACAAAATCAGGTCATTTCTATATAGCATGTGCAGTCTATTTGGAGTCCAAGTTGCACATGTTGCACAAGACATGAATGCAACGTTTGGACCTCCATCCCCAATTTCTCGTCAAAATATCCTGAATTTCCAAGCCAGACAGATAGCTAATAACATGCCAAACAACCCATTTTAAGTAAAGTTACCTTTTTTAACCTTCGACGCGAGTCAGGTCAGGTCACGTCATCACTTTAAAATCGTACACTTGCAGAATGTATGTCCCCTTTTTCTTCGTACTGATGAGCATCGTATTGTGGCTTATTTGCATTTATGAGGGTGCTGGTGGGATACCCACACACACTATAGATACCCAAGCACGATTCCAGGTTAAATTGAAGGTCAGCTGAGGTTAACTAAGGTCAAATTTTCACATGATAGGAACAAAAAAAAACAGAGTCTTAACGGGGTGTACATGGCAAGCGGAATATTTTTCGGGGTTCAAGAAGAGTCAGTGGAGGAAAACAGAGGTTATATGACGTCACTAGCCAATGGTCTCCAGTGCCACTTGATGCGCCTGCCACGAGGAGGAATAAATAAGGTGCACATGGCCATGTGGGAATTTTCTTTTAATGGAACGTTATTCTCGTAATTTATGTTTATCGTTGTCTTTACACGTGGCAATGACCCATTTAAGACCTCAACAAACTCTTTAGTGCATTGCTTTGGTAAAAAGAGTCATTGACCTTGGATGGTCTCTGGTGACCTCGTTTTGTCCTACATTGTAAGATAAGATTACTTTGGGCCATAAATTCGAATTGAGCATCTGTTTTAATCCCATGGAGTGTCAAATTGCTAATTCTGGGCAAAGTTTGGATGTATATACTCATATAGGTTGGTCATGACCTGAACCAAGGTTACAGATGCTCTGGTAACATGATGGTAGCATATGTGAGGGGTCATGTTGCCGGTAATACTTGAGCATTGCAGTCCTGTAAAAATGCATTCAGATTTAGAGGAAATCTCAAAAGGTGGCTTATATGGACCAGTCTCCAGGTAAATGATGTGAAATTTTCTGAAAAAATCTGAAACATACAAATTGCACGTTTTATTACATGATGAAATTCCTGCGAATTTTAGCGAACTCGGTCAAACCCCGAAAAAAGTCAAAGGCAGTCAAAAGTTTTTGGAGCATGACATCTTTGACCTAACCCAGGTCAGTGACCTAACCTGATCTGGGGCTGAAATTTTGACTTTGTGCAAGGAATGGTAGAAAAGGTACTCTAAATTTGAGGCTCTGTGTTTTTTTCCACTATGGCAGAAAAACCTGAGCGGGTGGTGTTCAAACACCCCGCCGGGTATGGGGCAGGTTAAATATTTTTGTGGGAATGCCAAGTTAAAGATACAGTGGTTGTCTGTGTCACAGTGCTGCCAGCGCCAAATACAGAAGGTTGACATTGAGTAGTAATAATTTCGATTTGTGAAGCTTGATTCATGCAAGACTGTGCTTTACACGCAAGATTGTTTATTTGCAAGGTATGTGATTCATTTAAAACGTTTGAACATATTGGCATCCTATATAACTTTTGTAACCTCCTTTCTAAGTCATTCCTCGCCGATTATGACGGTGGCGCGTTTTGCTCATAACAGTTATTGGTAATCTCACCTCAGGTCAGTGAGTGAAGGTCAGCGATGCTTTGTCAAGTAAGAAGCATTGGAAGTTGCTATCACTTCACGCCCAAAACGTAGGAAAAATGCTGTCAGTTTCCCAAAATTGGCGGTGCATTGAAAATCGGCTTGACTCTAGGCCAGTGACCTGGGAACTTCTGAAAAAATTTGACATCAGATTAATTGGTGTCAAGATTTCTAAACCCATGAAGTTTTGGTGTCATGTGTTGTTTTTGTTTAAGTTAGGTAGGCTAGCTTTTGTGGACATGGGTTCACTTGACCTGATGCAGGTCAGAAACCTCATTAGGCCTAAGGTCGTTATTGTGACACTGTGTAGAAAAGACGTAGAAAATTGTGTGCCATTGCATTTATTCGTTCGGCCACATTGCTTGGGAAACCTCAGGGGGCAGTCAACACCCCTCCCCCCAGTCAGGCGAGGGTTTGACGCATCATCCTTAGGAGTGCTGTTTTGTCCATTGAATGCTTCTGGTCTCCATCAGCAGATCAGCACTGTTGCATTGTCATGCAGCATGGTGACAATATGGGGACAAGTTGAAAGTGGAGGTGTAGATGAGCATGGGGAAAAATTGCAATATTCTTCAGAATCGTGGTAATAACACTGAAATGTTTGCAACTCGATGAGGTATGAATTTCAAAAATCACTGCAGTAAAATTATAGGAATTCGTTGAGAGTACATAAAATAGTGAATTAACCATGCAAATAATGGCATTTTCAGTAGTTGATCCCATCAGAGCACAGTTCATATTTCACATTGTCTGGTGGAATGGAATGTTTTTGCTATCCATGCTTGACACGGGGTGCTGATGCAACTTCTCAAATAAGGTTTATCAAGTGGGCGCCGAATGACCTTGTAGTCGGCGCGCCCCTAAGCCCCAGTAACCAACCAAGGTTTATCAAGATCATTTTTGTGTTGAAGGACAACAGAAAATTTGTGATCCCAAAATATTTTGTACTCCAAAACTTTGATCTTGTGCCTCCATCGAAAAGCTGCATTATAACGATGTTGACAAATTTTTTAACTCTGCAAGCAAACGACTCTGTCTTCATTCAGTAAGAATAAGGTTTGATGTCATGACTGACTTGTACCAAGAATGCCAGCATAAACCAGTGTTACTCTTTGGGAAATTGTGTACTCAAAAATTAAAATTATATTCTGACATAGGGACCAAAAAGAAAATTTGAAGCCCTGAGGCAGATAATGCAGTTTGTTTTATCATCAAGCCATTGTTTTGGAGATGAATTGCCCATTGTGTGTTAATGTGCATGATGCTTTGATCCTTAGTAGATATTGGGACTGTCTCTGTCTTCATGCTGAATTGTTTCATCTATCAGCCCAGCAAAAATAAGACTTGGAATATGTTTTCGTCATTTATGTGATAATATGAATTGGCTACAGTTTTGTGACTGGCCATTGATATACCGTGAAAGGTAGCTTGGTTGAGTGTGGTTCATATTCAGAGCATAAGGTCCTGGCAAGATGGGTCTGAGTCGCCCCAGTATTTGATATTTGGCTTGTGCATTAGCTGGCTACTGGCACATGGTCGTGTCGCACCCTTGGTGATGCAAAAGAAATCCAGTCATTGCCCGGGATTGCGCGATCGGGTGTAGGGGTCAGAGTCCACACAGTGACATCACCATTTCACATCATATTTGGTTTTTTGCAGAGTTCCTTTGTAGTGAAAACAGTAAAATTGCACAGAAATTCTTGTCTTGACACCACCATTGTTTATGCCATCTAGTTGATTTCTGTCATTTCCCTGGATTGCCATAGTTCTGTTTGATTTTTTTCTCTCTTGAATGTCATTGTATTTTCGGGGGATTCGGACAACAACAACAAAGACAAATATTTTGTCTTTGTTTTCGCTAACCACAACATGACGAATACATTCTCTTTTCAACCTATCATTTTGGTTGCCATGCTTATTGTACAAATGTGCGGACCTCATTTCATGTTCTTTATATTTCAGGAAGTACTCCAAACAGATAACGGACTTTGTGTCTCAGCTGGTGAAATCGGATGTAACAACGTCCAAAGAAAGAGATGGATTACCATGCCTGGAGTTTTACGGAAGTCGTGATAGCATATCAGAAGATAATGGAGATGTTCAAGTGTGTAATAATGAAGAATCAGCCACAGTGGATACCTTACCCCAGTATGATCAGGTAAGTATGTGATAGCTCAACAAATGCTTCAGTTTGCTTTGAAAACATGCATTACTGAGCCATTATTCTTTGCTATCTGTTACACATGGTTCTCTTTGCCATCTATGCTTTAACTCGTTATTACCTATGTGGAGAGTAGTAGTTGCATATGCAGTAGTACTGAGGCTAATGCAACAGCTGCGGGGTCTTGCAGGCAGCTTGAACGATTTGATATGTCATAAATTCACAAATCGATTGAAAATTCAGGTAATCTCTCCACTCTTAAGAAAGAACATTCACCTGTTTTCAGTGTGTAGCTTTCATGGTCGTGATCACGTTTTCAACATGAAGAATGCCATTTTTTGCAGACTTTTACTGGAGCTATCGGATCTTCAGCAGAAAACAAGGATGATGCAGGGGATTCAAAGCCAAAAAACATTTGTTTCAATTGTGAGGGGAATCACATGATGGTATCTTGCCCAGAACCTCGAGATGGCGCAAGAATTGCGAAGAACAGACGGGAACACATGAGCAAGAATCCTACGTGAGTGTGTTAGCCAGTGAGAGCGTAAAATCATAAGCCAATGTGATAGAATACTGTGCAGTGTTGTGACTGATTGTTTTCCCCCATTGTGGAGCGGGTATTCCAGTTATTTTCAAGGGCTGCAATATTGACAGCTATTTAGTTTTATTTGAAGTGTCGTATTCCTTTGTTCTTTGTCAGACATAACCATGGCGGGAAACCGTGATGTGTTTGCAGGAATTTACGTAAGTGCGGGCAGAGTTTGTGACGATCTTGTACCATTTTATGATGAATGGTACCAGAGATTCGTGATGAGGGGCTGTCAGGGCCCATATCCTGAGTAAGCCCCGTGCTCTGAGAGGTCGCCGTTGCCCCAATCAGGTACAGCCGCTACCACGAGGAGGCCGATCAGCGGTTCAGCCACCTGAAGCCAGGCGTCATCAGCGATGGCCTGCGCGAGGCGCTGGGCCTGCGGGCCTGCGACATGCCCTTGCACACGTACCGGATGCGCGTGTTGGGCTACCCGCCGGGCTGGCTGAGGGCGGCGCGCCTCCAGCGCTCCAACATCGCCGTGCATCACGAGCCCCGGCGCGGTACGTGACGCTGCGGCCGGACGCCGGCGCGGCGGCGGCCCGGAACCTCCCCCCGGCCGCTCGACTGACACCGTGATACTTGAGAGAACGACCTGTGCGAATTGCTGAAAGCAAGTACTGTATTGATTCCACGTGCATGTAGGATGGCATTTTGGTAATTGCCGTGTAGCTTGTGAATTAGGGATGCGCCGAATGCACACAGAAAATGAAATACGTCAACATGGGATACGTCATCCGGTTCGGCCGGATACTGGAGATTATCGGGTATCCGCTGTCCGGTCGGATATTGCCGAATATGAAACCTACCGGTGTACGATCAGGACGTTCTAATGTGTGCCTAGAAAACCGTTTCAGGAGAAATTTGCTTTGTTATACTAGATTGTCGATGTAACTGGTAGTTCTAAGGTCTGTCTTGGAACACCACTTTCCTTCTTACTTTGGTCGGGTTGAGAAATATTTTGCAGGAGTGGGACTCAAGTTCAAAGCTGTGAAACAATAGCCAGCATTTGATCAGCAGCCCATTTTGTGATGTATTATCTTTTTGTTTCTCAAACGTTTATCTTTCTCAGATCCTGTAATACAAATGCATTGTAAAGAACAATGTACTTCAAGAGACATATCTCAATATTCATAAAGAATGTTTATCAGGCCGGGTGTTCTAGTTTTACCAAGGCTCTAATGGCATTCTGCGTATTCTGGAGGCTTTGCCAACGGGTGTAATGTCTGTGGGGGCTGCGGGGGCATGTTCCGCGTAGTTTTCCAGAAGTGGTGATTTGCGCCCCTAATTTTTAAAGTATCAAATAAGTACTTTCCACTGGCGACACAGTTTCTTGAATTTTGAAATCCAGCAAACGGTACTTCAACCGTACATCATGCAACGACCGAAAAAGCAATGCTTACCCCGTACCCCGCCCATTGGTGAATTGCAGCCAGCTTGTCCCTCCTCCCAATTTCTCAACCGCGGTTACACCCATGCTTTTGTACGCAGTGGGAGATGGTGAGCTCGGCAATGACTGTTGTGATCTTTATTTATTTATTTATTTTTTATTTGTTTATTTATTTATTACGAGGGGACCTGTGAAAACCGCAAGGTGTGTATGTGCTAGAACGAACGGTTCACTCTGTTTGCATTTTATTTAATAGTTTTTTTCAGTATTTTTCTGATCTTTCCTTTTTCAGTTTAGTTTTTTGCGTTACATGTTTCATTAAAAATGGTAAATAAAAAACGTAAGCATAATATCCGATATCCGGCCGGGTATCCGGCACCGCGATCTGGTACACCCGGTATCCGGCCGGATCTCAGAATTCCCGATCCCGTGCGTCCCTATTGTAAATGTAATGTTGACCGAATGCTGGAAATCATTGCTTTTTATGTATGTGTATGTATCAACTATCAGTATGAGGTTCCGAAATCACAGCTTTTGAAAGCCCCCCGAAACCGAGTTCTGACATGAGGTGCGTTCACAAAACTCGATCGGCTGCTTTTAATCCCTGATATTTTCATTCCGTGATGGACTGTTGAAGCCCTGATACGAAGAGCTCCAGTGTGCTAGTGTTCATTGTTTTCCCTGAACGCTTGTGCCATGCAACAGGCCCATTATGGCGATTGGTGTGGATGTTTTGAATGTCCTTCGAAACAGTTTGCGAACTTAAACAATCACTGTGAGGGTCATCAGGTAGCACTCCCTATGTTCAGTTACATCACTTCTTTATTCTTGTTCACATGCACCTTTCTTGGATCGGTGCATGACTTTTTCTTGCGTGTGTTTGCATCAGGTCACGACAAGGCGTCTCAGGAGGCAGACGAAAACGAGGAAGTCCTGTATGATACATCAAAGCTTATTGCATACCCTGGTTTCAACCACCGTCAGTCCAGAAATTTTAGAGACGTGAGTGCTTTGTTCACGGCTAGGTACTCGGTGAAATATCGATGGTCCTGGTAGTGTGGATTGGGAGGATGTTGTTGAATTTGCCAACTTTGTTAAGCTTTCAACATAGTGCCTAATCACTTTCATAGTTTACTGAGATTATAGGCATAATTTCATTTAGGTTAACATTCTACGTCCGTAATGTCGATTCAGTGATGGACGATATTTTTGCAAAAAGTTATCGCGTGACAGTGCAGGATTACGTCACCTTGGCATCTCTTGGTGGACGTTTCTCTCGTGTAATATAATTATCAGGTTCAGAGAATCACTAACACTTGGCCGGCCATTCCTGGGTTTGGCACCAGATTGCGCATCATAACCCTCATCACATCATAGCATCATAACCTCATGTTCATCATGGTGGCTGGTGTGTGCCTCGGCAGGAGCACCACCGCCTGGGTTTTCCGCCGATGCAATCGCACCAGTCGTTGCGCACTATGAAGGCGCAACTGCCGACACGTCGGCAGCGGGCGGCCGCCGCCGGCCGGCCGTCCCAGACGGACGCTCCGCTTCGACAGCTGGACGACATGGACGTCGTCGACGACGGTCCGTTTTGTAATGCTCAGTTGTCGCTCCGGCATGTTCTACGGTGACGTCTGTGAAGAGTTCCCGCGAAAGTGCCGTTTTGGAAGAATTGGTGTTGCTTACATTCGATGGACCTTGAACCGGTGGCTTCCGAAACTGGCATTGTTTGTGATGCAAGGATGTCATGTATTGCAAGACAAGCATATGTTCTGGATAGTTTGGTTTATTTGGTTTATTTTTGGAAAAATGTACCAGCATTTTTTTGGCATTATTCTACCATCGATGGACTGCTGAGATGTGTGGTATATGTGGGAAATGTAACATTGTTTTTTGGCGTTTTTTTGTACAACTGAAGAACTGCTTAATTTGGTTGCCTTGGAAATTAATGAGTAAAAAATGTTGTTCTAGAGAGGTCTCCCGCTGCAAAAGACTCGCGCGTGGCCGACGGCGGTAATACGGCTGAGTCGTCACGGGTGAGTGTTGGAATGCAGCAATGGTTTGGCTAGGGCAGTGTGCAGCACCGAGGATACCCAGGCGCGGATACAAATGTAATGGACGCAGATTCTCAGTTACCATTGAGCGGGGAGCATGAGAGTCCTTTTTGTCTCATATGATATAATGCACAATTTGATTGGTATGTCTTCAGTCTTGCACTGTGAACTTGGATATTTCCGTAGCAGATCGGTATAAGATGATGTGGTGTTGTACAAAAAGTAGTTTTGCTCCACACTGTTAGTTTTTTTGGACACCATTTGTTCTCGATACGATACTTTTGGCCAGCACCGAATTCAGGTCAGAAAATGGCGATGCCTCAGTCGTCGCCTCGGCCGGCTCCTCAGTCGTCGTCAGGCTCGTCAGTCGTCACCAGTTGCCTTGTGGCTTCAAAATATTCCTGCTGGATCGAATTTTTCTTCAGACGTTTTACATTAAGAAAAATTAAATTAGATCTTGTTTAGTTGGCAGGCAAAATCTCGGTATTTGTTCCGTGTTACGTTGATGTTGATATTTTGAATGTTGATATATCGTTACGTTTTCATGTAAACTTTCACTGGCTTCTCATATTGCCCGATTCTTATCTTCACCTGGTTTTCCGTGCCGTGAAGCGAGACTTTGTGGCACGACGTGGGATTTAAGTTCTGTAACTGTTTGCGTTTGATGTTTCCGGTCTGTTGCAATGTTTCCGTGTGTATGCTTTTTGAAGATGTTGAATGTCAACGTTCGACGTGTCACATCCGCTGTGGCGTGATCCGTCTGCTTGTGCCGATAGACTGGCCCCTCATAGGAGGCCGTGTTTTCCCGAGATAACGTGTCCGCGGTCGCAGTGAGACCGTGCCATCTGCCACCCTCGGTGGTGCCCGTACATCGGGAAGAGTCCAGCAGATCTAGTCCTCCTTGCCGACCTGGGAGATCGCTTTTGCTACGGCCGACCGGGCAGGGTGAATGGCCGGTGGCCTGAAATCAGTATCGCGGCTTTAGACTGTCTTCTGATCACGGTGATGTATCGCTTTCAGAAGTCGTTTACCGTATTGAAGTCTCATGCGCTTGGTGAACTGGCCTCTAAATAATCGGGCAGCGTTGGGTCGTCCTGAGGGACGACATCTGTGTTTGGGAAATGGCTGCGCGGCTCAGCGATGACGCGTGTCGCAGTGCCGCGCCGTACGGTCCAGATGCACAGTATCGGCCGTCGGCCGGGAGATACACTGCCGCGCTGAGCGGCCTCTGACCGGGTGATCGGGCGTCCTTTGCAGGAGGGCTCGCCGTCCCTGGAGACGCTGGAGGAGCAGCGGCGCCGTCTGCTGGACTCGCTCCAGGCCGACCCGACGGAGGAGGAGGAGGAGGAGCCGCTGGTGCAGCCGCCGCCGCCGGCCGCCCATTCGACGCCGCTGGCGGCGGCGCTGGCGCCAGGCGCGTCCCGGCGTCGCGACCTGGGCACGCCGGTGGCGGCCACGGCCACCTCCGGCCGGCCGTTGCCCACCGCCGACAAGTGGGCGGCCGGGATCACCGAACACATCCCGTACGAAAACCTGCCGGGCGCCACGGGCGCCTGGGACCGCATGAGCGGGCTGATGAAACGCCTCCGCGAACAGCTGACCGGCAAACGCTAGCCGCCCGTCCAGCCGCCGGCGGAGAAGCGACCGGACGGCGGAGACGAGGTAAACGGTTGACCGTTGTAGGCCCGTGCGCAATGCCTGGTAGCTGTGATGCGCGGGCGGCGCACGCATAATCGCCGGGTTAAACGGCTCAGAGCCCGTCTGGCCACACTACCTCGGCTGCCAGCTCACGGCACCCAGCTGAACGACGGACGAACTTATGTCGACGCAGCCTGTGAAGGACGGAATCAGGTACTACGGCTGCCAGACTGGGACCAGTTTAAAAGCTGGTTGGTGCCAGGTCAACAGCTGACCGACCGATAGCGGTTTAACAGTTCACCGACTCGTACCATTTCAACTGCTGACCGACTGACACCAGTTCAACACTTTACCGACTGACACCAGTTCAACAGCTGGCCGACTGAAATCAATACGAAAGCTGGCTGACTGGCACAAGTGAGACAGCTGACCGGCCGGCACCAGTTCCGGCAACTCTACTGACAACGTAGTAAGACAGCTAGACATTGGGCTGATTGAAAGATGGTAGGTGAATTACACGACTGACGGAATCAATTCAACAACCAACTGACGGGTGACTGTGCAACAGCCCAGCGTCGGGCGGTGTTAGAACAGCTGACTGACGAACGTTGGACTGCACGCGCCGACAGTTCGCATACACAGACAAGCCATACGCCCAGGAGCAGCTTCCTGGCAATTTGCAGATGAAGCTGACCAACGTAGTGAATCTGACACACGCCGGGGAAGAACCTGGTAACTTGTGTCACCGAAACAGCTGCTCATCGGACAGCCGTGGAGCGGCTGACAAAATGAGATGTGAGAGGGCACGGGATGGCGACAGGCGAACTGTCCGCCTGAGACCGGCTCCTCGGTGGACCGCCACGTCTGTACGGGGACGGCTGCACCGCGGAGGGTCAGAAATCAGATCAGCACGGCAGATCTGATCCGGGGCCCGCGGTCGATACTGGACCGGAAACGAGAGAGCTGGATGGGAACAGAGTTCGTTCGCCCGGCTCCTTAAAAAGTGCAAGGCAATGCAGTACCTTTTTCGAGTACATTATATGCGACTTGATGTTCAAAGTGGAATGGTTTTGTAGCGGCGTAACGAACAGTTTCGTGTAAGAATGCATTTGGCATTGCATTTGGCAGTGCATCGTGCATTTGGCCTTGATGGCTTGTGTTTATGTTGTGTTTGTGTTGTCAGGCATCCCTCGTCGCCATGAATTGCCATTGACACAAGACGTACGAGTGTCAGATCGAAAAAGTGTTACAATGATGTTCTTGGCATTGCGCGACGTCACCGAAGTCTGGTGATGCTTCTATCAGAAAGATTCCCAGGTCATCGGTATTTACGGTATACCATCAAGCACGCACTAAAAACCAATATCTGTTCGCTGATTTAACGTTACTTTCTGTAATCGCTGTCGTTACACCCTTGCGGTGGCTTGGCCATAAGAGGTTTAGCATAGTTTAGTGTACTTTTGACGTCTGCTACCGAATCGCCGACGAAATGTGGACGTTTGTACATGGATGTTACTGAATGTACATGTCCTCGCTATTTTCAATACAGCGCCCAGATCGAAAGTGGGGATGCCTTTGCCCTTTCAGTTAGTGCGATCCGTGCGGGTACTCGCTGGGGGGAGGGGTGGAGGGCTGTCGCGAGATACCGCCTTGGCGCTAGTTCCCACCGTCGGCCGCCCCCCTCCCCCCCCTCCTGTCCCCCGGCGTCGGTCGGAGGCCGCCGGGCCTGCGCCGGTATCGACTGGCCATGGCTGCCGCGGGCGTAGGTGTCGCCGAGCGTCGGCACGCGACGCGGCTGCCGGGGAAACCGGCGGCCGGGCGCGCTCGCCCCCGTCCCCCCGAGTGGGATCCCTGCCGACTGCAGAACACGCCGTCAGGACCGGGACCGTCTCTGGCTCCCGGCGACAGTGGGCAGATGCCCGGCACACGAGAAAGGCACAACGATGTGTCATTGTCCGTGCACGGGAGAAACCTCGGTCACGCTCAGTCCCTTATGGTTATCAAAGGATCAGTCAGGTAAGCTGTCGTTTAGCTTGCTGAGTGGCAGCAGAGGCTGCAGATTACGTTCCAACTGTGGGTTTAAGTACCTCTTCTTTTTGTCGACTCTTGGTCTCATGCAGTCATGTTTTGTATATATATATATATATGTATATGCGCGCATATATGTATAACATATGTATGTAAATATATTGCAGTCATATCGCGATATCTCGATATCAATTGTCTTTGGCACTGGTTCACGATACAGCTGAATTGTGATGAATCCCGGTCGCTTCGTCACAACTGTAAGGTGATTCGGTGTTGGATGTTTACCATGTTCTGTTTCTCTCTTTGTGGAGTGTTAAGCAAGATTAGCCTTTCCATGTTGAATGACTTGATGTTGAGGTGTCCCGTGAGGTCGTTTTGACGCGGCAACTTTGCGCTCTGCAGACGGCGCTTGGTCAGGGCCTCGTGCTGCCGCGGTTGGAGCATTCTGTTCGTGTGTCAGGCGTCTGGCGAATGTTTCCGCCATCTGGGACATCCGCCAGCCGCGTATACGTCGGTCGCGTCCGCTGGAGCACGGAACGAGCCGGTAGCCGCCCTGCTGTCCTGTTCATCCAAGTTCCGGTTGGATACTGATAGCGCCGTACAACTGGGCGTCAGAATGAAGGCCATCGGCTGAAAACTGGTCGCCACCACTGCAAGGAAATGAGACCAGCGGAACAGTGAAGCGTGGCAGTATCTAGTTATGTGCCACAGAGCGCCTGAGTGTCGCTCCGCGGGGCTGTGGTGGCAAGCAACGCGGGAATCGGGGTCTCAGGTGAATGCCGTTACGGGTTCCGGACCGTTGCATTTTTCAGGTTGACAGTCTTCGTTTGAATGGCGTCCATAAGCGAAGACAAAAGGTTTCATGTGGAGTTCTGTTTAATCCATTCGGGCATTTAAATGCCAGGTCAGCGGTTAGCTTACGGAGAAGGATGGTTACGGAAATTATAGAATACGAAACAAACAGCTTACGGCAACCGATGTCAATGAGCGCTTAACTTTGTCATACATACAACGCCATGACTACGGGCCGAAAAAGTTCACTAGATGCACTGGCGTGTCATTCCATTGCAGTCCGATCCCCACGATGCCATACCAAGACGGTTCTGTAACTTCAGTCGAATCGATGTTGCCATGAAAACATTCTACTGGACTCTGGGCCGTTTCCACTACCTGTCGATTGTTTTTGTAGTCTGGACGTGTTCAAGGTGCGGTGTGGTGCCTTCGCTCCTGTTACTGATGGCTCATGCGACACGTCCTGCATTTTCACTTCCCAGGCTCCATCTTTTGCAAAACGAAACGTTTCCCGAGCCGGCACGTTCCGAACGAGCTGAATATCCTGGACCTTTCGTTGTCTCGTAACGCTCCCCCCCCCCCTCCGCCCGGTGATACAGCCTCTGGGTCACAGTATGGCTTGACATTGGGCCAGCCAGTGACAGCCCCGCTCGGCATTGCATGCCGCCTGTCACGCCGTCATGCCTCCCCCTCCCAAAGCAGTGGCGTTCTCGGGCTTCTTCAGAGGGCGTCAAAGCTCCATACCAAGCAAGCTGTCCTTTTTTGAGATGTACCAAATTTTACATACACCAGTTCCCATTATTCATGCACTATGATCGTGAGCCAATATCCGCCCTCTGTTAGCACACCCTCCCCCCATTTACCTGCCTCTGCCTGACAGAAGGCGTGGCCTGATTCGGACGGTTACGCTCGGCCTGGCCGGTCCAGGTCGCAGCCGGGTCCCCACAGGCCACTGGCACCGGCCTCCTGGCCTGCGCTGAGGCCGTCTCACCCCAGCCGGCCACAGCTGTGCTCCCTCGGTCTGCCGTTCCCTGGCTGACATCGCCCAGCCGACTGACCGCGGCTGCAGTGCCAGTCCGCTCACCTCGAGGAGAGAGCCAGTGTGTGACCGGTTCTGGCCCAGAGAGCACCTTCCCAAGCACAACCGGCCATCTGCAGCGCTCTCGGAAACGTCATCAGATACCTGTGAACATTCTATGGTCTGGCTTTCTCTGTTCCACAAAACCGCAGCCCGCATCCATGAAACACGTTTGTTTCTGGGTGACGTAAGACATTCTAAACCTGACGTTGAACATAGAGAACGAAAATGACTCCTCCCCTCTCCGTCCTGTTGCAACTAGTGATTATACAACAAACGTCCTGAGGCAGTCTGTTACTGCGCAGGGGGACTGGAACGTTCACTCTCAACGTAAACAACTTCGATGTCTGACCTGCTCCCCTAGCCACACTATATTTCGTTTTAAATCCAGCGTCTGCCGGACGTGCTTGCAGGCACCGTTACGTAAAACCCCTAGGCCTGTTGGTGCAAGGTCAAGTGGACCTTGTCGACCATGCCATCCACATAGCATGACGCATGTGTTCTACCGGACTGTTTAAAATGACGATGTTCATCGGTAGGTTCAAAGCCTGTTTCAACATTACGCAATGGTAAAAAGGCAGTAAAAGAAAGGTATCGAGAAAAAAATAACATTTTCCTCACTGCACCACCCCCATCACCACCAAAAAAAAACGCCGCTGGTTTAGGTTGCGAAACTACGGTGCCGCCGCGCCATTTACTCACAACAGTGAACGCCGGACAGAAATGGTACCTAACCTCGATCCGATTCTGGGGGGCGCCCGTGCCGCTTCCGTCGCGCCGCTGCGGCGCAGCGATCCTGCGAATGGCGCAGCCAGCAGGAATGCCTTTGTCGGGTGGCCAGAGGGGCGGCGGCGGGCTCGGCACAGCGCGGACTACGTCAGCGCTGGCGACAGCCAACGGCGCGTTGTAACGTGGCAGCTCGACGGCGCGCCACCCGAGCAGCGCTGGCCGCGGGTGGCAAGGCCACAGCAGCCCGAAATGCCGCGAACTCGGCCCCGCCGGCCCGCACACCTGTCACCTGCGCCCGCCACAGATGCGACAACAAAACAGAACCAGGGACCGATTCACCTGGCTCTAGAAGTCCAGCCGTAAGCCCGGCCAGATGTCGGAGAATGCCTGTCGACGTTTTCGCCGGCGCTTTGTGGGACCGCTCCGCGACAAGTTACGTCGTAGACGTGACTAATGGCGCACGTGGAGAAATCAACCCATTCCCATATTCGTGTGGAAACGCGAGACAGGTTAACCGCCAGTCGACTTTCCTCGACGCCACTTCCTCCCGTAAAGGCAAATGAAACAAAAACTGCTGTTCAAAAAAAAAACGGGGACTGTTTCACAGACTTCATGAAATAAAGGAGTTCTGCGAGTGTGCACAATGCATATACATTATTGCAAGATGTTTTAAAACACATCTGCCATTCTGTCATCGCCCTAATCGCCGCGGTGTTCATCTTTCCTCTTGACCCCCCACTTTGAGTTTCCAATCAGATGACCACCCAACCATACGACGTTCAGTCCCCAGAATCGTTCATCCATTCTCTACTGAACGTTGTTAGGTCTAACACGACCAAAAACCCAGAGACTGGCCACAGTGAAGACAATCGGCAACATGTTCCAACGCAGCCATCACCACGTCACGTACATCCGTGCCCTGTGATCTTTACGCGGGAAGTTTTCGGCATGCCCGCTGGGCAATCTTCATGTAATGTCCATGTATTCAGCAGTGTTGACAATACGCTGCGAATGGATGGTTTATAGCATGAATATTTCAGATAGTACAGGGTGCGTCGCAGTGCGGGTGAACACATCGACTAAAGGCCACCGAAGGCAAGGCAATCGGAGTTGCAGTCTATTGGCCCGCCACTCAGACCGATGAGACAAACTATAAATCAAGCACCGATAACAAGTGGATCATCTTCTCCAGCTACGACCGGGGCGTTATGCGGTTCGGTGCACGCTAGATCTGACCAGAACACGCGGGCAACAGACAAAATGTCACTCAAATTAATATTTGTCCGGATACGAAGACGACACAATTCACAATTACCCAGGAATGTACTGATCAATTTATGTCTGAAGGCATCCTTAATAGGGGCATATTGACGCCAATGTTTCGCAGTAAAGTCCGACACCTTACAGATCCCACGCACTACTTTCACGGCGGTAAATTATTTCAGAAATATCTGTCACGCTTATTGACTACTAACCATAACTTGCAACAAAGCATAACTTAGCTCTTAGGTGTAAAACTGACAAGCCACGGGCACGTGTGAATCTTACAGCTCCACTGCAAAAAAACTTACCGATAAATTTTCAAGTACCGAAATATTCAGCCATATCTATATACTGGGTGTTTAAAAAAGCACCATACTTGCATGGTCTGCCATTTCCCTATTTTCTTTTTTACCTACAGTCTTGTTTCAACTTATGGTGGTGGTGTTATGGTATTTATAATATGAGAGATATAACATTTCAGGTCTACTGAGACCTTTATACGGGATCAGAAAACGGAAATGGAGCGATTGCGATATACGACTTATTTCTGCGTGAACATGCGTCGACGTCACTACCGTGAATTCCTTACCCGCAACTGTGCTACACTATACTGTAACTGCAGACCATGAAAGTTACCACACCTTTTTTTAAACACCCAATATATACACAAACCCAATTTGTACACGACCCGAAAAATAGACATCAAAACGATGCGGCGGTGCGGGCGCGTTGGCCCGTGGTCGGCCTTGCCTGCAGCTGGTGCGGATGGCGGCACGGTGCCACAGGGCGCGGCCCGACCAGGCGCGTGGCCCGGGCCCGCCCCAGCCACGACACACCCCTGGTGGGGACCCGAAGGACCAGGCGGCCGACCGCGTGACAACGGGCGGTCGCCGCGCCCGGCTGATTGTTATCACAGGAGACGGTCAGGGGCAGGGCGAGGCGAGGCGTCTGGCTGGCGTTAGTTGGACATAGGTGGAGGGTTGTTGCCCGGTCCTTGGTCCTGCTGTGAACAAAACAACAGCACTGTCAGCAGGCATGACTGTCAATGATTACATTGTAGCAGATATATTTCATCATCTGAAGTCATCTTGCGATGAGCGAACAATTTGATTGCCTTGATGTGGAACAAAGTAATCGATTTTGGCATTCAACAGTCAGTTCAGGTTGCAATCTGAATCTTCAGTGCTGTGTGGATCCAGGACCACACCGAGGGGCTGCGTGGCCCTCCGTCACAAGGTGCGACCACCAAGTGGGTGCTGGGTCGTACCAGTCTGTTGGGCTTGCCGTCGCCTCGGTTCTGGAGTGAGCCCGGTCGGAACAGGTAGAGCAGGACGCCCAGCACCACCCACACCATGGCCATCAGGAACATGTCATTGCCGCCCGAACGATCCGCTGTTGGGCCGGGCACTGCCGAACACAAGGTCACGTCATGCTGGGTACACGAGCTGGTGAAAACGTACTGAAACGTTTGCAATCGCTGATGCCATGTCACCCAGAACATTTCAAACCAGAAATGTCCTTGAAGGGATGGAATGTTTTGAGCCTGCAAACTGTCCTAGATATAACTATCTGCATACACTATAAACATACTATTTTTGGACAAAGGATGAAGCTTAACAACAGGTACACAAAGTTTCTGGAATCCACTGGTACATTCAGCATGCATGGACAAAGTGCATGGGAATGGGACTCATACACAAACTGTTTAGCAGTAGTCTATATCTGACTGTTTTGGACCTAGAAAAGATGTTCCAAGCATCTCATCCAAATATTCTACATAACATGAGACAACCCTGTATAGTGTAACAATGAACCTCCACAGCTACACAATGAGCACCTCAACAAATTACAACAACCAGGACAAGCACTGAAACAAGATGTCTCAGCAGTTTGAAAATGGCAGTAGCATTTCTTGGGCCCCTTAATCAATGGCAAAGAAATGGATACGGCCAGCCAGCATGCTATGTCCTAACTTTGTGGCATTCCCCCCTCCCCAACAAGCACACAATGCCTACCCACACTTTCTTGAATTAACGAAATTTCTGGACTTTGAGTTTCTGGAACTTTGACACTAGTAGTATGTTGATGCATCAAAGGATATGCTTCAGAGCCTAACCTATACACCATTTCCTCTAGTTCCTTCATCCTTGGGAACATCCCACAGCAAATCAGGGTACTCACATTCTCCAAAGCATTCACTGTCAGTGCAGACTCCCTGCATGCCCCGGAGCTAAAAAGGGAGGACATAATTAACTGAACCAGTTGAGATACCAGTGCAATATGCAAACACTGGTCTGCCTGCTAAGAACAGATTGCCAAAGCACATTCCTTGAACATCAGACAGTCCCAAACCTTCAGTCAAGATACAGACATTCATCACTGGAAAAAACAAACACATTCATCATGCCTATCAATATCAGGAACATTTTCACAAAGCCATCAGGAGCTCTGATTCCAACATACCACCACGGGAGAAATATACATACCAAAGAGATGAGCCGTCTCATGGCCATTCCATGGTCCCAAATGCAAGCACAAGGGTCATAACCATCAGCCATCTGAAAAGCATTTGTATGCCAATGTCATATCCATAACACTCCATCCAATGCTGTATCAATTAAGCAAAGCTTTGCTTTGGTTTCAATGACGCAAAGCCTGAAATGCACCAGATTTTAAAATGCCCACAAAACTCAACCTGACTTTGGGACAGTGGGTTGACAAAACCACAGAGCCTTCTATTTAGATGTATTCAGGCAATGACAGAAATCATGAAACACAGAATCTGGTGGTTTATTTGTAAAAAAAAGATAAAGTGGTCTGACCTTAAACAATTTATGATGCCTGATTTCTTCAGCAAATTTCACAGATTCTTAGAATGCATACAAAGTTCAAGTATATCACCACCACCATTGTACAGTCATACAGATGCATATGGTGCAGATACAGCATTTCACTGACTACTTACCTTTGAAGGTAATTTTCAGGATGCTCTTCAGACAGATGACAAATATATATGCATCTAAATATATTTTAGCAAATATATATATACATATATGTGTGTATATGTATTTCAACAGATGAACAATTTAAATGTGGTTTACGCCAGCAGGTGCTAATCCTGTAACAAAGAAATTATACAATGTGCATTGATGATCAACCAGGAGGCTGACTCATATATGGGCTGCAATGGAAATTCACAATTGCAATGAACAGTTTTATATGGTCTGTCAATGCCCCACCTGGATCAAATCAGAAAAATTAATCTGCTACATGCTCAGCTATGAAGGAAAAAACATCACAGTAGAGACACAACCATACTCATACATCAAAAGTGCCTTACAGCGTAATAGTACGACAGCTCTAAATCTGTTCCCTGCAGCTCTGAATATATCAACTCAAACATTGGTCAGTGAATGAGCTGCGATTAAAAGCAATCTGCATTTCGCTTGAAGCATTCAGGCCCTATCAAAAATGGGATTTGCCAAGCCAGCAAAGCTTTACTCAGCCTTTGAACTACAGTGTCATACTGCATAAATTTTGTTCGCAATACACCTACCTCCAAAACAATGCGCAAACACCCGTCTGCCCCCAAATGATACGCAACCCTGACTCCCCAACCCAGATGTTGTTTACAAACTTTCTGTTCTTACACGTCTCATTGCCAGTGTCCCGTATGTTGAGCGATGAGTCATCTTTTGGATCCTGTATCTACATACATATTGATTAATGGAGATTTCGAAAGGTTTTACTAATTTCTGGAACATAAAATTACTTGGCGTGAATATAAAATCTGCTTTCAAAACAAAAATATGCATTTGATGTGTGATGACGTCACACATCCGACGAAAAGCAAGCGGCGATCGGTACGTAGAAAGTAAAACCATAAGCAAGAAATCTTCAATAGCCTAAATATTTTTCACCGGTTGGTATCGAGCAAAGGCGCAGCACAGAAATGGGTTCGGAGGAATTCTGTTTCCGTATCGAATTCAGTTGCAAAAAATTAAAGTACGCATTTTACTGAGGAAGGCACAAGGTTTTAAATCTTACTTGCTTCTCGTGGGTGGCGTTAGCATTGACGGCGGAAGAAGGGGGCAGGGGGACAACTGCCCTCCAACCGCGGTGGGCCCTGGGCAAGACTGTGTTTCTGCCCCCCCCCCCCATCAGGAGTGTCTGTATTGTTTGAGAGGTCCCTGGCCCACCCAATGTTGATTGAGGCCCCTCCAATGTTGGTTTGGGTATTTTCTGCCGTTCTTTGTAAGCAGGGCCTATTTTAAGGAAAAATGACTGCGGGGGCAATTTTGCGAACGAGACGCATTGGCTGAGACCACCGCCCCCCCCCCGGCATTTGTGTCTCCTTATTGAATTTTGTCCACTTCATATATATATACACATTCCTAAGGAAAGGACACATATATATATATATATATATATATAAGTGAAGGCATATATATATATATATATATATATATATATATATATATATATATATATATATATAAGGGTGAATTACGATGAACACTTCCACAGCGCTCTGTCATTAACTGTTATGTCTTTTGGAGGAAATCATGTGTGCAAAATATGGCCTTGGTCCAGCACTCTTAAGCACTTTCACACGAAGACTGTTTGTCGTTGGTGCTGGATTTTATTTTATTTCGATGAAATTCGCGCCGGCTTTTGTGCATTCCGAGCCCATTAAATTCAAAGAACATCATTTCATTTATCCCCAGCAAGAACTCATTCTCCATGGACTTGTGATCCCTGGGAGATTCGCTCAGGGAGAGATGTGTCTAAAATGCCCCCAAACGTGTTTTGTGCTTCAGTTTTTTAAACCAAGCGCGCGATATGCATAAAATGCACATCATAGTACTCCTTTTGGCACACTGGATCGAAAGACACTTCGCATTCTGTCTCAGGTCATAGGTCACTGGCCCTGTCGGCAGCAGTGTGGCTTAGGTGGGAATGATACTTCAGTTCTCTTAGTGGTCTCGGGGTTTTGGCGACGATGCTATTCGACGACTTGCAGCAGGTACTGCTTTTGCCCTTCATCCTTCGTCAGTACCTTGTTGTATACTTGGATAAGAGCCACAGCTCGTTCGGCGAAGTCGCTAACTACCGAGATCCCGCACAGGACTTCCTTAGCGTTCGTGAAGCCAGGTGCTGTCTCCCAATCAGCGGGATCGGCGGCAAGGAAGTCCATGTTGATGCCGTAGGCTTTCAGGCTGCCCACTGACTTTGCGGTAATGAAGTCGACGATGACATTTCTGGGACGAGAACTTCCTTTTCTGCGAGATCCACCTGCGCTCGCTGGGAGGACTCTCCGATCCCTGTTCCTGGAGTGCCGCGATCATCCTCGTCTTCATCTCACACGGCACGCCCTCGTCGAAGAACGACACACCAGCCAGTTCTTCGCTGGGGCACCATAATAGGTGATTGTTATAATAAATCATATGTCGACTGTCATGCCATAATAGATAACAGGTGATCGGCAAACTCCTTGGGGATCCCCTTCGAAATTTCAGCATTCACATCAGGCTTTGCGGAACGGCCAGGTCGTGCACGGCAGCGCTGACCGCCGATGAAGAGCAGAACCATGCACTGACGCACAAAACAACCATGAAAGAGACGAAGCGCTTGAGTGCTCCCAATTCACTGAGAGTCACGGAGAACTGATGGCAAAGCAAGAAGATCTTGATCCCGCAGATTATGCGCCCCATCCATCTGGCGCGATGGAACCATCTATCTGGCACGTCGGAGAGCACCTGGCTGGGGAACTTGATTCCCCGTGGAGGCTCTTGACCAAAGGGATAATCGAGACCTCAAAGAACCAACGATAATCATCGCTAGGCTGGATTTCGGCGAGCTTCTCACGGCAGAAGGCGACGAAACGATCACTGGAAGAGAAAAACGTCTCGGCCACTGCTGGCTCCAGGTCTTCATACACCATAGATTCAAACTTGTTCCAATCAATAGCCTCCATCTCTTCTTGAAGCTCTTGAACAAGGAGATCGCGGTCCCGAGGACGGACCGAAGCGCGTGGAGAAAGCCGCCTCTGCCACCAGTTCGACGATATGATGACGACAAGTAAAGTGAATAGGCCGTCACTCAAGCTTCTGCTGAAGAAGCGTGTTTGCTCCCACAACTTGTCCAGTATTGCTGGAGGTGGTGTCGAAGCTCATGCCGACGACGTTGTCCGAAACCTCCCAGTCTTCCAGACAAAACGCGACAACGTCGGCTGGCGTTGCTCCGGCTCTACTTGCAACTTCCAAACACCGAAGAGCTTGGCGGCACTTCTTGGACCGGTTACAATGACAGAGTCGATCCACCTTTTCCTTTCCATCGTCAGTAACAGTCTGCCGTCCCAGTGGACCACCAGGTTGGGTGACGTGGAGAAAGAATGCTAGATTTCGTCCGCAATGGCTTTCCTCTGCGATCTACGTGCGCGCCTGACCGAGCTTCTGTGATCGCCAGTTCAGAGGAGTCGTGGTCGAGGACCGAAGCCGTCGCCGATAGGAAGTGAACTGCAGAGCGATCATTGAGCTTGGTCCGATCGAGGGCTGCTGCCTGACCAGGAGTGGCGATGTTCTTGGCTCTCCTGCAGGGCTGCTTCAAAGGCATGGCCAAGGGCTGCGGGTCATCCTGATCTGTCAGTTGTGTGTTGTCGGTAGGCGAGTATTCCAGCTGGGCAGTTGCCTCATGCTCGGTCTGCTGTTTAATCTAACGGCGGGCCCTTTAAAGCTTCGGCCTATTGTTGTCGTTGAAGAGCTCGCTCCTCCTTCTCAGAAGGGAACTTATCGAATACCACCATGACGCCTCGGCGCCTGGCTCCCTTTGGGCCTAGAGAATGTCTTTATCCTCTTGGCTTTGATGATCTTAATGGTGCCGACAAGGGCAAGGTCAAAAAGATTGTTAAGATTGTCCCTAAATCCATTCTTCTTGTTAATTTCCGGGGTGAACCTCCAGAATTTGCCTTTGATACTGGTCAAGCTTTCTGTTGAGCTTCTTTATCAAGTTCCGGTGCGGTGCAGTGAGAATACGGCCTTTGTTCCACACCTTCATCATTTCGCGGACGATCTGTGTTTTGACCTACCTCTGGGTAAGCCTATCCACACGGTGGGACTGAAAATATTGCTGCAGCACTTCTCCCGCGAAGGCAGTTCTGAGCACCGGTCAACCAAAATTCGGCTTTTTTCTCGTGGTGCAACCATAGTGGCACAGACTTCCGTTTTAAAAGGCACTTTCTGCATTGACGCAGGTGGTCCTTAAATATCCTGACGTCTAAGAACGCGCGGGAAATTGCCAGACCGGCACCGTGGGTTACCGTGGCATGGCAAGGCGTGGTACTTCAAATATATAAGTCACAGTCTGCAAACGATGGGCAGAATATTGGCGAGATGTTGCGGCAGCTTCGATTCTTCCCTAAATGAGACAGTAGGTTGCCTGTCCGGGATAGTTTCTGTTGATCTAATCTATCCCCAAAATACATTTTCTCACCGAATTTCGGCCATATATTTTTCAACACTGCGCAGAAGTGTAAAAGCTGTCCCAACACAGGCAGAACAAACTTCTCCATTTCCAGGTTGTCGGCCCCAAAATAAAAAAGTCACCTCAGATTGAAATGTTCGCTTCAGGCCCGCCTCGGTGAGATATCACCAACATTCGTCATTATCTGCAGTCTGGGCCATGCCATGTTCGTTAAGCAGATGAAGCATGCTCATGGGATGCTCAAACCCATGCACTAGGAGCAGCAAGATTGACGGTTTTAATATATGACTGATTAATTTTCCGTTTTCCTCGCGTAAAACTCGGGTTTAACCGCCTAGTTCAATGAAGTTCTACCAATCAGGTACTGGGATTTTAGCAGGATTTCCGGATTAGGATGATTGGTGATGACTACAGCACTGCTGGACTGTTACCGCATTCATATAAACCTTATCTCACCATAGCGAAACCGCCCTGCGCACCAGCTCGCCCTTCAGTTTTCTTGCGCTTGAACACATCAAAGATGGTTATAATCATTTTTAACGTGCTTACGATGCAAGGAAACGCCTTGGCCGCCCACCAGACAATCGCGGCATCGGGTGCCGGCGTACTAATTACGAAACACGCTCGCCAGCGGTCACTAGGTGTGCCTACAATACGTATTATAAAGTAATGCTTCTAAGTGTGCTCCCACATTGCTCAGTGATTCAACACATCCTTCGTTGATAAGATGCTGCTGTGCGAGCGCAGAGCTTTACGGAATACCTTCCTGGGTACGCTAGTACATCTGGCTGTTTTTTTCTTTGCATGGGCAAAGGATCTTGACTGGGGGGGCAAAGTGTCCGACTGGGGGGGCATTTGCCCCCCCAGTTAACATGTTAAAATAGGCCCTGTTTGTAAGGGAAATGAGTTATAATAACGAGAGAACAGCCCTGATAAATTAAAGATAGACAGAAAGTAAAGATAAAGTCTAAAACGATGTATCTACCCATCTTCCTATCTTCTTTCTGTTTATACATATTAGATATATGTATATATATATGTGTATATATATATATATATATGTATGTATGTATGTATACCCATACACATGGGGGTAAAGCAACTTTTATTTGATGTATAGTAACAAGAAATTTAAAAATTTCCTTTGGTCAAAATCAAGTGGGCTGAATCCGTTGAAAAACCCACATTTGGGGGAGGTCAGGTATGGTCCCCCCAGTCATTTACAGAAATCGACATCCCTGCCCCCCCCCATTTGTGAGTTTCAGGGGTCTCGTAAGAAATAGAGCAAAACAGAAAATGATAGTAAGAGCGACGAACGCGCTAAATAAAAACAAAACAAAAAAGAAAAACGTTACTGCAAGGATGTAAGCACATGCGTGCGTGTTCTACCACATGCGTGCGTGTTCTATTTGGTTAGTGACCTCAGCTTTCTTCCGGTAGGAGTCTCGAACAGGTCGCTCTCAAAAGTCATCAGAGGCCGCGAGCTTACAATTTTTAAGGGGCCTCGCGAAATGGACGCGGCAGGCCTATACTGACACTACCGGTGCAGCCAAAGGCGACCCGGGGCCCCGCCCCCTAGGCCCGAATTTTTGGTGAAAACTGTTGCACAATGTCTTCCCAGCAGGCGGTTTTCGTATGGCTTCAGTTCACACTGAGCTCCGCCCCCGCCCCCGCCCCCCCCCCCTTTAAGAAAACTGTGGCTGCGCCTCTGTCTAACACAGAGTTCGGACCCTGTCAGGGGCCCGGCTTCCATCCAAAAGAGGAGGGCCTCATGTCGACTATTCTCGAAGGTGCTCCATGGGTGCCGTGTGACTAAGAAGTCGGTGCGCCCCTAAGCTCCAGTAATCAAACGATCAGTCAAGTAATCAATCAATCATCGACCCAGACATCACAATTTTCAGGGGGCCTCAGAGAATTAATGGACCGGGGTAACCTGCGTTAAACCGGGGTTCGAATCCTGCTAGGAGGCCCGAGCTTAGGTCCGAGAGAGGGCCTCGTACCAATCATACTCAAAGGTGGTCCAGCGACTAAGACCTCACAATTTTCAGGGGGTCTCGCAAAATTAATGCAACCGGCTGGCCTACCCTGACACGGAGTTCGGACCCTGTTAGGGGGCCCGGCTTCCATCCAAAAGAGGGCCTCGTGTTGATTACTCTGGAAGGTGGTCAAGCGACCAGAGGTTTTCACGACCTCACACTTTTCAAGGAGGCCTGTCACAAGTAATGGACCGGGGTTCGAACTCTGCTAGGGTGCCCCGGCTTAGGTCCAAGACAGAGCCTCGTACTGAGTACACTCAAAAGCAAATCAGCACCCGGGAACTCGCAGTTTTTCAAGGGACCTCACAGCACTAAACCAGAGTCCAGGTTTCGAGGGTGCCCCGGCATCCGTCCTGAAGAGGGCCTGGTATCAGTCACACTCAAGTCACCCAGAGATCGGGAAGTTACAACTTTTAAGGGGCCTCGAGGCATGGACTCAGCAAGTCTGCCCTAGCAGGGTTCGGTCCATGCTAGGGGCCCCGGTTTCCATCCGAGAGCGGGTCTCCTGTTGATTTTACTCAGAAGTGGCCCAGAGACCAGGAACTGCCAATCTTTAGAGGACTTCACAGAATGGACTTGCGTGGCCTGCGCTGAACCAAGGTTCGGATCTTGGAGGGTCTCCCAGCTGCCGTCCGTAAGAGAGCCTCGTACCGATCTCACTCAGAAGCGGCTAAGAGACTGGAGATTTAAATGTTTTAGGGTGTCTCGCACAACAAATCCGGTTTGCCTGCGCTAAACCGGTGTCAGTCCCACCCTGTTAAACGGCCCTGGCTCGGCTTCGTGAGAGGGTCTCACACCGTTCACACTTAAAAGCAGTCTAGAGCCCGGGAATCTGACATTTTTAGGGGCCTCGCAGAATGGATCCGGGTGACCTGGGTCCATTCTGTAACTGGACCATAGTCCCGACCCTGCCTCGGGTCTCGGCTCCCATCCGAAAAAGGTCGATCTAGTTACCGAGTTAGTAAACGGCGTTCTGGACCAAAAATGGAGATTGATAGCTCCTGCAGGGGTCGCAGGCCCCTCATCCCATGGTTTTGGGATCCAGCATACCCATTTCGATGATGCATGAAAAAATGCACTGAAAACACATTTAGCACCCCCCCTTCCCACCATTTTTAGAATCCTCCGCTTACGCTCTACACAACCAGGGTCATTCGCGTCGCAACCAAGCACGCCGGTTATTGCGGGACGGCGAAACGTCACCATCACCTGAACTCGAACTGGAACAAGAAGTGGGTCTTGCACTCGTTACACCTAAAGGCGATCCAGAGGCAGGGGAAGCGTGATCGTTTTCGACTCTTTTTGGTACGTCCCTGAACAGAGGGACCTGCAATTTCTCAGGGGAGCTAAGTTAACCCGCTACAAAGACGGCCACAAATGGGTGGGTCCGCATTGCCGGGCTCTCCCCTAGGTCTTCTATCAGAATTACAAGAACTTTATTTTTGAGCGAAATCCAGTTCAGATGAGTATAACGCAGACGTGTTTGCCCGGGTTGCTCCCATAAGACCCAGTCTGTGTTTTTTCCGCTGATGGCATAGGACCTGAACCCCAGACACTGTTTTAGAGAGCCAAAGGAGGCGAAGGTTCCTATGCCTGTCAGCCCATGCAAACTTGCTTATAAGCCAAGCCGTTCCCTCCTTCGAAAGCAAGCCATTGTCTGGTCTATGGCAAAAATCTTTCCTTCTATTATACATTTCTGGTGGAAAATACCAGGTGCCACTTAATGTAACACGTTTATGTGAGACCCCAAGATTGGGCGTATACTTTCATGGTAAATTTCTTGACCACATGTTCAGTTTGCAGCATTTCTGCTTCCGTTGTTTCGATAATGTACGTTACCATCAGGTCATCATCTGCCATAGTTATATCATTCAGATCATTTGTTAGGCAAATGTTTCGATATAACTTTTAGGAAGGTTGTCACGATTGTTTCGAATTTGATCTTTGTTCTGTGATCTACGCTGATCTACGCTGAGATTTGATCTATACTCTTCGGACAGAAATGACAAAGTGCGAAAACCTTAGACGACGAATCTGATTCGGTAGAGGCAGACAACGGACAGCGCACTTGTGTGACCATTGTAGATTCGTATGTTTTTGAAAGTACACTTCTCAAAAACCGGTAGTCTCATTGCCTAACTCGGTTAATACCTAATGTCCATCCATATTTAACATGGCGTGATGTGCTGAGTTGATGTTAGGGTATCTTAACTTTTGTATCAAATCCTGTCAGTGCGATAATAAGATATGGATTCCGTTGCCACCGCGCCAGTTGCCGTGGTTTCCGACCAGCTGCCTGTCTGTGGCCGTCACAGAAGTTTACGGCTGGACCGAGTAGTGCCGCACCTGCCGAGGCGCGCGCGACGTTTTGCTGGAAAAGTGGTCATGATGTGCACAGCGGCGGCAGACGGCCAAATGGCGCGCCGAGCTACACACGTGGACGGCCGAGGCGGACTGTGCGCAGAGCTGGTCAATGCGCACTGCACTTCTAAGGCAGTTTTGGATTCTGGGAAGTACAATGGCGATGTGAAGTTTCGAAACAGTACGCTCTCGCGTACTGTTGCGTCGTTATTATGCATCCAACAAACAGTACGTCCTTGCGTTTGCGTGCTTATTTTGCATCCAACAAAAATACCAGTGACAGTGAAATCAACGTATGTGTAGTCAGTCGCTCAAGTTATGTGAACTTAGCGGTTGAGTTTCAGAGTTCGCACAATGCACCACTGTGAATCGTCGGCTTACCCCGTCCAGTCGGCCGAAATACGACCTCATTAGTCCGTGCACTCCAGGTTGTCCGAATCCTCCCTCGCCTATCCGGGGGAGGGGAGTTCTCGAGAATTCCCATGATCTCGACACCAACCGAAAGCTCGTCAAATTTTATGGCGCTTATGAAAAATGAATGCGGATTTATCGGCAATGAGTCAGTTAACGTGGACAAATCACGACGTCAAAAGTCTGAGGGCAATAAAAGCAAAAATGACAGTCTTATAAACTGATGTTGAGTACTGAGCAGTCCAGAAACAACCGAAAACGTGTTCTTATTGGCAAAAGATAATTTTCGTCTCCTCAGGTAACGTCAGGTCAGGTCAACAGCTATTCCAATACACAGGCACGTGGCCAGGATTTTCCTCGGGGGGAAGGACAAATGTCCAATTCTGTCATATTCCACTGGCATACGACAAAATTTAAAGGAAAAGCAGCATTTTTATGCAATTTACATCACGTTTAACCCTGTTCGCAAAGGGCTAGCCGGTATGGCCGACTCCCGGCAGGGGGGGGGGGCGATTCGGCCCCCGAGATCTCGAGAACTACAAATCCGATTTTATCGCAACAAACGGCAATCGGTTTGCCACGACGTAAAGTACACTTGAAAGAAAGAAGTCTTCAAAATTTTGAAAGGGGTGGATATGGGGGACAAAAATATCAAAATAGGGGTACTTTTGGGCTTCTGACAACTCCTTGGATATGGACCGATTTTGATGAACTTGGCATGAATCGAGAGATTATGGATGGGACTTTTACCAGTGATACACACATTTCAAATTTTGAGAAAATTCATAGGCGTTTACAGGCTTTCAGAAATAGAAGGATTAGTTTTTCAGCAGTTCAATAAACAAAAAAAAAACAAAAACCTTTTTTGGCTTCTGCTAGTCATGAAATGCCAAAGAAGTACAAATCGTATTACAGTGTTTGTATAATGTTAGCATAGGTGGTGCCAGGGACATGAAGAAGAGGGAACTGTCATGGCCACATGCTCTTCAGATCAACTTGTGACCTTTGACCTTAAATAACCTCCAGTGACCTTGGAGTCATTTGGAATGATCTCGTGTGCATTTAATATTATCTGCAAACGTCTTCAATCATTTTAATTTGCTCTATTTCTAAAGTTCCATTTTACGGCTATTGTGATGTAGGGTACGTGCACTGAAATTTTAGATTATAGCTCCGTGACACGACCTGATATCAAGCTGAAACTTGATACCCAAGTATCGAACACCTTTAGACGTCATAAATGTCCCGGGTTTGGTATTTCAAAAAATAGCACCGGAATTATTACTATAAAACCAAATTTTGACTTTTGACCTTCACCTGACCTTGTACAATGATCTCAGATGAACAAAATTGTGTTTGCACGCTGCCCAACTACTTAGCTATATATCCATACAAAGGTTTAAGTTCTGTCTTAAAAACACTGTTTTTGGCAGTCGTTTTCCTTTTACCCGGAGCAAGGGCCAAAAATGGTCTGAGGTGCCTCCCAAAAACATTGCCTGGCTCCGCCCCTGAGCAAAACGGAATTTTGAAATTTTAGTAGTATTTGATTGTATCGATATTATTGTACTGATAGTAGTATTTTGAAATTTTAGAAGTATACATTGACTACAGTACGTAAAAAGAATAGTTACGAAAAGTCACTAAGTTTCGTGAAGCTACATCAAAAACCCTGGAATTGGCAAGCAAAAAACTCGAGGGATGCGGATTTAGCCCCCCACAGCCGGGAATGGGGTTCACGCACAAGAAAAGCATAGGTTTGCTTCTGATCGCTATTACGTATTCCTCCAAAATCCGCATATATCCAGTGTACATCGCTTGGCTCAGGGGAAGGTTATGGCTTCCATGGCCCCATCCATCTCCCTCGGCTACGTCCCTGGCAATACAACACTGATTTTTGTCGAAGATGGCACTCAAATAAAGTTACTTCAAGCATACGTTTTGGAATAACCATTGGGAACATCGGCGCAGCTATAGGAGTCCGGGTGCCCGGCTCCTTCCCCTTAGGTCCGCATTTTTGTGGAAACCATTGTATATCGTCTTCCCGGCAGGATGTTCTCGTATGATTTCAGTTCACACTGAGGTCCGTCCCCCGCCCGCTTAAGAAAATCCCGGCTTCGCCCCTGATTAAGAATATGCAGTACAATAGTTAAGTATGGAAACGTTTATCCGAAAAAGATAAAGACGGGTCATCTAAGGTGATATCATGTCAACTGAGGTCATATCTTACAACATTCGTATCTCGTGACTGGGTAAAGATACGAATATCAGACAAACGCCATGTGATCGCTATAATCATTCTGGTGTGTTCTTGAATGATATGGAAATAAGCGGCAAGTCAGTTTAGGTCAGGTCACGGACGATGACATGCTAAATGTGTCTGTTTCGTCTGGAAAATCAGGGTGTCGCAGAACAAAGCGAAGTAATGAAATACGTCCCGGATTGTAAAAGTCTGACTTTAATAAAACAAACGCTCTTAGGGTTAATATAGCCATGCAAGGTCATCCTGGGTCAAATAGTTAATCGTTTGTATCTCAGAAACCACTAAAAATAAACACCTGAAACCAGAATGAGGCATCCTCATGACAAATCGTTTGTATCTCAGAAACCACTAAAAATAAACACCTGAAACCAGAACGAGGCATCCTCATGACAACGTGTAGATCTGTACGTTGTCATAAAACATGTCATGATATTCCCCACGTCCCAAGTAACACATGAGTTTCGAAATGGTGTTAGGTTATGTCAGATCACATAAGGTCGTGCTATTTAAAAGCCTTCACGAGCATGAAGTGAAATGTACACTTACCATACCTCACCGGAACACTGGCAGATCCAGGAACGGGGGGGGAGGTGGAGGCATCTCGGCCATGGCCTCTATTCAGTCTTCTTCTTCTTTTTTTCATTTTTTCCATCGTTTTTTCGTTTCCAGTTCAATTTCTATCCAATGTCAAGACATCTATTGGTCGAAATGAAAAGTGGTCGGCTCACTATAGTTCCACCATTGAAAAGGCGCATCGGACGATTTGTACTTCTTTTCTTAACCAGAAAAGTGTCCTGTACAGGGTAATTTTTGTCAGAAAGAAAGAAAAGAAAGAAAACATCTCACTGCGTTTGACCCAAGGTAAGGCGAAACAATTCTCAAAAAACTGAGAGAATAAATTTTGTAGAGAATAAATTGAAAATTCAGATAGCAGGAATATCATTTTTTGCAATAGGAGAGACCGGGGTCAAATGTTACATTTTTTACCTTTTCGATCCTGGAACGAAAATATTTCGGGTTGGGGAACATTTTCTGGGGTTTTCACAAACTCCGATATTTTGCCTTTGTAGCGGATATGAAGCGATCCCGAAATAACGACTTTAAGGTATCGAAATTAGTGTTTCAAAAAGTCGCTTCAGCTGTTACAATTAACCCCAGGTACGGGGTAAATTGTAACAGCACCTAGGGTGAAATGTAACATGTTAGCGAATGGCGTAGTGGTGTAGTGAAAGCCACTTTTGTCGAAAACAGCCTTTATTGAACAACATTGTCTCTTAAATCCTGAGCCTTTCCTGGATTAAAATCACAGCTCCAATACAGAAATACGATTTCGCAACGGCGTAAAGCTCAAGTACTCCAGCAGCTTTTCCTGAATTAAATGACAGCTCTGCCTTTCTCAGGCCAAGAACATCTAACAAAATCCGACTTCACAACAAAACAAAGCTCTTAAACATATATATATATATATATATATATATATATATAACATATATCTTTCTGGTTAGAACCATCACAGCCATCTAGGGTTTAGAAATTCAGTAACGGGACCTCTGAGGTCCAAAACATGCCTTGAGTATTTGTGCTGACGTAGGGGAAACACAACACCTCTAATATCTCTGACATTCGGTCTGTCATCGACTACTCGGTGTCTGATTCAGTTTTCGCACATGTAAGCCCCATACTTTTCGACTGCGGTACACGCCTCGTGGGCCCACATTGCGCACATTGGGCACCGGATCCACCTTTCTTTGGGTTAGCTGTTTTTGAAGCTTTCAACGCACACAAGGCAGAAGACGTCTTCTTCATCATCACTGCTGCTTTCCCTGCGTGCTGTCTTCCGAGCCCTCTTCCCAACAGCCTTCGTCTGCTTCTCTTCATGCTTGTCCTTGTCAAGATTGAGCTTCTTCGATGCTTGTTTGCAATCCTTTCGACTCTGTTCTAACTCTATCGCTCTCGTTTCTGGAGTGTCAGTCAGAATTGCAGCCTTTCGCTTTCGACCCGCACTGCTGTTTTTTTTCTTGGACCTGCCTTGGGTAGCGCCCGAATCGCTTCAGGGGTGAGCTGCTTCGAGGCGATCCCCAATGGACGAGACTGTTCGATCCCCGATGGACCAGGCTTGTCGATCCCCAGCGTATCAGCCTCTGCAGGAATGATGCATGATATACGTCATCCATGATGCATGGATATAATAATGTATTTTCAATGTAACATTCAGAGAAAGACAAACTAAACTATGTACAAATGTCCCACACTTCCCCCAGAAATATCCGAATGAAGTCAAACTAGAATTATTTAATCAATAAAATAATTAATAAATAAAATAATAAAATATCTTAATAAATCCGCTGTGAAGGTCAAACATCTATGGTGACTAGCCGCCAAGAATGTAACCACGTCTTAAAATTAAAATTGACAAAACAGTACCTAAGAGATAAATCAGGGACTGGTGACAATAATACCGTAAGTATGATTTTTAATGATATCGATGTTGAATTTGGGGACAAAATTGCATGTTTATTAATTGGACGGGGCATGTTTCCATAGCCTCCGCCCCCAGTGGTTACATTTATGCCAAGTGCATTGATATTTTACATAAATGTAGGTTTAATGGTCTGGCCATAGGGGTCAATTGTAACACTGTTATATTTGATCCTAGAAAAAATGTTACAACTGTCCCCGCCACGCCGCGCCATCTTTGAGACAAAAATGATGCAAAACAAGGCGGCGTGGGCGGCAACTGATGCACTCATTTTTTGACCAGGTACCCCCACCCACCCCACACAAACTCTTAAACCCGCATCTAGTAAGATACGTGAATGAGCTGATCATATTAAAAAATAAACAAAGTTACAATACACTCTAAAAAACACAATTGTGAACAGCACAATCGACTCACCCGCCGCACCGACGTGAAACCCCGTGAAGAAAAGAAACAGCTTATTGCGCATGTCCAGTCGTGCCTCCAGCGTCATCCATCTCTAAGTTTCGAAGTTAAAGCTTCTGTTACAATTGCCCCGTGTTAGATTTGACCCCGGTCTCCCCTAACTGGCACACTAACTTTTTTGTCATGCATTTCTTTAAGATCAAGTATGTCAGTGGTCTGAAACGACCGATTTTGAAATTTCGTCACCAGTTGTAAAAATGGTGTACCAATAGCTACTGAAAGCTTCCCGTTTCCAGCTCTCTTAGTTTTACGCTGTGCCCAGAAACCTGAGGGGTTGTTTTCGAGGACCCTTCCTCCGGTAAGCAAAGGTTAGATAACCTCACGAGGGAAATTTTGGTGCCTCATGGACTTTTGGGGGATAGGGGCTGTTCATAAAGGAGCCTCCCGAGAACAAGGGGCGTCGAAATTTCGGTTTGCCCCCCATGATCAAATACGATCTGCCGCCACTGACCACTATCATTGCAACTGCATTTGATATGCAGCTTGTAGCTTGATTCGTGATGACGTAAATGTATTTAAGATGCTAATACTTATTTACTTTCCTCAGGTTGTCGTTTCTGTCAGCTTTCTACTGATCACCAACACCATTTCTTTCGTCCCCGGATGATTTACCAATTAGTTCCGTAAACATCAGAAGAATCACCTGGCGGTAATAATAAAAACTCAAAGTGCCCACCACCGCCGTCTCTCAGTAGAGCCACCTGAAGCCATCTGGCGGTGCATGTGACAACAGCACCTTCCAGCCAGTGTCAACATGTTGGCGCTACCTTGACGGTGATCTTTTCTGACTGAGACATGATTTGGCTACATCGCAATTCCTCCCCCCCCCCGAGACTCATGTATTCCCACCTTGGGGGGGATTCCCCCATGGGACGTAGCCAGGATTGCGTCCGAAGGGAGTGGCACGTCGGATCAGGGGCTCTCGTAGCCAATAGGAGCCCTGGTAACCAATGGCTGACCAATAACCAGTGGTCCATGCGGCCAAAATCATGTCATGGCGTAAAACGGCAGTTGATAACGACGAAAAAACAACGACTGTAAGGGGCACCTGTCGTGTCGGCAGGAACGTCTAAACAGACAAGCAGGAGCCCTTTTACATTCTCGCGTGGCCCCTTTACAAGCCGGCGGAGAGTGTCTCCGCTGACCAGCAGCGGCCTTCTTACAGATCAAAAGAAGGTCCCTCTAGAGGCCGATAGGGTCCCTTATGGCCCAGCATGGTGCAGGGGCGCAGGAACTCCTCCATAGTTGGGAGGGGGAGCAAAGAAGAATTTTGGGTCAGTTCTTTTCAGTCGCCGCCCATATGGTCAATGTAAAGCTTCAAAAAAGTTGAGGGGCGCTACCCCTCCCCCTCCCGCTCTTTTGGCATGAGCCCTCTCTAGACAAGCAGTGAACCCCCTACAAACTAGCCGAGGCCTTAGAACGCTCCCTCAGACCACGGGGCTGTCTTCGTAGCTCTCATAGCTCTCTTGTTCATTCGAAGTGCCCTTTCTATTTTCAGAAGCCTCCTTTTGCTCTTAAAGTATTCTTATTTTGCCTTAATTATCTGCTTCAGACAGTCGAAGGCGCCCTTCGTGCGCCTAACACTATCCAAGCCCCGGCAATCAAGGGGGCTCCAAAGTACGACACTGGAGCTCCCTGGGGCCGATTGCCCAAGAGGGCCCACTCGGCCGCCAGGGGGGCTGGCTTGGCCACCAGGGAGGTCATCCAGCTCAGCTTGCCCCCCCGGCTACGCCACTGTTGGCTACGCTGCGCCCCCCCCCCCCCCAGTTGGGAACACTTGGTGTAGAGACCCAACGAGCCTCCACACCCACCGGCCAATCGGCATTCGGCGTTCGGCATTTCGTAGTCTGCGGCGGTCGAACAAGCACGTTCCGGTCTGCTGTCTGCTGTCGCTCGCCAGTCGGCCAGCCTTGTGATCCAAAGGCGTGCCTGCGCTGTGATCTCGAGGTATGCCGGCTGTGATCCAGAAGTCCGCTGCCCGCGATCCAGAGGAGCACCAGCGGCGGTCCTGGGCTGCCACGGTCGTGACCCGTCACCGTGCGAGGTTGGGACCGGGGACCGTTGTGCGCTGTGTCCTGGCGTTGTCAGTGCTGCTGGTGTCGGGCAATATCGTCCTCTTCCACTCCGGCGGGGGCTGGACGTTCGGCGGCCGCAGCCTCGACTCTCAGGTGGGAGAAGCCGGCGCCCTGCTGTCCGCGCACTTCTTGCGCGGAGAGAAGCTGGCGAGTGGATTGGAAACGTCAAAATCAATTCGGGAAACGTCGAGGGCCTCGCAGGATCAGACGGTGACCGATGGCGGACAAAGGACTCTCGCCAGCGATCCCACGAGATCCGATTCGGGGCAGTCGAAACGTGGTTCGCCTTTCCACCCTCACCACGAAAACGACTCAAGTGGCCCGTATTCGAGCCGCAATGGCGTGCTCCGTGACAAGTTCACTGGGCGACGGTTCGCTGTCCGCGGGCAGGCACATTCAGACATGCATCCGTGGACATCGGCGCATCAGTCGCGTCTCCCAAAGCACTCTCTCGCGGCGCTCTCTCCGAAAAACGTCACCTGGAGCCTGACTTCGAACGGGCACGAAGCCAAGCCTGGAAAAGCTGTCGACACCGGTGTCCACGTTCACCCTCACCGACCGGCCACGCCAGAAACAGCCGAATCGCCCAGCCCCAGCAACAAGAGCCGGACCTGGGGCCGCGTCGTCGCTGGCGAGGCCGGGCGGCGCTCGGCCGCCGACCTGGTCTCCTGGCTGAGGCGGCGGCTGCGCGTCGTGCCGGCGGCCGAGCTGGCGGCAGCGGCAGTGCGGCTGGCCGGGCCCGCCCCGCCCGGCGACCTGCTGCTGAGCCGGTACGCCGGCGGAGGGCTGGGTCCGGTCGGCGGCGCCGTCTGCCCGCCGGCGACCAGGCTCCTGGTCGGCGTCTTCTCGACCCCGGCCGAAGCGCGTCGCCGGCACGCCATCAGGGCCACCTGGGGCAGCATCGCCCAGCGCGTCGACGTCTCGCTCGTCTTCCTCGTGGGCATCAGCAACGCCAGCGTTCATGCTGGGCTAACGAGGGAACACTCCGCCTACGGAGATATAGTGCAGGGCAGATTTGTCGACACGTACCGCAACCTGACTCTAAAGACAGTGTTCTTGCTGGAATGGGCCAGTCGATTTTGTAACCAAACACAAAAAGTACTCAAGATTGATGAGGACACGTATTTGAATGTCCCGAACCTATTAAAATTCGTTGAACAGCGCAAAAAAGCGAGTAGAACTATTTTTGGGAGGCTGACTTACCGCTGGAAACCAATCCGTAACAAGACCAGCAAATATTATCTAAGCCACGACGAATACGAAGAATCCGTTTTCCCCGAATACGTGACGGGTCCTGCGTATTTCCTGGCTGGTGATCTCGTCGAAAGCCTGTACCGAGAAGCACTCGTCACCAGGTTTCTGTCCCTTGAAGACGTTTTCCTCACAGGGATAGTTGCGAAGAAAGCTGGGGCAACGCTCAAAGCGGTCAAGCAGATCCTGAATGTGCATAGTACGGATGCGTGTTCGGTTTCCCGAGCCATTTCCATTCACCAAGTCACCCTCGAGGAACTGTTCGAGCTACATAGCAAAGTTTCATCGGGCAACGTCACGTGTGGAGCACCGAGCCCAGGACAATAAATGCACGAGTGTCCCGTTACTCTGAAATCCTTTTGTTGACAGACTTACGCAGAGCTACCGGGAGCAAATTCCATTTGGTGACTGTGTCCCCATTAGGTGTTGGCGCACGGATGCCGGACCTGGCTCACGAGTCGAGTGGCTCACTGTTCATTCGCAAACGCCGGTACAATGTGGCAGCGACCGGTCCGTCCACTGTGCCATGTCTGTCACCCTTCGTTCATCGCAACATCTACTAAACGGCAGCCGATGGTTTTTGCGAGATGGTTTTTCCGCAGCTCACATATCGGGCCGTTCCGACAGACGATTAGTTATGATGACGACGAGGTGGCAAAATGACGCGGAAAAAGGTAAGTAGATTTGGAAATGATTTTCGTACCGACGGAGTGACACGGATAAGCGCCCGTTGGGCCCTGAAATCATGATTATACCAGAGAACCCCATCATGTTATAATAAAACTGATGAAATGAAAACGAGAAGTAATATATTTCCTTTTTGTATTTGACGTTTCACAGGACGTATGGAATAGACAAAGGAAAAGACCCATCCATATATGGTACTCTAATAATTGCATTGCATGCTGGAACGCAAAAAATGCCAATCAAGATTAACACAAACCAATTAAGTCAAAATATGATTGGTCAAAAAACATAAACACCCAAAGGAAAAAAACATGTATGAGTGCATTAGTTGTCACGATGTCTTTCTTTGAAAATTGCTGGTCGTAGACAAAAACATATTTTCTTCCGTGTCGTATTGTTCATTCTTAAAATCATCTACGTTGTTGTTTTCCAGGTTTTGTGTCACAGTACAAAATCTGAAACCTTAGCACGCGCAGTGGAACGGGGTTTTGTGCTAACGCGCACTGGAAGGGGCATAAAAAAGCGCCTCCCGCTGATCTCGGCAACAGAAAGAGCTAAAGCTAAAGAACATGACATTTTACGGACAGGGTGGGGCTATATTGATTTACATTGTGTGCAATTTTGATGGTCCTAGATTAGTATCTTCAAGGTCAAATGGGGTGGAAAAGGTCAACTTGTGAGACTCTCGGCCCGCACAGGCCATTCCATACAACTTTTCGAACATAACGGGAAAAGGGTCTTTGTTTGGCCGTTAAAACGAGGGATACAACTTCAATAGTCATTTGGCGTCTTGGCTGTGGATTTCGGACCGAGGTCATGTCAGGACCTATGGCGTCATTTTTTTCATGTTTTGCAGATCAGATTTCGAGTAACACGGGGCAGCTTGAGTGTAAATAAGAGCGAAACACGATCTTTTGGAGTATTTTCAGTGAAGGTAGTCAACATCGATATACTTGGTCATTTCCGGCTTTTGTATTTATGTATGTATGTATACGCATATATGTATATATTGTGGGTATCAATGTGTCAACGGGTTTTTTAGAGTCTCTGAATGCATATTTTATACAAATTGGCATATCGAAAAGCAAATCTGGACCAGGTCACAAAAGAGTTGCCTTTAACCTTTGATGGCCTTGACCCGAAATGACCCTGATATACATGTAAGCGTATCCATGTGCGCACACGTGTTTTTATGAGGGTCTTTGAATGTATATCTCATACAAATCGACATGTCGCGAAACAAATCTGGGCCAGGTCACAGGATATTTGACTTTGACCTTTAATGGCCTTGACCTTCACTGATCCTGGTATTTGCAAGTGTCATTGTGCGCACACGTGCTTTTATTATGGTTTTGAATGCGTATTTCATACAAACCGACATGTTGCAAAGCAAATCTGGATCAGGCCACAAGCTATTTGACCTTAACCTTTGATGACCTCGACCCTTAATGATCCTGACTGGTCTTAGTACATCCATCACTTATGTCCAAATGACGTTGCGTGATTGTGCTCAAACGGTAATCTTACGTAGAACACTGGTTCTTTCACAAAGTTCCCATTTGTCAGCGTCATCCGTCGTTTTCGTTATGCTTGCCTGACTTCAAATGCTTGGAACTTCAAAAAATTTCCTGCTGATTTCCGATTTTTCTGCGTCATTCGACGAATTATTCCATTGTCATAAATGTGACAAAGTGGCATCAACCAGCTCCGATCCGTTCTTGAGATATTCAAGAAAAACTGGTGAGGGGCAAAAAAAGAACCCCTTCCAGTGCGCGTGTCAAAGCAATAGGTATTTACGTGTAAAACCTAACTCTGCAATACATACGATACGGGTGAAGTTTAAAGCGTACACGGGTGAGATTGAAAGCAAAAGGGCAAGTAGATGAAATGCAAAATGCGACGCATACGGCCAGGCAACATCGTCCCTAATCCTTACGATATGTGCTCGGCGAGAGCACAACGAAATGGGAGGAACAAAGCCGTGGCTAAACAATGTTTCTATTGCCTACCCCTGAAAGCCGCTACTGCTAAACATCCTAGTTTCATATGGGTCCTTGGATTCCCGATGGCTTCGTGATTTGTACGAAATTCGTATGTTGTTTGTATGTTGGACGTCTCATAACAGCAGTAGTAATGCAAAAGATTTGGAAGGCGTTTTCGGCGCTGATTTTTATCTCTTGGCGCAATGTCATTTCGCTTTTTATCGTCAGGTTAGTTTATGTGATTTTCGATTTTTTGGGAAAACACCTCAGTAAGGTCAATCTTAATATATCAAAACTTATATATCATTAAAACATAACAACATAACAAAAAAAATATAAATAAAACATAAAAATAGAGCAAAACTTAATATATGAAAACTAAATAAGCAAAACCTAAGTAAGATCAGTCTCGATAAAAACGGACCATATATTTCCGACGATTTTGCTCGTCCTTGAACTCTGGTCCAGTTCGACCAATGTTGAAGGACAGCAAAATCGTCTGAAATATATGGTTTGTTTTTTTATAGAGATCGACCTTACTTCAATATCGTCCAAAAAGTCGAAAATCACCTTGACATTCATGTTACGGAAGATTTCTTTTGTTCACTTTTGTTCACGTTGTTCAATTTACTTGCGAATCTTTCTACCGCGTAGATTACTGTTTGACTCTTGTCAACACAGTACAGCTCATGCGCAATAGTCATACAAATAAAACTAGGCAGTCAGACACGTCAAGGTATAGGAGTTAATTCGTCCAGTTTCCGTACAAGCTCTCCACGGCTTCGAGATGCGGCGATGTCCGGCGGCAGGCGGTTCCAGGACGAGGCGGCGCGATTTGAAAGAGCCAAGTGGAGTGAACAGGGACCGGACCGCCACCTGAGCACGCGAGTCGTTCAGGGCTCGGAAGACACCAGTGCTGTCGCGCCTCGCAACTAGGTCGCGTACGACGCGGCGGGCTAGCGCCCTCAAGGACGCCGACACCGAATCCCGCTTACGAGCCCCGGAGACGATCCTGGCCCCAAAGTTCATCACTCTCTGAACTCTGCTGAGGTGGCACGACGCGGCCCCACCCCAGACCGAAAGGCAGTAAAGGATGTGGGGGAAAACATGTGACTGGATTAGGAGTTTCAGGACCTCGGGCGTAACGTGGTGACGTATCTTATACAAACAGAGCAAGATAGAGTTGCACTTTTTGGTAACCTTGGATATGTGCTCCTCCCAGGACAAGGAGTTGTCGATAGCGACCCCCAGCATCTTGACGGACGGAGAAAGGGTTAGTATATAGCCGGCAAAGTTAATATGGAAGGGTGTGGTCTTCTTGAGCTTATGGGCTGTGCCGACAAGGAGCAAGGTTGTTTTGCATGGATTCATTTCCAAGGAGTTTGATGTAACGTAGGATTTGACGCAAGGAGAATCTCTTCTTGCCGGTATTTTAGGATGGATAAATGATCAGGATGTGCGGAGTCTAGCAGCTGGGTGTCATTGGCATAGGATACTAGACGTACGTGAGGCAGGCAGGATGGAAGGTCGTTCGTGAAAATGCTGCAGAGGATAGGACCGACAATGGACCGCTGCGGAGCACCGTGGGAGAGAAGAAGGGCGAGAGACCCACCTCTCACCACCTGCCGCCGATCAGCCAGGTAGCTCTCGAACCATCTGGGATCGATGCCATACCATTGGAGCTTGGTAAGGAGGGCGTCATGGTCGATACTGTCAAAAGCTCGACTAAGGTCAATCGAGGTGACGGCGACGACGTGGCCAACGTCAATCCGACGCACCGTCCACTCAAAAGCGTCAACCAGGGCGTCCTCCGTCGAGTGACATGGTCTATATGCATATTGTGATGGAGCTAAAAGATCGTAGGTAGCGGGATAAGAAGACAACTGTGTGAGACAGTTGTCTTCTTAAGACAACCAGTTCTAAATGATTCTAAGCCCTTGGTACTGGAAATCCCCTTTCAGGGAGGCTCCACCCTATTTCCGGAGAGCTAGACGATATGGCAGATTACCGGCAGGGAATCAGATTCGACCACCCCGAGATCTCGAGAACCACACATCCGATTTCATTGCAGCAAACGGCAATCGACTCGCTATGACGTAAAGCATTTTTATGAAAAGAAGTTCCCAAAATTTTGAAGGGGCGAATATAGAGGGACAAAAAGCCAAAAGGGGAATATTTTTTGACTTGTTATAACTCTGTTGTTTGTGGGCCGATTTTGATGGAATTGGCATGAATCGAGAGAGTATGAATTGGATTGTACTAATGGCCCATACATTTCAAATTTTGAGAAAATTCATAGGTGTTCACAGGCTTTCGAAAATAGAGGGTTAGTTTTTCAAAAATGAACTAACAAAAAAGCTAAGAACGCATATTAGCTCAGACTAGTCACGTTATGCTTAAGAAGTACAAATCGTATTACATTGTTTGTAAAATGTCAGCATAGGCGGTGCCAGGCACCTAAAAAAGAAGGATCTGCCATGGTCACATGTTCTTCAGGCCGACTCACGACCTTTGACCTTACCTCCAGTGACCTTAGATTCGCTTGGAATGATTTTGAGTGCATTTGATATTGTTTGAAAACGTTTCCAGTCATTTCAGTTCACTGTTTTTAAAATTCCATTTTACGGCTGTTGTAATATAGGGTACGCGCGCTGATATTTTAGGTCATAGCTCCATGACCCGACCTGATATCAAGCTGAAACTTGGTACACAAGTATACAAGTAGAGAGCTCCCTTCTACGTCATATATATTTCGGGTTTGACATTTGGAAAAATAGCCCCGGAATTATTTTTGAACTTGACCTGACCTTGTGAGGTGACCTCGGATTAACAAAATCGTATTTGTGTGCTTGCCTAACCATTTACCTATATATCCCTATAAAGTTTCAACTTCTGTCTTAAAAACGCGATTTTTGGAAACCATTTTCGTTTTTCCCTCAGCAGGGCCAAAAATGGCCTGAGATGCCTCCCGGAAACGTTGCCTGGCTCCGCCCGAGAGCGAAATAGAATTACGAAATTTTGTTGCAGCACGTCGACAAAATAGTTAAGAAAAGTGACCAAGTTTCGTTAAGCTGCGTCAAAAACCCTGTTATTGGCAAGCAGAAAAACGGGGGGGGGACGGATTCTGCTCCCCCCGCCGGGAATAGGGCTCATGAGAACCAACCTCTGGTTTTTAAGGATGGCCATAAAACGAAGAGGCACAGAGGCATGAAACTTGGGATGCCCTTTTAACCCTATTCCCTATTATTAAATGGTATGGCCGATTCCCGTCAGGGGCGGGCGGATTCGGTCCCCCGAGATCTCGAGAACAACACATCCGATTTCATTGCAACAAACGGCAATGGATTTGTCATGACGTAAACTACACTTTTAAAAAAAGAAGTTTTCAAAATTTTGAAAAGGGTGGATCCAGGGATAAAAATAGCAACATGGGGGGACTTTTGGACTCCTTATAACTCCGTTGTTTATGGACCGATTTCGATGCAACTGGCATGAGTCAAGAGATTATGGATAGGACTTTTGCTAATGGTGCACACATTTGAATTTTTGAGAAAATTCGTAGGAATTCACGGGGTTTGGAAAATAGGACGATTAGTTAAAAAAACTGCATGAACAAAGAAGAGTAAGAGCACGTTTTCGGCCTCTGCTAGTCATGATATGCTAAACAAGAGCAAATCGTATTACAGTGTTTGTATAATGTTAGAATAGGCGGTGCCAGGGATATGAAAAAGGGGGACTGTCATGGTCACATGCTCTTCAGATCAGTTTGTGACCTTTGATCTCAGATGACCTCCAGTGACCTTGGGGTCACTTGGAATGATCTCGTGTGCATTTAGCATTATCTGTAAACGTTTTTGATCGTTTGAATTCACTCTATTTAAAAAATTTCGTGTTACGGCTATTGTGATATAGGGTACGCGCACTGACATTTTAGGTCATAGCTCCTTGACCCGACCTGATATCAAGCTGAAACATGTTACGCAAGTAGAGGGCAACATTTTACGTCACATGTATTCCGGGTTTGGCGTTTCTAAAAATAGCACCGAAATTATTACTATAAAACCAAATTTTAGCTTTTGGCATTGACCTGACCTTGTAAAGTGACCTCAGACAAACAAAAATGTATCTGTATGTTGCCCAACTATTCAGCTATACATCCATATAAAGTCCTAAGCTCTATCTTAAAAACGCTATCTTTGGCAGTTATTTTCCTTTTACCCTCAACAGGGCTAAAAATAGTCTGAAGTGCCTCCCAAAAACGTTGCCTGTCTCCGCCCCTGAGCAAAATAGAATTTCGAAATGTTGTCACAATGGTAGAAAAATAGTTAGGAAAAATGCCCAGGTTTTGTGAAGCTGTGTCAAAAAGTCTGGAATTGGCAAGCAAAAACCCGAGGGGGGCAGATTCAGCCCCCCTGTCGGGAATAAGGTTAAAGATCATTTTTGCATCTTGCGTCAAGTTTTGATTTCAGGGCCGCTTCAGGTCATTGACTTATGATTTACAAGTAGGACCATGTTTCAAAAAGATAAAGTGGCATAGCATTTTGCGAAATGTATCGACTGACATGTCACATTTATAGGAGACTGCAAATGGATCAATGTTGTTATCTCGCTTTTTAAAAATTTTCGGGTTATTAACCTTGGGTCAACTAAACTTTCGGCCATTTACGTTTGATTTTGAGACTGTGGATATGGTTCGACGGTCTTTAAACTTAAATATATGTCCATTTGCTTCTCGCATCCTTCGGACATGTAACAGTGCTTCTTGATCTGTTACCTGAACTCAGGTCACATTTTATTTCGATATTTCAAACACATACGAATCTATTTCATCGCTATACAATATCGGAATGTTTATCGGTAGTCACAAATCCTTCGAAAACACATGCTTCGTAAGTTTTCTGGCAAAATGTCATCAAGGTAATTTGACCGAAGAATTGATGTAATTGGAAAAATTTAAGTGCGTTCTGCTAGTTTGACCAAGGACTTTCCGATGGTGTTTTTACTTCTATGATGGTACTTATAGTTCCTGGGACTTGGGGGAGGGTACTCATAAGCCCCAAGGCCCAGGGAAGGTGGGTCCGGAGGCCGGCCCAGCAAGGGGTAAGGTATTAACTCACAACACTATCAGACACCAAAAGCAATAGTTGTTCTGTGCAATGGGCATGGGTGTACAATTGGGACAAGTTTTACTAAAGAACAAATTCAATGAAAAGCAAGAAAACTCATGAATGAGTCAAGATGCCAATATGAAATTCCACACCAATAATTTCCTTTGGTACGGAAAGCTTCATACCAAAAGTGTGCATAGTTACGCCTCTGGCAATGGGCGTAGGAGCATAAGAGAGGGTAACAGACTCGTGACTATGACCTCCGTGTAACCTTGATGTCTAACATAAACCCTTGGCTTCATGACAAGAATCGGCTTACAATCCACCCATGCCAAGCTTCTAGGCAGTGGCGGCTCCACGAGGGAAGCAGCGGAAGCAATAGTCTCCCAGCTTGCGAAAACGGAATGTCAACCTTGTGGTGATGCAGGTACGGAAGTGAATCAAAAATGTCGTTTCCTTCGGTGCCCTGAATACATGGCAACGCCACCGCCTTCAGAGGTGTATCAGAGCGACGGGTAAGGGTAGTCTGTCATCCCTTTTCCCGTATTTATTGCGAGTTTAGTCGGCTGTCAGATGAACAGCTTTTTCCCAGTTTATTTCTTCATCCTATTTTTAAACGACAGCGTATAATATATATATATATATATATATATATATATATATATATTGTCGTTATTTATTTGCACTGCACTGTGTCATTTTCAGACCAATAGTGAATGACGTAACCCACAAAAACGTTAGGCAAACATGATCTTTTCAATGGATATAAGTACTCAAAACTGAGGCCTGGCTATACCGCTGCCAGAAATGCATAACAAATAATCTGTCTGCTTTTCGTCCGATGAAACACTGAAGGCTTGGTGCACAGAAAACCATCAAAATGCGACGTTTGTGACAGGAAACGGGCTCTTTAGTCCCTGAAGAGGCGTTTCCACGACAGTTTGCCGTATCTGATTTTCCGGGACGTTGCGTGGGTTTAAAATGCTTCATTTCATAGTTTCCAGATCTTTATGATATTTAGCCTGCCTTCGACTGGAGTTTTTCTAAGATTATAAAGATTGAGAACAAACGCAGCGCCATGAAACTTTGTGTACCTTCTGCTTGATTATTTTTACACATTGCGCCAAATTTTTGACCTCAAGTCAAGTAAGATGTTTGACCTAGGTCAGGTGAAGTGGACCTATGTTCAAAAGAGTTTAACGCCCAGCAAGTTTTTCGCAAAACATGATATCACAATACAGCTTTCAAAGAGTAGAAATTCTGGTAATGCAACAAATTCGCAATCTCGGATTTTCGGCAATGTCCCTGGTCACTGACCTAAGGTCAAGCCCGTTTTCAACATATCGTCGTTTTTAGAAAATTGGCGGAATTTTTTTAAACAACGTAAGTGTGGGGAGATCCAGACACCCAGTTTCCGTCAATGGGCAAAGTTTCAATGACCTCCGACCACCGACCTGAGGCCAGATAACGAATAATTTTTATGAGTCAAAATGTACTGCCATCAAATCGGCGATGAATGGCTGAGATCGGGTAGAAAATGGCGAACTGGCTCGCACAGTTGCGAATAATAACAAAAGTTTCAAAAAGTTCAAAAACATTGCATATTTTGGAAATAAACAGTCTGTCGCAAATAAAACTCCACCAATTGTGTGGACTGATAACAACCGAATTTTTCAACATTTAAGCACGAGAAACCACCACAAGAACCACTAGGATCAAGAAACAGTACTTGGGAAGACATATTTCGCGGAAAGAAAAAAACATTAAAATTGGTTCCGGTTGATTTCATACCGCGTTCGGCTACGGCTCCCGCCGTGCAGCGGTACGAAGATCGCCGTGTCTTTAACTCAGCGTTTCCGAGTGCATATGCAACAAATCAGAGAAATTATACGTGTATCGGCATCTGCAGACTTTTACCTGTCCGCTGGTGCCCTTATCTAGACTTTATTAGTCACAGCCTTTGAGATCCAGGCCGTTTCTCGGTCTCATGCAGGCAGCTATGAGAAAACATATATAGAGCGTAAATGCTTTACGTATTATTCAAAACTAAGAACGAGGCCAGTTCCGAACTTCACTTGTCACGAGCTTTCCAACGGAATGCTAATTTTTATCGTGCGACCAACCGTTCGTGAGTCTGAGAGTGGGGTGGTCATCCACCTCCCCCGAGTCGGGCGTGCATGGCGCAGACCGACAGTCGGGCGCGGATTAAAATTCGTTTGTTCCTGAACTACTTCGCACAGTCATGCCAGGATTCCTTGTCGTTGTGCTTTCTTATTTTCGTGCTGAATGTCCTTCAGCAATGAATGAAACTGGAGACTCAAGACCACTTCAAATGAGGTTTGGATTCAACAAACAGCCCCCAGAGTTGCCCGTCATGCAAAATAACATTTTGCAGGTCATGAGGACTGTTTTTGGTTTAGTTCAAAGCACTTTTCTACCTCCTGGAAACATGTTTCGTTGTCTAGAATACCGTGATCTCTAATGTAATAGATTGTCGTACGCTTGTAGGCGTGCTTTCTTGGGCTACCTTTGTGAAACTGGAAATTAGGATAGCACGATAAATCTGGCATAAGCTCCAACATTTCGGCCTTATAAAACTGGGCTTGGTCAGTTCTGGCGCAGGACGTCTTGATCGGACAGAAGCGCCGGTGGTGAACAGCGGAGCCCCCCAGGTGCGACCGCCCTGGCCAGACGCTAACTGACCAGAGAAGTGATCTGGATTTGGGTCATATGGGCACACAATTAAAATCGTAAAACAGATCCGAAATTATTTCCTCGATAATGCAACTGCTGGTGAAGGAAAACGGCTAAAAAACAAAAGGTGTTTGACCTTCCGACCGTCTACGGTCATCAAGTCCCGTTTGTCCGAAATCTATGCCATCTCTGCCGCTACCGAGGCGCTTCATGCGACATGGCAGCCGTTTTGTCACACCTCTGCTCAGACGACAATGATCCAAATTTACCGTGTATCAAAACACGGCTCGGCCGGGCCGCCGGCCACCGTCGGCCGGAATGTGTTGACTCCCAGCCGCCCCTCCCGCCCTCGCGTCCCATTGTAGCCGACGCCTGCACAGATAACGCATTAAAAAACACCGGCTTCTTGACGGCGCAGCGCCGCCCGGCCGCCAAGGCCAGATAAGGGCCAGTCGGGTGAAAGTGTTTTATTTAGAGAGCCAGGTTCATGGACCCCGTCCGGCGGGGGACAGGTGCATAATCGGGGCCTGGCCACGGGAACGGAGTTGGGCTGGGGGTAAGTGCCAGGTTATCGCACCATCACGTCCCGGGGACAGGGTGCCCCGGCTATTTTTGGCCCGCCGGCCCACTCCCGTTTGGAAAGAAATGTGACGGTCAGTATAGCGTAACAATAACAAAAGAGGACGGGCGACAAAAATAGGTCGGTTAGGGCGGTGGCCGTTGGAAATGAGCAAATATAGATCAGCGAAAAACACGGCCGCAGAAGGCGTAAGTGGGGGGACCGTGCCGCAAACGACCAGCAACAGGAATGGAGCCTGGCAAATGCTTGCTGAGCGGAAAACAAGTTGAGGTCGATGACGTTTCATGAAATACATGACGAGCTAATACCCTTTGGACACTGATGTCAGAAACTACCTTTTTGTATCGATTCGTGGTTTTAAGTAACTAAGGAGCCATGAATCGAAGCTGGGGTGTCAAATGATATTCCTTTGAGGGGGACTCGCCCCCTTCATTGTGGATCTCGGCCATTCCAAAGCCGATTTTGTCCCCCCCCCCATGTTTTCTGCCAGATTTGACAAGGAAAGTAGCCAATAATAAGGAAAATAATGACCGCAATGGAGAACAGATGGGCAAAAAGGATTACGAGGTGCTATCCAAATGTTTTGGGACTGAAGGTACGAAAAAATAAAACTCAACCTTATTCGTAATGGCCGTCATCACCCTCCAAGTTGTTCCCTTGCCCCCATCAGCTCAATGGTCCCAGCGCTTCCTCCATGGCTAGAACGCTTCCTGGAAGTCCTTGTGTCCTAACTCGCCCAGCAGCATCTACGATTCCGTCTGGATATCCTAAGTCCTGTCGAAACGACGCCCTTTCAATCTGATTTTCATTTTGGGCAAAAGAAAAAAGTCGCAGAGGGCCAAATCCGATGAGTAAGCATGGAGGAAGGCAGTAGTCAAGCAGTTCTGGGTATATATTTTGCATGTATATATATATATATATATATATATATATATATATATATATATATAGATAGTAACACAGTTCGGAGTCTCTAAAAGCTCGATTTCCGGCCGTCTCAGGTCATCAAGCCCCGCCGGATTTGGCCAATGTTCGCCAGATTTGGCCCCTGCGACTTTGTTCTTTTGTCCACACATTTCTGGTGAGTCTGCGTGTCAAATTCATTTTCTTGAAATAAGAAAAACATGGCCGATAAATATGTGTAACTGATTTGCTGCTGTGTCTGATGTGTGTAAAACTCTGATAATGATCCCAGATGGCCCGAAACTGTCGGTTTTATTACACATTTTGTGAATCCGAAGTGTGGAGTCGCAAACATCGTTAAATGATGATGTGAAACTAAGTGCATTTGTTTCCAATATGTCGATATGTGTATATACACACACATGTATATATTAATATATACATGTACTCATATATATATATATATATATGGTATCGCTCTGTTGCATGAAATTCCTGATTCTTATTTCTGCTTTCATTCCATTGTCTTTTTGTATACATTTGTGACTGAATATTTTTTTCTTTAAAAAAACATTGGTAGGGTATTGGCACTGCCAGGCCGAAAACGACACCCTTGCATACCGTTTCTGTTTGGCCACAAAATCGGTGGCTATATCTTTTCTAAATACACGTTAAGGCCATTTTGTACATTCATTCATTCAGTATAGGTCATCTGATGCCGTATTGTACAAGGTGCTATCCAAAAGCTTTTAGACTGATGGTGTAACGCAGAATTTGCCTCTTTGACCGTTGTGTGGAACCAGGTGCTGCTGCTCGCCTCTCTGGTGAGTCCGCGTGTCGAAACCCACGAGACTGAGCGGAAGTGTGTTGGTGTTACGCGCGTATGTTTGTTGTTCTGCACGTGACATGTGATAGTTTTCGAGATGAATCAGAGCATGGAACAACGAATATGCATCAAATTCTGCGCAGAACTCGTGAAAAGTGCAATAGAAACCCTAGACATGATTCGGCAAGGGTTTGGTGGTCAGTCTTTTAGTCGGATAAATGTGTTCTGGTGGCATGCAAGGCTCAAGGGTTGTCTGGCATTATCTCAGGACGACGACCGCACAGGGTGGCCCTTCACCAGAACAACTAAAAATGTTGCAAAAATTCTCTAGTTGATCCGGGATGATTGACGTCGGACCTTTCGCCACATTGGCGAGAAAGTTGGGACTGGTTAAGGGACTTGTCAGAGTATCCTGACTGAACAGCTGGGCATGCACCGCATTAGGGCCAAATCTGTCCCATAGCTGCTGACGGCTGACAAAACGCAGCAACGCATTGATCACTCCTCACTTCATTTATATATATATATATATATATATATATATATATATGTAAATGAATTCTACAGGTATATATATATATATATATGTATATATATATATATATATATATATATATATATATATATATAGTTCTAAGATTCATATATGCTTGTGAAATTTTGATAAAGAGACGAAATGGCTCGAACCTGCAAGTCTTAACACATAATTTGACTCCGAAGTGTGGCATCTGTTTAAATATTAATGCGAAACTAAGTGCATTTGTTTCCTATATATATATGTATACATATATGCATATGCACATGGTTTGTTCTTTGGTGCATGTTAGCCAAATAGTTTACACTCGCCAAAATAAATTGGGTTAAATCTCTCCAAACATCCACATTTAGGGTCAGGTTAGGCTGTTGACCCTGTCTGGATCCTTCCCTCCCAAATACTTACACAAAACGACACCACTGCATCCAAGCCTCTAACAGCATCCCAGATCTGATATTTGATATTTACATGACATGACATACATGACATGACATGATATTTGCAATCGGAAGGACGATGTGGGCATATGTGTTGGTATGTGGACAATGTGTTGAGACGAAATAAATCTCGATGTACGAACGGTGTGCATATGGACGCAAAAGACATCGAATGGCCGAACAGTTGGTGCGCCCTCAAAATCGATGAAGATGCGGGAGAAAGTGGTACTGTTTGTCATTATGAATTAAAAACAGTAATCCTGGGGTCGTTCTTCCCGCGATTTCACGTTAGCGTGTACCTGCTATTGTTTAATGCAGCAAAAAGGTTTCAAGATCCATTTTGACATATACAAAAAAGAGTTTCGTGAGGATATCAGCGCAGCTATATCAACGCATTTGAGGGATTCTTCCTACAATGTTCCAGGTGTAACCGCAACATGGAACTACGCCAATGAGAAATCAAGTCGTTGCACTCTTTTTAAAAGAAGGCGAGGAAACAATACAATGGCGGACGGTGGAATTCCCAGCGAGCATGAGGATGGTGACCGTGTGATGGACATGTGATAGAGTCCAGGTCAAAATTTAGGAAAACGAATAACCATATAAGGAATGTTTTTGTCCGACGAAAGCCGTACGTGACATCCATTTGTGGATGTCCGGGCGGCGGCACCCGTTTGGCGGGACGTGTCCGCACCACGGCCGCCGACGGTCGTCGGTCGGGGCCTCTTGTTCCTGGCCTCTTTCTCTGACCGAGCTGCAGCTGTGCAGCTCGGTCGCTGCACCGAAAGTTACAAACGACACATGTGGCGTCAACGACTGCGCACGTGTGGTCGATCGAGAGACTGATGGGCCTGCGGTAAATCTGCGACATGTCTGCGACAAAATCCTGAACGCACTGTCAGCGATGCCTCTTGCCCTGGAGAGTTCTCCAGAGCAAGACGCATTTTTGACTACCGACTAGTCCGCAGTCAAAATCATCGCGGCGCGTCCCAGCCCGCCTCACTTTGCCCACGGTAGGGAGGCATTATATTTTGGGAAAAGGGAAACGCCTCGCCTGCTGCAAAGACGTGTGGGATGATGGTTTCTGTCCCAGGCAGTGGCTTTGGTGGAGAAGGTCCAGGTTTCCGTCCTCAAGTTTGGCGGCGAGGTCACTACGGCGGAAAATACCACTGACTGACTCTGTCAACACCGCACACCGAGACGTACTGGAAGCGGTACTTCGCAGCCACTTCGGAGAGCAAGACGGTGCTGAAGCCGCGCTTGTAGTTATGCTCACTACCGCTGTTTGGTGGTGCCTTCTTCATGACGTGCTTACCGTCTAGCGCAGCGAGGCAGTTGGAAAAATTCCAGCTCCTCCTGAAGGCCGCCTCTCTCTGCACCCCTGTCGCTCGGGTGGGCGGTGGCAGGACTTCCGGTCCAACCACAGAGATGATGGTGGCGCAGGCATCATAAACAACGCGGACTAGGAAGTCTTGCCCAGGCGGTACGTGGGCGCCAGAGCCGCGAACTCCATGCCGGAGGCGAGGTTGCGGAGCGCATCGGCCAGGCGCTAGGCGGCTCCGATCGGTTCGCGAAGCCGAATTGTTTGTTGGGTTAGGCGTGTCCCGCTTGTACCCAGCAGTAGAGAGAATGTTTTGCCGGCTCATCCTGCAGCGCTGCTGGTGTCTTTCGGGATCAGCAGCGCGTATCTCTTGCACGAGACTGAAAAATTCACCACGAGCCCAGCGACGTCGGAGAGCTCCCGCCACCCAGGCCCATTGTCTCCTCCTTTAGGCTTCTCGTCCCTCATACGCACGGTTTGACCCGGACTAGGACAATGTTAAGCTCCATTCTTTGACATCCAGGTAGAAACTTTCAGTGCAACTAAACTAAAGATTATTGAAATGCATGTGGTATATTGGCACAGTAACTCGCATCGGTCGGCGCAGGCGCCATTTTTACGTTTTTTTTTAACAGTGCCCAGATATGTATGAAGCAGTATGATAGTATTTATTTTCATTCCGATTCTTGCAAAATGTACTGCTAATCGAAAAGAAAGGAACTGTTTGCTCTGGTGTATTCCTTTATAAAAGCCCAGGGAAATCACTTCAGCGAGTCGAAAGCATCAGTGGACATCATGTCAGAATTCAGCACGTAATTCCCGTCCTTCGGTCATTTGGCTAGGCGCCGAATGGCGCAAGTTGACGCTCGGCCTTACGAAACTCTCTTTAACCCGCGCCTCACTGGCACTCGGCGCCATGGACGCCGACTGGGAGGTTGCCACACGACGAATTAAGCATGCCGTTGGAAAGTTCGTGAGAAGTAGAGCTTGAAGCTGGGGCTGTTGTACATTTTGACAATACTGCATATGTCTGATAGTAGGCTGAATGGACCAGAGAAACGCACAGGGTCTCAAGAGCTGTGATTTATGGAGACCATGTAAAGGTACCGACGGATAGATAAAATTCTGCAGATGTCGATACACGTCTAATTCCTTTGACTTCTGGAACCTTTACGCGGAACGTCGAGTTGAAGATACCGCGATTTTCTGCGCCACAGTGCCGCGGGCGTCGGCGCCGAATGCGGGATGAAATTAACGGACATTAATTTTTGCGTTCCTTTAGATTGCTGAATCAGTGGCAAATCTATTTGACTGATTGATAATTGATGGCTTGGCCTCAGGTGATGAACTGGAGGTCAATGGCACTTTGTCAAATGGCGATTATTAGAACTCGCTCTCATCTCACATCCAAAGCGTCGGAAAAAGTTCCGTCGATTTAAAAAAAGAACGACATGTGCTGAAATGGGATTGACCTCCGGTCAACGACCCAGAAGTTTCCGAAAAATCTGCGGTGGCAGATGTGTTACACCTGTCAAGATCTCCAGACCCAGAAAGTTGTGCCTGATATCTTGTTCTCCGAAAAAGCTATGGCCGGCTTAACTTTTGTGGACATAGGTTTATTTGACCTGACCGAAGTCAGTGAACTGGCCTCGTCTGAAGCCATAAAAATGAAACAAGATGTAAAAAAGGATAAAGGGAAAGATGCAAGAAATTTTGTGGCGATGCGTTTGTTTATTCTTTTGTAACATTTGAAAAGCCTTGGGAGCGGGGCTGACAACAACCTTCCTAGTCGGGCGCGGATTAACTGCCACCACTTCCTGTGACTCACAGTTAATCCTGGGCGTGGATTAACTGTCACCAATTCCGTAAATTCCTGAAATATGTTATGTTGTTAATGTTGCGTGTTCTAAATTTCATTCATATCTGTCCTAATTTAGTGAGATTCTTACTAAGCATGATGGCTTTTACCTGCAAATTTGAGAACAATTTCCTGATGTCGTAACTACGCGACCTGCCTACGGGCAAAAGACATTACTGCCGGCGGCCAGCTGATGCCACTAATGGGCAAAATTGTGTGCCAGGAAGGTAAAATGGGAGACGCGCGACTGGGCCTGAAACCGCTCCTGAACTGAAGAAATGTGGCTCACGATGTTTTTAAGCGCAATGGCGATGTTTTAATAAAGAAATAATGCGAAAATATATCGAAAATAAACACCTGATGGAAACGAGAAACAGCAATGCTGCTGAACTACTGCAGCATTTCTGTTTTTTAGAAAATTTCAACAATGAACATGAAAACACTTAGATTTGGCTTCTGGTGGTGATTAAAGGTAGCAGTTAAGAGCATGCACATGTACTGAAATTAGTCACTTCTCTTTCCTCTGTCTGCTTCATTGACCGTGACAATCATTCATGGAAAGACGGCGCAGTCAGGGAACTTTTCCGGGGGTGAGGAAGATAATGTTGCGCTAATACGTTAATACATATTTTCCGAGTGAAGGGAGAGATATTGAGTCGCAGTTCACGATATCCAGACTTGTTCGTCTTTGGCTCATGATCCACAGGCAGTGGATCTGGGAATCTACCGACGGTAGCATGGATGGGGGAAGGGGTTGCCTTTAGTCGAGCAGTGGGAACCACTTGCTCTGTGTTTCCTTTACTAATGTTTTCAAATATTTTGTCTACTTTTATCAGATTTTATTACGCATTGGAGAGGTCCTTGACTTACACAGGTCCCCTCTCCTCAAGATCTGCGCCTGCAACCCTTCAGGGGTGTAGCAAAGGAAGGGCCAAGGAGCATGACCCTTTCCTTGGGAATGAAAATTTAACGTGTTTTAGCGCATCAAAACTGAAAATAAAGAACACATGACGGAAGTCGAAAACGACATGGCCAAAATCTAACGAGTTTTCTGCTTTGAGGAGGTTAGGTTTGTCATGGCCCGTTTCTTGATGACTCCTGATCACGCCCTTGCGGCCCGGTAACTGTTGGTTGGCTAGTTCGTTTTTTCAGTTTTATTAACACTTCCTGTGCATTCACAGGGTTCTGAGTAACGCATACTGTGTTGGTTCTGAAACTGTTCACACCTCACATTCCATGAACTGCGCAGAGGTGGGAAAAGTGTTCTGTGTAACTACCAAACGATAGCCTGCGCAGGTGTGCGTTATCTTCTGCTCATATGCCTTTTCAAAGAAAAGTATTTGGTCCAATGGCGCAATGATCTTTCCTGTATCCAAGGACTTTGCGATAACTTATGCGTAATAAAAGAATGGCTTTCAGTTGCGGGCGTCGATTTCCATTCTTTCGTGAGGCCCCCATGTTGGCTTGGGCTCCTTCAATGCTGGTTTCGCCCCCCCCCCCAATACTTTCTACCGGCTTAAAGCGAAATGGGCAGTACTAACAAAAAGAACGGCTGCAATAGATAAGAGATAGGCAGAAAGTATATAATAAGGCATACAGTGATTTGGCCATTTATCTTTAGATCTTCCATCTCTCTCTCTCTCTCTTTGTATATATATATATATATATATATATATATATATATATACATATGGGGATATATGTGGCTTTTACCTGATAAATGGTAACAGATAGGTATAAATGTTCCTTGGTCAAAATAAAGTGGGCTAAATCCGTTGAGAAACCCACATCTGGGAACGTAAGATTGTCGGAACCTCGGCACGCCCTCCCCCCCCAATCCTTTGCAGAAATCGACGTCCCTGGTTTTAGTTACTGGAGGTTGTTTATGGACCTCCTGTGTCAAACAGTGTGTCAACATGAACAGCAGGTCTGAGAGAACGACGTTTTCCATGTGTGTAAAGTCCCGATTCGTGCTGGACTATAGAACCCGAAGTTACGAAACAGATTCAGAGCCGTGTTCGAGTACTTGGCCCGCCTGAAGTGCAAGGAATCCGTCAGCACACGTGTAGCCCTCGGCAACGAACGTCCCGCACATGGCGAGTACAAAAGGGACGTTCCCACCCGCGAGGACGTTCCCGCCACCCACGCACCTCATTTCAAAGGCATACAGAGGATCGAGCGAAACCCTTCCATTGCCGCCTGATCCGGTAATAAATGACGCTCCGGTTACGCCGTTTTGTACAGAAACCTTAGCCGGTCCATTCACTCGCCGTGACAAACACGCGAATAAGCGTGATAGACATGTGTTATATGGCTCGCCGGACCGTTTGTAATCCTCGTTTATCCGCAGTCGGTCCTCCCGGGCATCGGCCAGGACCTGGGGACGCTTCTCCGCCGGCTCGCCGTTGCCACGGAGACGAGGGGTAAACAACCCACCTCGCCAAGACGCAAACAGCTGGCGCCGCCGCATGAAGGCGCGACGACCGACAGCTGGGCGCAACATTCCAGGCATTTAGCCATATTACGGGCCCCCATCGCATCGTCACCGGTCTCCTCCAATCCCTTCGGTGACTTCGGCTGACAGTGCAGCGGTTGTTGACCTGGCTTGTCAGCTGTCGGGGAAAGCATCGCTGGGGTCAGTGCCCAGGAGAAATGAACTCGCCAACGATGGGTGTTGTTCTCTTGGATGATCTTCATATTTTCTTCAGTTTGCTCTTTGGTAACCACATTCAGTCAGGACCAGATTCAAGGATGTTCAGTTACCTACCAAATTTGTGAATACTTTGTTTCAACTGCTTGAATTCAAGGTGTTTGGTTCAGTTATTTCATTTGAGATTGAAACGATAAAATATTTCTCCCCTTTTTCATTGAATAATATCCTAAGTGAAATAAACGTCAGTGACACGCACGGCCTGGCTTGGGGTGATGGAACGGCGTCTGTCGAATTATGTACTCGGCGAACGAGTACAGGACAGCCAACGTAGTACAGGACAGGAGCTCGCAGGCAAAAACGAAAAACTTTGTCGTAAAACGGAGCAAGGACTACAAAATCGCTGTGACAGGCTCACGAGAAGGTCGGCCAATAGCGATTCCCAGACCATAACCTTTCATTTTGCACTTCGAAGTTGATGATTTGAGTCGTTCTTCCAGCAACTTCTGAATAGCTTTTTCACTGAGTCCCATTGGGAAGAATTAAGATTTAGACGGTTTTTAACCAACGCTTCAGTAAATGAGATGCAGAGACAGCAACGGGAAGGGAACCAAAAATATTCAGGCAAGTCGCCGGTAGTTCATACCGCTCCGAAAATGCATCGTTAAAGAGCTTGGTGAAAATCGTGGAGAATGCGAAACTGACCCGGTGAAACTGACACCTGTTGGTGTTTTTTTAGTGATGGATCAAGCGTTCCATTGTTTTTGGTTTCAGTTGACATGATGACTTCAATAAAGCAGGTTCATCATGCCAAGAGACATTCTGTTATGCATATTAGCTAAATTACTAACTCTTCCCAGAAGCCTCGATGTTATTGAAAAACCACACGATCACTTCGCCCCTAATAAATCTGTCATGCTCCTGTATGTCATATGGCGTCAGCTGCTTGCTCTGCAACAATCGTTGGTTTCAGTGCTCCACGCATGTGCGACAATTTCTTGTGCTGAACCCCTACAAAACATGTTGTGAAAAATGCTCAAGCGAGTTGATCAAAATTTCGAATATTTTACATGGCGCGTGTAACAGTTTGTGTGTAATTCTCGGAAACACATGACAGCCCGGAAGTACGCTTTCAAACATTGCTCTGTAACAGCTGCATCTCGTTCTGGTTGATATGGCGCGAAAAGTTATAACTAGCACCACAAAACATGTATGCCGGCTGTTTTTCCTTATTTCCCCAACGGCCGGCGAGAGCCCGAATATAATGCCTCGTGCGAGACGTGACCAGGGCAGCCAGAGCACCCGCCACGGACAGGCGGGTCACATCCTGACCACGTGGAGCCCCGGTCACTTCCGACCGATCACCCGACCGGAGCAAACCGCCGGCCGCCAATCGGCAAAGGGGTGGACGGCCTCCGCGTCCGCCGATGCCCTTGGTCGACCTCCACAGGAAGCGTGTCTCCGGTGCTTACCTGGCCGGCCGGCGAATTCTTCCCATGGTCGGGCCGGCCCGGCGGTAAACAGCCGCCGCCGCGGGCCGCCGCCGCCGCGGCCGCCGGCCCCGTTCAACCTGTCGCCCCGTTCGCAGGAAGCGCGGCGGCCGGGCGCGGGGCGCGGGGCGCGGCCGTGCGCCTCCGGCCGGGGGAGCGCGGCGCCGGCGCTGTTTTGCGGCGCGCTCTTTTCAGCGCCGCCCCGGGCCGTCGATCAAACGGGGCTCTCTCGGCGTGGGAACACCCGGGAAAGGAAGGAGCACCAAGCCTGCTGCCCGGCCTGAACAAGGGCACCGGAAGGCAGGAACCGAATGCGGTGCGATGCATGATACGGCCTCTTTAGTTTACCGCAAAGGTTTCATCGTCGATCACCAGGTTGTAGAATATTAGCAATGCGAGGAAGTAAGACAAAACCATGCATATTGTTCTCGTCTGCCATTGCCTTAAAAGTTGACGTTTATTTGGGACTCAGAAAAGATAGGTGTATACATGGGATACAAAGCGATGATCTCTGCAGTGCTAATTAGTTTTCCTTTACAATGCTTAAAATGCTGGTCGTAAGGTGTGCAGCACACAAGAACAAAACCGATAGACTACTGATTATTACATCACTTATTTAGTTGGCGAACAGAAATGTTCACAAACATCCACCGAGATTAATTCGTCCTTTTGCCATACGACTTTACTTTAAGTTGCATTCTAAGCAATTAATTAAGCACGTTGGCTATATTAGTAGGTAAGTAATAGTTAAGGTTAATTTTAATTCACGTCCCTAACCCAGTAAGGTAGCAACAGTGGTGCCATCAACCACTTCCGCGTCGAGCAAAGGTCACTGGCAAAATAACGCCGTGGATAGTTTTCGAAGGTCTCACTAAGACAAACGCGCTCGGATGCCGAAAACGTGTTTTTGACATCCGAGCGCATCTTGCATATCGTGAGCCTGACTGTTAGCGTCATGATGTCCTTCTCTCCGGCGCTGCATCTTGGCGCCACGAGTGCTTTGTCGGTGAGCAGAACTGGACAAGAAAGAAAGTGAAAAGTTTGAAACATTTGTTTTCCATGTTTGCGACCAGTGCAGATAAAAGATTCTGATTCGGTAGTGACAGTCACAACCGCCAGCAAATAGCTGGTCGAGGTTCGACGTCTCTTGAGTGACGTGTGGAATTTTCTGGGACCCTCACGTCTAGTTACAACATGAAGGATTTGTTCGACTGGCCGGCGTTGAAGTTAGTGACCCCAGTGGCGGGTAGGTCGCCAGCTTGACTGGGTAAAGGTTATAGCAGTAGATATAATACCAACAAATGTGCCATGCGATAAACACGTCCGAATTTCTACAGAAATTACTTAGTTTACATACAAATAATCTCATGATGCGAGTATAACGTCTTAAGCTAATCCATTTCTGAGCTGTTCACTTGTGAACACGCAAAGATGTGATACAACGCGTGCAATGAGGCCTTTTTGTGTCTTGTCAGGTCTCGCGGGAGAGAAACAGGGCAGACTCTGAAACGAGAAAATCAAGAATGAAGTCGACGGGAAACGGTAGCGTTACGTTTTATTTTTATCAGAAAGCTATGCACAGCATCACAACTGGAGCATGACCTGTGATAAAAGTGACGAGCATTCCCAGATTAAAAGACTAGAGTCTAAGGATGCCAGATAGTTTCCTAAGTTATCTGTAAGCACTCAGAACGATAGCTGATATCAGCTAGTAAAAATGGAATAATGGGGCAAGGCATGCGCCATGCTAGCAAATTTCTCCTTGCTGCTCCCTCCCCCTAGCGAGCGGTATCGTTTCGAATGGACATTACACAGCAATCAATCACGTATCTGGAACCCCATCCCCCTCTGCCTGACGAGTATGTACTGAGTCGCCGCCTGTTCCCTCGGTCATCAAACCCTGACCTGAATCGCGTGTAACGGGCTCCGTGCCCTCCGGGTCCGTCATGCTGGACGGCGTAACCCTCGAGCGGATCGGTACCTCCAGGCGACGGATCGTGCCGGCAGCTGCCGCCCAGCTGGCTCCGGAATCGGGTCATCTCGCCGGAGAAGGACCGAGGTTACGGTTACCTCCTAGGGAGGGGCCGGATACGGCTCCTCCCGGGGAAGGACTGGACACGGCTCCCAGGCGGGTCACGGTTACCTTCCAGAGAAAGACCGGACGCGACTCCAGGGCAGGTCACGGACCGACGGACGGGGCCGGCGCGGATCTGGACGATTGCTGGGTAGGAGGACATTGCCCTTCGTTGGAGTCGTAACTGGAGAGAAAGCACTGCACGTTAAAACATCCGTGAGATCCTGATATGCATCCTGAATTGGGAAACAGTCAGTCGAATATGTCGATGTGATCCATCTGCGCTGCTGACAGTCTAATCTACGTGGCGATCTTTGTTTAATAGTATATTTAAAAAAAAACGGGTCTGACAAGTCTCAAATGCCGTGGCGAAATAACATGTCCGCTGCCGGGTCGGAAAACGTACAATTCCTACTCCGAACATTAGGGATGTTGCAGCTGCATTCTGTTTTACATATCATGTGACCGATACAAGTTTTCGGGATGACTGACTGACTGACTGACTGACTGACAGTCCCCAAAACATGGCGTCATTGCTTTGCGCCGGCACCGTCTGGGGTCTCCCGACACCAGTGGCAGCGCGAGGAGGGAAATAAAATCAACCCACGCCGTGTCCCGGGAACTAAAAGCTCGATCCAAATCATTCGAACAGAAATCGGCTTGGCGTGCTTCTCTCATCTCAGAAAGTGAAATGTGATCTCTTGTGTTGAAATTTAGCGCAGGAGAGCATCAAAATGTAAAAATTTACGACAGAAATATTTGCGAGTGAATAAAATCTAGTATCAGCTGAGCAACAGCTACGAAATTGGTTTCAAACGACACTTTGGTGTTTTTGGTATGACGTCATTAGTACAGTAAAAACTATTCTAGAGAAGCTTGCGAGGACTTTCAATCTTCTGGTTGTAAAGTTATGGTCATATGTGTGCCAATGATGGCCAGACGTTAACAATGCTATCATGCTTCTGGCCGCTCTTTCTTGCTCAGATGCGGCCCTTTCCCTCTCTTCTCAAGCTGTGTGGATTTACGGTCGCATGCATATCGCGCAACAGGGATAAAGAAAAGTTAAAAGCTGGTCGTCAACCAAGCCTGGGGATGGCAAATTGGTCTCAATACTTCACATTTTCCCTCTTTCCCTACAAAAGAAAACTTCCTGATTCAGATTTTATTGTAATAAGATGCGTTTTTCCATTTCTTTTATGTTTTATTCCTTTTTACAGTCTTGTCACCATTCTGGCTTTGTCAATCGGCGAGAGAGGGTGCGGTCGTAGTCTCCAGGACTTAATCGGACTGCCATTGGGAGGACGGCAAGAGGGTCTGTATCTCCTAATCAGCGTTGAGGGCTATGACTAAGCCTCTTGGATTCACCGATGTTCCAGATCTTTCCAGCTATGTTGTATGGGAAATTGTGCCCCTGAAATAATATCATGACTACTTCGTGCAATTTACCCGCAAACCTAGCAATGGGCTCTATATGACCAAGTCGTCAACGCGCCCCTAAACCTTAACAGCGAACAAACGACCGACGGTGAGTGCGAAATGCACAAAATGCTTCGATGCTCAGTCCGGACAACGAACGTTCGCGAGACTTATAGGAGCAAACGACCCTCGACAGTAACCAATCCACCAAAATAGGCAGACTTTTATATCACTTATTTATATATCACAATCTCAACGGTCCTACAATCACAGCGGCTCCATAAAGATTCATATCATTCTAGACATTGATATAGGCAAGCCAACACGACAAAAAAAAAACAACTGCGTGTGACTCATCTACGCCACATAGGAGCATAGCTAAGTGTGCACTTTAATCATGCTGGGCCGACACAAACAATGGTATCGATTTGCATACAGCCAGGAAACTGATCGCCCCTCCTCCAACATTCAGTTGAGTTATTAAATGTCGCATAACAACGTCTTTGCAGATAGCTGAACGGACTATTCCAAACAGCACAATTGTTAATTACTCACGTCATTCCCCATGGGCAAAATTTTCAGCCATCACCCATCACAAGACATGACTAATTTGGCCCGTGCAGACTTGTACGAGCGAGCATAGACGTGCCTCGCTTTTGCCCACTGCATTGATGCTACCGCCTTTCATTATGATCTCTTGTGTGCTGATTGCGATCTAGTGATTTCCTCGCCGATGTTCGCACTCAAATGGAAAAGGGATTACCTGACACTTTTTTACGTATCATCGACGCTCATGTTCCTGTGCGGACTACGCGAATAAGGAATGCCTGTGCTCCGGCGGTCAGTGCCGAGACCAGAGATCATGTCTCCGCTCCTCGAGGCACTGGTGGCACGTGGTCACGGGTCGGCAGAGTGCATAATCCTAAACACAACGGTACGTTCCGCTATCAGGCGTGACATCTGCCATGACATCCAGCGACGGATCCGAGAGGAGGGGCGAGGCTCCATATGGAAAGCGATTTGGCCAGCCGTCGGCGGCGAGGAGGCCGACCGAAAGGTGCGCGAAACGACGCCGCACCAATGAAACTTGTTTTTCATTAACGTGGGGCCACACGTGGCTGGCGAGATGAGATACATGGAGGAGACGTTGAACTTTCCCCACCGACTGCCCCTGTGCGCTTAGTCTGGTGCCTCTCACGCTGTCTGAGCTGCGGGCAATCGTGCTTGGCATGAGCGGGTCTGCTGCCTGCGGCGAGAAAAAGAAACGGCGTCAGTATCAGCATGATCCATGTGTCTTTTGATGCGACTGGCACGGTGCTCCTACATTTGATCAATGCCAGCATTCCCTTCTCCGATGTCCCTGATTCCCGGAGATATTGTCTAGTTTACGCCATCTTTAAATTCGGTGATCCTAATAACTCATCCAACTTCAGGTCAGTCTCCATCGTTCCTGTCATTGCCAGGATTGTAGAGCGGACCGCCCACCAACAACTCCGCAATTACCCGCCCCAGAACCACCTCATTCCTCATCTCAGCACGGATGCCGTCCTCGTCACTCGACGATCTTACAAGGGAAGACATGTCTATGACCATGGACATAAGAACGGAGGGAGGGGGCTTGGGTACCGCATTCTTTCTGAGAAATTTAACATTAGCCCTATGGGTGGAAAACGTCTTTGTCTTCTCCCTCCCTCCACTTTTCTGAATGCTCCTACACCCTGTCCATGGCGCAGGTAATCCATGGCGTGACTTTTAACCCGCCCGATTGGGGGGGTTTTCTAGGATTGCAAGAGAACGAACAAATGCAGCGCCACGAGCTTGACTATTTTTACACCTTATGGCAAAGTTTTGACCTTAGGCCAAGTCAATTGTCTGACCTAGGCCAGGTCAAACGGACCTATGTCCAAAAACGTTTATCGCCATCTAACTTTTTCGCGGAACCAGATATCACAATAATACTTTCAGGGATTAGAGATCTTGATAGATGCAACGAATCTGCTATCTCAGATTTTTGGGGATTTTCTGGGTCATTGACCTAATGCCAAGCTCATTTTGAAGACATGCCGTCATTTTTCTGGAATCGGCGGAATTTTTCATAGCATTTTTAGTGTGGAGTGATGCAGACATTTCATTACCGTAAATGGGCAAGGTATCAATGACTTCCAGCCATTGACCTGAGGTCAAGTCACGAATAACTGTTGTGAGCCAAAATGTAACACCGTCAAAATCAGCGATGAATTACTCAGAATAGGTAGAAAATAGCAGAACTGATTTACACAGACGCAAGTAATACCAGCAACCTCAAAAAGTTAAAAAATTGCGTAGGTTTGGAAATAAACAGGCTCTCGCGAATAAAGTTCGGACAGTTGTGTAGATTGGTAACTAATGATTGTTTTTTTAAATTTAAGCATGAGAAACCATCACAGGAACCACTAAGATCAATAAAATTTACAGGGAGAGGTTAATGCCGCGGAAATAAAGGAACGCAAAAATTAGTGTCCGTTAATTTCTTACTGCGTACGTCTGCGACGCCTGCCAACAATCGGCGTGAAAACTGCCGTGTCTATCTACTCAACGTTTCGGTGTATATATTGAACAAATCTGAGAGATTAGATGTGTATCGGCATCTGCGGACCTTTACCTGTGCGTTGGTGCCTTTACCTATGCGTTATTAGTCACAGCCCTTGATATTCAGGCTGTTTCTCGGTCTCATGCAGTCGGCTATGAGAAAACATATATAGGACGTAAATGGCTTACATGTTATCCAAAACTAAAAATGAGACCAGTTTCGAGCTCAACTTGTCACGAGCTTTCCAACGGTATGCTTATTGTTATCGTGCGACCAACCGTTCGTGACTTAGAGGGGGGCGGTCAACCCCCCCCCCCCCTCCCCAGTGGGGCGTGATCGTCGTCGACCTGCGGTCGTGCGCGGGTTAAATGATGCCAAGCTGGTGTTCCACATCACTTTGGTTGGGTATGAAAACACACGCCCCTCATCCCACCAGCAAGGAGACGACTTTCCCATAAAGGCAATTTGAACATTGCCTTACCAGGCTTTTCAGGCCATAATGTACATATGCGTTTTGTTTGTTTTTTTTCTTACTATTTCAGTAGTATCACTACACATGCAATACAGTTCTGAGCAGGAAAAAAATGCTTCGAATTTTATGCTGGCAATTGAAAACGCCTCAAAATGCAGTTATGGAAGCCGGTCGCAGTACTTCCAGACTAGACATGGAACGAAAACGTAAAACATCCAAATCTAGCTTAGCGCAATTTTATGTTAAGAACAGGGGCGAGGCCAGGATTGCCTTAGGGGGGGGGGGAGACGGAGCTTTGTGTGAACTGAAATCACACGAAAACCGCCCGCTGGGAAGGCGATGTGCATTGGTTTTCACCAAAAAAACGTGGGCTTAAGGGGGCGGTCCTTCCGCGTTTCGCTGCGCCGGTGACAAAGAATAACACTGTCTGGTAGTTCACATGATTACCAGTAGGCAGATTGTCAGAGCTTAGATTCGCAGCAGACAGTAATGCGGTCAAACAATGCTTGTTTTGAATATCGATTTTACCGTATATGTCTATTCTTGTCGCTGATTTGGATCCAATAAGCATCACATGAATTCTAGCTTTTCTAGCTTTTATTTAGCACTTTGGTAGTATGAAGGAAAACACCATTTCAATGGCAGCGCCTATGAAGAGACCCAGACGAAAAAAGGACACCATTCCTTTTGTCTCATATTCGGCCCAGCGCAAAACATACGCGATCGCAGGGCAGCGGTTAACATGAAACTATAGGTATTTCTTCCATTGTTTTTTTGTTCTTGTCAGTGATAATTCAGCTACGAATCACTGTCTTGAGACCCGAAAGGGGACGAATTATTGTAACGTAATAGACAACATTCTAATAATGGATTTAGAAACCCATCCTGTGTTGCAAAGGTGGACGTGGTGGCAAATGACCGTCTTCCCATGAACCCTCCCCCACTGAACTCGGTTGACAGGGCGAGAGCATGTTAAAGGTGCGGGAAGCACGATGGGAACCAGGGGGACAGCTACCCCGAACTTTTTGAAATTATGCTAGACTGGACATAGATTATGCTAGATTGGACATATCCTCTAATGTTTTCCTCTAATCTAATCCTCTAATCTCTAATCTAGAAACTCTAATCAAAACAACTCCATTGCTAGACATCATAGAAACATTAACTTTATGGGTGCCGACTGGAAGGAACTCACCAAAATCACTTCTTCCCCCCTCCCCCATCAGCGCCGCTCCACAAATGTGCATGAGTTCTCATGCCTCTGGAGCATACTATCAAAGGAATATGGGCAAATATGAATATTTCTTATTTTATGGGTCTCAAGCTAGACCCCAAAGCAAAATGTGGTAGACTGGGACAAGGGAAAACAGGGGTGATAAAAACTCCTGAGGTATGCATGGTTTTAATATTTACACATTCCTAAAGCTTGGAATCCAGTATGATTATGAATCCTGGTATTCAGGTTTGCAACAACTTTTTATGGATATGGAGCCCTGCATAAGTAAGTAAGATAATAATAAATATAATAAGTAATAAATAATAAATAAGTTTAGAACAAGAAATTACACACAGAGTGTAGGCTGGTGTGTATTCTGGTCAGGGGCCTGCAAAGAGTGTTTGACACGCCCCCCCCCCCCAAACACACACACTGTCCTTTTACTGTCACACATTTGCCTACCACTCCATGGGAACCAGCACCACCCCTGCTCCGGGGACGTAGCCGAGGGGGGCTATGCCCTCCCTGACCCAAGCGGTCTGCATTGGATGTATAGCGATTTCGAAGGAATACGGAATAGTGGTCATATACATGCTGCAAAACAAACATTATCTGTATTCCTCTGGATTAAATACGAGGTCAATTGCATAACATTGCTGTTTTTTTCCTATACATTTCATCATATGCCAGTGGTATATGGAAAAATTTGACATTTGCCCCGCTGAGGCAAATCGTCGTTATGTGTCTGGCCTGTTACCCTCCCTCCACAATCATCCAATAAAGTGAATACTGAAATTCGCTTCCTTGTTTTTGAAAGCAAAAATAGACGGTAATTTGTCATTTGTTCCTTGAGGAACGTTAGCCATTCCACACTTACTAGGGCATCACACCAACATGCAAAGCTGGGGATGTATCCCTGATTGTCCTTCCATTTGGAAGGAACGGGTGGCCCATGACTCTACGAATGAATAATGAGATTATGCCATGAGTCATGGAAGCCTCTCTGACATTATAAAACATTTTAAGTATTGCTAGTAGACCTGAGTCTTGAGAGTGCAGCATCAAATATGGTGTACCTTCAGGGACAGAGCACGTGTAGTCACAGGCTAGGGGGAAATTTGTAATTTAGTCCTACATTTTGCATAGACATTTCACGTCAAAGGGTTCCTTAAGGACAAGTCAAAGTCACATAAACACATCCACTTGATTTTGGATGCATCCTTTAAGTTTTCAAAATTATTCTGAAGTTAGCAATTTTGGAAATCATCATAGAAATTAAGCGTGATGCGCATGGTATGCGTCAGGTGCTCATTTATAGATATATACCTATCTGGACAGTGCTGGCATGCAATTTAAATTTTTCATGGACTGAAACTCCATGTCACCTAGTACAATTTAGGTTGATTGTCTAAAGGTCAAACCAACTTGACTTTATGTAAATTAACATGAAGTACAAGGAACTCAGTCTGACATTGACACACATATACAAATATGTGACTGCATACGCCCATCTGAATGCTGAAAACCTTGCGGTTTATTTTTTCATTAACTAAAACTCCATGTCACCTAGTACAGTTTCGGTGGACTATCCCCAGGTCATACCAACCTGACCTTATGTAAATTATCGTAAAGAATAATGACCTCAGTCTCAAATTGACACATCAGTAAAATTTCTGAAATTAACACTCACCTTCATGCCTGATCCAGCTTGCAAAGCGTCCGCCACGACCAAACTGACTCCCTGGAAAGATCTTTATGGGATCTCGCCCAAGGTGTTCCTTCTTAGTGTGTCTGTACATATTCTATTCTGTGCAAGACCACGTGCAGCCAGCATGTCCACACGCAGTGCCGTCTCACCCTCTTCTTGCACCAAGCCTAGTTTCTTCCTTTCTCTTCATCGTCCCTTTTGCCTCACAGCTAATACTACACAACAGAAGCTGCAATAATGACGTAACCACTGTTGCCCTTCACAATAAACACACCGAACTGACCCGACTCTATCACACGATCCGCGTTTCGTTACGGCTTTGATGACCCGCGTCCTCGCGCCATTCAGAGGATCAAGGGTACCTTAAACAGGGCGCCAATGTTCGCGCCACTCACGCCAGTGCAGTTGAGAAAAAAACCTTCTTTTTCCTCCTTTTTTTGCATTAGGTACTAGGTTACTTTTATGAGGTACCTTCTAGTTTCTAGGTACTAGGAACTTTTATTAGGTACTTAAGTTATTTTGCACTAGTTTAAAGGCTGACAACATAGGAGAAATAAGAATAATTCTACCACTAGTCTCTACTTATCGGCCATTTGTTAGCGTTTTGACAACCAAGGTATGCCATTGTTTTAACATGTGTGAAACGCCATGCACTATCATTGGGTCGTTTGGTAGGTAATTGGAGGTCTGGTGAATAAACTAGGGGCTGCATTTTGAGCTACCGTTTTAAATATTCCACAGTAATTGATGTGTCTGACAGTAGTTCGCCCAAATTACACACAAGGGGAGAAATGAAAAAAAGTGATAGCTCACATCAAGAAAAGGCTGAAATTGGTCTCCCTCGCCACCCTTGGCACATGGTGCCTAGTCGCTAACATCGTTAGCAGGATGTAAGTTTTTTGGCCCTGTCGCGCTACACGATCTTTGCGTCTCGTATTGCTAATAGTTAGGCGAACAGCGGCAGCGTTCGGCCAATGCCGTCCCTCAGTTCCCGGCGAGGGCCAAGCCAGTCGACCACGCCCGGCGGGCCCGTCTAGTATATATATCGCGCCATAGACTGTATAGCTCTTGTCGTAATGATATGGTCTTGGTGCCTTTAGATGCAAAATTTCACAATAATGTTATTTTGGGAAAATAGCCGTGATCTGTCACTTCGCTGGATCTCAGATGTGAGGTAGATTTCAAAATTCGGGACATATTAAGGCTCTAAACTTACTAGTTTTGCGTTGCTGAATGTAATCACAGAAATGACGAAGTACTTGTACCATTCGGTTACCTGTTCACTTCTCCACAAGACGACGTGAATTCTTATGCTTCTCTTGAAAACATGGCAGCACTGTCGCGAAACCAAAATCAAGCTGCTTTTGCTTTTAGTTGTTTTATTTTGTTGATCTTCATGTTCGCATGGTGTTTTCAGTCGTAAATAGAAACAAAATCGACGTAGTTAGTGCTCGTGCTGTGTGCCTGAGGAAACATTAATTTGTTCCTTACGTCTCGACAAGTCTTAGAAGTGATCGCATCTGATCGGACATTCTCGTGTCCTTTCTGATTGTAACCGATAAATCGATGGGATACTGCACCTTGATTGAAAGCATCGCACCTATTTTTATCGCCCTTGCATCTTAATTTTGTTTCGGCGTAAACATCTCGTCGTTTCCTCTAACGACACGTAACTTTTTGCTGGAGAATTCTCATGCTGTCACTCCATGAATAAACCCTGCCTCCGCCTGGCCACAGGCGCGGGCCTTCGCCTGCCTCCCCTCTTCCGTGTCAGCTCCGGTCACACCACGCTGACCACCGCCTCCCACCGTCCGACTCCCCCTCGCCGGCGTCGGACACACGCACACGCACACGCACGCGCTCCGCCATGTACCGTTCGCGCTCCGGAGCAAGGGTTACACGCGGACGTTGAACCCGCCGTAAAATTACCTCCTATCTAACTATCCTATTGAGCGCTGGCCCCCTCAAGTTACCAACGGTAGAATTTTTGGTAAACAACGGCGAACCCTTTTGTGCGTAAACAGCAGGGGAATGTCGACGACCGCCGGCCGGCCGGCCGCCAACCACCGAGCGCCGCCGCGTGACGTCACCAGTCACCCGCAGAGGGCGCGTGTCCGGATGGGAGGGGAGAGGGGAGGCGAGAGAGAGAGAGAGAGAGAGAGAGAGAGAGAGAGAGAGAGAGAGAGAGAGGGGGAGAGAGAGAGATCTGCGACATACCTGAGCGATGCGCTTTGGCAGAGGCTCATGGGTGGGGTAAGGACGCTTGGGATATGAAATTCGAGATGTCAGCAGTTGTTGACTTGGTCAGAAACGTGACAAATCTTGTACATGGATGCCTAGAACATCTCTCAATTAAATACATGCAGTTTCGTGCATCCGAACTCTCTCCCTTTTGTCCTCTCTTTCTCTTTCTTTTTCTCTCTCTTTCATTTCTTTAGAAATGCCAGCGTTCTTTCCGAGACCAAAGAAACAGGCACGTAGCCAGGAGTCGGTGGGGGGGGGGGGTGTTTGACGAATCCTCCAAATGGGAGCCTCTTATAGCTTCATGAGAGCCTCCTTTAGCATGGAATGAGACCTTCAATAGCCTCAAGGAGTCTCCCATGAGCCTCCTATAACAGCCTCAGAAGCCGTATTTGAGAATCCTGTAATCTTTCAAAGGAATCAAAAAGGCCCTGAAGGGGAAATGGAGGAGAGGCCTCCGTCTTCTCCAAGGGGCGGGCGACCGCCCACTGCCTTCCTCCCCCCTCCCCCCTCGCTAGGTTCCTGCAAGGTACTCACCAGGATAGAGACGGACGGTGCGGCGCAGGTTTCCCGAACACTCCGAATCACGAGCTAAATCGGGATCTGCAGCGGGCGGACAATAGGCTGACCCGCCATACACCGGAGTACGACGGGTGGCCGAAACCTCAGGACAGTGGCCCTGAACGTACGTACAGCAGCGACTATAAATAGCACTTCCGACCCAACTCGCCTGGCATTTCAGGGTGAGGCAAGCATGGGTGGCGTGGGCCGTTAGAAATCGGTTATCATGTCAACAACCCGCCGATGGTCCATGTGTTGGTATCGTTTCCTGGGACGGTAACATTTTCGTACTTGAAAGACGTCTCCAGTCTTTTGCTTTGTTACCCTTGCCATTGTCCACAAAATATATTCATTCCTGTAAATATCGAGGATATCAATATTATGACCATGCTTCTTTCGCCAAAATGATCGCCAAAAATACGATTTAACTGATGAAGAATTCTAAACATCATGTCGAATTCTTCAAGTCGCTTACCGTGAATTTAATATGATTGAAATATTTAAATGGCATAGTATTATTTATCATTAATCATATTCATGCAAAGAGAGCAAGGGAAGGGAGGTGGTCATACATTCGATAAGAACCAGAGTTCTGAATACTTGCTTGCTTGCTTGAATGCACTTCATAAATAGCTCCTGGATTACTGATCAACAATCGTGATACGAAGGGGATTTTTCACTGAGTGCTTAGGCTATGTGTAAATCGACAGTAAAGCACAATGTGATTTACAGTTACTAGTGAAAAACACATTCAGTTGGGGATATGAGTGATATCGCAAGACCTTGGTCTAAATCGTAACGGAAAATTTCTGTTCTCTATGAGGAAACTGGAGCTTGTGCGTATTTTGATTTAAATAACTGCGGTATTCTGCGTCAAGTGATGTAAGGGGAGGTGGGGTGGGATGTAACATGTAATATTTTCTTGAAATGGCACATTTTCCATAAATGTTTTCGTACTGAATACTTATGTTTGTAGTTTATGTACATGTCTGTAGAATGTACATGTATGCATTTTATTCCGCACCTTGAGCAGCTTGAGCTAAAATCCCTTGCTAATCTACTATTTAGACATTAACAAACCTGATACAGGTTACTTCAATATGGGTGTAATTGATGCTAAGGACTGGAACAATTTGCAGTTTAATTTACTGGATCATCAGTGCCGTATTTACTACGGCATATTGGACTAGATTCTTTTCTAATTTATACATTGAGTAAAGCCGTAAGTTTCATTGTTCACAGTAAACCCGACAGAACAGTAAAAATCTTACGGCACTCATATTTTAATGACGCCATTTCATTGCGTTCTGGGACCTAGCTAAAAATACCATAGTGCGAAAAAGTGAAGAACCGCAAGGTACTAAGAATTTTAAAACGTCACGCCTTTGGTCACGGAGATATACGCCCCGGAAAATAATGCGAGGGCGTCTGGCGCCCGTCTCCCCCGACCCACAGCAATCGCGGGGATAGGCATTTTCAATACTTCCTTGATCCAGTACTCAGAAAATAATGGTTACACGCTTCTGTATGACTAGCAGTCACCCCGCATTATACTGCAAGATGATGGCGGATTTTTGCACTAATGAATGTGAGGATCCCATCCCCAAGATACACCACTGTTGAGCATCATGGCGTTTAGCGGTTTCTGCAGGAATGAAACATTTTCCATATGCGCGGAAAAACTTCCGTAGCCCAAGCTCCACTGGCGGTCCGCGCCATGCACATCTTGCTGTGGTGGGAGGGAGGAGGAGACTGACAGTTGACGCTCCTTCTAGCTCACGAACAAATGGTCGCGCGATAAAGATAAGTATACTGTGGAAAAGCTCAGGATAAGTACACCTTAAAACTAACTTTATTTGTTGGTTTTAGAGAGTATTTAATACCTTGATGCGTTATAGCTTCTTTTGGTGGCTTCCGTAATACGCAGAGAAGCGCTGTGATTCTCAGAAATTATTGATCATGAGGGGAAAAATAAAGGCGTCATTCGAAAGAAAATAATTCACACCACAGGCGGAACGAGCAAGTGAAGCGAGTGAGCACACTCTTACAATGATGAAACCAGAGTTCTAAATGCTTGCTTGCGTGTTTGAATGCATTTCACAGATAATTATTTTACTGCGTTTCTTTGATCGACAGTATTACTATAAATGCAAGAGGGAATATCTCTGTCTTGCTTCGTGCTTAATGTATGCTGAAATCTGTAATAATGTTTGAAACTTATTTTAAAAAAATGCGCTTGACCAATTACATCAGATACTTATATATACATGTATATACTTGCATGCTATATATACAGATACAGATACATCAGAGAAGTTAATTGATTCAGTATGAGTGCCGAATTACACCATGGGATTATTTGCTCACAAGGTTTACGTCACGCTATGTATGCCCTGACTAGTTCCTTATAATCATGTTGTTTAAATGATTTAAACAGCGGAACTTTGGTTGCATCTGCTGGATTTATGGAAGGCTGCACATTGGTAGAAGTACGTTTGCGTCGTCGCGATTTTTCTTCATTTTCACGAAAGCAACGATGAAATAAATTGAAGCATTTGAATCACCGAGGCTAAAAGGCAATGTGAGAATGGAAGCCAGTATTCGGAACTATAATGGTTTTGTCCTCCATGTCAAAATATTATGACCATTAACACTGGCCTGGACGGCTAGTCTAATGCAGCGTCCTCGGGTGGGGATCTATTTAACCTACATAAAATCTCGAAAAATAAAGGAGTCAGAGATAGCAAATTCGCAGGGTAGGTGAGGCCCCTGCGAAACTTGCTTTCACTGAAGTCTGACGGTTGTGGGTCGTGACTTTCAAGGTCAGATAGGGTCAAGTAGAGTCGAATTCAGTGCGACTCGCCGGATTTTCGCTTGTACCGCGAAAACCGTTGGTTACAGTGCTAATATGTAAACATATCTATAGTATATATATCGCCATCGTTGAAGGACACGAAACACTGTCATAGACCACATATAATATGAGATTCCTAGCTCAGTGTATATGCTAAAATTATTGCTGAAGCTTAATTTAAACCATATTAATATAGCCGCACTGATTGTCATATACCTTGTTTTGTGGCCTCTCAGGCTAAATTCTGGTACAGAGTTCGAATCTGACATCCAAAAACAACTCAGAAATCAAAATTTTCCCAACAAAAAGAGCTAAAGGTCATCCTAGATCACAGAGTCGAAGTCATCTTAAATCACAGACCCAAAATGATCTACAAAATGCAAAACACGAAAATGTGTTCTACAGATCGCCGCCGCCAAGCGGCTATGCGGTACCTTGACCGCAACGTACCGCCATGCGGTACTCTGTCATGGCTAATGAAATATTTATCATAACTAATTGACAAATAGTGTCTTGTTATTTGGTAGCACTGTACATCATTTCCTAAACATTTGTTTTCGTTGTAACCTGGCGGAATGACTTACTCCACCATACTTTTGAGAGTTGAACCGTACAATATTGTCCTGATCTCATTCGTGGCATCATCAAATGCCGATTCGTCGCATCCGTTCTCCGTATTGAAAAAAAACTAGTCATGCGCATGTCGACATCAGTATTCATAGTCTTGTTTAGTATTCTTCCACTCAGGCACTTCGCTAGGATTTTCTTCAGAGGGGAGCCAAATGTCAAATTTTGTCATATGCCAGTGGCATATGACAAGATTTATAGGAAAGCAGCGATTTTATGTAATTTACATCATATTTGACGCATAGGAAAAGCAACAATGTTTGCTTTCGCAACATGTATATGATCACTATTACGCATTCATGCGAAATTGCTATATACCTAGCGTAGACCGCTTGGCTCGGGGGAGGGTGCACGGCCCCCCCCCCCCCCCCGCTGCGTCCTTGCTTTCATTCATCGTTCTCATTGTTCAAAGAGGATGAATTTCAACGTTGCTTTTGGTCTCAGCAAGCGGACTGTCTTAGAAACTAAATGTTAAACACGTCGGCCTGGGTTACCTGAGATCAGTTCAGGCCAATAAACCAAATGGGCCCTGAATAGCGTAGAACGCAGAAATGTGCTATTGGAGCATAGCAGATGTCGTTTTCTATGATTTTATAAATCTCTTTTTGGTACCAGTTCGAAATTTACCCTGAGAATGGACATTTCTGCATGATCTGACTTCGACCCTCTCTAGCTCATCTCTAGATCTGGCTCCAGCTCAGTGGATGCCTCGTCTGGTGTGATCGCGCCGCACCGCCAAGGAGCTATTTCGGAAAACCTGAGTGGGTTCAGTTGATTTAGAATGTGCTGAGAGTTGGTATGACATATTATCTCACCGACAAATATCCGATAAAGACTTCACCACCCGTCTTTGAAATAAATTCCGCAACGATGTTATCCTCCTTGGGCTGAAAGTCACGGGGCCAACGCGGAATTCTCGACTGAACTATTCGCTTTATCTCAAGAACAATGGCGACTCGGCTTATAAAGGCATGCAAGTTTTGCACGGTGAGCGTGAATTTGGCCCGGCGTCTGAAAAGGAACTTTTCAAGCAACAAAAATCCATATATCAAAAATGCAGAGCATAACGGATAGGAAGCCAGCAATGTTGGCAATGGGCTTGGGATTGCCAGTCTCTAAGAAAGTTGGATAGAACTGCTTCGGAACATACATAAGTGGCGTATAACACTCGGAGGAAATGTTTCAGATATCAACTTGGAAACCTCATGTGCACCCAAGATTATGTCAAAAATACTATTGATTTTTACCTCCTGGCCTGCAATACCGTTGTCATATGCTTCGGACCTCCGGTGCTGGTGTCGATGATTTTCGAAGAGTCTTAGAGGATATGCAGGAAGACTGTAGAGTATGAAACGGAGATATCGTTTTATTGTTTTTCAGCGGATGTTTGCCTCTCAGTGATGGATAGTTCAAATCCACTTTGTTCCCATGAAAACATATGAAATCGCTCTAGTTGTTACCAGACTGGGGTGCTTCCGATGAACTACGCTTTCGTTTTTGCCACTTTGTGCGCCTTGCCACATGCGTAATTGGTCCTTTTGGATAGGCTTACACTAGGAATATGCGAATGCACAATGTTTACAAAAAGGCTGTCAACAGAAATCTCTGTATGAAAAGAACATTAGTATTAATGTTTTCAACGCCCAAGTTGCCTTTCCAGGAGCCTTGTGGCTGACGGCTGTCATTTGGTACTGTGAGGCTCGCTGTCCGAAAAACAGCAATCGCAACGGGTAGCAGGCAAGTCAACACTCACAACCGCATCCATCAGTCATCAATGATGGCGACAAAACGCAGCCTGTGTGCGCGCCGCCACGGAAAGGGCGGAGGTCCGCACACGAGACCGGTGTAATTCCGGGGGGCCGCGGCTGGGCAGGACTCCGACCGGGAGCCGGGGGAGGGCGGGGAGCAGAGAGGCGACACAGTTCGGCGGACATGACTCCGCTGAGGGACGCTCGCCGCGAAAACAGTGCCATTTGGACCGAGCCGCTGCAAACGGTGACCATAGCAGGGCGGCGGCGCCGCGCGGGGACAGGCGGAGACGGGCGCCGCCTTCTCCTCGCCGCCTGAGCAGCCTGCGCCGCCTGCGCCGGCCGAGCAGGCGAGCGAGACAACGGGCAGAGCCGCCAAGACGGCCGCCGCCCGGCCACTGACCCGGCCCAACTCCTTATCAAAACGCAACACTTGGCGGTCGGCCGGGCCGTAAACAACCTGTGGCCGCCCGGCCGGCCGGCCCCTGACCCCCGTATCGATTCGTCGGCCCTGTTTACCACGGGGAGGGGCTTTGTCGGGGTGTGGGACCGTGGGTAAAAAGCTAAAAGTAACTGAAGCGGAGAGAATTCGCCGGCGCCGGCGCCTGATTGGCTGAAGGGGTGGCGCGTAATCGGTGGGCGGCTGCCGTCCGGGAGGCCGGCCGGGCGCGGGCGCTGTTTTTTGGTCGGCTCGGCAGTCGGGCCTGAGCCGAGGCCTGGGGACGGGCGGACCGCCCCACCGGTCCGGACCGCGTCGAGCGTCCACCAGCGGAGCGCCGCGCCGCCTGTGCAGGTGAGACAGCGCATACAGCCCTGCTGATGTCGCGCCGTCCGGATGGAATGGTGACTAGGTCATGGAGTGCGCTACTCGTTTTGACGAAGCTGCCGTTATCTCGGTAACTTGGTTCGATGATATTGAAATAATTGTACTTCAGTAGTTCTGTGCCCTCGGACTGCGACAAAAGGTTAACCAAGCCTTTTTCATCTAACAATAGTTGGCCAGTGCAACGCTGTAAATGTTTTTCACTGGATTGTTTCAGCACAAGATCGTTCTCAGAAGCGACTTCCTCAGGTTGTCCCATTCCGTATCCCATTCTTTTCCTCGTAAAACCAGTTCTTTTAACCCTATTCCCGTATGGGGAACCTCAAAAACCTCCCTCCAGTTTTTTTTTACCGCCATTTCCGTTTTTTTGGAACAGCTGCGCTTAACTTGGTGACTTTTTCTTTTTTTGTCCTACGAATTATATCAAATTTTCTCAATTTCATTTTGTTTAGGGGTCGGCGCAGATCAAGTTTTTGGGAGACACCTCGAGCCATGTTTGGCACTGCTGAAGGTAAAAAAAGATGACTGCCAAAAATGGAGTGTTTAAGACAGAGCTGAAAACTTGTTACGGATATATGGATACCTTACTAGGAAAACACATTTTTTCAACTGAGTTCAACAAGTGAGTCCCATTTCCATGCCATTCTCATGTCATTCCATGCTATTCCATGCCATTCCCATTCCCATTCCCGCCCCATTTCCATGCCTTGTGAACGCCTACGAATTTTCATAGAGTTTCAGACGTATGGGCCAATAAGAAAATTCCCATCGATTAGCTCTTGATTCATGCCAATTGCATCAAACTAAAATTACGGTGGCAGATGGCGCTTGTAACATTTGCCAAAACATTGCCCGTTGTGTGGCTAGGCATTACATCGCCAGCGTAAAGGTTTGTTTGTTACCGTCAGACGCATCCTTGTCTCTGAGCGAACGAGCGCACTGTTTTAACTCTGGGCGTGTCACGTCCGGCAGGCAGCCGGCCATGGCGCTGACGCTGCAATCGTCGCTGAGCGGACGCAGCTACACGGAGCTGAACGGGGCCGGCTACCCGGAACTGAGCGGCGGCCGCGGCTGCCAGGAGCTGCCGATCGACCTGAGCCGGCGCCGATCGCCGTCGCCGGACGTCGTCATCTCGACGGGCCGCAATGCGCTGCTGGACCGGGCCATGGGGCCGCCGCCGGGCGAGCCGCGCCCGGCCAGCCCGCAGGACCTGCGCGTCCGGCCCTCGCACAGCATCATCCCGTTCCACAAGCTGCGCCGCCACTCGCAGAAGGGGCCGCGGGCGCGGCTGAAGAAGCAGCGCCTGGAGGAGGCCGTCAGCCAGCTGCGCGAGCGGGAGGCGGCGGCCGGGCCGGGCCTGCGCCGGCCGGACCCGGCGGCCGCGCAGGACGACGGCCGACGCTCTGCCGACGGCGAGCCGCCGACGCCGACGCCGGCGCCGCACCAGCTGATGCAGCAGATGCTGCTAATGCAGCAGCCGGACGCCGTGGCGTACCCGTCGCTCCTGTACCTGCAGTACTGCGCCATGATGCAGGGCCTGCAGCTGCAGCAAGCGCTGCGCCGGCAGCAGAGCGCCAAGCCGTCGCCGCCGGCGCCGGCGCCAACGCCCTCGGCCACGGTGACGACGGCCGGCCGGCCCGGCTCGGCGTGCTCGGCGGTCAGTCCGGCCGCCACGCCGCCCACCACGCCCGGCACGCCCGGCACGCCCGAGGAACCGCAACTGCGCCGGCGGGCGCCGCGCACCCTCACTGGCAAGCACGTGCGCCAGGGCCAGGGCGCCAGCCCGGAGACTCTGCGCGTGCTGCGTCGTGTCCTGCTGGAGAAGGCCCGGCTGCGTGACCTCGGCCTCCTGCCGCCGCCCAAGGTCAAGCCCAAGGGCCGGCGGAAGAAGTAGAAGCTCTAGACAACCTTCTGCCTCGTTCACTACGTTGTTGTTTGTTTGTTATTCGTTGTTAGCCAAACGGCTGTCACGACCAGAGCATCGCCAGGTACACAAGGTGACGAATGATACGGGTACTGTGAGCACGTACGCAGGGAAGGACTAGTGTGTGAAGATGTGAAGCAGGGAGTTCAACTGAGAAACAGAGTAGCGCAGTAGCACGGGTCCTGTTTTTGACGAATTTATCATTCCATGAGCTGGGTGAGAGTGATTCCAGTTAGACATGTGTGATATTTAGTGATTCCAATCAGTTATGTGAGCGACTGTTTTGAGAATAATTCAGACCGACGCGCTGTGAGAATGAAGCGTAGGACTCAGGCTCAATAACACAACTATCTTTATGGTAATCGGGTTTGTAACATTTTTCCTACATCATTGGTAAGGGGTTTTGCGTGAGTGGTATTACAATGTACAATGGTGCGAGAAAATGGGGACAGGCTGTTGATCAATAGTGAATTCACTAGACTACCGTCCTAGAATAAGCCTGTACGGGTGACCAATACAGCGATTCCGTCCAATCATTTTCCGTCTTTTTCATGCATGTTCAATCATGTTTCCTCGATTGTGCTAGGCGACGAAAACCTTACCGCCAAAATTAACTTCAATTTCTCATCAGCATGCAGTTGTTCAAGGCTGCTTCGGCTTCTTAAAAGAGAAGATGCCAGTATAGTGTGTACAGACGGCCTTGAGCCAGTACTTCCTAAAAACAATGACTGAGACGTATGGGCATGTCACCGACCACACAAACGTGCGGCGGGACCCCAGTGTAGAGATAGTCATTTCTCTGCAGCCTGCTGTCATTCATTTAGCAGGAGGCGTTGTGTCACGGGTTAAGTTGTCCATTGCAGTGTCCGCGGTGCCGGTGGCCCTTGCGTCGTCACGATCGGGTAAAAGTCCTCATTCGTCGTTTTGAAACCCTCAAAAATTCGAAATGCTTCTTATGTCCCAGAAATTTTATATCCTGCTTTCGTCATGCACGTACCTCTTTATGTACCTTGGCATGTATCTGAAATTTTGTTTAAAGTCAGAGAATTAGTTTTCCTAAAACGTGCGCAAAAACATGCAGGTAAATGAAAAAAAGACATGAATATACGAATATCGAGAGAAAAATAATGAAGACCAAAGGCAGGCTTCAGGAAAGATGGTTTTAGGGCAAAAGTTCGTATCGCAGAAATCCGTCGGACAAAAGTTCGTCGGATTAAAGTTCGTCGGGCAAAAGACCGTCGTACGGAACTTCGTCGTGTAAAAGTTCGTCTAGGGCAAAAGTTCGTCTAGGACGAAAGTTTGTCGTGCGAAAGTTCGTCTTGAAAAGTTTGTCTTGAAAAGTTCACAAACACATACTCAAAACACATACGTGGACATCCAGACATTGCGTACCGGAAGGGGGAGGGAGTCGTGACAGGCGTTTATGCCTAAAGTTCAGAGAAATGAGCTTAAAAAGGTATGACGGGAGGTAAAGTACGGAAGGATCACTTCCGCAAATCATAGAACGCTTCATGGCGACGACATCCTTAAAATAAATATATCTGTTTTTTCCAGTGTCCTAAAAACGCTCTCCGGGGAATATTTAACATTGATTATGAATCACTATGTAAATGAAAAGTGCTTTTTGGTCATCTTAAACTAATATTTCATGCATTTTAGTTATTGTATTTACCGACAGTGATATCAGCACGCAAAATATAATACACAATACTAGAGAAAGGAGCCAGTCGGCGAGCAGGAAATACGCAGGTAAACCTTGGACGCCACCGATGCTCACCCAACGCTCTGCACTACTGTACCAGATGCAGTTACAAACGGCTGCGACGATTGTTCTGACGAATGACACTAACGTATTTCGACCTGTTTACGTAATACATACCTGCGAAGGAGATCGGAGAACAGGAGCGGTACTTGCCTGAATCCATGATGGCCGCCTTCATAATTTTGGTGTTCGTCGGCTGATGTAAGTTAGCGTATCGGATACGCTAACCCGATTCATCGGCGATTTTAGTGTCGAAAAAAAATGGAATAAACAGATTAAACTTGGGTTGGCAGCCAGCGTACTCACCTACCCCAGTAAAATATGAGCAAAGGAGAGCGAGTTGGCAAGAATGAATGTCACCTACGCCTTGATTCATAAAAACGTCCTCTTCATTCGTAAGTACTCAGTAAAAAATCACGATTCCAGTAGATACACTCCCTTTAATGGAAAACCTTTCTCCAGGACCCGGCTTGACACAATGTGTCTTGGAGGGTTGGGGAAAAAGCAACTGGTAGGTGACAAGGGAGTAAATGAGTTCCGATTATTGTTTACAGAGCTGATTTTAGCTGGTTAACGTCATGGGACTGAGAATATAAGTATATTTCAATATGAAAACATAATTTAAGGTGTGGGCGCCCCAACCGTATTGTGGGTGCCCATTTCCTCTTCGTGGGTGCCGGGCACCCGCAAAGAGATAGGAAACCACACCCATAGGGGCCCGTGGAATGGCATTGGGGTACCGAAAGCGTTACACGGACTTGTGTGAAAAGTTGAAGGTTCTGGATGCAGTCAGAAGGCCTCTGGGAGGCCCACTGAATAATGAAGGAGGGTTAATGATATTCTGAGACGGCAAAATGGCGCCTAAGATGTAAAGAAAAACCCCTGAAATTCTCCAAGGGTCCCTGGGACCACAAGAGGGACCCCAAGACGGCAAAGGGTCCATGAGGCTGCTTAAAGAGATTCAAGCCCATTGAGCGGCCCCTGTTAGCCTGTAGGGAATCCGCTGCCGGCCCGGAGTGCCCCATAACAGCCTGTTAGGGCCCCCTGCCAGCCTTTAAGGACCCTCTGCCAGCATGAAGGGCTCCTGCTGGCCTGTAGTGCCTCCCATTCAGGCCGGTAGGCGAGCCCTGCCGGCCTGCAGAGGCCCACTGCCGGTCTGTAGGGGGCCTTCTGCCAGCCTTTGGGGCCCCTGCCGGCCTGTAGGGACCATCTGCCGATCTGTAGGGCTCCCTCCCAGCCTATGGACCACTGCTGGTTTTCTGTGGGGACCTGCCGGCCTGCAAGGGTCCCCTGTCGGTTGGAAGGGTTCCCTGCTTGCCTGGCCCCCTGTCGGTATGAAGAGTCCCTGCTGACATGCATGGGCCCTTGCCGCCGCCTGCAGGACCCCCTGCCGGCCTGTGGACGGGCTTACTTACAGCCTGTAGAGAGGCCCCCTGGCATGTAGGGGAGCCCCCTGGCGGTCTGGAGAGGGACCCCCTGGCAGCTGCGGAGGCCCCCAGTAAAAACTGTTTTTGGCGCGATCATCGCCAAACAGAGAAGACCCAGCTGATTGCAACTGGCAATATTTACGAATGGCAAGCGTCGATTGTCGTAAAATTTTCACTGGCTGCTTTTATTCGGGGTACCCACACATAAAATACGGGCTCATCACTGGCCACGCACCCCCACCCTCAAAATTATGAACCGGCTGTACCTCATTGCCAGCCTCTTGCAATATGTTATGTTAACCCGTGCCCGACTGGCGGTCGACGCTGATTACGCTCGATTGGGGAGGGGCGGTTGACCGCCTCCTCTAACTCACGAACGGTTGGTCGCACGATAAAAATACGCACACCGTTGGAAAGCTTGTAAAAAGTGGACCTCAGAACTGGTCTCATGTTTAGTTATGGATAAAAGGCAAGCCATTTACGTCCTATATATATTTTTTCATAGCCGACTGCATGAAACCATGCATGGTGGTCCATTTCGCGCAATAGCCACAGCGAAATCGTTCTCAATAGATAGACTATCAATAGATGCCTCTGCTAACAACAGTATATACTAAACTTGTAGTGTGATACTAGACCCCATCTACAGTTAGCCGAAGCAACATCAGATTAAACATTAAAACTTCATATTTCTCAGTAAACTGTTATAGAAAGCTAATTTCGTAAAGTTATTTGTCATCATGATCCGTATTTGATAAAAAAAAAACAGTACGAAACATGGCCAATGCTATATGCTGCCAGTCAGAAGGTGTTTGCAGCGGAGCTGGCGCGGTTTTTGCGCTCGAGGTAATGTTGAGTGACAGTGACGAAGATTCCATCTTAGATGGCTGACTGACGCCAGACACAAGACTTGATACAAGACCTGGACACTTGAACCCAAGCGCCTCTGTGTCCTAACTCTCAAACAAATAAACAATATCCTGTCAATTGATCTTGTTATGCTATTGAGTAGAGTTAGCGTCATTTTGCATTACACATTTACAGTACTGGAGAGTTCATCGTAAGTTGATTGCTCTTTGCATGATTTTTTACTCTGCTGGTTGCTGGTGAAGAACTCACTGAGGATTTCGCATGAAGCTGCCGCGCTTCTATGGAAAGTTGTCGCGAGGTATTAGGCTACGATTCCTACTTAAAAGTCAGTTTTCACGCTCGGGTTGTCTTAGTGCATTGCGCGGTACATTTCTTTGGCATTGGTGAGGCTGGCATTGGATTGATGAAAAGTTGCGAGTTTGATACTGATTTTTTGGGTTTGATACTGACATTTTAGGGGTAAACTGTAGAAATTCGGCTTTGGGTTAAAAAAATATTGGGGCAGGTATGGGGAATCACAGAATTGCTCTTAATCAATGTCACCAATGCGAAGAATACATATTTCGATATTTGTGCATTCCGAATCAGATATGGTTACGTATTTAGCCTATTTCTTATGAGCGGTACGCCACACCTCCGTGTGAGCTGGACAGTTGGACTGCACAGATATTGTAAATATACTTTGTTGCTTAACTGGAAGATGTCTAGCCTGACGGCCGAGACTACGATGTCACGTACGACTTTATGCGTGCTCTTAGACACTTTTCGAACGTTTGCTTCGACGACAATCGCTTTAAGGCGAATGTCGCCACCCAATGACATTTGAATCCATGTCCCCGACCCCCAAATGGCCCCCCCTCCAAGATTGTACCCTGGGTCCGTCATTGGGTGCCTTATTACAAAGCGCGTAATCACCGTTGGAAGCTCCTATGAACGAAGTGGAAGTTACGGAACGTGTGGATGTTGACATCAAAATGTATGGACAAGAAAACAAACAGCCCGCCTCCCTGCGCTGTCGGCTCCACTGAAAAATATGTCCAAATTGGCCCTCTTAAAACGTTTTAGATTACATTTCGTGTCCTGATCCGTTAGCTTGGGATAAATCTGCAAACAAACGTTCATTGTAAACGGCGAAATGTTCTAACAGGATGTTCGCTAAAATTAAAACTTTGCAAATTTACCACGTGTCTGCCAACTGTTTTACCACAGCCAGGGAGTCCGTGGATGTCACAGCGGTTGAGAATGAAGCTAAAATACGAACCCGTTAGCCTGGGTTGGTTGACCTCTGCCGTACATGCCTGTCAACTAAACATTAAATGGCACAAATACGGCTGTACGTATCATGTCGCCAGTTTTGTTCCGCTGACACTGAAGAGGTCTTCACAACTCTTCAGGCGAGCATTTTTTATTTACTCTCCCCCGAAAAATAAAATCTGGTTATCTGTGTTAACGCCATCAAAAGGCCACAAAAGCTGCCCGCGTTCAGTGCAAAACCGGCCTTGCGAGCCTTCATACTTTTCTCAACGGCACACTCAGTGGGACCAAAAAGAGCAAATTAGTTGGTAGGTCGAAACGGCAATGAACTCCTCCACGTCGCTCCAGCTGAGCATTTTTGTATTTCCGCCTGGTAATCGAATAAATCGGTGTTTTACGCAAAAAAACGGAAGATTCCGCTATGGCGGGCGGTGAGCCGGCGGCGCCCGCACGAATCTGCTATTGCGTGAAATGGACCACGCTGGAAACGGCCTGGATCTCAAGGGATGTGAGTAATAACATCTTGGCAATGGCGCCAACGCACAGGTAAAGGTCCGCAGATACCGATACAAGTCTAATTTCTCTGATCTGTTCATTATATACCCCGAAACATTGAGTCTTTAGACACTTTAGTCTTTAGACATTGTCTTTAGACACGGCAAATTTCGCGCCGGTTGCCGGCAGGCCCCGTAGCCGCACGCAGTATGAAATTAACGAGAACTAGTTTTAGCGTTCCTTTTATTTTTGCGACATATGTCTATCCATGTAAATTTGCTTGGTCCTAGTGATTCTTGTGATGTTTCTCATGCTTAAATTTTGGAAAAATTCAGCATTTATCGATCTACATAATTGGCTGAGCTTTATTCGCGAGAACCTGTTTATTTCCAAACTACGCAATACTTTTAAACCTTTTGAGCCTCCTGGTATTACCTGTCATTGTGCGAGCCAGTTCTTCCATTTTCAACACGTTCTGAGTAATTCATCGCTGATATTGACGACGGTACGCTTTGTATCATAAAAGTTATTGGTGGCCTGATCTAAGGTCAATGGCTGGAAGTCACTGATACTTTGCCCACTGGCGGTAACCAAATGGCTGCATCACCCCAAACTAAAAATGTCATGAAAAGCCCAGTCAGTTCCCGAAAAAACGACACGTCGTAAAAATGGGCTTGATCTTAGATCAATGGCCCGGGAAATTAAAAAAATCTGAGATAGCAGATTTGTTGCATCTATCAAGGTCTCCAATCCCTAAAAGTTTTATTGCGATATCATGTTTCCTGAGAAAGTTACAGGGCGTTAAACTTTTTTGGACATAGGTCCGTTTGTCCTGACCTAGGTCAGACACCTTACTTGACCTGAGGTCAAAATTTTTACACCAGGTGTAAAAATGACAATGCAAAACGTACACGAAGTTTTGTGGCACTGCGTTTGTTTGTTCTCTTGCAATCCTGGAAAAGTTTCGGGGGGGGCGGTCACCTGTCCTCCCCTCAGTTGCGGGCGGGTTAATATTTTTGTCCAGAAGCCACATGAAGTGAGGTGACCCACCACTGGGGAAGGACTACCGAAATTTTTGGCCGGCTGCGCCCCTGCCCTCGAATGTGAATGAGTGTGAATGAAAAATGGAACGTGAAATGTCTTGAGTGTCCCCACAGCTGTCAGATGGCTCCATGACAGTGTCCCAAGTGTCCCTGAAACCGCCAAAGGAGCGCCTGAGACGTCTCGAGGGACACATGAAACTGCAAAAGAGACCTGAGACCACTAGAGGACCTTGACACGGCAGACGGCCCAAGACCACCAAAAAGTTAGCATAAAAGCCTCCAGAAGCTACAACAGGGCAAAGGGGCTCGTGGACCAGATACAGACACGACATTTTAAGTATGGGGAGGGACGTAGCCGCCTGAAATCCTGTCGTTATTGTCATATTTCGGGCACTTTGTAAGGGAACAAAACGAAGAATTTTCTTAAATGAGGTGGCGCGCTTGAACTTTTTTCGGGTACTTTATACGGGGAAAAAACGCAAAATTACGTCAAATATTTCAGCCTAGATCAGAGCAGAACAACGTTTTTTCAAGGAACAAAAAAATGGGAGTCCCAGCCGTCAGGGGAGCCCCCCGCTGACCATTCCGTCCCCCCCCCCGCCCCCGGCGAAACCCTGGATCCGCCTCTACATGGGTGTAGAATTGGCAGAAAATTGGTATGGGAAATGAATTTATTGGATCCTAAAACGCGACAATGATAACTTACAGAACTCAACCCAGCCAGCATTTCCAAATGGGACCCATGTGGGCTGCATGTGGGGCAAATGGGTTTATGTGGGCATGGGGTACAGGTGGGCTGGTATCTGGGCTCCACATGGGACCCAGATAGACTGCCCATATTTTTTCATGTTCTTTTGATACGCTTGGAATATTTGCGATTTGTGCTTCCTCGTCGCGTACTACGCAAATAATCTTCAGACACCAAAAATGGAATGAATACTAATGTGGGCTCCATATGGGCTACATGTAGGCCAGCTGAGCTCATGTCAACATGGGGTGCACGTGGGCTTGTATTTGGGTCCCATGTGGGACCCAGATGGGCTGCCCACATGCTATCATTCTTTTGATACACCTCGAATATTTCCGATTTGTGCTCCCTCGCTGTGTAATACCCGATTATTCTTTACAAATGCCAAAAAGGAATGAATGTAAATCTGGGCTCCATATGGCCTACACGTGGGCCAACTGGGTTCATGTCGACATGAAATGTAGGTGGGCTGGTATTTGGGCCCCATATGGGACCCAGATGGGCCAGTTCGCACGCAGTGGCGCACCCAGGATTTTTTCTACACGTTTGGTCGAGCCCGAAGCCCTCAATTGATTTAATACACAACGTCGATCTTACGTCTTCTTTTTTTATGCTAAAAAGTGCAGCTTTCGTCCCACAGGGTGTGATCCTCCAGGTGCCCTCCCATGGGTGGGCCATTGTTCGCAGATGTGGATAGAAGGCGCCAGTAGCACAATTGGTGACAAAATATTCCATTCGAAAATATTGATTTTCCGTTTTACAAATGCAGGGTAGTAAATCTATATCATTTATATTTGTACACTAAATGGTTACACAAAAAAACATTGTGCAAAAACGCCGTATTATTTAAATCCGGGTCTAGCAAGCCATAGTCTGTAACCATTTGACGGCCATTTTCAAGACCCTTCCCGGTTACATTAATGCGCATCGTTGCGTAACGTCGTTCTTCCCGTGGCTCAGTTCTACATTGGAGAGGTCGAGTCGTCGTCGTTGGTTGTATGAGTACCTACTGTGACAAGTCGTTCTAAAACAGGCTGGGTTGAATTTGAAATATTAATTTATTTGGCCAGGATTAGTCAAATAAGTAAACTGTTATCATCGTATGCAGTGCCAGCCTAGATACTTCTCCGCATGATTTAGGCTCATCTGGAATTTTTACGTTAATATTTGGGTAACCGAAAAAATTTTCCGTTAATATTTAGATAACCACAAGGTGCCTGAAGTTTAAAGTTATATCTCCAAGATATTCCACACATTTGGAGGAATAATGCGCATGGTCATTTATTTTTCATTCCGCGTATGTATGGAGAAAATTGCAGTTGTTACCTAATTGCAAGTGCACCAATTTCTCTACATACACCAAGTGTTTCACATTGCTATACAGTGCCCAGACAGTGAATGTTGGTGAACATTGACTTTGTGCTGCTTTTGAAGGACGTGAATATGAACAGTTGATCAGAGATTCAATGTATGCACTATTTTGATCTTGAGGACGTTACCATTTAGTCATATGGATTACGCCTATAGCAATTACAGTAGACTTAGATGGGGAGTACTAGATCTGTGCTTTATTGTTTGTGTGCTTTTATGTGTTCTTATCTGTGTGTTTGTTGAGTGTCGTTTTTAACGCCCCGTTCCTTTTAACTTTGACGCGACACTTGGAAGAGCCATTTTAACAATGAAACATGTTTACTGTCAATACAGATGTACACCAGTGGTAGTATAATGTGTGTCACGAAATTGGATCACTTCTGCCTTTTCACTGGACGCGACAGACCACGTTGTAGAACAGGGTAACAGTTGTGTCATAGTGCATACTCTGTCTTCAGGGGCAGTAAAGCGAAATACGGAATGCTCGGTAGTATCAGAAGCAATGTGGAACGCGCTGTGGGAAAGTGGTTCACCGGTGGTCGGGGCGGTCAGGACCATCAGGACGGTGGCCGGAAACGACGCCAGCGGGCCGCGCTACCGGCCAACCACTCGCCGATCATCGAAGATGGCCCGATGAGCAACTGCCGGCGCACCCAGTGAGCGGGACTCCAGACTAGACGCGACCTGACGGCCGATTAGACGAGGGCCTGATGGTGTCGCAGGCATTAGAGATGTTGGAACGGCATGCTGCCAATGAACAGATGGTGCTATGGCTGCGTGAGACGTTGGACAGCCCGCTATGCAATGTGGTTTCAGTGCAACGCAGCAGCAGAGACGGTTTGCGGAGGCGGATGGGTGGGACGGGGTGTTAACGATCTGACAGGTATAGGAGTGGTTCGAGAGACGTGCCGACAAAACTGCCGTGCAAAGAACGTAGAGGTGGTGCGCCAACTACGGGAGGAGTTGGCTTGCATCGACTGAGTGATGTGCTGTGTCCGGAGCCTTGTGATTTGGCGTGCATAGCGGCTGGGCAGGCGATGTGTGCTGCGTCTTGTGCTGGCACATGACGGTGCATAAGTGCCACTAGGTTGTTGTTAAGTGTTTTTGGCCTGGAAAGGTTTTTTTAGTGTTTTTAGCGTGCGTTTCGAGTGGACTGGGGCAAGTAGCGTAAGTCTTTAGTTTTTGGTGGCGATTCCAGCGCTGACACGACCCATAACTGAGCAGTCCAGTGTGTCTTGCACATTTGCAACGCTCAGTATCAGAAAGTTCCAAGTTAATTTTAATTCCATGCCTCTCGTAGGGCATGTTCTTCCTTGCTAAGATAGCAAGGGTGCTCAGATAGGAGGGGAAGATGTTTGCAGTGGAATTTGGTGTGCGCAGCGTAGCTATAGTGCTGCCATCTTGTTGGCGTATGTGGAACCTCTGCAATCGGGTTTCGTAGGCAGCCAGTCAGTCACAGTACGTCTCCTTGCTGACACTGCTTGCAAGTAAAGGTGGAGCTGTAAGGGTCAGTATCTAACAAATGCGATTGATAACGCAGAATATCAGTGGACAAATCCGGTCCACATGCTTATTCGAGATGTGTGGCTGCTTTGTACCGTGTCCGTCGTAACGAAATATGTATCACATGCATCCCGAATTCAGCCAGGGGCGGCCATGATTGACCACGCGCGTCACAGGTCAGGCCCAGATAAACTGATGGACCCAGAGGCAGCCCGTGCGCACCCGGTGGAGCCCACATGTAGCCCAGATGAAGCCTACATGCAGCCCAGATGAAGCCCACATGCAGCCCAGATGTCGCCCTCACTCACCCTAGATGAAGCCCACGCTGCCCCACATACCAGCCCACATGAAGCCCACACAAATCCCAGATGAGCCCACATGGGTCCCACATATGGCCCAGATGAAGCCCACACAAATCCCAGGTGAGCCCACATACAGCCCAGATGAAGCCCTCACACATTCCATCTGGGACCAAATTTGGTTTCAGGGGACATACACAGATGGGGCCCATATGGATAGCCCAGATGGGCCCCACATATAGGACCCAGATGGGCCCCATTTAGGATTGCTGTCTAGGAACTTTATAAAACAAGAAAACACCTGAATGGGCCAGAATATTGGTATAGAATTCCACACCAATAATTTGCTTTGGCATGGAAAGCTCCATTCCAACTGTATACAAAGTTTCCCTTCTGGTACTTTTATTACGAAAAATTACGTGCCCACCTATGTTTAACTCATGTGCCTGTAAAAAATCCTAGACACAAAAAAACAAAGACAAAATACAACAAAGAAAGGAGGACTGACATTTCATGTACCACCAACGTCGTCGGTTAGGCTGCTGCTATCTTGACGGAAATGTCTTTCGGGTCTGTTTAGAATTTTAGCTCGTCCGTTAGTACATGTCTGCGCTCCTAGTAATTTTAATGCTGCATACCTCAATCCGAAAGTTGACACTTCTGGCGCTGCAAGATGGCGTACTACGCTGCCATGGAGACCCCCAGAGACGTTGGAGGAATTTTACCTAGTTTTTCACTAAAGAAGAACTAGCGTTTTCGTTTTGTATCGGAATCCGTTGAGGAGGCAAGAAACGGGTAAAGAAGAAGCACTAAAGGGTTGTTTTTCCGTTTCATACTCACGAGCGGTGGCGATGAGCATGCAGGTTCGTCAAATTGAAGTCTGGAATCGTTGAATCCTAGGACAAGAATGGAAAAGGTGCTGGTTTTTCTACATCAAAATAACACGGGAAAATATGTGCTTCAAAATCGCTATGTGCTCCAAAAGTTTGATCTTGTGCCTGTCCCAAAAAGCTACATTATAATCATGTTGACAAATTTCTGACCAAGGAAATCATGGCCTACATTTAGTAAGAAGCAGGTATATGATGCCATAACTGACTTACATCAAGAATGCAAACTTAAGCCAGCATTACTGTCTGCAGAACTCTGTGCTCCAAAGGAAAAATTGTGCACTGATGCCAAGAACAAAAACCAAATTTCCAACCCTAATCTAGGATTAAACCACAATAAATTGTTTTCATTGCTTACATGCATTAACAGTCAGGCTCATCATGAATATGTAGGCATATTAGATAACCTGACCATATGGTGTTGGTGATTTACTGGACTTTCAGGGTCTTCATTGTTTTAATGGCATACCAGGATGTGTTTTGGTTTCTCAGTGGAATAAAAGTAAGGAATATGCATTTAGAACAGCATAACTTTTTCTAGTTTGTGTGTGTTTGCCAAGTTTTGTGGCATGAAATGTGAAGAATAAGAAGCCAGAAAAACCATTTTCCATCATTTTCAAAAAAAGTATCTTATTCTCATCAATGAGGAGAAAAATGGGGAAGGGATGTATGACAGCAATATGTTATCATTTATGAAACTGTTCTATATAGATGTATCTATTGACAGAGTGGTTTCCATGTTGTGAATGGGCATATGCTTGATTGGTGGGAAATCCTTAATTCTAATGTAATTTATTTGGCAGTTTTGTATTGTAATTTGCTTTGCTTAAAAATCATACTTAGCCAATATCTGTCATTGCACCTGATAAATTTCCATTGGTTTGCTTGTCTATAATTGTGTGATGTTGGTGCTCTGCTTCTTTTCTCAGAGAGAAGAAAAGGCACTGGATGCTGCCCTTGATGCCTTCTCACAGCGGCTTAATGACCTGAAACAATCCATCGCCCAAACTCTGCAGAAACTGGAGACAGGCCATGAACACATCACATGGCCATCTCTGCTTGACAGCTTTGCACTTCTCTCAGGACAGGTTTGCAGTTACTCATGTCTCTGATGATTTTTTTTTGCAGTTCTCAGACTTGCTGTTATTTCTCACTACTCAAAATGGGTTTTCAATTCATGTTTCACTTTGGATTCATACATATGCTTGTTCAATTTAGTTAAGAAATTATTATTTAAATCATCAGGTGTTGTGGATACATTAGGGTGTATTTAAGGCTGGGTGAAGAAAATGGCAAACTCTCAGTATCATTTAGATTGATATACTGCACAATCTAGTGAAGAATATGGGTACTGTTTTCTGTTCCTCATTTATGATTCTGTCACAATGTGGCACAGGTCATCATTCTATGTCTCACAACTGTTTTATGTCTATGGTATTTCATTGCCCCTAGCTCCTCATTTGTCCTGTGCTGCTGATCCATTTTGCTCTTGTTGCCATTGTTGCGGCCAGCTGAACACGCTGCTGCGCGTGCTGAAGCATGAGAAGACGCCGCTGCTGCGTAACCGGGTGACGCTGCCGCTTCTGCTGTCGCCGGAGCGGGACGACGAGCTGGTGCGGCTGACCGAGGGTCGCGTGCCTGCGTTCGCGCACGACCTGGTGCCGCACTATCTGCGCACCAGGCACGACCCGCAAGTGGAGCTGCGGCTGCACCAGATCGAGACCAAGGCCTCGTCTGTCAGCGCCGACGCCGCGCAGGTCCGAACCGCCCGGCGGACGGGAGGGCGCGGCCGTCTCAGGGGCACCCTTGTGCCCCACATGCGATTACTTCCCGGCCCGTTTTACGTCGTGTCTCGTGAGCCGCGCGCTCTTGTTGCGACTGTTCGTGATACACGGGATCACCGGTGGGAAGTGCTCTGCTGTAGGGGCTGTGGTGTCCGTCCGCAGAAGCAAGTGACCGCCATGAACAAGGCAGTAAACAACCTGCTAGACACCATCACCCAGGCCCGTGATGACTGGGAGAGTGAGTCAGCGCGCGCCCAGCTAGAACAGACCTCTTCCGTCTCCGACACCCAGATACTGATCGCCGCCGTCGGCACCGGTGAGCTGGGGACGGTTGGAAGAGGGGGGGGGGGCAGCATAGGTGTCCAAAGTCGTTACCTGTCCAAAGTCGGCTCCGTCGGAAACTTAGTGCTGGGCGAATGGTGTGTATTGGTTACTGACAAAGAGTTCTGTGACGTCCGACCAAGAAACGAAGAATGACGGACAAAGCAACGTTGGAGCCTGCGGTTGTTTTAGTTCACCCTGGGCTTGGCGTGCCACGTAACAATTATGTTCAGCTTACACCGGTTTGTCTCGATGTGTTTGAACAGTGAGCCGAATTCCTCGTTGTTTTGATGGCGCGGTCGCGTGGCCGATGTATGTGGGAAATGTTGCCTGGGACGCGGCAGTAGGAAATGGGGTTTTGGAAGGTTTGTTCCATGTTCTGTGTTCACTATGCATCGAGGTTCTTTGGTTTCTGCCCTCTGCCCTTTATTTCTTTATCCAGACTGTATTCTGCTGCTCTGTGTGTCTGTCTGGCGTGGGAATACATGGAGAGGTCCATGTATCCGTCTGCGGTGGCGAGATTCGTGTTTGCTGTGGCCGGCGCCGTTTTGTGTGCCACCCCTCACTATGACCGGCGTCGTCTCTGCGCCGCCCTCTGTGACCGACGCGTTCGCTGTGCCGCAGGGAAGGGTCTGAAGAGCGGCCCGCCGAGCCGGTCGGCGCCCGCCCCAATGTCGGCTCCTGCACCCGTTCAGAGTAAGTGTCGTCGGGCCCCGCCACACGCGACCGTAGTAGGTGGAATTATAGGTTCTGCGCTGCGTTTGTCCAGCCGAAATGCGGTCACTGAGATTTGTTCATATCTAATGGGCGGGTATTCGCTTGCATTACCTCGAGCGCCTAATAACTATATATAACTATATATATATATACTATATATAACGCCTAATAACCTAATAATGTCATTGCACGAGATTCGTACCGCTCGGTTGATAATCTCTGCATTTTGTTACCAATTTATGGGCGTCGTGGGTCCTCCTTTCTAGGTAATATATTTTAGTGTGCTGGAGAACCATATTACTTTAATTCTGTTTTTATTGTTCAGTGAAATCCATTTCCAGTTTACTGACGGTGTGGCTGATAACCCGGCAACATGGCTGTTGGGTTTTCGGTTTTGGTTCTTGCAATTTAGTTTTCTTGAAAGTTCTCGGTGTTCTAGTGGCGATAGTTTCACGGCTGTCTCTGTGGCAGTGCCGAACGTGAATAAGGCGCCCAGCTCGATCAAGACCAACATCAAAGCCAACATCCAAGTACACCCGTACAAATAGCCGCCGGCCGCACCAGAAGATGCAGCCGACCGTCGGTGCGACACCTGGCGGCCCCAGCTCGGACCACTGGCACAGGCGTGTGACCCGGCCGCCAGCTGGTGTGGGGCACCAGTATGCTATGTGCACCCCTGCGGCATGCGACTAGCGTAAAACGTGGAGTGCGTGGCTGGGTTTTGTAAGCGGATTCTGTCTATGTTGATATGCATGTGCTGAAACGTACTCCCAGTGTTGCAGGCACGAAGTAGTGAGCATCGAACTATTGTTTTCCAGGTTGGATGTAGACCGAAACGTGTTTTTTACCGTCCGAGTTCTCTTACAATAAACTTGGTTCTTGTCCTGCTTTGTCGCGCACTAGATCGGAACGCAACGGTGGTTATCATCACACTTCTGCCGGCAAGTGAATGATGTGAGATGCTGTTACGAGTTAAACATAGAAAGCCGGACGATCTACCGCAACTTGCACCAGACACGATTTCTCTTCGGTTGAATGATGGGGCCTGAGGCGGAGAGCCTTAGCCTTTGGCCAACGAACGCAGAGGCACTCTCAGAAGTGCATCCAGGAACGCTCCGGTACGACACGTCGAGTTTACTTAGGACCGATTATTTTGGCACCTGAAGCCCTCTGCTATGATCGACCGTTGCCTCAGAGGGACTGGTCTCTCAGTACAGGACTGATGACTCCGGCGGCAGCCGATGCGTCTGCTGACACTCGTCCTCTGGGGCCTGTTCACAGAGTTCAGAGTGCTCTTGAGGTCCGCCATACCGTGTCTAGGGTGCGTCTCGTCGCCGCACGTGCCTCAAAACCGGTAACTCGCGTTACGGCCAGAATTTCCGCGCGAGTCTCGGCCGGGCCGAAAACCGTCTCGACTGCAATACCAATACTAGCATCACACGTTCATTTGGGGTCAGATTTATTTGTTCCGAATGGTTGCTCGGGTAATGCTACGGGTCGAAACTCAAGCTAAACATAGCATGCTGCATAGATTTCGACCCCTGCACCCGATCAATTCCAGGTAACGACCGACTCAGCCAAAATTAAGAGTGCCGCCAAGGACGAAACGCAAGCGTGTATGACTGAACCGTTTCGCGAACAAGAAAAGGGGTTTCAAACAATCACGGGCATGCTCATTTCCCTCCAAAGATTAACGCAGCCACAAATTTTCGACCGCTGGGTATCAGCAATTCTTTCCTGAGGGAAAACTATCGGTTTGCCAGAGTACCAGCTATTGAAGCAAATTATGGCTTTCGTCAGAGCGAAACCCCAATGGAGAAGAAAGAACACCCAGCAGACAACAGTCTCCCAAAGCCACCGACGAGTGTTTGTCAATCCCGTTTCAACCACACGCCAATCCATCAATGGATCAACGCCATCCAACACAAAACACCGTCTGGAGACCACCAGCTCGCTACGAACAACGTGCTGGATCTACAAACAGCCTGTATTCGAGCCAAGTCACCAGATTACATATGCGTTAGCGCGCGCACCTACACGCACACGACGCATGCACATTCGCGTACGCTACCCCGCTGAAACGATGAGAATTGTACAGGAGACAAATGCAGCCGACGACCGTATGAGAACAGGCAAACACATCGTAAGCGTCCAATGAGTGCGGGGGCGGGGGGATGAGGGCGGCCGCCGGCGGGCTTCACAGAAGCTCGCGCCGCGCGGCGCTCACGGCTTGTAGGGCTGCGCGCCGGCGAACTGTCCGGCCGGCGTCATGTAGTCGCCGATCATGAAGTTGGTGTTGACCGGGTACGGCTGGCTCTGAGTCATCAGCGCCGGGCTGGTGGCGCCGCCGATCAGCTGGCTGGCAGACGACATGGTCGGCGCCACCGACCGCTTGGCGGCGTTCACCTGGGCGGTCGGGATCGAGCCCGGGTGGATGGCCGCCTGGTTCACCAGACCCTCGGCTGCCGGATACGGCGCGGCGTCAGACGCACGGACACGCGGGGCGGAGTGGCGGGAGACACACAGACACACGGGGAAACGGAACGTTTGACGGTGCGGCACACTCGGTGCGGTGGCGGCATGTGCTGGAACAACAGCTCCGGCATGGGTCAGGAGTACGTGTGCCTGGGGAAACAAAACACATTCCTCCAGCCTCTACCGCACGGCAGCTGCCTCTGCCGACAGTGCAGGGCGCGGCGACAGCAGAACCAGCGCGACCCGGCCGCCGGAGCGCTCACCTCCGACCAGAGCGTGCGGCGTGCCCATGTCCATCGCCACCTCGCCCAGACCGTTCACCGTCATGCCGTTCAGCATGTTGACTGCTGCAAGGCGGAGCAGGCGTCAGTCGGTCGGTCACTAAACTGACGTGCGGCCACGTCACATCTGCTCTGGCGCGCCCGTACATATCACACACGCTTACCCGACACAAATCGTCGCGTAAACCACATGGCATACGACAAATTAATCCCAGCAGCAAGTCCTTGCAGCTTCCATGGACTTGATGTACATCAGGGGACCGGTGCCGGTCTGACTTCACTGGCGACTGGCGATCCCTGAAGTCCGGAATGCCACCGGACGCAGCAGCGGCAGCTGGAGATCGATAAATCAGGCTGCGTGTCTCGCCTCCCGGTACCAGGGTCAGCCCACACGGCAGCTTGGTCCGTCAGTGGCAAAAACTGTCGAGCAGGAAAATGTGCTCGCAGCCGAGCTTCGATGAGACCGCTTAACCCGCGCACGACCGCCGGTCCGTCCCGAACACCGTCGACTGGGGGGGGCAGTTGACTGCCCCCCCCTCTAACTCACGAACGGTTGGTCGCACGATAAAAATAAGCATACCGTTGGAAAGCCCGTCACGAGTAGAGCTCGAAACTGGTCTCATTTTTAGTTTTAGATAATATGTAAGCCAATTTACGCCCTATATATGTTTTCTCATAGCCGACTGCATGAGACCGAGAAATGGCCTGAATCTCAAGGGCTGTGACTAATAACGCATAGGTAAAGGCACCAGCGCACAAGTAAATGTCCGCGGATGCCGATACACGTCTAATTTCCTCAGAGTTGTTCAATATATACGCCGAAACGTTGAGTTAAAGACACCGTAATTCTCCCGTCAGGCGTCACTGTGCGCCGCTGTCGTGTGCGGTACCAAATTGACGGGAACTAATTTTAGCGTTCCTTTATTTTCGCGAAAAAAGACAATCTATGTAAATTTTATTGATCTTTGTGGTTCTTGTGATGGTTTCTCATGCTTAAATTTTGGGAAAATTGATTAGTTGCCGATCTACAAAGTTGGCGGAGCTTTATTCGCGAGAGTCTGTTTATTTCCAAAATATGCTACTTTTTCAAACTTTTTGAGATTCCTGGTATTACTTACGTCTGTGCAAGCTAGTTCTGCCATTTTCTACCCATTCTGAGTAATTTATCGTCGATTTTGACGGTGGTACATTTTGGCCCACTTGTTATTCGTCACCTGACCTCAGGTCAATGGCTGGAAGTCACTGATACTTTGCCCAATGACGGTAACTAGGTGTCTGCTTCACTCCACACTAAAAATGTGATGAAATATTCCGTCAATTTCAGAAAAAACGGCGATATGTCTTAAAAATGGGCTTGACCTTAGGTCAATGACCCGGAAAATTCCGAAAAATCTGAGATAGCAGATTTGTTGCATCTTCTATCACGATCATATCTTGTTTTGCGAAAAAGTTAGAGGGCGCTAAACTTTTTTGGACTTAGGTCTGTTTGATCTGGTCTAGGTCAGGCACCTGACCTGACCTGAGGTCAAAATTTTGACACGAAAATTGATGGGGCAAAAGGTACACAAAGTTTTGTGTCTCTGTGTTTGTTGGTTCTCTCGCAATCCCAGAAAAATCTCAGGGGGGGGGGCAGTCAACTGCCCCCCCCCCCAGTCGGGGACGGGTTAATCCTGGTGCCGACCGGCCGTTCATTGGTCCATCCCGGGTCGGGCGGCCGCCCTGGCCGTGGCGCCGTTCCCCCGTCATACACACCGGTCATACACACCGAATACCGCGGTGCCGTGCGGGGCGGCGTCAGTGGCGGGGGTGGTCGCATCATTGTATGCTAATGTGTGTACGCGAGCGTTGGCGTCGGACGTCCTGTTGTGGGTGATGATAAAGTCTGGTCATTTTCAGGCCCTGCCAGACACAATGAACTCAGAGTCGACGGACGAGATGACACATGACAGAGCCGACAGACAGGGTGACACCCTGACCTCAGAGCGGACAGACGGTGCAGCCGCGCCCGTCACTGACCTTGCCTGGCGCCCTGGGCGTCCAGCTGGGACCAGTAGAGCTCGCTGGGGCTGGCCGAGCTGTGGCCGGGCGGCGGCGGCGGCTGGCCGCCCGTGTACCGGAAGTAGGGGTTCTTCAGGTCCAGTGTGACGGTGCTCCAGACGCCGGTGCCTTCTATTTGCACGGTGATGGTCACGTCGTAGCTCTGCCTGAGGACGCGCGGCACACACACCGCTCAAAGAGGACAAAGACACTGGACACGCTGTCTGAGGACCAAGGCGTCCGGCTCACACGGACCAACCACAGAACACGGACAGCTTGCGCATGGACTGCCAGTGGAAACCGATACACCAACAGTATAACATTCAGCTGCTGAAGACAGCATTCCAGCGCAACGCTGGTGAAGCTGGGCGCCGGTGGACAAATAATGAGGTGGGGAACGGACAGGCTGGTGGGGAACGTCTGAGACACATCAAATAGCTCCGATTATCCATAGGACAATGCACATTTCGCTTCACCGGCAACCACATACCATCCAAACAGTGCGATCACGCCGTTACGTCTGGCGGGTGACGGAGTAAGGCGACTAGCGGCGGCGCGCGGCCACCCACCTCTGGTTGGCGTTCATGACGACGCGACCGGTGAGCATCTGGCCCTCCTTGACGACCACGGGGTCCCGCAGCAGGCAGCGCACCTGGTACCAGTGCGTGAGCGGCTCGGTGGGCGCCGTGCTCAGCCAGACCGTGTTCTGCGAGCCGCAGAACGCCACGTCGAACCAGAAGGCCAGGCCGTGTACGGTGCCCGTCTCCAGGATGTGAAACTCCACTGGGATGTCTGCGGCGGAGGGGCGGACGGTCAGGGCCTGCCGTCACCGCCGCTGTCTCGGACGGTCGGACCGCAGGAGGGAGCCACTGGAGGTCCGCCGCCGGCTGCGCCCGCCGCGCACAGCTCCAGTGCGATGTCGTAAACGTGAGCAGCGCAAAACTTGACAACAATGTTGCGACAAATCTGACAGATCTGCCACAAGGTACCAGTAGTCATACGTTTTAGGTGTAAAAACCAATGGCATTGCAACGATAAAGGGGAATAAAATCAGACTGGCGGCAACTATACCACTTCCATCCAAGGGAGCCGACGTACCGGGAGAGTACGTCCATTTTTAATGCTCCATTTATATTTGATACGGAAATACCGCAAACAGATACTTCATATAGTAAAGTGGAATGAATACAACATACAATCTACAGATCTATTAACATTATTTTTCACACCAGACAGACTGCACTCTCTGCAAATGCCTAGAGCAATAACTAATCGTTCCCATTTAACTTTGCAAGGTTGTGCGGTTATGCAGTTTTAGTCTGACATCGGGATCCAGTTACGATGTGAACATTAACTGTGCTGTCACTGTAAAACGTGGGCGCTGTAACGCACAAAAGCAACAGCAAAGGGCCACACTACTTCGACCAGACCAGAGGCCATTGCTAGGCAACAGGCCATTGCTAGGCAACATAACATTTCATAGCTTCGCCGGCCGGCACAACACGAGCCCCCGCGGCGGTCACCAAGCCGACTGGCCAAACAAGGTCGCCCCTTTCACGACCGGCGAGCAGCTCATCCCCGCAGGCGGCGCCGGCCGGCCGCCGGGCGGGCCGCTCGGTCGGGCCGGCCGGCGCGCTTCCTAGAGCCAGCGGGACAGCGCCCGCCGCCCGGACGGCCTCGTAAACCGGGCCGGCCGCCGGCCGCCATCGATCGGCGCCGAGACGGCGGCGGCGGCGGCGGCGGCGGCGGCCCGGCCGGCACGGCGGCACACGCCCGGAGCGGTCGCTCCGCTCCCGCTGTCTCACTGAGCCACCTGGCCACGTCGGGGCCACATTCAGAACACACTGGGCGCCCAGTCTCCACAGGCAGAGCGAGCACACCTCTCCAGACGCAGCATGCCGAGCGTGTGCGGCCGACAGGTGTACCCTCCCCTCCACCCCAATGCCTGTTGATGCGAGTTTCGCCCGGCGGCCGGGCGCCGCCACGTACCGAGCTGGTGCAGCTCGCGCTCCTCGGCCCGCTCAAAGTCCAGCACGTGCCGCACCGACTTGGCCATGCAGCTGCGCACGTCGAACGTGTCGACGATCGGCTGCCGGAAGTACTCCTCCATGGCCTTCTCCTGCAGTGCCGTCAGGTTGACGCCGTGGAAGTTGTTCTGGTACCTGCGGCAGAGGGGAGCGGCGGTCACGGAGCGGCCGGCCCGCCGCCCGCCGGACGGCTCGGAGCCGGCAGACAGCGGCCCGACTCGTCGATGACGCGCCGCGCATACGGCGGAACCGGTCCCATGGGGCGACCAAACTGACGGGTCGCCGCTAAAAATGAATTAATACGCTCCAGGGGCGCATGCACATGCAACGACGAGATAAAGTACGAACGTCTGAGAAATGAAGCTGACGTCACGTTAATCGTCCCCATTTACGGAAGGAGCACCTAAACTGGCCTCGAAGACCCTATGTAAAATGTGTTCCCACAATGCCTCGCCGTTGTCTTACCAGAAGTTAGATTTCCCGAACTGCTCCATGAACAGCGCTTCGTCCTGGAAGGGGGCTATGTGCAGATCTCCACGGCCAGGGAACATTTTACCTGAAACGGGCCGCCGCGCGGGTCACGCACCGACCTGAACCTGTCACCAGTACCGGCTGGACGGTGCCACCCGGAATAGCAGCAGACGGCGGCCGCGACATTCTCCGCAGCGGAGCCTCCCGCTTCAGCCCGATATTACGGCCGACCGTCTGCATGAAATGGGTCCCAGGAGGCCCATACGGAGGCAAACTGAGCCGTCGCGACTGAATCTAACGGCGCGCCGCTACCGCCGTCTGGCAGCGCCCTCCGCGGTCGGTGACCCGGCCACTGCCTACCGCACCGTCCACCATGTCTGCAGTCCCCTGGCCTTCCGTGAACAACTGCGCGTCCCATCGATTACCAGCTCTGCGTATCACCCGGCCACAGGCCGGGCAGCATGTGCCGTAACTAGCGCAGTGCCGCGTTCGTAAAGCGTGAAAGGCTGCTGCCTGCTATCGAACTATCGACTGCAGGCAGAATCGTGAAGTCATTTGTCAGTGACGTCACCGACAGGCCGGCGTTACCATGGCGTACCTCCGGGCTTGAGCCACTTCTTGGCGTGCAGGTACGTCTCCAACATGCGCTCGTTGTACAGCATGTAGCCCATCGGCTCCGAAATGATCATGTCCACCTTCTCTGGCAGGTCGATCTCCTCAATCTTGCCCGAGATGACTTGGATCACGTGCTGCAGGTTGTTGGACTCGACCAGTCTCTGGCGGCGGCCGGGCACGGTCGGTCACGCGATCACCGCCGCAGCGCACGCCACCGTATCCAATAGCTGCCCATAACCCGCTCACAGGGGCCTGCAGCGTGATCTTGATGAAACACAGGCACACAAGCCGACGACAGATCAACACGTGCCCAGCGTGGTATAGGCCATCAAAAGCAAACATCTAGTAATCTTCACCTCACAGTCGGATGGGGAGGAGGGTGATACTCATCGTGCAGCCACGCTCGGCGGCCGGTGATACTTACGCTGGCGTGCTCGGCCATTGAACTGGCCTCGACGGCGTACACCTTCCTGGCGCCGGCTTGCGCCGCGAAGAAGGACAAGATGCCCGAGCCGGCACCCACGTCCAGCACCACCTGCAGGTCAGGTCGGGCCGGACCGGATCAGATCAGGTCAAACCGCCGCCGGGGTGGGAGGTTTCGCCGTCCACAGAATCCGACCTCTCAGCTCAGGACCCGACCCGACCCGACCCGGCAGCCGCGTGGCCAGCCCTCCGTTCCATCGCTGTTTATCGGCAACCGTACAGCATCTGTCAAGTGCAGTCTCTGCGACAGGCTGGACCGCGTTTGAGCCGTCTGCGCGGAGTCCGGTCGCCAAAGACATTGCGGCTACGTTCACGGCAGAGGCGCCGGCGGTGTGCCGCGCTGCGCCCTGGCTCACACCTCATCCCTTGCGCGAAAATAGCCCGGACAAAGAGAGCCCGGGCAGGACGGACGCTACCTTGCCCTGGAAGTCCGCGCCATTCGACAGGACGGCCCGCTGGTACGTTCCCGTCCGGATGTAGTCCTGCATCATATTCTGCTGCTGAGAGAGGTAACTGTAGAACTGTAAACACGGCGTTCCCCGTCAGACGGGCGGCAGAAACCGTGCCGCCTTAAACAAACAAGGCCAGCCGAACTGTCCAACCTGTCCGGGCGCAACATCCCGGGGTGCGAAAGAAAGGGCAACTACTAAATTACGGGCTTAAAAAGACGTCGAGTTTAAATAGGTCATTCTTTTCCAGAAAAGCTGGTTCTTATAACCAACGTAACGACAGAGAGTTTCAGATAAAAAAAAATGACTAATCAAGAACGGCCAAGAATTCTCAGGAGCGTCAAGATTCAGGTGTCTGGTCTCCTTGAAGGTTCACTGGTATGAATCATTCCCGCGATTATGACTCCTCCACACCCTGCAGTTCGTGAATTACTGGGCCCCCCGAAATCTCCGTCGACAGGACATCCGCCCTTTACCGGTCCACGGGCCGGATAAAACTGGAGACGGTCCAGAAAACGAAGTGCAGCCGTCTACTGCGCTGTTTGCGACATTAATGCACACAGTTCTAAGAGCAGAGGTCTACATTTGGTTCGACTGGTTTTTGGCAGATTGCCAAGTCGTGGATTCGTGGCGATTGCCATCGATATTCGCCATCAAGCTCGTACAGAACTCCAACCGGCGACAATTGCGGCGCAATCAAACACCATCAAATACACGCCGCCGACGGCATGCTCAGAATAACGCCCACAACATTCGGTCTTACCTGAAAGTATTGCGTGGCTGACGCTTCCTCAGTTCGCTCTGAGAAAACTGAAACAGCCTGGCCGGCTTTGAACTTCTCCATGTACGAATGAAACCTCTGACAATCTGCGGAAAAAAAAGAATTCCAGGCTACCCCATTGCGCACGACAAAGGCTTCAAAATAACAGGCACCCAAAATTGCGCAAAATGTTTTTTTGTCTTTTTTTCACAAACGGTGTGTGGCAATCCCGAAAATGACAAAATAATGCGTGGCAAGGTCAAACGACACCATGTGATCTTCAACGCACACACACCGTTGGTCACGGTGCCGGCTGTCGATTTGACGGAACGACGGTGACCTACGGCAGCGAGCAAGGTTAACTCGAATTTCATGCAGGGAGTGGCGATTCGTTCTTCCTTCCACCCTCCTCTCGCGCCAAAGACAAGTCATATATGCTATCACGCTGGGATTTAGTGACTACCTATGTACCCTTTTTGCGTGTTTTGGGCATAAGTTCTTTAGTCGGCGCGCCCGAAAACACCAATAAACAACAAGGGCATAAGTTCGTCGGACTTAAGTTCATAGTGTAATGGTTCGTCGGGTAATAGTTCATAAGGACAAAAGTTCGTCGGATAAAAGTTGGTCTAGGGCAAAAGCTCCTGTTGCGAAAATTCGTATGGACAAAGTTTGTCCAGGACAACAGTTCGTCTAGGACAAAAGTTCGCCCCGCTGAAGTTCGTCTATGGCAAAAGTTCGTCCGAGAAAAGTTCGTATGGGACATAAGTTCTTCCTGGACAAGAGTTCGGCCGGGACATAAGCTCGCCTCGCAGAAATTCGGCCAATACAAAACTTCGTCTGGGACAAAAACTCATCTAGTGCAAAAGTTTGTCACGAAAAAAGCCTGTCCGTGTCATATGATCTCACATGAAAGTCCGTAAGTGCAATATCTTTGTAGCCAGAAAAGTTTCCAACTGTCAGAGGACAGTTAGTGGAATTATGCTGGAGAACGAGGCTCTGATTTCCCATGGCCGGATCCGGAACTGGTTCCATTCTAACCCGTGCATATCCAACTTTAGCCACTATACACTGTACTAACCTGCCCGAGTCACAAGCGAGTGGGCAACAGGACCAAGGTTCGTAAGTCAAGGGTTCCTATGGAAAAAGGCTCATAGCGTAAGGCTCGTATGCATATGGTTCGTATGGTGAAAGGTTCGTATGGTACAAGATTCGTACAGTAAAACGTTCGCATCAAAAAGGGTTCGTATTAGGAAATGTTCATGACGCAAAGTTCGAACTGCCAAAGGTTCGTACAGAAAAGGTTCGTAAACAGACATTTGTATCGGAACAGGTTCCTTCCCGGTTTGCGCCAAAGGCGCGGTATAGGATACTAGAGACCGATAAAGGGTGCTATCGGCCCTGGTTTGGTTCAACTAAGAAGCCAGGTTAGGTAAGGTTACATAAGACTGGGTTACTACTTTAGGTTCGTTCCTTTTCCCATAGGATCCTTTTCCGAGACCAACCTCAAGTTTACAAACCTTTGGTTAAGAATCCTTTTCCTTACGAAACTTTTTCCTACGAACCTTTTCCACACGAACCTTTTGCAGCACAAACCTCTTCCACTGGCGAGACGAATTTTCGTCTTTTGTCTTTTGTCCCAGACGAACTTTTGGCCTTGACGAACTTTTACGCTACACGAACTTTTACCCTAGCCGAACCTTTTCACGACGAACTTTTTCCTGGACGGACTTTTACCCAGACGAACTTTTACACGACGAACTTCTGCACGATGAACTTTTGTCCTACGAACTTGAGTTCGAAGCACTTTTGTCCAACGAACTTCCGCGACACGAGCTTTTACCCTACAATTTTTTTTTTTACACGTGGCCACAAAAATTTCAATATCATACACGGCACAGGACCGGCTCTAGGAGACGTTTCTAGGAGGAATGTCAGACCATTTCCCGGTCGTTTCAGAGGCATGTTCACTTCAGACACATGTTCACACTTGTTCAACACCAACACTTGCCAATTTCACGATTTCCGTACATGGTAACTAGTTATGAATCAACGTTCACTTTGAAATGTCTTAAAATGCCTGGGGACTGTCAAGAGATATGCGGGATAATGCAACGTTCAGTGCAAGTAGGTTCTGCACGCTGAAAACAACGCAAGGCTCGATACGTAGAAGTCTGTACACTTTTACAACGACACAAAACGCAAATTTTGTAGCGGGAACATACATATAAATCAGGGCAGAACTAGGAGCAGAAACCTGGGATGTTCTGACAATGATCCACAAGTAACAATGATTGACATCACTGATTTTAACCAGACAATTACATCAAGCAAGATACATATAACATAGATCTGTACAAATGCATTGGCAGGGTGGATCCTCGGAAAAAGATGGGAGAACATGAAAATAAGAACGATGTTTTGGTTTCCTGAAAATACCGTTGCCACTCCAGTCACCTCCTGATCCGGTGTCCTTGACACGCTGATGACGTTTTCAACAGATCGCAACTCGTACGAGTTTTGCAAGTGGAGTTTTGCAGTGTTCAAGAAAAACTGAACAGAAATTAATCCAAAAAAGCTTGTAGGCAATTGCCTGCATCCTCGCGACCCTGAATTCGGCATTGCTCCACAAACTGACTAAAGACATGCCTTGAGGCTAACTAAAGGAAAAATGATCATATCAGGGTCAAAGCCGGTACTTGCAGAACCGTATGCGAGGACGGCAAACGGCCATCAATCCCTATTTCTACTCTCCTGGAGAAGCTACGGCAGTTGGCTTCTGCAGCCTTTACACATACGAAACAATAGTTCCAATCACAAATTGTCTGTACAGTCTGCGCCCTGCTTCGTCCAGGGTGGACCTGTAGTTGGTTGGTTATTGGGGCTTAGGGGCGCACCGACTGCACGGTCATTCGGCGCCCAGGGTGGACCTGTAAATTGGCATATCTCAAGACGGGGCAGAGTTTGCCTCCTCCCCACGGACTTCAAATGAAATTCGCCTAAATTTGGATTCCCATGAAAATCGTACAAAAGCATGAGCAAGTACCATTCCACCAGGAAACCGGAGAGGATGGGGATGGGACATGGCATTTGGCAACGTCTGCAGACGGTCCGAGCCGCCGTCTTGCTACTGCGCCGACTACGGAGAAACCACGGCAACCCACACGGACCATCGCAAGCACGAAATCAACCAGTCGACGCGCTGGGAGCCGAGCTGTGGGCCATCGAGTCGTTCAAAACTTTTTGCGTTGTGCTAGTGGTACTGTAGGGGCACTGCCTCACATACGGTGAAACACTGGGATGATCAATTGCTCGACACACTGGAGACGCCTGTAGGCGGTGCGAACGAGGGACTGATGATATCCCACAAAAACGGCGTCCCGAACGTTACTGTGCATGAAAGAAAGCTACAGTGTATCCTCATCAGTGGTCCATATGAAGCGACAGAGGGTCATCACACATTCCAAGTAAGGAGCTTGAGTGTTGCAAGACATGATATATGTATTAAACGATGTTCTCACATGAACAGCAATCAAGTGCTCGAGTACAAATATTCGCGCAATTTTTTTGCCATTCTGATCTGGTCTGACTATATCTCTGAAAGTTAGCCTGAAGAACATCCTACCACAAGGCGTTGCTACAGCTCTCCATGATTCCTATTTTTAGAATGGCCCTCTGTAGACGTATTAGTACAAAAGTTTCGTACGTCGCAGGTTCAAGGTTGAAATCGGACTACTGTAACTTCAATCAATACGGTTTAAGAGCGCTACGTGAGAAGCAAGTACACCTGCAATTACACGAGCCCCGCCAATACCCTACGGGGCCACGCTTCTGCCACAGCTGTGGTGCTGTGGCGCGAATCGTGCATGTACGACAAACCAGAAAGACAGACACAATCCTGTCCGGAAATGGCGCAGAGAGGAAATGAGTCAACCTTACATGCCGCATGCCCACACACATTACAAGTCCAGCATCGCATGAACTGGCGGGAAACAGCGTCGCTGTTATCGAACGCCACCCCACGACACCCCATCGATCCGGCGACGGCCACCAGGACCGGTCACCAGCTGAACCGGAGGCTCCAGAAGCTCCGGCCATCAAGGCACGGCAGCCACACCAGCCGGTCATGCCCATTTCGAATGAGCCTTCACACAAGTTTTGTGGACGTTAATGAGTTCCGGACTGTTGTCCTAGCCAAGAGTGTTACTCGCCGCGGCAAGTAGCTTGCTGGATTACGTTTCGACCAGTGGGATCCTAAACCATCGTCAGGTGTCAAAGTTAAGTTGTTCAATGGCGCAACGGTTTGTAGGCCTACGTATCATGGAACGAGGGTTAGCGGCATCAATATTCGAGCCCACAGCCTTGCGATTCGGAGCACAGTACTCGATCCGCTGCGTCAACGGCGAGCGCACAGGACAGACTTCTAAAGGCAAGGTCGTGGGTTCCAGTCTCCGCACCGCTAGCCGCTGAACCGAGACGAGCATGGCAGCGAACTAATGCATTAGGTCCTACTGGGGACCACCGAGCAGTCGAACAATGAAACCTGGCGATGACGGGAGATCCTGCTGACCAAAGCACATGACAAATAATATCCCTGACGAGGATAACAGTCCAGAAATAAAAAAAACGTCACAAAACCTACCTCATCATTCATCTTCTCAGCACTATTCATCTTGCTATATAACACTTCACTGGCTGGGAATAGGCATTGGATGATTCTTACAAGACTGCTGCTGGTTTCGGTTAGACCTCTAGCAAGTTGCAACCACTGGTGATTATTTTAGATGCTCTGTACTGTACATCCCACGGGGACTATCAGTTAGAAAAGGATGTAACATTCAGCAATGCATGGAAAAAAGCAGCTCTATCCTTTATGGGTTTAGTTATGGTCGCTTTCATTTCACTTCCTTTGACCAAAATAAGAAAACTCCGAAGCTGTGACATTCAGCAAGGTTCAAAGGAGACACTACTTGTGCTGGCGAGAATGGGTAAATCGGACAATGTACTGAGCAAAAAGCCTGTATAGTGGGAAGGGATTTGGGATATGCTCCAAACAATATCCATCTGACAAAGACAGCTTTCAAAATTATTACCATGATATATCTCAGCCTACAGCCAAACCGCAACAACAGCTTATGGGAAATATTCCTCTATTCAAACAGGACTTTGCACTGCTGACCATGCACCTTGCATGCACAACACAGGTATCAGTAGCCAAATACTTCACTGTAACAATCCCAAGAAAATGCTATTGGATATTTTCACGCACCTGACGAGCTGGAGAAAACGACCAGGAACGCATCGCTGTTCAGGGAAAACATGTAGGCTGTCCTTCCAACTTTGCAGCAGTCTGTTGCTCTTGAGATTGGAAACTCCAGCTTTAACTTCTCATCTGAAATGGCATGATTTTAAAGATCTGAGTTCACAGTGTACAGAGTTAATATACCTGACTGTTTATTCTTTATATCTAGTTTCTTAACTGTATTACATTACAACATGCAAACTTAAGCACCAAAATAGCATACCATATAACAATAAGTACACATGATACATTATATATATATAATATAATATATATATATATATATATATATATATATATATATATATAGACATTGTACTACATAAACAAGAACAAAATTAATAACAATGAGCCATTACTTCTGTCACCCCGGAGCTACCATTCAGTAACCTCATTAACATACTGCACAAAAGCACTTCAAAGGTCAACTAACAAAATATCTGACATAAGTTGCACAAATTTTAAACATGACAGCAAAAGAGTGAAATGAAACACTTTAATGTTACATCAAGTACCAATGATGAATTCCACTGCCCAACAAAGGTAATACATGAGGAAATATATAGGTTTTAACTATATATATATATATATATATATATATATATATATATATATATATATATATATATATAATTGTTTCCAGCCATTTTGTGGATGGGATTTAAAATTGGGTGATGCCTAACATGCAACAGTTATCCCCAAAAAATCACTGATGCCTCCAGTTAAGTTCAAAATATGACATATTTCTACATCATTTCACACATTGGTTGGTTATTGATCAGATGTCACTGATATGATTACACACTCCATGTTGATGCAATGTCATCTTGTTCTGTTTATCTTTAGATGAAAAGTAGCAACAATGAATGTCCTGCAGAACTGAGTGCATATTTTTCAAACTCCTGCATTTGTTTTTTGCCTGCCTGTGACCATGTACTCAACCAGTGTCCATGGATGAGCTAGATCATCTGAAATATGTGGTTTGTTTTGTACAAGATTGACCTAACTTCAATGCTGTCTAAAAAAGTGAAAATCACAAGCATACTCCAATAATGTTATCTCAGCTCCAGAATTCTCATTTTGTCATACACCTTGAAATGGTGACATGGTGGCTATTTTCATGATCCTCCATGGTAAATTGCTGGTTAGTGTGGAGGGTTTCTTCTCTCATGCTGTTTCTGATGACACCAGAGGTCACCAAAGGAAGGCATGCAAGTCCCAGGCACAAATCTTCATCCACTGAGGATGTTTGGTGTTTTGAGTTGTCAATCACTGGAATTCCCTGCCAGCCAGTGCTAGCAGCCGACATGGTCACAACATTAAAATCTAGACCTGACAGCCATTGAACACAGTAGGTCTGACACCACACATCAAGAGAGATGCCAGTATCATGTGACAAGCTTGATGTGAGCAAGATCAGCAGGCCTACTGGTTTTTAAAGTGCTGACAACTGTAGGTAAGGTAGTGTAACTTCACTAAATTGTGTTGACCATTGCACCTGTTTCTGTAATAGCGGCCTATTTTTTAATACACAACATGCTACATTTTGGTGTGAAAATGGCCAACCCCAAGTACATATTTCTCTACACCTGGTACATTCCATCACTAGGCACATCCCATCACTAGGAGCATTCCATACTGTCCACTGCAAAATTCTGCATTGCTGTCTGTATATGATGTTTTGCACATATTGAAGAATAATACAGCAACATTGCATGACAATCTTAACTACATGTACCTTGCAGGCCTAAATCCAAGTTTACTAGGAAGACTGTACAAATGCAAATGCCTGTGACATCACAACAGTCAAAGTACAGGCCTTGTGGGTTCTCTGAAATCATTTTTCTTGGCAGTTTGGTGACATTGCTGCATTAATGGTACAATGTTCTGATGTCAACAAAATCATTTTCTGGACCTATACCATTGCTATGATTTCTAGGCCAAAGATCATATTACAAAAGGTCACATGACAAATGATCATGTGCAGAAGACTGCATGATAAAGGTTGTTATGACTTAATAATACCTAATCTAACCTACCTTAATGTAACCCAAGCTAACCCTTAAGGCAAACCAATTGCAAACACAGAAAATCAATCCCTGTACCTCCAACAAACTGATTCCTGTACCTCCAACAAACCAATTCCTGTACCTCCAACAATCCGATAACTTTGACTACAACAAACTTATTACTGCACCTACAACACACCAATTATGATGCCCATGACAAACCAATGACTACACATATGGTAAACTGGTACATAGGCCTACAGCAAACTAACTGCTATGCCTACAGCAAACCAGTTTTCCTGGTGACCTTATCTTTAGTCTTCAGCCTGTCCTTGTTTCCTGTTTGGTCTTAATCTCAAACAATCTTTCACCATACCAAGCATCTTTTCACTTATGATCTTCTGACATGCAATCTTGTGCCATACTATCTTCTACCCAGTTACCAAACAATGACACCACTAACCTGCAGACAAAAATGATCTGCACAAACAAGAGAATTGTAGTTTTGTGTATCTTTTGTGATTCTGCAAGTATCTGAATTTGTATCATTGGGTCTTTTTTTAAGAAACCTTGGATTCTGGCCACCGCAGCACACTTCATAGATGGCATTGTCGAGTACAGTTACCCTACATCAGCAACAATGTCTCCAAAATCACTTTGAAATAATTTCAACAGATGCTAGTTTAGTCAGGCAATACATAACTTTTTCATCTTTCAACAGACTACTTTTGCTTTACATACAATACAGAAGAGCTCATAACCATCCCTATGAAAGCATGCAATGGTGGCACTACCAGTATGGTTCCCAGAGCAAATGGAGTTACATTTCACCACAGGCATACATAACTGGAATTGGGGCACCATCTTGTTTACATTGCCTTTGTTCCAATGATGTCCAATGTACTGCATTACATTTGATGACATCATCAGTAAATGATACTAGAGGCAGCAGGCCGACAGACAGATGTTCATGGGGCGTAAAGTTGAGCCAAAAGCACAGCTCTGCTTCAGATGCATGGTACAGGATACTAGAAGCCACAAGCCAATAAAGGCTGTGATTGGAACTGGCTATGTCCAACAGAGGTTAGGCCATGTGTCTGAATAGGTTGGGTTGGGTTAGGTTAGGTTAGGTTAGGTTAGGTTAGGTTAACTTGTTTATTTTTCATTGAGTTAAGTTATAATGATGACATCATTAGGCCCAAAACACCTTCATCTTGGGAATTGCCCTTTCTGAATTTCTTACTGCACAATCACAGCAGAAATCAACCAGACAAGTGGCACAGCAGTCAGCAACAAATGGAATGTTATCATTTGGCACTTTTTCACTTTCTTCATCATGGAGTGATATTATGCAGTAACCAAATGCCTCAAAACCATATGTTGTATGATTTTTATGCCATTATGTTGTTTTTCACCAGAACATAATCACTTGGTGAAAAAGTGATGTATGGCCTAGAGTTGTGAAGAACAAACATATTGTAAATAACTCAACCAATATCATACAAAAGCTGGCAATGCCCACTTCAGCCTAGTGTCTTGCTTAGTCAATACATACTCCTGGCCGTCAGCTGTTCAGAAACAAAACATTATGCACTGAATACCTACTATTCGCTCTTGTTTTCCAATAGGTTAGGTTGGTTACGTTAGGTTAGGTTAGGTTAGGTTAAGTTAGGTTAGGTTATTTTAGTGAATAAGAGTTATTTTAACAACCCCTGTCCCCTTTTTTTATTTTTTTTTTTTTTTTAAAAATTTTTACCTCTTTTTTCCCCCTCCCCCCAATATTTTTTTTAATTTTTTAATCGTTTTTTTTTTTAAAATAAAAAAAAAATTTTAAATATTAAAAAAAATAGCTCCAAGGATAACACAGCCATGACCACTGTGATCTGCTGATGTCTCATAAAATAGATTTTACCATGAAAACCACTCCACACCCACCTTGATAAAATTTCGCACTGAGCCCAGCAGGATCATAGCTGACACAGAGCCTCGCTAAGCCCTGTAGATGCCTTTTTGTGACTCCCGTTTCCAAAACCAAATGCACAGACACGTTGTCGTATGCAGCGTCCATTGTTTCAACCAATTCCTAAAGCGTCACCAATCACTGCTACCCTTCCAAAGGTCAATTTTCTATGTCCTTTGTTTCCGCACCACACCGCGCCTCCCCTCCGGTACCACGCCACGCATGTATTCCAGTACTGCACAACTGCCGCATTTCGGAGCCGGACGCCGCCGCCACGCACGTTAACAAGGTTACAAAATTGTGAGTATTTCTTTAGACACTACTTTCCTACAATGACGTCATTGCCTCAAATACCTTTGCATCAAAACGTAAAAGGGCTGGGCTCACGAGCAGAATGCAGGGCGACGCATGACTCAGGAATTGTATTTGTCTGAACAACTATCTCCTCTCATCATTTATATCAGGGCCTACTTTAACATGTTAATTGGGGGGGATCCCCACCAATGACCGCCAAATCCCCCAGTACACAGTGAAATCCCCCCACGAAAACGTTGTTTTGCTAACAGCTCGCTCCCGACCAGGTCTTTGGCACTCTTCAGACAGAGACTGTGAGTAGCATGTATGTATGCTGAAGCAGCTATTCGTGAAGAAAAGGATTAAAAACTGAAAATGAGCGCACAGCTATTTTCCTTCTTTTGAAATGTCAGACAAGCCTGAAATTCCGTCAGCCGGAATTTGATTGGCGTAGATAAGTGCAAATATTATGGAAGGATAAAAGACAGGATATAACATATGGGATAACCAAGAAGGGCTCTCCGTGCTTGTGACGATTCTGCTGAATTTCGTTCTGACTGGTTGAATTTCATGAACTGCTGCGGTCGCAAGCGAGGTAAGACAGATCGCACAAAAATACGGTAAAGCCGACTGGCGGCCCATCAGATAACGGAGCGGCAGATGACGGTCTTTGGCTCGCTTGTACCCACCCGTCCCCCAACACGCGACCTCTTTAGGTCCACATGTAAGCCACAATTGGCGCACAAGCGTGTCTCGGACGCTACGGCCGCTTTTTTGGCCATTTGCTATGCCGCGCATCTAGGACCCTTTGTGCGCAGAAATTTCTCATTCGAATCAAGTAACGGGCGAAAAGCAGATCGAATGAACCCCGGGCCGTCCCAGGATTGCATTGCCCACTTCATTGCCAACAAACGGGTTCTGTTTATTAAACAAAATGTCGGCAGTCTCCCCAAAATTCCTACGCCAGCACCCCAGCATCGTTCGACAATCTCTCTGCGAGCTTCAGTCTGGTTACCGTTCAGTGGTTGATCAAGCTGCTCGCAGTGTTGTTTTACAACGCGTTGCGAGCTTCCATTGAAACAGACGACATTCGGCCGTTTGGTCTGCCCATATGTCCTCGCACTTTGCTCTCGCACGTACTTTCGCTTTGAAGACGGTGCGTCATGCCGGCTGTTTTAATGTCATGTGAAAGAGGTCATTCCTCGGTACCCCTGGATCAGTGCGCTTCAGTCAAAATCTTTTTCTACAGATATCAACATCTACTTTGCCTTCATGCAGCGCGCTGGGTTATGAAGCAACCATTGCCTTATCTCTGGTCTGTTTTCGCTTTCCCGGGTTGGACAGGTGCAAAATGTTTTTGTTTTGATTCTATTTTTGTCAATTTTCACAGACCCAGTCTCTGTGAAGATCGCTCGCACTCTGTCTGACCCCGTCGGTGTCAGCAAGTCTTCCTCGGTACTCCTGGATCTCCATCAGTTTCAGTTGGTATCCTTCGATCTAGCTCGATCACCATAAGTCTCTGTTTGTCTCCTTTGGTCTCCATCAGCCCATCAGTCTTCCGGTCTCTCTAACACTCGTTTGATGTTCATCGATCCCTGTCCGTCTCAACCGGTTTCTGTCGGTTTCTTTTGGTCTTTACCGGTCTCCACCGGTCTCCACCGGTCTCCGTCGAACTCCGTCGGCCCGGCGATATCCGTCATTCCCTACCGATGTCATCGGTGGCCCTCAATCTCCCCCACATTTACTCAATCTTTCTTTGTTCCCCCAGCTTCTTCCTGTTGCTGTCTCTTCTTTCTGTCTTCGTCTCATTCCCTGTATCTGCCGTCCAGTATCTGTCCATCTCTGTGTAACCCTGGTTGTGTTTGTCTATCTGCATCTGTATCCAGTCTGACCTATATGCTTATTAGGCGACATTTTTAGTCCTGTAACGTATTTGAAATCCCGACATTGGAGGTAGCGTGAAGGTCAAACCGAGCACAATGGAACGATGCAAATTGTAATTAAGAGCAAGGGAAGTTGGTTTTCAGCTGGAACGGGCAAAAAAAATACATGCAAAACGTGATATGCAGACTTTGTTACTACATTCCAAAGTTAGCAAAAAACATTTCAACGTGCTTTGTGAAACCTCGGTTAAGATTTCTGTTGCAGCGCGTTATTCATTGGGTGGAGAAAAAAAGCCCACGGTCAAAACGTTAATCCAGAAATGCTAAATCGCACCGCCAGAAAGTTCAGTGACCTTCATTCATTAAGGATCATGACTTTAACTCTGATTATTTCAGTTACAATTTGGGACGCATATTCGGGGAATGAATGGCCTAATCGTAATTCTGAAGTATAGCTTGACATTTGTTCGCTATATTTTTCATTGAAAGTAAAAACGTTCCTGGCAGAAGGAATGCAGTGTATTGCACCAACAACGGCAATTTTCCTTGCGGTCGAACAACAAAGAACTGTTGACAGATCATGGCCGGCACTAATTGCCAATGGCGATGCCGTGGCAGCCGCTGAATTTGAGCACTACTGGTGACGACAGTGATGACTCGACATTGGACGACTCAGGTTTCATGTTCGTTGGTCCCAGCAAACTGAGCCCCCCATGCCACCCTACACGCAAACATTTTACTAGGATCGCAGTTATAGCGGCGTGTGCTAAAACTCATACTACATTCGGCCAGCAAAAATTCGTTAAAAAATTTTGTGTTATATGTTGACGCAATGCCATTTCGTCGTCGTTTATCTTCAGGTTACTTTATGTGATTTCGACTTTTCGGACGACACTGAAATCCTTCACTCGACCAGTGTCCAGGGACGAGCGAAATCGTCCGAAATATGTGGTCTGACTTTTTTTTATCGAAATCGACCTGCAGTGTTGTCTGAAAAGTCGAAATCACACATTTTTTGTGTTGTCTTGAATTTTGACTTTGCGCCATTGCCCTCGGCCAAACAATTAAGCCATCACCTCGGTTATTAAAGAATGATTCAGCCTGAACTCATGAAGTATTTTATAGAACCGACAACGAGACACACCAGATAACTTACACCGGCGTATTCACAGTTGACTAAGGAACACAGCGGTGGTATGATTGATGAACATAGTGGTAATATTTTGAACAGCATGCTCCGAATGGTGCCGCCACAATCTTCAATCGAACACAAATATCTCGAAAGATGTCAGTTTTGTGCAGAATGACGACTTGTATCAGTTTACCTGATGTGTCATAGCAGTAAAAGTTAGATGAATTATGGCTATTTATGACAGCGTCAAAATGGCGAAAATTCGTTCTTTCCATTGGTGTTAATTTTGCCAACAATTTCACCCTCCACACCACTGCAGTCATGGTGTAAACACAAAACACCCGAAAACCGAGAGTGACCCCACTTTGAGCGCGTGCCGCGGCTACCCCGTTTGGCGGACGAAGTTAACTCTATGAAAAGATATTCAGTTGGCACCTCGTGACGTTGGGTTACATAGACCCCGAGTTGTAGTTGTTGAAGATTGGATTTAGCCGTACCATATTTTGTAAAGCTTGCAAAACGGCCTCCTAAATGTTCCCGTGGCTAGCACGCATCACGCACTGGTCCCCGCGCGCGGTGTTGTGCATGATGGTGTTTTCCAATTGATTCTCTGTCGAACGAACTAGGTTTGTACTCGGTGCCAACCACCGTGCCGTGAAGGACATCGTGTCGGCAGTTGACAATGATCTCGAGCTCAAATGAAAATGGACGAAATCCCCTCCTGCATCGGTTCACGTGGCGTCGCATGGCCGGAGCGGCAACAGCACACTTGATTAGTGTTGGCATGACCGGAACGACAAAAGAACGGGATTTCCGTTGGTTTCAATTTCGTGTCAGTCATTGGCGCCTTTGCATTCGAAATCACAGCAAAAACCACTTTGAGCGCGCGCACCTTACAGGCACGTAGCCAGGATTTTCCTGGCGGGAGGGCCAATGTCAAATTTTGTCGTATGCTTCTGGCATATGACAAAATTTGTAGGAAAAAGCGGTAATTCTGTGCAATTTACTTCATATTCAACGCGCAGGAAAACATATAATGTCTGCTTTTGCAACATATATATGATCACTATTCCGTATTCGTGCGAAATCGCCATATATCTAGCATAGAACACTTGGCTCGGGAGGGGCCATGGCCCCCATGCCCCCCCCCCCCCAGCCACGTCCCTGACGCTTCATGTACCCCGTCCGGCCGATGAGTCGACTCCGGTAAATGATTCCCTGCCGGTACCTTTTTGTAGTTGGTCAACGTATCCTCGGGTTCGTATCTTCAACGGTTTCCGAGATTATAACCCCATTTTGAAACCTTGCAAAACGGCATTTTTTGCGTTGTCGAGGCCAGCACGTACCACGTGCCGGTCCTGGCTCCGCCTCTTCCATGCGATGCAATTCTCCAATCGATTCTTTGTCGAATGCATCCAGTTTTCTGTCGGTGAGACCCGTTGTTTCCGAGATCGAGCACCCGGAAGCGGTGTGCGTCCAAGTTTTAGAAAATGTGCTGGATTTCGCCAACCCGGCGTCCCGAAATCCGAAAATCTGAAATAATTCATTGTCCCACCAAATTTCTGAGACGGCCAAGTATCGGCCACTTGCAACCGGTAGTTTCGCTACACCAGCCCGTCCAAGCCGACCTCTGACGAGGCCAGATAAAACAAGGGCGGCGAAATAACCAGATTTTGTATTTATCTGATTTTGCATTTATGTTTCCTATAATTCGATTGTTCGAAACCCCCCCCCCCCCTCGCAGTGATTTACTCTCAAAACAGGCCCTGACTCATATGTCCTGTGTTAAGCCCATAGAATGAAAAGGAGCCAGATTTGTAATGCTTCTGCTCTTTGCAAGTCCATGAATATTTTAAGACGCCGTTTTCATGCTGCACTATAGGATTATGCTAAAACAAAGAGAAGATGGGAAGGAAAGCGTCATCCCATTGCCACATCCCACATGCCTGCTGCTTTCCGACTTCCAGCGTCCACGCCCGTTACGTAAAAAGTGGCCAAGTTGGAAAGGATGGTTTCCATCATCTGATATGTTACAAACGCTCGCCAGTAGAAGCTTGGGAAAGGGATGCAGAAGCCAGAGGTGGATCCAGGATTTTGCCCGGGGGGGGGGAAGGCAAATGGTCAGCACAGGACCCCCTCCTGGCCGGCGTCCTCCCCAATTTTTCTGTTCTTGGGATATGAAAATGATTTGCTCGTGCTCAGGGAAATATTTGATGTAATTCTGCGGTTTTTCACCGTATAGGGTAACCTAAAAAAGCAAGCATGTCACCTTATTTCAGAAAATCCTGCGTTTTTTTCCTCTACACAGAGGCCGAAATATGACAATAACGGCGGGATTTTAAGCGTCTGCATCCCTCCCTCTATCTGAAATGTAGCGCCTCGATCGCCTCTGCCCCTTGTGGTTTCTGGAGACATTTTTGCTGGCTTAGGTAGGTTCCCTCTTGTTTTTATAGGGGCATTTTTGGTAGTCTCGGACCGTCTGCCATGCCAGGGCCCTCTAGTGGTCTCAGGTTCCTTTTACAGTTTCAAGTGTCCCGCGGGACGTCTCAAGCGCTCCTTTTGCGGCTTCAGGGGCATCTCGGGCAGTTTCATGGACCCATTTGGTAGTTCCAGGAACATTTGCGCCATGGATTCCCTCTTGTCGTCCCTGGGAGTTTTTGCCGTCTAAGGAGACTCTCAGGCAGTAACAAGGGCCCTTTATAAGTCTCTCTCTGCCGGGACAGAGACGCATCTGGCGATGCTCTAGGCCCTTTGGCCGTTTCAGAAGCCGTTTGGACGTCTCAAGGCTTAGTAGTTTCAGGGCCCCTCTGGTCATCTCAGGGGTCCTATTGCTAGAGACTGCCAATGAGGAGGCTCACAGGTCCCTCTCTAGCAGCCTCAGGGAACTCGCTGTTGTTTTAGGCGCCCCTCTTATCGTCTCTGAGGAACGTTTTTGCTACTTCTCCTGGTACTCCCAGGCGCGGATCCAAGGGAGGGGGGCGATGGGGGCGATCATCCCCCGGCCTGAAAAGGGGGCCCTCTCGGGCAGAGCCCCAAGGAACCCCTCTCAGACTCGAAAGGGGTCCCGAAGGGTCCCTGTATAAGCTTTGCGGGCTTCTGTGGAAACATGGCAGGTTCTCGATGCTGTCAGATGGCCTCTGGGATAGTTAGATGACGCCTGAGACGTTTAGAAGGGTCCTTGAAACTCCCAAAGGGCCTCCTGATACCACAGCAGAGCTTCAACAAGGCAGGTTGCCCCTGAGACTGCCAGAAGGGTCACAGCGCCTCTGAGACGGCTAAGATGAGGATTGAGTCCCTAGAACGGCGTAGGGGTCCCTGGAATGGCATAGGGGTCCTGAAAGGGTTTCACGGACCTGTGTGAAAAGCTGAAGGCTCCTGATGAAGTAAGAGGGCCTTCGGGAGGGTTAATGAGACCCGAGACGGCAAAATGACCCCTAAAATGAATAAAGGGCCTCTGAAACTCTCCAACGGTCCCTGGGACCGCAAGAGGGGCCCCAGAACGGTGAAGGATCCATGAGACCGCCAAAAGTGCCAGAGCCCCCCGAGATGGCAAGAACTTAAGAGGTTGCTATGGCATGAGGAGATCCCGGCCAGCCAGAGGGGCCCCTTGAACATGGATTCCTGTGTCTTTGTCAGCTTCGAGAGGGGCCCTTAATGGTCTTTTTAAAAACTCGAGGGTTTCTTGATGCTCCTGCAAGACAAAGACGATAAGAGGACCTCTGAGGCGATATGGGTGCACTGGACGGCCAGAGGGCCGCCGACGATGTTGGGAGGGCTCTTGGCACGGAAAAGGTCCCCTGATACCGCTAGTAAAGCCCCCGAAGCGCCAATAAAGGTTCCTTATATGGCTAAGGGGGCCCTAGGACTGCCAGATATACTCCATGTAACATAGGAAGACCCCTGATGCAGCCATGGAGACAACCGGAGACGTTCAGAGGGCTCATGACACTGTTCAGGGGCCCTGAAATCGCCAAAAGGTCTTTTGCAACTGCCAGAGGGCCTCTGAGACAAAGACGTTCGCGTTGCGGCCACCAGGCGGTGTCTGCGGTTGCACCCCGTCCATCGAGGCAGTTCGCACCGCGGCCTCCTTGGGAAAGGTCCTCCGGGTTTTGGGCTGAAGAGAGTAATGAAATTTAGGGGGTGGGGACTTAATTATCCCAATATTGCCTAGAGTTTTTGTGTTTGCTCAGCGTATCATTTGTGTTTGTACAGATTAATTCAATGTAACTGTTTTCGGTTGGTATTATAATTTCTGCGGATTAGCTGCATTCGCCAGCAATCAGCATCTGGCTAAAAATTTGCGTCCACTTATCAACAACACATCCTCAAATCGCGTAAAATGTCCGGTAACTGTTGTTCGGTTAGTACGATAATTCTTGGGACTTAGCTGCGAGAGTTTTCTCTCCTTCATGCGACCTGCCGAGGCTGCTCTACGGTGAACGCTTATGAGCTTGCTAATAACGACCGCGTGGCAGGCGGTGCAGCGGCGGCGACCTTCGGGATTCCGCTGGGGGGAGGCCAGGTCGAATCATGAAGCCCTCGTAACCAACGGGGACTCATGTGGTTAAAACGTTCTCATGACGTAAAGCGATAGCTAATGTAAAAGGTGGGTCATGTTTTCCATACATAAGAAGGCCCCCGCCGGACGGTAGAGATACTCCCTGTCAGCTGTTAAGGGGCCCGCTTCAGTGTAAAGATGTTCCTGCCGGCCCGTGACGACGGGTGGCCGCTTTAGGTTGGCAGGAGCATCCTTACAGGCAAGCAGGGGCCCCTTTACACTGCAGCAGGTCCCCTTTAGAAACCGGCGGGGATTCTACTCGACCAGCAGGATCCTTCTTACAGACCAAAGGGAGCCCCACCAGAGGTCGATAGGGTTCATTTATGGGCCGGCAGAGGGCTCTCTCAGACCATGGACTTTTCTTCATGGCACAAATTGTACATTCGGAGCATATTTGCTAGGTTCGTAATCCTTCTGTAATGCAAAAAACATTTTTATTCTGCTTTAATGACGTGTTTCGGGCCGTGTACGGCGCCCCGCGGGCGCCTCCCACTATCCGGAGCACTGCAGAGACCAAAGGCCCCAGTGCTTGGTGCTCCCAAGGCCCTTCGACCCCAGGGTGGCCCGCGCAGCCCCTAGGGACCCGCTTGACCTCCAGATAGTGAGCATGATGCCTTTGACTCCATTGGCTACGCCACTGCCCCCTTGAGGCTTGAAATTTAATGTTCCTCTACACACGAAAATGACAGTAACAAGAATTTCCGAAACTCCAAGATACGTGGCGTAGATCCTAATCCAGTTTTGGTGGGGCACTGTTTGTCCCAGCCCCCTTTCCTTGGCGAAATCCTGGCTAGGTCCTTTCCAATCGCTATCACCCCTTTCCGAAGTGTGGGTGAAATCTTGGGGGGTTGATGCATCCAGACCTTACAATGTCCAGAGGTTGTATTATTAGGGCCATAGCAATGGCCGGAAAGGAACAATTTAAAATCCTAACCAGACCCCCAAATAACTTTCGGAAATCACCAGCACGTGCGAGTCTCCGGCGGGCGCTAGCAGGCCACGGCCGGAGGAGGGGCCGCCAAATCGTCGCGGGCAGCGTCGCCCGACCATGGTCATCATACAACAGTCCAGCGGCGGAGTCAGTGAATACGCCTTCTGACACGCCCAGAGTGCGATCGAACTGAGTCCCGCCACAAATCGTCATCCGATGCCGGCACGCCAGGCGGCGTGCAGGCGGGCTGCTAAGGATATTTCATCTTTTGATATTTGCAAAGACCGGGTAGTCCAAGCTCCGATAACTGGATGGAAGTCACAAGGCAACCCGTCCGTGCACACGCGAAGACTGCGCAAACAGCGACCGAGTGCGATGATCGGGCACAGTGCTGATATTCGCAATGAAGGGTTTCGAACTCATCTTGTGACCCTTATATGAAATGCTTGGAAATTTGGATTCATCCACGACTTTTGACCACGCTGGGAAAGTCCAGAAAACGTACAAGTTGATGGGAAAATATTGTATTTGATACAAAACAAAATCACAGTGTATGTAAGAATAAAATAACACCAGTTACCTAGCAATGCATCCCAGTATGTTGGCTTTCTCTATTTACTTTCATCTCTTTTGAAGTACCGTATACTAACTGTCACACCAACGTGGGAGACTTACTCGGAAATGACACTATACCTAGCGTTTGGGTATATTCACTGGGGCGAGACATTTCGCCAGCAATCAACATCTGGCTAAAAATTTGCGTCCACTTATCAACAACACATCCTCAAATCGTATTGAATGTCCGGTCTCCGAAGTACCCCTTTCCTGAATGCAGTTTGACAACAGTTTTCTAAGAACGCACTGACTGTTACCTGGATTTGATCATGAGCCAGATAACAAAAAACACGAATAGCGAGAACAGGATCAGATAGAAAATGTAGCGGTTGTGACCGGAGCTGGCCATCCGCAGCACTCGCTTCATCGAGTTGCCGAGCAGGCCCCCGGTGGAGTCAAACTCGTTATCCTGGAACACGACAGCCACAAGTTCAGGTGCACCACTGCACCACTCGACACAAATCACACAGACAGCGCAAGCGTTTACGTCACCTGCCTATTAAAATAAACCTCAGGTTTACTGCAAACGCACAAGAAAGGTTTCCAGTCTATGCTTGCCAAAAAAGAAGAAAAAACGCCACCATACACCATAGTGGCATAGAAACCGACAAGAAGCATCAGCAGTTAGAAATGGCTGACACGATGGTGGTGTGCTTTCCAAACATACGCCTGACTGATGATGCAACGCGAAATTTCATGGAAACACAGTTAACCAAACAAGCGTCATCATAAACGAATGAAGCAGCATTTTATGAATGACTCACCATATCCTTCAACATCCGATTCTGGTACCGGACCTCGTTTCCTATGTCGATGGTAAGCTGCAAATAAACCAAACGAGATTTCTAAAGGGAACTCTAAGAAGGACGGGACAGCAGCTGATCCCAGTGTTCGGGACAGACTGTGGAGCTACCCGAGTTAATGCGAAGGACTCGCTATACCCAGATCAACACACATACAACACGCACCTGGGCGGACACTGCATATTCGTAGCCAATCTAGGTTTTGTGAACATACAACATGCTCGCTTTCACAACAGCACAATCTGCGATTGCCTTGACTTAATCCATACCTAAGACGTATCGGCGTGTGTCAAGCACTGGCAAAAAATGGCACCGTTTCTTGCCAGACATTGCAAAGGCCCAGTAATGGCTGTACGCTGGGGCTCACGGTGCGACGCAGAGCATGATAGCGAATGCGATTTGACCCAGTGCGAAAGTATGTGAAACTCAGAGGCACTTCAGCAGTGGGATCCGCGTGTGCCCATCGCCATAGATTTCAAGTAAGCACATCTCTCACAGGAGCTGGTTTTCAACCGGTCAGCTTGAATGAAATCCTAACAGAATGCCTTGTTTACGTTTGGCGCAAAAAGGGAAAACGAATGGGACAATACGGCCAATCGATTTTTGACATTTCCAGAGTTGGAAAAAATGGTTCCAATAACTTCTCCGAGGACCAAATTACACAAAAGAGTACGAAGATCACACACTATTTTTTTTACTATTTTATCATCCGGAACGGGAGTACACAACGAATCATTTTACTATGCGTCACTGAGCGTAAAGTTTTCTGTCAGTCTTAGTGACTAGAAACATCATTTTTTTCTGCGAATTTGTCAACAGATGCAAACACATAGTATTTACCGATTTAAGTGCAGAAACTTTCCCTTTGAGCTCACTCTCCAGAGCATTGTTCTCATCTTCTATGGCTTCATTCCCTCGCGGATGCTGATCTGCTGTCGAAAAGCACAAGTACGCACACAGTCAATCATTATGGAACGTCACCAGCTGCCATCATAAACGCAAGAACATCAGCCGACATTACTGTTGTGATGGGACAGCCAAGCAAAACATATTTCAGAGCTAAAACTGGTCCTTTCATTTACCAAGCTACTCACCGAAATGGACTGTTACACAAATGTCACGAAATGTTGAAACAATAAAATGATGGAGAGAAATGATCCATTACAAATAGGCTGAGATGCATAAAGTTTATACATGACGAGTATTCTGGCTTCTGCTAGTCCAGTTGTAATGACATGATTGGTATATTGACCATAAAGATGTAATGGAAATGAAAGCTAAAATTCCCTCATGTTCTGCATTCAAAGCAATGCAAGCAATGTGTAAAGCATCACCCAGCCAATTAGCAAAACTCCACTAGTCTGCCTAACTTGTATTTGGTGACACCAACCTGGAAAATTTGGACGTCGCATGGCAGCAGGAATATCAGTTGTCACCTGAGAAAAGGGTAAAATTGATATGAAGCCATGCAAGGATTTTATTTTCATCAAATATAAATACAGAAACCCTGATGTGGCTTAATTTGTACATCACACTATCCAAACTTGGCAGTTAGTAGATTTAGATAACAATTTTGATGTTTCACATTATAAACACCAGAGCAAAAGAAAGTGCCAGCACTACAAAGCTCAGACCAAAACGTAATTCTTTTCAGAGCTTAAAGTATGCTATCATTCCAGGACAGGAATGTTACCAGTCTCTGTAAACAACATTCAGTTATTAAGTGACACTTAAGGATGCCATGGTATGTATTTACACTGTACAGGAATAGTAGTGAAGCAATCAAGATGGATGACATCCTGAAAGACAATAACAGTACTTTATTTAGTCTTATAATATGAAAAATTGCAACAGGAAAAAAGCTTGCACATGCCCTAGGATTTGTCTGCAGAATATCTCATAGGATAAACAACAGGATGGGACAATAACAGTACTTTACTTACTCCTACAGTATGAATTTTTTCCCCAGGGCACAGCCAGGCAGGAAAAAAGCCTGGCTGTGCCCTGAGATTTGTTTGCAGAATGTCTTATGATAAAACTGAGTGTGGCACAGCCTTTCATATAAAGAGAATTAAAGATGAGTTATGTTCAAATCACATTCATTTGTTAATATCTATTTTTATCTGCTACTTTAACATATTTCTGGTGAAGGTACATACAGAGTTATGGGATGGGGTGTGAGGTACCAGCCATTTTACACTGGCTTTTCCTCATGGTCAACACCACAGAGTTAACACAAATGTACTGATGTTCAGTATGTTTCAGATGTTCAACTTGGCATCAGAGCACCTCAATGATTTTGCAGCTCCTGTCACAAGTGATGTCCATCCCTCTGCAAAGTGGATACAAACTGACCTATCACACCTCATGGAAGTTTTAGAATTTTCTTCTTCCATGAAAACAACAAAGACATGCACAGTGTCACAGTTACTTGAAAAAAACACTCTACATTAAGCATATGATTTTGCAAGTTCAATTTGATGGTGCAGACAAAGACCGCTTGCCATAGCACACAAATAAGTGTGCTGTGGCAAAAATCCCTGAATGAACAATAAATTCTTCCAGTATATCTCTGAAACTTAGCAGGCCCCCAGCACTGACTGCATGGACTGGTGTCATGTATTGTTGTGTGGTGCACAAAACATTTCACAAGCATATAATATTTCACAGGCATATGGTAGAGATCTCAAAATTAGCATCTGAATCATTCAAATATCAAACCAAATGTTCAGACATGCTGAATGTTCAAATCTTGATTTCAAAATAAGTGGAATTTTTCACCATCCAGTTGCAAATTCTTAAATCTGAAGAACACTCACCTGAATTTCACTCTGGATGCTGAAGATATATGTTGTCAAGATCATGCAGAAAACTAACTGGGGCACTGGCTATCATTTTTGGTTTCTATACATCAGTATAGCTGACAACATGGGGCAGTGCCATCAAGACATGTTGTTCCCCTCCCCAATGTGCACTGATTTGTGCCTCAAGTTTTGTGGGGCAATGGTTACCCCCATGAGTAATCTGATACTTGCTCCTTATCTGGCAAACCTGTTTTCTCCTTGACATCTTTATGTCTATTGCTGTTAATGGAGACAACATAGGGAAAAGGTCAGCCTCCCAATGTACTGATTTACCATGCATGTTCAATGACCTTTTGCACCCATTCTGATTTCTCATGATACAAATCTTTTGCTTCAGAAGCACACAATGGAAATATACTGTGCCAGTGGATAATGTATTCAAGGCAGAGAGAAAAGATACTATTCCAAACTGGTACAGCACTCTCTTCTCAATGCCAGCTGCAGCTATAAGCTCACACAGAGCTAAACTTATGGCAGGGTAACATCAGTTTGAAGAGCAGCTTTGTTATTCAATAGGTATGATTAATATTAATCTGGTTATGAATGTGTTGTATCTATCCTGGTCACATCCTCTTTTTTACAAAGTTCATTCCAACATTTTGCCAGGGTGCTACAGAATCAGAGCCTGACTTGAACAGATTGTTACAGAGAACCTAATATCTACATCCCATTACATAATGCAGCTTCACATAAATGGCATGATATTGTAGTAAACTTCTACCACTGACATCATACCCTGTCCCCTCCTAGGCAACACTTAACCACCACCTGCCCAGTGCTTGGGGTTGGCCAAAACCCTAAAGTTCATAACCTTGTTCATACAATTGAGAATCAGTCTGATTTTTATATACTGCCCCATCATACCTTTCAGGATGTAATGGCACTAACTTTAAAAAGTTCAAACATTTTAACCAAATATACATATGTACCCAGCTAAACATTCAAAGAAAAAACCTAGCCAAATTCTCAATTCTAACTGGGCAGGTAGGGCAATAGTTCTACCCACAAAATGAAAATGATGTTTTGATAGGGGCAATCCTTAAACTGCAAACACATTCCATATTCTGCATCACCCCTATAACATGCACCTGCTACAAAGCATCCCTGCCCTCCTCAATATGAAACTTATGGGGAGTCCCCAACAAAACATGAACATGTGTGGATTCTTATGGCACACACTGTGGTATGCAGTATTCAGAATCATTGTGTTGCAGTAAGTCTGATTGTTAATTATGATGTACAGTGCCTTGGGTTCAAGCAGCCAGCTTTGTCATGTCTTCTGTTTCGTCAAACGTCAGTCAGTTGTCTACCCACTGCAATAAACAATGTTTCCAAGGATATGACACCTACATCACTTTGTTTCTTACACATAAAGTACCATTAAAACGAAGCAAACCATACAAGCATGTGAAAGGAGCAGCCAGAACAACTTACCTCGAATGATGCCGCGCCGCTGAAATGATCACACAAAAACAAAAGAATACACCACAGATTTTGTGGTCATTCGTGGATATGACGTGTCAAGCGTACGTCCAAGCTTACGTCTCTTTCGCAAGATTAAGAAACATCCGAGTCATAAATGTCTACAATTTAGTGCTGCATTCAGCTGCGTAATATGGCAGCGTTACTACGAACATGAATATGCCAAGCTGTTTTGACTTTCCGCCCAGGTTGAAGTTTAGGTGGATGTGCAATAGCCTCCCTCATTCTCCGATGGGAAATGGCGTGAAAAGCAGCAATATTTTTCGTACTTTGGATCTGAGCTGCTTGAAGTTTTCGCTTCGAGCTAAACACCATATATATCCAATATAGGCAATCCTGATAGTTAGATGCGACTTTCACGATTCGTAGGGCAGCCAAAGCTGGAGGCAGGGGAGCCAGAGAAGTTTGAGGGGTCAGATGACCTCTCCTTATGGTCAGAGGCTTATAAAAGTTGGCCATTGTTACAACTTATCGGGGGTTAAAAGGCGATATTTTTATGAAAAAGTATAATCTGCCTTTATTTTCGAAATCTCCAGATGTGCAGCCATTAACCCTATTCCCGGAGGGCTAGACGGTATGGCCGATTCCCGGCAGGGGGGGCGGATTCGGCCCCCCCCTGAGATCTCGAGAACTACTCGTCCGATTTCATCGCAACAAACGGCAATCGATTTGCCGTGACGTGAACTACACTTAAATAAAAAGAAATTTTCAAAATTTTGAAATTTGTGGATACAGGGGGGCAAAAATGTCAAAATGGGGGGTACTTTTGGACTTCTTATAACTCCGTCATTTATGGACCGATTTCAATGAAACTGGCATGAATCGAGAGATTATGGATAGGGCTTTTACCATGGCTCCACAAATCTGAAATTTTGAGAAAATTCATGGGCGTTCACAGGGTTTCAAAAATAGGAGGATTAATTTTCCAACAGCTGAATGAACAAAAAAGGTAAAAACACTTTTTTGGCTTCTGCTAGTCATGCTATGCTAAAGAAGTGCAAATCGTATTGCAATGTTGGTATAATGTTAGCATAGGCGGTGCCAGGGACATGAAAAAGGGGGAACTGTCATGGTCACACGGTCTTCAGATCAACTTGTGACCTTTGACCTTAAATGACCTCCAGTGACCTTGGGGTCACCTGGAATGATCTCGTGTGCATTTGATACTATCTGTAAACGTTCTCAATCACCTGAATTCACTCTATTCCAAAAATTTCATTTTATGGCTATTGCGATATAAGGTACGCGCACGGACATTTTAGGTCATAGCTCCGTGACCCGACCTGATATCAAGCTGAAACTTGGTACACAAGTAGAGGGTACTTTTCTACGTCATATATATCCCGGGTTTGGCATTTAAAAAAAACGGGGCCGAAATTATTGCAAAAAAACAAATTTTGACTTTTGACCTTGACCTGACCTTGTAAAGTGACCTCAGATAAACAGAATTTTCTGTGCACATTACCCAACTATTTAGCTATACATCCATATAAAGTTTTAAGTTGTATCTTAAAAACTCTGTTTTTGGCAAACATTTTCCTTTTACCCTCAACATGGCCAAAAATGACCTGAGGTTCCTCCTAAAAACGTTGCCTGGCTCCGCTCCTGAGCAGAGTAGAATCGTGAAATTTTGTCACAGCGCGTAGAAAGGATAGCTAGGAAAAGTCACCAAGTTTCGTGAAGCTTCGTCAAAAAGCCTGGAATTGGCATGCAAAAAACCTGAGGGGGGGCGGATTTAGCCCCCCCCCCTGCCGGGAATAGGGTTAATAGTATAACCTTCCTCATTTTGGAAAAAATAGAAAATGAAAACAAAATTTCGGAGTCTTCTTATATTAGTGTCGACTCCCCCCCTTTACCAAAATCCTGGCTGCTATTGCTCGTCCTCCTCCTCCCGTCATGTTTGATGTACGGGCCTGAACCAACTGCTATCATATCTACCAATTGTTTGGAAATTAAGAGTTATTCAACGCTAATATTCACTATTCAAACGTTATGATGACCGAGCCAGACCAGATAATGACCGGTGAAAGGCTCCAGAGATAATCGGATCCCCCCGATTTTTTTCTGGCGACGCACCTGATCGCGCTGTCGGAAGGGAAATCACGAAAGCCGATATATCGCACGAAGCAGGAGCGTAGTTTTCCAAAAGTGTGTAGCCATGACGGGCCGTGACCCCCATCCCCAGGCATATAGTCAAGACTTTCCTCAGGGGATGCTAAATATCAAATTTTGTCACATGCCGCTGGCATATGGCGAAATTTATATTTGTAGGAAAAACAACAATGTGATGTAACTGATCCCAACTTTTCCGCGCAAGAAAAAAATATAATGTTTCCTTTTGCAAAATATAGTTGATCACTATTCCGTATTCCTGCGAAGTCGCTAAATATCTAGTGTAGACTGCTTGGTTTAGGGGAGGACGTACCCCTTGCTTGCATCCGCCCTAAGCGGATCTAGGCATCGGAACCATGGTCTTCCTCTCGGTAAAAAACCCGGGCTCAAATGCATTTTGGCGTGGGTTTCTCTCGGTGGTGGGATGTTAACTCTCGTCCGTATAGGGCCTTCTGCATAATGCGAACGTACAGAGGAGGCTGGTACGACCCCCACCGGCCATTTCCGTACAGTGCGTCCTAGAGCGTCGCTGAAAAAGGCAGCACGTTGCGCCTGACGAGATCTCGCGACTGGCATCTGCTTTTAAGGTCTCAGGTCAACGGGTGACCTTCCAGGTCGGGTCAAACTTCAAAAAATTAGCAGAAATGCTGTTTTTTTCGAGTTTAAGCGCAAATGAACGCCAAAGAATAAATGACGATGAAACGAAATGGACCTCAATCAGTCAATTTGTTTGTCAATCAATTATGTCAATGTCAGTTAATTATGTCAATTAATCATCAATCAATTAGTCAGTTTGTCAGTCAATTATGAATCTATCTGTACACCACATGGTTGCTTTTTTATCAATGGAATCTGACTCATGTCATGCCAGGTCAATCCTTGTCATGCGGGGTTGTCGACTTAAATGCGTTCTCGGAGCTGCAGAAGCATTATTGTAGATAATAGCAGATGCTGAAGTAAAATGTAGCATCTCAATAAAGAAGCATTATTGTCGAATAACACACAAAGGCTTTCTTAGGTCATCCAAGATTATCTTGGGTCATCCGAGGTTATCTAAATTCAGTGACCTAGAATGACCTCTGATTAGCTAAATACCGTAGCTTAAATGCCTTAAAAGCGTTGTTTTTTAGCTGAAATCCGACGCGAATTTCAATTTTAGGCATGCTGTGGCACTGAAGACCCATCACTCCGCGGCCGACTCCGCTCCGCCCATCGGAGCAAGTCAGGCGTTCGCTGCATTGCGTTCTCTTTTGGTACAATGAAAGATGAATTGCACCAAAGTTGTATCATTCAGTTCCTTACACCTCAAGCAATCCGAAAATGTACATTGTTTTGCGATACATATTTCTTATCGCATTCCCAAAGATGAAAAGTAACGTTTCCCGTCGTAACTCATGACCTCAGTTTACACCCTCGATACTCCCGGTAGTGAGCATAAGCCTATTAAATCTATGTATAGTCTTATAGAACGTGCAATTTAGAGTCGGTTGATATGATATACTGTATTGTATTTGTGCACTCCAACCGTCTTACATTGAGAAAAAAACTGAGACCGTTGTAAGCCGCCGCGTCGGCGCGCGAAACGGCTGACATGGTTCCATCATGACGTCATAGCTCATTTGATGTAAGATATAATGTCAAGTGTCAGGGCGGAAATGCGACACAGTGGGATAGTGCAGTTGTTCAATCGGAAAAGACAACCATCCTGTTGCGCAAATGGATGGACCAAACTACGCATAAGTAAGGGTAAGCCGTAAGCTATTACCATGTGTGTAGAATCATGGCATGTTAATTATGGCATGGAGAAATAAATCCCTTGAGCCCTAAAATGTGACAATGATACCGTGCTTCAGGCACAAAGCCAGGATTCTCCTCGGGGGGAGGACAAATGTCAGATTATGTCATATGCCACAGGCATATGACAAAATTTTCAAGAAAAGGTAACAATTTTATGCAATTTATCTCATACTTAATGTACAGGGAAACACACAATGCTTGTTTTTGCAACATATATATGATCACTATTACGTATTCATGCGAAATCGCCATGTATTTAGTGTAGACCACTTGGCTCGGGGGGGGTCCCCATGCCCCCCCCCTTGGCCACGTCCCTGCCGTGTTTACAGTATATCATTTAACCCTATTCCCGGCAGGGGGGGGGCGGAATCCGCCCCCCCTCGGGTTTTTTGCTTGCCAATTCCAGGCTTTTTAACGCAGCTTCACGAAACTTGGTGACTTTTCCTAGCTATTCCTTCTACGCGCCGTGACAAAATTTCGAAATTCTATTTTGCTCAGGGGCGGAGCCAGGCAACGTTTTTGGGAGGCACCTCAGGTCATTTTTGGCCATGTTGAGGGTAAAAGGAAAATGTCTGCCAAAAACAGAGTTTTTAAGATAGAACTTAAAACTTTATATGAATGTATAGCTAAATAGTTGGGCAATGTGCATGTGTAATTTTGTTTATCTGAGGTCACTTTACAAGGTCAGGTCAAGGTCAAAAGTCAAAATTTGCTTTTTCGTAATAATTTCGGCGCCGTTTTTTCAAATGCCAAACCCGGAATGTATATGACGTCGAAGGGTGCCCTCTACTTGTGTACCAAGTTTCAGCCTGATATCAGGTCGGGTCACGGAGCTATGACCTAAAATGTCAGTGCGCGTACCCTATATCGCAAAAGCCAAAAAATGATTTTTTTGGAATAGAGTGAATTCAATCGATTAAAAACGTTTACAGATAATATTGAATGCACACGACATCATTCCAGGTGACCCCAAGGTCACTGGAGGTCATTTAAGGTCAAAGGTCACAAGTTGATCTGAAGAACGTGTGACCATGACAGTTCCCCCTTTTTTATGTTCCTGGCACCGCCTATGCTATCATTATACAAACATCGCGATGCGATTTGTACTTCTTTAACATAACATGACTAGCAGAAGCTAAAAAAGTGTTTTGGCCTCTTTTGTTCATTCAGTTATTAGAAAACTAATCCCCCTATTTTTGAAACCCTGTGAACGCCCATGAATTTTCTCAAAATTTCAAATTTGCATACCCATGGTAAAAGCCCTATCCATAATCTCTCGATTCATGCCAGTTTCATCGAAATCGGTCGATAAACAACGGAGTTATAAGAAGTCCAAAAGTACCCCCCATTTTGATATTTTTGCCCCCCTGTATCCACAAATTTCAAAATTTGGAAAATTTCTTTTTATAAAAGTGTAGTTCACATCACGGCAAATCGATTGCCGTTTGTTGCAATGAAATCGGATGAGTAGTTCTCGAGATCTCAGGGGGGGGCCGAATCCGCCCCCCCCTGCCGGGAATCGGCCATACCGTCTAGCCCTCCGGGAATAGGGTTAAAAAAGTAAGAAAACCCATGCACGGGTCATGATAATGGTACGGAATCCCAAACCAATGATTCCCTTTCGTTTGGAAAGTTCCATAGCAAAGGTATACAAAGTTACGTCACTGGCTATTACGGTAGCCCATCAGGCCATATTTTCGTCGTCAACCATGGACGGTCCAGCGCGTGGAGCGAGGTGTCCAACTACCACGTCTTGGGGTGCAAAGTGCATTAGCGACACCTCCGTTTGCATCGATCATAACGAAATCATACCGAAAACAGAGTCAAGGTCGACTACCTTTTCGTTACCTGAAGACATTTCCCTTCTGTTTTGCGCGAAGGATGTACAGTTTTAAACGTTTCCTTGGCGGAAACATGTGAAAACGACACAGACTACTGAAGCTGCTAAATTATTTATCGAGTCGTGGGACCTCATGGTTCTGTTCCTGCAGTTTCATCAAACACGAACATGAAAAACGACGGAAAAAGTTCTAACGCTGGATGACCCGAATAGAAATAAACCGCTTATTTCACTCGTTAGCCGTGACGAATGCATGTATTTTCCATTCTCATACTATCAAATAGGCTAGAAACGAATGTACAGTAGGACGCAAATGAGCCCTGATTCAATGAGCTTCAAGTACTCGCAGACAAAGTTGCATTCGTATCAGGAAACAAGGACTAAGTGTCCCTTCAACGGTGAAAGAGCTGGCAGTTGTTTCCAGTGGCGTCGGAAGATCTGTGGAGATGGAGGGAGGGTAGCAAACGTGGTTTTTACCTCGTTTCTTTCCATGCAACGCCATAGGGTTAATGTTCAATGTTGCCCAAAATTGGGGGAGGGGCGGGCGAGATTGTCTTTCTCTTCTCCCTCCCTCGGTTCTTACGTCCCCCTCCCCCCTTGCTTTTGAATAAATAAAATTCGGCCGCCTGCGACGCACTATTTTTAGCATGAGGACTCGGCGGCGGTGGTACTGACGGACTCTGTATTAGAGTTTTAAGATGTCTTTTAGCTCAGTTGGCAATGTCTTACTGCACATCGTCAACGCGTGCCTGACTGAAATGACGTAGCGGCCTCATGGAAGCACGCTATCGTACATCCCATCTTCAAATCCGTGTTCACTGCAATTTTGCAGTGAATTCCGTGGCCTCGGTCATGTTTTGGGAATGATTGAATGACGTAAAAAGATAAATAAATGACGAAATATAATGGCGGTGACAAAAACTATGAGAATGAAACAACGTGAAAGGACTTATAATGGTCGTCACAAGTCTGTGAACACATCCCATTGAGAAATTATTTTATTGCGAAAAATAAGCGTCTGCGTAAAGAGGGTCGGTAAAAGTAATCACAGCCCACCATAGGGTGTTCCTACCATCAGAAGTCAAATTTCTCATACATGTGTGTGAAAAGAAGATCTTTGTAAACGACGCGTGAAATTAAAACATAAAAACCAGGAAATACATAGAGAATGATTTCAAATTTAGCAAACGAAAGCCACATTCCACAATTAATAAAAATGTAAGCTCGTGCTGGAGTGATTGGGTTTAGGCCGATGAGACGACCAGATCCGCCTCCCCCACCAGCGCACAGAGGCAGACAGACAAACCTCCTGTTGCCACGCGTGTGCCGGCTTCAGCCAGTTCCCTCTTATCCTATCCTATCCTATCCCACCTTCCCCTTCTGCTTTTCTTTTCAAAGCCGCTGCCACAACTGTCCCTCGCTTCACTGTCTTTACGGCCAGTGGCATGGTGTTGTGACTAAGTGTGCGTGTTTTACCGGTGTTAACTTCCTTTCCTTTTGACTCGTGGTTATGACAACCATGACGTGCATTTTATCACTGAACGTTCCACAAAGTACAATGCGATCTGATCGCGGCCGACCGTCCGGCCGGAGGGCGGTATTCTCCGAAAGGATATGTACTGAGCATGGCTGGAGACCCATTTTCAGAACTTGTAACATTAGACCCACGGCAATGACTGGGAAGAAAAGGTCTGAAGTCCTATTCACGAACCCCGCGCCCTCTCCCCCCAAAAATTCCAAAAATCTTCAGCTACGCTATTGAGAGCCCTCCAGGATAACAGGAGGTCGACTAGAGTAATCTGCAGGTATTGGAGCCCACATGACATCCAGAGCGACGGCCCTACCAGGCCGGACTTAAAATTTTGCATGACCTTTATGGTGACTCCTGCTGCATAAAAAGAAATGGTTCCAAAACAGCGCTGGATCCACTGTAGTCAATTGTGGTCACGTTCTGTGCAGATGTATCTGGGAATGAACAGCGCAGGGACGTAGCCAAGGAGGGGGGGGGGCATGGGGGATATGCCCCCCTGAACCAAGCGGTCTACATTAGCATCAATAAAACGACTGGTTTTACATGCATACATACAGGCATGAAAGCGCCAATGAAGCGAGGGAACAAGCTATGTTAGTTATGAGGGTGCAAGTTACAGTACGGAGTACTGTCATTTCATTTTCGACTCCAATGTATGCCTTTAGAAGCCGGAAATATCTGACAAGAAACGAGTTATGTTTGGCGTATCTGGTAGCTCTCATAAGAGCGACAAAAGTGACGCGCGTTGGAACAAGGCGCCAACTGCTGCCGGCGTCCGTCGTCTGCTAGCGGCGTAGCGATAAGCATCTGGTCACGTTCCACGTGTGAAAAGACGGGTTGTGATGACTGCAAGTGCGAAAATGCCCGACGAAATGATTGGAAAGTGGAAAATGGAGTCTAGTGAGAACTTTGATGAATACATGAAAGCCCTAGGTGAGTTGCTTTGCTCCTTTTTGCTTATAATCTATTATGAGCACAGTGTAGCAGTGTACGTCGATCCCGGTTCCCTCTGCCATACATCAATCAGTTTCGGAGAGGTGCTGACGGATGCAGGAATTTGTACGTTATGTGCTTTTCGGGGGGTTTTGATATGTTATTGATTATTGAGTTATTTATCATGGATGAAGTTAATGTTTTTTTTTCTTTTGAAAGAACAGGAAATAAAGTCAAAATGTGCTATGCGTTCCTGCGCTGCGAGTTTAAAATGTTTGCAGTTTTGTTACGCCCTTAAAAAACTGTTTCATGACGTTTCTCACCACTGATTTGAAAAGGTTTGGACAGACACCTCCATGGTGTTTTGATGTTGGAAATTTGGTCATGCTGCCTCCTAGGCACCCCCGTCCGCTGGTCACATTCATCGAAGTAAAACATTAGGAATGGGGAAGGGTCCCCCACTTTTTTGGAAATTCACCAGTAGCCCTCTGAAAACACGTCCTTTTCCTCCTCTCCCATGTTTTTTCGATGCTTCTTCGCTCCTGAGTCCTAAGTTTGGGTTCTGGGCTTCAGATGTGTTGAAGATGTGGAGGTAGTGTGGAATTTAAGACTGGCATACGTTCGTCCATATTTTAGATACGTAGGTGACCATTTGGATCATTGGGGGCATTGGGGACGACTTGGACTGTCTGCTGGCCGCCTCCCTGTATATCCTTTTAACTCGATTGGTCGGATCGACGTCGGCCGTACATCGCCCGGGTCCGTAGGATCGCGTTTATCTTGGATCGCGAAACCATTCCTGTCTGGCACGCTCTGCTCTCGCGGCGACGTGAAAACCGTCGTCAAAGTTCGGATCGGTGAAGACCTCAGAGTAGATGCGTAACTGTTTTCGGTATTGATGCCCAACTGTAAGCCGAAGTGGATAACCGGACAGAATGCAGAAGAGAATGGCGAAACGTAGCAAATGGATTACGTGTGAAGCAAAGAAAACGGCCGAACAGTGTAGCTGCGCATTTCCCTTACCATCAGTGACAATGGCTGAATGAGGGAATGCTTATCACTCAGCAAGATATGCAGGTAATACGTGCGCAGTTGGCCTTCTGGTAATTACACACCCTCGTGGGGGAGGGGAACGTATTTTGCCCCGTGTTTCCTGATCTGTTCGGTCCATTGCAACGAAATTTTGCGGAGGTGTTTCATATAATGATCGTACAATCCCTGGATATTAAGTGATGTAGACCAAGTTAACTGAGGTCAGACGGATTCAGGCAGAAATATTTGGTATCATTTCCTTTTTCCACATGCATAGAGCCGATTGCAACCAAATTTCGTAGACGCGTATAATGAGCTTACATACCACAAAGCGAAGTTGACGTACGACGGATCAGTGGAGGTTAACGCAGGTTATTATTTTAAAATGCTTATTTTTAAAAAAAAGAGCATAACACAATTTGTTGGGTTGTCGGTCGGTAGGACACGCCGATATATCGGTAACTGAAGTGACGTGGCCACAGTATCAGAGGAACCCAGGGTTAGTCAGGGCCAAAAAAGCGAAACAGAGAAACCAAAACAAAACAAAAAGTGAGACAAAAGCAACACAAGAAAGATACCTCAAAGACTAATTAGGTGATCTGGGTATATCTTCAGGAAAGGAACAATGATACATAATGTTTGACCTCTGATGGCCTCAGTTTACCTGACCTAGCTTTCCTTTGCTTTGGCTGTGGGGCACCTGCATTCATTGTGCAATCAAGGCCTGTCCCGTTTCCCGGTGTACAAAATACTGTATTCTTAACACCTGACTTCTGGTGATCTCGATTGGCCTTTCGCAAGTCACTTATGCTTCGGGTAAGTACGGTGATCTTGTGGACGAATTGCCGTCAAAGTTTCGTGGAGATGGAGTAAATATATCTGTAAAAAAGACAAAATGTCTTATGTTCATCATTTGGCTTTGGTTGACCCCGATTGACTTGACCTATTCTACCTGTGCCTTTGGAGGTTCATCTGGCAGTGATTTTCTGCAATGTTTTTTTCTTTTTTTTAGCAGGTTGCGTGGCAGCAACACACGCAACGTCGTGGCCGCCCGGGGTGAGTTGCCAGTTCCGCCGTCTACCACCTATCTGAGTATAGTCAGACGTTTCTGTCCTGAGCGGCTGATGTCAGGCGTCGCCCGCGTACCGTTCCCTTGTCGTGACCCCCTCCCCCGTTTGTGCCTGCAGGGGTGGGCTTCATGATGCGTAAGATGGGCAACACGATGGTGCCGACTGTCGAAATCACCGAGACGGACGGCGAGTACGAGCTGAAGACAATCACCACCTTCAAGACCACTTCTATTAAGTTCAAGCTGGGCGAACCGTTCGAGGAGGAGACGGCCGATGGCCGGAAGGTCCAGGTCTGTGAACAAACGAGGGTCGTCAGGTCAGGTCAGGTCACTAGTTATGTGAAGGGGCTTGAGTTATTAAGATATGTCGGGAAGTGTGTCGTGTAGTATCCGATAGTGATACGGTGTTCAGGACAAAAGTCCAAGACTCAAAGTAATCTGCCAATTGTCAAACGCTGTTGCGCAAACAGAAGACGGAGCGGGACGTCAAACTGAAGCTGAGTGGAACGTCGATAGCATAGAAGGTCCTCGACCTAATGGCGACTTATCATTTCCGCTACTACGTGGAGGTATTTTGCGGAGTATGGGTGACTTTTATTTCTGGAATATCAGACAGGAAATAGTGATTCACGAATTAATAAGCACATTTTTAGTGTCTCACGTCAGTTAAACATTGCTTGTAACTAGAGGAAAGGATTATAATGCCTTGTGCCTCATCCTGAAGACGTTTGCGGGCGCGTATTTTTCAGTTTAGGACTAGAAACCTGCTGCCTCTGCGGCCGTATTTATTCCGTATCGGTCGTGCAGAGCACTTCATCCAAACCCTCCCTGAACATCGCTGCCAGCAGACTGGCTACCCGGACTCGGTGGGGCGGTCCAGCCCTGCCTGTTCCGGGCAGATGACGGCCGCCGCGGAGTGCCGGAGGCGAAACAGGTCGGCCCGCCGCCGGCCGGCGCTCGCCCCGAATAATTACTGCGGCAGACGCGGCGGCCGGGCTGTTAGCTGTGTCCTGCGGTGGCGACAGCACGCCCGCCCGGACGTGCCGCTGCGGCCGACGGCGATAGATGGCCGCCGGCCGCCGACCGTCCGCGGCCCCAGCCCACGGTCCGGCGGCGGAGACCGGGACCAGAACGGCGCGGTCCGGACCCGTCCCGCCCGCCGGCCGGCCGGACGGGCCGCGGGCGCGTGGCCTCCGGCCCCTCCCCTCCCGGCCGGCTGGTGTCGGAGACCAGGACGGACGGCCTGCCGCCTCGTGCTCTGACTCGCCGGGGCCGCGGAGCGGGGACGCCAGACGCGACTGGTTCTGCCCGTCGGTCGGTCCGGAGCGGAGAGCGTGCGGCCGTCCAGCCGCGGCCTCGGCCTCCGCTCCTGTGCAGCGCGCCGCCTGACGTCTCGTCCCCGCCCGCAGGCCACGCTCACGGTGGACGGCAACACACTGGTCCACGAGCAGAAGGGCAACAAGGAGAAGGAGGAGAAGGACTCGGTCATCAAGCGCACCTTCGACGGGGACACCATGACGCTGGTGAGTCGGTGGCGGTGCGGACTGAGGCTCCCGGCCGTGGTCGATAATGCAACGTCTGGGAAAATCCCACAGGCGGAACACATGAACGGGTGGGACACAGTGCCTGGTCGCAGGCCCCACGAGGTGGCGTCACGCCCGAGGATGCGGACTGTCTGGACTCGAGTGCCAGACGCCGTCATCAACGGCCGGAACTCTCCGGTTCGTCCTCGGCACGCGACAGACAGTCATCGGTGCGCGGCAGGGACAGCGCCGGCGCGTCGGTGGGCCGGCCGCGGACGGCTGCCGTCGGCCGATGTTGCTGTGGCTCGCAGGCTACGGCTGCAGGCGCCGTCGGACCCGGCACTGCAGTGAGATTGACGTTTTTGGAAATGAAGCGCAGTTATTGCGCCGGATGGGCCTCAGTTTTTTTTTAGCACGGAAACATACCAGGGATGAATGCGTGTATCTTCTGTTGACAGATGGCCTCTAGTCGAATTGGATGTGCAGTGGCGGGACGATGTGATCCTTCTGTTCGCCTCTTCCGTGTCATTCAGAGCCTTTTCCATCGCTGGATCAGGACCGTGCTAAGTTTGCAGAACATTCAGAGCACGTGCCGGCCTACTGCGAGTTGTTCGATCGGGAACTCTGCCAGTATGCCTTAACAATGTTTTGCAGACAAATGCGGTCAGGTGTACGCAGAATTCGTCAAAGACTCCAGAAAATAGTTTTGGACTATTGATGTCGCGCGAAGACCTATCACACTCATTTCTCACATGCATTTCAATGAACCAAGTAAATTTCAATTTACGAAGATGGTTGGCTGTAGATTGTTAGTAACACTATAGATATAAAACACTTGTTTACCAAAAATGATAACTTTGAAACATTCTCGGAAACATTAGAAGTAACTGATGATGTATTCCCAACAACAGAGTTTTGAAGGACAGTGACGCTTGTATACCGAGGGAGCAGCCGAGTCGATAGGTGCCTATCGAGCATCCATCTAGACCCAAAAAATAGAAAAAAATGTTTGCATAGCTACGCCGCACAGCTGGTGGAGGCTTTCGCAGTTCAGTCGATGCAGGTGTTAGCGAACACTTGTAATACTCATGGGGCCCAGAAGCTTGACATGTGGACGAGTTGATCCTGACCAGTTTATTTGCGCCGTCGATGGCATTTGACGCATTGAACCATTTCGGTCCTGAAAAGATATTGTGAAACTCCAGCCAGTAGTGATCGCAAGTATCGTGTGTTCATTTGATTTTCACCGTAATTGGCGTCACGTGCAAATTATGTCATGTCGCGCGCTGCTTGTCCAAGGCCACCAATGGTAATTGCCTCGCAGTTTTTTTTTTGCTCCGTTACAGTGTTTGCACATGTCTGTGTTTGTGTGTGTGTGAGAGGGTTGGGGTTCGGAGCTGTGGGAGCGTCAGCGTTCGGCGGAAGTCTGGGGCGACAGATGAACTGGCCTGCTGTTGCCTACCGCCCCCCAGAGTGGCCGACTCCTGAACGCTGGACCGTTGGGGACCCAGGCGGAACGACGTTTCCCGCTGCCACCTGACCAGCCGTCCAACAGTTACGGCGAAATTTCCAATGGCGCGGTGATCAAGGCTTGAAAGCTGAAACCTGTTCCCTACCGAACCGTGGAAAATCACCACGATCGCTTCCGCTGCGGCCGCGAATGGAGACAACAGTAACAGACTCGCTGGCGTAGTCGTAGGTAATTTCCGACGCACGCCTCCAACATCATTCGCTACCGCGCAAGTCAGGGAGGGCGGGTGACGGCGTCTCGGCCGGCGGCCCGTCACCTGTCCCGGCCGCTGCCGTCCGGACCGACGGCGGGCGAACTACCCTTCCCCTGTATCGGCGGCGCGACAGCGACAGGTGGCGGCCGCGCCGCGCCGGCGGAGCCGCCGCCGGCAGCGGATAGCCGCCGGCCGCGCCACATCCGCCGCCGGCTCTCACGCCACCGTCGCGCCACCGTGACGTCACTTCCGGCGCCGGCGCGCGCTGATCGTGATCGGTGACTGGTCGGGACGTGACTCCGTCCGGCGGGGGTGGGAGCCGGGCCCGGGTCCATGACGGTGCCCTCGCGACTTTTCGCTGAGTTGCGCAGCATTCCCCCATCCCTCCGCTTGCTTGCACGCTAGATGTGCTTGGCCACCGCGAGTCTGTCACGGTCCCGCGGTACAGTCCGTCTCCGTGTGGACGTCTTCCATCTGCAGCCTGTTTCCTGCGGCCACCACCACGGCGGCTGCACCCGCCTCTCGGGCTCGGCGCCTGCGGCCGAGGCCTACTGCCGTGGTCGGAAGAGGTCGGGGCCAGCTACTGACCCCAGCGTCCAGCTTCTCACTGTCCAGTCTTCCTGTGAAGCGGTACAGCGCCGAGAATGTCGGCGTCTTCCGTCGGCCCTGTGGCGGTGTCTCCGGCGACTCTGTCTGGAAATAACGGACATCCACGCAGCCGTCACGAATCCAGCCGTATTAAAGCGGCCGCTCGAAACAAGCAGCGTCACGTCTGTCGCCCGTCTGTTCAGGACAGACCGAGCTGCTCGAACTTCGGCGCTACCACGTCGTCTCGGCCTCTTCGTCGCCCTTCTCACGCTGTGCCGCGGTCGTGTCTGTGACGTCATGTCTCTGTCCTGTCTGTGGTCTGAACTCTGATGTCGTTTACACGGCTCTGACGTGATGTCTCGTGTGTGTTGTCTCGCTGTCTAGTGTGCGTAACCATATGCTGTCTGTGCTCTGTTTCACGTCCGTTTTTGATGTTTTGTCCATGTTAAAGGTCCTCCATGAATTTCGCTACTTATTTACCTGCCATTTCGTACCCCGGAAACATCTTTTTAAAGAAGTGCTTGTTGCTCTTAACCATGAGCGAAGCGTCGTGCGAGACCTTTTTCCCCTCGCCTGCCCTGACGTGATTTTTGCGAGGCCCCGTATGCTTAAGGCTTGTCCGAGACGTGCTGTGTCTACTCTATTGGATACTTATTCTTGACGTTTTGGTCTCTGCTCCGTTTCAGACTTGCACCGTGGACGACGTGACGGCCACCCGAATCTACAAGCGGGCCACGTAAACGGTCGTGCCGCCCGTCACGCCGGCGCAATGGCGTCCCCCCTTCCAGTCACCGGAGCTAGTCAGCCCCGACCGGCGGCCGTCGTCTGGACGGTCGCCGCGCGTCGCTGGCGCCGTCGCCCGCCGCTCGGTTCTTGTCACGAAATCTACCGGAGGAAGCCGCGGAATTTCGCGGGCCGGCTGTTTCGCGGCGCCGCGCGGCCCGGCGCCGCGATGGGGCGCGTTCGCGCGACGGGGCGGCGCCGCGGCCGGACGCTCGCAGGCGTTTTGTACTCGCGGTCCCGCCCTGTCTTGAGAATCTCCAATACACACGCCACGTGTCGTAACTCAGATCAGCCTGGTGTCTGGTGCGCGGCGAGCCGGCGGCGGAATCGGAGGCGGCGTCTGCGGTGATCACGTGACAGCCGTTCCGGACGGCGGCGTGTCGCGTTTCGCCGCCGGCGGTTCCAGACGCCGCTCCCGACCCTGGACCTCGACCGATTTGTCGAGTCGGCGTTCCGTGGCGGTCCGGCCGCTGAGCCTGCTGTCGCCGCCCGTGCGGCGTCGGTGGCAGATGGCCGCTCTCGGTGCCCTTCGACTGAGTAGGGCGCGACAGACCCCCCCCCCTCACGCGGAGGGGAGCTCGACGAGTATGGCGGGCCGCCCGAGCCCGGCTGTCGGTTCATGCTGCGAAGGGGCGGGGGAGTCCGGCGGCGCCTCGCCCGGTATTGATTTTGCTGTGACGGACCCGGCGCGAGGCATTACCCGCGGGACCAATGAGACGCGGCGGTTCACAGATAGAGCTGCAGGATTTCGGCCCGCCGCTGGGATAAATCTGCCGGATTCGAACACTGCCTTTGAGTATGGCCGCCGGGGGAGATTTGTCGCCGCCAGCAAGGCCAAGCGGCTGCAGGAATATAATACCCGTATAGTTTTAGAAACGGGACTGCGGGACCGGCATCTTCGCGTCCGCGTTTATGATGTGAGAAAACGATGGGGGTTCTGCGTGGCATCCAACGCACTCTGGGACGGAAACGTTCTCACGCGTTCAATACCAAGTCGCGTTCCAAAGGCCGGCAACATACGTCTGCCAGGGATATCGATTTCTGTTAATGATTGGGAGGCCGAGCCGGGAGTCCGACAACCTAACCTCCCCTCAAATGTGGGTTTCTCAGCGGATTTAGCCCACTCTATTTTGATCAAGGGAAATTTATAAGTTTTTTGTTACCATTTACCAAATTAAAAAGTATTTTTATCGTCATATATATAGTTGTGTGTATATATATATATATATATATATGTATATATATACATATGAATATAAGATAGAATGATAGGTATATCGTTTTGGAATTTATTCTTTACTTTCTGCTTATCCCATTGATTTCGGGCGTTCTTTTCATCATTAGTATTCATTTCCCTTAAAAACCGGCAAAAAATGTTGGGTGGGCCCAAACCAACGTTGGATGGGCCCAAATCAACATTGGGTGGGCCAGAGCTTCCTCACAAGGATACAAATCGACACCCCTGGTATCTGCTGCACGGTTAAAACTAGTTCCGTGTGCAGTCATTCCGTCAGTCTTTTGAACGAAGTTTTACCCTGCTGTTGTGGGCAGGGCCTATTTTAAGGAAAAATGACTGCGGGGGCAATTCTGCGAACGAGACGCATTGGCTGAGACCACCCCCGCGGGCATTTGTGTTCTTAATGAATTCTGTCCACTTCATATATATATATATATATATATATATATATATATATTCTTGAGGAAAGGGCATATATATATATATATATATATATATATATATATATATATATATATATAAATGTTTTCCTAAGGAAGGCATATATATATATATATATATATATATATATATATATATATATATATATATAAGGGCGAATTACGATGAACACTTCCACAGCGCTCTGTCATTAACTGATATGTCTTTTGGAGGAAATCATGTGTGCAAAATATGGCCTTGGTCCAGCACTCTTAAGCACTTTCACACGAAGACTGTATGTCGTTTGTGCTGGATTTTATTTTATTTCAATGAAATTCGCGCCGGCTTTTGTGCATTCCGAGCCCATTAAATTCAAAGAACACCATTTCATTTATCCCCAGTAAGAACTCATTCTCCATGGACTTGTGATCCCTGGGAGATTCGCTCAGGGAGAGATGTGTCTGAAATGCCCCCAAACGTGTTTTGTGCTTCAGTTTTTTAAACCAAGCGCACGATATGCATAAAATGCACATCATAGTACTCCTTTTGACACACTGGATCGAAAGACACTTCGCATTCTGTCTCAGGTCATAGGTCACTGGCCCTGTCGGCAGCAGTGTGGCTTAGGTGGGAATGATACTTCAGTCCTCTTAGTGGTCTCGGGGTTCTGGCGACGATGCTGTTCGACGACTTGCAGCAGGTACTGCTTTTGCCCTTCATCCTTCGTTAGTACCTTGTTGTATACTTGATAAGAGCCGCAGCTCGTTCTGGCGAAGTCGCTAACTACCGCGATCGCGCACAGGACTTCCTTAGCGTTCGTGAAACCAGGTGCTGTCTCCCAATCAGCGGGATCGGCGGCAAAGAAGTCCATGTTGATGCCGTAGGCTTTCAGGTTGCCCACCGACTTTGCGGTAATGAAGTCGACGATGATCTTCCTGGGACGAGAACCTTTTTTTCTGCGAGATCCACCTGCGCTCGCTGGGAGGACTCTCCGATCCCAGTTCCTGGAGTGCCGCGATCATCCTCGTCTTCATCTCACACGGAACGCCTTCGTCGAAGAACGACACACCAGCCAGTTCTTCGCTGGGGCACCATAATAGGTGATTGTTATGATAAATCATATGTCGACTATAATGTCATAATAGATAATGGGTGATCGGCAAACTTCTTTGGAGATCCCCTTCAGATTCATTCACATCAGGCTTCGCAGAACGGTCAGGTCGTGCACGGAAACGACTGACTTCCAATGAAGAGCAAAACCATGCACTGACGTACAAAACAACCATGAAAGAGACGAATCTTCTGGCAGCTGCTTCAATTAACAGAGAGGCTGATGGCAAAGCAAGACGCGATGGCATCTTCTGGCACGTTGGAGAGCACCTGGCTGGGGAACTTGATTCCCCTGGAAGCTGTTGACCAAAGGGGATAATCGATACCTCAAAGAACCAACGAAAATCACTCTTCTGGATTTCGGCGGCTTCGGCAAAGCATGAGCGGCAGCGAAAAACGTTCCGTCTTCTAGGCGATCGGGAATTTTCCAATCAATGAGCCCCATGCCTTCTCGAACTTTGAACAAGGAGATCCCGGTCAAGTACAAGGACGAACTCGAAGCGCGTGGATGACGGCGGAGCTTTTCGAGGTGTTGCGATGCGTGGGACGGACGACTCGGCCAGCAGGGACGCAGAGTGCTGCTCTGTCTCGATAACTTCTCTGGCCACCCTCCCGAGCTCGAAGCTAGACAACATCCAACTGGTCTTCTTCCCACCCAACACGACAGCCAATTCTCAACCAATGGATCAGGGAATCATAGAGAACCTTTTTCAAGCGCCACTACATTTGAAGTTCCTGCTATGCCGCCGGCTCGAGGCCATGAACGAGGGAAAGAATGAGTTTTCAAGTTCACATTGCTCGACGCTCTACAGGTCGCCCGGCGTGGTCAGGTCTGCAGGTCAGCGAGTCGACGATCAGGAAATGTTTCGCGAAGGCCATGTTCATCGAAGAGGAGATCCAAACTGAGCCAGAGGATGCTGAGCTGCTCGAGATCTGGGAAGCTCTGCCTGCCGAGGAAAAGATGCAAGAGAACGAGGAGATCGAGCTGTCTTTCTCGAAGCCGACGAGCGCCTCGCAACTGGCGGGTCTTGCACGCTGGAGGAGATTGCGGAGGAGATGCTGCGCAGCGAGGAGCCGGTGGAAAGCGAAGACGACGAGGTAACTGTCGAGGAGGAAATAGTTCCGTTCGAGGAAGCCCAGCACGCATGGAGCACCGTCCGGAAGTTCATGCAGCAGAGAAGCGGGAAGCCCGGTGTGATGCAAGCGTGCGATCGGCTAGACAACGAGATGCACGAGATCCGCCGAAAGAAGATGCGCCAGCCGACGATTCTTGAGAGCGTTGGGTTGAGTTGATGGGTAAGTTGAGAGAATAAAGCCGTTTTACAAACCCTCGTTACTATGCCACTCTCGCTACTATGCCACTTTCGCTCGGTCCCCACGGGTGGCATAGTAACGAGATTTGACTGTATGAATATAAGATAGAATGATAGGTATATCGTTTTGGAATTTATTCTTTACTTTCTGCTTATCCCATTGATTTCGGGCGTTCTTTTCATCATTAGTATTCATTTCCCTTAAAAACCGGCAAAAAATGTTGGGTGGGCCCAAACCAACGTTGGATGGGCCCAAATCAACATTGGGTGGGCCAGAGCTTCCTCACAAGGATACAAATCGACACCCCTGGTATCTGCTGCACGGTTAAAACTAGTTCCGTGTGCAGTCATTCCGTCAGTCTTTTGAACGAAGTTTTACCCTGCTGTTGTGGGGTGGTACGGCGAAATGTCCGGCTGGCTGTGGCGCTGCAGCCGCAGTGCTTTATGTAATTGGCCAGTAGCGTTATTTATTGCCATGTGAAACACATTTACCAGGGACACGGCACTAAGCAGAATTTTTCGATGCGTGAATGCTGCCGCTGCTTGACAAAACACGCGTCTCATGTTTCAGCCGTGAGAACTGGGCTGTTGGAGGGAGAGAGTGGGTCCGGGCGAACGACGAGGGTCCATTTTCAACTCAGTACCTACTAGTGGAGTGAGGCTTCTCCGTTGTTGCCAAAATGCGCGAGTACACCATTTTGCCAAGGCGACACGGAGTCTGTTGGATGCGCCGTAGTTGTGCGTGCAGAACAGTTTGCAAGAATCCTTTGAAAATGGAATAACCGCACTGTCACCGGCTCGGCTGCCTCACAAAGACGCGAACGAACACAAAGACGGAAGGAAATATGCGCATCATCTCGGTAACATGGCGCGGAAATAACACCGTCCTGTTGGCGAGGAATTGTACTAATGCCAGGTTTCTTGTCTGTAGTCTATTTATTAAGGTCAACAACGGCAATCATACAATTAAAAAGATACTGAATAGTATATATCCAAATACATATGCCAACATACAGACACCGACAGTCATTGAGCATTCAAAAAATGACTCACTCGTGTACGGCAGGTCTTTAAATCGTTCGGTGCAAGCTTTTTTGATTGATATTTAGTTTTGGGGCGTGCCACGACCACCGGCGCAGCCAAAGGGGGGCCCGTTAGGCCGACTCCCCCCTTAGGCCCGCATTTTTCGTGAAAACCTTTGCACATCGTCTTCCCAGCGGCGGTTTTCCTTTGACTTCAGGTCACACTGAGCTCCACCCCCCAGGAAATCCTGGCTGCGTCCCTAGCTACGACCTACTGGCAATTATGCGCCGCTTGTGAGTTACATTACTTTAGAGTGTAAGTAGCGCCATTTTTAAGACAGGCAAGTGTTCTGTATAGCGTTGTAGTGGGAAAGAGTAGGAGTGCAAGTAATTAGTTGAATTTCAATTTACATGCGTGCAGCTAAATTTCAGAAGCCGCTTAGAAGACCGGCTAGGGCGAATGCCACCGTGAAGAGGGGGCAAGACGCGCAGGGGAAGGGAAAGGGAGCCGTCCCCTCGGCAGTTACAAGTGTAGCTACTTTGCGCGCAAAAGATATTGGGTTATTACGCCGCGCCGCGGACTTTAAAGCACTAGTCGAGACATCGAAATGCAGCGGAATGCCACTGCGGTCCATCTTGCTTACACCTGCGGCGAAGCTTTCAAAGATGGAGCGACGTCTGCCACCAAGCGCCAGCAATCGGAGAACATCCGAGGGCGACTGATAACTGGCATAAGACTGGCCTAAAGTGATCCGACGCGGTCTTTTTTGCACATGTTCTAGTTCTTCAGACAAATGCGAAGTGAGCTCACGTTCAAAGACGACATGCAGCTGCGTATTCTTAAACTGGGAGGATTAAAGCCGTAAAAACTGAAGAGATGTAGATGTATAAACCATGAAAAATGACGCCGTATTTCGGTGACCTAACACGATCTCAAAATGTTTTCCTTTATGGTAATATCCTCTTTTAGTCAGAGGTTATTACTTTCACGGTATTTCGCCTCGAAAACTTGTAATAAAGCGTTATTGATTCCACTTGCCTCAGAGGACCTAGCCGGGGCCGTCAATAGGCAGATTACCGAACAACTAACGTCGCCGGACTTTCCTCGAAACAGATCCCGCGGCGTGGCGGGACAAAGGCCGTGACCACAGAGCTCCGGGCTCCCCAAGTGCCAAGGAGCAGGGTCGGGCGCGCGTGACTCATGGTCCGTCAGGGGCGGCGGGTCGAAGAGGGGAGGGACGATGGGGACGATCGCCCCTCCCCTGAGGCCTGAGAGGGCCCAGACTCAGCCATGAGACGGGAGGTTCACGGTGTCTCTGAAAAATCCTGCGGGTTCTTGATGCTGTCAGGGTACGGGGGGGGGGGGGCTCCGGGAGTGTTAGATGGTCCCTAAGACGGTAGAAAAAACCCTGCAACGCCCAAACGACCCCTGAGACCGCATCTGGGCCTCAACACGGCAGAGCTCCCCAGAGACGCCGGAAGGATCACGGGCTCATGAGACGGCAAAGATGATGGCTGAGTCCATAGAATGGCACAGGGGCTCCATGAGAATGCGGGCCCCGAATGGGCTTCACGGGCCTGCGTGAAAAGCTGAAGGTTTCTGTTGCAGCCAGGGGACCTACAGAAGTGCCAGTGAGACCCAGAGACGGCAAGATGGCCCTTAAGATGGATAGAAGGTTCCAGAAACCCTCTAAAGGCCCCTGAGACCACAGGAGGAGCCTGAACACAGCAAAGGGTACATGAGACCGCTAAAAATGCCAGATGGCCTACCCCTGAGAAGGCTAGACCTTAAGAGGATGCCTAGCACGGCATACGGAACCCCTGGTCAGCAAGAGGAGCCCCTGAACGACGGGGATTCATCAGTGACCTTTTCAACCTTAGGAGGGGCCCCAAATGAGCTACAGTGGTCGTTTTGAAAAACCTGAGGGGTTCTTGATGTACTCAGGGCCTCTGGGAAGGTCAGGTGAATCCTGAGACGGACAGATGGGTCCCTACACGGCAGAGGACCCATGAGGCTGCCAAAAAGGTCAGGAGGGTCCGTGCGAGGGCAAAGACGATGAAAGGGCCTCTGAGACGGCATGAGGTTCTGTACGGCCAGAGGGCACGCGAGTGTGTTAGGCGGACTCCTGGCATGGACAAGGTTCCCTGGGACTGCCAATGAGGACCCTGGAGCGCCAGCAAAGGTTCCTGATACGGCTAGAGGGGACCTAAGACTGTCAGATATACTCCATGTAACCGATGTACTCGATGTGACCCCATGAGCCACGATGCAGCCACAAAAAACGTAGGAGACGGTGCACATGACACTGCTCAGAGGCCATGTGATCTCGAAAAGATCTTTTGTAGCTGCCAGACGGCCCATGAGACGGCACAAATGCTCCCTTGAGACGACAAGAGGGGTGTCTAAGACAACCGGGGTCCGCCGAGACTGCTAAAGAGGGGTCTCTGAGACTGTTAACTAGCAGTCTCTAGCAATAGGGGCTCCTGAGACAATCAGAGGGCCCCTTAAACTACTTAACTCTGGTACGTCCAGACAAATCCTGAAACGGCCAAAGGAAACTAGTTTTCTTTAGCCGTAGGGACCCCTGAGGCGATCAGAGGGGCCTCTGACACCACTTGACCATGGGACGTCTAGACAGCTCCTGAAACGGACAAAAGGCCCAGAGGACTGCCAGGGGCGCCTCTTTACGGCAGAGAGAGACTTGTAGAGGGCCTTTGTTACTGTCTGAGGGACTCCTTAGACGGCAAACGTATTCCAAGGACGACAGGAGCGACCCGAGATGGCCAAAGCGTCCCTGAGACTGCCAGATGGGTCCCTGAAACTGTCCGAGGTGCTCCTAAAACCGCCAAAGCAATGCCTGAGACGTCCCAAGGGACACGTGAAACTGTAACGGTAAAAGGAGCTTAAGACCACCAGAGGGCCTTGACACGGCAGACGCCCCGAGGCCACCAGAAATGCCCCTGTAACACAGCCAGAGGGAACCTAACCTAAGCTGACCTGAGCTGGCAAAAGTCTCCAGAAACTGAGGGGGCAGGGTCCTGGACCGTCTGTGACCGATTACCTAAAAACTAAGGTAAGGACGCGGGATTCCGAAAAGAGGAAAAGACGCACCCGCCTAAACTCTCGCTTTTTACCGATATTTCGGCCACTTTGTGCGACAACAAAACGCAAAATTTTCCCACATAAGGCGGCGCGCTTAAATTTTTTCTGTTACTTTGCATGGTAAAACGTAAAGTTATATGAAATTTTTCCCTCTGGACCCGAGTGGATCCACACATTGTCATGTCTGGAGAACAAAAAATGGGGGGACGGCCGGAAGGGGGCCAACGCTGACCGTCTGCCCTCCCTTCCTTGGCGAAGTTCTGGACCCGTCCCTGCTGTCCGTGACGAGACTCCGAGTCCTCGTGGAGCGCGGAGTGTGTTTATACGCGGGCGGGGGGGGGGGGTGAGGGGAGGAGCATGGAGCGATAATACCGGAGCACGGTGATGCGTGCTTACCTTGGCGACTCGGCGACCCGACAAACCGCACCGCTCCGCCGGGCGACCACGCGGCGGCGGCCACGCCCGGTCTGCCAGGCTAATCGGCGACCCTGACTCTGGGTGGCGCGGTTACTCGGCGGCCCTGACTCTGAGTGACTCAGTTACTCAATGGTCCTGACTCTGGGTGGCCCGGCTCCTCCATGGTCCAGGTTTTCGACGCCCTGACTACGGTGAGCGGCGCCCCGATCTGTCCGATGATCCCGACCGTCTGATCACCGACTGTCAGGTCAATTGAATGTTAAACCGGTTTGAATGGATTTTGGGGTCATATAAGGTCAGTGACCTAACTAGACCTTGGAAATGTGTTGGAAACCAAAACGTAGCTCAGATATAGAAAACTGCTTGCACTTCCGACAGATTTCGTAAACCGATGACCTAGTATGACCAGACAATATCTTCTCTTATTAACATGCGGAAAGGACGCGAGGTCAGCTTTTCGATTCTTTACGCGAACCGTCCACTGGCAATTAAAAAAAACCTTATGATGGTGGCAACCAGTCCCATCGTCCGGCGGGCGATAACGAAGACGCCAGTGTTGGGGGAGGGGAGGGCACTTGGGTCCGATACTTGAGGACGGAGCGACTCGGCGGCGCCCAGTGACGGTCGGACGCTGCGGACTTCAGCCCGGCACTCGACACCGGAACGCCCTCACCGGCGGCAACTGGAGCCGACCGACGGCCACCGCTTCCGGCCAGTGTCGGCCGCGCCTGACCTCTGCGGCCGACCCGACCGCGGGTCCGTCCAGGTCGCGGGTCAGTCCAGGCCGCGGTCAGTCCAGGTCGCGGGTCAGCCCAGGTCGCGGGTCAGCCCAGGCCGCGGTCCGTCCAGGCCGCGGGTCAGTCCAGACCGTGGGTCAGCTCAGACCGTGGGTCCGTCCAGGCCGTGGGTCAGTCCAGACCGCGGGTCCGTCCAGGCCGCAGGTCAGTCCAGACCGTGGGTCAGTCCAGACCGCGGGTCAGTCCAGACCGCGGGTCCGTCCAGGCCGCGGGTCAGTCCAGGCCGTGGGTCAGCTCAGACCGCAGGCCAGTCCATGTCGTGGGCCAGTCCAGGCCGCGGGTCAGTCCAGACCGTGGGTCAGTCCAGACCGTGGGTCAGCTCAGACCGCAGGCCAGTCCATGTCGTGGGCCAGTCCAGGCCGCGGGTCAGTCCAGACCGCGGGTCCCTCCAGGACCCGCCGGACGCTCCCTGGGAGCCGCCCGCCGCCCGCCGCCCGCGGACGGCTGGACCGCGCTCTGGCGCCGGACGCCGGGACCAGGCGGCGCGGTGCCGTCCGTTCGGGGCAGAAGGGACGGTGAGTCACACGCGCTTCCTGCTGGAACAATAATCGCAGCCAGTCTGGCGGGCGCCGACAGCTGTTCGCGCGGACCGGCAGCGCCCTCCCCCCTCCGCCCCGCAGCTGGCCCGTCTGGCCCCACCAAACGGGGGAGGAGGGGTGAGGACAGGACCTCGAAAAACGCGGCGTACGGCGAGCCTCTCGTTTTCACATTTCCATAACATGAGGAAGTGGGTGATGTCAATGGGGATGCTTCATTTCTTTCGAGTATATTCGCTGACAGACGGACGCCATGCAGTGGCCCTTCCTTGACTACATCTGGGCGCCCTCGACGTTTCACGGCCCGATCAATGGTGACGACGATGAATCATGACTTGCATATCTGGCACTCCTAGTTCACTACGGTCACGGTACGTTAAATATTGACACGTTTGCCCTTAATATTTGCTCCATTGAGACGCGACAATTGAGTCAACTCTCCTGCAATGTTACTGGGCAGTTTCGACAATCGCGACAGACGGAAAAATACGGGGCTTTATCTGGTCGCATTGTTTGCGAAGGGCCCTCTCAATCTCCTATGTCATCTGAAAGAGATGCAAAAACCGAATTACCACTCGACCCCAGCGTGGCGTAAGCACAGACAGTCTGGTCGACTTTGCCCGGCGTCGGCCACGTTATCTGAGTGCTGAGTTGATGAGCACGGCTCCTCGAGACCCTCCGCACCACTCCTTGTCCTGCCTCGGCCCGAACTGCGTCCGCGCCGCACACGCACCCACCATGGTCAAGTACGATGGCGAGTACAAGCTGGCTTCGTCCGAGAATTTCGACGAGTACATGAAGACCGTGGGTAAGCGGCAGCTCATTCCGATTCCGCTCTAACGACGGGTTTATTTGTGACAGAAATCAACCACCGTATGCTGCGCAGCTTGTTCAGGATTTCGTAGCCATCAGATTTACTGAAAATCCTTATGTGCTGAAAAAAGAGCGGTTAATGACCGCGGAATAACAGTGACTACGACCTGGCGTTTCGTTTTCATGGTCTTTCGCTTCATCGCCTGGCATGCACACTTTAATGAATCAAGCCCCATCAGCCTCCCCTTGAACATTGTTCACGTGCGGCTGTGAACGTCATTCTTGCGTAATACTACGACGCACTGTATCGCATGTTCTGACGGTTTTGCGATCTTTGACTGCTCGAGAGCGCGGACCAACCATCCGCTGACGGTCAGCAACGACTGCGACCTTGACCTTATGGAGACGTCTGACTTGATCCGTTCCTCAGGGGTCGGCCTGGTGACCCGTAAGGCCGCCAACGCCGCCTCACCCGTCATCACCGTCACTGTGAACGGCGACCACTGGAAGCTCAAGCAGGTGGCCTTCAAGACGCACGAGCAGGAGTTCGACCTGGGTGTGGAGAAGGAGATTTCTACCCCTGACGGCAGGAAGGTCAAGGTCAGTGGATGTGTCCGGATGGCCGATACAACTCAGGTCACAGCGGCACGACTCGTCCTGCAGCCTTTGACCGTTGGCGATGTATAACGGCGAAGACGCCGGTCATGCACTGTCTTTTCGTCTCAAGCATGCGGATGTAGACGATTGTTGGAAACAGCATCCCGGAGGAAAAGACGCACTCAGGCAGCCGCCAAATGAAAACCTTGTCTACCACATGTCTCTGAGATGTCTGTTGCCACTTCCCAGGCCTATGGGGAATTTTGTAAATTACGTGGAACTAATGTTCCGTTTCCTTTTTACAAACATTAAGGAACAGTGTTAAATTTTGCGGCCTCTTTTTAAAATTACAAAGCATTTTTTATTATAAGTTTGATCCAAGTGGTTTAAGACGGCGATGCTAGGTATCGGAGCGCGTGCTAAGCAGAGCTTGTTGCATAGGCGCCGACCCCTACACCCGATCGTGCAATTCCAAGTAATGGCTGGTTTTGTGGCGAAAGCTTAAAACGTCGACAATGGAGCGACACGATCGTGCTCTAGTCAGCCTGACCCTATGTTGGCCAGTTGCCAGCTGACCCGCGGGCCAAATATCGAGCGCTGAAGCGACTCGAACCCGTCTTGCCAGGACGATGAGACCGACTCTCCACCAAATGAGCTACTGATCACGGTGGCTTATTTGTTCGCATTCCGCTAAAGTTAGAAGTAAGGAGCAGTATTTGCTTTTCGGTGCACGCCCAAAAAAAAAACTTATTTCCACCGCAGTAGTCCAGCATTGCGCTGAGGCGACCTCTGAGCAGGCCTCTGATTCAAGTATTTGCGGGTAACGATTGATGATATATACCGTATTGGCACTGGCCATTTTTCGGCATCCTCATTGCTATACGTGCTTCAGGTAGGGAAGATCGCCTGGCTAAACATTGCGCGCGCTGTGCTGACTGCAACATGCCATCCCCACAGGCTGGATATATCTGACGTTTTGGGAGGGACAAGTATTCCTTTCTGGTCCTCCAGCGAAGGTTGCTCTGAGCATCATTAGGCTGCTAGGCATCGAAGTTGATTAAACGGCTTGGCATTAGGCGACAGATACCGTACTTTGATAACGGTCACGCCTGTAATGTAGTGGAGCACCCTCAGCGGGCGACTGCCCTTTCACGGACCGAGTGAACCCGCACAGGTTTTGATCCTGTCCGTCGCACGCCGATGCTCCCGAGAACTGCCGCCGGACTCGTGTATTGGACGATGCGATCTCCGTGGAACGGGTTGCCCTGGTCCGACGCTGCCACCGGTCAGACAGGGCCGTTGCCTGACCGCCATGTGTACCACAATGGGTGCCAGAACGGGCATTAGATGGGCACCAGAACAGACACCAGCACCGGCGGAGGCCCTCGAAAACTGCTGGTGTTGCCGGGGATTTTCGACCTGGGCTCAAAACTTTCCACACACTGCCAGGGGCTAGTGTTAACCCGTCCCCGACTGGGGGGGGCAGTTGACTGCCCCCCCCCTGAGGTTTTTCTGGGATAGCAAGAGAACCAACTAACACAGAGTCACGAAACTTTGTGTACCTTTTGCTTCATCAATTTTACGCCTCGTGTCAAAATTTTGACCTCAGGTCACGCCAGGTGCCTGACCTAGGTCAGGTCAAACAGACCTATGTCAAAAAAAGTTTAGCGCCCTCTAATTTTTTCGCAAAACAAGATATCTCAATAATACTTTCAGGGATTAGTGATCGTGGTAGATGTAACAAATCTGCTATCTCAGAATTTTCGGAATTTTCCGGGTCATTGACCTAAGGTCAAGCCCATTTTTAAGGCATATCGCCATTTTTTTCGGGAATTGACGGAATATTCCATAACATTTTTAGTGTGGAGTGAAGCAGACATCTAGTTACCGTCATTGGGCAAAGTATCAGTGACTTCCAGCCATTGACCTGAGGTCAGGTCACGAATAACTGTAATGGGCCAAAATGTACCACCGTCAAAATCGACGATGAATTACTCAGAATGGGTAGAAAATGATAGAACTAGCTTGCACAGACGTAATTAATACCAGGAACCTCAAAAAGTTTGAAAAAGTAGCATATTTTGGAAATAAACAGGCTCTCGCGAATAAAGCCCCGCCAACTTTCTAGATTGGCAACAAATCAATTTTTCCGAAATGTAAGCATGAGAAGCCATCACAAGAACCACAAAGATCAATAAAATTGACATAGATCGTCTTTTTTCGCAAAAATAAAGGAACGCTAAAATTAGTTCCCGTCAATTTGTGCCGCATACGGCAGCGGCGCACACTGACTGCTGACGGGAAAATTACGGTGTCTTTAACTCAACGTTTCGGCGCATATATTGAAGAAATCTGGGGAAATTAGACGTGTATCGGCATCCGCGGACATTTACTTGTGCGCTGGTGCCTTTACCTATGCGTTATTAGTCACAGCCATTGAGATTCAGGCCATTTCTCGGTCTCATGCAGTCGGCTATGAGAAAACATATATAGGGCGTAAATTGGCTTATACATTATCTAAAACTAAAAATGAGACCAGTTTCGAGCTCTACTCGTCACAGGCTTTCCAACGGTGTGCTTATTTTTATCGTGCGACCAACCGTTCCTGAGTTAGAGGGGGGGCAGTCAACTGCCCCCCCCCCCCCAGTTGGCGGCGTTCCGGACGGACCGACGGTCGTGCGCGGGTTAAATAAAAGAATTATTGATGTTGCATTAGCTGTTCTAAAACCCCAGACATGTTTGCCTCCGGGCGTGGGCACCAGGGCACGTGTGGTCGGATGGACGCGAGGCTGACGCTCCGCTCTGGTGATTCAGGCCGGCGCGTCGTCTTCGGCAGGACGCCGCCAGCGCTGCCTGCAGCTGCATCCGCCTCAAATATGTGCGCTGCAACCAGCTGCCGGGCGTTGCTGGGCGGCAGGCGCCGGTCTGACGGTCCCCTGGCCTTTCGCCTCGCCCCCACCCCCACCGCTCGCTGCCACGTGCAGTGTGGTACCGTTACGTGGGAACAGGGGCGCAGCCAGGATTTTCTGAAAGGGGGAGGGGGGCCGGAGCTCATAGTGAATTGGGATCGTACGAAAACCGCCTATCGGGAAGACGATGTGCAATGGTTTTCGTAAAAACCGCGGGTCTAAGTGGGGGAGGGGAGACCCGGGCCCCCCGGCGCCCTGGCTGCGCCTCTGCGTGGGAGGGTACGATTGAAATATGGGTTCTTCAGCGAGATACACTTACCGCTAGTGATGGTGGAGAATTTCCTGCGGACGACGGCATAGTGCTGCCGAGGAGTTGGAATGGCGAGAGGAAAAGAGCGATGTGGTGTCGGTGGTGGTGTTGGGGGGGGGGGGAGAGAACTGTTTCCTGGACGACAAGATGGTCGCACGGTTTTACTCCTTCCGTTATCTGGCCAGTGAGGGTCAACGACCTGCTGCGTGTGCGGTCATTAACGGCCGCACGGTGGCTGCTCATGGCCGTTAGAAACGGGGCTGTACGGAAAACCAGCGTCGCATCCTTCCCTCTCTTCAAGCTTACAAAAGGTTGGCTGTAGCTGTACGCATGACTGCGTTTGATGCCAAGGCGCGTGCACGCGTCGACCGAAATTTAAACGTTTGGAATGATTATCCGACTGACCGTCCTTGATGTTGAGCTCCGTGCTTAGTCGTTTCAAAAGAACGCTGATCCAAACGTTTTTATTTTAATCGCCTGTGCCGCTTCTGGGATGTTTCCTAACGAATTCAAAATCGTTTTGTTCAAACCCATATCTGTCTCGGAGTCTGCAGAATTCGAGCATCGCCACAGCCGTCATAGGCATTTTCCGTGCTGCGCCGATCCCTCGGAATCCCAGTTGGCAGACTTTTTCAGGGTCACCTCTCCAGCCGATCTATATGAATCAGAGATGCAGAACTCGAGTCCGAGGCGCTCCCACGACCAGCGCAAATTGGAGCGCCTTTAGCTTGCACGTAAGCGTGCGAGGCAAAAGTGTGCGTCTCTCCACGAAACAGCAGACTTGCCTGGGTCAAGCTGGCTTCGTAGTCTCGACCGAGCCGGTCCGCCCATCCTGATGGTCCGGTTGGCTGCGGCTGTTTGCACCTCTGCACAATTTGGTCTTGGACTTGCGTCGACGTCACAGCCTCCGGCCTCGGTCGGTGACCCAGCGCCCACGGCTGGTGCCTGCGTTGTATTGAAGCCGATTATCTGATAATAGCAGCGGCTCCGGGACGACGGACGGCTCTGAGGCCGCCGTATCGTTTACAGCAAGATCAGCGAGATGATCTGGTCTCGGCAGAACGTCTCAAGTGATACCGTAGCCATGTGATGAGATTCAGCTGACTTTAACTATGCGATAGTGTATAGAGGTGAGGACAAACTGAACCGCATCGACCCTCAGCCAGAAAGACCGGGAATCGGATGCGCCTGGAGCCTGTGTATCTTTGGAATTCCTCACGGCTGGAACATCCAGCAGCCGAGGCTGGTGCTTGCCTGCCGTCTGCTTCGTTTAGTCCAGATTAGTTTTAGTCTACATTAGTTTGACCTGGTTGCAGACCAGTGACACGTATGAGTCTAATTACCGTTGAAATCGTAAGTCCCAGACACCGATCTCGACGGTCCCCGCACGTGACAAAACCGGCGAGGGACGACAGTTGCGACCACCGGCTGTCTCCGACGCTGGCGGGCGAGGCGTAGCGTGGGGAGCGGTACTCTGGTGATCGTTCTGATGCCATCGCGTACACATGATTACGATGGATACAGCCGCGCGCTGTTAGAGTACCATGGGACACGGCAGGCTGCCTTGCGACGTGACGGGAGAAGAGAGGACGCGGTCACAGTGAGAAAACAGAGCACGTTTCGCCTTTCCTCGGGCTCTGCCGTAACGGGTGTCACCGCGGCCTACTAACATGGTTGAATGCTTGCTCCTTGCCAGCCATGCTTGTATCGTTCTTAAGGCATGGCAAGAAATAAACGGAAAAGCGGGAATCAGTCGCACCAGCGTTGTCCGCAGACGTACCTAGGATTTTATCCGAGAATGGGATGGGAGTATACCAGCGAGGAGAAAAAATCCTAAACGATTTCCGGAACTGAGATTTATGCACATCGTGAACTGCGCTATCATCATCTCACTGTGAGCCAGCTTGCTGCGGTGGCGTGACCCGATGCGACCTGCCCTCCGTTTACAGAGCGTCGTCACCAAGAGCGGAGATGTGCTGACCGAGAAGCAGGTCGGCGACGGCAAGGAGTCGACGCTGGTGCGCGAGTTCACCGACGACGGCATCAAGATGGTAGGTGGGAGCGGTCCGACACCCGACTGCGGCAGAGCTCCACTCAAACCAGGAGGGAAGGAGCAGGGAATGCACAGGAAAACTGCAGACTATATTCGGTAGAACCTCGCGGTTTTGCGGATAAGGAAAGTTTTGGTTTCCGCATTTTTACTTAAAGAACGCCGTTTTAACCTATCCTCTTTTCTCGTTTCCCTCCACCTTCCCGCGACGTCTCAAATTGGCAGTTGGCTGCATCGGACCATTCTCGCCTTGGGTCTGCCCGACTCGCATCCCGCGGCTCGGCCGTGGGCGACTGAAAAGTGGCGGTCGGCCTTTGCCTGTCCGTTGCCGCGCCGCAGCGGCGACCGCCAGCCTCACTCGATATGGACGAATGACGCGCACGAAAACCGCGACCGCCCCCGTTCCGCTGCTGCTCGTGCTGCTCATCAGCGATGAAGACTCTTTAACAGCGATGAGCAAAAACTTGGAGCCCGTTATGAGCGCAAGCAATCGCACTGTTATTTCATTACAGCACATATGTTCCATTAGTTCCTTTGGGCACTTAGAAATTCACGGGACTAACTACCAAATCGGAAGATAGCCCGTAGTTCGAGCGCTGACAGACGACGTTTGACGTAACCAACAGAAGTGTCATTAGTATACCTGGCTGACATGTCAGGAAGCACATGCTAATAAAGCGATTATTTTCAGACCGTCTCCTGCAACGGCGTTACCTGCACGCGCTTCTACAAGAGGCAGTGATGGCACATCTAGTCTATGCTGTGAGGGCAACGGTCGGCGCAGCCAAGTCACGTGATACCACTGCAAGCAAATTCATCGAGGAAGTGTTTCCAGGAGCCTCGACTAGGTTTCCCGATTTTTAGCACCATTCCCTGAAGCTAAGATCGGTGATCCTGTGATACCAGACGGTTTATCTGTGACTTTCCTGTGCCGTATCGTACACGCTGAGCGTATGAGCCACGTGCGAGAACAATACATAAGCGTCTGCCGTCCCGCGATGTTTTGTTATCTGGAACCTGGCCGACGAAACGTTGATTTAATCTCGTTGTAAAGAGTGAAAAGCTATAGTTTTTCTTCAAAAGCTGCCGCGTGCCGCAGTGTTCAGACACATCTGGCTTTTATTTTTGCGCGGAGAGGGATATGGCCGTTCTAATGTAGGTCTCTACGATTAACTTTATGTACACCCGCCGTTCAGTTTGTTTATGCTTGAGAAGACCTAGCGGAAATGAAGGCTTTTCATGACAAAGCAGTCGGAGAAACGTAATATTTGCGGACCATGCGCATTTTGAAAAGTGCGGCTTGATTCTCGGCCAGATTTTCATTACAAAGAATTGCACTGTGAAGTAAGCCGGGGAATCTTGGAATGTGAGTTGAGCCTGGATCGCAATCAATGCCGAACCGAAATGATTGCACAGGCCTTCTAGCGAAGGGAGATCATTTTGTCCGGTACTGATTCAGACGGTCTGTTTTCTAAGACCGTATCAAGCAGCTTCACAAGATGACACGCACGTAGCTAGGCTAAACATGCAGAGGACACAAGAATGAAAAAAACTGCATCAAAAGTAGATTGTTATGCGTTAGCTTCATCTTATATTAAAAGGGCACACAATCATCTCGGGAACAGCTCTAATCCCGGGGGAGAGACGCATGCTCCAAGCGCCATCACGTTAGTTACAGGCTTGCAACCAGGAAGTATGAGCGAACCTGAACTGAACAAAGATGAATAATGGGACAACGTTAAGACTAAATATATAAAATGTTTTAGGAAAGAAGAAACGCTTAATAAATGAAGGACCCTTTGCTACGGTGACCTCAAAACTACGACGATGAAACAAGGGCAGAGGAACAGGGGTGGGGGGCAAGGCCCTCCCCCTATTTTTTCGCAAATTTAACATTAGGCCTTTAGGGAAAAACGTCTCTGTTCCCCTCCCCGACAAGCAATAGAGTGGCTTCTCATATTCATTATCATTATCAAAGCAAACATTATCCAGGAATGCATTGCGCGAAATGCGGACAGAAAGCTGTATTTTCATCACCTAGGCCATCTGGCAGACGTTCAGATGCCTGTCCCGAATGGTCTAACCTGGATGCGCCGATGAACGTCAGAAGTGGCCGAAGAAGTTTTTTGACTTCGGTAAAGTCCAAATCATGCTGAGCTTATTTTTTCATGCCACAAGTGACTATCAACTGTGATTCAAGAATTTTTGCAGTTAGTAAGGCGGCTCATCTGACCACTGGGCCGTTGTATGCATCAGGCTTACGTTATTTATGTTATGGAAAACATTCCTATTCTTATGGGGGACAAATCGACAATTTACCATGCGCAACTCGCCGAGCACGAGTCGCAGCGCAACGAAAACATGGTCGCATGTCAGTACCACGCCAGACATACGGAACGGTGTTCTCGCTGAGAAAACACGTAACGCCTTTCGAGTCCTTCATTGCAGGGAAAATTTCGCCGTAAAAGAAAAATTAATGAAACACTGAAAGGAGCGAACACTTCCGTCTAATGAAACATAAGAATAACCACAAACGCTTAGATGGATGCAATGCTAACTTTCGCGATTACAGCGCACCCTATAAAACACATGGTCAGCGGCATCTATACCAGTTTTCTTCTCGCAGGTGAACAAACGGTCTTCAGAATAGCGCGTCACCTAGCAAACGAAATCCAAAGCACTACAAAGTCGTTACTTCATCAGTACTGTGCAGTACTCAGTATCCTGTGAAAGCCTGTCGCTTCGTAGAGGTTAATCGGAGCTGGTATGGGAGCATAGCTTAAAAAAGTGGAAAGAAACATAATGCTCTTTTATATTTGTCAAATTGTACAGAAAATTTCAGAGGGATTTTAAGGAGCTATTAGGCTTTTAAAATGATTTGGGCTTACTGAAAATCTTGGTCGGTTAGATTAGGGAATCATCGTTTTGGCAAGTGAAACCAAAATCATTGATGATCATCGCTCAAGCTACTCACGGCTCTATACCAATGACGTCATGCAGTTAGTGCTAACGTTTCCTTCTAAGAGTCCCTGGCCTACACAAGACGACATTCCCGCCATATTTTTCCAACCCCAGTTTACACCACACGAAGGAAGAGTGGCGTCGGTTGGCACACCGGGGTGTGCAGAATGCGGGGTGTTGTCAGCGCACGTTTTCCATAGGTCGTGTTTTTCGATTGTTTATTTGGTCATTACATATTGCCAACTAAATTGGTAATGGCAGCAGATTGAAAATGGCGCAAATTTTTAGTGCAATAAGATATTTCACTACGGGAAGGATTTCTTCTAAGGTAAGATTTTCGTTAATCTGTTCCGATTCGCAGTAAAAAAATATTTTACTGTGTATGTCTTAGTTTGGAATGATTATTAGCCAATGGGTACTGCATAACAAGAAAAATTTTGGTAATCCTTACCGATCGCACACCACGCGCAGCGTCGAGGGCAAGGTTAACGCGCGATTGTAGTTCTCGGTTTTGCCACCAGGGCAATATTCGTTCTTTTTCTCGCCGCTAGGGTGAATATGTAAAAATAATGACATTGGCTAGGATCGCTCCGCTCAAGAACCAGTGCCATGAAAACCAATCGTTCGATTCGGCCGATTCGAACGCCAGTCGATAGCGCCGAACGTTTCGTACCTGTGAGTTACACATTTTGACCCGCTGATGACGTCACAGGTCAGGTCAATCACGAAAAAGAGACCACTTTCTCAAGAAATGCTGAATCACAATGGAAAACAGGTCGAAACTGAATTATGCGTGTTTATATGTTCCTGGCAGCTTAATCTCTAGTTCTATGTGCTACCTGGCACAAGGTCACACAAGGTCAAGGCTAAGTGCTGGGTCAACTTTGATCCCTGTTACAACGTGTCATGCGATGTCCTCACTCTATTTTTATACTGGCCAGTGAATTTAACCAATGGAACATGCGAAGCAGTTCGTATCGCCAAGAGAAGAGAAAGGGACTCCCCAGGCTAAAAAGGCCAACAGACGCCGAGCGTAATCAGACGGCAAACTGAAAGTTGGTCCGTCAAGCACAGTTCGTTGCGTGCGTTCTGCACGTAAACCAGACCTGAAGTATGCCAGGCAGAAATTGAACGCACCAAGCTTCGAAGAATATGAACTTAAACTGATCAAATTTATGTAGTTTTTGCTACCCCGGTCTTGACTGGGGTCTCCGGTCAAACATCGTGAACCGAAGTGGGGGGGATGTCCCCCTGGCTATCTCTGGAAGTGCTGAACCGATTGCAATGATACTTGCGGAAAAATCAATAGCACTGTATCGGACTACCTGGGAATACATAAAGCCTTGGGTTTCATACCAAAAATGGTTTTTCAGGTCAAGCCAAGGCCAAGCTACCAAGCTTTGTATTTCGACTTATTCTCATGTTGGCGTTATGACATTCGTAATACAACGTTCGCATGTCAAAATGATTAAATTGCTTCAAGTCTGTAAAACGAACATTTTTTTTAAAGAAGCGGGGAGTGGTGTGCCTCTGTGTGGTTGCATTTTACTTCATATTATTTCTGGTACGAGTAACGTAATCGAGTCATATGGGAATGGATGGGGCCAAGTGCGTATGCAGGATTTTGCAGTGGGGGATGCACAACTGAAAGTTTTCCTCTTAACACGTAGTTTGGCGCGCCTGCGGCGCGCCAAACTTCTTGCATTGCATTGCATTGCGTTCTTCCAACATCGCATATTCTTAATCAAATTATTTTTACGTGTCTACGTTGAATTTCTAAAAGTCAACATTTGGTCTCTCCTTCGGATGTACGTTATGATGATATGATCAGCTTTGGGATTAATTCTGGACGATGCTAGGAAATGAATCGGACTGGACCGCACATTATGTTGCATCAAACAGCATGATCATCTGGCACCAGCCACGTATCGACCGGTACCCCCACTAGGCGTGTTTGTACCGGCCGAGTTTGCTAACACCTACACACGTGTCAGGGCAACGGCTTTTAATGTGCTCAGAATGTGCTTGCATCTCCTGGTACTAGCAAAGCACCGGCATTGTCAGCCCCTGCGTCGCGCCGGCATCGTTGGTACTGATTCACTGGCGGTGGCCGGATGCCGGCCACTGGTACAGTAGTACACAATATTATATTTTGAGTGGAAATACACTAGAAAACTGATGATGACGACATGACAGACTGATGACGCATGAGGGCAGACTGATGACGCATGACGGCAGACTGATGACGCGTAACGGCAGGCTGATGACGCAAGAAGACAGACTGATGACGTATGACGCAGACTGATGACGCGTAACGGCAGGCTGATGACAGATGACGGCAGACCTGTGACGCATAGCGGCAGACTGGTGACGCGTAGAGGCAGACTGATGACCCATGACGGCAGACTGATGACGCGTAACGGCAGACTGACGACGCATGACGGCAGACTGGTGACGCGTAACGGCAGACTGGTAACGCGTAGAGGCAGACTGATGACGCATGACGGAAGACTGATGACGCATGACGGCAGACTGATGAGGCGTAACGGCAGGCTGATGACGCCAGAAGACAGACTGATGACGTATGACGCAGACTGATGACGCTTGACGGCAGACTGATGACGCGTAACGGCAGACTGATGACGCATGACGGCAGAATGGTGACGCGTAACGACAGACTGGTGACGTGTAGAGGCAGACTGATGATGCATGAGGGCAGACTGATGACGTGTAACGGCAGACTGATGACACTTGACGGCAGACTGATGACGCATGACGGCAGACTGGTGACGTGAACGGCAGACATACACACACACACACACATATAAATATATATATATATGACCGTTGTCGGCATCGGGATGATGACCGGGACCGGGATCGGGATCAGAATCAGGATCGGAATCAGAATTGGGATCAGGATCGGGATCATGACCGGAATTGGAATCAGGAATACCCATCTGCACAACTGCACACCATCGCATCTGCACACCTGCACACATGCACACCTGCACATCTACATATCTGCACATCTATACATCTCCACATCTATACATCTCCACATCTAGACATGTCCACATCTCCACATGTCCACATCTCAACATCTGGACATATAGACGTCTGGACATCCAGACATCTGGACATCTGGACATCTGAACATCTGGACATCTAGACATCTAGACATTTACACATCTAGACATCTAGACATCTCGACATCTCCATATCTAGACATTTACACATCTAGACATTTACACATCTAGACCACTAGACATTTCCACATCTAGACATTTACACCTCTAGACTTCTAGACATTTACACATCTAGATATTTACCCATCACATGTGTAAATGTCTTGCTGTCTAGATGTGTAAATGTCTAGATGTCTAGATGTGTCAATGTCCAGATTTTTAGATGTGTAAATGTCTAGATGTCTAAACGTCTATGTATATGTAAATATCTAGATGTCTAGATGTCTAGATGTCCAGATGTAGAGATATCCAGATGTGGAGATGTGGAGATCTTTTGATTGTGGAGATGTATAGATGTGGAGATGTATATATGTGCAGATGTGCAGATGTGGAGATGTGCAGGTGTGCAGATGTGAACATGTGTATATTTTTGACATACATATATATACATCTATATATATGTATATGTATCTATGTTATATATATATATATATATATATATATATATATATATATATATATATATATGTATATTTCGATAGGTGCATATGTGTATATATGTATATATGTATCTATATATGCACATCTATACATCTCCACATCTCCACATCTCCACATCTGGACATCTCTACATCTGGACATCTAGACATCTAGACATATGGAGATCTAGACATCTAGACATCTAGACGTTTAGACATCTAGACATTTACACATCTAGACATCTGGACATTGACACATCTAGACATCTAGACATTGACACATCTAGACATTTACACATCTATACAGCAAGACATTTACACATGTGATGGGTAAATATCTAGATGTGTAAATGTCTAAAAGTCTAGAGGTGTAAATGTCTAGATGTGGAAATGTCTAGTGGTCTAGATGTGTAAATGTCTAGATGTGTAAATGTCTAGATATGGAGATGTCGAGATGTCTAGATGTCTAGATGTGTAAATGTCTAGATGTCTAGATGTCCAGATGTTCAGATGTCCAGATGTCCAGATGTCTGGATGTCCAGACGTCTATATGTCCAGATGTTGAGATGTGGACATGTGGAGATGTGGACATGTCTAGATGTGGAGATGTATAGATGTGCAGATATGTAGATGTGCAGGTGTGCAGGTGTGCAGGTGTGCAGATGCGATGGTGTGCAGATGTGCAGATGGGTATTCCTGATTCCAATTCCGGTCATGATCCCGATCCTGATCCCAATTCTGATTCCGATCCTGATTCTGATCCCGATCCCGGTCCCGGTCATCATCCCGATGCCGACCACGGTCATATATATATATATATATATATATATATATGTGTGTGTGTGTGTGTGTATGTCTGCCGTTAAACGTCACCAGTCTGCCGTCATGCGTCATCAGTCTGCCGTCAAGTGTCATCAGTCTGCCGTTACGCGTCACCAGTCTGCCGTCATGCGTCGTCAGTCTGCCGTTACGCGTCATCAGTCTGCCGTCATGGGTCATCAGTCTGCCTCTACGCGTCACCAGTCTGCCGCTATGCGTCACAGGTCTGCCGTCATCTGTCATCAGCCTGCCGTTACGCGTCATCAGTCTGCGTCATACGTCATCAGTCTGTCTTCTTGCGTCATCAGCCTGCCGTTACGCGTCATCAGTCTGCCGTCATGCGTCATCAGTCTGCCCTCATGCGTCATCAGTCTGTCATGTCGTCATCATCAGTTTTCTAGTGTATTTCCACTCAAAATATAATATTGTGTACTACTGTACCAGTGGCCGGCATCCGGCCACCGCCAGTGAATCAGTACCAACGATGCCGGCGCGACGCAGGGGCTGACAATGCCGGTGCTTTGCTAGTACCAGGAGATGCAAGCACATTCTGAGCACATTAAAAGCCGTTGCCCTGACACGTGTGTAGGTGTTAGCAAACTCGGCCGGTACAAACACGCCTAGTGGGGGTACCGGTCGATACGTGGCTGGTGCCAGATGATCATGCTGTTTGATGCAACATAATGTGCGGTCCAGTCCGATTCATTTCCTAGCATCGTCCAGAATTAATCCCAAAGCTGATCATATCATCATAACGTACATCCGAAGGAGAGACCAAATGTTGACTTTTAGAAATTCAACGTAGACACGTAAAAATAATTTGATTAAGAATATGCGATGTTGGAAGAACGCAATGCAATGCAATGCAAGAAGTTTGGCGCGCCGCAGGCGCGCCAAACTACGTGTTAAGAGGAAAACTTTCAGTTGTGCATCCCCCACTGCAAAATCCTGCATACGCACTTGGCCCCATCCATTCCCATATGACTCGATTACGTTACTCGTACCAGAAATAATATGAAGTAAAATGCAACCACACAGAGGCACACCACTCCCCGCTTCTTTAAAAAAAATGTTCGTTTTACAGACTTGAAGCAATTTAATCATTTTGACATGCGAACGTTGTATTACGAATGTCATAACGCCAACATGAGAATAAGTCGAAATACAAAGCTTGGTAGCTTGGCCTTGGCTTGACCTGAAAAACCATTTTTGGTATGAAACCCAAGGCTTTATGTATTCCCAGGTAGTCCGATACAGTGCTATTGATTTTTCCGCAAGTATCATTGCAATCGGTTCAGCACTTCCAGAGATAGCCAGGGGGACATCCCCCCACTTCGGTTCACGATGTTTGACCGGAGACCCCAGTCAAGACCGGGGTAGCAAAAACTACATAAATTTGATCAGTTTAAGTTCATATTCTTCGAAGCTTGGTGCGTTCAATTTCTGCCTGGCATACTTCAGGTCTGGTTTACGTGCAGAACGCACGCAACGAACTGTGCTTGACGGACCAACTTTCAGTTTGCCGTCTGATTACGCTCGGCGTCTGTTGGCCTTTTTAGCCTGGGGAGTCCCTTTCTCTTCTCTTGGCGATACGAACTGCTTCGCATGTTCCATTGGTTAAATTCACTGGCCAGTATAAAAATAGAGTGAGGACATCGCATGACACGTTGTAACAGGGATCAAAGTTGACCCAGCACTTAGCCTTGACCTTGTGTGACCTTGTGCCAGATAGCACATAGAACTAGAGATTAAGCTGCCAGGAACATATAAACACGCATAATTCAGTTTCGACCTGTTTTCCATTGTGATTCAGCATTTCTTGAGAAAGTGGTCTCTTTTTCGTGATTGACCTGACCTGTGACGTCATCAGCGGGTCAAAATGTGTAACTCACAGGTACGAAACGTTCGGCGCTATCGACTGGCGTTCGAATCGGCCGAATCGAACGATTGGTTTTCATGGCACTGGTTCTTGAGCGGAGCGATCCTAGCCAATGTCATTATTTTTACATATTCACCCTAGCGGCGAGAAAAAGAACGAATATTGCCCTGGTGGCAAAACCGAGAACTACAATCGTGCGTTAACCTTGCCCTCGACGCTGCGCATGGTGTGCGATCGGTAAGGATTACCAAAATTTTAATTGTTAAGGCGCAGGTATGAGTTTTGAGCATTAAGTATGTGGCAAAATGATTTCATTGAAGCATGTCAAATGGCTTTTGCATTTATCTTGTAACACTACCATGTGTGCATACACTGTCATGCAGATATATTTTTGATGGTGTTATTTTCCCATTGTGATGGATAGTACAACCTTGATTTGTAGTTCCATTTGCTTAATAATCATTGTAAACATAAAGTGCCAGAATGTGAGAACCCCATAATTTAGAGTTGTTTGTCCAGGAACATGTTGTAGGCCAGTTTCTCTGTGCAGCACATAAAGCATGTAAAAGCCCAAAGAATGTCTGCAACCCTGTATCCCTGCATACATGAAGTAATTGTTACTTGCATTCATGATTTGCTGTGTACAATTCTAGGCATTCTCATGGTAAGGTATGTCATAGTAGGACCATTTGCAAAAGAAGAAGGTGCAGTTGGCTGGGCAGAATGTGCAAAAGCCTTGCATACAAGCATATGGCTTTTCTTCTGTAAGAAATCAGTGTTTCTTGAATTTCTTAATTATGTCTTCGTTCCTCAGAAATATCCAAATTGGAAAATAGACCTTTGTTCTGTAGTTCACTGTTGCTGTGCATTTTGTACAATTCCAGGTTAAGATTGCTTATCTTCATCTAGAAAGGGTACTGCTGGATGGCCATGACATCCATAAAAAATATTGTTCCATGTAGTTCCATCAGTTTGGGACCATATAGCATTATCATCTCTTCAGGGTCATAAACAAACTTCTATTTATCAGCAATGTGCGAGTGTATTGCAGCAGCCAGAGGGTGACTTGGGTGGCATGTTGTGACCTTGTGAAAAAGGTCATGCATGACTTGCATTAGAAGGTTTCTTCAATAACAAAATTCCAACAAGTTGCCACAAGTTTGAAAAATTTTCCAGAAATGTCAAAATCCCCTTGTACATTTATTGCTGTGATGTAATTCCAACTAGTCATAAAGACTTTTACCTTTAAATGTGGGGAATCTTTCAGGTCATGCATGTGGCAACAACACAGTCTGCCTTTTGGTGAGAAGTATTACTATTGGAGGTCAGTTGATGCTGCTAGTGGGTGGAATCATATGCCAGGGTTGCAAAATGTAAAATGTATGACCTGGTTTGAAACCATTTGTAAAGCAAAGAAAAGCATCACACATTGTTGGTAGATGGAATGGTTATGTTAAGATAATGAAATAAAGGTAAAATATGAGAAAAATGAGGTCAATACTTAAAGTTCTGTTTAACCACTGCAACATTTTTTGTAAGGACCTTGACTAGTGGTGGTGGTTAAGGGTAGCAGACATGAACATGCATTCGTGCAAATAAAGATTAGGTGAGAGATTAGACACTGCCGATTCACTGGCCCGCTTTACAGTGCAATGTCCCACAGGAAGATGGGGCAGCCAGGGCTCTTTGCCACAAGAGAAGAACAGATATTAGTGGACCAAGAAGTGAATGAATATAGTTAAGGGTGAAGGGGGACTTCACAAGTCACATTTTATATCATTTGAACCCATTCATCTTTGGATTACAACCCACACTGAGTAGATCTGGGAATCTCCCAAGGGAAACACAGGTTGGAGGGGATATGTTCAGGAATCAGGGGTCCCTTGCCTTTGGTGTCCTTTGTTTATTACTCAGGGGTCCCTTGCCTTTGATGTCCTTTATTACTGTCTTGATATATTTTGTCTGCTCACATTACATTTTATCACTCATCAAAGAAGACCATAACCCCCTTGTAGGCCCCTCTTCCTTTGGATTTATGCCTAGCAACCTGGTAGGTATCAGCTGGCAAGTACTCTGACCTTTTTTTCTTGATTCCTTGCCACTTTCCTGTATGGCATCAAAATATGTTGCTGGGTGTTGCCCATCATATGAGGTTTAGATCAGTAAAATCTGTTGATTGTTTCTCAATGTTGTGGTATCATGTATTTTGGAATTCATCATCACCTATTACATCATCAAAATACCTGATGCCAAGGACAGACTGGGCTTTGGCAGGTGGCTGGTGAAGTCATGACAGTGGCATTTAAGGAAGAAAACTCTGCTTTTGTGCACAAGGTTGTTGCATTTACTCAGGCTACCTGACTGCACTTTCTTCTTTTGTGAGTGGTGCTACAATGAGGTACCTTTGTACATGACTGCCCAGTTTTATTCCAGCTGACAGGTTTTTTTGCTCTGGTTCACTTGCACTGGTATAGATTTTGAGGATTAGTGTTAACTTCATGAAATGTTTGGCTAACATACAGTTTATTAGCTGCATGGTTGATAGGCTTGTTTTATGCCCAAGGGCAATGTTACAACCTATAGTTGCGAACAGAACAATTTATTTGTTGAAGCACCTGCAAAAGGTATGCCATTGATTACTTTGATGGACCTACATTACAGAGGTTTTGGAAAAAAGATCCTGGGTCTGCCTGGATGTTAACAGACTTTTCCTAGCCTTGATTGCTGTAATGGTGATCTTGTTATTGCTGAGTCATAGATCAGCAGTGATAATTTCTGGGGGCCATTTCTTCTTTTAGTAATATTGTTCACTGGCCTCGTGACTCCAATGTAATGTCTCACATTCATTTGCTGTTTGAGATGGATGGTTTGTGTTGGTTATTATGGATGTTTGAGTTGCTGTTAGGTGAATGTCATTCATATGCTTAGAATCAGAGTAATGCAGATTTAATTGCACAGTTTGTATTGCTTTATTTGCCTATTTGAAACCATATTCATAATCTTTTTTAGTGCTGGCACGATTTTACTTCTTTTTTTCTTCTTTTTTTTTGCACACAACATTGCCATAAAATATGCTGTTTTTTCACCAGGTTGAAGAGGCACTGGAGAGTGGTGGTGCCAAGAGGGAGACATATTTCACTGACTACACTACCCACCTGATAGTGGGAGAGTCGCCAGATGAAGATGTGGTCAACGAAGCCCACGACCTGTATGAACGACCTGCCCTCAGGGCAGTTTGGGTCACACTCTCAGCAGCAGCAGGAAAACTGCTTCCGTATCCTTGACATGTCGTTTTTGGCATTTGCCGTGATTGTGGCAGGTTTCTGTGTTCATAGTTCAATTGAAATTATTTGTGATAATTGTATCCACGTCAAAGTTTTTATGAACTACAGGCACTGTGCCGATTTTTTAATGCCCAAAATCAGTTTGGATTTGCATTTCTTCTTTTGCAAATCACTTCCAAATGCCAACATTGTTGGCAAATGTCATCCTTGTACGCATGTTTTGCATGTATTTTCCGATATCCATAAATCGCCTATGCTCTCCCATCGCGAATAATGGACAAAGCTGCCTGCGGAGTTTGGGAGCGGACATGGTGGGCGTTACTCCTTGACCAGGCCGTGCAGCTTGTCGGCTTTCAACTACGCGCCGAGCCAGCTGTTTCGCGGCGTGCGCGTGTGCTGTAGCCAGCTGGAGGCCTCCGACGTGCGCACCGTCTGGGCGCTGGTCACATACCACGGCGGCGCATTTCAGCGCCGACTGGACGCCAGCTGCACGCACCTTGTGGTCGGCAAACCGGAGGGGGTGAGTTTCACGCCTCACAGGTCTGGTCTCAGCGCCCTGCTTTGACTCATTCATGTGACAGTGATGGTGAGGATGTGGATTGGCTGACACTGGTTCGTGTGATGGCATGCTTGCTGTTGTTGTTTTAGCAGATTGGTGTTGTGCTATCTGGGTCGTGGTAAACTAATGGAAACGCAAGATGTGTTTGAAAGGACACGTGAGGCGAAGTGATCAGATTTGTAGTTTGCATTTCCATTAGACTGCCCCCCCCCACCCCTCCATTCAGTTTTTCCGGTTTTTGCGTAACGCAGCAGATTTACCGTCTCATGTTTGAGAGTCACATCCATGGCGCTTTGTTGGTTCAGTGAAGGGGCGAGCGTCATGAATGACGTTCACCTAAACCACAGGCCGCTGCTGATCGATACAAATCTGGTTCGTGTGGTCGCCACGTCTGGCCGTCCCCAGGACACGTTGGAGTGGTGTAATATCGCCTCTCCTTCGTCTCCAGGCCGTGCACGAGCCGTGCAGTGTTGCGTCTCTCTATCGGCAGGCTGTGTATGGGCATGTGTACGACGTTAGCGCCTCTGGGCCGTCGGCAGGCGATGTACGAGCGGTGCCTGGAGTCGGGCGGGCCGGTGCCCGTCACGCCCGACTGGGTGACGACGGCGGCGCGTGACGGTCGGCTGGGCGAGGCGGCCGCCTTCCACCCGCGCCTGCTGGTGCCGCCGGCGCCGGCCACGCCGCCGCCGCCTCCCGACCCGGCGCTGGCCGCCATCACCGGCTTCGGCGAGCAGGAGGACCGCCGGCCCAGCGGCGAGCAGGAGAAGCAGCAGCTGCTGGCGCGGCTGAAGCAGAACCTTCCCTGGAACCAGCCGGACAAGGTGGAGTGGCCTGGCGGGGCCGTGGAGGACGAGGCCGGCTCACTGGTGTGGGCACGTGCAGTGTATGCGGGACGCAGTTAGACGGTGGAACAGCCTTAGGTAGCTTTTGTGTAGCCTGTTAAGATGGCTGCACGCTGTGCCCGTGTCAAAAGGCCGGGGATTATATCGGATGATACTGAACCACATTTCATGTCAAGAGTAGAGGAAGATGTCCGAGTAACATGACACCAGTACATGGCATGCTTAGTACAGTATAGTGCTTTGCGCTTCAAACACTTCATGAATGCCACGCTGTTTGTTCCCTCATTCTTGTGGTTCTTGTCCTGTTCTCTGGCTGTTGTTGCATCCTGCTGACCTTGGTCCTCTGTGCGGCCATTTCCGGCCTCTCACCTCTCGCCGTCCGGTCCGCAGCCGGCGGCGCCGCCCGTCTCCAGCCCGGCGGCCAGCTCGGCGCCGAGCCCGGCGGCCGGCGCGGCGGCCAGTCCGGCCGGCGGCGGCCCGCGGCCGGCCGGCACGCCGCCGCGACCGCCAGCCGCCTCCTCCGGCCCGGCCAGCGGCGTCCGCCAGATGTCGCCCCGGCTGGTGGTGTCCGGCCAGCAGCTGCAGCGGCTGCCCGGCCAGCTGCAGCAGGTCGGTCGACCGCCAGCCGGCCACGGCGCTCAGCCGGCACTCGGACTTGGCCGTCCGAGTGGCCGGCTGACGTCGGCATTCGAGTCGGTTTGGTGCACTCTTGCCGTACTTTGCTGTCTGTTTTGTAACTTTTTCTTGAACGATGCTGTCTCCGAAGTGAGTATGGCAAACTGTAATTGTATGGTGATGTTTGGCACTGCTGGTGAACGCCGTTTTCCCGTCCGTCACTGGTCTGTTTCAGGCAGTGTTGGAAACCTGGTTTTTCTTCTGGTGTCAAATTCTGAGTACAAATTCTCTTTTGGAGTATAAAATGTCGGCGTTTATATGGGAAACATGGACTAACTAGGTGTTTTGGAAGCGTATGTGGCCAGCAGGGGCGGATCCAGCGGTTCCGTTTGCGGTGGGAGGCAAACCAGTTTCCTGGGTCTACATTAGGTCGTTGACCGGGGGGAGGGGAGGCTGGCTGTGGGTTCGGAGTGTACTTCATCGGCCGAGTATAGACAGTAAACCATCAACAGAGGGGGAGCCTCTGGACAACTTTAAACTCTGGTTGAGTGGAATACCCATGTGTTTTAAGGGGGGGAAATGACCATTTTGGAGTACAAAATTCTTCCTTGAGCATAGATTATTTTGGTGCTCCTTGACACCAGAAAACGACAGTGTTTCCAACACTGGTTTCACGTGCAGCAGTTGTGCAGCGCATCGGAGCTTCCGACATGCGTCGTCTCCGGCCGCGCCGCGTCGTGCGCTGCCGGACCGCCGCGTGACAGCCGTGTTTCCGGCCCTGTGCGGCAGGTTCGCTCTCCGCTGCAGTCGCCCCACCAGCGGCCGCAGCAGATGCAGCTGCCCCACGGCCAGCAGCTGGTGACGCATGCCGGCATTCCCGGCCAGCAGCCGGCCCGGCCGCAGATGGTCTCCCAGCAGCAGATGCTGGGCCAGCAGCAGATGGTGCTGACGCCGCAGCAGCGGCAGCAGATGCTGGCGCAGCAGCAGCAGCGGATGCAGACGGCGCCGCTGGCGCAGCAGCAGCAGATGCAGGCGCAGCAGCAGCAGCAGATGATGGGTCAGCACCTGCAGCAGATCATGACGTCGCAGCAACAGCAGCAGGTCCTGGCCTCGCAGCAGCACCAGCAGGTTATGACGTCTCAGCACCAGCAGCGCGTGCTGACCTCGCAGCAGCAGCAACAGCAGCACGGGCTGATGGGCCAACACCAGCCAACGCAGTCAGCGGCGTACAGCGGCGCCGGCCAGCAGCCGCCGCAGCCGCAGCTGATCCGGCACCCGGGTCAGCACTTCATCCAGCGCCAGCAGCCGGTGTACTCCCAGGCGCAGCCGCCGCAGCCGCAGCTCATGGGCGTGCAGACGTGGCGGCCGCCGGTGCAGCCGGCCGACGGTGTGCGCCTTGCGCTGCAGCAGCCGACGGCGCCCGGCCAGCCGCCCGGCCAGCCGGGACAACAGCAGCAGCGGCTCAGCTGGCGCGAGGACGGCATCGTGCAGGTGCACCAGCAGCGGCTGGCCAGCCTGGATCCCCAGCAGCGGCAGCAGTACCTGGAACGCATGGACCCGCAGCACCGCAATATCCTCATCAGCCACTTCCAGCGACAGCGCGCTCTTCAGCAGCAGCAACAGCAACAGCAGTGGCAGGCGCGGCCCGGTCTGCCGCAGGGCCAGCAGCCCGTGCTGGGGCCGCAGGTGCAGCAGATGCAGCGGCAGCCGCACCCCATCCAGCAGATCCAGGTCAGCGGGACCTTGCCGTCCTCGATCTCGTGGCCGAGCTACGAGTGCTCACGGCTTGCGCTGATGGGGGCGTTAGCCGCGCACCGTGCGGGAGGCGGGCGCTCGCGGAACGGTCTCGGTATGGTCCTGCCGGACAGCGTGCAGGGAGTTTTTCCGCCGTCATACTCAGGTCTTGCATCTGTCGTTGCGGTTGTGTCCATGTATGGGTCTGGTGTTTCATCTTTGTTTCCTGATTAAACCGCCAAAGGCTGCTTGTACGGGTCAAACATGGTTATCCTCTGGTACAACAAACGATCTTTTCACTGGCAGGGGAAATTAACAGCCATCCTGAATGAACGGCCGCGAGAGGTGAAGGTTTCGGCCGTCGTCTCTGCCTCTGGCGTGGTACCCTGGGTTGCGTGGAAACCGTGATCTGTCTGTCACACTGTGCCTTCTCTCTGCTGCCAGGGGGTAGTGCGCCCCGTGCGTCAGGGCATGCCGATGCAGGTGCCGGTCGGCCAGCCGCAGGCGCCGCGCATGGTCACCCAGATCGCACGCCCTCAGGCGCCCAACCAGCAGATCATTCAGCAGGTGCGCCGCTGGCCGAGTCACGGTGATATGCAGCAGTCTGCGCTGCATTTCCCCCTTTCTGTTGCCTCTGCGTTCTCTTAATTATTGCGCCATTTAACTTTTAGAAACCGTAATTTCGTTGTCGATGGCATGGCCGTTACCTGTGCTCCGTCGGCGACTCTGAAACACGCCCAGGCGTGCCGTGGTGTTCTGTAAGTCCCTGCTGTGTACCTGCGGTAACCCGGCGGTACCAGGCCGCTGGTACGCCCCGCGCTCGGCGCGTGTGCCGTCTCCGCTGCTGCCGATTGACGGCACGCCGGGCCGCTCTTCAGGTGCGGCCGGCGCAGATACAGTCGGACTCGCAGGAACCCATCCAGCAACAGGTCCAGCAGAACCTGGAGAAAATACGACAGACGATGGCGGCGCAGCAGCAGCAGCAGCAGCAACAGCAGCAACAGCAGCAACAGCAACAGCAGGCTCAGCAGCAGCAGCAGCAGGGGCAGCCGCAAGCTCAGCAGACTCAGCAGCAGCAGCAGCAGCAACAGCAACAGCAACAACAACAGCAACAACAGCAACAGCAGCAGCAACAGCAGCAGCAGCAGCAGCCGGCGAGCATGGCCCTGCAGTCGCAGCTGGTGCAGCGGCAGCAGGTGGTGGCCCAGAGCGTGACGGCCCAGCAGCTGCGCCAGCCTCTGCAGCAGCAGCAACAGCAGCAGCAGCAGCAGCCGGGCGTGTTGGGCATGCAACAGCAACTGGTGCAGCGGCAGCAGACGGCCGTGCAGGGTGTGACTCCCCAGCAGGTACGTTCAGGACATAGGAGCGAATGGAGTCGTTGACTGAAAGGTGCGTGCCCGATACGGATGTTGTTATTTTCCAGCATCTTGAAAATTCTCAGTCCTGAAAACAGTGAAAAACAGAACAAGTAAAACAGGAATGCTCATAAACACCCCCCCCCCCCCCGAAAAAAAAGAAACACTGCTCACGCTGTTGGGGTGTGCGTGATTTTCGGCGAAACACTCTGCTATCCCTTTGTGAAATGTTGCCCTGTTTAGCTGAACTGTTGTGCTGCGGCCGCCAGCTGCTGCAGCGGCAACAGAGCGTGCCACAGTCGGCGGCTGGCGGCGGCGTGCCGCAACAGCTGCTGCTGCGGCAGCAGAGCGAGCCGGCTCAGCTGCAGCCCGGCCAGCGGCTGGTCCAGGTCGGCGGCCAGCAGATGGTCCTGCCGCACGGGCAGGCGCTCACGCCCGAGATGCGCCAGCAGATCCTGGTGAGCGGCCGCCGCCGGGCGTTTGAGGGCGGCGGCTGGAGGGGGAGGTGACGGGAACGACGCTGATGGACCTGGAGGGAGAGGGGGGAGGCCTCAGGAGAAATGATCCGGTCTTGCCTGTCGCCTTCTGCCTGTTTCGCGTGCGTGGTGCGTCGTGAATAACAACTCATTCATGACTGTTGAGTCTTCAGCCTGTGCCCGCACCAGACTTCTCTTCGGAACGTTATTGATTTGAAGATGATACTAACGCATTCCATCGTCGCCGCAGAACAGCCAGCAGAACCTGGTGCAGACCAAGACGAAGACGGCGCTGGCGAACCTGTTGAACAACCGTCTGTCGAGCGGGCCGCTGAGCGGCTCTTCGACTCCGGAGACCCCCGGCACGCCGGTGCTGACCACGCCGCCGCAGAGCGTGCAGTCGGCGCCCGCCGAACCGCGCCCGCCGCCCGGCGCCGCCCAGAACGGTGAGCCGGCGGCCGACTGGACGGACCGGCGGGCTGCGGCGGCCCTCGCCGCCGTTTGCGGTCGGAACGGCGGGCGTTGCTGCGGATCAGTTCGATGTTTTTTCCGTAGTTTGGCAATATTTGGCGTTTTCTGTGAAAGTTGAAGGAAATGACGTAAGTCCCAGCGGTATTCTTAGCCAACTTGCGGTGTTTTTTTTTCTTGGGTACGGCATAGGGTGGTGAGATGATTTATCACAGATGTAAGCAGCGCTATGGTGGGATGAGTTAGAATGTTCGAAAGCATGACATGAAAGTGCAAAATGTATCAGCTGTTGTACAGCACAAACCGAGAACCCACATTAACGTCGAGAAGGGCAGCCTTCTCGGAGATATAGATATAGTTTAGTGATATAGTTATACAGACACACACACACACACACACACACATATATATATATATATATATATATATATATATATATATATATACACATATCATCTCATAGCTGACTACATGAACCCGAGAAATGTCTTGGGCAGTCATTAATAAAGACCAAATAAAAGTATCAAGGGATAGGTAAATGTCCGTAGATGTCGACGCATTTAAAATTTCTCGGATTTGTTGAACATTTACGCGAGAACGTCGGGTAAAGATACAACAATTTGTGCCCGTGCCGAACGCGGAATGAAACTGACGGGCACTTATTCTGGCGTTTGCTTTCCTTTGTTTTGGTGGAGTAGTATCCACCAGTTTGTGTTTCTTGACATGGGGGTTCATGATATGGCTTGCCGTGTTAGGTAAAAAAAAATCAGTTATTACCGATGTCCACGATTTGCGGACCTTTATGCGCGCAAGCCGATTTATTTGCAAACTTTTTTAAGTTTTTGAATTTCTTCACATCATTAGCGACTTTGACAGTCAGTTCTGCCGTTTTCTGTCCGTACCAAGTCATTCATCGCAGATTTTGACGGGGTGCATTTTCGCTCATACCAGTTATAGGTGGCCTGTCCTCAGGCCAATTGTTGGAGATCAGTGATACTTTGCCAAATGGCGACCATTGGAAGTCTCCATCAGCTCATACCCCAAAACGCGGGAAAAAATCAGTTGCGGGAAAAACGCAGTGTTGATAGTAGGCTGGACGTTAGGTCAGTGATCCAAGTTTTCGAAAAATCTGAGATAGGAAATTTGTTTCATTTGTGAAGATCGCAAGTCACAGAAAGTTTTGTTTTGACGTCTCGATTTTTTTTTAAGTTACGAAAACCAACTTTTTGGACATTGATCCATTTATCCTGACCTAGGTCAGAGACCTTACTTGATCTGAGGTTGAAAATATGACATAAGATTCAGAAAAGATTAAGCAAAAGAGATTTCGCGGCGCGGCATGCGTACGTTCTCTCGCAGTGCCTGAAAAACCTCAGGGGGCTATCAACACCTACCCCCACGCGTCGGGGCCGGGTTAAGATCAATCGGAATGTCCGGTCGGATCCGTGACGTGAGTGTGTGCCGCTCTGCTCCTGCAGCGATGGCAGGCCGGCCTGCTGCCGTGGCGGCGGCCGACCCTGCCGTCAAGATGGCGGCCATGCACGCCGGCCTGACGGCGCCGCCGGCCGGCCATGCGCCGCCGGCCGGCTACCGGCTGGGAGTCAGCCCGCAGAAGCCCGGACAGCTGCCGACCGTGCGCGTTCAGTACCACGGACACGACCCCAACCTCAAGCGTGAGTTGCCGGCCGTCGGGGAGGGGTGTGCGCCCGAGCGGCCGCCGGCGTGGAAGGAAGACGTCGCTTCGGAAGGATCGGAGTCGTGTTTGTGGACGGGGGTTCGTGTGCAGAGTCGATTGGAAGCCTTTGGTGATGCCTGGTTTTGGCTCAGTTTACCGTCGGACTGGGTAGATATGTGCCCGGCTAATTATGGGTATTGCTGCGCATCATCGATTCTGTCCCATTTGTCTTTTAACCAGTGGCTTAGTTGCTCGTCAAACGGAAACTGCGCCGCTGATTTACGTCAGCACTGCGTTGACCCAGCCTCGGTGACGTGTGTCTGTTGGTGTCGGTCGCGGCCCTGGCTTTACCGCCGCTGACGCTCTGCCCCGGTGCCTGTTCTCCCCCTCAGTGCCGCCCGACCTGTGCCTGCTGGGCTGCGTATTCCTGCTGGTGGACTACCACCACACGACTCCCGTGGACGAGCTCAAGACGTGGTGTAAGGTGATCAGCCAGTACGGCGGCGAGGTGGAGCAGACTTACAGCGGCCGCGTCACCCACATCCTCTGCCTCCAGCTGAAGAACGCCATCGTGCAGACGGTGAGGAGCCGGCGGAGGCGGCGGCGACTCGCACGCTGTCCTCTGGAGTGGACGGATTTGGGATAGGCTGAAGCGACATGTGCCGATGTTTGGCTCTCTGTTTGAATATTTGTGCTCGTCGTGGCTCACGGACTCTTTCCCAGTCGGGTGGGGCTGCAGCGCGTGCTGTGGTGGAGAACGAACCGTGCATTATCGGTCTCCGAGACGACTCCGTAATAGGGAGTTGTTGACATCTTGTGCTTCCAGGCTATGCGAGACGGCAAGCGCTGCGTCACGGCGTACTGGCTGAACGACATCATCATACAGCACAAGGTGACGCCGCCCTGGCAGGCGCTGCACCTGCCCGTCCCTTACAGGTAAAGATCAGGTGATACAGGGTACTAGGGTACATCACCTACAGGGTACTCTGCAGGTGATCGGTCTTCGTAGGGTGGCGGAATGCCAATAAGACTAGCAGCCTTTGGTCGCGCTATTAGAGTCTTGTGTTGTAATCACTTGCAATCACTCGTGGTCTTGTCATTGCTCGCCGATGTGTTGTCTTTGTTGCGCGAACAGTTCGCCTTGGTGTGGTGGCGATGATGTCGATGGCCGGGAGTGATCTTCTCTTTTAGGCTAAGCTTGTGAGACAGATGCTTTCAATTCATGGGGGCAGTCCAAGCAGGGGGGGCTGCTTCTTTGACGCCGTGTTTTGACGCGGCAGTGACAGCGATAAACCGGGAAAGGGCCAGATCATCAGCATATCCGGCTTCGACGGTAAGGAGCGCCGCCGGGTGAAGCATATGGTGGAGGCGTGCGGAGCCAAGTACACTGGCTACTTCACCAAGCACAACACCACGCTCATCTGTCGCAAGTGAGCTGCTGTGCTGCTGGTCCGGACCCGTGGACAGCGCCGTGCTGCGTCTGAGTCGTGAATAGAGACGGCCTTTAGTTTAATAGGGACAGTTTGGTGCTGCCATGTGACAAATGGTATTCTTTTGCTTGCGTTAATGGGTACATTGCGCCAGCAAACCATGTCAGCGGGCGTCAGCTGTTGCATTTTACTTCGCGAGACTTTACCGCGTTGGACATTGATGGGGTCTGACAATTTGGAAGAAGCAGGTTATGTTGAGACGTTTTTGATGTGATGTGGTACCACATGGACGCCGATACGATCGTCGCATCCCTTGAAAAGGGAATTTTCTGTACATACTGAACACACTTTACTGTTCTTCGTCCTGTGACTGCATTATCATGGCGTCTTATCAGTACTGCTGGCAATTTCGTCCCCTCATTTTCTCGTGCCACCCGCCAGCGCGGTCCCTCACAGCGTCCAGTGGCGCTTTTACGTTACTTCATCCAGTCAAACGGCCTCTTCCTTCGCCCCGTGACGTGCGGTGGTCACGCCACGCCGCGCGTCACGGTGCTCCGTGACGCCCCGTGACGCCGCGCGGCCCGCCCCGCAGGCCGGAGGGCCCCAAATACGCCAAGAGCCGCGAATGGAAGACGCCGGCCGTCAACCTGCAGTGGCTGAACGAGCTGCTGCTCGGCAACCAGAGCGTGGCGCAGCTGGCCGGCCATCAGAAGTACCAGCAGTTCAGCCTGGACGAACCGTTCCGCATCGACTACAACCTGGTGCCCCATCTGATGGCCGCCTGGAAGGCGCCCATCATCGTCACGCGCGAGATCTGGAGCCGCTTCAAGGAGAACCCGCCGCCGCGCAACAAGCGCAAGGTACGGGTCCAGAAGACGGCTGGGTGGTTTCGAGGTTTCCGTGTACCTCGGAGATTTTTGACTCTCGAATGGGCGTGAACACGGTTATTCGGAGTAGCGACCTTAACATGAGACATCTGTTCCGTCGCAGGTACCAGTTTATTGCTTATTTACCGTTACCAGTGGCATGTCATCAGTGCAGTTGCTTATTGGATGGGGTTTCGCTTGCGTTTCAACTTACGACATCTTAATGACGTGCCCTTAAACCTTTGTACAGCCTTGTCTTGTGTATCAGCTAATGGCCGTCAGCCGTCAGATGACCCGCCATGTTGGCGCTACGTTTTCGCCTCATCTCGGCCCCGCTGACGGGCGCCGCGCGCCGCCGCTCAGCTGCAGGAGATCGAGGCCGACCGGGCCACCAAGAAGACGACGCTGTCACCGAACCTGGCCGAGCCGGGCCTGGCCGTGCCGCCGCCGGCCGAGCCGGAGAACGGGCCGCGCGTGCTCTTCTCGGCGTGCACGGCGCCCGGCCTGGCCGACACGGTGCGCCGGCTGGGCGGCACGGTGGCCGCCTCGGCCGCCGACGCGTCCCACCTGGTGATGGGCCGGCTGCAGCGGACGGTGAAGTTCCTGTCGGCGCTGGCCAGCTGCTCGCTGATCGTCTCCGAGCGCTGGGTGGAGGAGAGCGGCCGCCAGGGCCGCTTTCTGCCCGAACAGCCGTTCCAGCTCGCCGACGACGAGTTCGAGAAGAAGTTCAACTTCTCGCTGGCGGCCACGCTCGCCAAGACGGACCGGCGCTCCCTGTTCAAGGTCGGTGGGCTGGGGTTTGTTGGACGCGGTTGAAGCGGGCCGTAGGGTATTATGGGAGAAGCCAAGCCTTGTGCTGGAATGGTTGTGTGATACGGCGAGCTGCCTCTCATCCTTCAGCTGATGCTGCAGGTTTTGACACCTCAAAGATCGGTTCGACCGTAACCTTCCGCCGACATTGATGCAGCAGGACTTGATTTTAAGGACACAAAAAGATTGCATGACGATTTTTGCGATTTTTAGTAGAACATTTCAGCTTTTTAATAGAAGAACAACTTTAACAACCGGCTTTCTACCAACGGGCTCACATTTTGTGTGCCCGAACCGCCCCGTCTGGCTACCGCGTCCGTACGGTGTCGGTTGTGCCTCGGCAGGGGATGAGCTTCCACATCACGCCGGGCACGGTGCCGAACCGGCGCGCCCTGGCCGAGATCATCCGCAGCTCGGGCGGCACCGTCGAGGAACGCATGCGGCCACTCAAGGCCCTGCGGGAGGCGCGACTCCAGAACCACTACATCATCACCTGCGAGACCGACCTCCACCTGGTGGAGGACATCTTCAAGGCCGGCCTGCGTGAGTGGGCGGGCCACGCCGGCTCGGTGGTTCGGGGGGGGGGGACTGGTGGCCACCGCACTGAGGGACCTGGTACGGGATCACGGTCAGGTTCAGAGCGATTGGGCTATGTGGTTCGCGATCCGCTTATCGCAAGCGTGAGATCAACCTTCAGGATTTGTGTGAGATCCACCTGAGACCAGTCAACCTTTGGTGGCTTTGTATGGATGAAGACCTGGTGCATGCCGTCCTGTCCTTTATTTCAGTGGCGTTCCATTTGATTGTCCTGTTGCCGTTTGGTCGCTAAGTTTTGTAGGTATTGCTAAATGGAAGCATCTGAGGGTTTTTTGTTTCCGTGTACAGGTGCTGTCCAGCGCAAAGGTGAACGGTTATCCAGTTGTGCTATTTTTGTGTACTGATTATCTGCATCAAACTATGCATGGTCGGTACGTCACAACTTAGGGCCGAGAGGCATCTTCTGAGACCGCCTATGACGGAGCCTTCTGAGTCCGCCTGTAAGTGGTCCTGAGGCCTGTGGCCGCCTGTAACTGGGCGTTCTGAGTCCTGACTCCCGAGTCTCGAGTCCGGCGGCTCTGACGTTGGGGCCGCGCTCTCCCGCAGCTATCTACAGCGCCGAGTTCGTGCTGAGCGCCGTGCTGCGCCAGATGATAGACTACACCCGCTCCTGCTACGTGCGGCCGCAGCAGTGACGCCGCCGCGACGCGGCGGCCCTGAACCGTCACGAGGCCGTCACAGGGCTGCTACGAAGACGGCGGCGGATGGACTCCCTGGCGGAACGTGTGTCGAGTGGCTGGAGGTGGCCGGGCGGTAGGCGGTCGGTACAGCGGGGCCTGGTGTCTGCTGGCGGTCGGTACAACAGGCCTGGTGTTTGCTGGCGGCCGGTACAACAGGCCTGAGGTCGGCTGGCGGCCGGTACAGCGGGGCCCGGTGTCGCTGGCGGCCGGTACAGCGGGGCCTGATGTCGCTGGCGGCCGGTACAACGGGGCCTGGTGTCTGCTGGCGGCCGGTACAGCGGGGCCTGGTGTCGGCTGACGGTCGGTACAACGGGGCCTGGTGTCGGCTGGCTTTCGATACAGCGGGCCTGGTGTCGGTCGGCGGCCGGTACAACATGCCCGGTGTCGGCTGGCGGCCGGTACAGCGGAGCCTGGTGTCGGCTGACGGTCGGTACAACAGGCCTGGTGTCTGCTTGTGGCAGGTACAACGGGGCCTGGTGTCGGTCGGCGGCCGGTACAGCGGGGTCTGATGTCGGCTGACGGCCGGTACAGCGGGGCCTGATGTCGGCTGACGGTCGGTACAACGGGGCCTGGTGCCGGCTGGCTTTCGGTACAGCGGGCCTGGTGTCGGCTGGCGGTCGGTACAACAGGCCTGGTGTCGGCTGGTTGTCGGTACCGCGGGGTCCGGTGTCGGCTACGTGACGGTGGGGCCAGGTCCGCAGCTGTTGCCCCTGTCTGGGAGATGTGCTTTAGAGTGGCAGAGTTGTGGACCGATATTATGCATCCTAATTGTTCTGGAGCGCCCGTGTATGGACTGCATTAAGTGCTCCCTGATATAGCGCGTTCAACGATGTTTGTCCGGTTTGTCCATTTTGACAAATTGGCATGTTGTATGAACAAGGTTTTTGACATTGTGTCATGATCAACTGATTCTTTGAGCCTTTAAGGCTAACAGATAACGGTTAAGGTATAACAGACGAATTCAGACGCCGAGGCTGGCGTCCTCGTTTGTTAGGTGAACCTGTGAGAAACATAGACGTTCTGTGGCTGGAAGGCCCGAAATACCGTGCCTTGGTGTAGTCAAGGATTGCCTCGCTTCGCCGTCACGCAGTAGTAGCGCGGACGAGTGTCATTTTTGTTTTGTTTCTCGACTGCGTTGTGTACCGGGGCATTACGCCAGTTGCTTTGTAAAGGAGTTTGTGTTTGCGCAGATCTGCACGCTACAGACGGGTAGAGCTGTGGTTGTTGCCTGTCAGCCTTTCAGTGGGAAGCCTGGTTGTGTCTGCCCGAGTGTACCGTTGGACTCGGTTGCTCCGAAACGAAACGTGCGTCACTTGGCCTTGGTTCCTTTGCGCCGCCGACGCGGCGGTCTGAGGCCTGCAATGGTTGAATTCAAACACAGTCTTCCCTTACAAGTTGTGGACGTAGGTTCACTATTCATTGCGTGTAACACGTGTTCTGTCAAGCGAACCTTGCAACACTGCCGTTATTCACGCTTGTTCAGACTTCTTGTACAAATCTGTAGCGAATGCCGTGTGTGCGACGATGGGTCGTTTTCACGTCGATTTATGTTTGTCACGAGACTCTGTAATAAATCCACTGTACGTTAGACGTTTTTATGCGTGCTGTCGCTGTGTCCCTGCGCGGTAATTGCCAATGCCCGAACTAGTTCCGAGCGGTCCCGGCGTTAGGGCGCCTAGACTCGCTGAGGCCGGTCGGGTGTCCGGCGGTACGGGCTGAACACCAGCGGGCGGGCCTCGCGTGTGGGCCGCGGTGCCGGCGCCGCTGGTGAATCAGTGTGTACAGGTGCGCGGTGGTGGTGCACGTGTCTGCTCCCGCGTCTGTGGCTGCGGCAGGAAGCGGTCCGAATCGGGCTGCTGTACATTGGCGGGACGGTGCGACGCGCTGGTCCGACCGCCAAAGACCGTGGTCAGAGGAAAACATCGGCCGCGTTACGGCCTGCTGTAACCCAGTCCAGGACGGAACCTCGGGCTGCGCACGGCACCGGAATAGATGTCCGGACCTCGCTGGGCCAGCTGCCCTGATTGACCCTGAGGTCGGACCTGACCGGCTGACCTGACCGGCCCTGAGGTCGGACCGGCCGGTAGACCTGACCGGCCCTGAGGTCGGACTGACAGGTAGACCTGACCGGCCCTAAGGTCGGACCGGGCCGGCTGACCTGACTGACCCTGAGGTCAGGCCGACGGTGACCGGTGGGGTCGATGGCGCGCGCCGCCTACGTGGAGCCGGCCGGCGTCGAGATGGCGGTGGACACGGCGGCCGCCCGCGCCCTGCTCGCCCAGAAGGAGCAGGACCTGGTGCTGGCCGCCGAGCTGGGCAAGGCGCTGCTCGAGAAGAACGAGCAGCTCAGCGCCGAGAACGAGCGCACGGCGGCCGAGTATTCCCGACACCTGGAGGTGAGGAACCACCCCTACCCGGAGCGGGGCTGGGGAGTATCGGGGAGTGTGCCCGACACCTGGAGGTGAGGAACCACCTCCCATAGCGGGGCTGGGGGGCTATCGGGGGGCGGGAGTGCGCCCGACACTTGGAGGTGAGGAACCACCCCCGCCCGAAGAGGGACTGGGGGCTGCCGCGGGGGGGGAGTGCACCCGACACCTGGAGGTGAGGAACCACCCCCGCCCGGAGGGGGACTGGGGGCTGCCGCGTGAGGAGGTGCACCCGACATCTGGGGCCGAAATTGTGGTCGTCCCGCCCGGAGCGGACTGAGAAGGGACTACCGGGAGGGGGAATACCCCGACATCCGCGGCCGAGTGTCGCTGCCCCCCCCCCTCCCGAGCGGGGTCTGCGGGGGACGGCTGGTAATGTGGTGGGCGATCGAGTCGGCCGCCGCCGACGCCGCCGCCCTCTGCGGGGCCGGCTGCGGGAACGAGGAAGCAGGGCCTTGACCTGAAGAGGTGAGGTGGGGACCGTGGCCAAGACCGAGATCATGCTCTGATCAGATTTGACTGTGCTAGTTTTCGTGATAGGGAACCGCAACGGGTATGCTTCAGATGGAAATTTTGGAGATGTGTCATAATAGCATGCCACCCACCACGGTCCTAGAAGAACCGTGGTTCCCCTCTCTTCGGTAACGAACTTCGAGATCAGAACCAACCTGTTTTGGCGGGTGCCGCCGTGAGTGCAGGATCGCGAGACGCTGGGGACCGTGACACGCCCACTGTTCTCTGATTTGCAAGAGTGAGTTATAAAGTTGCAATTGTAACATTGTGGAAGAATTTTTAGTTACCCTCCGGACTGCCACCTATTTCCAGCTTATGGCTGTCACTACCGTATCGTCTACTACCGTTGGTAGGATTGCTCTGTGTCGCAGTGCGGCAAACAGAAGCGAAGATTGACTACTGATGAATGATGTCGTAAGATTCGTCCAGCGCTGCTTTCTATGGAGAAGTTCACATGTCAAAAGAAATTGTTTCCACACGGGTTGTTTCTAGTACTCTCTCCAAACTTAACGTGTGTTTATTTGACTTTGAAGAACGACAAAGACATGTGAATCTTGTCGCCCACGCAATGCGCGTGGTTTACGTAATCCGCAGGTATTATGTACACATACATATATATGTGTGTATATATGTACGCACATTATATACATATTATGTACATATGTACATACATGTCGAGTTGACGGCCAAAGAATCGAATGATGTGCTCAGTTTCCTTTTTCATCCAATTCATTACAACATGGTTTACGAGTAGTTAAAGGTGACGTACAGTTGCCATTTCCCGACAGCCGTTTGTGAAACGTGACTGGGCACAGTTTGCTTGTCGGCGACAAAGGCTGGTTGGAAAGCGATCCGCTGTAATAGGCAGACACTGTCGACCTTCCGAGACACACGCGCGGCCGGCGGTGCGTGCATCCGTATCCCAATCGGCGGTGACGGCACCGTATCCGGTTGGTCAGTCATGCCGTAAGGCACCAGGCATTTTTCGTGGCCTTCTAAGCTGCGGTTTGAGCACAGGGTCCTTTGACTTATGACTGCGCGACGTCCTAATGGCGGGAACCGCAAGAGTTCGCGACACGTTTCGCAGCATACGCCACGGCGACAATGGTGGTAAGGTGCGCCCAGTGTGCTGACCAGGGCTGTTGACAGACCGGATGGTTGTCTATCGGATCACCGGGTCTGGATTTTCATGCCTCAAAGTTTTTATCCGATGGTTTTTCAAAACTCTTGGGAACTGGAGCAGGACAGGGGTGCTTTATCGCGTGACCCCAGCTTTTTGTCCCGGCTTCCAGCAAGTAGACCGCAATAAGATTTTCAACCTGCATTCGGTCTGTTTGCCTCCCGGGATTCATTGAAGTGGTCGTGTTGTTTATCAGCTGTTTATCAAGAGCAAACTCGTGAGAGTTGTCGGAATGCATCTCCCGGCCTGAAGCCACGCGATCTTTTCCTGGCTCATCCGCCATCGTGCGTGCCTGGAACATTTTCCCTGGGTGATTCATGCGAACAAAAACGACCGTCTGCTTTGTTCCGTTCCGCAGTAATCCCGAAAGAACGGCTAAAAACGCGCGTCCAATTCTAATCCCCTGACCCGACCGGGTCACCTCGCCAGGGCCCGTTGCGTGGTATTGATCGGCGCCCGGAGTCACGCGTGGCACCGGAGGACGGCGCGGCCCGAGCCACTCAAATAACGAAGTCCTCGGTCAAAGGCACATCTGCCCCTAATGCTCCTGCCATGTACCACAGGCTCTCTTCGAATCATCCTTTGGCAGCTGATTCAAGCAGAGCTGCTGGCTGCCGAAAGTCGTTCATCCCTTGTCGTCTTGGCGAGTTGGTTTTATGAATATGTGGCCTCCATGTCGTGCTTGCACGTGGGAACATTTCGCAAGCCGCACCTGCCCTGGGCCAATTTAGAAGGATACAAGCTCCCGTTGCAAGCATTCAAGAACCGTGTTAACATCGGTGGTGGTGTGAAAGAATGCATAGTTGCATCTCTCCCTGAGGCGCCGTTGCCGTTATTGACGTTCAAATCGATCACGTCAGAGGCCTCTTGTCGGTGTCAAAGGCGCCTGCGTCGTCATGGAAACGAGAGTAAACAAGAGTCGATTCGTCGCCGGACGAACTCCGGGTCCAGGCCACATCGCTGCCTGAGCCAGTCCGCGCGTCTCCCCGACCTGTGATCTGAAACAGGCAGATGAATGAACCCGGCAGCAGGGACGCAGCCGAGATTTTCTTAAGTGGGAGGGGTGGAGCTCAGTGTGAGCTGAAATCATACGAAAACCGCCTGCTGGGAGGACGGTGTGCAATGGTTTTCACAAAAATGCGGGACTAGGGGGGTCCCCGGGCCCCCGTTTGGCTGCGCCGCTGCGCCATAGGAACTGATGATAATGAGTACGACGACAAGAGCCATGATCGGGCGTTAGGACGTCTGCGACTCACACCTTGCGGAAGACGTCGTAATTTTAGACTGACTGCAGATAAATACGCGCGGACTAACTCAGAGAATTCGGCACCATATTGCTCCCACGGCTCTGATTCGCGTAAAAGTGCAGCCTAACGGTGCCCACAGCCGCCGGGCAGGCTCCGTCCACCCACGGCTGTCCGAGTTCCGGGATCTCCGCCGGCCGCGCCCCGCGGCCTTTGTTGCAGCGGACGTCCACGGCGGCTCGGCCGACACTCAGAGCCGCCCGGTTACGGCGCGTGACGTCACCCGACTGTTGACCGTATCGCCATGGTCACGGGCGTTAACCGGTCGATGCTGACCCGATGGCCTTCCGGCGAACCCGACAAACACCGGACCGAGTGAAACAGCGCGGATTTAAGTCGATCTCGGCGTCGGATGTCGATTTTTCAATTTTACCAGAGCAGACAGGGGCGTCGATACCTGAAAATAATTGAGCGGCCGAGCCAAGAGCCCAACCTAACGTCCCCCAGAAGTGGATTTCTCAACGGATTTAACTTACTTAACGGAAATTTATAGGTTTTCTTTGGTACTATTTATCGAATAAAAAACTGTATTTACCCCCATGTGTATAGGTATATATAGACGGAAGAAAAAAATGTATATAGATACATCGCTCTAAACTTTATTCTTTACTTTTCACCTATCGCTTATCTGTTGCAGCCGTTCTTTTCGTTATTATTACTCATTTGCCTATAAAATCGGCAGAAAATATTGGGTGGGCCCAAATCAACATTGGCTGGGTCAGGGCCCTCTCAAAACAATACAGATCGACACCCCTAAGCTCAGAGCTTAGTGCCCTTGCAAACGAAAGATGTTTCCTTGCCAGTGCAAGCCAGCAGTTATTGCACTCTTCAGAGCGTGACCCTGCATTGTCCAAAATTGGTGCGCCACGGCAGGAAAGGCCTGGGGAAGGGGAAGGGAAAAGACGACTTCAGCCATCGGCGACCCACGCGCTATGGACCTGGCTGGGTGTCCCGGCGGGCGAGTTCATCACGACTGGGACGTTAGTGATCCCCGGGCGAGTAGTAGATGGACTGGTGCCCGCCTTCCAGGTACCATTCTGTAGATGACGTCCGTTAAGACAAAACAATAGGTCAGACAGTGGCCCGCTCGGAGGCTGTTTGTCGGAGAGCCTGATGGTAACGGCAGTCGAAAGCGAAGCCCCGGAACCAGAAAGATCATGGTTTACTATCTGTCAAACTGCACTTTCGGAACTCTCCATCGGCTTCCGGGTATTGTTTTAATTTCGACCTCTGCTTTCTTTGTGGATGGATGCCGGTATTGCCCCGCGAGTCCGGAGGACATCTACAAACGAGGGCTCTCGTCTTTCAGCTTCATTGGCCGTCCGTTTTCAGACTGCCGCGGGTGGCAGCGCTGACGTTTTTATGACTCGCTGTCGGAGGTCGCTCCACCTTCGGCAAAGAGAGCTGAAAAAGCCCGCGACCTCGGTTTTCGTTTCTCCAGCGCCCACCGGCGCTCTCGAGCCCGCGAACACGTCGCTCGGCCGCCTCCCATGGTTGAGGGCGCGCCGAGGGACCGCTCCCTGCGGACCCAGCAGCCGGTGCTCGCCGGCGATTGGCACCGTTTCGAAACCAGTTCGGCCCCGCCCGGCCGTGCGGCCCGAGAGCTCGGCCTCCTCCGGCGGCGGCCGGGGGTCACGCCGGCGCGGCGTGCGACCGCTCCCCCGCGCCGTGAGCGGCAGCGCGGCCGAGCCGCCACCGGGCAGAACGGGTGTCGCCAGGGAGGGTCGCGGGCCGCGGGCCGCACGGAGGGGTCGCGGCTCGCTCGAGTCGCTGCGCCGTCCCGGGCAACGTTTTGCCCGCGCTGGGCCGCGGACCGCCGACCCGGCGTCACGCGTCACGGCAGCGGCTCCGTGACGTCACGGCAGTGAAAGTGTCCGCCTATCATGACGGAGTGCGCGCGTGGGCGACGGTCGCGGGTGGCGGGGCGCCCTGCCGCGTGCAGGCAGGTGTCGAACCGCGCCGCGAGCTCGTGCTTCGGTTGCGGACGCGGATGGTCTGCTGGGAATGCGGTGAGGCGGTGTCGCATCACGGGCCGTGACGCAACGCGCAGGAACACGCAAGGGACTGTGATGGCGGCCGGCGTGCGACTGCGATTGCCCGAAATTACACGCGCTTCACAGCCGCCTTCGTAAAACTGCGTCAGATATTAAATGTGCGCACTGCCGAAAGGCCGTGGATTAGTCACTTGCTTCACGCACTACAAGCGCACTGGCGTACTTGACCCGTTCATTCGATGTTGAGCGGTGAGAATTTGAACGTTGTTCAAATCCTAATGTTGTGCAAAATGAGATAATGATGTTTGTATCATGAAGGAGCGGACGGTTTGCGCTGGCGCAAACTCCGTGGAATAGTAAGCCAAAGGAAACCCTGTGCCGCTCCGCATCAACTTCCATGTCAGGAAGCAGTCGAATAACGGCAGCCGATTAGATGCAGAAATGAAAAACCCATGCAACTTAGCATTAGGCGAATCCAGGCCCAGACAGTGCCGTACAACGGGCCTTTACAGCAGTTAGACGGCACCATTCTTGAAAAGAGTCAGTGAGCAGGTGCAGTTGACTCCCGTTAACCGGGACATGTCATAATGATACAAAATGTACGTTTATTATTTCAAGTGTGAGAGGTTCGAGAATGTAGGACAGAGAACAGTCTTATCACCAATAAAAAACCGAACTTTCTGTAAGCATTAGAGGTTGAACAGTGCAGGACTTGCCACAGTACGCATTACTGCCAACGGAAGACCGACACCAGACAAATGATCATCACTTGGAAGGACGGGATATAGGATAAAATGGACGTAGTGCGCTCCTGAAAGCGGACGGATTATCCCAGTGGCGCCTTCTATGATATAACAGTAGGTACCATCATGTCAGCATGAACGAGGACCTGCTAGACACCCTGAGGCGAGTGTGGCGCGTCCTGGTCCGCCCTGGACTCCTCCGTCGAGTCTGGAGCGGCGCAGGACGCGGCGCGGCCGCTGGTCCTGAGCTGTCATCGAGCGGAGCGTGGCGTGTCCTCGCAGCTGCACGGCCGGACCGGCTCGCGTGCCAGCCAGCGGGCCGCACACCCGGTCGATGGCCGTGGTGGACAGGCGTGCGTGACCTCAGAGAGCTGAAGCACCCGTCCCGACGGCCTGTACACTAGTGTTCGCCACGGGCCGGGTCAGCCCTATGGGCTTAGGGCCGGCCCTGGGGCCCAGGTAGGGCTAAAGCAGGCTAATCCCTAAATCCGTAGGGCTGGGGCGAGGCCCAGGTTTAATTATTCCCCGAAATTTTGTACCAAACGCTGAGTTTCGGGATATCACTGGCTAAATTGTACCTGAAATGGAAGTCATTTGAAGCTGTGACCCATTGTTTAACATAGACTCCAGGTTCATCGGATACCCTCTAGACTTTCTGCATGCATAATTGGACACTGAAAGTCATAAGGCTGGACTAGGCATTGATATGCAATGAATTGATAGGGTCCGGATAGGACCTGGGTTCCACGTCAGCGGACTGGGCAGCGCTAGGGACGTCATTTTCGAACCGTGTCGAACTCTACAGGACACACTGCCGATGGTTGGGTCAGCAGAGCTGGGGGGTGTGACATGGAGAAGTAGCCGCGCTGCCCTAGTGGACGGGACAAGCTGTGCTTGCCTGGCCTGGACGAGTCAGAACTTGGTAACTGCACCGGCGTCCTCCTCGTGCCGAGCAGCCGCCTCTGTGGGGCTACAGCAAACCATTGTAGCGAGTAAATGGCAGACACTGCGGATTGCAACACAACCACCAGACGTATTATGTCTGTCAAAAGCTGCCCAGTTACCACATACAGGTCGCGTATGACTTCCATTGCTGTTGCTTCTGTCATGAGACGATCACGAGTCATCCTTCTCTTAGCTATCTGAAGCCCAGCATGGTTGGCTCGGTAACTTGGCCTGAAACACTCTTCATACCCTCGGAATGACGTTGCGTCGTTCCTCGTTGTGTGTGTGAAGCACCTTCTTCCCGTTGCATTGTTCGGGTGTTTGCAGAGACGGTGGGAACCGAGACGTTAACTGCGTTGCTGGAATTTCTATTTCATGCATGGTGCCCTCACATCAGGACGTTGAGACAGTCTGGGGTGTCCCAATGTATTCAAAATAAAATTCAGCATTTGTTTTCACCGCGCTTTCCTTAACAAACTGTACCATGGGCAGCCACCTCCAGACGTGTAATTTTAAAACCCCAAAAATGCTTCGCAGCACAATTGCGGTTGAAAGGAAACAATGCAGCATTCCGGAATTAGTCATCAGTTTCACAATGGGAACGTGTCTGTTTTCGAGGAAACCTTTACGGACTGTCAAGTCTTTGTTGCCGGTGCGCGTCCAATGACGTTTGCACGCTCAGGCGCCACTGTTGCCGGTGTTATCGCCACCTCCATCATCCAGAGCCTTTCTTTGTGACACCTTCAGACCTCCAGACAGGAAGACGTTACGTGTCTACGTGCTTCGATGCCGGCACGAATGTCACTGTAACATCGTGCTGATTCGTTCGGATTCCGATAACATCCAGTAAGCCGGTGAAAATGGCTGTCTTTCTCCTAATCAAGCATACCAGCCATTCAGCTGGACACATGTGAGGCAGCACTTAATGAAGCCACATGACTGGAGCCGTTAACGGTCCAAACGTGTTCCAGGGCTTGTAAACATTTCATCGATTTGCTGTTGTTGAAAAAAAAAAACACTCAATGTCCACGGCCCCTCACACCTAGTGCCATGAGAAGGCGGCATGCTCACGGTCGTACCATTGCAATGCATTGGCCGTGCGTGATGGGTGCAGGACACTTAAGCGTTCTAGTCCTTGTTCTGGTCATTACATAGTCCATATACGCCTGACCGACAGCGACTGCGACTGACTATCGCAATGGCAAAAAGCACAGGCAATTTAAATATCAAGTATCGCTCTATGATGTTATATGAAATGCTGTGTTATACATTATAGCATATTACGAGGTTATTCCTGCATCGACAGACGTGGACCAGGCGGTGTTCTGAGATACCCCAGCTCGTCATGCGTTCATCTCAGCTTTGGGCGTTCTGTTCGGCGCTTTATTGGACTGTTGTTCCCATTGTTTTTGTGAGCACTCACCACGAGACGGGGACCACGAACAGCTGTGTGCCAGTCGCGCCTCGTCACAGTCGACGAAGAGCCTATCCATTTCGGAAGAAACGAATCGTCATTTATATACAGTGATTTCAGTGGCAAAGGCTTGGGGCCTTCCATTAACTTGTTCTCATAGAACAACTGCATTCACATCAACATTTTTAAGCCTAGTTTTTGGGTACCACGCTACCGTGATAAAAAACGCTGCACAACATGTGTGTGCGCCGGCCTATGTGCAGCGCTGCAAGCTTTCATTTCCGTTGACTTTCTCAGAGGTGGGGTCGGTGCAACTACACAGATTACACGCGCCCAGACACCAGGTGTCCACTGCCCCGCCCCACTTTCTAGCCAACTGTCGGTGGCAAGTTGCGTTGTCATCCGTCAGGGTTCACGACCACTAACTGGTGCCTTTTTGGGCCCTCAATATCAGTGAGAGCTGGCCACCATCTGGACCGGCCATCGCTTACACGGCGATACTAAAAGCTCTTTCCTACTCGGGTCTGGTAGCAAGTCGGGAAATAACGAGTAGAGCAGCCTTACGGAACACTCGATAATGACCATGCCTACAATGCACGGAATTAAAATATGTGCATTCGAGACTAGCTGGACGTCTATAACACTTTCAACCCACGCCTGAAAGCCAAGAACGTGTTGCTCGTGTTGCCCGACGTTGTTGCAAACGATGGGGCTCACGCGACCCTGACCAACGCAGGATTACCAACACCGGTTTGAGCCCACTCCGCCGCAGTCTCACCGGTCAACATGCAGAACGCCGAGCCACGCAGGCACACATCGGAGCTCGGCCCGTGCCGGTCTGGGAGCGCCGGCCGGTCCTGCCGGCACCGGCACCGCATGGCCGAAATGCTGCAGGACGAGCGAAGCCGTCATGCCACGCACGAGGCGTGCGGTCGGATGTTGTGGCTGGTAAGACTGGTGGCAGCCGGGCCGGACGGAGCCGGCAGTGCTCTCCGCCGAGGCGCGAAGTCATTCGGAGCGACGCAGCGAAGGTGGGAAGCGAAGCGACGCAGCGAAGCGACGGTCAGACGGCCCGGCCTGACTCCAGGAAAGGGAAATTTCCTGTGCAGCTGGAAATCATGGCTCACGACCTCTCAGCTTTGCCAGCAGGCATGGAAGTTTGCGTGCGGCGCGGAGGAAAAAATGCGTAAGTTCCGGAAGGGAGGTCGGTCTCGGCAAGGTTCAGAGCACTTCCAACCGTTGTTGGTGCTGGCTCCGGCACCCGGACTAGAGCTGACAGCGCCGAGCTGCGTGTCTCGCCGCCGCACGGCACGGACGCGCTCGGTCCGCTCGGGCCGACCAGGGCTACGGAGCGCCTGATACGCCAGGCAGCGCTGGCGCCGGCGGTACGACCGCGGCCGGTCCGGGCGGGCGGGGCGGGGTCACCGCCTGCCGGACGTCCGGCCCGGCCCGGCCCGGACCGGCGGCCGTCAGACACCGCGCAGCCTCGGCCCTGGATTCAGCGGCGGCGGCGGCGGCGGCGCTCCCCTGGACGCCGGGAGGAGGGTGTGACGCCGCATCGCGTCAGACGGCATCGGCTGGGTCCGGGTCACCAGCTGACGGCCGACCGGGCAGAGTGACGTCACCCGTGGAGTGACATGTGCTGAACTTCCGGGGCACGAGAGAGGCCTCAGACGGGAAAGCTTGTCAAGATGCGACCAAACTTTTTACAAGCAAAAACTAGCAAGCACCCCATCTGCAGAACATCGACGTTATCATCTCTTCACTTCTTTGTTACAACATTGCAATATGCATCGGAAAGTTCTAACGTAACACCGTAGGTTTCGCGTCAAAATACTCTAGAATTGGTGTTACTGCCACCGTCTCTGCACTATGGCATATTACACCCAAAAGCCTCCCGCTTATTTATCTCTTTTCTTCCGATCATTTTCTGATAGTCGATAACCTTTTGCATTGCGGAAGAACTGTGCCATGACGTTTGTGCCATGACGTTTTTCAAATGCCGTCAAACACAGGCCAAAAAGTCAGTTCACGGCGCTCAGATCATCAGCTGATTCCGAATGCATCCGTCTTTAATTTCATCGTCTAACGTCACACCAGATCTTGAAATACTGAATATCTGTCCGATCATCATTACATAGGTTATAACGTTGTTTCCACACCAGCAATCGTCTGTGAAAAACTCTGCTACGTTTTTAGGTCTTTAAGCCTCCAGGAAGAAAACGGGAAATGGGAGTTAATGGACCAAACGAATCAGACAGTAGGTACCGAACATTGTTCACGGTTTGTCGATACCATCGGTTATTACACCATTAGTTACATTCGTATCAGATTTGTGTCATGGGACCGGCCCAAAAACATCCGTTAAAACAACGGCGAATCCGTCTGTTACTGTGATCAGAACGTCCAGTACCATCATGTCTCTGCCACCGGGCCTTCTCAGCGCGACCGCCTCATTACGGTCCTCGTCTCGTCGAGAATAATTAGTCGTTCGAGGTCGCCGTCGGCACAGCATTCCTGGCGCGGTAAGACAATTCCGGCGCGGTGTGGCCCTTCCCCAGTAAGTACGGAACGTTGCGTTGGACTAGTAGACCTCAGAAGAGCGGAACGCCGAGAGCGCTTCCAAGGCCACCTGAGACATTCAAGAGGCCGAGACCTTTCAACCAAACGGGAACCTTAGACGCTGAAAAAACGAGGAGCATATCTCGAGTGGACCGACAGCCAGTCGATGCCAGGAAGCCAGTTGTCCAGTCCACTGTCTGAGCGATCTTCCGCTAAAGGCTAAAAAGTATCATCGGGCTAGCAGTCCTACGCTTACGTATGGTTGGTTCCATTCATATGTGGACAGCCAGAAAACGTCTCACTGGCAGCTTTCAACCGGCAGGCACAGTCATCGCGAACGGAAAAAGAGAAGACCTCCGTGGGCTTGTGGGAAGAAACCTGATATGATGCAACAAAAAGTGGCAAGGTTGGCAGACTCATCGGATAGCCAGTCTTTTGTCATCACAACTCATCCCGACTCCTGTCCAGACGTAAAAAAACCTAGCGATTAAGGCCGTAGCACAAACAGGGGATTTTGCTGCCGAACGGAGCGTGCCAAACCCCAACTGGCGTTCAATCCAACAGCGAAAATAAGTTTTGTCTAGGTGAATTCAGCGGTGCACCGAGTGTCGGAGAATATCTCAGTTCGTGACGAGTTTTTTTTCCTTGCTGGGGTGATAGGTGTGGCAGGGTGGGACGAGTGGCACGGCGCTCTATCGCGAGGTCAAGCGTGCACATTTTAGTTTTCATAATCATGAACCGCTCGCCGGCTGTCACGGTCGCACCACGAACAAGGAGTGACGTATCGAGACGCAGCGTCACGCGCCGGCGCCCGCGTCATCTTCTCTGAGAGTCGCCGTGACCTCTACACTCTACACCGTGAAGACGTCGGCGGCGGCTCCTATTCAGTGCCAGCTACTCTTGTCTGCGATGAGCGGGGTCTCGCGTTTTCGCGGGTCCGGTCGGAGGCTGCTGTCTGCTCCAGGGCTACACGGAGAGACAGCTAACGACTCACGGGACCCGTAAGGCCCGAATAGCGCGGCACTAGCTGGCAGACTGGACGGGAGCGGGTCTCCGTCGTTTCCGTTACTCCACACGAGCGCCCCTCGCGCCGCAGCCGACCCCAGCCCGCCCGAGCCTCGGGCGCCACCGGCGCTCCACTGCACTTGACCCCGTGTGAGACATGCCGGGCCGGCGGGGAATATGGGCCAGTCGGCAACTGACGCCGGCCGCTCCCGTTGCGGTGCGGCCGGGAGTCGCCGCCGGGCCCGCGCCGGCTCCCGCGCCGCTCCGCGCCGCGCCTCGCCGCGCCGCCGAGCGCCGGCGTAATGGACTCGTTTCTGGCGGCGGCCGGCTGTCGGAGGACGCGCCGCCCGATTTCCCACCGTTTGCCGTCGCAATCGGCGGCAAATGCGCCGCGCGGTCGGCGGCGGCCGCCTGATTTTACGCCGCAGATGTTTTGACCATTTGTTGTGTCTCATAACGGCGCACTGTTCCTGAGCTACCGACTTAAGAGTAAAGTGTAGGTTCGAGCGAACTCCATCTATCATTGCCAGCGATTTGCCGGGAACGTTGTATGGCGCCACAGCGCCAGTCTGCTCCTGAATATTGCATGAGTGCGTGAGTCAACGCAAGCCAATACTTGTAAGCTTGACAAATGGCTAAGGATTGTGTGACGTGGAAAATGTCTTCCGGGGATGCGACGATGACGTTCATAGCCTAAGTTGGCGAGTCAGCTGTTATCTTCTTCTTCAAAGTACACCATCCCGCGATACCACAGTAAATGGTCAGGACCGTAAACCGTCGAGAATCATCGGCGTGGTCAGACGTGCGCTGACCACAAGAGCCACACAGCACATCAAACGACAGCGAATAATCTGTTGCGAACCATTGATGGGTCCAAATGTAACTAAGCGCTCTTCAAACGTTACGTTTTGCAGAGACATCGCCTGTTTCACATCAGTGGTGATTGGAGAAGAATCACATTCAGAAATGCTGCTCTGCTGTTCCACGGTTAGATAACGCACGATTTCAGCTGGACGGCCATCACAGTCAGACGGTTGCAGTTCAGCATTTGAAACGACCAGGCTCGAGTCTCCAGTTACACCGCTTGTCCGTTCCAGCAATGGATTCGGTGATGGTCATGACTGGATCTTTGCGGTCGTTGCGGCAACATCACGCTCGGCTCCACAGCCACGATCTCATTGCGGAAGCCCGCAATGTCTCGCTTGCGAAGCCAAATGACAGGCATCGCTCCTGGTCATACACACGGCCGCAGCCCTTACCGAGGCGACCAACACCGGCAGGCGCGAGCCCGACTCAGCAAACCCGCTCAAATAGCCTCCAACATTTAGTTGTAGCGCAAAGACGGATTCAATAGCTTTCCATAAGAGGATCGAAATGGGGCCTATCGTCGCGCTCCATGAAGGACAGAGCGACATTAATGGGCATCATGGGCATTTCATGGCCAGCGATTGACAGTCATTTTCCCCATCAGCCACTCTGGCTGTGCGAAGCTCATTCACTCACTCTCGGTACGAAGCCCGCTAATCTGTAGTGAACTGACGAACGGTCTCCAAGCCAGCTCTCCAGAACTGGCTGGAAATCTTCGATGACCTGGTCGGCGGCGCCTGACGCCTTTAGCTGTGGCCCCAGTCTACATGAAAATAGATCCTGACGACCCATGCTGACATATGATGGGCAGACTGGAACTCTTTGGTGACCTGACATGGCCCCGTATTGCAGGACCTGGAGCAGGAGCGACACACGCTGCGTCTGCGGATGTCGGCCATGGAGGGAGAACATGAAGCCCAGGTGGTCCAGCTACAGGCCGACATTGCCAGCGTCAGGTCAGTGGCGCCTGTCATCGAGCCCCTGTGCGTAAAGGCACCAGACCCAAGTCTCCAAGTGACGACCTGCGAACAGCAGCCGACGGTCTTTACAGAGGTCAAGCAGGAGCGGCCTCATTCATTCTCCGGCATCCACGCGCTGACCTCTGGGAGGCTCTCCCGACCGCGCCGTTGACCCCGATCTCGACGTCTGAGCTCCGGCCGTCGCCCTGACGTGCGACCCGTGGCTTCGACAGGGAGCAGATCCAGCGCCAACAGCACTCGGGGAAGGACTCGGAGAAGCAGCGCTCGCAGATGATCGAGGACATCACCGAGCAGAACCAGCGCCTGGCGCGCCAGCTGCGGGACGTGAGTGCGGCGAGGCAGGGGTCTTAAACCGTCGGCGCGGCGTCAGCAGACCCAGTCAGCACCGGGTCCCCGCTCCCCGACCCACGTGACCCACGGCACCGGTCGGCCCGCCAGAAGTGCTGACGTAGAGGAAGCACTCACAGCTCAATACAGGCAATTCCCACGCCACCTCAGCAGGCGAGCGTTTAACTCTCTAAAGCGTCAAGATAATTAACGTATTACTTTTAAATGAGAGGAAATGTCTTTAGCATTTGACCTCATCGCTTATATTTTCACCGTACTCTCCCCCGCAGCCACCAGCAGATACCACCGCTGGGAATTTCCACGCCGAATTAATTTTAGCCTTGACGGGATTGAGGTGTTGCATATTCAGCGACCACTAAATCTTCGAGACAGAAAGGTCATCAGGGTCAAAAGGCGGCATTTCTGGTCGATATGTCTCACCTGAAGATAGGTGTGTCTGCGAAAATGTCCTTGATCCGTGACCTTTCAGTTCCTTCCGAAGACTTGTTAGTTACCAGATCATTGTATGGTATAGTTACCGTCACCCTCTGAACATGATACAGCAGCTCACGGTGATCAGCGTTCTGACGCGCGTGTTCTCTCTCAGTCATTATCTGCTCTCGCAGGCGATGAAATCCGAGAAGCAAGTGACGGAACAGCTTGAGCAGTTGAGAGCCCAGAAGGACTTGCGGAGAGACAGTTTTGAGTTCCATGTCTCTCACGTGGATGCCATGCGGGAAGAGGTAAGACAATCCCACAACGCCACTCAGCTTTGGGTCACAAAGCTAGCGTTTGTTTTACAGCTATCAGGTACTTTGAAATGACAGTTGAACGGCGTGAATTCTACATTTTGTGAGGCAATCATGTTCCTTGTGAAACTGAATCAAGTGAACAGGCCATACAAATTTAGAACAAAATCATGTGAATGAGACGACCAAATCGGTATCAGGATACGTAAGCTGATACGATTTTTCGTAGTGTGTAGCGGTCTTTCTCAGTTTACTTTGCTGACACTGATTTTTATTTTGTACCTATTATTATTTATTTATTTATGTATTTATTATTATTTTGTTACATATATATAACACCTATACACAACTATCCTTCATCACATTTAAATGCTGTGTTCCCCGCTGAAAAACCCGTACTCCCTGCACCATTAGGTCCAGACCCTTCTGTCCCTTCTGGCGGACCTTCACCGTGAGATCCGGGCCTGGGCCCGCTACCAGAGAACTCTTACTGACTGCCTTCAGATCCAGACCCTGCACTGCCTTTTGGCAGGCCTTTACCGTCAGATCCAGAGGCTGGGCCCGCTACTAGAGAACTCTTACTGATTGCCGTCAGATCCAGACCCTGCACTGCCTTTTGGCAGACCTTTACCATCAGATTCAGAGGCTGGGCCCCCACCAAGGAACTCTGACTCCCTGCCCAGTCAGATCGGGATCCTGAGCTCCACGCGGGGATGACTGTTACTGTTGTGTACCACTGTTGTGCTGTCAGGTCCAGACGCTGGACCGGAGAACGCTTACCTCCTGCACCCTCAGATGCGTACCCTGCACTGTAGAACTATTACTGCCCGTGCGGTCAGATCCAGACACTGAGCGAGCAGCGGCTGGACCTGGAGCGGCGCGAGCGCTCGCTGCTGGAGGAGCGGGCCCGGCTGGCCGGCCGGCTGCAGGAGTTGGCCGAGCGGCGGCTCCTGCTGGAGAGGCTGGGCCGCGAGCGCGGTGGCCAGATGCTCAGCAGCCGCCGCCAGCTGGAGCAGATTCACGCGGCGAACACGTCGCTGACGGAGCGGCTGGAGGCGGCCGCCGGCCTCTCGCCGGCGAGCACCGGACACCCGTCCCTGAGGAACGAGCTGGACTCATCCGCCGACGAGGGCATTGGCTCAGGTGCGCCGGACGGCGGCCGGGCACAACGCCGGAACTCACTCTAGGGGGCGCCCTTCCGAAAATCGGCATGGTGGCCGAAAACGACTGGAATTATTGGAACGAAAGTGGTACTGTGTACATACTACCGCGGAACTTAATTGCTTTTGAAACATGGTAAAACCCATTGCGAGCAAAAGGCACGTAATCCTTGCGGGCTTAAATTTTCCTTTTGTGCGAATGACCTAGCTCAAATAAAAATGCAGGCAGATTCAAACGCATAACTGAGTTACTCCGTTACCCATCACCTCGGCCCACGTAACGTGTTTTCCTCGCCCTCTGTAGTGAGCCACCCGCCGTCGGTGGAGGTGACGCTGATGGACTTCGGTGACGATGTCGAGTGTGACGAGCCGCCGGTGTCGGACGGAGTCTCGTCCGAACTGCGCGAGCTCCGCCAGGAGGTGCTGCTGACGGCCGGCCAGATGAGGGCGCTGGCCGAGCAGGCGCTGGCGGGCCGGGCGGGCGCAGCCCCCTCGTCTGACGTCACTCTGGCCGGGCCGCCCTCGTCCGGACAAGACCAGGTAAACAGCTTAGTACCGACCGCGTTGTTTTATCGAAGTCGGAGCGTTTATTCGGTAACCGTGATCTCTTCACACGTGTGCCTTTTTGATCAGGCTTTATATTTATGTTACCTAAATTTTGAGGTGGTATTCAAGCACTTCAGGGGATTCCACTGTTTCCCGGAGAGTTCAACAGCGGCGACCCTCGCCAACAACCTTCACAACAACCAGTCCGCATTGTCAGAGCTTTCTTTTGCATCCCTTACTAGAGGCCAACCCCTGGTTTGCCCGTGACCGGCGCGACCTCGTCTCCCTCAGTCGGGCCGTCTGCGGGAGGCGTTTGACGCCATGCAGGCCCAGGTGGAGCCGCTGCTGCCGACGCTGCCGGACGTGTGCGGCGGCTGTGGCCGGCCGGCGCAGCTACCGCTGCAGGACGAGCTGCAGGCCGTGCGGCGGCAGCACGACCAGCTGGAGCAACGGCACCGCCAGCAGACCGAGGCACTGGAGCAGCTGGAGCAGGAGCTGGCCAGGCACGGACACCAGGTGAGACGGACAGATGACCGCGGCCCTGGAGCAGTGAGGAGGGGGTGGGGGGGGGGAATTCACCAGATACGTACGGAGGTCATTAAGCGAGATTCACTTGAAGTTTTGGAACGTCAAGTGCTCGTGCAGCACGAACGTAACTGTTGGTTATGCAAATAGTAAAGCATGGACCCCCAGATTCGAGCTTTGCCTTCTTGACTTGTTACTGCATGCTTCAGTGTCTTCTTGGATGGTACCAATGGTCCAGTGGTTAAAGCTTCTTAGTACTAAATATGCTCCGTTGGAATGGCTACGTGGACGCGAAATGACTCATGTTTTCAGCTGGCAATGAGGGAGAAGCAGTTCATAGCTTTACAAGAAGAAAAAGACGTACTGAAAGCAGATTTAGAGGAAGCATATGTGGCAAAAGAAGACCTAGTGCGAAAGGTCAGTGCGCACCATTGTGCTCGGCCCCGATTGGACCACAATGTGATTCTTGTGTGCTTTGGCATTCTATCAGCCATGTAATCTTTCGTGAATCATGTGTCTTGGACAGCGATGTGCAACGGACATCATGACTCACTGGTTTCTACAGCTCATTCCCGTTGATGAGCGACTGGTACCAGACTGGCGTAGAAGGCTGCTTTCTGGCTACGGGCGACTGGCGACTGGCTTTTACCTACCGTTGGAAGCCGTATCACTTTTTCGGGATGCCTCTTCATTAGCTATAGGTGTAAACGCAATCTGATAGTAGGTTTAGTACCGATCTTACTCAACCGACCCCTACTGGCCGGATCCCGCAAGTCACTGCCTGAAGGACGCTCACCGGCCCGAAAAACCGTGACCTCGTACAGCGCAGGCTCCCTGACCGGACCGGACAACGAGCGGTGCGGGACAGATCACGTGACCCCGTGGCGTCACCGGCAGGCGTGGGAGGCGCGAGACCAGGCCGTGCAGCGGAAGAACGCCGCCGAGCTGGAGCTGTCCAAAGCGCGCATCGACGTGCTGCAGACCAACTCGCAGCTGCTGGACTCCATCCAGCACAAAGTGCGGCTCTCGTGCCAGCTGGACCAGTGGCAAGTGAGTCAGCGGATCGGATAGGGGCGGGCGGTGGCGCCGCCGCCAGACTGGGCACCGGGGACAGGAGCCTGGCGCCTGCGGAAAACCATCCTTCGGGAGTCTTCGTTGGGATGGCGGTCAGCACCTTTCGCAGTGAGATGTGACAGCGTTGTCTGGTTCATTTGGCCAGTTGAGCAGAGTATCTGTAATCAATAATGGTCACTGCTACGGGACTGAGGAGAGGTTTGACTAGCGCTTTGTTGAGCACCGAAAAGTAAGCATTTCAGGAACGGGGATGGGTTTAAGAAGAAGACAGACTGGATAGAGATAGACGAGAAAGGTTCGCTTTGCTAGCTTGCATTGATCAGCTCAACGTCGTTTTGCGACGCAGCGCCGTAAAATTGCTCCCTTTTCTACATTGTTGGTACCTAAAAGTAATGCAAATCCTTTTACTATTTCCAGTCTGACATGCAAGAGCTTCTTGAAGCAGAAATGCAGAAGAAACTCACCCGCACTGAACGGAAACCCCGCGACACCCCAAGAGCCAGTTCTGCGGTACCATCTCGGGGACGGAGGTCGATTATGCGCCTATTCGGCCGGTAGAAACGCCCCGTACTGGCAATTCTTCAAACGTTCGTTTTAAAGCTTGCCGCTAGACGGCGTTTCTTTCCAGTGCGACGTCAATGAATTGCGACATCTGTGATAATACGGCCGACGAGAGGATGTTACGAGCTGCATGCATTTGGCCTCCGCAGTTTCAAATATACCGACATGTTAACGAGTAGAAATTCTTCGATGACATATGGCCGTACTTCCCGAATCTATATTTAGCTTCAGCTGAAAAGCAATAACACCATTAAAGCATCAGCAGTTCAGACCTCATAACATACGCACGCATGCAAAAGCACCATTCGAGTCCGAATGAAGCCAGAAATTCACCGTTCACGAACTGTCTGGCACGAATTGGTATCTCAATAGCCATATCTCAACACTACTTCACATCAGAACTTCTGTTTCATAATACTTAAGGCCAGTTTTCCGAGACAGTTCAGTGAATTCAGCTGTCCTGACGACCCGAATCGGCGACGAACAAAATTCAACTGAACCTAAAAAGGCAAGCAGAGCTGACAATACGTCTGAGTATGCTGTCTATGCATGGCTGTTACCACCATTTTGGTTACACCGCAGCAAAACGGTTTTCTGTGACCTTGACCCGCGGCAAGGCGCTGTTCACATCCAGTCACATCTGATCCCTGCATGTATCAACCCCCTCGGGGCAGACATCCTCACATCACCTGGCCAGCCGCCCGAACCCAAGCAACAGAACGCACTTAAAAAGAACACACAATGCTTGAATAGGCGCTCCATGGCCACGGGGCCCTACGCCTGTCACGAGGCCAGGAAGGGGCAGACGACGTCCAGGAACTCGGCCGGCCGCTCCGAGTGGACCCAGTGTCCGGCGTCCGGGATCCAGACGAGCCGTGCCGCTGGGAACCGGGCGCGGATCTCGTCCCGGGCGGACGGCCTGCCGGGCACCGGTCTGCGGTCACGCGGCGCGGTCGACCAGCAGTACCGGTCACAGGTGATCCCGCGCTGCCGCAGGGGCAGCGAGACCCTGCCCGTCCTGACACGGACACCGGCGGCAGACCACCAGCGCTCACGTACATCACAGGAGCAGCGAAACGCAACAGGTACACGTCAAACGTAACGACAGGGATTATGCGCGGTCAGATGTCATCACAGGGACAGACACTATCTGCCTTCACAGAGACAAAGACGGGAGGCCATCAGCGATCATGCATATTCCAGCTACGGGGGACACAACAGCCACACATCACTCCAACTCTACAAACATTCCTAAATCCCCAGAGGTAAAGAAACACTTCTTGTACTCTTGCTCTTCGTCGGCCAAAGCAGTTCCTAAACAATGAGACTGGAAGAATAACAACAGCAGCAACATACAGCATCTTTGTAACAACGGGGCAGCCGACGAAGAAGCAGAAGTAATGCCCCTTTCTTAAATAAGCACAGGAAGACATCATCATCGCCATGACTCCCCCAAACTATCAACGGAAAAAAACAATCAGCATGCCTGAATGGTCCAAACACTGGACCTCTACAAGCAAGACCTCGCAACAAAGCAGGTAGACTAGCGTGCAGTCTTTCAAATCAATGGGAGAAGGGAGATGGCAACGGGAAGACGGGACATTTGATATCGAACTGTGGCGCGAGCACTTCTCCCACCTTATAGCCCTGTGTATGCCAATTCTGCCACACAAATTATAGGCATGAACTCTGGGTGCAAAAGGCACAATCATGCTGCTGCAACCACGAATTCGCAATTATAAGCCGTTTAAAACGCACTCACGACGCCAAGAAAATTCATCTGCGGCTTCGAAGATAGCTGAGTTTGGCCAAAAATCACGCCAAAATTAAATAGCAGCGCAATGTGGCAAGACGTGGCGCAAATTCTGCGCCAGTCGGAAGACCGCGACGACGACGATTACCGGACGGTGCGAGCAGCGTAACACATCGCATCACCCACTCGATATAGTCGGAGTTTTGCCCGCCGACGAAGAGCGTCGGCCCGTCGAACGCCGCTGACGGAGGGACGGGGAAGTCAGACAATGCCGGCAGCGACCGCTGGATCACCGGCAGGTTCACGCGCCACCGCGACACGCCGCCCTCCTCCACCAAGTTCGTCAGCAGGAACTGGCGCAGGTACTTGTCCTGGAGGAACGAGCCCAGATAGCCTCGCACCAGGGGACCGTCACACGACACATGCACACCACACGAAACAAATCGCCACTATACTACAGACGACTTGAACATCCTCCACGACCTGTGACGAGCAACGCCTTGTTCCTCTGGGCTTATCAGCCACCCACCCCTTAACTGGTCCCTCACAAGACCCGTGCAACTGGCCGGTATCGTGTTCGCCTGTTGGCCAGCCGGTGACTCTGCTCTGACTCGGGCGGCCTCCAGTGGGGGTCGGCCACTGACCGGTATGTCGGACTGCAGCTGGCGGTCGGCGTCCTTCCTGAGCGCCCACTGGGACCGGCCGGGCGTCACTCGGACCCGGAGCAGGGCGTCCACGATCCGCGGGATATCCGACGCGGCACGCGGCCTCGTGCCCGGCGCGATGTCCACCACCACCAGGCTGGAGACCAGCTCCGGCTGCCGGAGCCAGCGACAGACCAGCGGCCCAGTGTCACAGCGACCACACGGCGATGCTGTGCCTTACCATGCGTGGGGTTAATGCTGCAATAGAATTATTGGACAAGCATGAGGACAAGTCTCGCTTTCGGCCATCTGATCAGGTAACGGGCAAAGATAACTGAACACCAGTGCTGAAATACGATGGAAATCAGATTCTATTCCATCTAAATTACATAACGAATGGGGACTACGAGTGATTTAAACATGGTCCTCACTGATACACTACTTTAAATTACACAGCATTACTTAACTTACATTGTTTAGGGCAACCGTCATCATTGTTTTCCCACCCATGCTATGTCCCACAAGGGTGGCTTTCTTGTACTTCAACTCAGTGATGAGTTTGAGAAGGTCCTTGGCCATGCTGTCATAGTCCATTTTGTCTGCATGAGGACTGTCTCCATGGTTTCTTGCATCCACATTTATTACCTGAAGGGGAGGAAATATCTCCATGACTGGTAATGGTCAACTATACAAGGCAAATGTGCAAGAAAAACGTATTAGCGGACATTAGAAGGCAGCGATGAACAATCATGGTGACTATACTTCCTTTAAATTGTCAAATTAGTAGAAGGCAGAACAAGAATTGAAATACACAAACACGTTTTCATACCAGCAGTTCATCATGTATCCAAGAGGATTACTTTCAATCATTTTACCTTCCTCTTGGTCCTGAGATGTATGGCCTTTGCTAGAGAATTCCAATTGGATTTGGATCCCAGAAGTCCATGCATGATGAAAATTGGCACATGATCAGGTGTCTCTGGAGATAATGAGTCATGGCTTTGGAATGACAGATCAACTGCCTCTGAGCTGCAAGAGAGAGACGCATGTCATTCCATTGCCAAAATTTCTTGAAGACTATCTCATATTCTATAGATCAGCTAAAACACTAGAAACAGTGGCATTATGCAACTTTCATGTTCATTTCTAAAAAAATATGTAGACTGAAGAGAGATACACAACTCCTGGGTCTGGTATTCCAACATCAATGTACAGAACAATACCCCAATTCAGTATGACAGATATGGCAGAGCCCCCAACAATAAGCATCAGTAGGGTGTGGCAATGGTCCACAAAGAATCCCAAAGATGAAGACAACTTGTGAGCAACGTCTCTCATCATGGGGCCCGACCAAGAACTACGCTGAGCCAAATTATTTAACATTTTACACCTTCCAAAGTAAATGACAAGTGGCAACAGTATTTTCGGTGGTGAAAATCCCGCACCACAAATCTATGTTTCACGCACCCACCCAAACGTATCGCCTTCTTTCGTAAGAGTGGAATATTTCTTATTATGGTACAAAGCACCGTGTGGGCCCATCACGGTTCCGACATAACTCAAAGGCCGACAGCATAATTAGAAATTTAGAAATTAGAAATAGCACTGGTCCCAACACTGCCAGATACAGCTATCATACTTGCCAAGATACACACTACGTCCCACCTACACAAGCACGCGCCCAGGAAGACAGTAGATAAACCTCACACATCTAAATCACAACGAACACATCAGCGCTATGTTGTCCATGAGTCTTGAGCATTAATTTACCATCATTTCTCTGCTGTTTTAGACTTTCTCGTTGACACATTCGGCGCCACACAGTCCGCACTACGGTCTTAGGTCCGCACGGCGATCGTGACTTTTTTAACAGCTCCCGCTCCGTCCGCACCACAGCTGGAAAGCACGGTAAAATTTCTGTTTTGGAGTACAAAATTTTGCAAAGCGTAATACTGGCTTAAGTTGGCCTTCTTGTTGTAAGTCAGTTACGACACCATACCGGCTTTCTTATTGAATGGAGACAGCCATTTACTTGTAGAGTTAGGAATTTCGCAATATGGTAATTATGCACCTTTCTGATGGAGGCACATGATGAAACCTGTGAAGCATAAAATGTCCCTGGAGCACATTTTCTGGTGTTCTTCAACACTAAAAAGCGACACTCTTTCTAACCATGGTCCGCACCAGAGCTATTCCTACCCACATGGTATTTGAAAAGTTTGTTTTTGGCACTATAGGCAAGGATTGGAAATCATTTTTTTTACTCTTAATGTCGGTGTATAATTTTTCTTTTGGTGCGCCAAATTTTGTAGAGTAATATGGGTTCACGTCTGCACTCTTGGTGTAATTCAGTTGACATCATACCTGCTTCTTAATGAATGTCATTTGTCATAATGTAGTCATTTGCTTGCAGAGTTTAGAACTTTGTCAGCGTGGTTAATGTTTTTTATGAGCACAGACTTTTTGGTGTTACTGAACACCAAGAAAAACAACTCCTTTTTCCAACTCTGTTCCAGGCGCAGGCCTCCCACTCTTCAAAACCCGGAAATCCACGTAATGGCCAAGCCATGCTGTTACCACAAGATGCGCAATGAAAAAATTGCCCAATCAAAGGCATTTTATGCCTTTTTAACATCACAACTTTCCTAAAATAGTCTCCTAAAGTGTGGGGAATAGGATCCTATACAGTTGGGGCGGGGGTCCAGCCTTCCCCCAACTTGCAGCTCAACTCCCAACCTGGCAACCAGCCCTCCCCCTCCCAATGTTTGCAACAAAGCAAAACAAAATAACCCAAATCTGAGGAGAAATCAGTACATATCTGCGGATACCTCAGGCTGATTGACCAAGGGCTCAGCCCCCCCCAACTGATTTTGCAATCCCACACCCCTGCTTCAAGTGATCCTGTTAACCACCGACTCATCAACTAGCACAGATCATCTCCACGAGACAGATCAACGCCAACTTTTGAGGATCGAAGGTTCACAGATAATATAAGACGTAAAATGTCAGGTCACTGAAAGACTCATTAAAATGCGGCAGAAACTCGAAATAAGTTGACGACGGGATGGAACTGGACTGGGACCAACCAAAGGCAGGTATAAGTGTCTGGGAAGGAACAGGGACAGAGAAGGAAACCTGGGGCAATACAGAGATATGGAGGACCCAGATGGGAGAGGGAGAAAAATGAGGACTGATGAGATGGGCGTGGAAAGGTGGAATGGTTCTGGGACAGTATGGAAAAAAGGACTGGGGCAGGAAGAGGATGAAAGGATGGGGAGGGATGGGAACAGGACAGGGGAATAGAAATAGAACAAGGACAAACAAGGGGATATGGATGAGACTAGGACAGAGAGGTATGTGAAAGGCAAGGGAATGATATGTGACAGGAATGAGGAAAAGGGACTGTAGTGGGACAGCAATAGGGAACAGACTGGGATGGTACAGGGAGAGGCAGAGACAGAAAGGGGAACAAAAATGAGATGCAAGTAAAGAGGGGCTGAAATGGGACAGGTGCAACCATGTGTTATTGGATAGGGCCATTAACCCTGCACTGACTGGGATATTTCACCACCTTCCATTGAGTGGGGAGGGGAGGGGGCATTAATGCCCTGGCCATCTTAGCTGAGAACCAACTGCACAACTTGGCTCATTCAAACAGCAATTGTTAACCCTATGCCCTCACTTGTCCCTGTCCCATCCCCATTTCTCTCTCTCTCTCTCTCTCTCTCTCTTTACCCCATCAAGATCCTCCTCCATATCTCTGCACTGTTCTGCATTTTCGACTCTGTCTTTGTCCCTTCCCAGGCATGGCACAACTGCCTTGTTAAGGCATCAATCTCATCCCTGTCCCATTACATCTTCACTTATTTCGAGTCTGAGTTGCTACGTTTTGGTGGTCTTTCACTGACATCATATTTCATGGCACCTCTCAGAACTATAAACCCTTAAAAGTTGGTGTTAATCTATCTCACACAGATAATCCATGCTTAAAATTGTTGCTAGTTGTTGACCCACCCCTGACTGGAAGGTTCACCATCCCCCATGAGGTTTTTCCAAGACTGTAAGAGAACGAAAGAACACAGGATTAAGAAACTTTGCGTACTTTTGCTTGATCACTTTACCACCTCATGCCAAAGTTTTGACCTCAGGTCAAGTGAGATGTCTGACCAAGGTCAGGTCATGTGAACCTATGCCCAAAAAAGTTTAGCACCCTGTAACATTTTTCAGAAAACATGATATCACAACAAAGCTTTCAGGGATTTGAGATCTTGATGATGCAACAAATCTGCTATCTCTGATTTTTCAGAATTATCCAGGTCATCGACCTAAGGTCAACCCCATTTCCAAGACATGTTCTCATTCTTTTTGGAGCTTGATAGAGATTTTCTGTAACATTTCTGGCATGGGGTAATGCATACATCCATTTACCATCAATGCAAAGCATCAATGACTACCAGCCACTGACCTGAGGTCATGTCATGAATAGCTGTTATGAGCCCCAATGCAAACTGGCAATGAATCACTCAGAAGGGTTAGAAAATGACAGAACTGGCTTGCAAAATTGCAAGTAATACCACAAGAAGTTCAAAGGTTTAAAAAACTGCATATTTTGGAAACAAACAGATGCTGGTGAATAAAGCTCTGCCAGTTGCATAAACTGATAACTTCTGAATTATTCCAAAATTTGAGCATAAGAAACCATCATCAGAATCATAAGGCTTAAGATGTACAGGCCTATGCCATGAAAATAAACACTTAAATTAGTGCTCATCAGTTTCATACTACCTACAACTACTGTGTCCACTGGCAGAAATTGTGGCATCTGTCACTCAAAATTTTGGCATACATGTTTAACAAATAAAGGAAATTAGGCATGTATCAGCATCCAGGGACTTTTGTTTGTTCATTGGTGTCTTTACCTCAGTTCTATGAATCACAGCCCTTGAGATTCAGGTGGCTTCTCAGTTTTATGCAGTCAGCTGTGAGAAAACATATAGGGTGTAAATGGTTTACATATTGCCCAAAACTAAAAATGAGGCCAGTTTCGAGCCCTACTTGTCATGAGCTTGTGCACTTTTAACAGTGTACTTATTTGCAACCAGCCCTTTTGGAGTTAGAGGAGGGGACAGTCAATGGCCATAACCCGTCAAATGTGACCGATGCCGACTGCCTGACGAGCAGGGTTAAAACAGTGGATGACTACATCACTTTAGAGGCTATTTTGGCGAAGTTCTGATGCTGACAGGGCATTAAATACCTTTGATTAGGACATTTTTAACCACACATCTTTTGGTATCAATATAGTTTGGCAGCTGCATGGTTCTCTGGAGTTATGAGAGGTGGGAGGCCTGTTCATATGATACCATACTTCCAGATCCTACACATAAAGAGTTGTGTCAAAATACTTGATTTTTGACACTTTCTTTTGATGAACTTTTAAGGCATCAAACCCATTTTACTCCAAATGCTTTGAAAAAAACAATCCATCAAGAACTGAGCATGAATGCCATCATGAACCCCAGACAGAACAAGACCATGTAAAGACCCCTTGTACTCTAATCAACACAACACAATCAGCATACCAAGTTAAGCACCAATTTGCACTGAAATAGCCTTACTCGAGCAGACCCTAAGTTGTCTTTACCCTAGTAATAGCTCTGAACTTACCAATGGCAATAATACTGATATGCACTCTTCTTCATAACAGTACGAGGTTCCAGAGCAAGCACGCTTCTCAATCCCGTCAGTGTTCCGAAGATACGTGGCCTGGATATAAAACGCATGATAATCACTCTCTTAGATAAAAAAAACCGCACACTAGTCAATGTCTTCTTCCACGTACTGCTCGCATCCCCACTCGACAGCATACGCGAACTGCCAGACGTGTTGTGCCTCCGGAATAACGTTCGAATAATGCGCAGAAATGACATAAATGGCTCATCATACACAAAACAGACGCATTAAATTAGACGGGCAAACCGGGCAGACGATTGCCCGTCGCCCGATGAAACACACGACTTGATACTAGTCTTTGAACACCTAAGCCCAGGAGGCTATGCGTCCTACCCCGTCCCCAAAAAACCACCTCGTTTAAAGACAACGGTCGGGAATAAAAATTTCACGCTTTTAAAGACTACATTTTGTTTTCAGGCAGTTTTCATATCCCTTACAAAAAGGCATTTATACGTCATTTTTTTTCATTTTCACACGTCAGGTAGTTGATGTCGCTCACTCATTGTATTCATGGGACCCAGGACAAATATCTGAAAGAAACTTATGCGAGGAACCGGCGTAACAGTCCACAGGACATGTGGGGCCGTGGAGCTGGTGCCCTGCCTGCCAAGGGCATAGGAGCGGGAGTCATGGGCCATGGGAGGAGGCTTTGGCCCCCAACCTTTTTGAAATTAAACATTGGCCCTATGGGCGTTGACTGGAAAGAACTGACCCAAAGTGCTTCCCCCTCCCCCTCCCCCAACTGAAGAGGGTTCTCATATTCCTGGCCAGGGGTGTCGATTTGTGTTCTTTTGAGCGGGTCTGCATGGCTGGAGATGTCCGAAAATTCTAAGGGGTCCACACAGGATTTCACACCTTTTCTTTCCAGTCATTGTCATAGGCCTTATGTTCAAATCCTTCAATACTGGGGGGCTCGGACCCCCCACGCCCACGGGATCCCCAGCCATGTTTTTGGACCCATTTGAAGCGATAATGACAGCGGGGATTTCGGCTGCAGAGGGGACACCTTGAGTGTGAGGCAGAAATGTCGCCAGAACCTGCTTAGAAAGGCTGCAGCCCTTAGCCCTCCCCCTCCCTTGCGGAGGCCGTGCAGTGGTTGCGGAAACCAATACAAAGCATCTTATTTTTCTCATTCGCCATGTAATCAGCGCCCCAAGTCTCGCACCAGCCCCCAGGCCGAGAATCCTGGCGACACCCTAGGGACGTGGATCTTCTATGAGTCTTTTAGATTTCAGCCAATGCATTTGGAAGGGGCGGCTCGCCGCTGACCGCACTCACTATGCTCTTAGGATCCAGGTGACCTCGCTGCACCCTTCTACATGGGGGGATTCCCTGCGACTGCAGTTGTTTGTTCCCTGGCCGGTTTGCTAAAATTGATGCTGAAGGAAGAGAATGCACTCTCTTCATATCCTAAAATCCTTTTGATTTCGGTGACCTTATTTCGACATTAAGAAAATTCAGGACTGCCGTATTTTTGGGTTTCAGAGGGAAACGTTTTTGAATCACAAGAGGGATATGGACCCCAAAACCACTGGATGTGTCTATGCAGCCACCTCCACGGGGCTGCCCATTATTTTGTCGAACACTGGGATCTGATCACCTCTTCCGACCTGTTTGCAATGGCTTGTCCAGGGGGGCATCTCGGCCATGGCCAACTCGGCCATCTCCCCAACCGCGATTAAGGATTGGAGGGGGAGGAGCAAATGGTCATTTGCCCCCTCCCCCAAAAGACATGGGTATTTCTACTGCACCAAAACTTAAAGTTGCTGGAACTCCGAATGCAGCCTACGGCCATCGTCTTCAACCCCTCCCCGTCGATGACCTGCCATCCATACCCAGCCGCTGACGTATAACACACTCCGAACCCACAGACAGCGTCTTCCACCCCCGCGCCCCCACCTCCCGGTCAGCGGACTCCGCTGACCTGCCATCCAGATCCAGGAAACTCTGGTTTGCCTCCCCTTCCGAACGGAGCCGGTGGATCCGCCCCCGCCTGTTTGCAAGTACTGACATGAAGAATACAAGTGGAACTGTTCATAATATACTAGACAATGGTTCGTTACACCATTTGCCGCCGTAGAGTACCTGGCATTTCATGGTGGAGTAACTAGGCACACCATGTGGCGCAAATATGGCAGGGTTGCCTGTCAAATATGTCAGGGTTGCCTGTGTCTTGCTAGAAACTGAATAACAAATAATAGGCAAAGACCGAAGTGTTAAAACCCAGGATATTATGGTGGTTAAAACACCAGAGAATGTATATGAGGAGGTAATAAGACAATACCTCCGATATCATAGTCAAAGTGCCGTATTTCGAAAAGGTAACGCAAATTGGGCAACTTCCCCTATGCTACAAATGCAAACATTGTAGGTTCTCCTGTGCGTTAAACGTGAGGTTAATTACATAAAAATGCTTGGAATGCCAGTGGCATATGACATTTCACATTTGCCCCCCAAGGAAAATCCTGGCTACGTGCCTGCGTGCGGCCGTCCACCGCCGACGAAACATCGGCCGCACGACTAGCCTCTCTACTTCGTCTGGCTGTAATGACAAAAGTTATCGAACGGCGTGGAAATTTAAAACGACAGAAGACTGGGAGTCCAGCGGCAAACAAAATTTTCCCGCCCTAGCTTTATTGCCACGGATGTTACGTGCAGGGAAACATGGTGGGTGGGTAATGCTCGCACCAGGACGAACTTAAATCCCTAGATCGGCAGCGTCGGCAGCGCGGTCGACAGCCAGGGCAGTATCCTTGGATGCGACAAGGATACGACGAGCAGGCGGGGGCGATCGCATCAAAATGTTTCTCTGAGGGTGTGCTCGTTCCACGATGACTGTACCGAGCAACGAACGACGTGCTTTAAGATTGCAGTAGAGGGCTAAGATGTTTGAGGTAGCTGAGAAATAGAGTCATGAGGCCAAGAAAAACGAATCGTTGCAGATAAGATTCCGACCTCAACACTGTCAACAATTCTTAAGAGCAAGGATGACATCAAACTAAAATTCTTGTTATTACCCTTCGCTTTTCTTATGTATTTTGGTAATCCGTATTGTTCCATTTTGATATAAATGTGCAGAGGGGCAGCCACGATTTTCCTAAAGGGGGGGGGGACTCCGTGAGAAATGAAATCATACGAAAACCATCTGCTAGGAAGACAATGTGCACTGAATTTCACTAAGAAGACTCCTATTGATCACCGGTACGCATTCCCGTAAATGGAGTACGGCAAGACGCTGCTCTCTGCGTCTGCGCTTGTTATTGCCCTTCGCTTATATATATATATATATATATATTATCGACCTAAGGAGGTTCGGAAATGCGGCCCCCCTCTGGCTGCACCGGTGTAAATGTTTTTGTTTTGTGGCTTCGGCTATAATGAAATTTACTTATCATGAATTTTCACAAAGGTAGGTGGCATAGTTGATAACCTTATGATATGATGACATGAATATTGTAGTTAGTAGTAAGTCGGGATATAGTAGATAGTAAGTTAGTGCAGTAAGTTACGTTCAGTATCGTTGAATTATTATTATAAAGTTAGTATGGTTCTGTAATTCCTACTGCTAGTTATACCAACGTCTACCTCCCTGCGTATTTCGAGGCTTCTCAAATAGCCTGGTAATGTGTGGACTCACGACTTGATGATAAGTATATTGCATGATTCACATTCAGCCGCAGCAAAACGGCGACATGCGGCTGACGCGTCGTTCCTGGGTGAGACATTGCGCTTCATTGCACGCTTTTTGCCGGAGGTATTCGTCAACGTCGCTCGGAGCGATGTGCACGACAGTAAAGCCGCGCCGTTGACAACAGCACTGCGTCAGGTCGGAACCGAAACGCCTTCTGTGCACTATCCCTTTTTGGAGGGTCCACAGGCGAGCTCCACTGGGCACGGCGATCGAATGCAGACGACGGGGACCTTGCGACAGCGCTTGCCGAGCGGGCAGATCTTGTTGGCGCAGGTCGGCTCTACCACGAAACGGCAGACCGGGCGAGGAAGCAGCTGGCAGAACTCTCGCGGTGCGATGCAGATGCCACACGGGTCTGCAGCCGGCAGACATCATCAGTCAGCGTCACTTTTCACTTCTGTTTTTGTACATTCCTTATTGTAATTACGACGCTGCGAATGTAGCTGTTACACGTTTGACTCGTGGACTGCAATGAGCAGCACATTTGGCGGGTAAGTGCCTCTGCTTAAAACCGACCTTGATTGCTGCCTAAAGAATGATTTAACAGTTCCCGTTGGTCAGCTCAGCGAGTGGCACAACGAACACGCAGAGATACGGGGGATCAAAGGGGTCGGAACACGAGAGGCGGGGAATGCTGAGAAGAAACTATATTTATGTTTAAAAACATAAATGCGAATTTCTCCGCAAAAAGACGTCTCACAGTGCTTCAGAGCTGGATATACGAAATACTCAACATATTCTGTCGCATCCAAAACACGAATATGCATACGATTATGCATACATACGAGTATGCATAGGTATACGTATCCCACCATTTGGGTCCGGAAGTAGTTTGTCTCCCACCCCAGATATTCGACGTCATTTGCCCTTGACAGGAAAAACGCATGTCTGAACGAAAATATCGCCAGAGCTTCTCAGTGTCAAACCTCCGACTGCTTTCGCACCGGAATATACTTACTCTTTTTGACACAGACCGGCTTCGGATTACAGGGCAGATGTTTGCAGTAGGTCTGCTGTAGAATACATTCGTGTCCTTTGGCACAGAGCGTGGCGGCGCAGGTGGGCGGAGGCCAGCGGACGCAGACCGACAGACCGCCTGTGTTGCGGCAACGTAGCGGAGGCCAGCAGAGCTGACGACCGCAGAAATTCGGGAACCAGGCTGAAAAGCAGCGACTACGATATTGGGACTAAGGACATACATGGGAAACATACTGCATAGCCCACTTTATTTTGACCGCCGGAAAAATATAGCTTTTTATTACTATTTGTTAAATAAAAAATGCTGATGTCCCATGTTCGCAGGTATATATATATATATATATATATATATATATATAACATGGGGATATCAGCATTTTTTATTTAACAAATAGTAATAAAAAGTTATATATATATATATACAAGCACGTAGCCAGGATTGTCCCGGGGGAAGTCAAATTATGTTGTATGCCGCTGGCATATGACGATATTTGTAGGAAAAATCAGCAATTTTATGTAACTGACCGCATATTTAACCCACAGGAATACATATAATGTTTCCCTTTACAACATATATATGATCACTATTCCGTATTTGTGCGGAGTCGATATGTATCTAGTGTAGACCGCTTGGCTAGGGGGAGGGCCATGGCCCCATGGCCCCACTTGGCTACGTCCCTGCATATATATATATATATATATATATATATATATATATATATATAAGGTAGCAAGATGGATAGATGGATTGCTTTATGATTTATTCTTTACTTTCCGCCCATTTTTATCTATTGCGGCCGTTTTTTCGTTATCATTGCACTTTTCCCTTCAGAACCCGCAGAAATTATTGAGGGGGCCCGAACTAACATGGGGGTCCAAAGTAGCTCGGGAGGGCGAATGGCAGGACCCTCACAAAAGGAATACAAATCGATATCCCTGCGCGGAAACGTTGAGTGAAAGACACAGGGACTTTCAGACCAGTGCACGGCGGCCGCCGGTGCCAAAAGCGGGATGGAATTAACGAAAACTAATGTTAGCGTCCTTCTATTTTGGCGTTACACACCCTGCAAGTGATGAATCTTGATGCTAGTGGTTCTTGTGATGATTTTCCGTGCTTCAGTCTTGAAACAGTTAACTAGTTATCAATGTACACAATCGGCTGAGCTTTATTCGCGAAAGCCTGTTTACTTCCAAAATACGCAATTTTTTGAAAGTTTCTGCGCTTCTCGGCATTATTTGCAACTGCGTGAGAGTTAATTTTGCCGCTTTCTTTGGGTTCTAAGCTGTTCTTACCCGATTTTGACGGCGGTGAACTTTGGCTTGTAATAGATTTTCGTGACCTGACCTAAGGCCAATGGTTGGGAGCCATTAACACTTTGCCCAATAACGATAATTGGATGTCTGCATCACCACGCACTCAAAATATTGTAAAAAGTCCTTCAGTGTCCGGAAAAAGGCGATATGTCTTGAAAATGGGCTTCACCTTAGGTTTATGATCCAGAAGTTTCCGAAAAATCTGAGATAACAGATTTGTTTCATCTTTCAAAACCTCTAATCCATAAAAATTTTAATGCGACATCATGTTTTCCCAAGACGTTACAGTGCGCCAAACATTTCTGGACATAGGTTCACTTGACCTGGCCTGGGTCGGACACCTGACTTGACCTGAGGTCGAAACTTTGTTCCAAGATGGAACAATGATCAAGCAAAAAGATACACAAAATTTCTTTCAGTTCGATTAAAAAATTGCGCAAAAAATAGTATTGCGGTCGTTCATTCTCTCGCAGTCTTAGAAAAAGCTGGTGGGTCAACTGCCCCTTCTCGGGGCCCTAATAACGGACATCCTTACGGCGAAATAAATAGGACACCATTCACGGGATCACAGCGAGAAAAAGACAGCTGGAAAGGAAACTTACGCTGCGGTTCGACGCCAGTGGCGCAGACCAAAGCCGCGAAGAGCGCGGTCGCTGCCAACATGGTGCAATATGTGCCACGTGTTCTTCGAGAGCGGGCTTTATGGCAGCGCAGTCGTTCGAAATGTCGCCGTCCGACAGACTGCTTTGATAAATGTCACAGCAATGTGACATTTTCCGGCGACTGCTGCTGCGCAGAAGCGGAACTGTGCACAGACAAAATTGGTGGTACGCCGTCAACCGTGTCACTGCATAACACCGAACATGGAGCTCACCGTCGTCAAGGAAAAAGGATGAAGCTCTGCAGATGGAGACGGATGCAGTCACGAACTCAGAACACCTTCCCCCGCACGTCCCCCCCCCTCCCACGGCTCCCATCCATTTTTCGAAGGCTGCTGCGAACCCAACAGCAGACATGCTGATGGATTTCCCCATGTCGATGGTGATGTGTTTTGAAAGACAGACTGATATTTAATGAAACTGATTAGGACGGAGAAAATATTGCAGGGCGAGCTCCGTTCATCGTTCCTTTAACTTCACCTGCGCGAAATGGTGGAACCAACTGTCGATCGTCCATAGATTTACAGGTAGTGGATTTTGTTTTGACATCAGCTTTGGTGCTTCGTTTTATGATTTGATCCGAGTGTTCTGCTAGAATGATGTCTGAGATCAGAATCCGTGGTAAGCAGTGGTGGTTATAAGCCCGTGTATAACACCCAGTAGGGCAGGCGGAGCACTGGTCCTACCAACTTATCGGCGGCGCTATTGAGTTAAAGTAATTTTAACGTTCTGGCGTTTAACTTTTATGACGCTTAACGCTATTGCGTGGCATGGAAAGAAAATGCCGGACAACAGTTCTAGCCCTACATACTCTGGAAACGCTCCTACACCTATAGCTGTAAGGACGACCAATACCAAACTTGTCGCTCAATTTTAGGATAGCCGCTGATATTGCGAAAGTATGAAGTGCCAACAGCAATGACTTAGCATTGTAGTTGCATTTGCAGTTTTCTTTGTTTTGTGGGTGCTTCGGCATTCCCGATATAGCATGCCCGGGCACCCTAAGAAATTTGTGAATTTATGTAGCATGCGGCTATGAAAGATGGGCACCCACAACGATTTGTAGTCTCCAATGTAAAGCATAGGCGGACACCCCCTATCCATTTTACAAAGTGTCATGGCTGCGTGTGGTAATGCCACCCTCTCACGGCCAGTTGCCAGTTAAATCACAGGCCGAATATGGAACGCTCAAGCTACTCGAGCCAACCTTCCCTGGGCAGAGAAACTCGCGATCTGCAAAGGGGCTGCTGATCACGAATTTGTTCAGCTCATGTTGTTAACCTGCCCCGTAGCGGGAGGGGGTGGGGTGTCTCAACACCCCCTCAGTTTTTTCGGCCACAGTGGGACAATGAAAAAACATAAAGCTACCAAATGTTCAGTACCTTTTCTATCATTCATTGCACATACCCTGTCAGAATTTTAGCCCCGGATCAGGTCAGGTCGCTGGCCCGGATTAGGTGGAAGAGAGCAACTTCCAAAAAGCTTTGACACCCTATGACTGTTTTGGGATTGGGCCGAGTTTGTTAAAACTTCCTGGAGCTATAGCATACCACAAAAGGTACAATATATATATATATATATATATATATATATATACACATATATAAATATCTAAATACATCTACATTTATATATATATATATATATATATAAATATACACAGATATTTTGGAAAATTCCATGCCAATGACTAGCGGTCAGGCCAGTTTTAGCCACTTTTTTCAGATTCTGTCTAAATCTGAACAGATTTCTGCGGGATTGCAATGCTCAGATATCATCAGCAACATAGCCCCTCACATGTGTTACCATCAAGTCGCCAAATCACCCGTCACCTTGGCTCAGGCCATGATCCACCATTATGGACGCATGTTTTAAATCCAAACTTTTTGCCTAGAATAAGTAATTGTAACTCTTCAAGGTTAACACAGATGCTGAATTTAACCGGCGCAGTGGAAGGGGGTTTCGCACTAACGCGCACTGGAAGGGGGTCTAAAAGCGCCCCCCTCCGATTTCAGCAACGAAAAGAGCTAGAGACATGACATTTTATGGACAGGGTGGGACTATAACGGTTTACATTGCGTGCAATTTCCATGACCCTAGGTAGACATCTTCAACGGTCAAATGGGGTGGAAAAGGTCAACTTTGGACTCTTTCTCGGCCCATACAGGCCATTCCGCACAACTTTTCAAACGAAACGGGAAAAGGGTGTTTGTTTGGCCGTTCAAACGTGGAATACGACAACTTCCATTTATTTGGCGTCTTGACTGAGGATTTTGGTGTCGAGGTCATGTCAGGTCATTGATCTATGGCGTTATTTTTCATCTTTTGCAGATCAGATTTCGAACAACACAGGACAGTTTGAGAGTAAATGAAGGTGCAACATGTATCTTTTGGCGTATTTTCAGTGAAGGTAGCCAATATCGGTACATTTGGTCACTTCCAGCGTATATATTTATGTACGTATTAAAATGTATATATGTATTTACATGTGACTACCAATGTGCCAAACATATTTTAGCAAGGTCTTTGAATGCATATTTCATACAAATCGACATATTGCAAGGCAGATCTGGACCAGGTCACAGAAAAGTTGCCTTTGATGACCTTAACCTGAAATGACTCTGGTATATATGTATGCGTATCCATGTGAGCACTCGCGTTTTGATTAGGGTCTTGGAATGCATATTTAATAGAAATCGACATGTCGCAGAACAAATCTGGGCCAGGTCACACGATATTTGACCTTGACCTTTAATGACCTTTAATAACAAAAGTAATCAGCTAAGAACGCCAGGCGTCGCTGCCCCATCATCAATCACACACGACTGCACGACGCCCCTGGAGGGGACCACTATCGCCATGCAGTGGCTGCATTTTGCGCTTGGGATATTCTGTGAACCATTGCGGGTCCTTTTAGCTGGTTACTGCGAAAACGCCTCGAGCGGCTTGAGCCATCGTCATATGGTTTTCCCACACCCAGCCTTGAACGTGAACTGAGTAACCACAGATATGCCTCCAGAACGGTCCCGTTTCTCCCGGCGGGGAAGACTTCGTCGTCCTACGAAGCGCCGGAGATCGTTCTGGACGGAGCCCCGCCACCCACAAATAATTAACATCTCCCCAGCCCGGATGCGTGAGTATAAGCCGATTCGTATACAGCGGCTCTCTCTGTGGGGGTCTACCTGGTACAGGTGGATGCAAGCCGCGGAGAAGGAGAATGAATGCAGTACAATACAGCATCCTCAGTGGGGACAACTGATCGTAATTAGCTCTGGATCTTACTACATGGAGGGAGTACTGATGGACAATGCGGAGTACGGGGCGGAGCCACTTTCGCGCGACGTTGTGGTGTCGGGGAAAGGGTAGTTTGCTGGCTCATAATGGATGGAACTTAGTGACGTGGACGTGTTCAAGCAAAGGCAGGGCTTGGAAAACACACGGGCAGTATGGGGTGGCGCGCCCGCCATCTTGGCAATAGCCTGGAGTCGGTAGACGCCCGTCACGGGAATACGCTTGGTTCCGACTTGGCGATGCGTTTCCGCCTAGGGGGAAGGGAAAAATTGCCTGCGGAACGGGAGGAAAGTGGCGCCGGTTTGGCGAAGGAGGCACGCCTGGGGATCGGTAATCACCCGAAAACAGGTGGGCTTGAATCACAGCAGTGGAGGTGGGGGATATCGAGACAGCCAGCGGGGATCCAGGACCCAGCCAGGACTGGTGGCCACTGCTCGCGAGGGGAAGGAAAGGCGCCAAGGACAGGTCAGATCTAGACCGAGGCATAAAACGGCCCTATACTGGCCAAGGAACGATAACTCGACATAGGCACTTAGTTGGAGCTAGGGCCAATTAGTGCGCTCAGACTGAACGTGTGTCTCGATCAGCTCGTTATTAGCGGCGCCCGGATTGCTTCATTAGAGCCAAGGACCGCCCCGGAACACGTCCCATTTACTCCGGGGACAGGGGTAGGGACAGGGTGACGGTGCGCAGACAGTTTCGAATGCAGATCAAGACACCGTCAGATTGGAACTAACTCTGCATTGCTGATGATTTTGGGGTCGAGCATTTATTCTGCTTTGGAGGCATCCGTTGCGGCTGGTAACCCTGCACCGAGGAATGGAAAAAAGAGGCCGATCAAAGGTTTATTAGGTGACGAATGACGGACAATGACGCATCTAATGCCGAGACAACTGACATGGCGGAGGGGATAGGACCCATCGGTAGCGGATCAGTGGTTAGCAGGGACTAACACTGGCAATGGCCTCGGAGGTAAATAAATTTTCATTCAGCAATGGGAGGGACCCAGCCGCCCAAGTATTTTTTACAATAATGCGTATATTAATAAATAATATTACATCATATTTATTACAAATATTTATTTATTACACCCACTACGTGTGAAGGTCCATTTACCTGTTACTCTGTGCAAAAACCCAAGTGACCGGACGTCTGTGGGGGGCAGAGGAACCCATCGGTCAATCCACTCAGTCTCCCGGATTTGCCCGCTGCCTCTTGGGATAAATCCTTTTCGTGAACATGAACTGCCTGTATGATTGACCGGCACTTCCATGCCTCCAACTACAAGTTCTGGTGATGACAACAAACGCTAACCATCTGCAGACCGACGGTATGCGACGCCCCCAAGTCACGGCAGGCGACGGCTCCTCTGAGACGGAAATGGGAGTGGCCACAGCTGCGTTTGGCAGGCGTGTTACCGTCGAGCGGGGGACCCGAGCGCACCTGGCAGGTTCTGAGACGCCTTTCGGCGACCTCCCGCATCGATTCAGCCCTTGTTGCACAATATTGCAGAATGTGGCACAATGTTGTAAGGGCCCATATCTCAGCAACGGTCGGCCAGAGCGCCAAACGGACGCCGCCAGCGTGCTCGCGAGGACGGAACCCATCAAAAGCTTTCAGAGCCCCCATATGCAAAATGTTGCAATGTTGCTGGAACACTGGCAACGGTAATTGCACGTCACAGCTTCATAAAAACAATGCTCGATATAAACTGAGAGAATAAGGGCCCATTAAATGAGAATTCTTACATGGCCACGTGCATCTTACTTATTCCTCCCCGAGAAAGATGCATCAGGTGGTGTCGGAGACCGTCAGCTGGCGACCTGATTTGACCTCTCTTGGCATCCTTTGACCCTTCCTGAGCCTTTAAAATATTCCGCTTGCCACGTAGACCCTGCTAAAATTTTGAGTCTTTCGATCCCCATATCTGAAACTTTGGTCTTAGCTGACCTCAGCTCACCTTTGGTTCAGCCTGAAATCGTTTTTTGGGCATGCATAGTGTGCTTGAGTATCTCATCAGCAACCTTTTAAATGCAAATTAGCCGTGAAAACATGCCCACTAGTAAGAAGAAAAAGAGGACGTACATTTTGCAAATGTACCTCTTTGGAACGATGACATGACCCGACCTGACTCGCGCTGAAAGTCAAAAAAAGCAACTTTGCCTAAAAGAAATTGGTTGGCGTGTTATTAGCTCTCGTGTAAAGCATAACTTTAGGCAAAGAATGGATTACTTGATGAGCTATAAAGAAATATCAGTAACCCTGAATTTTGTCTGCTTTATTTCCTTAACATGTTCGGCAATTTTAAGAAATGTTGCCGGTTTTGAGTTCTACTCGTCAAGCACTTTCCAATGACGTATGTTGCATTTTCCTTCGATACATGGTTTGCAGGTTAGAGGGGGAGGGGATGTTCAAACAATCTCCTGGTATGAGGAGGGGGATCTGACCATTGCTACGGAAAGGGAGCCTTTCACCTTTAATGCGTGTTTTAAACTGAGACAGTCAAGTTATAGTCTGTAGGCTTAGAAATCGATTTACGGCATACATTTAAAATTCCATAGTCTCGTTATTTCAAAGACAAATGTAAAGTCACTGCCTGCGACTTTCCCCATGCCCTATCTAGCCAGTTCTTTTGCCTGCTATTGCATGACGACAGGAGCAAGTGCAGGTCAGTGAGCACCAGCAGAACATTTATACTGAATGGCTATCAATGTCCGACATCAGAATGTAGTTTCTGGTTCACAACATTTTTTTGCGATTTCATGCATTTGTCAGAAAAAGGGTCTGAAAATGTGATTAGGAACATTTATCGAATGATTGGGACTGCAGGTGATATGCCGGATAGTGGATCATTATCCCATTATCTCCTTTGCTGCAGCAAAAGTACCTGAAAGCCATCTCTATGTGGCGCTATAAGGCACATTATGTGTGGCGAATATGGCAGGACTGCCTGAACTGCTCCTTTTTCCAACGTCTTGCTAGAAAAAGACAAAAAGGGGAAAATAGCAGGCTAGAACTGAAATACTAAACACGAGATATTCTGATGGCCGAAAGAACAGAGAAGATATATGACAAAGGAATAACACAGTTTTTGCCAAATCATAGTCACTATGCCCGTTTTTAGACAATGTGACACAAGCTGGGCAGTTTTCCATGCAGGTTGCTGAGGCGGTCAATCCTGGTTGTGCATATATACAGTGAGTGACGCAGGGTGAGACGTAACGCAGGCGTGAGAAGAAAGGGGGTATTCTTGAGAGATGACTTTGCAGCGGCTATGTCCCGGGGCCTTTCACTCAACTGCCCTCCCTCCCCTCGACTACTCATATCGCCTCACGCCGTTGAGTCCAAAATAGAGTCATTAACTACACATTGTGTTTATAGCCCATAGTCTCAGCCAGCATCGACACAGGCTGCGTTCTGGTCTTTAAACCTTCGTTCACCGGTTGTGGGAGGCCGGGCGGGGTTTCGAGACCTCCTTTGACGTTTTCTAAATAGCGCAAGAGCGAAGGAAGCTAGAAAGCACGAGAGATTTTCATTACCTGTAAGCACGACATTTTTACATCTTGTGATAAAATTTCGAAATCACGTCGTGTCAGGTCACTGATGTACTTGAACCCTAAGCAAAGTGTGTCAAAAAAAATTAAGCGTTTGCCAGTGATTGTAAAAAAGAGATACTGAGAAACGAAAACATTGTTTTAATCGCTAAGTCATTCTTAACAAAAAGGCATTTTCTCAATTTTTTTTAGGAATATTGTTCCACATGACCTCACAACAACCGTACTGAGATGTTGTTTTTGGTCTTTCGGCCAGAAGCTACCTTGTATGTACCTGATGTTTGGATAAGAAAAGGGATACAAATCGTCTAATACGCCTTTTGAATGATTTAACATATTGTTTGCAAGCATCAGTGACTTGAGGTCGGGCAGTTTGGTTACAGAATCGAATGTACGATTCTGATATGCGAATGTGCGAATGTACGATAAAATGGATGTGAAATGCATTTGCAAACTCAGTTTATGTTCGTGAGGGCCCTGCAATACCATGACGTGACATGACTTGATATCATTTGAAAGGTCACTTTTTACTTTGGATGCCGTAGAATTGCATAAAATAACTGTAGACAACGTGCAAGATCAGGTTTACATATTTACTTTTATTTGTTTTTGAGATACAAACAATTATTCATTTGGCCTAAGTTGAGTTTGCATGACAGTGTTAGTGTGAAAGCTCACGTTTTTAGTGTCTTCATGCCCTTTGTTATCTCAAATTCTTTTCCATATTTCGTTTCGTTCTGCGACACCGCGATTTTTTTGGAACGAGATAAAGGCATTTTGCCCGCAGTCTTGCTTAACCCCACATGTCCTTGACTTTCATGCCATTCAAGAAGACTTAAACATGATTGTAGCGATCAAATGGCGTTTGTTTGTCATTCTTTCCTTTACCCAATCACGAAATACGAATTTTGTAAGATCTGGCTTTAGCTGGCGTGATGTGACCCTAGGTGGCGTATGCATATTAATCTGTTTTTGTAAAAGTTGTCGTATCTGACCAAACATCCGCAAGGGTGATTCCATAACCTATGCTTGAAGTAACTTTAATGAAGTGCCAGTTTCATCATAAATCAGTGCTGTATTCCACTGGCTGTTGACCTGACCTCACATAGCCTGAGGAAAAGCAATTGGTTTTTGAAAAAAACGTTTCTGGCCTTTTTTGGATCTTCCAGATCAGTTCATGGGACGGTAATCTCAAGGTCACGAAATATGTGCCAATTTTTCTCAAAATTTTACGAGCTTTCAGCTGGTGCCACTCTGATCTCCTTAGTTCTCTTAGTTCTCGAGATCATGGACGGGTCTCGAGGACCCCCCTCCCCGGCAAGCGAAGGGCGGTTCGAACACCCGGGAGTGCTCGGGTTAAGTGCAGTAGCGATAGCATCTGGTCAAAAAGGTTTCTCAAGTTGTGGAGCATGTAGTCAAATATACTTGCATCAAATATGTGTCAGAAGGCGCTTTATTTTGACCATCTGACTTGGGTTGACTCACTAAAGGTCACATGAATGAAATTCTTCTTGACTCTAAGTTGATTAGCAAGATGACGTCTATTTAACGCAGTTTTCTGATGTTCTCTATTAGCTTTCATTCCAGAAACAGAGGAGGTGGAATGGCACCTTCGCCCGACGACGGACAAAAGCACCAATGCGTGGCAAGGGAATTATGTCGTCTCACACTCATGGTTCTTGTCAACGTCGCGTGACTTTGGCATATCAGTTCACTGCGGGACAACCAGTTATTGTAAGAGCAGAAGATGATCTTCGTCGGAAAAACCGAATCGCCGCGGAATACACTCTATGCACACTTCGAATTTACACGGCCCTACCAAATCAAGAAAAAGTGAAGAGGTCGGCTGAGTGAACTGGATCGTTGTTTGATAAATGCTTTAATGCAGAAAGATGATAAGGATTCAAGCATCAGTCGATCGACCAAAGAACCAAAGTGAGAGAAAAACGGGACCAGAGATAACGAGACCTGTGAATCAAGGAAAGACGTCAGTGTAAAACAAGGAAGCTTAAAGACGGAACCAATACTTGTCGAAGACATGCAGCATGGATTCATCCCACGCACTTGTTTCATGTATTTGATCGGATCCTAAATTTACATTTCTTTCCCAAACTGCCGACCGCAACCCAGGACTGCGGCGGCCCGAAATGTTTGTCGTTCCCCAACTGAAGCTCCCCTCTCGTACCGAAGGCTTTGTTTTGTGCCTTCCATCTCACTCCTATCCTAAACGCCCACCCATCCTTACATCACAAATCATCCATTCCAAACCTTCCCCCTTTCAGCTTCCTTTTCCAATGACGACGTTTAGGCGATAGCCCTGGAATTTGTGAATGGATCTACACTTAAATCGCACGATGTACGTTGTACCCAAATACATGTACCGCCATATCCTAAGTAATTATACATAAACCACTTCCGGATGGTTGTTTTAGTAGTTTATTAACATGATCAAGGCATGCATACCATTTGCCACATTGAACACGCGCATTTCTATTCATCACTGTGGACTAAAGTGTCATCGGTGTTTCACTAAACACACGCAAAACGCGTCTGTGCCGAAGCTTCGTCTATTTAGCCCTTCTTATACGGCTTACAGCTAAATGTCACTGGACAAGGCGGTATGAGGCACGGTATGGGCTCCGCTACACACCGGCGGCCGTAAGGACAGATAACGTTGGAGCAGGTCGGCTCAATCACGAACCGGCATGTCGGACTAGGCAGCAGCTGGCAGAACTTGTGAGGCGGTCCGCAGATGTTGCATGGGTCTGCAAACAGCGCCGGGAGAACTGTAATCGCTGGATAGAAAGTGATGTATATAAACACTGGTTGTGACACGCATCGATACAACACGCTTGGGCATGTCAGGGATGCTCTCTCTCTCTCTCTCTCTCTCTCTCTCTCTCTCTCTCTCTCTCGGTGTAACGGTGCATTCGGTGCAACGGAACGAACAGAGATGCCGCATGGAGAAAACAACAGCACATTACGTATTAATCCAAAGCCTTTGCGTAGGCGGAGACAGGAAGGCAAAAAGGAACGGCTATGCGCGTAGCAAATTATATTTGTGGGTCTCAGCGACGTTTTCCTTGCTCACCTTATGCTTGCTGGCGATGCAATATGTTTTAAGCCTCTCTACATTTCCTTCCCTGGAAATGCCCCTGCCTGAAAATGTCAAGCGTATGCCCCTGCACTCACCGTGCATAAATAGTTTTCCCCTTTATCACCGATGATCCTACAACAGGCTAATGCCACCACAGGTTTGGCATGCATGCCCGTCAACCGCCTCTTGTGCTCCCAGGCTCGCCTCCGCCGCTGTGTTATTTGCTCATCTTTTTGTACATGTAAGCCAAACACAAAAAAAATCCTGCAATTATGGTTCCGACATACCCTTTAAACACCGGCATAAGGAACCTGTAGCACTCCACAAAATACCTGGCAAGTCTCCCGTTTTCGTGCTCTGGAAACGCCTTTGCGAAACTTCTATGTATAATGCCAATAAGCATGGACTTCAAACGTCTGTTTCCTTTACTTCAGCCACCACTGACTCTGGTGCCCGCAAGGAAATGGCTTTGACCACGCCGAACAGGAGATCGACGTAGTCGCCAAATTGCGTTCCAGGTCCTCATCACCCAAATTCTAGCCCTGAAGCCGCTTTTGCAGGGGCTTTGGGACCGAAAGCAGGGGGGCAGCTGCCTCTCCCCTAACTTTGGGCAAAACGAAATGTTAACCATATGGCGTTACATGGAAAGCAACGAGGTTAAAATCGCGTGTGCGCCCCCCCCCCCCTCTTCACAAAGGTTCCACCACTCCTGCGCCTTTGGCAGTAACATTTGCTCTAAACTATGGCGCAACACGTACCAACAACTCTATTAGGAAAAGTCACAACGTTCCAAGGAGCTCCTACAAACCGCTTGGAAATGGCGACTGGAAAACCTGAAGAAGCTAGGGAGGAACAGATTGTGTCTCCCCCGCGCCGAATAAGGCTAGCGCATGGCCATTTGAGCCAATGTCAGAGGGAGCTTTGACATAATACAGCATCAGAATCAGCGCGACGAAGGAAGGGAGAACGCACAAACATAACGTCGCTACAGGATCCAGCGAAGAAACTCCCGCAACAGCTGTTGGGATCCTAGACTCACGACTTCCTCAACGGCCACTTTTACGCTTACCGAATGGTGTCACGCGGCCGTCTATCTCACATTCTCGTCTCTGTAAGATCGGTTCGAGCTATTCATTGTTCTAAAAGAGCTTAGTGAAATAGATATAGAGATATGCCTACCTTTTTTGACGCAGACCGGCTTCGGATTGCAGGGAAGACGTCTGCAATACGTCTGCTGAAGAATGCACTCGTATCCTTTCGCACAGAGCGTGGCGGCGCAGGTGGGCGGAGGCCAGCGGACGCAGACCGACAGACCGTCATGCGGACGACATCGCAGCGGGGGTAAGCACAGCTGACGACCGCAGAAAAACGGAAACCCGGCTGGAAAAGCGGACGCTGACATTTTAAGTCTCACGATACAGATGGTAGACATCTTCCATGGAAGAACAAACATTCTGACTTGGGTACCTGCCAACGTCATCTTAGAAGCGCTCCCTGCACTTCGGATACAAAATAACCTAAATTGTATGACATGTGATATAAGTATATATATATATACATATATATATATGACATATATATATATAGAAATATATATATATATATATATATATATGGCATATATATGTATATTTCTTACTCTTTGAAAATCACGGCATAATGTGCTCGTACCAGTTTCTCCTCGTTTTTCTCCACATCTCTGAACGGACTTTTAGTTTCAAGAGGTAGGTAATCAATAAGGTTTCCAAGGTTCGTCATGCACAATGCGAATATTAGGCTCAAAAACATCTGTTTAAAATTACAGCAATTCGGGGATTCTTTTCCATCGTCACGTAAACAGACAGTGCGCAGTGAAGCGCCAAATCGACGCTTTCAAGATCATTAATTCAATGCGCATGCAAAAACATAACTAATCTTACACTGAGAGGAAAGAACGGTCAGAAAGCGTCACCACATGATTTTCATTGTAAGGCTCAGACTACGATTGCGCATGTGCAGGGCATTACTGAGCAGTGACCGATTTTTATTTTCATGCTCATCCGAAAGAACTGCAGAGGCTGATTACAGAGGAACCATTCAAAATGCTGTAGAACGTCTAGTTCAGGAGATACTCGCGCCGGAAGGTTCAGTCGGTATAGTCGCCTCGAAACGCGCCCAAGGCTATGTGACGTCACAGAACCCCCAGGCGCAGGCGAACTGCGTCGGCGGCCGGCCGTTTCGCGTTACATTTCGGTGTTCGGTTTGTACAGTCCTAGTCGGCTCAGAATGGTGGTTCCCGCGGTCCCGCTCCGACGGCTACTCAGAGGAGATGTTTTGTTTTCGGCGACCTTGGGCACTACGGCGAGCTCAGGCATTTCACATGTGCCCATCTGGATGGCAGTCGTCCCTCGTAGTCACCCCCCGCGGTCTCTGAATCCCCGGCCTCTAACGGCGCTCAGGCATGAGTGGCCGAACGTGGTAAACATCGGGACTTAGCGCCTTCGAATAAATTCTCAGAATTAACTGATTTTCATATCACTTTTAGCAAAGTCCTCTTCCGTGATGCTCAATCCGCAACGGCGTTAAGAGGTTGAGACGAACAATCGTAGGCCGCTTGATCCGGGCATTTCTTAACAAGCGTATTAAAGAAGCCTTTTGCACTATTGTTTTGTTATTTTTGGAGACGAATTCGGAATCACAGGGCATAATTTATTTCGAGTTGCCAGTTTTGCTAAGATCGTACACAGTTAAATTGGTATTTTACAGGATGTCATTTTTAATATGGCCACGTGACCGAATCTACTCCTGTTTGCAAAACTCCGTGAACGTAATAATGACCTTTGTTCTTTTGGTGGTCAGAAAAAAACTGCGAGGCTCTCTCATCACAGGGATGTATGTATTTTAATCACGCGCAGCCAAAACGGGGCAAGAACCCGGACACTATTGTAAAATGCCCAGCACATGTGAAGCGAGTATTGTGCCTGTTAAATCAGGTAAGTAACAATTTAACCCTTCCCTTAAACCTCGAATGGCCTTGAAACGGCCTTGCACTGTGTTGGAGCAGTTTGCTGCATGGCTAAAGGCCAAGTTCCATCACCTGCGACGAATTCCGGAGCTTGACCTGATACGACCTTGATCTCCAATGACCTCCTATCCGCTACAAACATAAACCATGTTTCCAGAGAACCCTGTGATGTTTCTTACCACGTTTCGAAACGAGAGTCGCAGCAGACCAATGTTCACGGAATGTGAACCTTGACCTTGTCTTCAGACTAACCACAACTTGACCATAGATAACCTAGGTCTTACAGTCGATGTAAAAGGTCATCTCGTAGCCGGATAGTAATTTCAGCCGGATAGTAATTTCAGGACCCTGGCAAACAACAGTCTGACGTGAAACCACCTCAGAAGCACCATTTTAAAAGGAACGGCTCAGATTCTCGACATTTCTGATATATAGGCCTTTGAGAAGGAGGTCACAGTTCAGTGACCCGACATGACATTAATTTGAAGATTTTAGGGCATCTTTAAAAAGGCTCGAGACTCAGGAAGACAAAACTTCAGGCCATTCGGCCGACCGGTTCAGCATCCATCCCGGAAGAAACGGGGGGGGGGGCGTTATACCAACACCCCGGACTGGTGAGGGTTAATATAGCGTCTGTGCTCCGAGTTAACTGGGGGATGGCTTTGTGTTGGCTTTGTGCAATGGAAGGGTCTGTGGGATAACTGTCTTTCCTACAGGAGTGGCAATGTGGGCAATGTGGCTTCGCATGTTTAGATTGGACTCCAGGACTACGAAACTACGTTTAATTTTTGCAATATTCTTCCCTAAACCTCCTTCTAGAGCCACCACCTTTTGCATTAGGATCGTATCTTTATGCTAATGCGTGTTAGAATGGTCATCAAGTTTCACGGTTTTGCCTTGCACGGTTCAGGAACTGCAGGCAAAAAACCCGGGATGACTTTCTGTCGTGTTAAACGTCATAGCCCGACTGGACCGGCCGGCAGCTGGGGGTTTCCTTACGTCACAACCATTTACAGGCCGATCCATATGGGCGCCACTTTGAGAAATGAATAGAGCAACTTCGAATGCGATTTATGCAGCTCTGACAACAAATTTGGAATCAGGTCGAAATGAGTAATTGACACAAATAAATAAGAAAAAGTTAAGAGAAGAAAGTCCGGACGTCACTACTCTGTTGATGTTCATGTGTATACCTATGATATATTCATTGTGTGATACATCACACCTTAATACATAATACTTAATATTCAATACTTCATACTTAAAAAAAAACGTTGCACTCTGCTTGACGTTTCATATCGTTCGCTCTGCGCTCTAATAACGTGCATAACAGCGTCAGAAAATGCAGTTCATTGGAAACTACATTATATCGCAACCAGCCTACGACGCAATACCGGCCCGCGAAGGACAGTCAACGGAAACGTTCGTTGCTTTGCGCCTACGCATGACGCCACGCAACAGTTGTAAATAGGACACGGCCGAATAGCGCGCACAGGAAAACTGTGACAAATTAATCTGAAGAGTATAATTCTGGATATCATGTACATCATTGTCTGGCTCTTGTAGTGCCTTCTACACCTTGGCTATCTAAATTCAAAACAAATGTTTAGGTGGAGTATTCCCTTTAACACCGCTCAGCTTGTTCAAATGACAATTCTCAAAGCACCTTTCTTTGCACATTGTTTAGAAAAGATTTGGACTGAATGTGATATTTCGTGAAGAAACGTAAGTTAGCGAAAAGTGATATGAGTTACTGAATCGCAGCATCGTTCAGAGGCATGGCAATACATACATGCAGTCGTAAGAAAACTTACTCTTTGGTTCTCCGCGAATCGTGCAGATCGAAACCACGAAGATTGCTGTTAGTAGCAACATCATGAAACGATTGCCACGTCGTCATTATAGGCAGCCTTTATAGCTGCCAAACAGTTGAAAATGGCGTAGCCCGTCAGACTGTCGGTCACGTGTCACTCTAATGCGACATTTCCCTGTGCTGCTAAATTTCTAAATGCTATCGAAACTGAACATTAATAAGTCTATGCCGACGCACGAAGAAAACTTTGCTGCAGGTTTTTCGAAGACACAAATTGACTTCAGGGCCACTTTCACTGGCAACAAGTAAATGAAACCGCGACAAGGTTCGGGATGACAACAAATCTGACATGGCATCTCTCCGTTGCTCCTTTATTCCGGTTTCTAAAGGTTTTCATGCGCCTGACATTTGACATTTTCCCCCCACTGGGGAGGGTGGTGGTTGACCACCTCGGAGGTTTTTCCGAGGTTGTGAGAGAACAAACGAACGCAGCGCCACGAAACTTTATATAGCTTTTGCCTGATCACGTTTACACTTTGTTTCAAAGTTTTGACCTCAGGTGAAGTCAAGCGTCTGACCTAGGTCAGGACAAGTGGACCTATGTCTTAAAAGTAAAATTGGCGCCTTGTAACTTTTTCGGAAAACATGGTATCACAATAAAACTTTCAGGGATTAGAGATGTCGATGGATGAAGTCAATCTGTCATCTCAGATTTTTCGGAATTTTCCGGGCCATTGGCCTAAGGTCAGCCCCATTTTTAAGACATGTGCTTTTTCAGAATCTGACGATTTTTGTAACATTTTCTAGTGTGGGGTGATGCAGACCTCCATTTAACGTCAATGGACAAAGTACGAATGACTTCCAGCCATTGACCTGAGGTCAGGTCATGAATAACTCTAATGAGCCAAAATACACCGTCGTCAAAATCGGTGATGAATTTCTCAGAACGGGTTGAAAGTGGCAGAACCGGCTTGCACGGTTGCGAGTAATACCGAGAAGATCAAATGGTTTCAAAAATTTCATATTTTGGAAATAAAGAGACGTTTGCGAATAAAGCTTCCGCCAGTTGTTTTTTTTGTATTTTTGCAATGGATTGATTCAGAAATATGATATGGAAAGGCCTGTGTCGCGAAAATAAAGAAACACTAAAATTAGTTTCCGTTAATGTCGTACCGCGTTCGGCTACAGCGTTCACCTGCAGTCGGCGCGAAAATCGTCGTGTCTTAAACTCAGCGTCTTGGCGTATATTTTGCACGAAAAAAATCTGGGAAATTAGGCGTTAATCGGCATCTGCAGACTTTACCTGTTCATTGGTGCCTTTACCTAGGCTTTATTAATCACAGCCCTTAAGATCCAGGCCTCTTCTCGGTTTCATACAGTCGGCTGTGAGAAATCATATGTAGGGCGAAAATGGCTTGCATACTATCCAGAACTAAAAATGAGATCAGTTTCGAGCTCCACTTGTCTCTTTTTTTATCACGCGACCTGCCGTTCGTGAATTAGACGGGGCGGTCAACCGCTCCCCCGCCAGTCGAGTGCGATCAGCGCCGACTTCCAGTCGGCGCGGTCTGGCAGGGGCGGCGGAAGAGGGCGCAGGGGGGCAATGGGTCCGGGGCAACACTGTGTTTCTGCCCCCTCCCCCCATTTGTGAGCGTCGAGAGCCTCGTAAAAAACTGGATGAAAGAAAACAAGGATAAGAACGACGAACACGCTACTACAAAACAAACGAAGGAGACGGAACTATGGAGGCAAGGAAATAGGCACACGGCATGCGTGTTACTTGGTTAGAGACCTCCATCTTCTTCCGGTAGGGGCCTCGAACAGGTTGCTCTCAAAAGTGACCAGTAAGGAGCCTCGCGGAACTGACCCGGCTGACCTATCCTGACACTGAGTTCGTACCTTGCTAGTGGGTCAGGCTTCCACCCAAAGACCTCGCACCGATGTCACTCAAAGGTGGTCCAGGGAACAGGACGTCACAGTTTTAAGTGTGCCTCACAGAATTAATGGACCGGGGTGGCCTGCGCCAAAACGGCGTTCAGATTCTGCTAGGGGGCCCCGGCTCACGTCCGACAGAGAGCTTCGCACCGATTTCACTCGAAGGCAGTTCAGCGACCAGTACCTCACAATATTCAGGGGGCCTCACAGAATTACTGGACTGGGACCAAAGGTGGCGGAAGAGGGGGACAGGGGGGACGTCTGCCGCTTCTCCTCCCCAATCGAGATGGGCCCGGGGCAAGATTATGTTTTTGCTTTCCCTGATTTATGGGCTTGGGGAGGTCTCGTAAAAAACTGAACAAAAAGGAAAACGGGGGTAAGGGCGACAGACACATCAAATTAAAACAAAAAAGGAAAACGGAACTATCGAGGCAAGAAAGTGGGCACATGGCATGCGTCTTTCTTCAAGTCTTACTTGGTTAGGGGTCTCAGGTTTCTTCCGGTAGGGGCCTGGAACAAGTTGCTTTCAAAAGTGACCAGAGGCCCTGAACTTCGAATTTTTAGGAGCCTCGCGGAATGGACCCAGCTGACCTGCCCTGACACAGGGTTTGTACTCTGCTAGTGGGCCAAGCTTCCATCCAAAGACCTTGTGACGATGTCACTCAGAGGTGGTTCGGCGACCGGGACCTCACAATTCTTAGGGGGTCCTCGCAGAATTATTGGGCCGCGGTGGCCTGCGCTAAACCAGTGTTCGAACTCCGCTAGGGGGCCCCGCTTAGGTCAGAGAGGGTCTTACCGATTGCACTCAAAAGTAAACCAGAGCCCGGGAGCCTATAGTTTTTCGAGGAGCCTCACAGAATGGACCCAGGTGGCCTTCGCTGAGCCAAAGTGCAAGTCTCGGGAAGGGGGGGGGAGGGAACGTCCCAGTTAAAGCGGCCTCCTACCAGTTATACTCAAAAGTGACCTAGAGATTGGGAACTTGGAATATTTTAACGAGCCTCGCGAAATGGACTCGGCAGGCCTGCCCTCACAGAGTTCGGACCATGCAAGGGGACCATCCCAGAGAAGATCTCTTGTCGGTGCGCAGAAATGGTCCAGAAACCAGGAACTGGTAATTTTTAGAGAGCCTCACAAAACGGACTTAGATGATCTGCGCTGAACCAAGATTTGGGTCTTCGAGGGTGTTCCATCTACCGTCCGTAAGAGGACCTCGTACCAGTCATACTCAAAAGTAACCAACAGACTGGAGGTTTAATTTTTTAGAGGGCTTCGCAAAACAAAACCGGGTGGCCTGCGCTGAACCGAATTCAACCCCACCCTACTAGAGGGCCTTGGCTTCCGTGCGTGAGAGGGTCTCACACCGTTAAACACCTAAAAGCAGCCTAGAGACCGGAAACCTAACATTTTTGAGGGGCCTCACAAAATTGACCTGGGTGATCTGGGTGCATTCTGTCACCGGACCATAGTCCAGACCCCGCCTCGTAGCCTGGGCTTCCGTCCGGAAAACGGTCTGCTTGGTTACTGGGTTAGTTAAGGGCGTTCTGGACCAAAAGGGGAAATTTGCATGTCCTACGGCCCCCGCGATGTTTTTGAGATTTAGCATATGCCTTTGTTTGATGCATGGGAAGAAATGCACTGAAGGCTTATTTATCCTAGCAGTCACCTTTAAAATCCTCCGCTAATGCTCAGGACTTCCAGGAGCATTCGTGCCGCAACTGGGTACGCCGGTTATCGCGGGGACGGCGGAACATCACCGTTATTCGAACACCAACTGGTCCCGAAAATGGATTTCGCATTCATGACACCTGAAGGCGATCCAGAGATCGCTGAACCAATAGTCCTTTTCCCCCTCCTTTGGGTACGTCTCTGAACCGAGGAATCTGAGGTTTGTCGGGAGAATTAAGTTACCCGGTTACAAAGACGGCTATAAATGGGTGAGCTCATAGGGCTGGGCTCTGCTTTAACCCTATTCCCGGCAGGGGGGGGGCTGAATCCGCCCCTCCTCGGGTTTTCTGCTTGCCAATCCCAGGGTTTTTGATGCAGCTTCACAAAACTTTGTGACCTTTCCTAGGTATTCGTTTTTAGTACCGTGAGAAAATTTCGGAATTCTATTTTGCTCAGGGGCGGAGCCAGGCAACGTTTTTGGGAGGCACCTCAGCCATTTTTGGTCCTGTTAAGGGTAAAAGGAAAATGACTGCCAAAAGTAGTGTTTTTAAGATAGAACTTAAACCTTCACGTGGATGTATAGCTTAATAGTTGGGCAACATGCAAATGCAATTTTGTTTATCTGAGGTAAAATACCGGCAAGAAGAGACTCTCCTTGCCGTCAAATCCTACTTTACATCCAACTCCCTGAAAATGAATAAATTCAAAACAACCCTGCTCCTTGTCGGCACAGCCCAAAACCTCAAGAAGACCACATCCTTCCATCTCAACTTTGCCGGCCACATACTAACCCGTTTTCCGTCCGTGAAGATGCTGGGGGTCACTATCGACAACTTCTTGTCCTGGGAGGAGCACATATCCAAGGTTACCAAAAAGTGCAGCTCCATCCTGCGCTGTTGGTATAAGTTACGTCACCACGTTACGCCCGAGGTCCTGACACTCCTAATCCAGTCACATGTTTTCCCCGCATCCTTTACTACCTTTTGGTCTGAGGCGGGGCCGCGTCATGCCACCTTAGCAGAGTTCAGAGAGTGGTGAACTTTTGAGCCAGTATCGTCTCGGGGCTCGTAAGCGGGATTCGGTGTCCGTGACCTTGAGGGCGCTAGGCTGGCGCGCCTTACGTGACTTAATTCCGAGGCACAACAGCACAGGTGTCTTCCGAGCCCTGAACGACGCGCGTGCTCCGGTGGCGGTCCGGTCCCTGTTCATTCCACGTACCGCTGTGTCCCAGCGTGTCACCCGGGCGTCGGCGGCCGGCGCCTTGGAGCCGCCGACTTTCCGTCCTTCTGTGGCCCGCAGAGCTTTTTCGTATCGCACGGCCTCGTCCTGGAACCGCCTGCCGCCGGACATCACCATCTCTCGAACCCGTGGAGAGCTTGTACGCAAACTTGACGAACTTTCTCCTGTAACTTGACGTGTCTGACTGCCTAGTTTTATCTGTATGACTACTGCACATGTGCTGTACTGTAATGACTAGAATCAAACAGTAATCCACGCGGTGGAAAGATTCGCAAACAAACTGAACTGAGCTGAACTGAACCGGATTCCGTTGTCACGTAGCCAGGTAGGATTATTCTTGACTCAGAGCTGAGACGGAGTCGATTCTATATTCCTACCTGCATCTCTTAAAGAAAACAAACAATTTGGCGGCATATGTTGCAGTGCTCCTCTCACTGCGTGCTACGAAGCATATCTCCATATTCCCACCTGTTGTGTAGCGTACGTCAGCTCATGATTCGACCCTGACTCAGAGCTCATTGATACAAGAGTCGAATCATGAGTCGACTTTCAGAACTCATGAACTGAGTCGATCCTTTGGAAAAATGTTCGAGTCGAGTCATTGGTTGAACCAGTTACATTTATTTCATTCGAAGCTGAATCGACTCAATTTTGGCTCAGAACCGTTAAATAACAAGACGCACAGTGTAGAACTGCACGATGTTCAGAAGGCCGCTGGTCAGTACAAGTGACATGGACAATATCAGAAAACATCGCAAAGCATTTCACCACTGGGTTTTGTATTCTATAGCAGGCGTGTATGACAACCAAATGGCAATGAAACCATGTTATAGGTTTACTTTTTCTTTAAAACACACGACAGGAAGAGACGAGGACGAGAGCAAAGCATGCAACGCAATGCTTTGCGCAAAGAACCAACAATACAGATATTTGAATAAATCATAAACAACCACGGCACATGAGGCACAGTGGGCTGTGTCACGGAGAGCACCACTTTTTTGCAGATCATAGTGCCCCTATGGCGTTATCATGTCCCACACATGTGAGAACCATGTGGCTAGTTTGGTTTCATTTCAATCCCCCATCTGGCTCAAGGCAAGAAAACTATTTTGTGCATGAGACACTAGCGCCGTCATGCGGCCTGTGCCCAAACTGTCGTTCCGTCTTTGCTTGTAAGGACTATAACTTCTCTCCTGATGAAGTCAGAGGTTTGAAACAACATCTGACGTGTTGCTAAATGTCTTGGCCGTCAATATACGCCATCTCGTCACCTTTCAGGGCAAATGGCAAGCTTGCAGGTGAGATCAAACATTACAAGGACGCTGACGGCTTAATTTATGCGGAACGTTGGCCCGTATCATGGCACTGCATCCTGGAAAGGGAATGCTGGAGTCGCAATTGATTCTGTATTGCCTACGGGTGAGAAGACAACCTGCAACTGATCACACCAAGGCTGAGTGGCCGTGCACATCCACCACGTAACGGTAACGATGCAAAAAGGACATGCAATTGCTCAACGCATTTCGTCGAAATGTGCTGTTTGGCAGTGCGTAACGCGCAGACGACCCAGCTTAGTTTCTTCGGGTCTCGGGTCTTCGGGTCTCTTCGGTTCACAAGCTTAACCCTCGATGCCATTTGACATGGCTTCCATGTTGTTCATGTTGGTAGCAAACAGATTTTGCAAGGCTTGTAACAGAAACGTACGATATTCCTATCAAGGACAGTCAGTTTCTCGTCCTTCCCTAGTTCCTTGTCCTTCACAGGAACTGTTCGTGGCGATGACGCCGTTGCGCAGCAAAGTCAAACGCTTCTGCATTGGGTCACCGAGCAATTCGGTTACTAACCAGCTACCAACGAACAAAGACGTCAACTATGTGCAGCTGATTTTCTGGCGGGACGATATCGGTGCGCGCTAAAGAGCTTTCTGACGGCATTTTTAGGCCAGTGGCTTCCGAGCTGGTTGAAATATGGACGAGAGAGAGCATCTCAACAATGCTGCCTAAAGACGTTGAGCGCAAAGTAGCTCAGTGCTACAGAAAGCTCCGCCAGATTCACAGGATCAGAAACGGGACCGACCTACAAAGAAACTCTTAGACATCGCTCTGTGCAGATACAAGGATTTGCGCCGCTGCAGCTGCCCACAAGACAACTGAGAGCAGCAGGCTGAGACCATCGTCCTTAGCGACCAGGGAGGACCACGGCCGATGTTCCTAGGCAGGGTAGATGATCGAGGGAGCGCCAAACAGCGGCGTTCAGAGCGATGAGACTGGACGCCAACGAATGACGAGCGCCGCAAGCGCCTTCCAGCCCCGCAGATTTTGACCCTGCCGAGAATGGACCAGAACCACCTGGCATCACCCGGGCTGACCTGGTTACCTGGCACGTCAGAGCTGCCGGCACCTGAGGCCGTCCGAGACAGATCACAGTCCACTCCCGGCGGCAACTGAATCCCGACGCCCTGGAGCTGGACCTCCTGCCCGCGGACTGGTCTTCGACGTACGGAGCTCTGTTGGCTCGAAGCTGGACGCCGTCCTTACTACACTGAAGTGAATACCTAAAGTATGCTAAGTTTTATTCAGCAAAAAAGAACATGACATCTGAAAGAAGAGAAGCGCATGAAAGGAGGTGTGCGCATGCAGAGCTTAGTAGGCATAAGCAAGCAAGCACGACATAAACAAGGAAAGTCAGAAAAACTACGAACGAAACGCTACGACATACATTCAACCAAGTTATTGATATCCATATGCCAGTCGCAGCTTTCATGACCAGACCTCTACGGCGGCCTTGGGCCGTTGATAACGCAAAGCTGGAGCAGCTGACCAGCGAGCGAGACCAACCACGTGCTGTGCTTGATGCCGTTCCAAACGACCGAGCGGCGTCGCAGCGGTACCGCGCTTGTAACGCTGTGAAAAGCGCCGAACACTGGGCAAATTATTTTAAGAGAGGACTTCATTACCCACTAACAAATATCTGGTCCGATGTCCACCACCATGGCATCACAGATAAACATAACTTCGAAACTGACAGCAACGGTCCGACCTCCAACCGACAAAACAAACTAAACTTTCGCTTTGCGTATGTTGCATCTGCTGTGGCCCAGTCTTTGGCACAGATGGCGGCAAGTGAGCCTGCAACTCTGCTAGAGCTTTCCAGGGCCTTGTAACACATGGGATCTACCCAAGTAGCAGGACCTGATGGGATCACCCTTCAGATGACCAAAACGTAAATCTGACGAATTATTCCATCACTGCTGGGGTTGTGCCTGCTTTCTGGAAAGATACCTTTGTCACGCCTCTGCTTAAATCCGAAGACAAATCTGAGCTGAATTGTTTCAGGGCTTTTTCCATCTAGTCTGTCCTAACGAAACTACGTGAACGCGTCCCATGCACCCAGCTGATGTGATCTTTTACCCCATCATGTTCTTTGTCATCGTCAGCATGGCTTTTGGCCTGATCATTCTACCCAGACTGGCATAATTAACACCACCTTCTTTCTGATGAGTAACATGGATAGGAGTCTCATAACATGTCTTGTGGCGATAAGTACTTCTAAGGCCTTTGAGAGCGTGGACCATTTAGTGCTCGTTATGAAATTAAGCTCATATGGCATAGATACCCATTGGTTCAGAACTTGGTTGAGCAGCCGAATCCAACCAGTTGATGTCCCATCCCTCTTCCAGCAACACACGACGTGGCACTTGTGTCCCGTTTGTTCTCAATGCTTACTAATGACTTTTTATGTCATATTTCTCATTCAAAAGTTACCATGTACGATGACGATACGCAGTTTTTAGACGCAGAATTGCCAGACAGCATGACTATCTTGGATTGACGTGCCCATACAGCACTGGCCCTGGATCTGCGCTGGTTCACTCAGAATGGCTTTCGCGTGAACCCTGACAAACCTGAGCTTCCTCCTGTAAGTTACCAGCGTCGAAGCATCGCGACAGACTTCAGACCACTGCGTGGTAATGTTCATCTCGTCCCAATTCGGAGGGCTAAAATTTCTGCCGTTGCCGTCGATGAACACATGCCTTTGGAGCATCATGTTTCCTCCTTGGTGCGTCATTGCTATGCGGCGCTCTTGAGTTGCGCAAGCCGCGAAACCACTGCCAAGGGAAGTGGTGAAAATGCTGATTGAGGTTCTGGTTTTTCTTCGACGAGATTGAAGACTGCTTAACTGAATGAGGTGCTGCTGTCAGCACACAGAAAAAGCGAGCGCAGAAAGCAATCTATTTCGCAGTGAGGTTTGTCTGCGGTCTGCGGCGCCTTGACCATGTAACACCTTCTCTTCATCACCTTAAGTGGCCCTATGTCAACTAGTTTCTTGTTGTGTGTGATACCTGTATGATGTACAGACCGATGAATGCTGCAATGCACCGAGCTGCCTGCGTGAGATGTTTGCAGTGCGAGGCATGTCGTGCCGGACTACTCTTAGCTCAGGCCTCGGACTGGTGCGGCTGCCGAGAATGCACACAGAGGTCGTTGGCCGCCACTTGCGGATCGGGCGATTTGGCCACAAACCACCACAGGAGCGCCCTCTTGATGTCACATGGATCTTCGGAACGAGAGGGAGCCCATACTCCATCACAGGGACGTATCCTTAGTGCCACAGGGGCACCTTTCGAGCGGCGACGAACAAATACTCCATCCTGGGGGCGTCTCCTTGGTGCCACAAGACCGCTTTGAACCGCAGGGCACCCATGCATTTTCGTAGAGGCGTCTGCTTGGTATCACTGGGGCAACTTTTGAACGACTGGGCCCCATACGTCATTCCGGGGCGTCTCCTTAGTGTCACAGGGGCGCCCTTTGAACAACAGGACTCCTGTACACCATTCCAAAGATGTCTCTTTGGTGTCACCGGGGCGCGTTTGAAGTAACGAAACGCCATGCTCCGCCACGGGGGCATCGATATTCATTCGCAGCCTTCGGCAGCCAAGGGCTTTTCACTTGGTGCCCTGAACCTTCTTCGGCCGATCATGGTGCCAGAATGCCAAGGGAGGGGGGGGGGGCAGCCACTCCTCTCTCCCACCTTAGACCGTCCCTGCCCTAAGTTGCCCAAGGTCCGCCCTTAAGCTGTCGCATCTTAAGCTGTCTTAAGCCGCATCTTAAGCCGTCTGAGGGTACCTGGACTTTTGTCAGAGGGGCACTGTGAGGTGCCAAGGCGCTCTAGGTGCCTCTAAAGCATTCCGTTTTTCCGTTCCAGCAGGAGGAAATGCATTTTTATTACCAATATCACATTTGTATCCTGTCAACATTTTTACTGTGCCTTTGTGATGCACTATTTGTAACATATTATTTTTCGAAGAACTCGTCTGAAGTATTTATGTGTATTAACAACCTTAGTTTTAGCCGTCAACTGTTGCCTCTTCATATCGCGGCAGATGTAACGACAGATTGCATCCCAAGAGGCAGAAACGGCGCGTATACACATAAACATGCAGTACACTGGCAAACTATATCACGATGATCCTTGGAGAAAAACAACTGTTGAAAGCTTTTCATCAGAGATTCCGTGATAAATAAAAACGGCAGTCCGCTCAGCTTCATCCAGTCCGCTTTCAGGTCACTTGTGCGCTAGGCCTCCGCCAAAAAAACAATGTTTTAAAAGGGGACATCCATTTTTTTCACTCACGCCCACAGGCTCATGACTAAATCCCGCCAAAGCCGTGGAGGAAATACCGTCCCGTTGTTTCATCTGACGGAGGTCATGGGTTGACTTCTGTTAAAGCGACTTTATCAGCCACTGTTCACAACGCCAAAACCCCATCCGAAATCCACGCACAGGGATGCACATACATTAATTGCGCAATAGCCAAACAAACCTCTATTAAGCCGCATCAACAGCATCCCGCGCGCCGCCCGGAACAGCACCTTACGGTCCGGCGATATACTCCGGCGACTTCACTCACCGTCGTCAGCTGCAGCTGCCACCCCCCTCACAGGTCCCGCGGCCAGCTGCAGCTGTCACATCCCCCACAGATCCCGCGGCCAGCCGCCGCATGCCTCAGAGGTCCCGCGGCCGGGCCGGGGCCGGCCGACTCGGCCGCGGCAGGCTGGCCATGTGGTGCCGCAGCCGGACGCCGCGCGTCCGCTGCCGCACCGCCTCCAAGTTGCCGTCCATCGAGGGCCAGGTCTGGACGGCGGGTCGCGGCGGCCGGCCGTCTCCGGCCGGCGCCGCCTCGGCCGGCTGCAGCGTCTGCAGGCTGACGGCCCGGTGCAGGCTAAGCCGGGCCGGCTTCCGCGGCGGCCGCGGCTTCTCCAGCGTGGCCGCCGCGGCCAACAGTCGCCGCTCGCCGAGCTGCTGCAGGCGCTGCAGGAGCTGGCGCGGCCTCTGGCCGAGCCGCGGCCGCGCCTGGCGCGCGAACGGCGCCGGCTGGCCGACGGCGGCCGGCTGCGGCGGCCGGCCGTGCTCGGCCGGGGCGGCGGCTCGGCCCGGCGAGCCTCGCCGGCGGTCCTCCTCGCCGTCCGCCGGCCGGTCCGTCACGTTCACCGATATGGTGGCCGTGTGGGGACCCCGAGGGAACACCGGGCCGTCTTCGTCGGCCCGTGGGACTGTGCTGCTGTCGTCGTGGGTCTGCGAGACGGCGGAGTCATCGTCGGTGCAGCGCAAGCTTTCATTCGTTGCACCTCGTATTTTGTCCAGCACGCCCTGCATCTGCTCCACCTAGAACACAAAAACTGGCGTGGCTGACATTTGTTCGTGGTCCTTTCGTTGTTTAGGTAGTTTTTTGTATCAATACTGAAATGGTACATCAGTCATTTCACGTAGGTTGGCGTTGATTTTTCTCGACAACATTAATATCGCAACCGCTAGTTGGAACATGCGTCACCATGAAAATATCCGCAGGCGTGATTATCCATTCCGCAGAAAATACAAACGTGACACGCTGGCAGTTTTACCAGTGTGATGAGAAGCTTGTCAGAGCTACGTCGATAAGTCCTGTTCTAAATACGAAATCGGCGCTCGTACCAAATGTGAGACGCGACCCATGTTTAATGGAGACGTGTTTACTGTTAGCTGGTTATGATGACGTCACATCAAGGCGGATACTTTCATCGTCTATTGCGCCATGTCGTACCGTTACTATTCGCCACTGCCAGATCCCAGTGACGAAGACATCTCAGTGACTAAATATAGAAACGCGGTATCGAATAGCGTTTTGGGAAATGAGGACACTGACGATGATTACATCACCACCGCACTGGAAGCGACGTAATCTGGCAGCGTACCCGGTCCTCCAGCTGGCCGGCTCGCCGCACCAGCCGCTCGTTCTCGGCGCGGTGCGCCTCCGTCTCGCGGCAGCAGCGCTCCTTCTCGGCGTGCAGCGCCTTGTTCTCGCGCGTCTTCAGCTCGAGTTGGCCGGCCAGCAGCGCCAGCTCCTCCCGGAGGGCGGCCGCCTCCCGGGCCGAGCCGCGCCGGCCGGCCAGCCGCGGCGGCCGGCAGCGCACGGCCAGCAGCCGCAGCGGGCTGCCGCTCTCGGCCAGCAGCCGCAGCAGCGCCGGCCGCCCGGTGCCCAGCACCAGCTCGCCGTTCACCTCCAGCAGCCTGCCGCACGGCGGAAGTCAGCGCGCCCGCCGGTCGTGCCCGGACTGGCGATGGCCGGCTGGTGAGCGTTGGCGTCGCTCGGCGCCCGCCGCCATATTTGGACGGCACTCCGCTACACTGTCGCAGTCGGTGGCCGCGACCACCGGGCACGTAGCCAGGATTTTCCTCGGGGGACAAATGTCAGATTTTGCATATGCCACTGGCATGTGACGGATTTTATAAGAAAAGGCAGAAATTTTACGTATTTCACCTCATTTGTAGCCCACAGGAATAACGTAATCTTTATTTTTGCAACATATATATGGTCACTATTCCGTATTCGTGCAAAATCCTAATGATTTTAGGATAATGATTAATGAAATTCATATATCTAATGAAGACCGCTTGGTTCAGGGAGGCCATGGTCCCCATGGCCACCCTTGGCTACGTCCCTGGCGACCACCGCGTCGGAACAGTTACATCCTCATCGGATTTCGCTGTGTGACCACGCAGGGGCATGCACCGAGCTGCTCTGCATACAAACGGCCCGCCTCTGTCGCGTCACGAGGAGGTCCCTGCGGTCGAGGTTCGGTGCATGCAGTTCAAGAGATGAATCAACAGATCGCTAAATCTGGCGTCGTACGGGAACCGCCCTGTCTGTGATGAGGTGAGGCCTGCGCGCGTGACCGTCTGCGACCCACCTGTCTCCCCTGCTGAGTCCGCAGTGGTCTCGCGCCCAGTCGACCTGAACGCCGGCCTCAGCCGCCTCATGGGTCACCGTGAAGCTCGGCGCGTCCGGGTCGTACGGCACGGTCACGCAGTGCAGCGAGACGTCCGCGTGGCTGGGCAGACAGCTGCGGCGACGAACGTGGCTCGTCAGACAACAGACACCGCCGCCCCTGACGCGGCTACTTACAGACACAGCGTGGATCTCAACAGACGCAGACACGAGCGACCTGAAGGCAAAGTTACAAACGCTTCTCGATCCCGAAAATTGCAGATATGAACTGTTCTCAGCCCAGACATGGCTTGTTTCAGACGCAAGCAAGAAAGATTCTCGGTCCCAACGTAGGCCGCTGCAGAGGCAGACGCTCTCCGCCAGCAGGCCGGACATACGTCCACACACGACCCGTTACTGCGGCAGACACGGCCTGTCACCGGTCCGGACACGGCCGTTATATGTCCAGACAAGGACCGTTATCGGCCCAGACACGACTCATAAATGTGCAGACACGGCCGCTAATGGCCGCGTGGGCAGACGGGTTTGCCAGGTCCGGCCTCCGGTGTGACTGCACTTCGCAAACGGAAGATTCTCTTGAGATAGCATCGCAACGGGCCTGATCACGGCGAGTGACACGGATCCTTCGGTTGAGTCAGAAAACGGAGAGCATAGGGAACCGTGCACCAGACCTGTTGTGCAAGCGATGAGGTACACAGATCGCCGGCGGTGGGTCTTGGGAGCTCTAATTCGCCTCTCCTGCCATATTTGGGTTCGGATGACGAGACGTTCCCCATTCACGTTAATCAACCGTAAGACGTAGGAAGTAACAGATTGCGCGCATCCATCTTCAAAAGCGAACAGTGACGATATTGAAGAGAAAGGCGTGCGGGCCGAGGGCCGCCTCTCTTCTGATGGGAGCGTGATGAAGTACCTGGAGAGCGACACGGAGGTCGTGTCAGAGCCGCCGTCAGCGGCCCCCTCCAGCCGGCTCTTCAGCCTCATGCGCTCGCCCTGCAGGTTCAGGATGTTGAGCTCCTCCGTCTCCAGGTGATACTCCAGCTCGGCTCGGCGAATGCAATCGTCGATGTTTCGCCTGCAGGCGGCCGGTGATAGGGTGTAACGCTTCCGGTATTGAAGTGGGGACACTGAACGAGGAAGTTCTGGAGTGAGTCTCATTAACATGCAAGACTCATGAGGAACCAACGCTTGACCGATTACATTGGTAACCTGCAAGTCAGGATTACACTGCTCGCGCTCCCGGTATATTGGTTAAATGTATTTATCCGACGGCACAGGATCCGGACATTATCAAGGATTTTAAATAATCTATGTAAAGCGATGATAAAAACTTCATTCGCAGAATAGGTTTCACCTTGTCATCAAATTTAGCAGCCTATTAAAGTATTTCAAGGAAACCTACTTCATTTTGACAGATATTATGCCCTACACAATGACGAAGGATAAACAGTAGTGCAAAGTTCTTGGTACAATGTGAAACTGAACGAATCCGACTGTTCAGAACTACACCTGCATCAAGCAACCGCTTCTACAACTACATCGAACAAATGCCGTCCACCTGACGCGGCATCCGGCCCGTAAGGGGACCAGGACCAGTGACCGGGCCAACCCCGCTACCGACAGCGGCCGGCGCTCACTCGACACTGTCCATCCGCTCTACAGTGAGCCGGGCGTTCTTGAGGTGCGCCCGCCGCCTCTCGATCTGCTGCTGCAGGTGGAGGGCGCGCTCCTGCAGCAGGCAGCGCTCCCGCTGCCTGGCCTCCCTCTCCGCGGCCCGGTTCGAGCGCGACTGGCACACGGCCAGCAGCTGGCTCTGCAGGCTGGCGACAGGCGGGCCGCGTTAGTGGCTCGAGCGGCCCTCCGACGTCCGCCTGATCAGGACGGTTACGGTCGCGTCCCGCCATCGAATTGCTGGCCGCCGTCTGGTCGTCAGGCTGGTTAAGATGTCGTTCTGGCAATCAAGGGACCAGCTGCACGCCGACCCACTGTCATCCAGTTTCCAACGTTATAGACCTTGTCTTATCACGAATGCGATGTTAGTTTTAATGCCAGAACATGTCGATAGCATAGCACTGTCATGTGACGGGGTAAAGAAGGCTGCAAGAAGATTTTAAGATATGTTGGGCCAAAGTCATTTTAGGACAGCTTCTTACCTTGCAACATCACGGACTTATGATATTTTCCTGTGAATAGCTTTGACACCGTACCCGTCCTACAGGTGGCTAAACCCTAGTGTTGAGTATGACATACTTTGTGAAGTTGCAGAAACCAGTCCCCTTGGTGCGGATATATGAAGAACAAGAAACATGGAGCCTGGGTCTGATCTCTCGGCACTGCACGCCAGACTGTCAGGTCGATGAATTCCGATGACAGCAAGATCTCGAAGATTCACTCAGTTCACCAGCAGAGAATGTGACTCAGAAGGGGATGATGAAGACGATAACTCAGAATGGGCTGAAAACTATTCACGCCGGCTCGGACCACGCATGACCGCACTCGCGTGGTCCGCTTTTCACTTCGCCTCTGCGTTTCTCCACGACCCCAGCCGCATAAATTGTTGGCATTAGGGCAAAACATTCCTGAGAACGATCAGGCATAATGACGCTAATTCTGCCGCGGCCGCTGCTGAGGGCAATAATGCCCGGGTTGCTCTCCTTTAGTGAATTGTAGCATCGTGAATGGCCCGTTTGGTGGGGTCACCCGTGCCAGGCGGCAGGTTTCCCAGCCGCTAATGGCCAGGAAGTGGACCGTAAATTGCCGGTAAGAGCCGCTCGGCTTACGGTTCCGCCTGACAGTGCTGCCATATAAAGATTGCACGGGAGCATATGCGGGCATGAATCGAACTGGAGCCTCCCGGGCCAGACGGGAACGGTAGATGTTAATGTTCATCATTTTGTATTAATTTAAATTGAAAAGATGACTATAGTTGCAGATGTATGTATATCTGAAGCTTTAACGTTCCCAGCTGTAAGCTGTAGGTTCTAGGTAAGATTCCTCTATATTCCTTGAGGTTTTGTTGGGACGTTGTTGCAGTGATGCTAGGAGGGTATGTTCCACCCTAGTCGACTTTCCAAAGATAGACTTAGTTGGTCCAAAACATCGCTGAGAACGTTTTCAGCATAATGTTTTCCGGAAACTGTTCCGAGGCTCCACGAAATTTCATTAATAAAAATTTGTATTCTACATCCATCCGCCATTGAACTGCATTTTCCAAACTTCTAAACGTTCTTTAGGACAGTGAGTAATGAAAATGTCATCAGCAACATTTATCAGACCAGTCAAATGTGGTTATGGAAAGCCGACCAAGGTGGCATAACCCCTTTAAACAAAAAATATATTTCGTCATACATACGCCAAAGTAGGTACATTCCTTTCTGGCTCACCTCATGCACCATCTACGAATATCTCGTACATCTTTCATTATCATACTCGTATCTGAGCGTGCATGAATACATTTGAATGGAAAGGAACTACCGAAAGACAGCGGAACTTCGGTGAAGGGGGAAATAACCACGCATAACGTCAATCAGCGCGGGTCCGTGCTCGGCTGCACCGCAGTTCACAGCTGGAAAGACGCTTCTTTCCCCGCCAGAACAGCCGAGGACACCGAGCCGCCGGCAGGGGGAGGGGGCGCCCTCCGGCCTGGCGATCCCACCAGTTCCCGCCCTATCTCTGGTCTCCTGACGCCCCGCCGGTGGCCGGCGCCTCAGGTGGTCACGTGATCGGCTCAGGGTCACCGCCCGGGGCAGCCCTGAGAAAAAAGGTCGACCGGGCGCGGTGCACAGGCGCAGTAACCGATGCTGCGGTGCGTTTATTTTGCCGACGTGAGACCTACGCAGTTGCCGCAGCCGTTACGCGGTTTGATTGGCGGCAGGGCGTCGTGTGTCGCCGGGCAGAAGTCTGCAGCCGAGAGCGCGTGTCCATCCAGCCACAGACGGCCCGCGTTCAGCCTATGAAGTCCTCAGTCCCTGTTCATCTACACCGCAAGCTGGCTGAATCGCCGAAATCGGAGGCCCTTGCCCAAGCCCCTCATTCTCACGTTTACGTGACGGCCCGGCTGGGCGCGGTGCGCTGCGGTCATGTACCGGCCGGCGATTCGGCGCCATATGCGGCGCGTCTGCACCGGCTGCAGCTGCGAGGAGGAAGCGGCATGGCGTGCCGGACCGGTGAAAATCCCGCTCCGGTTCAGCGGGCCAGCGGTGGCCGGACGGCCGCTGGGTCAGCGCCGCGCTCAATCAGGCTGCCGGATACCGTACGGCCGGCCATGCACGACCGAATACGCCCGGCCCCCACCTGGAGATCAGAAGATCCTTTTGTTTCAGCGCCGCGTGGAGCGCCTCCGTCTCGATGCCGGGATGACGGTGGCCGGCGGGTCTGGCCTCCCTGACCAGACCGCCCTCGAGACCGCCCGTCTCCTTCAGGAGATCGCAGGTGTCTCGGCTCGGCCTGGTCGTGCCCGTGTCGGCGTCGCGCGGCTCCGGTCTGGGACTGCCTGCGCCCGGAGTGGTACCGCGGGGCATTCTCGAGGGACTTCGCGTATCATCAATGAGATCGCAGGAAGCGGTCTCACGGTGATGGTCGGTCGTTGCCTCCAATGGTGTCTTCACGGTCGCCATCTGGGAAAAACAACATAAGCCAGCTTGTAAGATATTTTCTGACTTTCAGCCAGGTTTCATTCACATTCATGTTCATGCATGAGGCCAGACTGACATGCTTGACATTTTTAAAAAGATGGACTAAGTGGACTGGCATGTGGTCCACGGACTGGTCCAGCTTCCGGTCCCGGACACTTGTCAAGACTTTTCAACGACAATATGCATGTCATGACATATTTCAGTGATGTATTTTGCAGGATGATCCAGTGATCATTTTCTTCGGGCGCCGTGGGAGCTGATTCCGTGAAACATCGCACGCCTGCAAGATCCTGGTGAACGTAGCCTACGGCTGACCCCGTAATCAAGGTTCTCCAGGCGGCTGATCCCTTCTGAGCACCAGGTGATTACGGCCCCAGTATAGAACACGGTCGCGCGGCCAGAGCCCCAGCTCAGGGGCCACGCCGGCCGGGACGCCGACCGTCGGTCCCCGGCCGGACGGGCAATCTCATTAGGCCGGCGTTCCCCGGGTGCCCATGGCGTGTCCGAGCCGGCATCGGCCGCTGATTAACAGGATGGTCTGCGGCGCCCTCGGGTCAGTCGACAGAAAAAAACACTGCCGGACAGCGGCCCGCTGCCCCGGCTTCCGGGGCGAGAGGCCGGCGCGCTACGCGGGAATGTGGACGCGGCGGAAACGCGGGCCGGCGCCGCCGCCCGGCCGCCGGCCGCTCGCCGGGCACCGGTTTGACGGCGCGCGTCCGGCAGTTCCGACGGAGGCGTTCATGGGAGGGCGTTTGTCCGTGGCCGTCGGCGGAATGCTGAACAGTCGGCCGGTCCCGTCTGCGGATCAGCGGTCGGGTCCCGGCGGACCGGTCGGTGCTCCACGGCGCGCCCTGTGCCAGATTTGGCCCGCGATATCGGAACCGGCGACACGGCCCGCACCAGCTCTTCAGAGGAGGATGACGCTGCGGTCCGAGTCGACACAGGCGGCACTGGCACTAGGCCAGCGTCCGGATGGCACTGTTTGATCCCCGTCCTCGATACAAATCAAAACAGCCGAGAACACGGGTTTGGTGGGCGACTTTTCCACATCTGGACCACGCTGTTTATTTAACGGCCCCACGCTGGGCCAGTGTGTGATATATAGTTATAACACAAATGAGTCAGCAGCTTCGGCATCAATGGATAGATTCCAGTCAGGCCGAAGACGGCATACCTAACGATGCTTTACGGCCGCGTCGCACCAGGAAACTTATTCGTTACTTTCAGGCGGCTTGCAAAATTTAAAGACAAATGACGACCCATAATAAATCGTGAAACAGATCGGTATCGGTTGCGTTCATACACCATATCGGAGCTATGGCTGAGGAGTTCGTCCCCATGTTCACTGGAACTAAAGATAGAACTAAAGAAAAAGAACTAAAGTTCTCGTCGCAACAAAGACGACAACGGAGCCGACAATATTCATGAATCATGTGAATGAATGGCCGTAACGCGTTAACACCACTTCGTGACTATTTTTTGTCCCAAGAGGGTGACATTCAAGACACGGTGACATTTGAAGCTGTCGGATATGGTGACATTGCAGAATCGACGTGTTATCAAACAGAAGATTCTTCGTGGTTTTAGCTCCTGATACATCAGGTTTTGTGATATGTTACTCGCCAGACACGGACATTGGGGGGGAGGGTGGCGGCACAGGCGACATGCGCCCCTCCCTATCAAAACCACATGAGGAGCGCCCCTGCCGTCAAAGGCGCCCTCCACTGAAAGGGCACCCACTGGAGCTGAGGATTTACGTGCATTTTGGGATTCGAATCCTGGGACGGGTGGATTCGGATTCGGATTCGGATTCGAGATTGAAGTAAATTAGAATCTTTGCATCTAAATCTCGAAGTTTTGAACGTCGTGTACTTCCCATTTTTGAGCCGATTGCATTGGTTTCTGACTGACTGTTCTCAGCGCTTCTGCCAATGGCGTATTTCTAACTCGGCCAGAAACGAATGGGGATACTGGTACCAGTCTGAATCGGTGTGGAAATTTTGGTTTTGATGAGGCATGGGAAAAGTACATGACAAGTGGGCATGTTACTGCGACCTTTCCCTAAATACTTGTTTATGCGTAAAATAGATATCTGACCACCGGCGCAGCCAAAGCGAGGGGAACCAGAAGGACCGGGCCCCCATTAAGCCCGCATTTGTTTGTGAAAACCATTGCATATCGCCCTATCAGCAGGCAGTTTTCATAGGATTTCAGTTCAAATTGAGCTCCGCCCCCCTCCCCTAAGGAAGTGCTAGCTGCGCCCCTGTATCTGACCTTTCGACAAAATAATAATCGTGCCGAGTCTGGAATCCTTGCAGAGGAAAACTTTAATACATAGGGACGAAATCCAACACCTGGGTTTTGGTACCCATCTATCAAAGCTTTCCTCTGCAGGGACTTCATACTCGGGACGATTATTAACTTGTTGATAGGTCAGATATCATTGTTTCACCCACAGGGAAGTGACCCAATATATGAGCTGTTGGCGGTTATGCAAAGTTGGGAGGTGCTTCCCTACCAACCAAAAGGTTACTGTTTGAGAGTCGCCACAAAGGCTGTCTTACTTTCGCTCTCAAGGCAAAACAGCGAAACATGGTGGTGGCGGATTAAAACCAGTAATAACATAAGCTGGGTTAGGAAAAACACAGTGTAGTAGAACGCAGGGCAGGCGACTAAGTCCGATGCAACACCAAACACATGCGCGTTACATTTAGTTTATTTGAAGAAAATTTGGGCCTGGAGCAAATCAGTACATTTATTATCATATTTAAATGATGGCTTTCAGGATTCGACTGTGATTTTGGAATTCGAGTCCTGACTTTCAGGGCTGGAATCATCGTTCTCAAAATTTGAGGGATCGCAAGACTCGAATCCATTTGAATCTATTGGAATCCTGCGGATCCTAATCCTCAGCTCTAGTCCTCACCCTCTTCTTCTTATCTGAAGGTGGCTATTCCAACGAAGATGCTCCTGTCTTGCCGAAAGCGCCCCACCCAAATGAAGGCGTCCCTGTCACTTCCTTCCAAAGACGCCCTCGCCCACAAAAGGCGCCTTTGGTATCAAAGGCGCTCTTCCCAACTGAAGGTGTCCATGCCCACATAGGCGCTTCTAGCGTCAGAGGTGGCCCCGCCCAACTGAAGGCGATCTTTCCCACCAAAGGCGTCCCCGTCCTACACTAAGCGATTCTATTTTCAAAGATGGCCCTTCCCAACTGAAGGTGCTCTCTAACGCTAAAGTAGCCCCTGCCCCATAATAGCGTTACCAGTGTCAAAGGTTCCCAGGAGAGCTCCCAACTGAATGCGCCCTGCCTCCCAGAGGAGGTTCCCCTTCTATCGGAATTCCGGGAACCACCCCTCCTAGACGCATATATATATATATATATATATATATATATATATATATATATACACACATACACACACACACACACACACATATATATATATATATATATATATATATAGAACTGGAGCTCCACTGAAACAATTTATGGAAGGCTTTCTAGGGTACTCATTTTTGTACGGGCCCAAAATCCCTTGCTGAGACAACGCTCTTTATTTTGTAGGTACTATCTTGCTCCATCATCTTATGAATCAGCTAGATATGCGCTGCCGGTTAAATAGCCTTGATGCTGTCTACGAGTGACATCACCCCTGAGTTTCCCTGCATCCATTGTTTGAATCGAGCGGGTCAAGTGGATAAATGCCGACGGTCCACTTTATTTCTGGCAGACGTCCCATTGCCCAAGCATTAAAGACAAACAGCGCTGGCCATCTTTGGGCGCCGAATAGGTGATGGTTGCCGCTCATACATAGACACATGAATGAAGAAGCTTTTTTGCAGTAGCATGGCCCACTCATTTGAATGACGATATGCTAACACGTTTGCGTTACCATTCTTAACATCCAGGGCGGATGGAATACTAGGAATTACAGGAAAAAAACATCTTTGAAAAAGGTAATTCTTCTGCTGGTTGACCAAGAATAAAGATTTATGACAAACATACTTTATTTCCTTGCAGTCATGAAAAGAAATTATCTGAACATCTCAACGGCACTGCAGGGATTTGATGCAAGGTGCCACTGCGCAGCAGTTTGACATGCGAATATGAGACCTGAGGAAGGACATCGTCTCATTTAAGAGCTACTGTTAACAACCGTCCAGAATCCTTGCGTAAGTTCCTATACCCGAACTTCATCATCCAAAATCATTTTAACCTGGAGCCATTCCGCCTCATCCGACTTACCTGATCAGTTCAGGACCAGCTGAGAGCGAGACGTGGAATTGGTTTCGCCCAGGTCCCGGCCGGTTCAGAGTTGCATGCGATTCCGTCTTAACACAGGACCCGCCACGGGCCGATATTTTCCTCTGTCTTCAGTCACGGACAGGTGGCCGGCGGCACCTCAGCAGTCAGGACCGACCGCCACAGGCATAGGTCCACGTGATGTTACACCTGCAGTCAGTGGCTGGCCTCACAAAGATAGTCGCCACCGATGCTAGCAGACTGTCGCCTGTCTGCTTTGGCGACTAGTTCAGCCACGAGCCTCAACAGTCACAAAGTCCCTCTTCCCCAGGACTTCAAACTTGAGCCCGTTCTTGAAGCCTTTCACTCAGCCCCTCGCCGTCGTCGTCGTCGTTGTCGTCGTCGCCCGCGTCACCACCGCCGCTCGTCCCACTGCCGCGACCCAGCTGCGACCGGACCCGGCCCGCCAGCTGCCCGGCTGACTGCAGCAGCTCCGCGAGCGGCCGCCGCCAGCTCCGCTTCCAGCTCGGCCGCGCGCCGCCTGCCCGCCCGACTGGCGGCGGGCGGCGGGCAGGTCAGCGGCCAGCCGGGGCCGGGTCGGTCGGCCGCCGGACGCGCCCTCCCTCGGCCGCGGCCGGCCTGCACGCTCGTGACCGCGGCGCGTCTGCACGGCCGACACGGGTCACGGCGCCGCGCTGCTCTCTGGGTCAGCGTCGGCGCCCGGCGCCAGCCGTGCCGGACCGGCGGTCACGAGCGCCGCACCGGGCGGCGGTCAGCGGGACCGTCGGCCGAGATCCTGTATCAGTGACCCCCGCAGGACGTCTGTCTCACAGAATGGGGTCAGTGTTGCGCCTGACCGTGATTCTCGTAGGGATAAGGTGCATTGGTATAATGTTAAAGTCCCAAAAGCGCAGACCTGCGTTGTCCAACGACGTCAGGGGTAAGAACGAGCTTCTCACTGCGCATCGAGAAGCAAGTGTGGATTGACAGGCTTTTGAACCATGCGACGGCATATCAGCTTGATTTCCCGTTGTTCATCGAAACCTGTGAAAAACGTGTCGCAGTATATCAGTAAACTAAGTGAAATCATTACCCCTGTGCCTTTTTGGGTGCAATAGCAGCAGCAAAGCTTTGATGAGACGCAACGAAACATGGGGAATATGGCGGACCATTTGCAAGCCCACACAAAAAACTTGGGAGTTTGACGTAAGACAGAAATGGGCAGGGAGTCTGACAAGGATGTGACTGGCCTCCGCTGCTCGTTCGCGTGTAATCAAGAACCAGGAAATCATCACCGTGATAAAGGCACTGACGAGTAGGTGCAACAGAAAAAGCTCAGGACGGCTGGCTACTGGCAGACAACCCAAGCCATTCCGCCCCGTCAGAGTTCCGAGGAGCTTTCCAGCGCTACTGTCTGACTCTCATAAAGCCGGGCAGCAAGTTAGCAACCGTCCATCGTAGCTCATCAGTTTCCGTTGTCCCGACATCCACCGATGGGTCCCTTCATGTGCACCTCGCCCTCAAAGGACAGCACAAGGCTCCGTACCATTTCATTACTCAGGCGGTTCGGCGTTCAGTACCGTTCCGCAAGTTACGCACCTCTGTTGCACTGGACAATGTTTCTTGCGCCCAGCGGCTCAGAGACGCCTCCTGTCCGGGGCAGGACTCTGTGGACGGTATGACGTGCTGCCGCCAGAGCCGGTTCCAGCCGATATCGTGACACACTTCGGCGGGACGCGGTGCCGACAGCCGAGCCTCCCTGACCGTGACCGGAGGACGCGGGTGACCATCTGATAGATGACCTGACCGCGGAGCCGCGCGCGCCCGGCCGCTCAATAGGTCACGCCAATGCAGGCAGGCGGGCCGGCAGCGGCGCCGATGGATCGCTGATTGTGCTCGGCGCGCCACAATGCCCGTGTGAACGATGATTTGACGGCTTCCTGGCGAGCCGCCGGCGCCGGTTCGTGATGACGCTGACGGGCCCGGCCTGCCACGCTCTGCGGCGCCGGAGGTCGAGGCGTGAAGCAATTGAGCTGTTTGTATTTGGCCAACGAAAGAGCCAGAGAGGTGAAAACCGGACGACAAAGGCGTGCGGGAAGACGCGCTGTGACCACGCATTTGCCGCACCGCTGTATGTGGCTTCGCATAAAAACAGGTGGGGAATGACATAAAACTCTCCTCCTTCATTATGCGTTTTTAATTACTATAGCCAGCTTGGAGATACTAGAAACTGATAGACATTTCAAACATGTGTTATAAAAGGCCCAAAATTATGTGATAATTGAGCTCAAAGCGATTCAACAGGGCCTCTGTGCACAGTGATATATGCCGCATATATGCCACATATGTGCGGTCCACGATTCACGGCCGATGATTTTTGCACGAATTACAGCTGTCACCTGAGGAGTAAATGCGTCTGTGGCGAGGGTGGCCAGCAAGCGTTAGCAAATAATAGAGCGAAATCAGGAGGTTTTAATCACACGCCTTTGCTTATGGCCGACCACGACATCTCCAGCTGCTTAAACGAGATAACAAGGGCTAGGCATACCTGCATTGTCCTCTGATACCCGTTCTCTTATACCCAGAACTCCGTTGGCCATCAGAATAAATGTTTCGAATTTGCTGCAAGAACTCGACAGCAGTATTGCGGATGTGATATCAAACACCGATCGCCTTTCTCTAGGAAAACCACGGAACTATCATGATTCAATAAATCAAAAAGTTATAGCGAACGGCAAATACTGAACCTATCGACTATGCTTTACGTTTTCCTGGCAGTACCATATGAATCAAACATCGATCGGTGTTTGGTCCATATGACATCCGTGTACTACTGTCGGAAAAACGTACAGCATCGTAAATGGACTCAGCATTTGACGTACGCTATTGGTTTTTGATGTACTGAATTAAGATGCTTCTGTAATTTCACCAGAGAAAGGATTAGTTACTGCGAACAGCTACATATTTGACCATCTCAAACTACAACAAAATCGACCGAGGTGGAACATACCCTTCACCCTCAAAAGGCCAGCTCATTGAGCTCGGCACCGGTCACAGCGTTCACCGATAACGGGTGTAACAGCGATAACAAGCAGCAACAGTAATAGAACAGTGTCAGTAAACAACAGCAGTAGCCCCAGCTCGCAAAAATTTAGCATTGCCAACATCGCTGGCTCTTCTGCTGCAAGGAATCTTGCTGCGACATTCAGCAGGCTATCTGCACACTAGAGTTTGCCAGGCGGACGGCCGGTTCGCTGGTAGGGTCCCCGATAGTGAACAGCCTTTCGGACTTGGAAACAGCCGTTCAGGTTCACGTACTGGCGCTGTTCAACGTCAGACGCTGCCTCAGCGTTGACGTGACGACAACGGTACCCAGACGAAAAGGCTACCGGTTCTAAACCATGCCGCACGCATGATTTCCAGCCGCAAGAAGTCGGGACAAATCAGTGAAGTTTAAAATGCATTTGATGCTGCTAAACCACCAGTTTCTTTACCGTATTCATCGTTTCGCACTAGATTTGAGATTCACCGTACCGAACTGCACCGTTTCCAATCGTTTTCCGTTGAAAAGTCTAATCTTTCACCATACCACCAGTCATTGTTCTACGTTTCCTATGCGGTTATCCCAAGTGAATCGGTAACGCAAATACTTTTGTTTGGCGTAACTGAAAACTATGTCCTATACCAACTTTCACTCTTTTGCAGCATTCATTTGTGCTGTGTGTTATATTATACGTTAGCATCAATGAAAAACTACCGAAAGCAACGCCATGAAAAAACCAAGTCTGAGGCCAATACAATATATTGTTTCACTTAGTTTCACAAGCTACGACAGGGATGAATGACACGATGAGCTTTACACAACAGACCCACAATGAGAACGGCGCAGAGAGCCGACCACCAGCGCGCGCCGTGCTCAGTTCCGTCGCCGGCGCACGCGCGATATCCGCCACGAATTGGCCTCCTCGTACTTGTTGTAGAGCGGCTCCAGGCGCTGGTTCTTCTTGAACTTGGACAGCTTGGTCGGGTCGGACACCTTGAAGAAGGACGGCGCGAACTCGACCAGCCACTTGGGGTCGATGGTGGTCACCTCGCGCATGTACTCCTTGGTCGTCTGCACCAGCTCGTGGTAGATAACCCACTCCGGCTGCCGGTTGAACAGCGCCGACGACGGGTGAATGTAGACGTTCTGAGAGTCGACCAGCGTGCGGTAGCCCTCCTGCGGGTCCTTCTTGGCGGCGTTGCGGAAAAAGCCGGAGCAGACTGCCTTCTGGACGCGCGCCACGTTTTTGCCGCAGCTGACCACGTCCAGCTTGTGCCGGTCCATGATGCCCATCAGCTGTTTGCGCACGTCTTGCGCGCGCTTGAGCGTGCGGATCTGCACGAAGTTCTCATAGCACCAGGGGTTGCTGAACTTGTTGTTCTTCCACGAGTTGTAGACGGCGAGCAGCGTGAGGTGGTCGCCCTCCTGCTGGTTGAACTTGGCCTTCTTCTGGTCGGCCAGCTGCTGCTTGTCCTTGGGCCGGTAGAAGACGTTCTGCACGGAGAGCATGGAGACGATTGTGAGGATCTCGTCCGAGCACTGCAGCTGCACCGACATGATGAGCATCTTGGAGAGGTTCGGCTCCAGCGGGAACTCGGCCATCCGCCGGCCGAAGCGCGTCAGCAGGCCCTCGTCGTCGAGCGCCGACAGCGAGTGCAGCTGCTCCAGCGCCACCACCATCGTCTCCATCGGCGGCGGGTCCATGAAGTCGAAGCCGATGAGGTCATTGATGCCCATGGCCTTGAGCTGGAGCACGGTGGCGGCCAGGTTGGTGCGCTGGATCTCGGGCACGTTGGTGGTGAGCATCTCGTCGCGGTAGGCGCGCTCCGTGTAGAGTCGGTACGCCTTTCCGGGCCCCGTGCGGCCGGCGCGGCCTGCCCGCTGTTTGGCCTGCGCCTGCGAGATGGGCGTCACCACCAGCGAGTCCATGCCCGTCTTCGAGTTGTACACGTTCTGCTTGACGAAGCCCGGGTCGACGACGAAGTAGATGCCGTCGATGGTGAGCGATGTCTCGGCGATGTTGGTGGCGATGACGACCTTGCGCGAGCCGGGCGGCGCCGGGTCGAAGATGCGCGTCTGCATCTCGGACGGCAGCGACGAGTACACCGGCAGGATGATCAGCTCCGGCACGTCCGGGCCCAGCGACTTCATCCGCTCGTACAGGATCTCGCAGGCCGTGTCTATCTCCTCCTGGCCGGTGAGGAAGAGCAGCACATCGCCCGGCAGCTCGTTCAGGTGGATGTGCATCACTGTGATCAGCGACGCGTCCAGGTAGTCCGTCTCCGGCTCTTTGGCGTACAGGATCTCCACCGGATACGTGCGGCCCGGGATCGTGAAGATGGGCGCCTCGAAGAAGTACTGCGAGAACTTGACGGCGTCCAGCGTGGCCGACGTCACCACCAGCTTCATGTCCGGCCGCCGCTTGATGGTCTGCTTCAGCAGGCCGAACAGCACGTCCGTGCGCACGGTCCGCTCGTGCGCCTCGTCCAGCATGATGCACGAGTAGGTGCTCATGTCCGGGTCGATCAGGCACTCTCGCAGCAGCATGCCCTCCGTCATGTACTTGATGACTGTCTCGTTGCTGGTGCAGTCCTCGAAGCGGATCGTGTAGCCGACCTCCTGGCCGAGCATGCAGCCGTACTCCTCAGCCACGCGCTTGGCCACCGACATGGCGGCCACACGGCGCGGCTGCGTGCAGCCGATGCGGCCCTTCACCGTGTACCCGGCCTCAGCCAAGTACTGCGTCATCTGCGTGGTCTTGCCGGAGCCCGTCTCGCCGATCACGATCAGGATCTGGTTGTCGGTGATGGCCTTCACCAGCTGCTCCTTCAGCTTGTAGATGGGCAGCGACTGGCGCTGCTCGATGATGCTCATGTTGGTCTTCTTGCCGTACGAGCCGCGCGCGCCCGACGTGATGTGTTTCTTCCACTCGGGCAGGTCCTGGCCGAGCGAGGCGGCCGGTCCGCCGCGGCCGGCGGCGCCCTCGCGCGCCGCCGCGTCCACCTCCGGCATCGGGTCGTTCCAGTTGGGCCGCTCCTGCGGCGCGGCCAACGCCGCCTCGGCGTCACGCTGCGCCATCTTCTGCTCGCGCCGCTCCTTGGAGAGGGCCGCCCTGCATCATGGCCGCCTGCGCCAGCGAGCCGTCCGGGTTTTTGACGATGCGGACGGGGCTGAGGTCGGCCGCGGCGCGGCCGTGGCCCATCAGGAACGGCGGCTCGTCCTCCACCAGCTCGATCTCCACCTCGGCGTCGTCCTCGTCAACGCGTGGCAGCACGCCCGTCTCTTCGTCGAAGTCGGGAAACTCGGACTTGTCGATCACGTTGGCGGCGATCATCTGCTTCAGCTCCCAGCGCTCGGGGGACGAGATGCGCTGCACGCGGCGCACGGCGTTGAGAGCGTCGTCGTCGAGCGCCGGCGCGCCGCGCGGCTCCGTCGGCCGGTCCGGGTTCCGCGCCAGCAGGCCGTCGTCGCCGACGGGCGCGCCCAGCGCCGGGTTCAGGTCCTCGCCGCTGCGCTGGTCCACCTCCTTCATCGAGAGCGACGTCTTCTGGCCGGTGAACGAGAGCACCTTGACCTTCACCGCCTGGCCGCGCGTCACCACCTCGTTGACGTCGGCCACGCGGCCCTCCCGGCGCAGCTGCGAGATGTGCACCAGGCCCTCCAGGCGCCGCTTCAGACCCTCCAGCTGCACAAAGCAGCCGAAGTTCATGATGTTGACCACCTTGCCGTCGTAGACCTTGCCGACCACGGGCTCGTCGTCGAGCGCCGGCCGCTCCCGGCTGCGGCGCCGCTCCGGGCTGCGGTCGCGGCGCCGCTCGCGCGAGCTGGACCGCTCCCGGCGGCCGCGCCGTTCCCGCGAGCGCGACCGCTGCCGGCGCGAGCGGTCACGGGAGCGCGACCGTTCGCGGCGCGAGCGGTCACGGGAGCGAGACCGCTCCCGGCGGGAGCGGTCGCGAGACCTGTCGCGCCGCGAGCGGTCTCGCGAGCGCGATCGGCTCCGCCGCTGTCTGGACTTGCGGTCACCGCTACGACTGCGGCTGCGGCGCCGCCGCTTCTCGCGGCTCCGGCTGCGACTGTAGCGCCGACTGGTGGGCTCTGTCTTAACTGTAGTTTGGCGAGACGGCGCCAGCATCTCCAGGGCGCCCATTGCATCGTCGACCGAAGCATCAGCCTCACCTTTGACCTTGGCCTTCTCGTCCTCCTTTTTGATCTGGAAACAAAATCACGTGTCCTTTGTTAATGAGCCACTACGTGATCCTGTAAGGGCCATAACACTTTACCCATGATCCTTAAACATCATGAACCTTAACCATTAAACGACCCTTTTTACCCATGTACACTCTGAAAAACTTCATCAATTAGCAGACACTGTCACACATCGTCAAAGCAACTACCTAGAACAGTGACAGGCTCAACACGAAATGACTAGGGACGGGAAAATTGGAAAATTCACGGACCGTAATTAAGTCATCAGAGAAGACATTTCTTGGCATGATTTATGAGACCAAACTTTGAAAACATTCCCGCTGGCGCTGAAAGAATTCCCAGCAAATACAGTATGCAGACAAGCTATTCATGAAGTGGCTGAGTCCAAATAACAACAAAGAGGCAGGACACAACTGGCAGCACAATACCACATGTACAAAGGTGCAGCCCACTACCGACCACGATACCACTCTGCAGCTCACTTCGTCTATCAGCATAGTCCTCATCTCTGGACAGTTTTTCATGGCGAGCGCGGGCACGAGCGTCTTGCGCTCCTGCTGCCGGGTCTTGGCCGGGTCCGGCAGGCTGGAGTCGGGCTCGGCGGCCGGCTCGGCGCCGACTGGCCGCATCAGCTGAATGATGCGCAGCAGACTGGCCGTCAGCGAGTCCGGGAACTCGGCGCCGTTCTGCTCCAGCACCCGCTTGAACGCCGCGAACGTGGTGTGCTTCTGCGCCAGCGCGATGATGAACTCGGCCAGGTCCTTGTCGTTGATGCCCAGGTGGTTGTCCAGCTCCGTGCAGAGCTTGGAGACCAGCGAGAGGTGCTCCAGCTGCTCGATCTCGGCCGCCATGGCCGCTGTGGTGGAATTCAACTCAGACGTTCACACTGAAACGAACGTGGAAAGGCCCAGATTCAGTAGCTGTGATTGCCATTTGCCGAAATTTACCTGCGTGGCCTCGTCCCCTACTCGAGCCAAATTAGCCTAGTGTGCTATCCACATGGACATGTCTGACAATGATCGTAATCGCAAACAATGCAATCGGCAGTCTTTTAAAATTGCATACATTTACACCTGAGTGACATTCCATTATTACTCACTGGGTCTGGCTTCTGTTTGGAAAATCTCTGAATGTTTTTATCTTTAAACACATATCATTTAACAGCATGAGTAAAAGAACAAAGGCTTTCTTGTGGCAGAATGCATTTGCATTCCAGTCAGACCCTAATTTCAGACACCAAATGAAGAGAATGCAGAAAAATATATCCACCTTGCAATCTGAAAAGCTGGAAGAACATCCAAAATGTACCCACACATTATAATGATTAGGCATGGCATACATAGCATGTCATTTAAAATGACCCTGAATGGCTTACAATGTTAAAATATGTCATTACTTCTGCATGCAAAAGGTCATACTTTTATTTCAGAAGCAAAATAGTGAAACACATTGAATTTCCATTAACCCATCAATCACTGTCAAACTTAGGAATGAATCATGTATAATACAAACACAATGATTTAAAAAATACATATTAAAGAGCAGCTCTGATTACTTAATGATTGATCAAAGGCAAAAGTCAGGCATGCACAAAATCTTTAACTCCAAAAACACACAACAGCCTATATTTAGTTCTATTCTCCATTGCCAAAAACATCTACTTTTGGAAGGTAATTAAAATGTTAAATAAGGCAGGAAAAAGAAGATACTCGGCCAAGTGAGCCCTGCTTACAAGGAGCTCCGGTATACATATATAAGTAAGTATGTTTGCATATTTACTGAGACAGTGGGCTGAGCATATATATATATATATATATATATATATATATATATATATATATATATATATATATATATATATATATAAAATGTAACATTTACTTGTCCACACAAAGACTGTAGGCTTCACCTGTACACGACAATGGTGCCACGACCATGACTTTATCTAGGTGACTGGATGCATTTACAAGATAGGGCACCTGCCCCACACATACTATACCAAGATAAATGACATACTCCATAAGTTTGGACAACACAACTTAACTTAAAAATTGGCACAACCACAGGTTTTTCATTTATTTTGTATGGCCTGACTTAAACAAGGAAATGAAATCTTGTGTAACAGTTATATCCTGTGTAACTTGTATCTTGTATTTTGTATCTTGTATAACACTTATCTGGTATGGCACTATCACTTTGGGCCAAATTAAGACATTTAATAAATCAGTAACCTCTTAATGTATGGTAACCAACTGAGAACTCATTTTAAAAGGGCACTGAGTAATAATGATCATTCTGTGCATGTGTACTGAAGAAGAAACACTACTACACTGCAAAGCAGATTGTTTTGAAGATGGACAATGATATTTCTATATATAAGCATAAATATCTGAGTAATTCTGTACATCTTATTTCATGACTAAGCTATGGCTTAAACAGAAATGTTCAACTTGTCAAACGATGCACCAGAAAGGCCATAAAAACAGAACATGCAGTGCTTTTCAATAAAACCTGTGTTAGAGAAAACCTCCTCCCAACTTGCACCAGTACAAAAATATATATATATATATATATATATATATATATATATATATATAAACATAGAAAAAACAACTGTGCATGTGTATGACTGAACATTTAAGGGTACAAAATTGGTCTCACTGACACATATGAACATACTAAATGCATGGCAGCTTCTGGCAAAGGCTATTCAGCTGAAGGCCACATATTACAATGGGTACTCTGGATCTGACACATGGATATGCATACAGGGCAAACATGTCTAAAATATTGTTAGGCTCCATATGAAACAGAATATCACAAAAGGCAAGATTGTTATGCTCCATATTGAACAGAATATCACAAAAGGCAAGTGGACATTGTGAGCATTTTATTCATATGCTGATTTGTATGAATGAACTGAAAAACTGCACAAAGAAAATATAGCTGGGAAGGTGGGTTCTATCCTATGAACACAATGGAAATTCTGCCATTCACAAAAGGTTCTGGGGACCACTACAAAGTGGACATTTTTACTAGAATGGAAAAACAAAACAAAAAGTGCATTATATATCAAAAACCACAAAAAATATTAAGGGGAAAACACAATAAGCCATTTATACTATATAGGGTGGCAGAATTACAGCAAATATCTGTAATGGTTTCATGATGCATAATATTTAAATTACATTTGCCATCAGTGTTAGATTAATATCATGAAATGAAGAAATATATAAGATACAGGCCTGCAAATTCTCAATTCTTAGTACAGCAGCACCGAGCTAACAATGGCAGTAATCTAAACCATAATGGGGAGACCAGTTAGAAGACAAATGACTGTTGCCCAGCAAGACACAAGACTTGACCCAAGACTTTGGACACCTGCATCTAAATGAGTGTGTGCACTAACTCAGAAAAAAAAACAAATGAACAAGACAAGTTAGCACAAAGTACATTATCTGTTTAAATACTTTAATCCAATAATTACTCAGGGGATCAGCCTCCTAGCCAAATATGTGCAAGGATTCCAATGGAATGCAGGTTATTCTCATTTTGCAAAGGATTGTAATCTTACCAGGATAAGTGTTATATTACATGACTTTTCTGAGAAGATGCAATAACCCACCCAGATCAACAGGGAATTGCAAACAACACAGAGATAATCTACATTCCATTCAGGTCCAGGCAAATGTCTACTCCTGGCACTTGTTACCTATGAACTTCAAATGAAGCAATTAACCCACACACCAGCCTTCCCAAAATGACATGTGTTTGAAACAGAAGAATTTGATTCTACACACATGTAAGGTAATAATTCAGAAGTACTGTAAGAACTGCTTAGGACTGAGGAATATCAAAGAACAGAAAAAGTGCCAGGGAAATATCATCAAGAAAACAACCTGTCCTACATTCCTCTAACTCTTTTAAACACCCCCATAGCACTGTCTCATTTCCAATTATGATTGCTTCTATTAAACCCACGCTCTAAATGCCAAAATTTGGAAAACACAAGACTAACCCCAGGATTTTTTCAAGGAATGCAGAAAGAAAAACTGGAACGACTGCCCCTGTGTTAAAGGCGTGATCCGATGTGAATCTGCGCTCATAAGGCAAATGACAACGTACCTCACGACGCAGGCACTGAATCTGGGGATACCGGATGCAGGTTCAAGGACAAGACAACACTGTCTTAACATACATCATGCGGCACCCGCAAAACGTTGCGGTATTACAATTGTCACGATGGTATGTAACCTTGTCCGATGATAGGTGACGCAAAAACCACGATAAATGAAACTTGTGCGCCATGTTTGAAACATTATTCTACTCAAGATGTTTTCAAAATATTCAGAAGAGATGAATCGAGGGATTTTCAATGCCGTTAAAGATGGGACGAAACTGAAGGATGATATGATACGAAATCAAAGGTCAGACTCGACATACTCGTCGTAAAAATGCTGTGTAGTGCCCGTTAAGCGGGACGAAAAGCGATTACAGTGCACTTTTTCTATAGCAATCGTGCTACGAACTAAAACGATCTGCTGCTAACACGATCTGTGCCAAATGTCTAGCCCAGCTGCTAATTCGGTCGAGAAGTGGTTATAGACTACGCAATTCATTTTTCAAAGGCATTCCGCTACGAGTGCCAACCGGAGCGTAAGCTTACGGCGGCAAAAGGCGAATCAGCGGAGGGAAATGGATGTTGAAATTCTGGTCAGTGGGTCTGCTCCATAGTTAAAAAAATCATGGGAACAAGCTGGACAATCTAGATGAGGTTCCCAAAATGTGACTACTCGAAGGACCAAGTGCGTTTGGCCAGAAAATCATTTGTTTACCCGACGGCATTCGCAATTCTGTGACGCGATTTAAATTCTTCGTTGTCATTTCTGATCGGCTTGAAGAAGAACCGTGAAGTCTGGTGACTTTTCCCAGCATTCTTTTCCGGATATACTCCAAAAATGTAATTTTTAACTCTCTCAGAGACAAGGCCATGAAAGCTTCTTGAGAGGCATGTTTGGCCGTTCTTCCTCACATTTGACACTGAGAATTGGATACGCAGTATTCGATATTACGGTAATCAGGTAACCTCACTTTTTTACAACGTACCTGTTCATTTCATGCCTTTATGACACATACCTCCCAGCCAGCACAACTTACTGAATCCCATATGGGTCCCATAAGCGCGGCTATCCGGTCCCAACATGGGCCGCCCATATGGGACCCAGCAACATTTGTTTTTTTCAGGTCCCTGCTCATTGGCAGCCCAGGTGGGGCCCTGATAGGCCGCTGGCTGGGTCCTGTGTGGGTCCTATGTGGACTAGTATTGGTCCTGTATGTACCCCATGAGCAGACATGTGCCGCGATCCCGAAGGAATGCAGGTTATCCTCGTTTTGTGCCAGATCCTAAGTTGACCGGAGCAAGTGTTGCGTTACCTGGGCACTGCTTTGCTTCGGCCCGAAGCAAAACGTCTGATCTCGGAAAGGTCGTATCCCTCGGAGGAATACGACCTTTCCGAGATGACGGAATGACCCGTCCAGGTCAACGAAAGGCTGCATACAAAACGAGGATAACCTGCATTTCATCGGAATCCAGGCGTATATCTACCTATGAGGGCTCAGAGCCAGGGATGTCGATTTGTATTCTTTTGAGAGGGCCCTGGCCCACCCAATGTTCAGATTTGGGCCCGCTCACTGTTGGCTTGCCTTTTCGCCCATATTTCCCTACGTTTTTAAAAGGAAATGAGTAATAATAACGAAAAGAACGGACTCGATAGATAAGAAATAGGCAGACAGTAAGGAGCAAAGTCTTAACCGATGCATCTGTCTTTCTGTCTTCTATATATAGATATATTTACCTGTCCATATATATCCATGGGGATAAATGCAAATTTTATTAATTTTATTGCATAAAAAGTAACAAAAAATTATAAATTTCCACTGGTCAAACTAAAGTGGGCTAAATCGGTTGACAGTTGGGTTGTCGGGCCCTCAGCTTGGCCCTCTCCAATCATCCACAGAAATCGACGCCACTGGTCAGTACGAATTAGAGCTGAGGATTCGGATTCGCAGAATTAGAACGGATTCAAACAGATTCTAATCTTGTGAATCCTCGAATCCTGAAAATGAGCATTCGAACCCCGAAAATCAGGATTCGAATCCTGAAGACTTCAGTCGAATCCCAAAAGCCACCACTTAAATATGCAAATAAATGTAATGAAATGTGTTTTATGCTCGAATTTCCTTCAGATAAACTAAATGTAATACGTATATGTCGGCGCTGTATCGAACTGAGTCACTCTTCCTTCGTTTCATTACATTGTATCAGTTACTGCCGGAACGAACTGCTGTGGTTACTGGTTTTACTCCGTCACCACCATGTTTTGGTGGTCTGCCGTGGGAGCGGAAGAAGTCAGCGTTTGTAACAATTCTTACAGTTTAACATTGGCCTTTTGCTTGGAAGGGGAACACTTTCCACCTTTACGCACAACCGCCAGACATTGGTCTATAAGTGGGAACTACACGGCGTGAAAAAATTGCGAGATTTCTATGGAAATATTCGAACCTTTTCAATTTTTCTCGAATGCGAATCAGAACCCACCTAACCTAGGATTTGCTTTGTGTGGGTTTTGGGAGGGCGCTGTGCTTAACATAGGTTATGACTGAGTACTATGCGGACCCCACAAGGGTCCTTAGTGGGTTGTGTGTGAGCTGTATATGGGTTTTATGTGGGCCCTTCATGGACTACGTATGACCTGTATATATACCTATGGTTTATTGCCCAAAATTGTTTTTTTCGTAGCTGATTTTATGCTATTCGTACGGAAGCCAGATATGCCTTGCGTTCGCTGTAGCCCGGAAGACAGAGAAACTTCGTGGCGTCACGTCCAATCGGACCCACAGTTGGTCACGGTTCTGGGGCACCAAACGCGCCACCAAACCGTGACCAATTGTTGGTCTGAGTGAACGTAACGTCACGAAGATGCTTTGTCGTCAGGCCTACAGCGAACGCACCCATGGTCTGTTCATTGGTCGCAACAGGCTTTGCCAGCCTGGTCGGGATAGCGGCATAAACTGGTACGTTTATGCCATCGGTACCAGTACAATGCAATGCCACTGCTACTAGCCCGGTTACGGAACCCCGCATCTCACCATAGCATACGCACATCCAGTAGAACGAACTGGTGTAATACGATAGGTGCGATTGGTAGCATGCAAGCACGGACGGTTCTTGATAACGGCTTTATGTCAGTACTGAATGGTCCAGCTGTTCAGTTTTGTCGAAACAGAGACCGTAAAGCCGTAAGAAGAATTCACATTCACAGCAAAGGCTGGAAGTGTAGAAACGTAGAGGCAAGTAGAACTTTAATTTAGTTCAAAATTTGACATACAAGCAATCACGAACCAAACAGGTGAAGACGCAAACAAATCGAAGAATCCACGGGAACGAAGTACGAAGACGTCCGCACCATATGCCGCGCCGAAATATCACTTTGCCGAAGGTGTCATTACGAATCTCTAGCGACCAACGTCAGCTTAACGACCCAGCGGGGGTGTCGCTAACGGTTATGAACACCAGATGTGACCCTAACCGTTTGCTCTTCACAGCTTCGCTCTTAAACCTCCGCCAGCGGGCAGGCACAAAGCCGACCGAGAATGCCTGAAGTGCTCTTTTTGTCCACATCGTGGCGCCATGCGCCCATTTCCATCGGCCACAGCGGCGCTGATGAATCATCACTGCGACGGCCCAATGCACATGTTCTGTGATTGCCCGAATCAGTTATATGTGCAGCCTTTGCTGCCAAGGTTTACATTCTCCGTGTTTCGGTTGATTTTCTCTAAACACAAGACAGCTGGATAACTCGACATTCACATTAAACGGTTACGGTGAATCGTCATTGCCTGCGTATTCCCATGTGCATGGTACCCCACTATCGCCCGACTGCGTTTCTCGTAATGCATCAATTTAATCCATGGCAAGTGCGCGTGTTGTTTATCCTGGGATGCGGGGTTCCCTGGCCCGGCCAGTAACAGCGGTATCGCATTGCACCGTAGCAAAGGGCACTGAGGTGCCAGTTTACGCTGCTATCCCGACCAGACGAGGCTTACGGCAAAAGCTGCAGCGACCAATGAACAAACGGTATATGGCTTTCGAAGAGTAGTATCAAATCACTTATGAATTACTAGTATATTTTTGCCTCTAAGCCGTTTATAGAGCCCATACAACCCTCTTTAAGGGTCATATTAAACTAATATTTTCGTATGCAGCCCACGTAGAACCCATCCACAACCCACGCGGGGCCCACATAGGACTCAGCCAGAACCCATGCTGAACCCACGTAGCGCCCTCATAAAACCCATACATAGCCCACATGGGGCCCACACAAAACTCGTACTGAGTCCACAAAAAGCCCATATAGGAACCATACTGGCGTACATTAGACTCACACAGAGCTCAAGCATCGGCCAGTCTGGGACCCTTGTTGTTAGCCCATCCGGGACTAGACGAAAAATCTCAACAAAAGTTGATGGATCCCACGCGGGTTGCCTAGACGGGGCCCAGACAGCAGCCAGCATTGGGTCTGTATAGATCCCAGTAGGCTGTTCTGGCTGAGAAAGAGCTGGTTGTGGTCTTTAAGCGTGTTCTTTGCTACGCCTTGTGGCGGATCGGAGAGAAAAATGTTTTGCCCACTTCATTTGGCCCCGCCTGAGCCGGCAATCCGTCCCGTCTGTCCGCTTCCGCGGAGTCTGTAGCTCTGGCCGGAGTCTAGACCCTTCAGATTCATACAAAAACCCTGCCGCTCTTCTTCGCACAGTGCAAGGACGCCGATTACGGACATTTTGTCTTTAGCTGCATGACTGGCAAGAGCATCCCTCGATCTATTTCACTCATTAGACCGAGTCGAAATTATTCCCCTGTGACCTTGACTGCACGCTAGGGGTTCATCGGCTTGTCAGCCTCAGGTGCTCTGCAGAAAGGCTCTGTAATTACGGACGTCTTGGGAACAGAGGGAACGTCTGCATAGCGCTGTTTCCAGCGCCGACAAGGGAGCCCACTGCCTCGAACAATCAAACCTCCCGCGGCGTCTCCGAACGTCTGGTCCTAAACTCGGCCCCAGCAACAGCTGAAAACCCTCACTGTGTGCGCTTCCTAGCCGACCGATCGTAGTGACCTGCTCCCCCCCCTCCCCCCGTACGCTGACCACCCCCCACGCGGAGCGTGCGCCGGCCGACGGCCTGCCCCCTGGCACTGGAGCCGGTCGCGGGGCTGCGGCGGCCAGTGGAGCGGACGGAACGGACGGAGGCGGAGCGCGGGCCGACACGGCCGGTCAGCTGGAGGGGGCGCACCGCTGTCTGCAGCTCGGCCGGCGCCGGACGACTTCGCGCCGGCGGCACGGCTGGGCGCCAGCTCGGCTCCGTCCGGCCGGCCGGCCTGCCGGAGCGTCGCCCAACAGTGAGTGCACGGCTGGCGGCGGAGGCGCAGGCGGACGGTACTGTCGCCTGGGAGAGTCGGAAACGCCGGCTCCGACGGCAAACGGAGACGCTCCTGCGACCGACGACCGCTGCTCGTCACGTGACGCAGGCGGGCACGGCCACCATGTAGACACTGAGGTGAGAGCTGCGAGCCGTTTAATCAGTCGAACTGCGCTCCTGGTGCATCTCAGATGAGATTTTGTAAATATGACGGCTTATTCTGATAACTATTCTTGAATGTTCACGTTCGTACCATGTGTAAAAATACGGATAAAAAATTACTTTATGTTCAGACTGGAAGGACATCGGTAATTACTCAAGCAAAACATAGCCGAATAATGCGCACTGGACTGCCCCTTGCATTTCGAGCGGTACATCCGTTGTACGTAGGTGCAAAGCAGAAGTTCGCCGACGAGGTTATGCAAGTTGAAAATAGACTGTTGTGATGCCGTCTTTTCATGACTGAGTAAACGTCATCGTATTATGCCATGCTTTGTGGAATCGGTGTTAGATCATACCTGACTGGTTGAGGGCGGCATAAATTTGAATAATGCCACTTAGAAAAGCGCAGTGACTGTATGATATGCTGGGTGCTCTGTGACAGTATTTATCTGGTACCGTAGAATAAAACCAGCCTGTTTAGTTGAAAAAGCGTGGCGGAAGTGGATGCACGTCACCAATGTCACCTAGATTCCTTCCCTATGCAATATCATTCATTGCAGAGCATTGAAACAAGTCTGATGATCTACGCATGAAACTACAAACGATGGGTTATAAAGTGCCGTCCACTTCAACATTAGATGCGCCCATTTGATGGGACGTATTAAATGGTCCCATCGTCTTGCTCCCGTTCCAGGTAATCACGTTTATAGATGAGAGCTTTGCTTCTTCTGGCATCACTGCACGAACAAACACACCCTGGGGCGCAGCCAGGATTTGCTAAAGGGGGGGGGGGGCTGGAGCTCTTTGTGAATTAAAATCATACGGTAACCACCTGTTGAGAAGACGACGTACAATGGTTTTCACCTAAAATGCGATTTTGGGGGGGGGGGGGGAGGGAAGCACCGGGCCTCGCCCCCGCTTTTTGGCTTCGACGGTAAACGCTTCCTTTCACTGTCTGGCTAACTTTCTGGCTAGTTTTTGCTAGCGCTGAAGCACCATTTCGTCAAGGCCATATGCTTTTGCGTAACATTGGAGCCGTTTCGCGTGCATTCACGACACGAAACTTTCTCCCTGGGATCTGTCGAACAGCACTGTTTGTTTGCACAGTGCTGTTTGATATATATATATATATATATATATATATATATATATATATATATATATATATATATATGTAAAAGTTTGATTTGTTGCTTTGGCACCTCACTAAGAATGGACATCGGATCCTTGATTCGCGACCTGACCACGTACCAGACTTGCGCTGCCGTCCGATGAAATATACTACCACACTTCTATTATCGGCATCTAGTTTAGCGTGATGTGTAATCGTGGAAAATCGGCCGCGCGATGAAGAAAAGGATGGGTCTTATGCCATTAACATCGACCTGCGCTCACAAAAAAAGTGGAAAGTAAATTGGACGAATAAATTTCCTGTGGCGTGGCAATTTTTGAATCAAGTTTTTATCGGCGTGCTGCGGTGGATTGGCGTGGAAGCAGCACTCTAGCTGCCTGATAATACGGCGCGGAGGGGAAAAATCGATATAGATGAGTGCTTGTCTTGCTTGCATATTAGTGCATAAATCTACTGAAGGTCACCAGGGGTGCTGGGACGCCAAGTCTTCGCGTTAAGAAGGGATGCCGTGCCAAACCAGCATAGAGCCGGCGATTGGCCAGGACTCCATGCTGTTGCCTTTGCCAGGTGCAGGAGCCGCGTGGTCCTGCAGTGCGGCGTGGGGAGACAGGCGGCCGCCCGTTATCGCAGCGCTGTGGCTATCGGCCGCGGGCCGGGCGGGCCCCGCTCGCCGCCGCCGCTCGCCGCACCTTTGTGTGACGGCCGGGCGTGTCACCGGCGGCTGGCGGGCCGGCCGCCGGCGGAAATGGTGTCCGCGCGTACCGTCCGCACGTCACGGCCCGCCGCACACAGACCGGCAATACTGCGGACCGCGGGAGAGAGAGAGAGAGAGAGAGAGAGAGAGAGAGAGAGAGAGAGAGAGGGGGAGAGAGAGAGAGGGAGGGAGGGAGGGAGAGAGAGAGAGAGAGGGAGAGAGGGGGAGAGGGAGAGAGGGGGGAGAAAGAGAGGGAGGGAGAGAGAGAGAGAGGGGGAGGGAGAGAGAGAGGGAAGGAGGGAGGGAGAGAGAGACAGAGAGAGGGAGAGAGGGGGAGAGGGAGAGAGGGAGAGAAAAAAGATAAAGAAAGATGGAGACATTATTTTTTACACGGGAGCACCGAGGCCAAAAATGATTCCTTCAAATGCTATCTCAGACTTTCGCTTTGCGAAAGTGAACATGAACACGCAGAAACATCAACGGAATAATGGCAGTGGGCGTTGGGCATTGGGCATTGGGCATAGAAGCGTATATACATACATACATACACACACATGCACATGCACATATATTTCTCTCTCTGTATATATATATATATATATATATATATATATATATATATATATATGTATCTGTGTTCGTATACGTAAATTTGCATAAATTCGTGTGAAGGACAGTCCTTGTTCCTTATCAGCTTTATTCTAGCTCGTTACGTCTACGTTCAGCTCTATCTGCTGCACAGTACTGGGGCTGCGCTACATGGCGCCTTGAGATGCACCGGCCTGTTCGTCCGTCAGCACGGACAGGAATGATGTGATGCACAATTGGCCCGTCACCGGCAGCGGACGGAGCCCAACGCTGACGGTACGATATCCTGCCTCGGTAGTCTCTATCCGGTCTGGCGATATTGAGTGCGTTCGGAGAATACCCATATCCCCTTAATTTAGCATAGGCTTTTCAGATACTAACGCTGAGCCGAAATGAACAGATGTTAAATTGTATCCTGATGGCCCGTAATTGAGAACACCCTCCCAACAGTTTTGCGGACGCAAGGCCGAACAGAGACAGCCGCATAAAAGGCCTTATGCTTAAATGGGTGAACGGGTGATATAACGACAAGGAAGTGCATTTTAAAAAGCGCGTTTGCCCGTATGCTGGACGTACCTCATGAATATTTTGAAGAGAGCAACTAACCCTACATTCTTCCCTCCTGCATTCCCGTCGAATCGACCGCAAGGATTGCAATTAACAGCCTGCGCCTGCGGTGTAGCGGAAAATTAGCCAGGCTGAGCGAAGCTCGCCTGGTTACCGGCGCTGTAAAGCGCGGTCCTAGTGCGCGCCGCGCCAAACAGACCGTTTCCCCGGCGTCGCCTCGCGCTGCCCGCCTGCAAATGGGGGCCCGATGACGTCAGTGACGTCCGCTGGCGTCACGGGCGCCGACAGTACTCACGACCGCAGGAAGTGGCGATGTTGGCCGGCTGGCTGGCCGGTGTAGCTTTCAGCGTTGGTGACCGAGTTAAGGATAACATTCGATAGACCTCGGGTCCGGTCCAGAATCAGACGGCAATTTTTCACTGCAGCTTAGGCTGATGTAGTTGGTAATGAATGGCGCTGGGATTCAGGCAATATTCATTGCGGTTCGATATCGTGAAAGGTGTCGCCTTATGTATGCAGACGGCAAAAACAACGGTGAACCGTAGCTGCCCTACAATACTAGTGTGCCTGCCCACTGCTTTTAGAAGGAATGTACGCTCGTCGAGCTACGAAAGCGCAACGACTAGTGAACAGTATTTCCTGGCCATACTGGCATCGATTTGTCTCTTCCGTCTTCGTTCCATATTTGCATCTGTTAGCGATATTCAGAGTCGGGACATGGCGTCGGCTTTCCACGCGTACATTGAAACCTGCAGCGAACCTACGACCACTGGTACCTTGAGGTCTTGAGGAAAGAATGGTTGCGATTTTGTATTTTGATTTTTGGTTGCAATCCAGCCCAGTTCAGTTTTGTATCAGACTTTATCGCAGCCATGGTCAAGAAACACCGACGTCGACAGCAGTGTGAAGCACCGCATGAATTTCCGCTCATGGGATTCCAACTAAGCAGCGTCTGGTGATCTGGGATTTGGATTACCCAGATAACAAAACGTTGCTGAGGGCAGAATCTCGACTGACCTCCACCAGCGCAGGTGCAGATAAAGAGCCTTAGGACGCCGTGGCCATGCGCCACCCGCAGTTCACAGAAGCCGTATCCTCAGCTCGAGCGGCGTTTCACGCCTTCGTAGCTGAGCGGATGGGGTCGTTTGCCTCACGTGCACATACCCAGCGCCCAATGACAGGGCGGCTGGCGGCGTCCGGTCTTCATGACACGATCGAGCCATTCGCACAGTCGCGTCACAGCGCGGAAACCGTCTGTCGGCGCGGGGTCGACGCTCCTGCAGAGAGCACGCGAGACGGCCGCGTCAGCCGCGGCGCGCCAGCCGGCAGGCCGGACGGCCCATCTTGCTCACTCACGCCACAGCTCATCTTTACGGCCGTCATTACGGCGAGAGGCGCAGCCATCATGACGTCACGGCCGGCAGCGCCGCAGGCGGCCACAGCTCAGCTCAGCTGACAACGCTGCCGTCGGACGGCCGATCAGCTGACTGGAGCCGGAGTGACGTCGCCGCCACCGCCGCCGAATGGCCGCGGCCGCCTGGTCACGGGCTCGTGTCTGACCACTGTCACGTGGTCAGCCGCGTCGCGTCCGGCCGTGGTCACGTGGGCTCGGGTCGGTCACGTCGGACCACGCCGCGGTCGGCAGCAGCCGGCCGCGGCGACGCACGAGTGCGCTGCGGGGTCCGACGGCCGCAGCCGTTCTACCCAACAGCGACGTCTGCCGGGCGATGACCCATGCGGACTGACTCACGAACCAAGAGCCCGGCGGCAGGGAGCAGCCTGTGACGGGGTCTGCCGCGTTCCAGCCTCGTTAGTAGCACTGAATCTGCTCGTAGCCGGGTACCCCTCCGCGTCCCGGTCAACGCTGGCCCCAGGTTCACGGTCAAGGTGATAGTGTGCCCGGTTCTACGGCACCTGCAGCCCAGCCAGGGCCTCTGCCGACTCCGCGCCTGAGCAAAACACGCCCCGGCGCGATCCAGCCCCGTCCAGACCGGTAATTTGGCGCTGGCCACATGCGGAGAGCTCGAACACAGTGCCTGGTACCGTCCGTCTGTCGCGGGCTCGCGTGCCGAAACGGTGGCCTTCGTCTTTGTTGGAGAGACCTTATGCGGGGAAGTCGGACAAGTGGCAACTCGCGCTTGTGGGTCCCAGGATGGCTTCTTATTCCCGGACGGGATGCGTGGCCTCGACACTGGCGCGGAGGCGCGGCGGCGCGGCCGAGCGTGCGGAACCGACGCCGATAAACATTGTCAGGATGATCTCAGAGGAAATTCAGCCGGGAATTCTGCGCCGCCAGCGGAAAACGTCGCCCGCAAAACGGAGCCGCGGCAGGAACCCAGTGGTACTATGAGCAATTAATTATCGACGCGAATAGACTCGGATTGTGTGGGGTGACTCATCCCCGCCTGCTGTGAGACATCTGTGTTGTCAGCTGGCGTGACTACTCATTGGCCTCGGGCTCCGTGTTCGCTTTGTGGCAACGCGACACAAAGATACAAGGTCGTGCAACGTGGGGCGTTTGTTCCTCTGTGACGCTTGGCGCATCCAGTCGATTGCAGCGTTAACCGTGCCATGAATCCTGAAACCGATAAGACGCACGTCCGTTGTAAGCGCCACGTTTAGCACACTCACTGCAAACCCATTTGACAAAGCACATGCGAACGGATGGCATAGTCAGTTATGCAGAAGATCCGGCTTGTAAATCAGCAGGGAACAAGGACCTTGGAGTTTGACGAAGCTCCAGTTAACGAATACCAATAATCGGTTTTGTGGAATATGCGCTTGGTAGAAGCAGCAAGGTAGTATGAATACAGGTACTTAGTTACTTCATTGATTGTACTGCGAACGTCCTAGTGTGATTACTAAGGACCAACCTGACTATTTCTTGCAACCTTCGTACTATTACAAAGTGCCGAGTAGTTAGTTTGAAGCATTAAAAATGTTGAGCCGTAAATTCTTGCGCTTTTACTAAGGAACTTATAATCTCTTCGTAGTAATATTCATAGGATTACTAAGAGCTGCCTAGCTACCCTGTCGGACTGCGAACGTCCATTTCGTCAATGCTTTATCGCGTGGCAGGCGTCCGCTTGGTCAGCTCTTCGCACCGATATGGAGCAGAGATGTGACTGAGAGACCATCGTCGTACTACGACGGCCGCTTCACGCTTGCTCGCGGCAGTCCAAAAACTCGTATGACGAAACGATCAGTGTATTTTAACAGCGCCTGAGCAAACTGGTCTTGCAACTGTAGCCGTCAGTGTAACCCAGTTTCCCCATTCCTTAACCCATTTGTTTGTGTTTAGGGTTCGTAGGTAGTGCGACGTGCCTGTGCAGGTTCGCACTGCAACTCTGATCTGACGGTCACGTCATTACGTCGACGACGCTACGTCCGTTTGTAAAGACGGAGCCTTGCTGCTAGAAAAGTCGGATGGACGAGGCTGTAGGTGGCCAATAGTTTGTGCTGTTCAGACGTGAAGTGTATAAAATTATGGGCATCTTCTTACTGCCTGAATATAGCATCGTCATTCGCAGGGTACGATACTTCCTGTGCCCCTGCGCTTCCTGCAAATCGCAAGTAGCGATATACAGGTGGTGAGAAGATACCCCACATTTGTCCATATTTCACATGCGAACAGTACAAGCTATTGGCTAACGACAGCCTCATCCACCTGAATATTGCAGCAGCCCGCCGTTACAGATAGACCTAGCATCGTCGACGTAACGACGTACAATCACAACAATGAACGTCAGGTCAGATCAGTGGTGCAATGCGAGCCTGAATAGGTACGTATGAGCACTGAACACAGCTAAATTGTTTAAGGAGAACTGAATTACACTATTGAAATAGACGTGAAATAAGTGAGATGACTTGCTACTTTCCGGAAGCTGGCAGCTACATCAAGCGCCGCATCTTTTCAAGCATGCGTCACTGAGTCCAGGTCCTCATTCACGCGTAGCACGTACCGGTACAGGAATATGGTGGCACACTACTGCCCAATTGATCTTCCTGTGGTGCCTGGATGTTTTTGCTGAAAGCATGGGAATGCCAGCGTCCACGTGATCAGCCGCTCCAGTGACGCCATTTTCCCCAAGGGGACAACCTCCCTCTCCACTACGATGATCCTGTCCTGTTCCTTCAGACAACGTTCTCCATTATCCTGTGTTATATCTGCGTCCAACTCGTCTAAGGGCGACGCCACTAGGTCAACCTGTGTGAAAAGGCGAATGCATTTTAAATTTAACTGAAAACAATAATGGCTCAGTTAACAAACAAATATATATATATATATACATATATATATATATATATAAATATACATATATAGATTTATAAATATAAATAAATAAATACACACACACACACACACACACACACACACACATATATATATATATATATATATATATATATATATATATATACATATATTGCTATGCACAATTCGTGTTTATACGTGACATTTTCACAGCTCAATGCACAGGTTCTATGGGCACACCCATACATTTGTTCTATAACGTGACCATTTATTATAATATTTCGGAATGAACGTCATACTGCGCTAGAATGCTTTGGATTGCCCGTTATGCCATGGATTAACCATACGTCATCCACGTTATGCTGCGTGAGAAATCAGTAGGAGAATCCAAGCGATTTGTTGCAAGATTCTCACCAGTCATCGTTATGAGTTAGGGTTCGCAGTTTGTTGATGACTCCTTGTCCCTGCCCGGGTGCAGCGGCCTTGACGTCCCCTGATGTCTCCGATTCCAGCTTCTTCATTTTTGTGAAGTCCATCTACATCTGAACAGTTGGAAAACGTCACATGCTTTTTGCGCATGTTCAAAACGGTTAAAGGGGGAATGATGTGCATAATTTCGTGGTAGGTCGTTACAGTTCCAGTTCTGTACGGAACGTATATTCCTCACTCCGGACTCATGTTTCAGCTAACCCACGCGGCCCAGGGCATATGCGCTGGAACAAACAGACCAGAGGTTTATGCTACTTTGTGGACAACGAAGCTCTTCGTCCACAAGTCATCTGGTATCTAGTAAAACATAATCTCTTCTGTCCTATCTACAAGAATCAATCAAAACAAAAGTAATTTCATAGGGCTTTACTTGCGCAAATCGCTTTACATGAACTCAGAGGTGTAGGAACATTTGAGAAAGTGAGGCTGTCAAAACCATTTTTGAAGTCGATTCTCTCCATGCATCGCCGTAGGGTTAATGTTCAGCATGGTCGGAGAGTGGGGTGCCACGGCACCCACGGACCCAACCTCCTCCGTTCCTACGCCTATGCATGAACTGTCTTACGGCTGACCTTACACGTCCGTTCGGAAGGCCTAACAGCCGCTGGTCGCGCGCTTTTTCGCCATGGCCCGGCCGAGCGGAGGCAGTAACACTTCTTTGCATTTCTCCCGTAACTGAGTTACAGGCACGGGGAAACGCCGCCTTTTTCTTGCAACCTAAACTGAACAAACGTTTCCAGTCTTTTCTTCCTACATCATCTAGTGACTTATAGGTCAGGCCAAACGTAAAAATATTGCGAAAAACCAGGCATAGACAAATTCAGTCAGGCAACGCATCAAACCTAACCGAAACTGCGTCACGACAATTAACACCGGAGTGTTGCAGAGGTTCATGTCCTGTCCACCTTACATCACCTCGTCACCGATATGAGTGACCTTCCACCTGACCTGATATCACGTGGAAGGTCACCAGTATTGACCTGTGCTGAAAGATTGATGTCATTGGGTAGGTCGGACGTCACATAATACACCTGATTTTGGTTTGGCGACTTAACATTGACAGGGAACGGAATGACAGGTAATATCATTACAAATAAGTAAAAACTTTTAGATGCTACTTAAGTAAAATCCAAAAGTAGTATTCAGCTTCAACAGAACCTCACATCATCCCGAAGATTTAAAAAGACTGATCTCAGCTTTCTTCTAATTAATTTATCATAACCATGGACGATACAGATGAAGGAAAATATATTAAAATCAGGCTCCAAGATATACCATTCTGTACAAGCTTTGCCCATTATTGTTGCCAACAAACTGATAGCGTTTGCAGCTGGCTACTGAGTACCAGGGTTGGCAGCCAGCCGACTTAAATCAATTTCTGCCATTGGTCTTTGACCGCTGAAAACCACCCGGCTAAAAATAAGTCGGAATAAAATGACAAAAAATGACAGAGAAACATGCATAGAAAATTTCTTTAGAAATGTAAATGAACATTTTTGTTTTTTTAAGGACATTGAATAGCATTTTAACTCTTCATATATGTTCAGATCTGGCAAGGAAAGTGTCAGAAATGGTAGTAAACTGAAAACTTAAACTTTCTAATAATGCATTCATTTTCCTTTTTTAACAGGACAGTGGAAAAACTGGCAAAATATATGCACATGAATACCCATATCAAGAAGTTTCCGTTTTATTAACGTAATATTTCATTGTCATCCAGGTAGCATATATCGACAAGAGATTAGTAATAAAACTGGTGCAGAATATAAATGATTCAAAACCTCACTAATAGATGCGTTATTGAAAGGTATAGTGGTAACCCAATAGCCATAGCCCTGGTCATTCAGGCAAGCAGAACAGATCATAGTCACTGTTGGATGCAAAACAATGTACACTGCAGAGTTCTCTTCAGGTTGTGAAGATATGCCAGGCTGGCTAAAGTAAACGGTACATAACCATTATCAGTGTGTATCTGCAAAGTTGATCCAGGGTGATGATATATACATAGAACACTTAGACCAGCTAGGCGTTTATGGCGAATTTATGTTCACATCAATATCCGTTTTAGAATCCTAACTGATTTGAGCAATGTGCAACACTTCATATCTATCCTGGTGACTGGTTGGCAGCTGGCATGCTTTGATTTCGGTATTAATACATACATATAGGTTGGGTATCCAATATCCAATATATCCAATATATCCAATAATCCAATATCCAATAGGTAATATCCAACCTATATACATATAAGTTGGATATTACTGGGGACGTAGAAGTCCTCCGCAGTTGGGCAAGGGCAACGAGGTATTTATGGGCCAATTTTTCCAGTTAACGTCCATAGGGTCAATGTTAAATTTCAACAAAAGTTGTTGGGCAGCGGCCCCCTTTGCCCCTCCCTCTTTCCGCGCCTTTGGGTATTACATCAAGGTATTAGGTACAACCTCGTGAATTTAGCACTGTCCTCGTCCAAAGTCCGACGACAAACAGTCCTGCACACTCCTGGTGTCACAGTCTGCACCACAGCATCCGGTGGAGGCATTTGTTTGTTTGTTCTCTGGCTTCTTTCCGACGCATTGGTCAAGACTGACCACTAGCGTCGTAGTCGGAAGCCGAATAGTGCTTCAAGTCCTGTGCCTCGTCTGGCGTCAATCGGTCGTCTGCAGGAGCAATTGACACAGTCCAATTTACACGCACACACCCAAACACACTGCACAGTGTGCGCTCAGCTTTGTACTTCAGCGACAGAGGGCATTGTTCGTCGGCGATCGAGATATACAGTTCCGAGACCCTGGCTGTTTTGCGGGGCCCACGGCTGATGGTGACGTGGATAGTTCTCAAATAAACAGACGATCATTTATTTTGCTTATGCACAGGTTATCGTAAAATACTCTCCTTGTGAAGAATGAAAAACGAGGAAATAGTCGAAACAGCTGCCCGTTTGTTCCTTAGGAAGCACAATAGCAGGAATGCTACGATCCGTGCGTTAATACTAGTATTAAGAATTAGTAAATGCTTCGTCGATTTGGTGCAGTAAACAACCACATATTCTCAACATACTCGTAGAAAGCTCGGATCATTGTACCTCCAGAGCACATGCGGCCTGGGCTTCTGTTCGTCCGGGAGCGGCGCCAGTCGAGCGCGGCTCCCGGTAGACCGGCGAGCGGCCGGCGGCCGGCGGCCGGCTCCGTCTGTTGTCACGCGGCGGTCAGAGTTCGGCGGCGGTCAGCGTCTGGAGCTGTCGCCGGGCCGCTCAGCTGCAGTGCCGCAGGACGCGCCGCGCCGTCTGTCCGCCGCCACAGCTGCGCCGGGAGTGTCGCCCCCGGCGCGGCCATCATCTGAGCCCGCCTGACCTATATCGGCGTCGCTCGGAGAGCCGACCGCCAGTCGGGCGCGACCGGCCGTCAGGAGGGGTCGACGCCGCGCTCCCGGAGCTCGCGAGCTGCGGCCGCTCCTGGGCGACCTGCTGCTACCCAACTACCCAGGGTAGTTGCAGCCGCTGGCGGCTGACCTGGCACGGCGCCGCCATGCCCGTGTTCAGCCTGCGCGGGACCAGGCGCCAGCAGCCAGGTACCGGTCTCGCGGCGGAAGCCCAGCCCTGCTGTGGCCTGACGCCTACCCTGGTTATAACGGCCCGATGTCTGCCCTGGGTATAGCGGCCTGATGTCTGCCCTGGTTATAGCGGCCTGATGTCTGCCCTGGGTATAGCGGCCCGATGTCTGTCCTGGGTATAACAGCCTGAAGTCTGTCCTGGGTATAACGGCCCGATGTCTGTCCTGGGTATAACGGTCTGACGTCTGTCCTGGGGATAACGGCCTGACGTCTGCCCCGGGTATAGCGGCCTGATGTCTACCCTGGGTATAGGGGCCCGATGTCTGTCCTGGATATAACAGCCTGAAGTCTGTCCTGGGTATAACGGCCCGACGTCTGTCCTGGGTATAACGGCCTGACGTCTGTCGTGGGTATAACGGTCTGACGTCTGTCCTGGGTATAACGGTCTGACGTCTGTCCTGGGTATAACGGTCTGACGTCTGTCCTGGATATAACGGCCCGACTTGTGTCACGCGACGCCTGCTGTTCGGACCGCTCTCGGAGGATTCGCTGGCCACGCGACGTCGCAGCGGAGAGCTTTGGCAGTGTTATTACGAAGTCAAGCGGATATTTAAAGCTGATGATTGGGCAGCCGGCACCATGCATCACGCGAATACTCGGCCACTTTCAGTATTGCCCTAGCGTGTTTTCAACGGGTGAGAACTTTTGCACTGATGGTGACTTTGCTAGCCATAGCAATGGATTCACAAGTGTTTCCGAATTTGACTTTGGGCTGAATAAGATGTTTGGGATGATGATGAATAAGATGCTTATCAAATGTTTGGCGCAAGCATTTCTTTTTGCAATGGCAGATGCGACATTATGCCGTGTGCCAACATTGACGTTTTCCCCCAGTATGTATTGGGAAAGTCCGAGGACCATCCATCTTAAGAGCCGTCTGCTTTATTGCTAGCTCTCTGCGTCGCAAAGTCATGAACACCCATTTTCAAAACACGTATTAAGAAGACGCATTTCGAGTCTGTAGGCACCGCTGCGTTACAACATGCTCGTTTCTTTCGTCATCCAGAAGCCACATAACAGTCGCTGCTGTTGCAGGAACACTTGCGCTACGACAAGGCGACGCTGGGCGTACCTACATAAACATACCCTTTGATAGCTGCAGTGCGTGTGAAATGTTATGCTGGTGTCGGCGATTTGACGTCTGCCGCTATGTCGTGATTTCCTTGGCAACTGTGGAGCAGTCCGCGCGACGAGAGACAAGTCATTCTGAGTACGCCACCTTGAAAGCTACGTGACGTTATCGAACAAAGAATGGTCCAACTTCATATCAGGCAAACCATTGCCCGAAGCTTTTGGTACACACTACTAAACCGTGCCTTGTTTGCACCGACATTTCACTCGGAGACCTCAAGGCCTCCCGAAGTTGAAGGTGAATTGTTTGTTTGCTGTCCAATTTCAGTCAAGTTTCAGAATATAGCAACGTTTCTAGGGTAATTCAGAGCGAGCTGTTCATGTCATGAAACGGAAAAGTATGCTGGTGAAGACAAAGATGAGAAATAGAACATAAACGTTCCTGATTAAATGTTGCATTGTCACGATGATGCGGGCAATCAAGCACGCGACTATCACCTTAACAATACAAATTCATTGGATCAAGATCATTTCCTTTTTTGCTTACGTTTGACACAGTGCATAGCCAGACGCTGGTTATGCATAATTTGGCAGCCACAAAAACAAATTGGTCCCTTTTCTCCATCGTAAATTTTTGTTTCGGAATTCTTTACATGTACCTGGAATATTTTCACAGTGTGTGAAGTTCGTTTCATGACAGGCATTTGGCGCGCCCAGCTTTGATCGTCTTTCCTTTTCCTCGACACGGGGCGCTTCAGGCCGATGCATTTCTCTTTCAAAAGTGACGTAGTAACATTGAGAGGTCGCACCACATCGTCTGACACAAAACAACGGACTCCGCGTATTGTAACTGATGTAACGCGACGGCACTTGCCGGTCGCGGAGATCAGCTAACAAGGGTCCCGCCATCTGAGATGGATGTTTGCATTTAGCGTACCGATTGACCGTCTAACCTATGTAAGCCTTGTGCCGCTGCGGTAGAACGTTTTACGGTGCCGCGACCCTTGAGGCCTTGTGCTGTTGCCCGTGCCCCGATTGTTTTGTCTGCCTTGCAGCTGGCGTCGCGTGGAACAAGGAGATGCCGTCAGCAAAGGTGCACGTGAGTGCCGCGACAGACCGCGCCAGAAATGCCATCAGCGCCGGGTCCAGTGAGTATCAAGGGTGATTAACATCTGTATTCGAAATCTGGCAAATACAAGATATAAAGAACGTCACGGTGATCATTTCTGCATTTTGCTAATTGATTATCAATTATTCGCGTTGTGCACATTGATCACAAGCACTAACACGAAATTCGTTACAAAGATGGAACCAAGTTTCATCTTACTATGCACATTTTGTTAGCACCAGCGTGTTATACCGAACTCAGCAGCATCAATACTGAATACCGATTGCTAATGAATGCAGCATGAAGATTGATCTGGCCTGCCGGCCAGGAGTGTTTTTTTTCTCACCAGGATAATTTCTGCAACAGAAACACTGTCTACCACATCAGACATGTGATACCGCAAAGCAGAGGTTGCGTCCTATGCATTTCAGGAGTCATACTTCACTAGACACTCACGTGAATATTTCTCTACCTTCCAATTATTTGGAGTTATTATTGGAAGACAGACATTTTTCACCCCTCTGTCAAACCCCAGAACCAAGCGATCTGATTTCGTTGATTCAAATGGCAATAGATATGCCGTCGCCCTGACACCCGAAGTACTGATTTATTTTCTGATCGTAAGGTCAGCGTTGACGTTGCGGGTAAGGCTAACGATATTTAGGGTAAAACCCTTAAATATTATCTGTCGACTGTAAGAAGCAGATCAACGTCGCTAGAATGGTCAGAACTGGCTCGATGCATTATGAAATTAGCTCTTTTTACACAACTAACCATATTTTTGCAGAGAATGACTCGAGGTCAACCCAGGTCACGAGATCGCGTTAAGGTTGTGGTCTCAACTTTGACTTCCTACATGTCTGTAGTTATGTAGAAATTTACAAGAACCTCAAAAATAGCATTTGTTTCTCCATATTTACAATACTATGGTCGTTGGGGCTACATTTGGTTCAGAAAGAGGCTAAACGAACACTACAAAGCTAGCGACTAAACGCTGTTGACTTAACCTCAGGTCATTCGTCATTTCCGCACCTTGCTGCTTGGTCTCCGCGTCATCCCTCATGAGTTTCTCGCAAGCCATTCTAAAAGGAGAAAACGGATGCCGGATTCGAACATTGGCTAAAAAACACGCCAATGATTCAGCTTGTGGCGTCATATGACCTGACCTTTCGTTAACTGGTCAGTTAGTTTTCGCTAACTTACCAGGTTACGTTATTGCTCCAAAACACCATAGGGGAACAAGACCTTTTTTAGACAGAAGAAAACGGAAAGGCGGCCTTGTTGGAAATCGCGGTTTAGAAGCAAGAAGTTATCTCGTCAGTGTTGTTCATAGGGTTCTGAACAGGACCTTGGATTCCTCTTTGAAACTTCCCTTCTCAGAAACTGTAAAGATGGCTTCAAGATATTTACGTAAAAACGACCCATCAGTGCCAGTCAGGAAGTTCCTCCTGCACAAACTCAGTAAGTTAACAAAGCCTTGTCCGATAAATACAACACAAACTCTTCAGCCATGACGAAGTCCGGGAAATGGGCACCCCTCCGTGCTGCAATCCTTAATCAGATATCGCTGCAGACTTTGTTTACATGCATGGAAGAAAACTGGGAAGTTGTACGGATTACAACACATCCAGTGCATACTTTTGTTTAAAAGGACTTAAAGATCAAAAGCGATAATTTAAGTTGGCTCTGTTGAAACAGTATCAAAGGCTTTCTTTTCCTGATGACACAGAGTTCTTTCCTGATGATTTTCTGTCTTTGATGGTGGTTTTCTTCCTTATCCTGATGACACAAGTGCATTTTTCAAGAAACGATTACACTGGTTTGTGACGTACGAGTATACTGGAAGCAGGTTACCGCCAGGCCTGCCTATCCTTATCGTTCAGAGATTTTGAGTATGTTGCAGTCTTTAACACCGTCATCCTGTTCCCGTAAACTTTGTCGGAAAATAACACGGCCTAAGTGTTTTCCTCATCACGTTGGAGCCGACTTTTTAAACGACTGAGGAAGCTGTGGGTTTGGTCAGGGATGGGATGGTTGTCAAACGGCCTCAGCGTGCTAATCGGGGTTGATGCAAAACGCACATGAAAATGGCGCAGAGCCATCACTGCGGTACGATCAGTATGCAAAGATAGTAGGGAAATTTCCGGCTGTCGAAACTTATCTCTTGTTGTCCTCGGAATTACTAATGCTTAGACTCTCCGTTTCCGCAAATCGAGTGTGGTTCACTGATATGCACGTTAAATCTTCACAAAGCTATACATGAAAAGTAAACAAGTGCGAAGCAAAAGTAAAAGTAAAAGTCAAAAAGGGGAGTGAAAAAAAAGTTTCTCGTTTTTCGACGCGCTGCCGCTCATTTCCACTAAACCACTATCGTTTTGTAATTTACCCCTGAATATTCGGACGTTAGCGCGGTAGACGCACAAGGCCGCATGCCGCTGGTGCGTCAGACTGGGACGTCGATGGAAAGCAGTCGGCGAGAAGCCGGGGATTTTCGTGACCGCAATGGCATCGAGTGACCCGCGGCATTTTGCAATGTTATCACGCCCTCCCTAGGTACCGTCGAATGACGCAACGTCGTCTCCCAGGGCGTGAGCCTCGCCTCGGCTGCGGAGAATTTACCATGTTGTCCCCAGACCCCGCCCCCGTTTTCCCCCTAGAGTGTTGGCGCTTCCACACAGTCAGTTCACGGGCATTCGCTGGCCGTCGCAGGCAGCTCTCGAGGACGTCGTCGGCACCATGTGCCCGCCGTCGTCAGGCAGATCGCGGCGCGCGCCGAGCGCTGCGCTCGCCGCCACGGCGAGACTGAGTCACGTTGCAGGCCCGCGATCCGCCGCAAAAACGGCAGCTCGCGGCGTGGCCTTCGCACGTCCGACCGGCCGACACCTGGCCGGCGCGCCGGCGCGAGGAGTCCCGGCGGCCTGCCGCCGTCCTCGGCGGCGTGCACCAGCGCGCCGCAGCAAGCGCCGCCTGAAGCGTGACCTGGTCGCGGCGCTGCGGCGGTCGACGTGAGGGATGACACACGCGCAGGCGCACAGCTGGCGGCGTCACAACTGTGGACCGGTGCCGCAGGCCTGCCGCCACCGCGCGCTGAGCTGGCTCCCGAGCTGGCGGCTTGTTTGTGCGAATGTGCGCGTGTTTATGGGCGCACTGAAAGGGCAGTGCTGGACTGAGACGTTGCTGTACAGACTGACTGTGGTAAGTAGCGGGCAACATGCTGGTCCTGGAAAGCACTAAATGGCTTAAAAATGAGTAGGTCAACAGAGCAACATGCCTTTTTACCTGTTCTTAAATTGTTTCCGAAGGCTTCCAGGGGTGGTGCTAGGAAGTGGAACTCCTGCTAATTATAGCTCATTGCACAAACTCCGAACCCTGCATGTTGAATCATCAATCATATGGGAAGGAAACCAGCAATGAACACCCAGAGCCCCTCCCCCTGTGAATGAGCAAAACAGAACAAAACAAAACACACAACATCCCTGTTGTGAGCAATACGCAGTCTCCGTGCGGAAGGCAGAAAGGTCGGAGTTCTTGCGTCTGCACATGTTTTGCAGACAACGTTTGCTCGGTCACCTAGTGCTCGTCAAGGCGTTCGTTGGTACCCGCCGCGGGAAAACCAAGCACCGAGGGCGTCCGACTAATCAGCTAATGCAGACACTGCCTATAATGGCTCCGGGAACTGCCCTGGCAAAACCTGGTGTTCCATCGAGTCAGACCTCCTGAACGTAATAACAAGCATCTCTTTGGCGTGGATAAGGACGTTGGAAAACTTTGGGATTTGACATAAGTTTCCGTTTAAGGTGACCAAGATGCAAATTTCTTCCAGTGCGCCATCTATTTACTTGTACTAATATTGCCTTTTTATACGCGTCACTTACAATCAGACAACGAGCAGTGCTCCTGCTGTAACTTAAATCGAGTTAATTGAACGAATAATGTGTGCAAGTCTCAGCATGCAATTCTAAGGACACAAACAACGAGTAAATAAAAATCAGTAAGAGGATGTTATAAGTAGCCATAAAGAAGAAGTTGTTACATCAATCATATACGGCACAACGTTTTCAGAATAGGGAGGGGATAACCATTTGTAAATCGATTCTTTCCATGCAATGCCATGTGACATGATGTATTTTTTCGATACACGCACACACACATACACACACACACACACACATATATATATGCATATATATATACACACACACACACACACACACACACACATATATATATATATATATATATATATATATATATATATAACAGGACTAATATCAAATTCTCAAATTTCTGGGCATCGTTGTCACCCCAGTCTTTCTCTCCCCTTCATCATCCGCTTCCGCTGTCCCTGGTATCTGTTATGGAGGTTGTCGTAACTAGATCTCTAGAAGTTGCTTATCAGAGATAGGGTGAGAGATAGAACACTGTCGAAAACCAGTGATCGGGCGGCTGTCCGACACGGTATTGTTGGTGGCAATCTATGGCTTCTGAGCAAATGGGCACGAGCCGCTGGTCGAGGCAAGTCGGCCAGGCCAGAGCCAATGCCGTAATCGGACATAGTGCACAATCACCAAGCTGGCACCTTTCCCGGTGAGCTAAGCAACGACTCAGTGGTCGGATGCACAGCTAATTTTATGAGCCAGGGCGTTATTTTATTGAAATTCAGTTTATTACATTGATCGCATTAGTTTACATTTGTACATAAGACATAATCACAATGCTCAGCAAGCGCTGCGTTAATGCTTATTTTATGGGATAAGACCACTCGGAATCGTCACATGTAAACGAAATCTTTGAGCCATGTCGAGTGAGCTGTTTCGTGACGTGGCCGGCTGAAATAGTGTAACAATAATTCTGGAGAGGCCCACTTATTAGAGAAATGCCCAGATACACTGACTAAAGCCATAATACGTAGCCAAGTCCACATCCGATGTACGTAAAACACAACAACGAAACTTAATCCTTGAAGTCGACAATTCTTTCAGAACTTTCAGAGTTACATGACGCTGGTGGCTAACTGAAGCGGCAGTAATTACGTCTATGAGAGATTATTTGCATTCAGGCTCCAGGCACCTGATATCTACTGGATACTAATGCCGCGATAACGAGCTGAAGAGAACGTAGCTGATGGTAATTTGATGAAATAATCGTTGGTCGTGCACCGAAGTTCCGATTATGACATCACTGTCTCTCTGTCTTATGAAAAAAGTCGGGCAAGGCCAAGGCTAAGAGGCGTCGTTACTTGTGTAAGGAGGCGGAATGGTAGTGCAGTTTCTGCTTCTGAGAACACAACCACACAGCGTCACGCTGAGAACGGCCGAATAGTTTTACTGCTCGCTCTTCCTGAACTGCGTAACCCCTCCTTGATTCTGTGTTGGTTCCAGCTATGTATTGGCTTTGTCGTCACCGCACAACCTTGACGATCTGATCCCGGTCACCCACTCTTTAGTTCCACCAAATCACGATCGTTTGATGTTGTTTGCAGCCGCCGGCCGGTCGTTGTCTGCGGACCTGACATTGGACCTCGGGTCAGGTCACGCCCTACTCGCGGCTCATCAGCCAGCTGCGTAACGACGAGCGGCTAATGAAAGAGCTCACCCTGGGCAAGAGGGTTGGTTTCTACAGATTCTACGGCGACCTGGGCACGGGCAACTTCTCCCAGGTCAAGCTGGGAGTCCATCAGCTGACCAACGGTGAGCAGCAGATAAACAGAAATTCGTTTTGTCTTCATGTTGGCGAGCACTGGTCAATTCTACATACGTAATTCACGAGCACATTAGAAACGAGGTTTGCCGTTACCGTGTGATGCGACTGAACGCTGTGTCTGGTGATAGCGGTTTTAACGTCATTAAGAATATGAGCCACTTGCGCGTAGACTAGAGAAAACGTGAATGTGCGGCAGCTTGTTTTTCCTTCCATTTTTTTTCTTGTATATCGTGCCTTGCCAGCATCGATTCTGGCTTTACTTGGCTTGCTGTGATTTTAATTCAAGAGGGTGCCGGGCCATTCCAGCGGTGTCACTTAGGTCCGCCGCACATGGCAGGGAGCTCAGGGCATCACTGGGCTCGTTGGCTTCGATCATATACACAAGCCGGAATGACGTCAGCGTCCGCGGAAACATATGCCACTGGTTTCATGGCGGCTGTCCAGCGCAGTTTTAAACGGGTCAGAGCGAGGCCGACAAGTTACAGTTCACACACAGACAGATGATCGCTGGCAGGACTGCCAGCTTTGACGAGCGTCACGTGGTCTTTCTCGTCCCATAGCAACTGCTTTAACGAAACCCGCATGGATACAATTTTTCAGAGTCTAAATCTTTGATCTGCAAACCTTGGCTTCGATTCGTGTGGTAGTGGTTTGCAGAATTTCACGAGCTGCTACAATGCGAGACGTCCAGCATGCCGTGATAGTGACGCCATCGGTCAGCGGTGATGAACAGCGTTATCAGGACTGGCATTGTGATGAGGAAGCAGGCGACCACCGTGTAGGTTGTTCTTTCATTGAGCTAATGGTGGTTCACTGTGCCATCATGATCCGAAACAGAACCATGCAGAGCTCATGCTGCACGCGAGTTTGGCGGGGGGAGAGCACGGAAGGAGGTCATGTCCTGTTTGGCTAGATCCATGGGTGCAAAGAAAATAGGAGCAACGAAGAGGGAAAAATTTTCATTCTACGATGTGAATAAAACGAACTTAACTGAAAATGGTCACTTAACGTTCAACCGATGTTATCCGACTTGATGTCGTACAGTGTAAGAACGAGTTGTGTTAACTCCTTGAGTGCAATACACCTCAAACAACACAAATACGAGAAAAGGGGAGGTAAAGGACATGGACGCCCTTTTTTGGAGTCGTTAGAATAAGGTCTATAAGGCTGCTGGGAAAGCACCTCGGCAAGATTTTCATAGTCCGTTTCCTGGGCTTTTTGGAGTTCCTGCGCCTGATATGCGCATCAGATGTTTACGGCCTTGCTCGATGTATTTTGGCTACCCGATGCCTCACTGACTTGAGAACTAATCCATTGCTACAGTCGCACCAGTACGTTTGTACTACCAAGGAGATGTTTTCGGTTTTGTCAGATGGGTGGCGGAGTGCTGCGAAATTGTGTTTGGCCCAACGTAACGTTATGTGTTTCGTTCATCTAATCTCACTTTGGATCATGTGAAGGGAGAGGAAGATCTCGTTCATGACGCTGCTGATGTGATGGACACTGAGTGTCCATCACATCAGCAGATCACTGGGTGTCGCCGGTTGCGTCAACGGTCAGTCCCTCACATATTCATGTCATAACCTCCTCGGATTTTCCGATGTTATTGAATAAGCTTCGAATATGTACCGATTGCATCATTCCTCCCACAGCAGGAGAAATCTTGAGAGCCACGAGCAGTAGGACTGCAGATGAAGAACAGTGAATGCCAGGGATGTCGCGTGCGACGGGCGTTCACTGATGTGCAGGAGTGCCACTGGTCCCCCGTTCTCGTCGAGCAAATGAGCCCCCACCGGCTCCTTCCTGGAATGCACGTGCATTGGGGCAGCGACCTGCACCGCTGAGAGGCGGTCAAGGTTGCAGCAATGTGCATCCACAATGAGCCCAGGCCGTCATAGCCGACGTTAAACGAAATCGGCATGCGGGCATTTTCGACATAATCATCGCTGTCAGGTCAGCCGTATGCTGTCGGCTAAACTACGCTGTGCGACCTCTGTGTGTTATCTACTTTTTTCACAGTTATCGCGGGGCTGCGGATGGCGGAAGAGGAACCGTAGAGGAATTTGTTGACCAGCCCGCTGACCGTTCGATGCTTGGCGGCATCGGGTCATCCCCCGCCACGCGCTGCACGCGGCTGGTGTGGGAAGTTTGCGTGGCACGCACCAAGTGTCTCCAGACTGTGGCTATAATTAAATGAGCCGTCGGCGCCGCTCGGAGGCGCAGGAAATTAGCCAGTCGGGCGGCGGTATCTCTGACGCCTGCTGGCAGAGAGGCAACGTACCGTCTGCACAGCGAGGCCGAGCGTGACGGCTGGCCGTACCGTCTGCACAGCGAGGCCGAGCGTGACGGCTGGCCGTACCGTCTGCACAGTGAGGTCGAGAGGGACGGCTGGCCGTACCGTCTGCACAGTGAGGCCGAGCGGGACGGCTGGCCGTACCGTCTGCACATTAAGGCCGAGCGTGACGGCTGGCCGTACCGTCTGCACAGTGAGGTCGAGAGGGACGGCTGGCCGTACCGTCCGCACAGTGAGGCCGAGCGTGAAGGCTGGCCGTACCGCTTGCACAGTGAGGTCGAGAGGGACGGCTGGCCGTACCGTCTGCACAGTGAGGTCGAGAGGGACGGCTGGCCGTACCGTCTGCACAGTGAGGTCGAGAGGGACGGCTGGCCGTACCGTCTGCACAGTGAGGTCGAGAGGGAAGGCTGGCCGTACCGTCCGCACAGTGAGGCCGAGCGTGAAGGCTGGCCGTACCGCCTGCACAGTGAGGCCGAGCGGGACGGCTGGCCGTACCGTCTGCACAGTGAGGTCGAGCGTGAAGGCTGGCCGTACCATCTGCACAGTGAGGCCGAGCGTGAAGGCTGGCCGTACCGCTTGCACAGTGAGGTCGAGAGGGACGGCTGGCCGTACCGTCTGCACAGTGAGGTCGAGAAGGACGGCGGGCCGTACCGTCCGCACAGTGAGGCCGAGCGTGAAGGCTGGCCATACCGCCTGCACAGTGAGGCCGAGCGGGACGGCTGGCCGCTGTTGGCCTCTTCCGCGTCGAGTCGCGTTGTAGAACTGTACATCACATTTCCTTTCCCGGCGACGTATGATGCTCAGGAGTACCTTTTACAGTAGAGTGAGGGATCCGTTACCGGCAGAGATCAGTTTCAGACTGAGGCGTCGAGCAGCAGGGCCCCATGTGTTCGTGCTGCGGCGATGGCAAGTGGCGGGGCCGGAGCGTATGTAGGAAAACAATTTGGATCCGTTCCAGGTTCATTCCTCTGCGCAAACTCAAATTACTGAAGAAGGTGACTGGAAATTTTCCGGCTGATAGGCTGCTAAAAGAACCAAACTTCATCATCCGGAGAAAAAAACACACCAACGCCGAACACCTTGGCGATCGTGAGAGTGGAAATTTCCCGGCTGATAGGTTTCTAAAAGAGCCAAAACTTCGTCAGTCAGAGAAGAATGCATACCAATGCTGTTCACCGTAGTGATCGTGAGTGTAACTGTAACGACTACGACGATGTCAGCAACGCGACTAGTATGCACTAGTCGCGTTAACGCAGCAGTCACTGCCCAGCGACTGCTGAAGTGTCCAGTCATCACCAGGCCTTAATCCACCCTACGGGTCGCATCGTTCCATCTCATCCGGGGGGATTTAAACGTTTCCCCGCAACTTGCGCACCGTGCGTTGGAGGAAGGTGAAACCTACAACGTAGTAAGAGACTGATGAGTAAACCTCGAAACTGGTACTATTTTTGGAAACGGCCAAAAATCCAAACAGAAAATATTAGCAAAATTCCGAAAAAGTGGAGGTTTTGTCATTACCTTATACCTATATAACTATTAAATATTTCAAAACAAATAGTACCCTGAACGGTAGTAAATAGGAAATCAGATAAATTTTGTCCAGCAAATTTTCCTCCCACATGAATCGTTTGGCGATTAGCATCAAAGATATAGCACCTAAGTTTACGGTGCAGGTTTTCACAGAACCCAGACCTACGGTGGTATTTTTTCCAGCGACTCAGTTTGCCTGCTGTCAACTCGCAAAGCATTGCGCCTGTCTCTTACGAAGGTGATATGGTCCGAACTTTTACCGGAGAGGCGCCGTTGGACCCCCAAACAGTTTAATTTGTATACGCCGCGATGGCGGAAGACCGAAGTTATATCCGTGTGGAGGGATATCGAGGGAAGAAGCTGGGCGAATTTAGTTCTAAACTGATCATATATATATATATATATATATATATATATATATATATATATATATATATCGACGTGGCCGAGACGACATCTTGGCGTGCGACCCATACCCCAACGTCTGGGTAATTGACTACTCGTTACACGCACCCCACCATGCAGCACGTGCGGTCGGGTATCTTGGCAATGCCGACCTGTTTTGTCGCTGAACGCACACGCGCTGCCGGTAAGGTCCAATACAGTTCCAGCCGGCAATGACGGCTTATGGCTTCACGTCACACACACTCAAAGTGTCTCTCGCCGTTGCGTTATCTTGCCACTCACCATGGAAGGTCGGAAGCGGCGATCGTGGTGAACTTTTGGTACGCAGACTCACCAAACATGCATCGAAGAAAGTTAAAATTTGTTTACGCCCAGGGGTGTACTGTTTGGAAAGTGTTTTACATAGAGCGCTCCATACCAAAGATGCACAAAGCTACAGCCTTGGTCACTTCAATATTTCATGCATAGCAAAGTATTCAAAATATGAAAGTTTGTAACATCGTATATCTAGCAAATTCGTTGATATGTAGAAACAAAATGCTTATTTTTGCTATGCTAAATGCTATTTTTGGGAGAAGCCTGTAATAAACAAGGCTTTTGCGTGTCTCCAAAAAGGCTGAAGAATAAGAAGAAAGCATGATGCACCTATGTGGGGCGTAAAAAGACACTTCAGGCCAAATTTGACCATTCCAAGAAGAGCAGGAAATGAAGACAAAAATCGCCTTTTTTAATGACCGAACTCTCGTTTCTTTTCTGCATGTATAAGTACGTGTCTTGGCTGAAGTACACCAGAAATGTGTCTGACATGCATATATGGTCTGCAGCTATCACATTAAAGTCAAACAAGGTCGACCTAGGTCAAGATATTGACGCCTATACGTTGGGCGTTTCTGTGTCTGTAGTATCAGCTGCCACATTACCACTGATCGGACACGGTGTAGCATAAAAGTATGTAACATTGGACCATGTGATATCCCTCTACGTCATGGAACCCGTGCTCCGAAGCAATTTTCAGATAAGTCACTCAGATGCCGAGCGGCGACATAGGCGCACTGCAAAAGCCTAATATTTGGTGGGAAGTTATTTTCGCGATGTCAAGGGCCTTTATTTTCACAAGAGGATTTGGAAGAGGACTTGGAAAAAGCAAACTGTATAGAAAGAAGGCATGGATGTAGCGTTTAGCACTTGTTGCCATAAAGAGTGTGTTCGCATTGAAAACTAACGTAATATTTCGAAAGGTCAAATCGAAATGTCGTTTACCCTGCAGCTGCTGACCCAGGCCCACTCAGCTGCTGACCATGGGGTCACGCTGTTACTGGTCCTCGGGACACATGTTCGATCTTGGGCCTGATTTGTGCCAAGCCTGGGGTCAAGTTGTTTCTGGTCCCGGGGACACCTTATGGTTGCATCTGAGGTCACGCTGCCGCTGACTTCATCGGAGCCGTACAGGGGTGTGTTCATTTGGGTTGTGTCGTCATTCGGAGACGCGGCTGTGTGGGCGACAAAAGTTGTTTTGACTTTCCGTGTTCGGTTTGCTATGACGTTCTCTAGCTCTGCGACTGCTGACTTAATGTTTGGGCTGAGGCAGGGCTTAAACCAGACAGCGCCGAGTCTGGCTACCCAGAATCATTGTTGCTAGAAAAGCTCGGAGCTTAGCGAATAACATTCATTGCTAACAAACTCTGCAAGGCCAATATACTTTTGTAATAGAATGCATAAGACCCGTAAACCTGGTATTGCAAAAACGTTTACAAAAGCATCAGGGGAAAAATATGAGACACACATTGGGCTTCTTGTAATTCCTTCAAGCATCTTTAGAAACGTCCGAATCTTAATAAGACAGTGTTAATGAGACGCTTCACAGAGACATTGCCAAAACTACGGAATGGTTTTGTCCTTTGTGACAAGAACACATTTGTGAGTCCGTAATAACATTTGTACTCAGTAAACAGTACCTGGTGATCAAGTTGTTTTGGAGTACACGTGAGCGTATGAAGTTGGTGTTATAAAAGCCCAAATATTCCGGCATGACTTGATACGCCATCGCCATTGGGATCAATGATTGGCGAGTATAAAAAGGTGTCAGCTATAAAAATAAGCGTAGGGTTGATGGTACGTGGAAGCGTGCATTCAGATATGAGGGTCTTTTGATTGAGAAACGTTTAAAACACAAACGTTCGGATAGTGTTTAAACACACTCACAAACTAATTTAAGGGCCAAAAAAGAAACACACACAGGCTAATGTAAGGACCATGAAAATGAAAAAGAATGTTAACCGGCAAAAAGGCTGCCGCGATTTTAAAGCAAACTCCCATATGGGCTGATGTGAACTTCCCGCATTCTTTATTAATGTCAGCCTTTTCCTTGATTTCTATCGATTCTCGGGCGACTCATCTAGGCCACTGCGTATACGTTTTTCCTGGCCTTTTTTATCTATGTCTTTCGTTCTTCTCATTGATTTTCTTGGTCCTTGCATTGGTCCTGGTCTGCGTGTGTGTATGTTCTTTTAATCACTACATGAGCGTTTGTCTTTTGAATGTTTCTCTCTTCAAAATACCTTCAGATTTATACGCACATTAACACCGACAGCAACAGTACCATCAAACACGCACTTATTTTCATAACCGGCGCCTTTTTATGTTTGCCAGTCACTGATACCGCTGAGAAGGCAGTCAAATCGTGCGGGAATATTTGTGCTTTTCATAGCATCAAACCCAGATGCCCACACATGCCTCGAAACAGCTTAATCAAGAATACCGTTAACTTCTTAGCATAAACATTTTTCAGCACATCCCGACATCCGTGGCACTGTTTGCCACTGGTGTTTAGCATCAAACAACGACACTTGTAGGACCACAGTCGGTGAATCAGAACGAGTGCGATTGCCAAATTTTACGCCTTACAATGTAGCGGGAACAATGCCCTTCGGCTCGCCACTGCTTTTGGTCTACATGTTTAGGTTTTCTGCGCGGTAATGCATCTGATAATGACTCATCTTAGCCCTTCGCGACACGGCCGAGGAACACGCACGAGGCCTACTTTTACGCCCATCAGCACCCTCCTTACCGATTAAGAAGTAAAAAAAATGTGCTTGCGCCAGGGCTTTGTGAAACACAACGCACATGTGCCACGACCACGCACATCCTGAAATGGCAGCATAGCTGAGAAATCACCTGACTAACTGCCTTGCTCGTCCGCTCATTAGCGGGCGACCTCGACGGTCGCCCCAGCGCCCGGCCGGCCAGCTGCACTAATTCGTCGTGCGCCGGTGCAGCGGCGTCGGTTTGCGGTGCGGCCGGTCCCAGCGGTGCGTCGGCCGGTCAATGTTTGGACAGTTTCTGGGCCGACGAAGGTCGGACGGGCTCGATATTCGGCCGTCGGCCGGCCGGCGGGCCGTGCCCTGTCGGCCGCGGCGCCTGTCGGGGCGCGGCACGCGCGGCAGAGCCCGACCAGGCGACCGCGCAGGTCCTGACAACGGCTTCCCGCCGCTGCCGGCCAGCCAGCTACGCCGTCGGCCGGCCGCTCACGCTGCAGTGTGGCACGGGAATAACAGCGGGCTGCGTCACGGCAGTCATGCTGCGTCACGTCAGAACTCACCTGCATCACAGTTGGAGCCGGGGACATAGTTCATTTTCAGTCACATAGTTCATCAGTTCATTCATTTCTTTCCATGCAACATCAGAGGGCCTTTGCCAGATTTATCTGGAGCTGCTAGCCCACCACGAAGCTTGCTGCATCGCTGGCTGCAACGTATTAGCCCTATTCCCGGCAGGGGGGGGGGGGAATCCGCCCCCCCTCGGGTTTTTTGCTTGCCAATTCCAGGCTTTTTAACGCAGACTCACGAAACTTGGTGACTTTTCCTAGCTATTCCTTTTACGCGCTGTGACAAAATTTCGAAATTCTATTTTGCTCAGGGGCGGAGCCAGGCAACGTTTTTGGGAGGCACCTCAGGTCATTTTTGGCCATGTTGAGGGTAAAAGGAAAATGTCTGCCAAAAACAGCGTTTTTAAGATAGAACTTAAAACTTTATATGAATGTATAGCTAAATAGTTGGGCAATGTGCATATGTAATTTTGTTTATCTGAGGTCACTTTACAAGGTCAGGTCAAGGTCAAAAGTCAAAATTTGTTTTTTTGCAATAATTTCGGCGCCGTTTTTTCAAATGCCAAACCCGGAATTTTTTATCACGTAGAAAGGTACCCTCTACTTGTGTACCAAGTTTCAGCTTGATATCAGGTCGGGTCACGGAGCTATGACCTAAAATGTCAGTGCGCGTACCCTATATCGCAAAAGCCAAAAAATGATTTTTTTTGGAATAGAGTGAATTCAATCGATTAAAAACGCTTAAAGATAATATTAAATGCACACGACATCATTCCAGGTAACCCCAAGGTCACTGTAGGTCATTTAAGGTCAAAGGTCACAAGTTGATCTGAAGAACGTGTGACCATGACAGTTCCCCCTTTTTTATGTCCCTGGTACCGCCTATGCTAACATTATACAAGCGTTGTAATGCGATTTGTACTTCTTTAGCATAACATGACTAGCAGAAGCTAAAAAAGTGTTTTGGCCTCTTTTGTTCATTCCGTTATTGGAAAACTAATCCCCCTATTTTTGAAACCCTATGAACGCCCATGAATTTTCTCAAAATTTCAAATTTGCATGCCCATGGTAAAAGCCCTATCCATAATCTCTCGATTCATGCCAGTTTCATCGAAATCGGTCCATAAACAACGGAGTTATAAGAAGTCCAAAAGTACCCCCCATTTTGACATTTTTGCCCCCCTGTATCCACAAATTTTAAAATTTTGAAAATTTCTTTTGATAAAAATGTAGTTCACGTCACGGCAAATCGATTGCCGTTTGTTGCGATGAAATCGGATAACTAGTTCTCGAGATCTCAGGGGGGGCGGGGCCGAATCCGCCCTCCCTGCCGGGAATCGGCCATACCGTCTAGCCCTCCGGGAATAGGGTTAGACTACATTTAGTCTTGTTCCAGTCTTAATCGCTTTCGCATATGTAGATCAAATTCGATAGACCCTGGTCGCCATGACATGAGTTAGGAGACTGCACCACGGGAAGGGATAGGCCAACGGCCACTGCCCCGGAACAATGAAGTCAGTTGCGGAAGATTCCCTTTCACCGATGACGAACAATGAGCAGTGGCGCCATCGGAAGTGAGACGACCGGGCACGCGTCGCCCGGCAGCCAGTCAGAGCGGGGCTGGCCCGGAGGGTGCCGCCACCGCAGCCTGGCTCAACCGGCCCGCCAGGCACTCGGCGGTCCGGACTCGGGCCAGGGGACTCGGATATTGGACTTGGCATTCGTGACTTAACTCGGGGTTTGGAAGACGGGTGTGGAAGGCCGGGGCTGGGAACTCAAGGCTTTCGTCCTGTGACTCGGAACTTGGGGTTCATGACTGTCTTGACTCTGGGCACCTTGAACGAAGGCTTGCGCGCTGACCATTGGTGGGGACTATTGGCGGAGGCCAGCTGCCAGCTGCCAGCTGCCGGTAATAGGCGTAGATGAGTGTGTTTATTCGCGTCGGCGGTGGGAAGTTCGTGCGCTGTCGCCAACCTGACTAAGCTAGTAGGCAGCGGCGACAATTTGTTCCTCGATGGCCCACCAATCAATACACCGACCTCTGGCCTTCGCGGGGGCGCCGCGCGGCTGTATGTATTCCGGTCAGCCCTAGTACCTGGACGGATCCGGCTTCGGACACCGTGAGAGCTACTGTGTTGTCCATTGGCACGCGATTCTGGCTGATGCAGTCGTGCTACGGTCGTCGCTTTGAAGTGAAAACTTATCCATACCATTAAGCACAAACGACTTACCTGCCCCTTGCGACACCTTGATGATCATTAAGATATGACTTACGGGTGTTTTTTCATTTGCTGCCAACCTTCTTGTCGTGAGTCTGTCCGTACGGCTATGACATCCGTATGGCTGTGACGTAGTCACGTATCTCGATGTCATATCCTGCCATTGTACATGGACGACTGTTATTGAAGTAGGCTGTTGGCAAACCTTCGAATGATGCAGCACAGGGACGTTAATGTACACATATTACATAAGTGCAGCAGTCCGAAAGGTCAAAACAAACTTTTCATCATTTTCTAACGCAGCATTACTACTTGCTGATCGTGCTGGCATGGGGCAGCGCATCATTTCTACATCAGTCATGTTTCCAAAAATATACTTAGCTTACACCAATCAGCTGCCTGCAGCTAGCAGTCCAGTTTCATCTTTGCACCTGAAAAATTTACGGTTGTTCAGACGCTTGTACGTCCTTCCTGTCGGATGCACCTTTGGTCTGTTTAGATAAATTTCGTCTTTGCCATCGCTGGTGTTACAGGAACATACTGTGTGTAATACTATATATTACATACCATCTAATATAATGCATAATAGTGCTCCTTTCGTTAAACATTGAAGCGTGCGTAAAATGTAAGATTGGGCTTTAAAAGTGAGCGGCCACAAGCTCTCCGTTTTTTTTCTATTCGGAGAACGAGCCTCCCTAACGTCGTTATCTTTTTTAAATGCACTTAAATTGTGCGTCATAGCCATGCAAAGATACGGTCTGGATGGTCTGGGAATGACTCATATGTCCCGTAAACGAACTTCGTTTTTTTTCTTCTCAGAGCGCGTTGCTGTGAAAATCCTGAACAAGGCGAAGCTGGATCAAAAGACTCAAAGGATGTTAGCTCGCGAAATAGCCAACATGGACAGGGTTCACCACCCAAACATCATTAGGTAAGTAGCATACCCTGCGGACCAGTGTTTGGCAATGGTTAGCTCTTTATCAGGGTTTTAAGGGGACTGAGCGAAGTGGCAGGTCCCTTGTAATCTGGAATGATATGTTTATAAATGATGCTAAAAAGAGCTTAAAATCCGCTTATGGCATGTCTACCCAGTCACTGAAATTATAGACAAATATATTGATCACGATGTGCATGTTGAGCAATAATCCAACATATTTGAAGGTAGCAGATAGAGAGAGAGAGAGAGAGAGAGAGAGAGAGAGAGAGAGAGAGAGAGAGAGAGAGAGAGAGAGAGAGAGAGAGAGAGAGAGAGAGAGAGAGAGAGAGAGAGATGGAGAGAGAGAGGGAGAGAGAGAGAAAGAAAGAGAAAGAGAGAGAGGGAGAGAGGGAGAGAGAGAACGAGAGAGAGAAAGAGAGATGGAGAGAGAGGGAGAGAGAGAAGGAGAGAGAAAGAGAAAGAGGGGGGAGAGAGGGAGAGAGAGAGAACGGAAGAGGGAGATTCCTTGCCTCGGGGCGACCAGTGGCCGAGACCGCAATTCGCGCAGCAGGTCGCTCTGGTTCCGTCTCCATGCATCGCTGCAGGCTAGCCAGCGAAAAGCGATTCAGCGGTCAGCGACTCCACTCCGCAACCGCGAGCCGCCGAGCGAACTGCAGAGTGGTGCTCGGCGTAAAATATGGCCAGAACGGGCGCTTTAAGTCGGCCAGAGCGCACTGGGCATTCTAATCTCGGACAGAAACAAGGAATGTTTGTAAAACTGGGTTTCTACGTGAGCCAATCGACTCTTTCTGGAATACCACTCACCTGGCCACATTTCGAGACGACCTGCATTCATTCTGCAATTCAGATTTGACGGGACTGGATATGTGAGACCTTCGCTGCATTGACTTATCACCGTCCTTGGCAATAAAGGTCATCAAACCATGCCGAAGGTGTCACGTAACTGTGCTGACGTCTTGTGTGTATGAAGCGTCACGCTGCCTCGGTGTTTCGCGGAGTGGCAGTGTTGCGCGGCCACAGTGCTGTGCGGACGGCCCCCGGCCTTTCCTCTGCGGCGCCGGCCACCCATGTCGTATCACACAGCGGGCAGTGTAACACATAGGCGCGGGGATGGGCTGCGAGGCCGGCTAGCATCACCACATCAGTAATCACCTTGCACTCAGGAGAATGGATGTGTTCATTTGTCTCATTGCCTTCAAACCTCCTCGCAGAGGTACCTTCATTCCCAAGGCAGACGTCAGCGGGTCGGAACTTGAGGGTCCCCCCGCGAGGTAAGCCGCTTGCGTGTTCGCCTACTTGCCCACACTCCCACGTGCGCCGGGTTCCGGCGGTGTTCGGCGGACCTTACCAGCTGTGCAGTCCGTGCGGGCGATAGCGCTGCCGTTTCCGCCGCCTCCACCGACATCTCATCACCATATAGAGTGTCACAGAAGGCCGCCGGCCTGAGCTGTTTCCGAGCTTCCGGGGAACCGGCGTGATTGGTCCGGTAGTTAAATAACGTAAAGGCTCGAACGACTAAAACCGAACCGAATGAGATGGAAATGCTGGGACACCTCAGGTGAAATTCACCAGAACCCCGGGGGCGATCGTCAATGGGAGTCTGAAGTTCGCACTGTTTTCTTTTTTGTTATTTATCTGCATTCACGGATTAATATAGGTTTTACCCTTGTCTTGTATTGCTGTTCCGCATAACAACCAATTTTGTTAACATTTCATGTGCCTTAAACTTCCACATTTCTATCGTGTTCACATGAGTTGCTGTGAGAATCAGGTCATAAGGGTTCCTTCGGTGCTTTTAAACGGTGATCATCACAAGAATCTGTCAATCACAGTCGGTGTCCTGGGCATTGTGTTATAGACACGAGACATTGTGTTATGAGGCGAGACATTGTGTTATGAGGCGAGACATTGTGGTATAAGGGGAGACATCGTGTTATAAGGCGAGTCTTGTTGCCAGTCGGGAAAAGTCTCGGCCACGTCCGTGTGGACACTGCGGTCTCACAGAAAGCGTACGGTTCACGACAATGTGGGTCATGCTATTAAGAGAAAATTGGTAATATTCAGCTCTGACATGTTTTTTTAACGTGTGCTGAAGTTTCTACAGTTCATGCCAGCTTTCCTCTCGCTTTCTTTGTGTTAATTTTATGGCGATAATAAAAAACGACGACAACGTGCCGCCATTTGGTCTTCAGTTGAACGTCACTTCAGTCGTAAGTAGTCTAGAAAGACTGTTTTTATTGAGCAATGCATAAGGTTCACATCGATTATTGGCCTGCGGTCGAGATCGAAGGCTCATAGGAAACATCGACCTCAGAAAGCACCGGTCAAGGGGAATACTGTTGTAGAAAGTTAGCAATCTTCGGATGAATTATTCAAGAACGTTGAAATAACTGACATTACGCACAAACACGAACGTTCCTATGGGCCTAGGTTTCTGCTCCCTACAACATATACAACGTGTGCGCTCAAACATGCTACACCTGCGATAACGATTTTACATTGTGGGTTGTCGAGCTGTTCAAGCTGTTCACAGATACCGGAACAAACGCATTCATTGTTCTCTTTATGTAGTTATTTTTACATTTCCTTTTTATTGCTTACCATTCATGATGAAGTTAACAGTGGGCTGACAAACTGCATACGACAATCAAAAACAAATATCACGACCCGCCATATTTTCTACTAAGACAAGACAAGATGGTTTGTTTATCAGCTTCGGTTGATCGATAGCTGCGGTAGCATGACGTTTTAGGAGCGAGAGAAACACCTTTTTACATTTATAATATAGCACTGTGACACATAACGTAACATACAACAACATGCAACGCATGACACAAAAATATTTAGCAATCCCGTGTAGCTAGAAGCTTTCGGGGACTCATTTCTCAAACATTCCATATCTGCGTGTCCATGAGGGGTTAGCTTTTGGTAAAGTCCGTCCTGACGAGGGAAACTGGATGCCCGTCCAGCCCAGTGCAGACTCTCCAAGACCGATAACCTTTCGTGGTGCAGCGACTCTTTGCTAGAGCTTCACCATGAATGACGCGTTACCGATGTTGCACATTGTCCATAATTACACATGCATTCCTAGCTCTCCGTGAATACGTCCCTGATTATACACGACCTTGCCTTCACTGGCAAGCTTGTTGATATTCCCCCGTCATGGTGCACTAGGAACGAACAGTGGGTATCCACAGCTCTGCTAGTGTGAAGGTAACACTGCGAACCGAATAAATGAAGAAGCAGAAATCGCAGCGGCGAAACAAAGTAATTGCAACAAATTCTTCATGTCAGAACTGGTCTAATCGTAGGCGTAATTAAGCCTTTCGCTGAGTCTATCGCTCACCCGAACTGCCCAATCATCCAAAACAGACCGGGAAATTAGCACGCCCGCGCCCACCTCCGTGTGGTACCAGCCAAAGTTCGACACCGTTTCCTGAACTGGCGAAAACACGGAACAATTTTACCCAGCGCTGGCCTGGGACGGCTGCCCGTTCGCCCGGCTAGCCCCATCAGCTCCGCCCAGGAAACGGGGAACTCCCTGACGTCACCGACACAGGAAGCCGGCAGCTCCGTGACGCCGCTGTGGCGGGAAGCCGGCAGCTCCGTGACGCCGCTGTGGTGGAAAGCCGGCAGCTGTGTGACGCCGCTGTGGCGCGAAGCCGGCAGTTCCGTGACGCCATTGTGACGGAAAGCCGGCAGCTCCGTTACGCCGCTGTGGCGGGAAGCCGGCAGCTCCGTGACGTCGCTGTGGCGGAAAGCCAGCAGCTCCGTGACGCCGCTGTGGCGGAAAGCCGGCAGCTGCGTGTGACGCCGCTGCCGGCCGAGTCGCCGGCGGGTGAAGAGGAGGGGCCAGGTGGCGTGTCAGGAGCGTTGCGTTTTCAGTCGAGTGGTGCTGGTGGTGGCCGGCGTCGCTGGCCGTGTTTCGGGTCGCGGACCTGCCCAGCGCAGCCAAGGTCGCATCGATTCGTGCCGGTAGCCGCCGTCCGCTCGTGATGTGTTTGTGTGCGTTTGGTAGTCGGCCGCAACGGCCGATACGACTTTGCGAGGTTACCGTGTTCAGCTGTGCCGTATTTACTCGTCAATTTAAGGTGCGAGTCGCTTTGGGAAGCAGTCGCCAGTTGGCCGATAACGGCTAGTCACTGGGTGCGTCACGTTTCATGTTTTGGGAGTCATCGTAGCTATCAAAGGTTGGGCTGCCACGATGGTTCGACCTCATCGGAAAACCTCAGGTATCGAGTGCTGAAAATGCAGTGTCGAGGGCACCATACGAAATGTGATGACAAGTCACTTAGACTAAACTGAAGATTGCTTCAGTTAGGTGCACGGAAAAGCGCCTAGCAATAGCGAAAATTTTATCATTGGAGTGTTGTACTCGACAAGGCAATGTAGAACGTCAGTGGACGGACAGTATCATGTGGAAGCAGTGCTTTCTTGGACACTCAAGCCAGTTTTTATAGATAATGTACGTGCGGAGTGCTGCTGATCGGCACTTCACACGCTGCCTACCAGGTGTGTTGAGCGCGCCAGTTCCGTGCTCATCGCCTGTCCTTCGCTGTCGCGGCTGTCCGACCCACGGCGACTGCCGCTCTGCTTCAGGCTGTACGAGGTGCTGGAGACGCTGTCGAAGATTCATCTTGTGATGGAGTACGCGCCGGGCGGAGAGCTCTTCCACAAGATCACCACCGAGGGGCGCCTGTCGGAGCGGCGGGCGCGCCCCCTGGTGGCACAGCTGGTCTCGGCAGTGCAGCACATGGTGAGAGGCAAACTGCTGCAGTGAACTTGACCTTTGACCGTTTTGCCGGCTTTGCAGTATCTGCCGCCGGCTGTTGGGATGGTCACTAAACGCCAGTGGCAGTACGACGCATTCAGGACAGCGGTGGCAAACGACATTTTCGAGTCCTCCTCCTCCTCGCATCGTCGCATCTCTTTCCTAATGTCGAATCTTCCCGAGCTAAGGGTGCCGCCACCGCTACAAGTGCTCGCAGACAGCAGACCGAAGTAGGATGAACGGACTTGTCGTCGGTCCCGCCGCCCGTTGCGGTCCTCAGGCCAACGAGCGGCTGATGCTCTGTGTCAGCAAGGCGGGATGGGAAGACCACCCCACGCCACCCAGCCCTGCGACTACGAAACCACAGTCGCCACCGACGATGATTAACTTGCCGTGGGTTGTTCCTTGTGGCTGTAAGCTTCTCAGACCCGGGGAACATTTCCCCTGCTTTTCTTAAATGGAGCCGTGATCGTACACATTTTATCAAAGCTTCTTGTAAAACTGAAGTCAAATGGCAGTTGCAGTTTGGGTTACCGTGCTTAATAGCATGTTGATACAATGCCTGTAGCCATTAAGTGATGAGCAGAACACCCAAATTCGATTTCCGACTGACAATGATTTTTTTAGTATTTGGAAACACTTGGCTAGCAGGATTATGATTTGCACAATTAGGTACTCAAAACACGCTGGGTTTGGCCACTTTTTCACGCCCACCCTTCAAGACACTCTTGCTAAATTTACCTAAAAACCTGCCATCTTGCTCTTGTCTTCGTGGAAATACGAAATCAGTTTCAAAACTTAAAATTTAATGCAGGTGTTTACTGTCTTCAGTAGAAAGACTGTAGGAGTCATTTTGTGAGGAGACCCATTCCGATCGGAACTTTATGACTCGTGCCGTGGACAAATGCCTCACAAAGGACTTCGAATGCTCAGATGAAATGTTTCTGAACCCTTCTTACAAAGTAATAAGCCGGCTAAAACTTTACCTTCCTTCTCTCAGGCAGGGCACGTTCTCTTTTGCCATGAAAAACCAAGACATCTGTTATATTGCCAAAAAAGTCAGTTTAGGAAATATGGTGTGCCCGGTATTAAGTGGTTTCCGACGGTGACTGGAATCCGTAGTAGCAGTCTGAGCCTGCAATCTGGAGCGAATCAATTAATCTTTCACCTGCCCGAAACCTTTATGTCCTTTATAGTCGCTAATCGATGTGAAGGAGGCCAGAAGCCTTAAAACTGTCCGACTCGAAGGTGTCTGTGATGCTCTGCGATCGTGACGGTTGCCCGATGGTCTCGGAGGTTGTCAGTTCCCATACGCATTGTCCCGACGCGTCTGTCATGTCTGTGTTTGAAAAAATTTCCGTCTCACTTATTCGGCTGTGAGCCAAGGGTTCAGATGAGGGCCAGAAGTTGGAGAACATATTTCTTTGAATGCTATCTTGCAATGAAACGTCCTAAGTTTTGCCTATTTCCTCAAATGCTCGGGGAATGCATCCCTCACGTTCTGCCTCTGGCGCAGCACACGCAGTGGGCGCAGACGCTGCGTGCACGAGGTAACGCAGGTCAGTTTATTTTAGAATAGATCCGTAAGCGTTTGAAGGCATCTTTACCGATCACGTCTTCGTTGTGCGTGGCCTGTGGGAATGCTGTTCTCTGCAGAGGTGCGGTTATGTCGGGCGTTGGCTGCAGGTGGTGCAGCCATTCTGGCGACCTGCCAAACAGAGGAGATCCTGGCCTTCCGCCCCACAGCGCGTTTCCCGGCTAGTCATTGCTCGTTATCTACATGCAAACTACTGCGCATCGTCATCCGTGGCCGGAATGCGCAGTTTCCCTGATTTCAAGTTCAGTCAAATGCACTTGCCATCGCATCTAGGCCGACTCGCGACAGCCAGAGGTCATATATTACTCCAGCACGTATCGCTTAACTCAGGCTATGGATACAGGGTGGCGAGATCCAGAAGGCGTTCCTTAAGAGCCCGATCCATATCCTTAGAACATTTCAGATGATGGCGATCGGTAGTTTCAACTGCGCGCGCTTTCTGTTGAATCTATTTAAATGAACGGACGTACGAGAATTCTTTTTAGGGAATAATCCAGCTCGAGCGTATTGGATTGCGAAGCATTGAAGAGTCAATGTTGAACCGAGGTGATGCACGGACCCCGACCTGGTAGACCCCTGGTCTCTGGCCAAATAGAGGTGCCCGTTCTGAATCTCAAACCTTATTTTTGCATTATATTTTTCGTAGCGCCCTTTCAAGAATATTAGGTTATTAACAAGAATGTTTATCGAGGCTGAGTACCACGTCATAATGATCTTCCAGGGGTCGTCATGTCGGAAATGTACCCTTAAAACTGCTTGTATGGGTATATTCCGTGCGAATGGGGGCCGTGAACGGCTCGAAGACCGGCTGTGGCGGTTGTTTTCGGAGCAGTACACAACCTTAAAGCAGCCGTGTAAGCATTGATAAGTCTGGCCGAAATATAAATACACAGTCCCAGCAGGGACGTAGCCAAGGGGATGGGGCTAAGGAGGGGTTCGCCCCCTCCTCGAGGAAAAATGGAGGCCCGGAAGGGCCTGCATTTTTTCCTTCAGGGACCCTTTCACCCCTTTTGGAGCTTACAGGATTCTCAAATATAGCCCCAGAGGCCATAGCGGGCCCTCCGTATTGCTATACGAGGTCCATAGGAGACCCCTTGAGGTTATAGAGGGTCTCCATGATGCTACAGGAAGCCCCCTTGAAGCTTATGAGGCTCCGTTTCGGAGGATCCTCCTGCCTTGGCTTATTCCTGGCTACGTGTGTGACTCCCAGTTAGATAGTGCAAACGACATTGGTCAGGTCTTGGCAGAAGTCACCACAGTTATCAAGAACATTTACCAACCTGATGCAGTAAGCCCTGTTGTTGACTATACATGTCACTGAATGGAGCTAAGCTTCGTTGCTTTCAGTAACCGATGACAAAACGTTGGACCTTACGTCCAAAAATTACATAGATTGATTAGTTCAACAATCAATTATTGCCCCTATTACTACTTCGCCGAATGCAAGTTTTCAGCTTCCAGTTTCATCTGTCGCGAAGACTTCGCCACAGAGCGGTGCTGTTGTTATGCTCTGGCCTGTTTTTCCGCAGCGCCCCGCCCGCCCTGCGCAGGTGGCGGCCGAGGCGAGTTCCGGCTAACGTAGGCCACCGTTTCGCGCCGACATCCCATTGTTGCGTGACTCTCACGATCACCTCTGTCCGCCGACACATGACGGATGAAAAGGTGATCGGACATAACCACCGTCCCATAGACCGAGGGCTGTGGTCGACCACCTGCGACCCACACGCATCTGTCTGACATCGTCCTTGTTGCAGCACCTCAACAGCATGATCCATCGCGACATCAAGGCGGAGAACGTCTTCTTCTCGCGGCCGGACGTGGTGAAGCTGGGCGACTTCGGCTTCAGCACGCTGGTGGGCGACCCCGAGCAGCACCTGACCACCTTCTGCGGCTCCCCGCCGTACGCGGCGCCCGAGCTCTTCCGCGACGACTTTTACACGGGCGCCGCCGTGGATGCGTGGGCGCTCGGGATCCTCGTCTACTTCATGGTGGCCGGCGCCATGCCGTTCCGCGCCACCACGGTGGCGGCGCTGAAGCGTCAGATCCTGGCGGGCTCGTTCGCGACGCCGGACGGCGTCGGCGACGCGTGCCAGCGCCTGCTGCGCGGCCTGCTGCGTCAGAACCCGGCCGACCGGCTCACGCTGCCGCAGGTGGCCGCCTGCCCGTGGCTGGCCGGCCAGCCGCTGCCGGCGCCGGCGCGGCCCTTCTCGCTGACGGCCGGCGGCCGCGGCGCCGGCGACGACCGGCTCGAGGCGGCGACGCGCGCGCGCCTGCTGAAGCTCGGCCTGGAGGCGGGCACGCTCGAGTCGCACTGGGAGCGCGGCGGCCGCAGCCCCGTCACCGGCGTCTACCGCATCACCATGCACCGGCTGATGCGCGTCGAGGACGGCGAGCTGGCCGAGAGCGGCTCGCCGCCGCGGCTCGAGTCTCGCCCGGCCAGCGCCGCCACCGCCGCTGCCGCCGCCGACGGCGACGCCCTGAAAAATGCCAAATCGAAAACGTGCGCGATACTGTGATAGAACAAGTCGCCGGACGGCACGGCAGTTTCGCGTGCGGTGCCACGTGAGACGCCACGTGCGGCGCGCCCTGCAGCTAGGAGATATTTCTGTTTTTTGAAATGTGGTGCGTTGTACGCGGTACGCCTCGCCCGGTGATCTCACTGGGCTCAAGCGTGCTCGACACAGGGCACTATATTTTTGCGAGAGACATGTGCCGTCACGATGAGTGCAACTGAGACGCTTATCGGCGGTGCTCGGCGTTCGGCGCGACTCCTAATGCCACGTGATCAGCCGTCCTCCACCGTAGTTTGTCACTCATCGCGTCCAGCTTCGACGCTGGACGTGCCGTCCAAGTTTCACTGCGTCTCGCTGGAACATCTGACCACAATGAGCCACGGTGGAGACGCGGCGGCCAGTGATTGACTATCATTGATTCTTCACGTCCGCCGTCCGTTCAGACGTGCACGAAGCGTGGGCGCGTGCAATACATACCTCTGACTATTGCCGGGTGGTGGTCCAGTCTAGCGGCCTCCGCCGGGCCGGGAGCCTGCTGGCCAGGGCTGGCAGCCGGCGCTCTCCTGCGGCGGGTCCTCAGGTGTTCAGCAGACATCTGGCTTCATCGAACCCGGTGCACACTCGCGCCGGCGACGGCCCTGTCAGAGCAGACGGAACAACCAATGGCGGTCACGAGTACTTGGACAGTGACAACTGTCTCTGTCACGTATGTTCCGACTTGGCGCGCACTGAATAGCGGGGATCAATGGCGATTGATTTCTGACGCCCAAAGAGCGTCTGGCGGCGTTGTGTCTGCAGACACAGGGCGCGGCGCTGCGGATGGTGTTGATCTTCACGTTACCGCTACGTCTTCATTCATTTTTCCGCACGCGGCGCTGCACGGCTAAATCTCAATTTACAAAGCGGCAGTTGTTACGCAACAGCTGTAAGCAGATGGCAGACATCACCCAGTGTGAGGTTTCGCACATGAGAGTAATATGAGTATATGCAATCGGATGAAGCAGGGTTCGCGAATAGGTACGAAGCCAAGGAGGGGGCCATGGGGGCCGTACTCCCCCCCCCCCTCCTGAGCCAAGCGGTCCACGTCCCATATTAAGTGAATGGTGGTCATATCAATGATGGAAAAAGAAACATGTGTTTTTCCTGTGCGTTGAGCATGAAATCATCCAGTTAAAATTACTGCTTTTTCGCATGAATTTTGCTGTATGCCAGCTGACATTTGGCCCATCACTGAGGCAAATCCTGACGACGTGCTTACTGATGAATAGAAGAATTATGCAACGGCATTTCCAAGGAGAGTGGGGCTTTGAATTGCCATTTTTAGGAAAAAAACATGCCGTGCCACGTTCATTTATGTTGGAGAAGTGAACAGACGTTTCCTAGATTCATTCTAAACCCCGATGGAATAACATCACTGCGTCATCTGCAGAACTGAATCCGAGCCTCCTTCACACTGCTGTCCAAACTTCAATATGAGCACCAAACAAGCATTTAACTATTTCTTACCTTTACAGCATGGTTTAATTGTGTATCGAGTACTACTCAAATATACTCAATATACTCGATATACTTAAGTCAAATGTTTGTTTATTCGTACGAGGCCTAATATGCCGGTACTTATCACAAGGAATACTGGTGACCTGATCTAAGGTTAGAACTTAACATTTAACTTAAGAACACATCAAGGCCATTTTCGGCGACCTTCGGTAGCCTCTGCTGGTGACCAGGTGACAGGATTCATTCCCTTCATGTCACTATATACGCACAAGTCCACTTTGGCATCACACGAACTGGGCACTCAAGCTGATATTTTCCTCTCTCCTGACCTGACCTGACCTGATATTGACTTCCAACTATACAGACATTTACGAGACATGGTGATAAGCCATACAGTGAGCAGTTTTTGTTTCCAATAAACATTCTTGAACTCAAGAGATGGAAATATATCTTTTTTAGTTTTGGCCTTGACGGCCTGATGACCTGATCTCATGTCGTCCAAGCTATTGTTGCATTTTTTCGTACATATACCTACGTGCTCACGTAAAATGTTTCTGTTTATCCCAAAAACTTGATTTTTGCTGGTGGCTGAAAGTTTGCCTTGTTTTTCGCCTGTTTACGAATCGCTGACCTGACTCTGACTTGACTTAGCTCATCGACCTTTGGAGCTAGACTTAAAAAAGGCTGAACACCAAACGATGCGCCATTGGATTATAGGAATGCAGACTGAATTTCATTGTCATGGCTTTATTCGTTCTCGAGTTATCTTTAAGAAACCACGGGGGGAAATTGATTCCCAGCACTTTACAGGCCAATCATGTGATATTGTTGTTATTTTGGTAAAGGTCATCCACAGTGACTTGAAACCTCATATGGTCAAAAACACGGCGACAGCACTGCAAAAATGTTGGATGTTGGTTGGGTTTGGAGAGATTGGTGCTCTGGTCTTCAGCTTTAAAAGCCCACAAATTTTCGGGCTCATTTGCTTTTTAACGACACACTCGGTACTCATCCAGGAATATCAAAGGAGCATACACCCTTCTGTTTTCGTTCGGTAGCTATATGTAAAAAACCGGAGGGGAGGGGGAGGGGGGCAATTTCGCTCTCTCCACTGCGCTTGTTAAAGACATCTTCGTGTCAGGAGGAAGTGCGGTCTCGCTAAAGATATCGCCACAGTTGGAGGCCAAGCTACAAAGCTATACGTCTGCGCTGATGATGTGCCCTGTGGACTTTTGTCTGGCCCAGAGGGCGTGCCTGAGTTCCCTGTTAGGCATATTACGACGCACGCTTTTGTTATGAGCGAATGAGTGGATGGCTGCTCTGAACCGTCGGAAATACGCAGGGCATCAGCCGAGTTAGTTATGTGACGTGTGAATGAACAGGGAACGGTAGGTATTACCTGTGCCAGGTAGGTATTATCTTACAGGCTTAACCCGCGCCCGACCGAGTGTCGGCGACGATCACACCCGACTGGGCGGAGGGCGACTGGCCGCCCCCTCTAACTCACGAACGGTTGGTCACGCGATAAAAATAAGCACATCGTTGAAAAGCTCGTGACAAGTAGAGCTGGAAACTGGTCTCATTTTAGTTTTGGATAATATGTAAGCAATTTACGCTGTATACATGTTTTTTCATAGCAGATTGCATGAGACCTAGTAACGGCCTGAATCTCAAGGGCCGTGACGCATAACGCATAGGTAAAGGCACCAAAACACAGGTAAAGGTTCGTAGATACCGATACACGTCTAATTTCCCAGATTTGTTCAAAACATACGCCGAAACGTTGAGTTAAAGACACGGCAGTTTTCGCGCCTGCTGTCGGCGTGCGCCGCAGCCCTACGCAGTAAGAAATTCACGGAAACTAATTATAGCGTTCCTTTATTTTCGCGACATAAGCCTATCCATGTAGATTTATTGATCTTAGTGGTTCTTATGATGGCTTCTCATGTTTAAATTTCGGAAAAATCCATCACTTACCAATCAGCACAACTGGTGGAGCTTTATTCGCCAGAGCCTGTTTATTTCCGAAATATGCAATTTCTTCAAACTTTTTGAGGCTCTTGGTATTACGTACGTTTGTGGAAGCCAGTTCTGCCATTTTCTACCCATCCTGAGTAATTCATCGCTGATTTTGACGGTGATACATTTTGGCTCACAACAGTTATTCGCGAGCTGACCTCAGGTCAATGGCTGGAATCCATTGCTACTTTGCCCATTGACGGTAACCAGATGTCTGCATCAACCCACTCCAAATATGTTATGAAAACTCCGCCTTTTTCCGAAAAAACGACGACATGCCTTAAAAATGCCCTTAACCTTGGGTTAATGACCGAGGAAATTCCGAAAAATTTGAGGCAACAGATTTGTTGCATCTATGAAAATCATTAATCCCTGAAAGAATTATTGCGATTTTGCGAAAAAGTTACAGGGCGCTACACTTTTTTGGACATAGGTCCGTTCGACTTGACCTAGATCAGACACCTGACTTGACCTGAAGTGAAAACTTTGCCACAAGGTGTGAAAATGATCAAGCAAAAGGTACACGAAGTTTCGTCGCTCTGTGTTTGTTCGTTCTCTCGCAATGTTAGAAAAACCTCGGGGGGGGGGGCTGTCAACCGTCCCCCTAGTCGGGGGAGTTAAGCCATTACCTACTCTTCCTCAACGGCATCGCAAAATTGCGTGCAACTTATACCCAAAACACACGTCTGTGTGAGAAACATTTGCTCTGAACGATGTTGTGATTCTAATTCCTGTCTGATTAGCTGGACATGATTTTAAGCCCCATACAAACTTTTGTATCAAAGTTTTCCAAGAACGAACTTTTGTCCTATGCGAACGTCTGCTAGACGAACTTGTCCTAGGCCCACGTTTGTCGTAGCCGAACTTTGCACTCAACAAACTTTTGCCCTGGATAAAATTTAGTCCCAAACGAACTTCTGTACGACGAACTTTAATCCCAAACGAACTTTTTTCTGGAGAACGTTTTGCACTAGAAGAACCATTGCATGACGAACTTTTGTCCCAGACGAACTTTTGCCTAGACGAACTTGTACACAACAGTCTTCCGCATAGCGAACTTTTGTCCGGGGAACTTCTGCCCAGCGAACTTCTGTGCTACGAACTTTTGCCCTTAATCCCATTTAGTGATGCACACAGTACCTACACAATGGCTCCCTGGAGGAAGCACATCGCATCGCGCGTACAAGTAGTTTTTGAACTTTGACTGAATCTGGTTTTGTTTCGGACATTTTGCCCACAACTCAGCCTTTAGCTGAAAATCTTCTCCAGAAAACTTATTCAGCAAATAACTTCTTTAATCGCTCGTGAACTGAGGCCAGAAATAGAATCGGCTATGATACGGCATAAATATACTATGACAGTAAAGAAATGCTCGTAAGTGATGTTCAAACCTTAATGCATTTGCTTTTGATCAAGAAAGCCGGTCATTTTCGCATTTATTACTACGTCTACTACATCTTTGAGACCGATACACGCTTCGATCTTTCTCTGTTAGCGATTCAAGCTACGCCGTACCGTGCATTGCTTGAACACATGGTCAACAGGAAGAAAACGGGCACGGTACGTTCCCTTCAGCAAGTGAACTGTATTCAGAACTGGTGTCAGCTGGGGAACGAGATTTGTTTGCTTTATCTCAGCTCCACTCCTAGGCAGTGGAGACCGTCTGGCGGGATGGCCGCACCTTGCAGGAGGCCGGCCGGGACCCAAGTTACAATGCCAGTGCCCGCCGACCGATCTCCGCAATGGCGATGCGGGCTGCGCACCGGGCGGAGGAGACTGCGACATACGTGTACGTTTGTGCCCATGTCTGTTAAAACCAGTCAGGGCCAACTCGTCCGGGCTACTGGCACAGGAAAAAAACATTGTTCGGGATATCAGTGACCAAACCTGCACGTGCGCGAGTCGTTCAGGAAAAAATGAATTTAGCTCGCTTGGTTGACCACAGGCGGGTGAAGGCTGGTGGAGACACTGCCATCTACCGAGTGAGCCCTTAACTTATGACTCGTTTTTGCGAGCTTTACGTTGATGATAATGTGCGTAATTATTTCGTGAGACAGAAATAGCAAAATCGTTAGGCCCCGAATAAGCGTTCCACCAAGGGTTCATAGAATGTGCTGTTTTTTTTTTCATTTCTGGTTGGTGGGTCTTCGGGCAATCAGGGCATTATTTGCAGGAGTCTGTAGTTCATAAATGAATCGCATGTCAGCTGTCCCAGTGTGGGAGAAAATAAAGAAGAAACCAAGTGAAACCAGGTGCATTTGTCCTTTCCATAATTTTAAGTCATATGATCCACGCAAAAGCGGCCTGCCATTCGTTTCCTGGCTCTACCCTCCTTCTGTCGAGGGACACTTGAGAAGGTTACCGTCAGTGCCTTATCTACGAGACTTCCTGACTGCCTCCGGACGTGATGCGGTCAGGAGGCCTGAGGCAGCGTCTGCGGCTCCAGTTATCGCGGGAGAACCTGCCGCCGCCGGGACACAAAACGCCGGCGGCTGCCCACGTTTCGCCGAGGTGCGCACGTCTCACGTCATTGCGGGCTCACGGGCGAGACGGCCAACCTCGGGCGTCGGCGCGACTTCTACGCGATGGCCAGTGAGTACGCTGGCACCGTGAGCCAGTATCTGGGGTAGGGGATTGAGAAAGTGGCGGTGCTCGTTGTCAGTTGGCGAGGCATGAACCTGCTTTGACGCTTCCTCCTGTACTGATGTCAGGAGGCCTTTATTCCATATAAGTCGGTATCTTTTGAAAGCATCAGAAACGTGTCATTATGAATGTGCGTGTTTTCCATAAAAAGTGTCACGCTTCACTCGTCATTTATGCTGCTATTGGCATGCACGTAGCCAGGACTTTCCTTGGGGTGGGGGCAAATGTAAAATTTTGCCATATGTCATTGGCATATGACGAAATTTAGAAGAAAAAGCAGCAATTTTGCGTAATTTTCCCATGCTTAACGCACAGGGAAACATACGATGTTTGCTTTTGCAGACTATATATGATCACTATTACGTATTCGTACGAAATCACCATATATCTAATGAAGACAGCTTGGCTCGGGGGGTCCATAGACCCCATGGCCCCCCTTGGCTACGTCCCTGACTTTTAGATACGTCTGCCGCTCGATTCCTTATAAAATTCTGTCTTTGAGAAGGATTTTCATTAAAATATTTTCAAACTGCGTTCACCCTTACCGTGAACAATGAAAATGACACCCATACAAGATTTAGGCAGAGAGTAAGAAAATCCTTCGGAGCTTCGTGGCTACGGTCCGCAACATGCGGGCGAACGAGAATGGAATATCTCTGCTCCAGTGCCTCCAGCATTTTGCAATAAACATTCAGTCATGCTCACAAGAGCACAGGGGAGCAGCCAGGATCTTCTTGGGGGGGGGGGAGTTCAGTGTAAACTGAAATCATACGGAAACCGCCTGCCGGGAAGACGATGTTTAATATTTTCACAAAAATGCGGGCCTAAGAGGGGGGGGGGGCGGTCTCCCTTGGCTGCGCCTGTACAAGAGCGTAACAGTTATCGGTGCAGTTGCGTTTTCAAAGTTGGTAGAGCCAGAGTGTTTTTCGGCAGTTTCTTGGAATGTAGCTCTGAAGAGCTAATGTTAACATTATTCAAATTCGGTAACGCCGGCTGCATGTTGATAGGGCCGCTGCCACATGGTCTTACCCGAGCGAGGTCGATCTTGCTGGGAACGCAGAAATGAACAAAAATAACTTGCTCTGTTTCTTTGTTCTTTTTTTTTTTTGTTTTTGTTTTTTGCTACGCCTAATGCAATGCACTATCAGTGCATCGAGTGGTGCGGCGGTAAGCCTACGCGCAGTGTCATCCTGAGACGCAAGTAGACAACATATGTAAATAAAATGCAGCAGTCAGAAGTGGCAGTAACATTTCTCGACTGTTGACCTCAATCACGTACGAGCATGGGCGTAACTGACATAGAGTAGGTGAGCACGTGTCCCTATCATCCCTGAAAAAAGCTATTTTGTCCCCCCAGCGCCAGAAATTGTACTACCACTTACAAATAATGACAATGTATTTTACCGTAATTTTCCCTTAAAGGTCCTACAAATGCACACTGGTTGCAAATTGGTATTCCGCGTGACTTAAACGTTTCAAGCATAAGCATACAAAAGTATTTGGTGTCATATGAAAAGTAACAGTATCCATTACATGCATGCACTGAAGGTACAGAAGGACAGCAAGGTACAAAAATTCTGCTCCGATATCAGGTGCATGTTGTGTTTTCAGTTCCCAGATTATGGTCACACGCATGCGCACCAATATCAGTAAGGACCAAAATCAGATCAAAACCCATCGAGATGGAAATTGCCGGTGTAAAGGACGCCAAAGCTAACATAATAATGTTCCTGAATAGCATGCTTCCATAACTTGGCATAAGCCACGACATAAGGCTATTGGAATAAATGACGCTCAAGAAGCCGTATAAAACTATTCATAAAACTTTAAGGGGAAAGAAAACAAAAGGTTACAACGGATGCGCAATAGTGATGTATATATTCACAAGATAATAAAAGAAACGCCCTAAAATGATTTCAAGCGATGTCACCGAAATGACATGTCTCAAGGCAGGATGCAGTTTTCTAAATGGTGTACTCATTTTTTCTCAGATCATTTCGTTACCTTCACGAATTCATCTAGGACGCGTGCCACTTTGGGAACGAAACGTTCCCAGCGAGGGTTCTCAGCGACGCAGCTCTGAAGAGGAAATCGGTCCCCTCCTCCCCTCCCCCGCTGAGAGTGGTCTTCCGCCGGCCGGCAGGGCCTGATTCCGGGCAGACGGATGTTGCCCGGGCGTGTCTGGTGTACGCACACGGCGACAGCCTGGAATGGGAGAGCTACGCGCGGGGCGTGCTGGAGGCCGAGTGCTGCCTTCGGCTGCAGTTCACCAGCTACCGTGTGGACCAGCTGCAGCCACCCTTCCCCGTCGAGACGGCCAGGAACGTGGCTCAGTCACTACTCCAGGTGGGCCTGGCCCTGAGACCAAAACGTCTCAGTGACATTGTTTTACCTGCGAGCTGCATCAAAATGTGAACCGAACAATTAATTTGGAAGGAAAACATTAATTTAAATATTACATTGAGCGGGAATATGTTCTAAGCTTTCTTTCTAGACGTATACTACTTTTTGCAGGTGGAGGGCATCTTGAAAAGCTTAAAATGTCACTTATACAGGAAATTCTCGTCGACTCGACTTAACCATATTCCAATCGGGGGGGGGGGGGGGCGAATGCCCCCCCCCTGTGGTTTTCCTGATGCCGTCCTTTAACCGATAGACATAGGTTCTTTGAAATTTGTGACCCTTCCCAAATATTCATTGCACGTATTTTGCCATTTTTCAGAAGTTTGGGTTGCCCAGGGGCGGCTTCAGGCACGGATTTTGGTAGGCATATGGAGTCCCTGCCATGGCTTTATACACGTATAATGTGTTCTGTTAGTGTGGTACGAAATGCACGAAGCTGCTCACTACAACCGGAACGGAGTTTGGAACGGGGTTTTTCCCATTTCACTTTGTAAGAGCTTTCCAAATAATGCGGCAGGACATATGTTGCCGCAAACCAAAATTCCGCATAACAAAATTTCCGCAAATTTCAACAAAACAAAATTCTTCACGACTCCCACAAATCTCCTGGCATCCATGCTACCCGCGATTCTTACCATACCCAGGATTCGCTGTTGGTTTTGTTTGTGGACATAAACGCTCATATATAGTCTGTTACTCTGAATGGTGTACTCATCATTGGCCAAGGAAAACCGCTTACCGGTGCATGCATAAGCTGCCTACATGCATGAGCTGCAAGTTGATGGCATGCTGCAACACGTAACAATGCGTCATGAAAAGTGGTTTTCAATATGCGAACATAAAATATGGATGTCGATTTGTATTCGTTTTGGGGGCCATGCCCCCATATAGCTCTTGGTTCCTCCAAAGCCGATTTCGCCCCCCTCCCCCATCCCGCAGTATTTTTGGCCAGTTTTAACAAAGGAAACTTAGTTTGTTATTTGATAAATGATAGCCAAAAAATGCAAATGAAAATTGACATCAGCCAAAATAAAGCTGACTTAATCCGTTGAGAAACTCACATTTGGGCGGGGTGGGTTAGACTGTCGGGACCTCGGCTTTTCCAAATATTGCGCGCAACGACGCTCCGCTTGGCATGTAATCATCGCAAGGTGAAATGTAATTTAGCTGCAGACTTCACATAGCATGATAATGACCTAATTTGAACTTGACCTGCAACCTTTTTCTTTGCTTAAAATGTATACTTCTAAATGTATAATATAGAGAGATGTTCCTGTATAATGCAGCGATATATGCTGAAGCTGAATTTGATGAAATCAGTACAGTACTTCCTCAGATAATACACAACAGAATACTGAAAATATTTGGCCTTGACCTATGACTTAATGTAAACAAATATTGGCATTGCCGATGAGCACTGGTATGATAAGTTTGATGTATCTACACTCTTTGTAATATGGTACGAATGAAAAGCGACGGCACCTTACCTTTTCCTGATGATCATTAAAGCAGTAAAACAACTCCGTAACTGACCTTGACCTGTGCCTTTATGACTGCCCGAGTTAAATTATTTTAACGGCCCGAATTCATAAAAGAAAGGGACATCATTTGGCGTTAAAATAATTCAAATGTGTCCTACGGATTTGAATGATGCTCAACATGATGATCCATGCTGAACACCAAATCGCTGTATACTGCATACCACACTGTATGGATTCGGTTAGAGACTTCAGGCTTCAGACTTCAGACGTATATTAAATCCATCCGCAATAGGCTCGCAGCTATTACGGCCTCTCGTCAAAAGTAATAAAAGTAAAAGGTTAGTGATCATCAGTACATGCAAACACTCTCAAACATACAACGCATGCAGTCACTGTCATCTGAACGACTTAAAAAATACACAAGACGCGACAAAACATCATATTGATGGACGACGCATCACCACAGATTTCTGCTTAGGTGGTGTTTCAGGTGGCGACCAAACAGGGAGATGGGAGCCGAGATCGGGTGGCAACGAGTCGAGGTGCCGCGCCGCACGGGTGCAAAAACGTCTCCGACCCATCTCCGTGCGAGATATTGGTACATATAGGTTGCCATCCTGTCTGGTGTGTCGGTCGCGATGCTCCGTAACACATGAAAACTCGTTGGCCAGTGTTTCAGGCTCACCTATGCTGCGCACCTTGTGCGCCAGGCACAATGTATGGTATGAGGCCAATTTCTCCGCGCTGGGCCAGCCCAGTCTCCTTAACAGATCCGCAACATGACCAAATTTCCTTCGGCCAAAAAAAGCTCTAACTGCAAAGTTAATGGTTTGCTGGAAGCGAGACAGTTTTTTTGGTATCATTGTCATATACCGAGATACAAAATCGGATATGCGAGAGAACCAGGGCATTGCCCAGAGTGGTAGGTAACTCCTTAAATGTGATAGGCCACTTAGAGTTCCGAAACAGCGCCTAGTAATAATCCCACATGATCGCCTAGTAGGCGATCATGTGGGAGTCCCAGCTGAGACAGCGATCAAAGGTTAGTCTCAGATTTTCGGCTTCCGAAACGAGGTAAAGATTATCATCGCGAAATTCTGCGGTGAAATTAGGGGCGTTGCGCACATTTTGTGCACTGCCCAACAGCATCAGTTGAGTCTTGTTTGCATTTGCTGTTAGCCCGTTTGCTCAAAACCAAATATCAAGAGAAGCCAGGACCTGTTTCATCGTAGCAACGACGTTTTGAACTGCAGACTTTTTCCCACTAACCAAAGTCTGAGTGTCGTCGGCGTACTGGAGGACTAGTGTGCCCTTAGCGAACAGACTGAGGTCGTTTGCGAAGACGCAGTAGAGCAGGGGACCGAGAGCGGAGCCCTGGAAAACTCCGATGCTGTTGGTGAGCGGGACAGATAAAGGACAGATATCTCACCTGATCTGTCCTACAGTTCAAAAGATATCTTGGGTGCTGGGGCCAATTTTTCCCTCCTCAGTTGATGGTGTTGCACCACGTTTCACAGATAATGGCGGACTATGTAAGACAGGACTAACGCTAAGACTTATTTACAGTTAAATGGATATCCGTATAAGTAGCAAACGTCAATTACCTGGATTTAGACAACAATAGCAGAAATGAATTACTTTTGTCAGTACGTTACATTTGACGGCACTCTTGCGATCATTGTCACGTTATTTTCGCTGACGATACACCCTCGCTCATTTTTGTTTCACTACCCACTATGCTGCAGAGGAGCAAGAAAAACGTTTGATCGTGGCATAGCAAGAAAAACGTTTGATCGTGGCATAGCAAGAAAAACGTTTGATCGTGGCATCGCCTCCAGGTGGTGATCATCAGCCCGGACTTTCTTTGGTTCGTTGACAACAATGGAGTGCCGCTGTCCAACCTAGTAAATCCGACCAAGACGCTGGCTCTCCTAGTTGGCGTTACCAGTGCTGACGTCATTGCACGTCACGACAATGGTAATCATATGGTATTCTGGCTATTTGCCTACTAGATCAGCAATAATGGCTGTTGGGCAGTTACGTACCCACGCACAGAGTACCAGCGACTCGCAACACATGACAGCATAGAGCGGCATAGGTGCTAACCATGGCTAATGGTACAACCGTAAACAATTCATTTGCGTTGCGGCTGATGCTGCACGAATCGCCATTTTTAGCGAAACACATTTGTTGCTTTTCTAATGGCAGAAAAATCGTCAGAAGAAAACATGTAGGCTCGTTATGTTAATGACGCCATCGTAAGAACACTGTTGCGTATACCCTGCGAACACACTGGTGTTTCTGAGTGCCTGCATTTTTGCAGGATTCCAGACATTCTCCCAGTGGGTGAAACACGTCCGTGACGGCCAGGAGGAAGATTTTACTGGCAACTTCGTGTTAAACGCCAATAGCATTCTGCGCGAAAGCTGCTCCAATAAAAGCAACTTGGACGAAGAGAAGTTCACCCTCGCCACAGGAAGCCACGACGGCGTGGGTAGTGCGAATAAAAAAGCATTTAGCTGCCCGTGTCGTTCATCGCAATAGTTTAATGAAACCGACCAGGTCTGAAGTCAAACATTCATTGCCCACGCGAAGACGTCTGCAGACTGTCTTACTTTGCCTAAATCCGAAACTGTGTGACGTAATTTGTTGAGACAATGTTTGCGTAGACAAAAAATGCATGATAACAGAGGCATCACGCATGAGATGTGTTCTTTTGATTTCCTTTCGTTTCCTGTCCTTTCTTTGTTGTTTATAAATCCCATGATGTTTTCAGAGTTCTGAAGTGGCTACTAGCCCCCGCTGCCAGCCCGTTGCGGTCGTAGCGCGAATAACATGCCTCATCCCACATCCTGTCTTGTTTAACTAATGCTATAACAAATTCTAAAAAAAAACAAACAAACCGGACTAAAGCAGCTGAGCCTGGATATTTCGTACTGCACGGAGTATTGACATTTGTATATCTCCTCGGATTAAGGCGCGCTGAGCTAGTAACTTGTAATGTACACCTTGCTGTTTGACGTTGTGGTCGACATGCTCCTATGGTCTGGGGATGAGAAGCGCACCTGGTCACCTAATCAGGGGATAGATAGATAGATAGATAGATAGAGAGATAGACACACAGACAGATGCAAGTCAAGTCCGTAACTGCCATGAGGGCATTTGGGTAGGGATGCACCGGATATCTGGCCGGATACTAGAGATTATCCGGTATCCGGTATGCGGCTGGATATTTCTGTGATCCGACCGGATATTCCCGGATACTTAGCCTACCGGTGTACGATCAAGACGTTGTTATAGTGTCTGCCTACAAAACCGTTTTAGGAGAAATGCGCCTTGTTATATTAGAATGTGGATGTAACCGGCAGTTTCAAGGTCTGTCTGGAGCATTACCTTTCCTTCTTAGTTTGGGAGGGTTGCGGCATATTTTGCAAGGATGCACTTAAGCTCAGAACTGTGAAACAATAGCTAGCATGTGATTACCAGCCCATTTTATTGCGTATTATCTTCCTATTTTTCAAACATTTATCCTTCTCAAATCCTTTGATACAAATGCGTCAAGGAACAATGTACTTCAAGAGATATACCTCAGTACGGATTTAAAATGCTTATCAAACCAGGTATTCTAGTTCTGCCAAGGCGCTATAATGGCATTTTGCGTATTCTGGAGCCTATGCCCATGGGTGTAATTTCTGCGGGGGCTGCGGGAGGATGTCCCACGTAGTTTTCCAGAAATGATGATTTGTCCCCATAATTTTTAAATGGTCGTTGCTTGTGGCAACACAGTTTCTTAAACTTTGAAATCCAAGAAACGGGATTTGAACTGCGTGTTATCACGCAACGACCGAAAAAGGGATTTTAACCCCTCCCCCTAACTATCCTTGATGGATTACAGCCAGCTTGTCGCCTACTCCCCCCAGTATCTGAACCGTGGTTACACCTATGTGAATTTGAATGCAGTGAGAGATTGTGAGCTCCGCTATAATTGCTGTGTTCTTTATTTATTTATTTATTTTTTCACAAGAAAACCCATAGAAACCTCACAGTAAATGTAGGCACTAGGATGAATGATTCACTCTGTTAACATTTTATTAATTTTTTCATTTTTGATATCTTTCCTGTTCCCATTTAATCTTTTTGTTATACTTCTTAATAAAAATGATAAATAAAAATAGGCGAACATAATGTCCAGAATCCGGCCGGGTATCCGGCGCCGCGATCCGGCAGATCCAATATCCAGCCGAATCACAAAAACCTCCGTCCGATTCATCCCTATACTTGCCTATCAGGAACGTGCCCTATCAGGAACCAGGAATCATTGTGGCTCTCTGAGCGAATGTGTGCCCAAGTAACAGATACGACAAACGACTGAGGCTTTATTTTTGAAGCAAAGTTTTGCCTCTGTGGTCCTGACATGTTTGGCGTATGGCTACGCACTTGCATAATCAGATACATATGTAAACAGGTGACAGATGACTAAATATTTCATTTGAAGATAGACTGCAATAGGTTGACTTCATCTGTGTTACACCTCCATCGTATTCTACGAAAAAGCATTACGATCAGGCACGTAGTCAGGATTCTCCTCAGAAGTGGCCTAATGTCAAATTTTGTTATATGCCACTGGCATAGGATGGAATTTAGAGGAAAAACAGCAGTTTTATGCAACTTACCTCAAGCTGAACGCACAGAAATACAAAGAATATCTGCTTTTGCAAGGTATGTATGATTACTGTTACGTATTCCCGCGAAATCGCCATATATCTAGTGTACACGGCTTGGCCGGGGACGGGGGCCATGGCTCCCATGGTCCTCCTGGGCTACGTTCCTGATTACGATATGCATTTCGAATGGTGAGGTCATTGGCTTCCGCTCTGAGAGAGCTTTAAAGTCTGACGTGCTAGAATTCCTCCTGCCACAGAGTCGGACGGCACTGCGCTTTGTCCGTCATGGAGCACCCTTCCAAGCCTCACTCCCTACGCCAAACGACTGAAGCAGCATTGTCACCGACATTCAACTCGCCCCAGCCTGCTCATTCCGGAGGCAACTTTTCTCCATGACAGGAGACCGTGACCACCTACATCCTGCTGAGCACGCCCCTGGCCTCTCCCGACGGCGAGCTGTTCATCTGGCTGCACGTCGCGGCCGACTCGGAGCCCATTGGGCCAGTTCGGGCCCGCAGGAAGAACGACACGACGTTTTCGTTTCTGCTTGCCGGTGAGAGGAGCGTGTTCTAGTCTCAGTAGAGGCTGTTCGGCACTTGTTCGATATGACCACCGTATCTTCGTGCACACAGCATCCATGCTGATATATAATCCAATAATCCATGCTGAATACCGTAGTAAAAAGGGTAAGCATATCAGAACTAAAACGTCTTTATTTTACGGTATTGCGTGATTTGGTTGGTAGCATAGTCTCAAATAAGCACCGTATATAACAAATTTAGTTCCAGACTTTATTCTGTTTTTTTTCGCAGCAATGAGTGTAACGTCTGATGGTGATCAGTGCAGGTTATAGTGTATCATCCCAAGAAATTTTCCAAATGCTTATGTACAGTTTACACAGTGATCAGCAAGGTCACGAACAGCTGAAGTGTGGCGATCGCTTTAAGTGTATCTCTGGGGCTTCCGGATCACACTTTTAAGCTCAGTGTAATACACTACCAGGTAAGAAGTGCGAGAATGTTTATGCACCGGACATTGTACCACACGCCGATTGGGGAGGCCGTCTGAATGCTGTTCGCCGTCTGTTTTAGCGGAGTCTTACCAAGAGTTGACTGGTGTAGAAGTCCATTATCGTGGAATGTCATGGGGACTACAGCCTGTCTGGTGTCCATGGACTCTGGAAACTCTGGGAAACTTTTTGAAGACACACGCTTCGCCAATAGACTTCCTGTGCCAGGTACGTACCTTTAGAATGAACTGAGATTTGCCATTACTTGAAAAGCATCCACATCCCGACTATTTCCGTTTACGACTTAGACGTTTCTGCGCATAACATGAAAAGAACCATGGGTCAGAAAACCGCCAGTTACACTTAAAGCGTTAAAATATACGATACTATCTCGCCATCCCAGAGATCTTAGGTCCTAGTCCAGAGAATTACTGAAACTGCAGAATCGAGATCGTTCTGAAGCCTGTCTTCGTCTGTTGACTCAAGAAGCTCTGGGAAACTTTTTGGAGACCCACGCTTCGCCAGTAAACTAGAGACGAAATGAGATAAGATGAGATGAGATCAGACGAGAGTTTGAAACTATTTTCGTAACAGTATCCCTGTAGAGCCCTAAAGAGCGCTGCTGCTTTTTAAAAGGACACATCCTGGTAAGCACGTGACATGGCTGTGCCGTTACCGGACCTAACGGCATCCTGGCGAGGCCTAGTTCTGTGTATGACGTCAGCTGCCTCCTTACCTGAGAGTTCTACTGCACGAGACGTGCGTGCACGCGTCAAACAGAGTTACTCATTATAATACACTGTTTCAAACAAGATGTAATGTAAACAACTCCAGTGATGATTTATGGCACAACGCAACATGACTTGAGGCCATATCGGCTGCAGTAGCTGTGTATTCTTCAGCCGATATGATATAAATATATATATATATATATATATATATATATACAATATAAAGTAAATTTGATATAAAATATGCATTTAAACTGTGCATTGGCCTCAGTTGTTATTTGCGATGCATTTGAACGGAACTATTTGACTTGCATTAACAGAGAGGCTGGCTGGCGGAAATAACTGACCCCACAACCCCTGGACTTTATCTCCGCCAGCGTGTTCCAGGCATGCATCCTTCCTAGCTAGTCTGACTGGAGTGAGTTGAGTTTTCATCGGACATGTCTGAATGTAAATGCGTCCCGTCGAAAAGGAGGCAGAACTACTTTCTGGAATGAAGTGCAACATTGTATGAGAGGCAGGAAAACAACATCACGCCACATCACGCCAAGGCTGCGTCAACGCTTCGTCGATTCTTGTCTCGTTTTTTCTTTTTATTCCCCTGCCCATGAATGGGTAGGCAGAAGTGCCCTTCCATGCCCGTGTGGCCCAATTACGTTACATACCTTGGTTTGTACACGAGTTCAAGAACGACTTCGGGTGACATCACTTCCTGTTGTCCTTTTTGTTCCTAAATTCGCTTTCGCCGCCAGTGCTATTAATGATGAGCTTCGCGAACTAGGCAAGCAGGTATCGCCTAGTAACCAGTAAAGCCGCCCGGGTCGCGAGGTGCGATCCGGGCACTTTTCTACGTGAATGCATGAATACATGGTGCATGAATACCTAGCAGAGAGTGCCGCGACTTGCTCATTCGCGACTGCATCATAGATTTTCTAATTAAAATGATGTTGGTCTTTGGCGCTTTATGGTGGCGCTTTACGGTGCACTGTGTCGCGGTGGTTCGTTGGCGGGAGCACTCATAGTCATCTGTTGATGGGTGACGGTAAAAAGAAAAAAAGTTCGGGTATGAACCAGGTCCAATTTAAAATAACATAAACTTAAGACAGGAAATGAGCTGGAAGAGTATAATGACCACTATTTTGGTGCTGTATTTAAGTTTCATAACGTTACGGAAAAGGCTTGAATTACATCCTTCAATTTAGCTGGCTTGATTAGGCATTTGTTGCACTTTTTGTACCCGAGTTTCGTATTCATCAAAAAATTGTTTTACAGCTGTTTTGCTGGTGGTTCTGTTTCATGTAATACATGAAATGCTATGAAATATTTTACCAACCAATCAATTCCATGTTTCCGGACCCTCTATCGGCGGCAAAAGAGCCTATAATTTGCGGAAGAGAGGGGTATACAAAAGTGGGTTTATTTCCTGGTCCCCTGGCTGGTTCGTTACGCAATCGAGAGATTGCGTCATGGAGGGAACTGTGTCTTCTTTAAGAATCCCAACAATATTACCATGTTTTATTCTTCAACAATGTCAGAAAACTTAAGTAATGAATGTTTTATGAAAAATCGTTGATGGATATGAATAAGGTTTGTTGTCAGTATCCCTCACGCCCTAATCTTACAACTTTATCAATCCTGGAAATGAAATTGTTCCCCAGATAACAGCGCAGTAACCCAAAAAAGTTGGTATATGAGTGTGATAAAGTAGTTTTAATCCCTTCATGGTAGAAAGTGACTGTTCTCATAACACAAATGAAATTGCAAATGAAAGTTGATATTTTATTGATATGACAGACACAGGTTCAGTCCTGGTCATTTATAATTCTTAAGCATTTGGCTTCTTCATTTCGGCAAGGCTAGTGTTGTTCAATATTACGTTAAACTTCATTCCTTCCGTTACATAGCGGAAAAAATTGATAGCCGGTTTTTGATCCATTAAGAGATTACCTACTTTTGCAGAAAACCATGGGTTTATTTCAGAACGATATTTTTCTACATTCTCGTTAAGGCAACATGTAAAATTTTCTTGAATGGATGTTTTGAATCGTCTGTAGACAAAAGAAATGTCACTTATGCATATGGAAAATAACAGTGGCCTCAAAATTGTGTCTTGAGGCAGACATGTGCTAGGATCACGATGAAATGCAAGTTATCCTCGTTTTGCGCTATCCTCGTCAGATTCCAAGCTGACCAGGGAAGTTGTTGCGTCATCTGGGGACCGCTCTGCTCCGGAGGTACACGACCTTTCCGAGATGACGCCTGCCTGCCTTGATGCAGTTCCATTTTGCTTTGTTCTACGGGGAGTTTTTAAGAGGAATTAAAATAAAAAGCGCATCAAATTAAAAGCAGATCATTAGATAGCATCAACAAGGTCATTTCGACCACAGTAAATACAGGTACCTAAAACACTTGTGAGACGCATTAGAAGACTTGTTTAACGCGTTCCCATTTCTCTCAAGGCACTTCGCCGCGCGTCACTGCATGGACATCAGCACTGCCTGGCACTTGTCTGGCCGTACACGGCGAACTTGTGCCGTCATGACTGTCTGAGTTCTTCCACTGCGTCGGAGTTCCTCGCGTACTCTGTGGACTTTAGTTGCCACCATAGGAAAAATCTAGGGGGCTCAAGTGCGGTGAATGGGACGACTAGATCACATATTCTTTCGATGAGAGGTTCCTCTCGCCAAAATGACCTCGAAGCCACTCTCGGGTCCTCTTTGCCGTGTGAGTCGTTGCACCGTCCTGCTGGAACCACTGTCATTAACTCTGTCGATGAACTAAACCGCTAACTCTGTCGCCCAGCTTTCTCTTCAGGGCAATCCAAGCCTTGACGAGGCCATGTCGATACCGCTGTGCGTTGACTGTCACGGTCTTGCCGTCGCCGTCTTCAGACCAGTCTGTGCTGATAACATCGCTGCTGCTGAGCGCGCACCAGGCTGTGCACCTCTCGCTATGCAGGGGAGCCTCGCCAACCACGTCCAGTTTTACTGGCGACCAAAATCTGTTATCCTAGCTGTTATCGTGGCCGTCCAGAAAAAAGCGGGCCTCATCAAGCTCGACTCATTTTCCACAAAGTTTGGCGGGCCGCCGCACTGTCTTATGAACCGTCCGCAGAACTGAGCGCGTGCGACAGTCACTCGTTGAGCGCCTGGTGTTCCTGCACCTTGTAGGCAGACGTGTGTCGGGATTCCGATGGAATGCAGGTTATCTTCGTTTTGCGTGGGATTCTACGTTGACCATGCCAATTGTTGCGTCACCTGGGCAACGCTTTGTTCCGGAGGAACACAGCCTATCCGAGATGAAACAGTGGCCCGCTCGGATCAGCAAGAGGTTGAATAAAACAAGGGATAACCTACATTCCATCGGGATCCAGGCACATGTGTGCTTGCAGCCATGTGCTGAGCACCCGTAGCTCCGTTTTTCGGTGAGTCAAGTCTGCTGCAGCTCAGCTCTTGGCTGAGCCGCCTCAGGGACTTGCGGTGGTTACGCTCAAGATTCTCCGGGCTTTGGAGGCGCAGCCCATCGTCCGCTTTGTCTCCGACCACCTTTCTGTTTGTGAAGATTGCCCGCAGTTCCAGTGCCAAAGACCTGTGAACGATGTTTGAAATTGTGTTTCTACTCGGCGCTTTTTTGGCGTTGAAAAATCGTCCAAATAACCGTTGCAATTTGACTACTGATTTCGACTCAAGACAAAACTGGAAAATCTTGGATCTCTCGTCTGCCATGAACGACTGTATGGCTGTCCATAGGGGAAGCTCTAGGCTGCTATATGCCAAAGAGGGGGCGAAAGAATTCAAAAACAAAATATCTCAAAGTTGACTTTCAGATAACCCACGTGCTTAGTAATTACGTTTCATTTAGGCAGTTTGAATTTGAAAAGAATGTGAAATTTTACATTTTGACTGGAATTTGAATTTGAAATTGTCATTTCTTCCAGGAACCCCGGTAACTGATTTGAAATATTGCTGTTTACTTTCGTTTTCTGACACCTGCTTCGCAAACATGATTTCCTTATGTCTAACAGTGGACCAATGGCGCCAATCTTTTCCATTTGTTTCATTGTATGGATGCTTACAGTGTCAAATGTCTTTTTCAGACCCAATAAACATGACTTGTTTTTCAATGCGCGATTCAATAATTTCAGCTGACTTGTTTGTGTAGGTGGTGTGTTTCTTCCTGTATCAAAATTGAAAAGGTGATTGGCTTTGAAAGCAGGCCCAGCCTTACTCGATTCATTCTGTAAAAAAAACACTTGTAAACTAAAACGCGTTGTTTCAGGTTAAGCACCACCTTCAAGTAGGCATGGCCTTTCTGACCTACACATTAACTAGAATGGTAAATCAATGTATTCATGAAACACGGCGTGACGAAAGCCTTCCAGTGTTGCGTGCCTTTCCATCTGGCTTGAAATACCTGGATAACTTGACGGGATGCAAGTCTCGAAAGTCCCAGACCAGACGTACAACCATTAACTTGTCCTCTGCACCAGATGGAAAGCACAAAAGCCGCTTAACAATGGGATGACTTCTCTTGGGTGTTTGGAAAAATCTGAAATGATTATTAGCAGCAACCAAAATAGACACCTATGCAAAATACACGCAAAACGCTTCCCATCTCAGAGAATTGTTTCGAAATCTCAAAAGTTCTTAGGAGGCCTCAGAAGCGCGAAGGAAGCATCTGATATGCAATGGTTACTTTGCAGAGTCTTGGTATCACTTCATGTGCAAGAGAAGAGCTGGACGATGCGCTAGAGAAGATATTCGACGCCAACTGTTCGCCTGGGATGGAACTCCTGCGCGTTCACAGCGAATTTGTCAAAACCCAGCACAGTAAGTTTTCAGCCTCTTTGTTACAAAGTTTACGTCATGGCTTTAAAATTCCCGCATCAGGAACCTTCAAATTTCGATGTTTTCTAAATTCTTCTAAATCGCAGAGGTTTCCCTTGAAAAGCCTTTGGTCTGTGAAGACTGCTTCAGACTACCAGATGCCTCCAGCTCTAGTTCCCACAGTCGGCATCGAAGGGAATCAGACAAAGACGTCTAAGAACACATTAACGCCTTAGGTAGATCAATCACGCCGCAGTGCCGCTAGGTGAATAATATCCGTAATGTTTAACAATCATTCCTTTTTCTAATCTTAAAATAGCTGACATCCGCGGAAACTTCTGAGCTCTTGCATCCGCCTTACACCAGCCAGTTCTATGAATTCCGTGCCTTCTCACGCTCGTTCATTGGCTAAAGTCTTTCTTTCTAAGAAAGTCTAGTCTTTCCGGAATATTCGGATTACAAAACGCCTCCAGATTGATTGTATATGATATCATAATTGCACCATCCCCTTTCATCCTTTCCGTTTGTAGGTCGTATATAAGCCTCGCCGGTTTTTGCTCAGTATGTTAAGGCTCAAGCTCAGGCTCAGTGGTACTCTGCGTGTAAGACTGCGGTGGTGTTCATGGCGTTAGTATGAGGAGTGACGGTGCACATAGCATTAGCGCGAAAGCGGCCTTGCATTTAGTGCCAGTGGGTGAAAGAAGAAAATATAGGGTTAGTGAGGAACATAGTCGTCTCTGATCCGGTGCCTAGTGACTAACTAACTGTAAAGGCTGCAAGAACCGAGGCGATAGAAAAGACTGGCGCAAACGAGGTCGCCAATAGTCAGACTGTCACGCCAGGCAGTTAGAAATCTGCTACACTCTTTCATGTCCAATCTCAAGGCTCTGTAGTGTTTTAGCTGCCTATGGTCCATCATCTGGCTATTATCCACTCAAATATGATCCAAAAATGAAACGTACCTCATTTGTGCTGTACAGCGGCGCGCCCAGGAATTTCCGAAGGGGGGGGGGGGAAGGGAAGGGAAATTAGGTCTTGGCCAGGGGCCTCCGACGTCAATACGTCTTTTCGTTTGACAGCATGCGTCGCATTTGCTTTGCAACCAGCGGCGAGCTCGAGATTTTCCTAAGTGGCTGGGAAGGGCCAGGTTTTTGGCTGGGGTTAAGGGAATTAAGCCTTCGGCCGGGGTCTCCGATTTCAAGGCATCTCTTCGTTTCGCAAAATGCATTACGTTTGCTCTGCGACCAGCAGCGGAATGGGAGGGAGAGAAGGGCTGGGTTTTGGCGGGGGGGGGGGCGAGGGTGGAGGAGTGCAGTTTCTCTAGGCTTTCTTGTGCGGCAGCCTGTGTTTCCTTAGTTTCGTAATCGCTTCGTAATCGCGAGTTATGAAGAGGTTCGACTGTGGCTGGGTGCTCAGTATCGCGTTCTCCGCCACGACTTATTGGAGAGGTGGAGTTGATGAGGACTCGCTGCCCGCTGAGGCGTTTCACGGCAAATCGACTGCTGGAATGAAAAAAAATAAACACCCTCATCTCTCGGATTGCGATATGAGCTTGTCTGTGGGGACATCTGTTGTCCAGAATCCGCCTGGGCAATTTCCATCTGGATCCGATGTACGATGTGTATATGTATTTGCATAGGTGGGCATCGTTACTAAAAAATGTAACTTCGTTACTCGTTACTCCGTTACTCAAAAAAGCCAGTCCGTTACTCGTTACTCCGTTACTCTGCCTTAAAAAGTAACGGAAGTTACCGTTACTCCGTTATTCCGTTACTTTTGAAATGCAGTGAAAATCAAGCGAACGCGGGTTTTAAGTCTTTTATGCTGCTTTGTGGTTGTAAAACGCATTCCATATACAAAGGAAAGAAACAAAAAGCGCTTACCCCAAACACTCCGCTAGCTGCCCATTGCCCTCACCAGCCGTTGTAGAGTCGGCGGCGCCGGGACAACAGCCGCGGCGGGTATTCTACCACTGTGTTAGCCACAATGTTCAAACCAACGAATTCCTGTTCATTGCCCGCGGCGCCGACGGAGCGGGAACAACCGGCGCTGGAGCGGACGCATGCAGAATGCGACAAACAGCGGACATCTATCGACTGGGTTTGATCAACAATGCCTCTCGAAGTATCCGCCCTGAACATAATGGTCTCCGTTCAGAGCTCGTTTCGGTCTCGCAAACTTCTTGTTTTGTTTTGAAATTATGTGTGTGTATTAGTTTGTGTACGTACGCGTGCGTTGAGGTAAGATTCCTGATACCCCTGACGTTTTTTTAATACCAAACGACGAAGGACTCAAAAAAAACATGACTGATATGGATTTTATTGTTGTGAAATAAAATACTAAAAAAAGGTGCTTTAGTAGCTCTTCAGCACCCTTGAAAAGACAAATTAGCTATGAAAACATGGTCATAAGTAAGATGCAACAGAGGATGTTAGCCGCTCACAAGTGGAACATTTTGGAACGATGACGTGACCTGACCTGACCCCTGTGAAAAGCCAAAATTGATATCAATGAACTCGCTATTGTCTTACGGTTCAGTATATGTCGCTCAAGTTCAGCTTTTCAGGGACACGGTATTGTGTCTATTTACCTAATTCCAAGGACGCGTTTTGACCTTTCATGGCGTCTGGTGGCCTCAAAATTGACCTGAGGTCAAAGCTCTTGAATTTCTTCGTCTCGGTTTGACAAAACCTTTCCGCCGGTGTTTTCCTTTCTTCCGTGCGATATATCGGAACCGAGATCCTGGGAGGTGCGGAAATCCGCGCCCCCCCCTCCGGCCGGGCAAAGGGCATTCTGAGCCCGGCCGGAGACGGGTTAAAAACACTTCATTTAACCCTATTCCCTGTGGGGGGGGGGGCAGATTCTGCTACCCGTGTCTTTTTGCTTGTCGCTCCCACACTGTTTGCCGCAGCGCCACAAGATTTTCTGGCATTTCATGGAACTGATAAACACGTGTTTTGTCAACATTTAAAAAAAAATCGGTCCCGAAGAGGCGGTTCCAAGTCCCCGTTTTCGGCGGTAATGTGCTGTACGTGAAGCTGCAAAGTTGTGCGGTTCACTGTCGTGACATTTTGAGTAGACATAAAGATCACTGACTCATTTATATCGTCATACACATCCTAAACAATGCGTATACACACACATTTTCAGTCGAACGCACACCCAGGTACTGAAAAAATGGGGGAGCACACTGTTGTGCTTATGGTGCCCTCCCAATTTTGTTTAGCTGGATCCACCTCTGCACTACATATAAACTTAAACTGGCTTGCTAGTTGTACATCTGATGTTTATATCACCCAAAACAAACAAAAACAAAGGAAATTTCTTATTTCAAAAATCACCCTTCTTGACCTCCCTGGAACTGCGTATGGTTTTCTATTTTAAATTTCAGGTTTCGGTGTATAAAAGACTTGGACATTCCAAGCTGAACCGTGTTATTCTCATGAAAATTAGTTGGTAAACACGGCCGCAGTGACCTTTCAAAAATCCCCAAATTTTGGAGTTTGTTTGCCCCACGCCCTATTTTCGCAATTTTTGAATTTCTGGGGTCCGGAATTGGAGATCTCGTTGGAACATATTAAATGGCATTCATCCCATCAACATTGGACGAATGAATCTCGAGATCTCTGGGAGGGCGGGGCGGGGAGGGGGCAGAATTGGTAATCTTCACCTTTCGGCCAATGCATATTTTTCGAAGGTGCAAAAGTGGCAACGGCTCATATCATGTTTGAGTTTGGGTCCTCACTTCTGTGTCTACAAAAAATAATGTGTCAGCCGAAAGGTGTTTCGGCCAGTTGATATTTTTTCGGGAACGCAGGAGTGGTAACTCGAATCGCATGGACAATGTAGCCTGTCCTCCAAGTTAAAAATGATTTAACCTAACCTAACCAAAACCTACTGTATGGTTGCAGGGATTGCCCTAGATGGGCATGTAAAACTAATTTTTTGTTAGGTTCAATTTGCCTGTTTTTTGGTTTGGTTAGCTCGTATCGGCTGAAGGCAAACATGTGTCAACTGAATCAAAATTCAAGAGTTACCTAACCAAGTCAGTTTACACACCCAGTAGGGGCCAGTGCTTAGAAAAATACCTGAATGGGCTAAATTGTTCACACAACTTGTGTTGCCACTTCCGCGTCCCCAAAAATTACGCGTAAGCGTCGGCCGAAAGGTAGATTACCGCAGATCTGCCCCCCAGGGTAATGTGAATCTCACTGCCTGCAGAGAATATGGTTAAGGCAAATAGTCCAAGCAATAGTCGACAAGCTTCATAATTATGCTTCACTACTGATAACTTATTGTGGAATTTATAATCACTTGGAAATACCGTAAATAATGTTTCCTCTTGATATGTGCCATTAGCTTGAAAGGCTACTCTTGTGACCCTTAATTATAACCTCTTTCGGTCGGCACAGAACATACGTAAAAATGACGTTTTTCCCCTCCTCCTTAAACTCAAAGTACGTTTCTGGATATGGCCATGGGTGACCCAGACCGGGCTCGTCCTCTGCCTCCGAAGCTGAGGCACCGTCGGACTCGGAGTCAAGGTTTTCGACCTCCAGTGGCGGCGTAAAGACGCCTTCATGGGACATTTTAGTGTCAGGTAGTTAAAATTTCAGGCCAGTCAAGAATCAATCACCACTCCATCGCCCCATGGACATCACAGATCCAAGGCCATGGCGGCAGTAATCATGTGCTCAACAACCTTGAGTGATCTTGGCGGGGAACCGTGTGGCGGTGGTAAGCAATCCGTGACGGACTTGAGACAACATTGAAAACTGCTGTCAGCTGGCTGTTCCAGTATAAATGACAATAACTTTGATATCTTTTAGCCTGAAAAATGACGACTGGTTAATTTATCATTTTAAGTCATATCAAACTTACGCATAATTCAGTACTATTGTCCCAAAAGAGACCAAAGTCAGCTGGTCTTTATACTGAACCATTGCTGCCAGCTTGCCGTCAACGTTTATCAGCTGACGAATATTGTCAACAAGTCTACGCCGCGATTGTCAGCTGAGTGCGCGCCCAGCCGCGCTTGTATCGCCGCACGCTATTGGGTGTTGGCTACTCAAGTAGCCAATGGGTGTGCCGATGCAAATAAAGCCGGGCGGTGTCTGTAAGGAGTTTAAAAAGTAACGGAGTAACGGAGTAACGGAGTAACGGACCAAAAAGTAACGGAGTAACGGACCACAAAAGTAACTTCCGTTACTCAGTCCGTTACAGTAAAATAAAAGTAACGGGTCCGTTACTCCGTTACTCAAAAAAGTAACTTCGTTAGTAACGGAGTAACGGAGTAACGGACCAGTGCCCACCTATGTGTATTTGTACTTGCAATGATCATTCAAGCATATTTGGGTGCTCTGGCATATTGTCATACAGGAGTAAAGACATGCATAAAAACATCAGGAAATGATCGGATGCCTGAAACCTCGGGCATTTTTGAGCGACCACGACGGATGGTTGCCATAAACGGCCTGCACCTCCCAGAATAATGCAATCAAGTTATATGTCTGCAAGCTTTCCATGATGCGAGGACTGTGCTCCATGTTTTCTTTTTATTTTGTGCGGATTTTAACCCCGTCATCTCGTGACTTAAGATCACGTGACCTAGCTTGATGCAAGGGCAACGAAAAGTTTAACTTTGTTCGTATCAAAGTGAACCTTGGTGAGTTGTAACCTGGTGCAGTATGGGAGATAGTTCTTTTCTGCAAATATTATAATGAAATTCGTATTGTCATATGGGACAGCTCGCAAAACGACGCCTGTGGGAAAACTGTCTGGCGCAATATTAATTTCGTTTTAGTCTGTGCAGCGATTTGGTGGTGCATGATTGTTTAGCTTAATGCTGTGGCACACATTTCGTACGTTTATTGCTTAAATTTGACTGCCCAGGACAGCTCAATTCGATTATTCTTGGAAGCATCGCCACTCATTGCAGATGTTTCAAAGGAATCGTCGCACCTTTACATATCCGTGATATAAGTCAATGTCTGGCAATAACATGTTTTAGTGAAAGATATTCGTGATAAAGATATTAGTGAAAGATGTAATAATATACATCTTCACCGTGTACAGAATGTCTGGAGATGGTCAAAGGCGGATGCAGGTGACGATGTAGAGGGTGATGCAACGCCATGTTTACGTAGGCTCTTGGTGCTGAAAGCAATGTATGACTCGATACGTAACCTTTTATATGACATAACAATGATGTGAATCACACATTTTGTATAGAAAGTGTAAATAAGGATTAAGTGCAGACCCAGCGACAGAAATGATGGAGGCTTAAACTGCAGTCCGTTTGTACCAATGGTTTATATCACTAGTCTGAACCCAATGGCATTTATTTAAAATGCATGTACGAACTATGCGTGGATGGGCAGTGGTGGATTCAAGGAAAAAGGATGCAGAAACAAGAAAAGAAGAAAGATAGTTTGGTTTTCCAACATGCCACTGACCCTTTCACTTTACTATAGTCACCATCGTTTTGGTTTTTTGGACTCGCTGTTTATCCTCCTTATAGCTTGCAACTGTAAGGAGTCGTGAAGAATTTGGCAACCATTTGGTAGCTGTTCGTCGCGGACGCGTCGATGACCCCGTGACCTTGAGAGCAGGGACGGTCTTTTTGGTGTGAGGCGCCTGGAGTAGGTATCTGATGAGTGGTGGAGTCGCGGCTCGGGTTCTGGGAGCGGAATTTTGGTCGGGTTACTGGACCTTGGGTTTTCGAGACTTAATACAACAATAGCAAAAGCAGCTGACGTGTCCCTGACACGACCTTTGTGTTTGGTAATATTGAAACTGTCAGTTAAATATATATATATATATATATATATATATATATATATATCATATAAATCAGTCAGCAAAGCTAAAGTGAATGAAAATCCAAGTCTGTAGGTGCCTAAGCTCCTTCCCCATGTTCGGCAGAGTTAAATCGCTACTGGTTAAGGTTCGCCGGGACGAGGGGTTGTTTATGGTAGCCACCTTTGGTTTTCTAAGGCTAGCCAAAATATGAAAAGGCGCAGAGATATGAAACTAGAGGTACCTTTTCGTGCATCATTTTTACGCCTTGCGTCAATTTTTAAATTCAGGGTCACCTGGGGTCATTGACATAGGCCAGATCAAGTAAGACCATGTTAAAAAATGAAACTAAGATAACATTTTACGGAATGTGTTGATTGAGATGAAACTTGGCGTATTGACCGAACACGAAAAATGGGACATTCTGTTGTCTCGATATTTTTTGGAAAGCTCCAGGTCATTGACGTTAAGTCGGCCGAACTTCCGGCTTTTTCTACGTTTGCTGTCAAGATTGTGGGACTGGTTTGGCGGTTCTGAAGCCTGGACATACACCCTGGTGCTTCTCACGTCACTGGCGCACATAACTACCCCTTGATCCGAAGCCTTGGGTCAGATCACATTTCATGCTGAATTTTCAGACCCAGTACAATTCTTAGACTGACAACCTTGAAATGTTTATTGGTAGTCATATGTGCTACGAAAACACTAATATACGGTGAAAACGTATTTACCAGGGGTGACACAATCCCATTTGACCCAGGCTGACGTAATTTAGCCTTTTGAAATGTTATGTTGGTTTTCAGTGTAAGCGCAGTTTGCATGGCCGCAAATGATAAGAACCGTACTTCCTTTTAGACAGTTTGTACTGCCCCACTACCCTTACATTAAGTCGCCAAAATAAAATCCATTGGCATCACCAAAATAACTTCCCGTCAAATGTAGGGCTTTTTCACTGCGACTGTGCCCACCGCCCGGTATCTTAGCGGCTTCGTGAAGGATTCTGTGGGCCACTGGTTTCATAATGCAGAAGGGATATTACATGATCCGACATTATAAAATTTCAAATCTTATGCCGTACGGTAGTCCATTAATGATTATCCGGCAGATCATACGACAGGGACCAGAAACACCCAACGCCAGTACCTTCACCTAGTTTGACCTTGTTTGATGTTAATATGCTAGTTTCTTACTTCATATTCAGACAACATTTGCAGCGCAATCCAACCAAGACACATATTTACACATTTAAAAAAACTGAGACTTCTGCCCTTACAGACACAGGATTTTTTTCCCTCACTTTCCGTTTTCCTTCAAATGGTCAAATTTCGCCCAAATGCCCCTTTTCCGCTTCACATAAATATATCAGGTCTTCTTTTCATTGCTAAACCCGTTTTAGACACGTTGAAATCTTGGTTATACACGTTCTGTCAAAAATGTCAGTAGAGTAACTTGATCTGAGATGACCTACGGCAACCTTAGCATTCACATCATTTGATAAAATCTATGCGCTTTTTCCAGTTGCGACAAGAGCTTCCCAGCGCTGCTTTTACTTTTCTGTGAGATTTACAGTTTTCGAAATTTTGGGGTTGTTCTCATGAAGCCCCCTCCCCCTCCATCTCGGCACGGTGACGGTGGATCCTGAGGCTGGCCCGGAAAGGGTATGAAATGCTTCTAAATATACAGGGCATGAAATGCTTTCCTAATTTTTGTGTTAAAATATAGAAACGTTACAATGAAACATGAAATGGATGTTATACCCAATCAGTGTTGAAAGTTGACATTTAAGAAATGTATAAAAACCTAGTCATATGGAAGCCATTGCATTGCACTGAAACCTCCAATCTGCATTAGTGTTCTGTGAATGGTGTTGAATCAATGTTCCATACGACGCAGCTGCACCTGGCGCGGCTGACGCTGCATTCCTGACGCAGGGGACGGCACGTACCCGACGCTGCTGCACCTGGCGGCGGCGTACGGTCTGGAGCGGCTGTGCCACCGCCTGGTGCACGCTCCGGGCGGCGAGCAGGCGCTGGCGATCACCAACCAGTTCGGCCAGCAGCCAGCTGATCTGGCACATGAGGGTGACCACCAGCCGTTGGTCAACAGCCTGCTCCGAATCATGGTCAGGCCTGGCCCGCCTGCTCCTGACTGATGACGCAGGCGGCGATCTGATCGGCATGCGCGGCCGTACGCTCACGTTGTCGTACATCATTCTGTTTCCCAGGCACCGTGTACGACTGGCACGCAAGCGTAGGTGATTTATGCATTCACTGTTACCTTTGAGTCGAGACCTACATACACTCTGCCCCACACACAACGCCCTGGAATACCTCAGTGTTAGCAATCTGTGGTATTGTTCGGTATATGCCTACCTGGCCATTTTTGCTACGGAATTCAACAGAAAGAACAAGCTTTTAAATTCAAAGTTCCTGTAGCGATGCATACATACCTGAACCTAGCTAGTGCCCGGTAAAGCGCAAAACTGTTTGATGGGTCACCACTGCTCGGACCATTACTCAGGCCGCTTAAAAACTTTTTTTTGACGGCTTGCGATCTTGTGATCTCTCGACAGGTTCAATTTAAAATGTTAACTGAGTGTCCATTTGGACTCTCAGTCCGCCGAAATAGACACCTATTCGCGCGAAAACGGACACGTAGTCCTCGAGAGCATGGAGGTAGATATTTGCAATGGTTCATCAACTGCTTCCTAAGAAATACTTTTTGACAGCTGCAGCAGCCAAGGGATACTTTTTTAACAACTGCAGCAGCTCTGGTTCATACAAGTCTAGGCTATATGCCCTTTATTCTTGTGTGACAGCATTGTGCAATTTACATCGCAGTACATTTGTAATGCGGCTGTCAATGTCTGGATGTGAGGTTTTTTCCACATTGTATAACAGACGTGGCTGCTGTTAAGACCCATAAATTAGTAAAATGGACGTCTGCCATTTATTATATTTCATCACCTAGAATAATCAATTTCATTTGTCTGTCCAGTTTTTAAGTTTCGAGCCAATAATTTAAGAGGTGAATTAAGAGAATAAATTAAGAGAGAACCTGCCTCTACCCACATTTTAAGTTAACACATGGACTGCGTATTCTCGCTTTTGAAAAATGGTTAAATTAATTCGCCATTCCGTTATCTTAGGCGTATGAACCAGTGAACGGGTGAGGCATGTCGCACCCCATCTTTACCAAAGAAGGGCGTCTGATAATAGACGTTCGGGCCATCTTAAATATACCATGATTATTTGTATACATGGACTTTATCCAGAATAATAGCAATGTTCTTGTAAAGAAAATATGCATCATTTGTTTACATGTCAGGCGGTGGTGAACAGAGCTTTTTCGACCAGTACTAATCATTTCGGAGCTATGGGAATGAGGAGCGAAGTTAAAAGGATGCTTAACTATGCGGCAAAGAAGGGATTTTGAGGATAAGGATCGGGTTTACGGTGATGAGAAGGCGAACCGTTTTGTACAGTATACAGAACAGTGAACGTTCACATTTAAGGAGAGGCGTCCCCGTATGCGCGAGAAGCATCCCCCGTAGCGTGTCTATTCTACTTTGCAGACAAGCATTACTCGCTTTTTTGTACGATTTCTTTGCCGTACGGACCATAGATCCATCGCAGGCGAAAGGAACAGCGGGAAAACTGACATATTTAATCCTGTTATTTGGTATTGATGCCAAAATTCTGAACCCCACTTTATTGCGGCAAGACAACGGCAGTCACTACTTTTTGAATCCTGTAAATGTGATTCAAATGTTTTATTAGGGTGACATTTTATTTGTGGCCAGAATCTATGGAGAGTAGACTCTGATGCGCGAACTCTGAGCCCCTCTTCCGATCGCGGAACTTTGGAGTAATGCCAGTTCTGTCCGCGGAAATCCAGCGCTCCAGAAGGAAAGCCGCCTCTGTGTAACGGCCACTGCGCACGCCACTACACTGCTCTTGGTCAGATAATCAGCACCAGAGGCGCTCTAAACTCTGTTGCTAAGGCGTTAGTCAGGGCAAGAGAAGGAAGTGCTATGAAGTAGGCGACAAAATATTACCACGTGAAACGAAAAGGTACTCGAAAAATATTTGGATCTCATATTTGAAAACATATCCTCGGACAAGTGTGTTCCGAATTTTTACAGCATTGTCCCATGATCAGACGTTAAGAAAAAGCCATCGCGCGGCGTCCAGCACAGTCCGATGTGAGTTTCGGTGCATCAACCAGCTAGCGTTCAATCTCCTTTGCACCTCATGTAAAAAAGTGCGTTTCTTTTCTTCTTTGTTGTGATCTTGGTGCACAACATGTGATCTTGGTGCACACAAGTCCAGCCTGTTTTCCGTAGGTCGCTCAGCAGGTTGCTGTATTCGATGCAGCATAATCCCACCGAAAGTGTTACAAAGTGCGGTATTTACAACGCTGGTTCAAGATGAGTACAGAAGAAATCTTGACATAAAAATTTGACTAGATATTACGTCCCCCAAAAATTGGACACCCAGAAAACTCTTTTAAGATAAGTCCTGCTCTCGTTCCCCTGAGAGGATACTTCGTAGCTCACCATAAAAACCATGAAGGTCCATTACGATATTTAATCAAGGAGTATTAAGCTCGTTTCGGCTTTACGTCATATTCGATTAAGAATGCGTTATAGGTCAGACACCAGGATATAGCCCAAAATAGGATGATATTAACGTTCATCTTGTCTATTTGCTTGTAGTGGCCCTAACACTGGCGCAGTCATCTAAGTGCTTTCAATTTTTTGTCCATTCAGGCGTTTGTTTGCATTGATGTGCACTCAGTGCAGTCCTTACACTTTCATCTGTTTTCAGCTAGGACAAAAACAGCAGCGTCGCGAGACCTCAGAATCATCCATTGAGCAGACTTTTGCTTAACTCTATCAAAATCGTGCTCGATTCCGCAGTCGATTTCGTTCCAACCAGTCAGAATCGAAACCATTTCTAATAAGCGTCGAAATCAGAATCGGAATTGAATCACAAGGGTACCTGGGATTTCTACGGGATCAGAATTATATTTTTTTCCAACGGCGAACTCTAACTCTTAAAGTTGCAGTATATTAAGCATGAAAATAGCTTAGAAATTTTGAACTAAAATAGGTATCAAGGCCTCTTCACAACCCCATAGCTACCACATTTAGGCACACCAGATTTCTGTTCATGGGATCGAATTTAATAAAAGTCTATGTAGTGTGCTATGATTTTGTGTAGGTCACATTTTTGTCTGGTCTCTACGTATTACTGGTGGCGTGGAAGCAAAACACAGCGGAGTACTTTCCGTACGTGGAATATTCATATGTTTTTTTCAGAAATGTACTGATATTTACATGTGCACACGTATTCTCCTGTTCATAAAATCGTCTTTTACTAGTACTTTTTGTAGTATATTTTGTGTGTAAGCATATAGCTTACTTGGAAGCGACCTTAGTGGGATCGATTCCGGAATCAACTTATTTCAGTTTGAGTCAGAAGCGGAAGTGATTCGGATTTAGAAAGCCCATGTTGAGTCAGAATCAGAAAGCCCTACAAGCTCATCATGCCATACCTAAACAGGTTGGGGAACTGATTCCCCTAAGTGGAATCAAGCACAAGTCTGCCACTGGGCCGATTCTGGGGAAGAAAAGGCCGCTTCACACTTGACCGTCAGACAAACGGAACGTGAACGGCATTCCGGCGGAGCCGGACCTGAACGCCCAGAACGCCGCTCACGGCTCTCATAATGCACATCACTTTGCAGTGTAAAACGGGAAATGTAAACACAATCGCGTCTATTAAACTTCCGCCAAAGTTTTCCACTCATTGTTGAGTACCCTGCTTCTACTAAAGTTTCCATGGCAACTGGTACATATTATTAAAATAGCCCAGCACAATAATGCTAAACTTAGATATATGCTGGAATTCAATGAACTGACCTTTTTCTAGACATTGCAGTGGGGCGAGGAAAAGAACGTATGAAGCAATTAAGAAAACTGCATCATGTATTATATTCAAGCTGAATATGCTTTTGTGTTAGGACATAGAAATAAGCTCAGATTACAACTTTTTGTTCTAAAAAAGACACTAAACTAGGCTCTTTTTGGTACGACTTCATTGCAAATCTTTGTTTCGCCTGAAGAATAATCAAGGGCAGCACAGAAGGTCGGCGGGGGGTGCAAAGGGTACAGTTTCCCCGCTGCCGTGAAGCAGGGGGAAAAATATGTTTTTGCCCCCCCCCCAAAAAAAAACAAAAATTGGGAGGCGCCTTTTATCCAAACTGAAAGTCTTGTAGCTACAGATATGCCTGTCCGGACAGAACTTCGTATCACATTTCTTCATACGCAGAACTTCGTACGCAAATCTTCGTATCGTATTTCTTGATACGCAAACCTTCGTCCGCAAATCTTCCAACCGAAACTCCTCGCACGCAAATTTTCGTACACAAACATTCGTACGCGCAAAACTTCGTAGACGCGAAATTTCGTATACGCATTTCTTCGTGCACGCATTTCTTCGTATCGCATTTCTTCGTACACGCATTTCTTCATATCGCATCTCTTCTTGTATGCAGAACTTCGTATCTCGTATTTTTGGAGGGAGGTGTACTCAGAAACTGTCGTCGTGACCACACGAAAGGCTTCATGTTAATTTTTTCCGCATTGCGGCTTCAAGCATGAGATGACTGTTCTGATGCCGCAAGGATACCTGAGGGTCGCCAAAGGACTCAGCAGTCGAAAAGTTATTTGAACAAAATCGTGATGTTCTTGCGTATAAATGAGAATAAATGTTTCATCTGTGATGATAAGATACCTTAGACGCCAAGAATTTATCCGCCATCCTCGTGGCCTAGTGAGTAAGGACGTTGACTGGTCCCGATGGCGCCGGGTTCGAGTCCCGGAAACGACGAACCGGGACTCGAACTGTTTGGCCCGGCCATTCATAATGTAGTCAAATGGTAACTGCCAGAGAGGGCAAACCCGGTACTGGGAGGCCGTGTCGCAAGATTGTGCGGCACGAAAGAGATTCCTCCGCGGTACTCTTTGGCTAAAAAAGTTGGGCGCAAAATTATCCGTTGAACCGGAACTGCAGTACTGGGTGGCGAGTTCAGGGTACAGGCAATATAGGCGTAGCACATAGGTGTTGTGACCCAGAAGCCGTCCATGCAAACCTTTTGTTCGGGAAAAATTTCTAAAACAGAGAAAATAAGGAGCTCATCTTAATCTTTCTACAAAACGACACGGAAAAAACTTGCCTTTGCATCCGCAAAAAATCGTGTACGGAGATATTTGTATCGCACAGGAAGGGGGGGGGGATAGAAGTTTCCCCTCAAAGAACTAATGTTAAATCTCTTCACCGACAGTTGCTGCCTAGTGTAGACGTCGGCGCGCCCGCTCCTCGTCTATATCCGACTTTGTTTACTCCGGAGATCGCAGCGCCTGCATTTAAAAAACAGGACATTCTGCTAGCAGTCCTAGTGCCCTTGAAGTTACTTCAGTTTAATGTCAGTGCGTACACTCCTGACATTGGGACTTATTGTTGGGTTGCATTTGGAGGGTGTACCCGGTGCCGCCATGCTTGCTGGGGTTCGCAGCGGGTCGAGGCCGGGTCGCGGAGCCGTGACATGCCCCGCGCTGCGGAGAGACAGAGCTGCAATGGCTGAGTGGATAGCTCACCGGCGAATCAAGCGAAGAAGCCAGGATCGCGCCCCGCCGCCCTCCAGATGTTCTGTTCTTTCCACCTCGTCCCTGCTGCTAGTTGTGTTACTATCAGTTGCTGGGACTGCACTGGACTTTCCGCTGCCGCCGCGGACGCTGCGGGCGTCCTGTCAACCGACGGTGTCCCCTTCAGCAACACCCGCAGCGCTGTACGGCGGGCTCAAGCTCCAGCAACTCAAGAGAGTTGCTTGGCGGGCACTTCTTTGGCGACAGAAGCTGCTACTGTGCCAACTCAGTGGCTTCAGTTCGGTCGTGCCGCTTTAGGCTTACCGGGGACATCGAGCCCAACCCCGGACGTGACCGCCGCGCCCTCACCGTCCTCTGCCAGAACATGCGCAGTGTGCGAATAAGCTGCACGCACTGCGAGCCATGGCGCAGGACCTGAGCCGACACGACGTGGTCGCCATGACCGAGACCTGGCTGTCTTCCGACGTCGCGGACACTGAGCCGCAGCTCGCATGGAACCAAGCTTCTCAAACTCGTTAGGGTCATATCTGTAATCTTACCCCTGTGCTATGTCTTAATGTTTATTTAATACTACTGAGACTGAATCGTATTTTGACTCCTGCTTTTAATATTTGACTGCACCAATCATTGGGCGACTGTGCCTGTTGGTGTCTTTAATAATAATACAATAATACAATAATACAATCTCCCAAAAAGTGGAAGGCACGCCCCCCTCTTCCCTGTTGCTACGCCCATGGTCTGGTGCATCATTGTCACCGAATCCAGTCTACGCACGTGCAGAAAAAGGTACCTTGCTGACCTGTAAAGCGGATTCTTCTTATCTGAAACTGGAGCTCCGTACAGACATACAAACATTAGGATACGTTTCATTTTACACATCCTCAATCTCTCAAGGCATGACAGTATGGTGATGCTTGGAAAGAGAAACCTAAAAAGGATTTGGCTCATCCCTTAACATTCTGGGGCATGCCTGCGCCCCTGTGCCTTACCTGTGCCCAACGATGGAAATGCACTTTCTCATTCGCAGAATACCCATAACCAAGCCAGTGCATATATTTTACCTTGCTTAAAGGAAGGAAGACATGCATACGTCGTTGTGCGCAAAAATTGAAAGCAGCAGGCGCGAAATGCATAAGTACAATAGAATGCGATACGAAAATTTGCGTATACGAAGAAATGCGATACGAAGATTTGCTTCTACGAAGAAATGCGATATGAAGAAATGCGTATACAAGGTTTTGCGGGAACCAAGAACTGCGTATACGAAGATATGCGTGTACGAAGTTTTGCGATACAAAGAACTGCGTATACGAAGTTTTGCGCTAACGAAGTTTTGCGATACGAATATTTGGATACGAAGAAATGCGATACGAAGTTATGTGAGACGGAGCTTTGCGTACGAAGTTCTGTGTACGGAGAAATGCAATACGAAGTTCTGTCATGGAACCACACATATATTATAGAGATCCAGATCAAGGAGGCCCCATAATTGAATTAGGTGGTCCTTAACCGGGTTCAAGAGGCCCTTTTCTGCATGTAGATGTCCCTTTTATGAATTAGGAGACTCCCTTTATGATTTAGGCAACACCTGCTCTGGATCAAGAAACCCTGTTTTGTGTTAAAGAGGCCCCTTTGCTGGCTCGGAAGGTTCCTTTATGTATCAAGAGCCCCTGTCCCGGATCATGAGGATTTGAGAGGCTTTTCTTTGCTGGATTGGGAGGCCCCTTTATGAATAAATAGGCCCCTATTCTGGATTAAGAGGCACTCTCCAGGTATCAGGCGGCCCTGTTCTGGAGCAGGAGGCCCAATTTTTGTAATAGTCAATATAATAACAATACCAGTCCAATATATATAATACCAATAACAGTCCCAATCGGAATCATTGGCCACACCTTTAAAATTTTACCTTGAAAATAGGTTTCAAGGTCAAATGAAAACCAAACAATATTTTGGAAAATGCAAATAGCAAAAAGATGTAGCTTTTCGCTCTCATCACAACGATGCCCAGGTTTTGAAAATGTGCTCATCGGCTACTGAAATAATATGTATTACTTCACCAAGAGTTTGGCCAAAAATCATCAGATCTGAAGATTTTAAAGTGCTCTAGCACAAAAACCGCTTGTCCGACCGAGCTTAGAAGTGAAAAACGAAATCGCAGTCACAGATCACCCACCGGACCAAATTTCATCAAAATTTGGCACTATGGTATGTTGATTTCGGTAGGTGCCTGGTCGATTTCTCATGGAACGTCCCTTGTTTGACGTTGATGTGTGAAGCGGCCTGTACATTAAGTAGCATCACCATCGATTGCTGTTTGAGTCTGGTAGATTTGTTCTTGAGAATGTCGCAGTGTAGGCTGATGAGAGATGAAGTCAGCATCACGCAAAAAACGTACGCCTGCAATGCATATTTCTCTAGAGGCTTAGAAACAGAACCGCCATCGAGCCAATGCCATCAACGTTTAGAAACCATGCATTATATAGCATGCTTGCTTTCAGTGACAGTATTGTCAGTGGTGATCACGCTGTGCACAAACTGCTAAGTCCTTTTGCAGGAGATCTCGGACGTCCCGAACATCATTCCGAAAGTCGCAGAGTGGTCACAAATGAATGAAGAAGAGTTGCACCACAGTCTGTCAGGTATGCAAGAGTGAAACTCTCCATGCTTCCGTTGGTAACTACCATCGCTGATGCGAAACTATACCCAGACACAAGCAAAATGCCAAAGTGATTTTACAGGTGGATGTGAACGAGACGAAAAAAATTAGACATGGCACCTTAAATAATCGTTCTGATATGCATTTTCATGATACCAAACTGGCTCACTTTCTAGGAAACTTTCTTTTGCAAAGATACCTAACTGAGGTTTTTCGTCGTCACTTCGTGGGATTAGGTATGAGTCTGTAATGACATTTTTGACTGGTAAGCGATGATTAAGTCGTTTCGGAGTATACGTGAGTATATGGGTTTGATACTTTAAAGATAAAAGACAAAGACAAAATTTCGAAATTCTACTTTGTTCAGGGGGAGTCAGGCAACGTGTTTGGGAGTCACCTCAGGCCATTTTTGGCCCTGTTGAGGGTAAAAGAAAAATGGTTGCCAAATCTAGGGTTCCCAGGATAGAACTTAAAATCTCATATATGAGTGTATCTTAACAACTGGGTAACCATATAACGGCAGCTTGAATGATCTGAGGTCACTTCATATCGTCAGGTCAAGTTCGAAAGTCAAGATTTGATGTTATGTAAACATCTTCGGCGCCAATTTCCAGAATTCAAAATCCTGAATATGTATGACTTGCAGAGTGTCTTTTGCCTGCGTATTAAGTTTCTGGTTGATATCAGATTGGGCCACGGAGCTAGGACCCAAGATATCCGTGCGTGTACCGTACTCCACAACGGCCATAAACAGGAGTCCTAAAAATATAGTGGATTGAAATGACCGAAAACCTTTTCAGACACTAAGAAACGGACTCAAGGTCATTCCATGTGACTCTGAGGTCATCTGGGTCATTTAAGGTCAAAGTTTGTGAGCTAGCGTGATGAACATGTGACCATATCATTTCCCCCTTTTTGATGGTCCTGGCGGCGCCTGTGCGAACATTATACAAACTTTGTGTAACGGTTTGTACTTTTTAAGCGTAAGATGGACAGTCAAAGGCCAAAAATGTTTTGAATTTTTACGTCAATTTAGTTTTTGCAAAAATGGTACTCCTCCCATTTTCTCAACCTTGTGAACGCCTGCGAATTTTCTCAAAATCCCAAATGTGTGGGCCAACGGGGAAATTTCCATCTGTAAGCTCTCGATTCATGCCAACTGCATCAAAATCGGTTCATAGACAATGAACCGAAGACAAAAGTTGCAGGCCAAAAATGCCCCCAAATTGACTTTTAGCCCACCTGTATCCACCCCTTCCAAGATTTTGGCGGCTTTTTCTCCATAGAATTGTAATCTACCTCGTGGACAATCGGTTGTCGTCCGTTGCGGAGAAATCAGTTCTCGAGATCTCAAAGGGGGGAAGAATCAGCTTCCCTTGTCGGAAATCGGCTATACCGTTTAACCCTCTGGGAATAGGGTTACAACCAGCCTTTATGATTTTTATTGCCTCTCGGATGACTTGTCTACGCCATTGTGGTTCAACGGCGGGGTCGTGGCCTCAAGAGGACTTATCTGTTTTCGACACTGGATGGAGTGATATGCGATAAAAATCGAGGTGATGCTGCGGAAAATAGATAAGTCCTTCTGAAGTCACGATGCTAACCGTTGGACCATAGTGTCGCCAACGAGTCAACCGAGAAGCGGGAGAAATCAAGAAGGATAGCTTTTTTAAAGGATGCAGGAATGTTTCTACAAGCGCCGGTTTGCTTCAAAACCGCGATATCCGTTTTTACTGATCGGTCTTACTCATTTTTTTGGTCCATGCCTTGGTCAATATGTGTGCGTTTTAATCACTCTCCAAACGTCTGTCTTTTCTCTTTTCAATGTTTCTCCATCAAAAGATCTTCATACTGGGGTGTCGATTTGTGTTCTTATGAGAGAGTCTTGGCGCACCAAATGTTGGCTTGGGCCCCTCCCAATATTTTCGGTCGGTTGAAGGGAAATGAGTAATAATAAAGAAAATAACGGCCGTAATAGATAACAGATAGACAGAAAGTAATGAATAAAGTTCAAGTCGGTGTATCTATCTATCTTTCTATCTTGTATCTATATATACATATATATATACCTATATATATATATAGGTATATACATTGCATATATATATATATATATATATATATATATATATATATGCAATGTATATACCTATATACATGGCAATGAATGTAATTTTTCATTTGACAAATAGTGACAAAAATCCTGCAAATTTCCGTTGGCCAAAATAAATTGGGCTAAATCCCTTGAGAAACCCAAATCTGGGGGATGGTTGGATTGTCGGCCCTCGGCTAGGCCCCCCCCAAATCATTACAAAAACCAATGCCCCTGTCTTGATATTCAAATGCACGTACCATCAATAGCGAGCTTGTTTTCATTATTGGCACCTTTTATCAGCTGTTTTATGCTTGCCAGTCACTGATCTCACTGTCACTGATCTGTCACTGATTGCCAGTCACTGATCAACATGACGAAGACATGTTATGTCGGCCCCCACCAAAGTTAGTTGGCCGCACAAGAGCTCCATGGCGTACATTTCCTACTAGTCCATAGGGTTTGCATGTTAAATGCCTCATTTTCGCAGAGCTATATCTCAGCTCCCCATCGGCAGATTGCAGTCATTGTCACACCGTTTGATAGTACGTTTCGTTACCTTTTGGCAATCTCAGTACCTTTTTTCGTCACTTGAGCCAAACTCCTTTGGCGTACCGGGTGAAAACATGCCTGCGTCGGATTACCCAGTTTTCTGAGGTTTGACATGACTGCTCGGCCGCGTTAGCGCAGCGGTAAGCGCTTAAGTTTCGTAGCGTAAGATTGCGGGATCGAATCCCAGGCAAGGCGTCTTTTTCGGAATGTGTATGAGACGCTCTGTCACGGATTTCGGTGGTAGTCAACATAACTGTGCATTCCTTTCTAAATTTTCTTGGGAGTGCAATATTATTGCAATTGCGTGGCATGTTGCCAGGACATGTCAAAGGACAAGTCATAGGTCGCATGTTGAGCTCATGCCCATGCAACCACGACAGTTCCCCCTTTTCGTATCCATGGCACCACCTATTCCAACAAGATACAAACAATGTAAAACGATTTGCACTTTTTAAACATAACATAAATAACAGCAGTTAGCCAAATATTTTAGGCTTTTATGTTAATTCGGTTCCCCCAAAATTCCTCCCATTTTCCACGCTCTGTGAACGCCTGTGAATGTTCTGGAAATCCAAACGTATGAACCAGTGGGAAAAGTCCCATCTATTAGCTCTCGATTTATGCCACTTGCATCAAAATCGGACCATATGAAAAAAAACGTTGCAACAGAATATGGATAAACTTTAAGTGTAGATAGCAGTTGCATTTATAAAACAGTTGCCATGTAAAAAACAGCTGCAAAAAACGCCACCTTTATCAGTCCCTTTAAAGATTTTCATAACTTATTCTTATTAAGATGTAAGTTAGGTCATGACAAATCAACTGTCGATTGCGATGAAATCAGACGGATTTTCGAAATTCGGGAGGGGGGCGAACAAACCCCCATAAAGGAATGCACACTAACGTTATGGGCATGGAAATAGACTTGAGAATGCATATGGTTGCCACTGTCGATTCCATGTAGTTTTGTAGATCGTTCTCCTGGTATTTCAGACCTTCTGTAGATGTTTTTTTCTTCTCGTTATTGCAGAATTTCTGACACAAAGCAACCAAGACAGTTTAAAAGAAGAGCTGCTTCAGATGGAATCACCTTTGTACGACTGCGTTCTAGAGGACCGTGGAGTGAAGTGGGACACCCAAGGTTCGTCCTAAAAACAGCTGAGACGATTTTTGCTTCATTTTACTAACCTCAAGATTAGCAATACAGTCCAGCTCACTGGAGCCAGTTTGGAACAACAAAAAGAGGATAGCTATGCTCTTGGGTAAAAAGAGAAAAAGTGGAACTTGATGCAGAGATTTCTAACAGTGTTGCGGATAACTGGTAGTCTTTGAAAGGCAACTTCATGTATTACATGCTGACGTACTTGCTGTTTGCAGGTGGTGCCGCATCTGAGAGGTATTTGGTTATGACGAAAGGTGAGCCAAATAATTCAGCGGATTCTTACATGAGGTAAAACAATTCCAGATCTGGCCCAGTTTCATCAAGTAATGCATTAAGAAACTAACAAGACGCCTTTTGAGACGCAGGAAGAGCGAGGCCTGTTTCATTCTTGCTTCCGTCGTTACTCTCACTATGCATTTTGCGTACGAAGGAATATTTATCGACCGCTATCAGTATCCTGCATCCGAAGGGCTGCAAGTTTAAACGTCACGCGTAACCCTGATAATGTTCGCTACCATTACTGAGTTGTTCAAAAGCACCTGTGGTACATAGGCCTAAAGGCGAAAACATTACTCCCGGGATAGTTGCGTGGAAAAAAGTGCTTACAAGCCAACACAGTGTAAATGCAAACACGTGCAGTTTGAAGAACTGAGCAATTTTCTGATGGAAATTTCATGACTCGATGCCCCATGGTTGCGAAATTAGAAGCTTCTAGAAAGCGTCATGGTCGGGCCGGGCTGAGCCGGGAACTCAGTCTGACCTTTTTTGTCATAGTTCAAGGCTCAGTCACTGTCATAGTTTACGACTCACTCAGCCTTCGGCCTCGCTGAAAATCACGAAACGAGGAAAGAACGCCATGCAGTCGTGTAGTCTAAAGAGTCAGGTCCATTGATGACCATTGCCCATGGAGGTGACATTTCTTCGATTCATTTTCATGAGCGCTGCGTGTTCTCTGAAAGAAATATAGCCCGACTGGTCTATCAATGTACGCAAATGAAAGACAAGACCAAGTGCTTTTAAAGTGCCCATTGTTTTTCCTTTTTCAAGCAATTCGAAGGGTATGGCGCTCAAAATAAAGATACGAACTGATATAAAAGAACCAGTAATTTAAATGAATGTTGGCCCTATTCATGAACAGAAAAAGTAGACTTCCCATTTATGGAATTGGCTCCAGTTTTTGCTTCACATTTGTAAACATAATACATTTTCATTCGAAGATGCCTGATGTACGGCTTGCGTACAACAGGACCATTAGACATGAGACCATGAAAACCACCACAGGACACAGCGTTGAAGATGCAACGATGGTTCCGGCGGGATGGGCGGAAAGTATTATACTCCCTAAGCAGTCCGAAAATAGCTCAGATCTGGGGAAAAACGTGGATCTTGGCGCGGATTTTTGGATTTAGCCACCCTCGACAATGAGGCTTGATTCGCCAGATGGTCGGATGAATCGGTCCGTATATGACGTGGGGAGAGGGAACAGGAGCGGGATTTGGACACAACGAAAGTAACTAGGAATTCGCTCAAGGGAGGGAAGAAGCGCATGGGAGCGGGGTCCTGAAAGGGCCCCTTCACCAGCGTGGGGTCCCAGAAGCGCAGCCTCGACCCCTTTAAGGAGGAGCAGAGTCAGCATGTTTTCAGTCATGTTGCCATGGCAAAGGCTGACATTGCGTACTGTGCAAGGCAAGATTCATTGTCTCCACTACAGGGGGCAAGGTTTCCGGTCGCTTGGCTGCGCCTATGCGGGACCCTCTTGGTCGGCCCTGTGAAAAGGGGCTAACAAGTGGGATGTGTGTTCCGCAATAAGTCATGGCCCATTCCTTCCTGAGTTATACAATCTGTTAAGGGGGGGGGGAGGGAGAGCGGCGGGAGTTGCATTCTGCTTTTTTTGCAAGGCCGAATCTCTCCACGGCGACACAGTTCATCTTTGGATACTGACTGGACACAGAGGACACCGTACAAAAATGTAGTTTGCGGACTTTATGAGCAACCATAAAATTGGAGACCCATATGATTCTCATTTGCAGTCCAATGCAATTCTGATTATGATTGACAATGAAAAATAAGGAATCGAATCTATTACGATTTAGTTCATTTTTGCGTGCAGGCATTGGATAGGATCTCCACAAATCACATCTCAATTCTATGCGAAAGCATAAAATTGTGTTTTTTTTGCCATATACGCAACAGCCAGGTCCTCGGTCTTGTGTTATCCTAAGGCTAGCTATATATGGTGGGAATGAACGGAAGAGGCGTTTAGGAGGCCGTCTTTAGTACAATATTCTTCCATAGTTAACGTTAGCTTGTCACTTCATGGTTAGAACCAATCTGCGTTTCGTTTGTACCCAGATTCCACAGGCGGGTCCAAGAAATAGGGCAGGAAAATATGTCACGTTTTTCCCGACTTCACAACTCGGAACAGCCGACGGTCACAGTGTGGTGGGTGGCAGGTGGGGTGACGGCAAGAGCGCGAGAAGCAGTGGCGTAGCCAAGGAGGGGGGTAAAGGGGCCATGGCCCACCTGGAGGCCAAGCAGGGCCCCCTGGCGGCCGAGCGGGCCCCCCTGGAGCCGAAGGCCTCAGTTCTTTGGATAGCGTGAAGCGCCCATAGGGCATCTTACGCTGCTCGAAAGAGACAGTCAAAACAAAATAAGAACATTTTAAGCATTAAAGAAGGTTTACGAACCTAAAGAAAATGTACTCGGAAAATACAAGAAGGCTTTGTGTGCCATGAAGAGACGTCCGTGGTCTGAATAGGCGTTTAGGGGCCCCTGCTAGCTTGTGAGGAAGGCCACCGCTTGTTTGAGGAGGGCCCCCCTGTCGGCCCATAAAGGCCCTGCCAGCCTCTGAAGGAATCTCCTTTCGGTCTGGAAGAAGGCCCCTACCCCTGTCTCCAGAGGTCGACAGGGGCCCTTTACGGGCGGATAGGGTGCCCTCTACAGACAGGCAGTGACCCCCTGGCCAGCAGGGGCCCCTAAACGATCATTTAGGGGCCCCTGCTTTCCTTTAAAGATGTCCCTGCCGACCCGTAAGAGGCATCCACCAGGTCGGCATGAACGTCTTTACAGGCGACCATGGCCCCCTTTACACTCCCTTTACAAACCGACAGTAATTTTAACCACATGGGGCCCCACTGATTACGAGGGCCAGGCACGGATCCAAAGGAGGAGCAACTGGGACGATGGATCCTACCCCCCCTGAAGCCTGAGAATGGGCCCCTGTTAAATTTAAAAGGAGCCCCGAGGGGGCCCAGTATGAGCTTCACGGGGTTTCTTTAAGAACCTGGCGAGCTCCTGATGCAGCCAGGGAGGCCTCCCGGAGGGCTAGATGACCTCTGAGACGCATATAGGGCCTCTGAAGCTCCGAAAGCCACTCAAGCTCCCAAAGAGCCCCTGAGACCACAACAGGACCCCAGTACGACAGAGTGTCCCTGAGACCGCCAGATAGTTCATAGGGCCCCTGAGACGGCCAAAATAAGGACTGAGTCCCTAGAAGGCCCGTGAGTGAAAAGTTGAGCGTTCTTGATGTAGTCAGAGGGCCTCCGGGAGGGTTAATGAGACCCTGACACGGTAAGATGGCCCCTAAAGTGGAAAGAAGGGCCTTTGAAACTCTTCATGGGCCCCTGGGGCCGCGAGGCGCCCCAACGCGGCAAAGGGCCCATGAGACCGCTAAAATTGTCAGAGAGACACCTGAAACGGAAAGAACTTAAGAGGGTGCCTAGCACGGCATAAGGAGACTCTGGCCAGCCAGAGGGGCCCCCTGAACGGGGATTCGTCGGTGACCTTCTCAACCTCGAGAGGAGCCAAAAATGGGTTCCACTGGCCTTTTTGAAACCTTGAGAGTGCCAGTGAGGCCCCTGAAGCGCCAACGAAAGCCCCTTGTTACGGTTAGAGGGGACCTAAAAGACTGCCAGATATACCTCATGTAACAGAGGACAACCTCTGATACAGCCATGGTGACCACCGGAGACAGAGGGCCCATGGCACTGCATAGGGGCCCTGGAATTGCCAAAAGGCCTTTTGTAACTGCCAGAGAGCCCCTGAGATGGCAAAATTGTTTCCCAGAGACGATAAGAGAGGTACCTAGCACCACAGGGGATTCAATGAGACTGTTAGAGGGGGACCTTTGAGACTGCTAACTAGAAATCTCTAACATTAGGGGCCCCTGAGACGACCAGGGGGGCCTCTGAAACTACTAGACTTTGAGACGTCCAGACTGCTTCTGAAACGGCCAAAGGACGTAGAGGATTGTCATAGGCGCCTTTGCGACGGTAGCGAGAGTCTTAAAGGGGCCTTTTTTAGTGCCTGAGGGACTCCTTAGACGGCGAAAACGTCCCAGGGACGACAGGAGGGAAACCGAGAGGCTTAAGCGTCCCTGAAACCGCCAGATGGGTCCATGGGAATGTCCGAGGTGCCTCTGAAACTGCCAAAGGAGCGCCTGAGACGTCCCGCGGGACACGTGAAACTGTAAAAGGAACCTAAGACCACTAGAGGGTCCTGGCACGGCCGACAGTCCGAGACCACCAAAAGTGCCCCTGTAACTGCAAGAAGGAACCTGAACCTAAACTAAGCTGACAAAAAAATCACCAGAAGTTACGGGATAGGGGAAAAGATGGACTCGTGGACCAAATACAGACACGACAATTATAATGGAGGGAGGGACGGAACCGCCTAAAATCTCGCCGTCTTTGTCATATTTTGGCCTCTTTGTTCAGGAGCAAAACGCAGAATTTACTGAAATAAGGTGACACGTTTAAATTTCTCGGTTATTCTATATCGCAAAAAGCAAAATTACATCATTTTCCATATCTAAACGGCGAAAAATGGGGGACTAATGCCAACCATTTGCCTCCTTCCCCCCGGCTTTGGCGAAATCCTGGATCCGCCCTTCACGAAGGCCCCCTTTGGTGACGAGGGCCCCGGAATCCTGGCTACGCCCCTGGCGGGAAGCGGGGGCGCAGGGAAGGTTGCGGTCTCCCACCCCAACTCTTTTGAAATCCAATATAATCCTTTTGGCGTTGACTGGAAAGAGTTGACCCAAAATGTCTCTTTGCCACCGCCCCCCTCCCCCAACTGTGGAGGAGTTTCCGCGCCCCTGGCTGGCGGGTTAGTAATATATATATATATATATATATATATATATATATATATATAACAGGATAGAACCTTTCATATCCTGTATACTTGTCTGCTTCCAGTTTTCGTGTTTTCTCGCCTTGCGCAATTTTCCGACGGTGATAAGAAAATCAAGAAAAATAAGCACTAGTCTGTCATAGGAGCCAATCGTGACACAGTTCGTTCCAATTTGCCTGGCGCGCTTCCGCAGGGTCTGGCCATTATGAAACTGGTACACACACACACACACACAAACACACGCTTAAACACACACACGCACGCGCGCACGCGCGTACGCATGCGCGCTCGCACATCTATCCCCATATATATATATATATATATATATATATATATATATATATATATATATATATATGTATATGTATAATCTGCCCCATATTATATTCATGCAAAGTTGACGTTTTGTTTGGGTTTTTGTATCTGTACTGCAAGCCCTAAAACGCAACCGCGCACTCCAGTATCGAGTCGAGACAGGTCTTACCAACAGATATCCGTCCGCTACGGCATACCTTATGCACCGCCGTTTGTTCGCCCCGCGCGCTCGGAAATCCAGACTGACTGGGCCTGAGCTTGTGCCTAGTACTGAGCATAATGTCGCGGACGCCCACGACTACACACAAACGCAGCTTCTGGCGGATAACCCGGCCAGGTCGGGACCGCTGCCGGCTCCATGCGATCGGGTGACAGACTGACACTGACCAGCCTTAGGTAGACTCCTTTAGGTCGTGGATTGGAGAGACGGGTCTAGTCAGGCATGTTGCGCAACCGGCGTGACAGTTTGGGTGAGGCAGGAATCCGCGGGGACGGCGCTGCGTCCTCCGAACGTCATAATGCAAAACGCCAGATCCGTCATAGTGTCTTTCTAGCTTACGGAGCTTTGTGAAACTGGACCCAGGACTGCGAGATCCAAGAAATATGGATAACCATAGGAAGCTTGTTTATATTTTTGAGATCGTTGGGAACAAAACAGAATTGAGGAGATAGACCTTAAACCTTGTCCAGATAACGGCTGTTGGCAGCTCGTCTAGAAACCAGCCCATGTACATCAAAGACGTCACAGCGATGCCTATTTTTCTCGATGGCAGTTAAGCCAGTGTAAAACACAGATTTTCTGTTACAGAGCATGAATCGCGGGCGCCAGAAACTGCGTCCCAGAGCTTTTTCGAAGACGCCGGCGTAGACGCAGCGTCCAGACTGACAGCAGATGTGGACGGTGACGTACGCACGGGATCTCCAAAAGACAACAGTGATGCAAGCAAAAGATCTGAACCATGTGCATTCGGAGCTGCTGCGCGTTTGAGTGAGCAGATCAAACAGCCCACTCTGCCTGCGGATGCCTACAAGGTGATCACAAGTAAGTACTGATAAGCTGTCTTTTATGGATCAGTCATGGTTAAGAATAAAGTTAGCATTTTTTTGAGAATGTTGTTCCACTTTTGAGAAAAAAAAGTTACAACGAACCATTCAAATGTGTTGTTTTGCATTTACCTGTACGCAGGAAACTTGGAATTTCGGGTTGATATTCGTACGGTGGGGGATTAATTTAACCCCCTGAGTTTTTCCAAAATAGCTCCTAAACGGTGCTGTGCAGCCGCACTAGATTTGGCACAGATATACAAAACCGACTGTGAATCTATTAATGTTAAAAACTGTCAAGATCTTTCAAGATCATCGTGGTAGACTGGGTCAAAGACAAGTCATGATCGTCAGAAGTTACCGTTTTTAGGGTAAATTTTAGACTGCTGCCACACATAGAATGTTCAAGACAGACTTCCAAATCTTTTATGGGTTCACAGATAACGAAATTATAAATGATATGTAAATAGATTGGTTGATGTAAGGTCAGGTCAAGAGCTTTGGTCAAGACTAAAAGTAAAAAAAAGAAAATATTTCTTAACCCAGAACTTTCGTTCTTATCATTTCTGCCACAACACCGGGGCATGTGTAAAAATGCACTTTAACTTTTACCGGTGTTCCAGCTTTCAAGTCGATGTTAGATCAGGTCACGGGCAGATTATTAAGAATGTGCTCCCGGGTACCCGTTTTCTGTAGAGGCTTTAGAAGGAAACGCCGGAAAATTCTTCATTACCTAATTCAAGGCTAAAACGGCACAAAGCAATGTAGGGGATGACGTAACACATGTTCCTATTGTTCTGGTCTCTTCTGGGTCATCTGAAGCCACTGACCTGTGATGAACTTTATTGGCCCTGGTATATCTTTGTTTGTGCAAAACTTGCTTTCTATATTTTTAAGCTGTTTTCGAATTCGGCGCCCAAAATTACCTAAGTATGGTACCAGTTGGGGAAAACAGGTGTCAAAGAAAAATGGATCAGATAGATTGTGCCTTCGGTCTCGCAAGTCGCCTCAAGTCCGCGTGGTGTTCTTACCAAGCTGGAGGACGCAGTGAAGTTAGTATTTGAAAGCACTTAATACTCGGTTGAAGGGCAAAACCGTAAGAGGGTGACTGTAGTTCGTTCTGTGGAGCACATTTTCGCGATTTTTACTTTTTCGAGTTCACTTTAGATCATTGGCCTAGGTTGACCTCAGATGACCTTAGGCTACCTTTGTAGCTGGAATGTGACTTTTCAGGCATTTTTTGGCGTCAAATTCCAATCTAGCGTCATGATTTACCCTGAGAGACAACAAAACAAGGTATATGACATTTAGCGAAACTCTTGGCAAATGTTTTAGGTTAAATTTTTTTATTTTTTTTATTTTTTACCAATTTAAGTCCAAGTACTGAGCCTAGCGTCCTAAATTATGTACCATATTCTGCAGTTCTGTGCGCCGTAAAAATGACTCCGTGTATTTATACATTTTAGTGCTGTGACCAGCGGTTTCTGCGGTACAAGCGAAAGTCCGGCGAAACACACCGAACTTGATCCTCTTTGATCTCATTTGATCGTGGAGGTCACACTCTTAAACATCAAACGTCTGCACAAAAAAGTCTCTTTAGGGTCGCATCTACCCTGGAAATTTGGTGGCCGTAGTCTTCTTAGGTTTCGAAATCTTAGGGGATTAAATGGGCCCCTGTTATATTTAATCGGCCATCCAATCCAATGCTAATGTACAGGAATGCAAAACTTGAATCTATTTTGAACCTGAAGTTTCTATACGTGGCATGGATCTGTGGTTGTAAATATCAGATGCCGATGTCATAACATCAAGATTTGCAGAGTGAGTGCTATAAGTAATGGAACCAGTTTGAAGGAGAAAAGTTAAAGCAATACAATATTAGCTTGAAGATCATGTCTTTCTAGAACGCATTTCATATGTATTTTCTGGCGTTTTGACTCCGGATACCGATTTTCGCACGATTGAAAAAGGCGTTGGATTCTTTAAGCTACTTAGGCTTCTGCAATTGAATCAACCGACAGGGAAAAGGCACGACAGCCTATCGCCAGAGATCGAGTCACCACACGATCATGATATTGTGTTTTTGATAACCTACGTAGCATGCAGACACAAACTCAATGAACAGGCTTTATCTACCCATAAATTTTCAACATACGGGCTCATGGACAACCAAGAACGGAACCAGATCCTGACAGATTGGATAAGACACAGCGAGGTAAAAATGAAAATATAAGTGACAGAGTGATCAGAATGCCACTTCAAAAACGATCGAAAGCGGCTTGAGTGTTATGTTTGGGCATTTGATAACGACTGCTCGAGTGACAGCTTCCTGTTCGAGACATGAATTCCTCGCGAGTTTCTACAAACATCGTTGAAGTGTAAACCAAAATGGATAGGGCGGGGTCATTCAACGTGTTTAGTGTGACCCTCAGGGCGTCCAATCAACACGCCGCAGAAAGATATGCAGGCATTACTGGAGGAGTTCAAAGCCGGCAAGCACACGATTTCGGAAGTTCTAGACCTGTCCAGACCACTGTTGCAACGGTACCGGCAGGAAAGCAAGCTGCTGGAAGAAAACAAAATCCGGAAGCAAGACAAAACGGGCCTGCTCAACAGATTTGTCAACCTTATCGTTCCCAGTAAAGGTATCTACTGTTTGTGTGGTGCGGGCTCGCGTGTTGTTAGTTGTTGTTGTTGTTAGTTGGGTTCACTAATGCTCGACCAGTTAAGCAACGTACATTTGGCTGCAGACGATGCACTTTTACCCGCAAACGATTAAATGGACTTTGATGGAATCTGGCTGAGCTGACAGTAAGTCTACGGAAAGCTATGACAAATGGAGCTAGACGAATTTCCCGATGTTCTTAAAATGTTTGTTGCCTTTTTTGATGAAGGAATTTAAACAGTGGAAATTTTTGTGCCGACTCGCTCAGTATCAAAAATGAAAAGTAAGCCTTCACGCCAGTACACTGCAGTTGGTGGCATTTGCGACGAACATTAAGGAATTAGTCTATCTTATGTGTGTCACAATGGTATATGAACCATCGTTCAACGTAACACATTCAACGCATCATATTGTCTCTCCCGGGCTGTTTGTCTGCGACCAAAGTCAGCGGGTATTTTGGATCTCTCTAGTAGCAAAAATTAGGCAAGGAAGGATTTTCCTACTTACCGCTCTTCTTGATTGATCTGAAAATCCCGGGGATGCACTTAAGCTGCCAAATTTGAAATCTGTCCTGCTTAAAACCTGTTCTGCTTTTAAAGAGAACTGTTTCACCATTGTATGGGGTTCTGAATTCAGATGGCCGGACTGCAGCTTGGGTATGGAAATCATATGATCGAAAGTTATTTTGCCCCAAAACTCTTCCTTTACGATGCCAGAACGGATTATGTAATTTTTTGCGCCTCTGTACGAAAAAGAAATAAATTCTTCAAGACAGCATGTGGTCGTATGTCGTCTCACCGGTATACCAGTAAAACTTGCACGACTGTGAAACATATTTGCAGCGAATGCTAAATTATTTCCAGAACTGCTTTCTTGATTCCAAAAATGCGGTATTCACTCCCACCAATCAGCCTTTATTTTCTTTCAGCACTTCTTCGTTGCCACCTTGTTCAAATGAGATCACAACAAAGTACGCAAAGGTCGTATCTTGATTGGTGCCTTCGCATTTTTCAGGTTGTAAGCAGCAAGACAAGCCGTTCTCAAAGTTTCACGGCCAGCCGGAAGTGAACCGTACGTGGGCAGGGGACGACTATAGCATGGCGTGTCTCGACAGTCCTGCAGTCAGTGAGGCTAGCTGGGATCCCATGCATCAGGTACACATTCATTTAGCCATTCTACGTGTTGTTTACACATGGTTCCCATGCAAGCACACAAGTGCGGATGCTTGGTGTCAGATTTCGTTGTTATATGAAACCTGTGCTGGCTAATTAACCTTATTCCCGTACTCATCATGCAAGAACACATTCCCGTAAGAAGAGAGAGTTGTTCCCATCGTTCCCATCCCATTGCCCCTGAGATATCGAGAAGTAGCTGTCCGATTTGACTGCAAAAGAAAAGCAATGGATTTCGTGTGACGTAAGCTACATTTCTATGAAGAAAAAGAGAAAACGAAATGGAGGGGGTGGATAAAAAGGGAAAAGAAAGACTAGTATTTTATTTTTTTAGCTCACCTGTGGACCGGTTTTGATGTAATTCTTAAGAATAGAGAGCTATGCAATGAAACTCTACCCTTTCATCCAAACGTTTATATTTTTGGCAACATTCACAGACGGTCACGGCGCCGAAAAAATGGCAAGTATATTTTTGAAAAAGGAATCAAAATAAATATTCAAAATCTGTTGTAACTTTACTCCTCATTTTATACTTAAGACACGTAAATCGTACTACATTTTTTATAATGTTGGCGTGGGAGGTGCCAGGGACATGAAATGGGGAACTGTTATGGTTGCATTTTCATCGAGTCAGCTCATGACCTTTGACCTCAAATGAATTCAGGCAACCTCAGCGTCATATGTAATGCCCTTCGATTGATTTTTTAAAGTGTTTTGCAACGAATATAATAACTTAAATTGATTATTCTCTTCAATGTCCTGTTTAGGACCGTCGCAGTATAGGGTACGCGCGCGGACATTTTAGGTCATAGCTCCGTGACCTGGCCTTATACAGACCTAAAACATGAAACACAAGTAAGGGGTACTGGGCTAAGTTATATATGTTTTTTTCTCCTGAAAATTTAGCTTTAAAGGTTTATGCATGACACCAAATTGTGACATTTGATCTCAACCTAATTTTGAGAAATAACCTTCAGTCAGCAAAAACATTGCTTTTTGGTTTTCGTCCAGTTACATACTCCATATATATACAATATACAGCGGCATAAAGTTTTAAAGTCTACCTTAAAACCTTACTTGCATTCATTTTGCCTCTGCGTTCGACCGTGCCCTAAAGGTCTGAGCTGCCTCCCAAAACCTTGGCATAGCTCCGCTCCTGTGAAAAATAAAGGTACGAAAACCTCACATAACACATACAAGAAATACATAGGAAAACTTGCCAGTTTTTGTGAAGCTGTTCTGAAAGCCCTGGAAATGAATGGGGAGGTAAACACCGCGGGGAGCTTCTGAAGCCACCCTCCATATTGGGGCTGATGAGGTTAGTTGGTTCGGGTTTCTTCGACTAGCTGTGGTAATTCCGAAACCATGAGTGAAGAGAGGAATGGCTTTTTGTGGGGAGAAGGGGTTTAACGAGATGCGTATTGATATAAGAGTTACTCCAAGGTACTGGAACCCATGCCTCTTTAGTTTTACTGACCAAAGTACATAATAACTGCATGGTCCCTTTAAGTGTGGTGAAATGTAGTGTTAATTGCCACCAGCGGCCAGTTAAGGTGTTCGTGAACCAACCACCGGCAGTCGCTGCCACTGGTCACGCGCGTCTGTCGACAGGCCCTGCTGATGTCGTCAGATATCAGTGGAAGCCCGGGGCTGGACGCCGTCGCAGAGGCCCCCGGCCGGCCGCCTGGCGCCGCCCCGTCGCCCACCGAGGACCTCTACACCTTCATGCGGGACATGTGGGTGTCGCGGCCGGCACGGCCAACCAGCTGGCTGGCAAGCGTCGACTCCACGGCGTCGGCCGACCAGCGCAGCAGCGTGCCGCCGCCGCCGCTGCTGCCACGCGGGACCAGCACGACGGAGGCGGCGCCGGCTGCGTGCGGCAGCGGCTGGCCGGCCGGACGCCCTTCGGCCCTGCCTCGGAAATAGTAGAGACCGCGAGCTCTCGCGGCTCTTCCGACGGGGTCTTGCCATATAACCTGATCTCGCGCCCGTCAAATAGCCCGCCAGTTGGAACGCATACAAAGTTCATAACCCCCAGGACCTGCATTACAAACAGAAGGTACCCTGCAGATTGCGTCGTAATCGCACGTCGTCATAATGCTTCCGCACCAGGCAAAATAGGTAAAGATGCATTTATCATCATGCCCTTTTATGTAATTAAATTTCCACCGTGAGCCTTGGTTTCTTCACTATGCCTAGCTTAATTTGATTTAATCGACAAGCCGACACGGACAGTGGATTGCAGGAGGTCATGCAACCCATAGATTGATCGGAATGATCTGCAGAATCCTAAACGGTTTGCATCCTTGCCTCGCCAATGACCAAATGTCCTTGCTTGCACTGTATTTGCTTGTACAACATTGTAAACCGGCTTAAAAGCCGCTTATCTTTAGCGTTAGGATTGTGTATCTCTAGAGCCGAAAACGCTTCATACCAAACGCTGTATATCGCATACTGTCTGTTGTCAATACACGTAAAATGGGCCTTTGCACGCGGCTTTAACCCTATTCCCGGCAGGGGGGGGCGGAATCCGCCCCCCCCTCGGGTTTTTTGCTTGCCAATTCCAGGCTTTTTGACGCAGCTTCACGAAACTTGGTGACTTTTCCTAGCTATTCCTTCTACGCGCCGTGACAAAATTTCGAAATTCTATTTTGCTCAGGGGCGGAGCCAGGCAACGTTTTTGGGAGGCACCTCAGGTCATTTTCGGCCATGTTGAGGGTAAAAGGAAAATGTCTGCCAAAAACAGAGTTTTTAAGATAGAACTTAAAACTTTATATGAATATATAGCTAAATAGTTGGGTAATGTGCATATGTAATTTTGTTTATCTGAGGTCACTTTACAAGGTCAGGTCAAGGTCAAAAGTCAAAATTTGTTTTTTCGCAATAATTTCGGCGCCGTTTTTTCAAATGCCAAATCCAGAATATATATGACGTAGAAAGATGTCCTCTACTTGTGTACCAAGTTTCAGCTTGATATCAGGTCAGGTAACGGAGCTATGACCTCAAATGTCAGTGCACGTACCATATATCGCAAAAGCCAAAAATGAATTTTTGGAATAGAGTGAATTTAATCGATTAAAAGCGTTTACAGATAATATTGAATGCACACGACATCATTCCAGGTGACCCCAAGGTCACTGGAGGTTTTAAGGTCAAAGGTCCAAGTTGATCTGAGAAACGTGTGACCATGACAGTTCCCCTTTTTTATGTCCCTGGCACCGCCTATGCTAACATTATACAAACATTGTAATGCGATTTGTACTTCTTTAGCATAACATGACTAGCGAGCTAAAAAGTGTTTTGGCCTCTTTTGTTCATTCCGTTATTGGAAAACTAATCCATCTATTTTTAAAACCCTGTGAACGCCCATGAATTTTCTCAAAATTTCAAATTTACATACCCATGGTAAAAGCCCTATCCATGATCTCTCGATTGGTGCCAGTTTCATCGAAATCGGTCCATAAACAACGGAGTTATAAGAAGTCAAAAATACCCCCATTTTGACATTTTTGCCCCCTGTATCCACAAATTTCAAAATTTTGAAAATTTCTTTTGATAAAATGTAGTTCACGTCACGGCAAATCGATTGCCTTTGTTGCGATGAATCGGATGAGTAGTTCTCGAGATCTGGGGGGGCCGAATCGCCCCCTGCGGGAATCGGCCTCCGTGCCCTGAATGGTTAAAGAGAGGATTTAATCACTTTGCAATCACGTTCTGTTTTTGTTTCGCCGTTTTAACGCGTTATTTGTTTCGTCTTTGTAACTGTCCAAACGGGGAAATTTTCACTTCCGCTTTTAACAAAACTTACTCAACCTGGTTAAAGACTGCAAAAGGTTTCAAACAATAGATAAATGAAGACGGAGGTGGAGGTAGAGGAAGAAGCATTTTGTCCTTAGGCTTTTCAAACAGTCACATAGAACAGCCATAGGTACTTCTGAAAATTACTGGCGTTTCAACGGCGGGCTAGTTAGACATTTACAAACGTCTCCCATATGAGTGATGTTTTTCCGCATTGCACCACAGTGAAGCCTTTGCTTAGCGCTCGACATCCCAAAACGACGCACGGGCGACTGCTTTGGAAAATACATCAACCTGACCTGTTTATCGAGAAGTGTTTAAAAACAAGGAAATTCGTCGATGCCGACAACAGCTCTAAAAATCTCAACTACGCTAAATTCCTGATGGCGGAAGATTCCGGAAATGACAGCATTTGCAGACCAGAAACTCTGTGAAACATCACGGCATGCAACGGATGCGTCTTACTCTGAGTTTTGAATTATTATGGGAAAAATGGGTGTGAGTGAATCTAAAGGCATGATATATTACGCCGTGCTATACTTCCAGAACACGCATGCGTTGACGTCCTCCGTCATTCTTCGCGCAATCTTTTTGTTCGGGAGAATGATGCTCCTCTTCAGTCTGTTTTTAGGACCTGTATTCTATTTAGTTTCTGAGCGATGGATGCGCACAGATGCATGTTTGCACGATCCCTCTTTAAATCCTGCCTAGGGCCCACACAGGTCAGTATTCCAGTACTCACGTGAGAACGTATTTGGGTTTCCTGTCTCGGACTCATGTGGCTGCTGGCTGCGTAACCGTTTGACTTTGACCCGAGGTGGAAACCTCTGTTTTGTTTGTCACCCTGATGCCGGCTTTTGTAAATTGTCACCACCGGTTTTACGCGAGTACTACCTGGTGTCCGAATCCTCCCTAGCCTACCTGAGGTGGTGGGGGTTCTCGAGAACTCTCCATGATCTTGACAACTAAGAGAACTACGGAGATGAAAGTGAGAGCAGTCGAGAGCCCGTCAAATCTTGCGGATTACGAAGACATATTTATTAATTCTGAGTTAGTATTTTAGAGTCAAAAAGTCAAACAAGTCAAGTCATGACGTCCAAAAGCAGTGGATAATTAAAGCAAATGTGATGGTCCTATGAACTGATGCTGAGTACTGAACCGTCCAGGAAAGACCAAAACCGTTTCTAAATTGTCACAAAATAATTTCTTTTTCCTCAGGTAATGCCAGGTCAGGTCAACAGCCATTTGTATACAACAATAATTTTTGCCGAAACTGTCAATGAAATTACCTCAGGCATACGTTTTGGAATCACCATGGGGAATACTTAGTCAGATATGACAACTTTTATCCGAAAAAGATTAATGTAGGTAATCTACGGCCATATCAGACCAACAAGCCTAACATCTTATATCATTCATGCCTCGTGATTGGGTTAAGGTGCGAATGTCAGTCAAACGCCATTTGATCGCTATAAACATACTGGTTTGTTCTTGAATGGCATGAAAGTCAAGGACAAGTAAGGTTAGGTCAGGGCAAGGGCAATACCATGTAAAATGCGTTTGTTTCGTCAAGAAAATCACTGTGCTACGGAACAAAACGAAGTATTGAAACACGTCCCATAGCATGAGACAGCCGGACGTCACTAAAACAAGTGCTCTTACGGTCAACATAGTCAGACAAGGTTATGCTAGGTCAAGTGAATATTCCTTTGCATCTCAGAGATGACTAAAGGCAAACATGTGAAACCAACTCTATACGCTGTCATAAACATTGCATAAAGTTCCCGACGTCCCAAGTGCCATAAGTGACCTTTGAAATGGTATCGTGTGATGTCAGGTCACTTGAGATAACGCCATTTAAAACCTTTCACGAGCATAAAGTGAAATGCACACTTATGCCTCACCGGACGTGACTGGCAAATACATTTCATAACATTTAGCGAGATATTCGATTTCCCAACCAATCGACCTGACCTCAGGTCACTGATCCTTCATGAACGGCATGTTGCATTATTGAAAAGAAACGTGACAGACAATTTGTATCTCTTTTTCCCAGAAAACCTTCTTGCACCGGGTAATTTCTGTCCGAAAGACGAAAAACAACATCTCATTAGGGCATCATTGACACGCGCTTAATCGTTTTTTGGCATGCCTTCTTTTAAGGTCAAACAAGCCAATAATCTGGCATGACCTGATTTTGAAATCTGGTCACAAGATGTAAAAATCATGCATTAAAATCCAATGAAAATTCCACGTTTTTAACTTTCTTCGTCTTTGCGCTATATCCAGAAAACCTGAAGAGGGCTCTCTGGGACCCCCGCTGGTAAACGAGTGTGAAATGGAAATTAGGGCGCTAGGAATAATTTATTTCGGGTTTTGAATCCGGCAGGGATTTGTTTGACGTTACCTCGTATAAAAATCGCTAATGCCTCATTTGCTCTGATATCGAATTTTGCAAATCATCATAACCCAACTATACGAAGGCCAAGTGGAAAGTTTGACTGATAATGGTACTGTAGATTCTGCCTTGGTCTGAGATCAAGTAGTGGCCGCCACGAGGCCAATACCATAAGACAAATGATATGCGATACACCGACTTTGAGTGTTTGCGACGACCCACAAAAATATGATCCAAAAAACTTTGCCCGTATTTTAACCTGAGGTTTAAGTCAGTTGGTGACTTCTGCCGGATTAGGGCAATTCACAAATGTTATTCGGCACGCTGATATTTGTCCCAGCGTACTGCGACTTGCACAAGCCGGGATTACGTCATAAAAAGATATAAAAGGTTTTTACGTGAAGTCAAAGTCATGCCACGATATGAAGAGAAATAAAAACGGAGCCTTGTGCTTGGTCTTATCATTTTTGTGTTTCATTTCGTTTCATTAGTGTTACACGTTTTTACTCTGGGTAAATCGGACGTTTCACATCGTCGTGGATGTTGTCAAAGATGTCGCAGATACGGTTACTCTGATTATGTTATTGTGTAGGCACACATCAGAGCAGTTAACATTTGGGTGCTTTGGCAGATAAGTGTCAGTTTCTTGTTGCAGGTTTGCGCGAATGCCATGAAGTCCTTTGATTCGTATATTTTTTGTATGAATCTGGGACCGCTTGTAAATTAACGGAAGAGACACAGCGCGAGAGAGAAATAGAGAGGGGAAAGAAGGAAGGGAAAGAGAGACAACACTTAAGTGTTTTTGTTTTCATTACTACATGAGACTTCCCTTTGCCTGCTATTTACTAGTGTAGAAACAACAGCCAGCTCGAATACCCATAGTTAGTCATTTCCAGATTGCATGCGGCGAATTTGTTAACCCGCCCCCGATTGGGAGGGGGGTGGTTGACCACCCCTGAAGTTTTTCCGAGATTGCGAGAGAACGAACAAACGCAACGTCAGGAAACTTTGTTTGCTTGATTATTTGTACATCTTGTATCAAATATTTAACCTCAGGCCAAGTCAGGTGTCTGACCTTGGTCAGGTCAAGCGGAACTATGGTCAAAAAAGATTAAGACCCTGTAACTTCTTCGGTAAACATGATATCACAATGAAGCTTTGAAGAACTAAAATTTTTTATAAACGTAACAAATCCGCTGTCTCGGATTTTTCGGAGATTTCCGGCTCAAGGTGAGGCTAGGTGAAGCCCGTTTTTAACACATGTCGTTTCTTTCGAGAATCGACGGAATTTTTTTTTAACAGTTCGAGCGTGGGGAGATGGAGACATCCAGTTTCCCTCAATGAGGTCAGTTCAATTTCAGTGACCTCTGATCACTGGTCTGAAGTCAGGTCACGAATAACTGTTATGAGCCAAATGCATTGGCATCAAAATCGGTGATGAACGATTGATATCGGGTAAAAAATGGCAGATGTAGTTTGCACAGTTCTGAATAATACCAAAAGGTCCAAAAAGCAAAAAAAAAAATCATATTAACCTAACCTAACCTAACCTAACCTTTAGACATACACAGGCCCTCGCAAATAAAGCACCTCATTTGTGTAGACTGATAGCTACTGCATCTTTAGACATTTATACACTAGTACATGATCCACTAGGATCGAGAAACAACGCATGGAAAGGCTTATTTCGCAAAAATAAAGGGAACGCTAAAATTAGCTCCCGTTCATTCCATGCCACGTTGGGCTACGGCGCTCGTCGGCAGTCGGTGCGAAAATCGCCGTTTCCTTAACTCAACGTTTCCGCGTATATATTAAACAAGTCAAAGAAATCAGTCACGTATCGACATCTGAGGACTTTTACTTGTCCTCTGGTGCCTTTACCTAGACTTTATTAATCACAGCTCTTGAGATCCAGGTCGTTCCTCGGTCTCGTGCAGTCGGGTATCAGCTACCATATATAAGGCGTAAATGGCTTAAATATTACCCAAACCTAAAAACGAGATCAGCTTCGAGCTCTGCTTGTCACGAGCTTTCCAACGATGTGCTTATTTTCATCGTGCGACGAACCGTTCTTGAGCTAGGGGGGTGGTCAACCCCCCTGTCGAGTGTGCATGGTGCCTACCGCCAATCGGGTGCGAGTTAACGATCTTCAATTTTAAGCCGTGCAACCTGTGTTTTTTAGATGGAGTCTGGATTGCATATTGGATTGTTCGGCGAGCGTCCCAGCTAGCGTCGGGACGCTCGCCGGACACAAATACTTCGAACTTACGCTACAATGGAGTCGTCCAAAGTCCACCATCAGACGCGACCTTTCTGACCCCAGCCCGCCTGATACGTTGCCCGGTACTGTCTAGATCAGGACCGACCAGAACCCTCAGGCCTGCCCAACCTCACACATGAATGACGAAGCTACGCATTAGTGCTCATAGTGCGCTGTCGGTGTGTAGCTGTCATACAGTTTTGGGTTGGGCAGTGGTTTATAGGTTTGATAGCCGTCCTATAGCCTTATGCCATTCGGAGACTGTTTTCTTTTTTCCTACAGCGACTGTCCTGAATCATCTAGTGTTGAATGACATTGCTACGCACATTCACTTCATGAAACTGGGGCGGGGTCACGTCAGACATTACAAAGGTCAAGGCGATCAGCTGTCCAGGGTCCTCGAGGAAGCGGAGTCTTCGCTCAGATGTGGCGCGTCGAGGGACAAACGACCAAGGAGAAGGTTGTCCGGAACGGTAAGAATATATATATATAGTTTCTATCACAGTCAACGCTCCCTAACCGCACGCTGAGTCCGATTAGCTGCCTTGCATACATCCGTGTGCCTTGACGGCAGATTAGAAACATCATACGCTTTGCAGATTCTGGGTTGGGAAACTGTGCTCTCTTGATGTTGAGAAAGGCCGAAATGTTGTGCCCCAAGGAACCTGATGTCACTGAAACAACCAGAATGTGGATTTTTTTTTCAAATGGTATGCCACATCTTCCGGAAGTTTCACTATTTTGTTCTCTGGACCAGTAGCAAAGCATTTTTGCGGTTCCCGTAATTTTATGTTCCGCAAATGGCCTCTTCTAAAACGCTTGGAACCAAGGAATGCCAACTACCTCAGAACCTAGGCTCAACTACGGGATGCTTTTAATCTTCATTTAAGCGTAGCTGTTGTCCATGCTGGAGGTGTAATGAGTTGTTTTGGTTATTCTGACTTGTACTGGAATTTTACCCGATATGTAGATGTCTCTCGGATTATGCCGGGGCCCTGATGGCTGAGTTACTACGTAACCTGGCGGGCTGGGGTTATCTTTCCTTTCCCGCACCTTTTTTGCATTTTTAACGATCATCACAACAGCTGACTGGAATGTAGTTCGCAGGATAAAAGTACAAACCATGAAGCAAATTAATCCTCGCCAAATTCGCCGACTGGCCACCCTCAACAGTCCGGGGGGAGGGGTCCGACTCGAACCGTTTCCAAACCTGATGTGATAGTTGGAATAGGAAAAAAATATATAAAGAATTAATATAAGATAATTGGAGCATATTGGTAGCGAATGTTTATATCGCTTATACAATATGGCATTTAGCGCAGCCAGTCCGCCTTAGTTTTTGGAGTCTTGAAATGCTTAAGCCCAGTTCTGTCATCGTGCCAATTTTCAGCCAAATCGTGAGCCTTGAATATCAATCGGTAGAATGGTATAACTTTGACCTCTAATATCTCAGTGCCAGATATCGACCTTAGCTCTTGTGGTTTTAGGATGCTTAGATGAACTTTTACTAGTTTACAAATTCTCAGCTTAATCAAATTGGTCTGCTTAAATGGTCATGACTAGGGGTGTGTTTTCTTATCTCTTTGCGGGTGCCCCGGCGCCCACAAAGTGGAAATGGGCACCCGCAGTGCGACTTGGGCACCCACAATTTCGTCGCTGCCGTTCATAACTGCGTCTCGTACAGCAAGACAGTACTGGGTAAGCATCAGGTGCGTCAAAGGTTTACTTACATATTTCCTCCTCGCTGATTGGTTCCTTTCCTAACACTGTTATTGTGTTTCGCCTACCGATAGCACCGTCGATACAAGCTATACTGAAATGCGTGAAATGTCGAAGATGACCAAAATGCACTTCATTCATATGGCAATCTATAACCAATCTGAAATATTCCGCAGTGTGTTTTTGGGATATCGGATTAAAAGTAGAATTAAACTCAGGAATTATTAAACTAAATATATAAAAAAAAAAAAAAAAAACAGGAATAAATTAAACTAAATTAAAAGTAGATGTTCCCTTTTAGACTTTCGCCGCCATGAAGCCGTACATGATTAACGTAACACATCCTTCTGTTATTTGCCTCCCGCAGTGGCAGCGGGTCGTATTTGATCATGGGGGGAAAAAAATTTCGAGGCCCCTTGGTCTTGAGAGGCCCCCTTTCCAACGAAGGGTTCTCATCCCCCCAAAAAACGCCGTTAACCCAGCAATCAGCTGGACACTATTCCGGACGAAAGCCGAGGTCCTGAGCAGGGTCGAGGCAACGATTCAGTGAGAGAATGGACCCAGGCCACCCAGGTCCATTCTGTGAGGCCCCTAACAATACTGGATTCCCGGTCTCTAGGCTGCTTTTAGCTTGTAATCGATATGAGGCCCTCTCACGAACGGAAGCCGGGCCCTCTAGCAGGGCGGGGTTGATTCATGTTCAGCGCAGGTCACCCGGGTTTATTCTGCGGGGCCCCCTTAAAATTTAAATATCCACCAGTCTCTTGGTCACTTTTGAGCAAGACTGGCACGAGGCCCTCTTACGGACGGGAGCTGGGACACCCTTCAAGATCCGAACCTTGCTTCAGCGCAGGTAACCCAAGTCCATTCTGTGAGGTCCTCTAAAAATTTCAGTTACTGGTCTCTGGGCCTCTTCCTGAGTATAATCGACAAGAAAGCCTCTCTCGGATGGAAGCCGGGGCCTCCCTAACATGGTCCAAATTCTGTCAGAGGCCTGCCGGGTCCATTCCGCGAGGCCCCGCGAAGCTGTAAATTTTCGCTCTCTTGGTCACTTTTGAGCATAGGTCACACTTTCGCGCAAGGCCCTCTTACGGACGGATGCTGGGGCGCCCCCGACCCGAGACCCGAACTGGTTCAGCGAAAGCCCCTGGGCTCATTCTTGGAGGCCTCTCGAAAAAGCGTAGATTCAAGGGCCCTGTTTTGCTTCTGAATGATAATCGGTACGAGGCCCTCTTTCGGACCTTAGCCGGGGCCCCCTAGCAAAGTTTGGACCCCGATTTAGCGCCGGCCACCCCGGTTCATTACTGTGAGTTCACAGTAATGAACATTACAGTGAGTACAAAGTAATGTTCACCACTGTGAAGACCCCTGCAAATTGTGAGGTCCAGGTCGCTGGACCTGGATGGAAGCCGGGCTTCCTAGCAGGGTCCCAATTGTGTGTCGGTGTTGGCGAGCCGGATCCAAGGCTCGAGGTCCCTTAAAAATTGTAAGTTCGCGGTCTCTGGCCAGTTTTGGGTCCAACCTGTTCGAGGCCCCTACTGGAAGAAAGCTGAGGCCCCCAACAAAGTAAGACTTGAAAGAAGACGCACACCCTGTGCCTACTTCCTCGCCTGCATAGTTGCATTTTCCTTTCCTTTTGGTTTGCAGCGCGTTCGCCGCTTGTATCACTATTTCTTTTCCTTTCTCCTCTTTTCTTTTTTTTATTTTCTTTCATCTTTATAATAATATTCTTCTATCCCCATTTCTTACGAGGCCCCCAACACCATACATGGGGGGCCAGGAACAGTCTTGTCCCCCACTCTCCGCAACTGGGGGGGAGCTGTCCTCCCTGTCCCCCACTTCCGCCGCCCTTGACCTCCTGGAATACGTTTTTAAATTTGTTCCTCTGAACTTAAGGCATAAACGCCTGTTACGACTCCCTCCCTCCCCGACCGATACGCACTGTCTGGATGCCCCACATGCCTTTTGGGCGCCCACAATCATTTTCCAAAAACTACACCCATGAACTTGACCTTTGACATCAGATATTTCAAAAAGTTTTTAATGTCCACCTTAGCTTTTAGAGTTTTGAGATGCCTCAGCCAAGTCCTATCAGCGTAGCAATGTTCAGCCAGATCGCGAGAGTCCCGAATATCAGCTTACAGATTGATATAAATGTATGGTTAGCTTGACAAGCGTTACGGAAATTGCTTTTGGGCTAGCCCCATTTCCATGGCAGGGTTGGATTACAAGTCTGATTTCCGATGAACAGAAATCTGTATTTCATTCAGGGGCGCAACCAGGATTTTTCAAGGGGGCCAGAGCTCAGGGTGAGATGAAATTATACGAAAACCGCCTGCTGGGAAGACAATGTGCAATGGTTTTCGCAAAAACTGCGGACCTAAGGGGGAGCCCGGGTCCCCCTTGGCTGTGCCTCTGGTTTTATTGGAGTTTCCATGACCGTACTCAGGAAATCTGAATTACATTCTAGATTTACGAATCCGGATTGAGGAATCCCAGATTCGCCTCCAATTATGGCGCGTGTGTGACGTTTCCCTTTAGGGCGCAGAGAAATGTATTCCATAGTAGATTACCAAACGAATTGAGTTGCTACGAAGGACTGGTGTGTGGGATTTCAGAACGTTGTAATGCCCATTCATCGTTTTCTATAACCAAGCCGCCAAGTGACCAGAAACTGAGTTCGGTGCCATCTCCGCCTTCGCAGGACACTAAAACAATGCGGCGCGTCATGCTACCATGTGCTTCCAGTTCACGGGAAATCCGGATTTCCCCGGGGAATCTTTCGGTCTGGATTCGGAAATCCAATCATATTTGCTAAAGTTTGTTTCCTTGTAGAAACCACATCACTTATCATATCACACCATTGCTGCAGTGGGTTCTTTTAGGCAAAGGGTAAATTGTCACAATGTTGCTATCTACAAATTACCACTGGTAAAGAAATGGAACTGTTGTCATAGTAAAGCTTAAATTCTGACGCACATGGCCGTGCAAATATTGACGTAAACTTGTGGAATATCGCGCAGCAATTCTCTTGAATAACCATTCCGTCCAAACAAGGTTTTTCTGAAAGTTATGCATAGGACTTCACTTAGAGGAAAAAATCCCGTGTTATTTAGCGAAATCGGTGTTGAACGAGTGATCGTTAACACTCGCGCGGGTAGCTGGCCAAATATAAGCGTTCGGGTGGTGGGCGGTTGTCAGTTGTATTGTACTGTATACATCAGTAGGACATCCAGTGACAAAACACAGGTGGCTATTAAATCCAGAGTAAAAAACTGGGAAGTTTACGCAGTTAAGCAGCGCGCGAACGGCAGCCGGCGCCGATGACGCTCGACGGGGGGGCTGACCGCCCCCCCTCTAACTCACAAACGGCTGATCGCAGGATGAAAAATAAGCAGACCGTTGGAAAGCTCGTGACCAGTGGAGCTCAAAACTGGTCCTATTTTTAGTTTTGGATAATATGTAAGCTATTTACGCCCTAAAGGTTTTCTTACAGCCGACTGCATGAAACCTAGAAACGGCCTGGATCTGAAAGGCTGTAATTAATAGTCTACGTAGACACCAAAGAAAAAGTAAAAGTCCGCTGATGCCGATACATGCCTAATTTATCTCACTGGTATAACCCTATTCCCGGAGGGCTACACGGTATGGCCGATTCCCTCCAGGAGGGGGCGGATTCGGGCCCCCCGAGATCTCAAGAACTATACCTCTCATTTCATCGCAACAAACGGGAATCGATTTGCCATGAAGTATACTACACCTAAAAAAAGAAGTCTTGAAAATTTTGAAAGGTTGGATACAGGGGGTAAAAATGTCAAAATGAGAGTATTTTTGGGCTTCTTATAACTCTGTTGTTTATGGACCGATTTCGATGAGATTGGCAACAATCGAGAGATCCATTTGTACAAGTACTTAAAATTTGGGGAAAATTCATAAGCATTCATAGGGTTTCAAGCATAAGAGAATTAGTGCTTCAACAACTGAATAAACAGATAAAAACTCTTTTGGCTTCTGCTAGTCGTGTCATGCTGAAGACGTACAAATCATATTACAATGTTTGTATACTGTTAGCATAGGCGGTGCCAGGGACATGAAGAAGGGGGCACTGTCATGATCACATGTCTTCAGATCAGCTCATGACCTTTGACGTTAAATGACCTCCAGTGACCTTGGGGTCACTTGGAACGATCTCGTGTGCACTTGATATTATCTGAAAACATTTTCAACCATTTTAGTTCACTCTGTTTGAAAAAATTCCATTTACGGCTATTGTGACATAGCGTACGCGCACAGACATTGCAGGACTGAAACTTAGCACACCAGTAGGACACCCCACTACGGCATATATATTCCGGGTTTCACGTTTGAAGGAGTAGCGCCGAAATTGTTCTATAAAACCAAACTTGGACTTTTGACCTGGGCCGGATTTTGTAGTGGCCTCACATGAACAAAATTGTAATTGTATATTGCCAAACTTATCAACGATACACCCATACAAAGTTTTAAGACCTTAAAATTGCTATTCTTGAGACATTTTCTTTTGCCCTCAACAGGGCCAAAAATGACCTGATGTGCCTCCCAAAAACGTTGCCTGGCTCCGCTCCTGAGCAAAATATAATTTCGAAATTTTGTCACAGTACGTAGAAGAAATAGCTAGGAAAAGTCAGGGATTTTCGTGAGGCTGCGTCAAAAACCCTGGAATTGGCGAGCAAAAAACTCGAGAGGGCGGATTCAGCCCCCTGCCGGGAACAGGGTTAAGATATACCCCGAAACGTTGAGTTAAAGACACGGCGATTTTCGCGTCGTCTGCCGGTGGGCACCGTAGCCGAACGCGATATGAAATTAACGGGAACTAATTTAAACTTGCTTTTTGGCGATGTTGGCCTATCCACGTGACATTTCTTAGTCCTTGTCGTTCTTGTTGAAGGAATTCAGCTTTTATCAATATGCACAAATGCCTGAGCTTTATTAGCGAGAGTCGGTTTATTTCCGAAATGTGCAGCTTTCAAACTTTCCAAACTTCTTGGTATACTTCCCACCGTGCGAGCCAGTTCTGCCCTTTTCAACCCGCCCTGAGTGATTCATGGCTGATTTTGGCGGCAGTGCATTTTGGCTCATAAGTTATTCGTGACCTGACCTCAGTTCAATGACTAGAAGTCGTTGATATTTTGTCCATTATCGGTAGAGGTATGGCTGCATTGCCTCACAATAAAAATGGCATAGGAAATTTCGTCGAATTCCGGAAACACGACATGTGCTCGACCTTGGGTCACTGACCCGAAATAAATGCAAAAAACTGAGATAGTAGATTTGTGGCATTGAGACCTCTAATCCCTGAAATTGTTATTGAGATATCGTGCTTTCTGGAGAAGTTAGAGCGCTAAGCTTTTTAGACAATGAGTGCTTGACCTGACCTTGGTCAGGGACCTGACTTGACCTGAGGTCAAAACATTGACACATGGTGTAAAAATGATCAAACAAAAGGTGCACGAAGTTTCGTGTAACTGTGTTTGTTTGTTTTCTGGCAGTCTTGGAAAATATTTAGGGCGCGGGGCAGTCAAACCCGCCCCCTTAGTCGGGGGCGGGTTTAAACACGCACTCAATCGTTCATCGCGTCGTTGGCGGCGGAGAGTGCAGAGCGAAGGTTGATTATGTGACAGGGGATCTGAGATTGGAAAGGAGAGTGGCTTTGAACTGAGAAGCATAAAGAGAAAGCGAGTCGGGATGACGCAAGTTGAGGGCAGCGCAGGCACAGTAAGAAAACGTCCGCTTGCCTGTCATACCAAGTCAATTAGCCCCTCTTCCCAGGACCTCAAATAACAAGGCTAGAGCTACCAAACTTGCAGAGCTGATGACGCCCTAGATGAACTTCCTTGTATGGAAGTTTGATGTTTCTAGAGCGTGACCCTCAAGGCCAAAGGAGGTCAAAGAGGGTCAAAGTCGGTGCGACTCGCCAGACTTCCTTATGCCTCGAACGGTGTAGGTCAGATGTATGACCCATTTTTGTAGGGCAGGTAAAACTGCAATGGAAAGTATATCAGCTGGGATCCTTGGCGCAGCAGTTATACTTAAATTTGTGCTTCAGCTCAACTTAAGCCATATCACTAAAATTTTACGAAGTATCAAATACCTTGTTTTGTGGACCTTCGGAGGGTAGATTTTGGTGCTGAATTCAAATCTAACACCTAAAATTACCTCGCATGTCACATAGGTCTTACACCTTACATCCTTACAGCCACATAGGTCAGATAAGGTCTAATCTAAATCTAATTCTAAATCTAGGTCGCCAACCTTAAGTGAACTCAGAAAAGCGAAAATTACGAAGATGTGCTCCGGAGTCAATTACCGTCATCTGATGCAATTTTACCGCTAAATCATGTATTTAGTGCTAGTAAATATAAATATCAGCTTCCTCAGAACAGTGCGTGGGCACTGTGCTGAATGCTGAACGGAAGGGAAATCCATCTGACCTATATTCCGTGACATTGCGAACACGTTATCGCACTAAACGTCGGAAGAATTCGGCATTACGAAGGAATATGACTGACGTGCCGGTGGTTTGCCAAGAAAATATTGGAAGGTCAACAATAAGAAAGTATTTAAGGCCAATGTCTGGATTAAGATTTACGTCAGCCCAGCCCCGGAAACTGAAGTACTCTTCACCTCTCCGCGACTGTGTTTGGACTGTTCGTCAAACTACCTTAGCAGAAAGAAAAGGGCACCGGTAGCTAATTTTGTGACCATGCAAACCGAACTTTGGCTGGGAAGGCTGTTGTATCAATCTATCTCGTTATAGTGCAACCCTGATCTCCCCTACGCTGACGTAGCAAAACACGCCAATGGTGAATTCACAAGAGCAGAAACAGCAATTGGCGGTTTTCTTCCTCTGGCATACGACATTGCAAGCACTTTGGCTCCTATCAGCTCTTTCGCCTTTAGTCAGTCCCAACCATTTTTGGAGCAGTGTCGGAGTTAGGATCCCAAGCATAGTATCCACAAGCGTTTGGGCCATTTTCACGTAATTTTCCTGATTGGCTAAGCCATTTTCAAAATATATTTGTGACAATAATTGTCATGCACTAAAAACGTGGCGGGTCCAGGAAATCAAGAGTGGGTAATTGTAAACTACTTATTGTAAGCAATTTAGTAAACCAAACTACTGTTCTTACTTTCTTGTGTTTCTCCTACACTTTTCCTGGGCCCGCCATGCCAGTGTATCGTATCTTTAAGCGTACATCGCACATACATTATTCATAAATGTCAACATTTGGCTGTAATCAGATGTAAATCATTGGTAGACTGAGGTCTGAGCCACCCATATTTGGCGTTATATTTTGATGCAAATGTTTAATTTTGTACGTTAAAGGTCTTTATTCTTGGCCTTTACTTATATTACCAGTACAACCTATGTCCTTTGTGTCATTTTATGCCGTTTAAAAATGTTATTATTGAGCCACAGCTTTTCAACCCGTAAACCCATGTGCTGTGCTCTGCATCCGTCCTAAGCAGCCTCCAAATATGTTTTAACTATGTGAATGGTCAATTGTGATAAATGCCACTCAGTGAAATCACAGAATTGCTAAGTAATGGGTTATGCACGGCACCGATATATAACCCGCGCCCGACTGTCGGTCGGTGCCATGCACGATCGACTGGCGGGCGACATACCGCCCCCTCTAAGTCACGGACAATTGATCGCACGATAAAAATAAGCACACCGTTGGAGTAGAGCTCGCCACAAGCAGAGCTCGAAACCAACCTCGTTTCTAGTTTTGGATAACATGTAAGCCATTTACGTCTTATATGTTTTCTCCTAGCCGCCTGCATGAGACCGAGGAGCGACCTGGACCTCAAGGGCTGTGACTGGTTAAGGTTAGATAAAGGCACCGGTGAACAGGTAAAAGTCCGCAGATGCCGATGCATGTTTAATTTCTCTGATTTTGTAAATATATACACGGAAAAGTTGAGTTAAAAACACGGCGATTTTCGCAACGTTCTGCGGCGGTCGTCGCAGACAAACTCAGTATGAAATTAGCGGGAACTAATTTTAGCGTTCTTTTATCTTTGCTAAATATGTCTTCAAGTGTTGTTTCTCGATGCCAGTGATTCTTTTGATGGTTCTTCGAGCTTAAATGTTGAAAAAATCGTTAGTTATCAGTCTACTCCATTGGTGGAGCTTTATTCTCCATACCACGCTTATTTCCAAAATTTGCAATTTTCTGAAACTTTTTGAACTTCTTGGTATTATTCGCAGCTGTGTGAGCCAGCTCTACCATTTGCTATCAGATCTGAGCCATTCATCGCCGAATTTGATGGCAGTGCATTTTGGCTCTATAATAGTTATGCACAGCCTGACCTCAGGTCAGTGGTCGGAGGCCGTTGAAATTATGCCCATTGACGGAGAATGGGTGTCTGGATCCACCGGTACTCAAATTGTTATAAGAAATTGTCAGTTTTCGAAAAAAACGTCATGTGTTGGAAATGGGTTTGGCCTTAGGTCAGTGACCCGGACATTTCCGAAAAAATCGGGGATGGCAGATTTGTTGCATTTATCGAAATCCCTAACTCCTGGAAGTTTTGCTGTGATATCCTGTTTTGTAAAAAAGTTACAGGGCGCTAAATTTTTTGACATAGGTACACTTGACCTGACCTAGGTCAGACACCTTACTTGACCTGAACTTAGAAATTTAGTGCAAAGTGTAACAATGATCAAATAAATTTGGTAAAAAGTCTCGTGGCGCTGCGTTTGTTTGTTCTTTCACCATCTCGAAAAATCCTCAGGGGGCGGTCAACCGCCCCCTCCCCATTGGGGGCGGGCTAAACGAGCTAGTGCGCGTCTGGAGCGGCCTCAGAATGGCCTGATGTGCCCCCCAGAAGCGTTTCCTGAAGCCGCTCCTGTTCCATGTAGAACATCCACATTTTGCATTTTATGTGTACAGGATAAGGATAAGGGTTAAGTTTATTTTTCCAGGGTATAAGGATACCCTGGAAAAATAAACAGCTTCAGCGCAATAGCGCAACCGGCCTGGCTCTGACGCTGGAAAAACCTCCGAGGGTCGATCTGCTCTCGTAGAAACGAAGAGTTAAGCGGCGCAATGGGTGGTTCCACACCAACCCGCTAGGTAGTTTTGGGATTACCTATAAACATGATACAGTGTTCTGGTCTGCCGCAGTTTGTTCCCACTCCCTCTGCCCCGGGCCTCACTCCCTCTGCCCTAGGCCTCGCTCGCTCTGCCCTGGGCCTCACTCCCTCTGCCCTGGGGCCCACTTCCTCTGCCCTGGCCCCACTCCCCTGCCCGGAGCTCCCACTCCCTCTGCCCCGGGCCCCCACTCCACTCACACGGTGCACACGCTTCCAGTTGAGACGAGCCACCGGGCCCAACTGCAGCAGCTGAGTGCCAAGCCTGCGCCGTCCTCCGCCGGGCCGCCGCGACCGCCGCGACCGCCGCCCGCTCACGATGTGGCGCCCCCTGACCTGGACTCCGGACCGGACGCAGGAGCCTCGGCCCGGCCTGGCCGACCTGAGCCAGATCGCCAGCTCGGCCGAGCCGCTGGTCAATCTGCTGCTCGGTGACTGGAGGCGCGAGGAGGAGGCGCTGCCGGCGCCGGCGCCGCCGCGCCGGCCGCACGTCGGCCCCTTGGACGGGGATCCGGTCGACAACCGCCGCGTAATCGGCCGCAGGCGACCCACGGGAGGCGCCATGTGGGTGTCCGTAATGGCTGGTGGCCGGTGGCGTCGCAATGAACGTCTGCTAAGCTTCGTTGTTGTCTGCCCACTAGATCTCTAGTCTCTGTTTCGAGCATCTCGCTTGAAACTCTTTTGAAACTCTTTTGAGACTGGTTTGATTTTCCTTGCATTCATTTTGGTTGTTTTGCGACGCTCCTAAAGGGATGCTACGCTACACTGGCCAGATTTGCTCTCAGCGCGCGGCGACCTCTGCTGAGAGCAACGGTCGTTCTTCGCCTGCAGGTTCGACCTGACAACGTACGGTCCGATCGCACGCGGCCAGGTGACTGCCGAGCCCCCAGTGACGTCCACCGGCGCCGAGCGGCCGGTCGACATCGACGTCGGCAACGTGGACAGCCACATGGACGGCGTGTTCACCCGCTCGGCCCTGGACGCTGGTCCGTACCACCTGATGTTCAGGCTGCTGGACAACGAGCTGTTCGCGCTGATCGCCAGCAGGACGAATGAGTTCGCCCGGAGAGCGCGCCACGCAGAGCCGCTGCTGAACGACTGGACGGACACGGACGGCGTCGAGCTGGTGCGCTTCTTTTTAGCACACCTGCTGATTCTCAGTGTGCACAAATGGAAGGCTGAGTTTACCGTCGAATCTCTGTTCAGCAACCCGCTCATGGCGTGCCTGATGGGGTTGAGGCGCTTCTTCCAGCTGACGTTGGCATGGCGGCTGAAGTCTGAGGGCCAGACTCCGGAGGAATTCGCCGAGTACGTTTCCAGCCTGTTCAACCAGCGTTATCGGCGGCCACTACTCGGCACGCAGAGGGTGATGATCCTACATACGTACCAGATGAACTACAAATGCACGGAAGAATGCCTCCGCGGCGAGGTGTCTAGCTGGGTCACAGCACTAAGGGTCGGGAGGTACTTGGCGCGGCTGGAGTTCCACACGGGCCCAGAGGACACCGTACGGTGCGGGAATTGGAACACGGCCAGCGTTGCGCTACTGGAGAGGCTACTGGAGGGAATACCGCTGGATGGAAAGTACTTCCTGTCGGCCGGCGGAGCAACGGTGGAGATTTGCGAATTCTTCCATGTAAGTTGCCTTTCTACGTTCTGCTGGCCTCCTTTTGGGGATGACACTTTCAGTCATAACAATAACGTTTGAGAAAAAGGTTCAGCGTATTCTGTTAAGAACGTTTGTGAACAAAAGCTGCGTGATAAATGTTCTCTACAGTATGGCTAGGACTCTTAGTCTCTTCAAGGCTGGCATCAACGCCGTGCTCCCCGTAGCGATGCTTAACACGGCATGGCGCCTGTTCCCGGTCCGTGCTGACGAAGAATCACCAACTGATGGCCCGTCCGCGCCACGCTTGCTGACGCCGAGGCTCGAATCGTCCGCCTCCAGTCCGCCGCAGTTCTCGGGGACGGCGGCCTAACTGGCCGCCCGTTTTCAGTCCCGCGGGGCGCTGTTCATCGGCTCAGTCGGCATGCAGGCGTACCGGCTGCGCTGCGTCCGGGCCGGCGGCTTCCCAGTGCCGCAGCCGCCGAGCACGGCGCTGTACGTGCAGCCGGCGCCCGGCCTGCGGGAGGTGGTGCTCATCAGAGAGGTCCTCAGAGACGACGATGTCCGAAGTTTCATCGGCTTCCCGCGCCCGTCGCCGCGCCAGACAGTGAGTGGCTATGCCGAGCGACCATCTCCAGCGCATAGGCTCCTTGGGCGTGAGCTTGTGCGCAGATGGAAAAGAGAGTACGGTGAGCTACTCTGTCGTTTTCAGGTTAGCGTCGTCTTTCTGGACAGTTTGATAAAAAATTAGGTGTTTCCAGGCAAGCATGCTGTATAAACTATAGCAAGTAAGCGCAAAGTTCAGCCAGTCCTTTTTCGGGATGTCTGGTTGTGAAAAAGGCATTGGTGTGATTATATTGTGTTATGAATTATGAACTTCTTGTACAGAGGTGGCTATACCAGGGCCTGTTACCAGGGATGTTGAAATATTTCAGCACCTCATCTGCAACATCGGCGCCAAGGAAGAGGTCACGTTGAATTTCCGGGCGATCATTGGCGCTGACGGGCCGATCGATCTCAAAATACCGAAAGTCCTCGACGATCTGCAGCACGTGGCTCTCGCCGATCATATCCGCATGCGGCATAACAACATCGGCGGTCGCGCTTTCCTGGAGAACACCTGCGTCCTCTGGCACCAGCGCGTTCTGCTGCAACTCCTCTTCGCCGGCTTCTCCAACAGCTGGGTGGTGCACGCAGTCAGCGCGCGGCGGCCGCTCAGCCGCGGCAAGGCCATGGACGACATCGTGCACCACCTGATATACAACATGTACATTCGCGTGATGTTGTTCAGGCAGCCGCCCCCGTGGCCAGGGCAGCTTCCGCACGCCGCCGCCGAGGACGACTACCGCCCCCAGGAGCAGGAGAACGGGTACCACGAAGACCAGGAGAATGGCTACCACCACGAGGAGCAGGAAAACGGCTACCACCACGAGCAGGAGAATGGCTACCACGACGAGGAGCAGGAGAACGACCGCCATCAGGAACAGGGTCAGGAGGCCGAGGAGCTGGCCCATGACCGAGTCGGAGCACAGGTCGCTGTTGTGCCAGTCGTGATCCTGCCGCCGGCAACAAGGGTTCAATACATGCGGGCGCCTGTGCCGGCGCAGGCGCCTGCGCCCGCGCCTGCACTTGCGCCGGCAGCAGCGGCGGCGGCGGAGGCGGCGGTGGCCCGCAATGCGAACATGGTCGCCGTCTGGGCACCGGAGCGGCCGGACGCGCCACCAGCGCCGGGAGCCGTGCAGGTCGGGCATCACCGGCAGCTGTTGGTGATACCGCACCAGGGGGCTCCGCTGGCGCCATTCTGGTGGGACAGGGCACGGCTGTTGGCGCAGGAAATGGCTCAGGCGGCTGGCAGGCAGGCGGCGGCGCAGGCGGCGGCGCAGGAAATGGCTCAGGCAGCTGGCAGGCAGGCGGCGGCGCAGGCGGCGGCGCAGGAAATGGCTCAGGCGGCTGGCAGGCAGGCGGCGGCGCAGGCGGCGGCGCAGGAAATGGCTCAGGCGGCTGGCAGGCAGGTGGCGGCTCAGGCGGCTGGCAGGCAGGCAGCGGCGCAGGCGGCGGCTCAGGAAATGGCTCAGGCGGCTGGCAGGCAGGCGGCGGCGCAGGCGGCGGCGCTGGCGGCGGCGCAGGAAATGGCTCAGGCGGCTGGCAGGCAGGCGGCGGCGCAGGCGGCGGCGCAGGAAATGGCTCAGGCGGCTGGCAGGCAGGCGGCGGCGCAGGCGGCGGCGCTGGCGGCGGCGCAGGAAATGGCTCAGGCGGCTGGCAGGCAGGCGGCGGCGCAGGAGGCTGGCAGAAGTCCGCAGCGTCGGCCGGCGAGACGGGGCCTTTCCCGGCCGGCGCGCTGCCGCTGCCACACAGTCTGACGCGGGCCGCTGCACATTCTGAGGTGGGCCTGGTCACTGTAGCAGGAGCGTCCCCCCGCCCGAGCAATGATGTCGTCAGAAAGGAGGATCCGACCAGCGGCTGGCGAAGACCCGGTGGATTATACCGAGGGACCTTCGCAGTTTTTTTTAGAAATGCGGAGATTCTCCTGTGAGCTCTGCTACGGCGATGCGAAAACTAGAATTCTTTTGCGAGTTGTTTTATGTCATCAGTCTGGTTTGATTTGATTGGCCAGCCCACCACGCCAGGCCAGATCTGTGGCGTCTGTCAGTGCCGGCAGTTTCCAGTTTATCGTTTTAACATGCGCATTCGCCATTTTACGACGCTTGACGTGGAAAGTTTTATTTGTTTTGTGTGAGAATGGTTGGGAAATATTTGACTTTTATGGGCACTCTAGGATTTTCAACCAGACGCTGTGCAGGGCTATACGCCTTTTGCTGCTGTGCATATAGACGTTTTCATGCTTCTGGAACTACGAACACAAAACGGCCGTGTTCCATACAACTCTCGTATTTAAGCTATTGACATGTAAGCATCTTTGGTTAAATGTGGAAGACAAACGGATTACAACGCAGCCAACGCTAAGTGCGGATTGTTCCAAAGACGAAGTGGATGAACTGATGAACGCAAGAGGCACTCCAGTTTCTGAAAACGTCGTTTTTTTGCAAAACATAATTAGCTGCACCATGTTTTGGAATCAAGGCCATTTATTAATGCGGAATGAAGAATCAAGAATAAAGGTCCTGTAATCCATCAACAGCCTTTGACCTGCACGAGGAAACAAATCATTGGTATTTACGATGCTCATGACTCCGGGAAATTCAACATATGCCGCATTTGGCTGTATGTTAGGAAAAGTAGTCAGCGACGCATCTAAAATGTCGTTCCATGACGTATCTCCTGCTGATGCAACTAGGACGTGCAGCCTAAATAAGGCCGAATCATTGCATGTGCCAGTCATTTTGCCGTGGAAGTGTTTGGAAACAAGACATTACGTATAAAACAGGGCCCTGGTGTACTTAGTTGCATCTCAGAACGGCAAACGTAGAAATCGCGTCGCATAAACACAATACTCATTTGGTATTATTGATTTCCAATCTAGAAATGACATTTTTTTCCCTCAGAATATAGAAAATATTCCGCCAGAAACTGCATGCATTTCTGTGGCAGCAAATGCTTGCGAATATTATTATTTTTTCACTGAGCGTGCTTTTTCAAACAACAATCCACGCAGTGGAAAGATTCGAATTAAACTGAGCATGAACGTTTTATGAACACTAGATTTTGACGAGTCCACGCGTCACTGCCGCGCGCCTAATGGTGAACGTAATGGACATTTCACGAACATTGCCAGGCAAATCCCCAAAATCACGAATTTCTTTCCTCAAAGAGCTGACTGAATGCCGTGGTTTGGTAGATTTTGTCAGTCTGCGCAAATGATAAAAGCCCTCTTAATTTCCCGCTCTTGCGATACAAGCCAGATATTTCATTCTCGCTTGAGCACGTCCTACCGCAGCCGCCGTATGTCCGGCGACAAACCGTGTCGTAAATAAAAACGAGCTTACGTGATCGACCTTCCTAAACGGCGCTGTCAGCTCATGACTTCCAAAGACTGCTGTCGACATGAAACCTTGCGTGCCCGAAGTTTTTTGGGATGACTTGTATGACTGCTACTTTATGTATTACCACTGTTAGGAATGAAAGTTTATGAAACTCAGCACAGGCTCTTAGCCATTTTTCTCTTTTTCTTTTTTACTTGGGGATGGCAAATGTCACATTTTGTCAGAAACCGACATGTAACGAAGTTTATAGGAAAAACAGGAATTTTGCGTAAATGGCCTCACATTCAACCCCCAGCAATACATATGTTTATTTTTGTAACATACCACCATTCCATATTCGTGCGAAATCGCTATATGTCTAATGCAGACCTCATGGCTCAGGGGAGGCATGGCCCCCATCCCCCCTTAGCTACGTCCCTGACGTAGCATGTGGCCATTTCAACTTAAGCGCCGATTTCAAAAAGACTCTGTTGAAAACTGACAGAAAATAACGTACATGTGGTACAAAGGAGCCAATGTTTCCGAAATTCATGCTGAGAATGCTAAGTTCGAGGTTTTGGAATCTCCGATCACACCAGACTGCCGTTTGGGGCGGGCGGACGAGGCATTCGGCCTGATTGGATACCAGAAGCGCACCTCAGAGACCGACGCCGTGGCCGAGGCCCTTTCCCGGGCGAGCGTCGTGTCGTGCCAGTCTGAATCATGGAAACACACGTCTCAGGGTAATTACGAGAGGAATTTCTCAGCTCTGCTGTTGGCATTCATTGTATCTGAAGCGCCAGCTTTGTAGATACGGCTGCGTTCCTGGTAGAAGCACGTTAAGCCGTTGTGAGTCATGTACGTCGTTGCACAGGAATAACAACGTTCTTGAAGAAAATTCAAACCAAATGAGAAATGGCTCAGCTGGTAGAGTGCTGATCTCCCTGACTTTGCGAGGTTGGTTCGAGTTGCCGCGGCGTTCGTTATTTGGCCCGCGGGTCAAATATCGTCAAATGACAACTGGCCAAGATAGGTCCAAACTGGCTACCACCCGGTCGTGTCACACCCTTGGCGGCACGTCAACCCTATTCCCGGCAGCGGGGCTGAATTCGCCCTCCTCGGGTTTTTTGCTTGCCAATTCCAGGCTTTTTGATGCAGCTTCACGAAACTTGGTGATTTTCCTAACTTTCTTTCTACGCATTGTGATAAAATTTTAAAATTCTATTCTGCTCAGGGGCGGAGCCAGGTAACGTTTTTGGGAGTTCTTCGTTCTTCCATGGTTCGAGCAATACGGGATAGTTTGAGTGTAAATGAGGGCGCTACACGCATCGTTTGGCGTATTTTCAGTGAAGGTAGCCAACATCGGCACATTTAATTACTTGCAGCCTTTATATTTATGTATGCATGCATATGTATATATGTATACACATATGAATATCAATGTGCCAAATGTGTTTTTAGTAGGGTGTTTGAGTGCATATTTCATACAAATCGACATATTGCAAAGCAAATGCGGACCAGGTCACAAAATAGTTACCCTTGACCTTTGATGACTTTGACCTGCACTGACACTGGTATATAAAAGCCTATCCATGTGCGCATACGTGTTTTAATTAGGGTCTTCGAATGTATATTTCATACAAATCGTCATGTCGCAAAGCAAATCTGAACCAGATCACAAAATATTCGACCTCGATATTTGATAGCCTTGACCTTCATTGGCCCTGGTACATGTAAGCGTATCAGTGTGTGCACACGTGTTTAACCCTATTCCCGGCAGGGGGGGGGGGCGGAATCGCCCCCCTCGGGTTTTTTGCTTGCCAATTCCAGGCTTTTTAACGCAGCTTCACGGACCTTGGTCACTTTTCCTAGCTATTCTTTCTACGTGCTGTGACAAAATTTCACAATTCTATTTTGCTCAGGGGCGGAGCCAGGCAACGTTTTTGGGAGGCACCTCATGCCATTTTTGGCCATGTTGAGGGTAACATGAAAATGTCTGCCAAAAACAGAGTTTTAAAGCTAGAACTTAAAACTTTATATGGATGTATAGCTAAATAGTTGGGCAATGTGCAGATGTAATTTTGTTTATCTGAGGTCATTTTACAAGGTCAGGTCAAGGTCAAAAGTCAAAATTTGTTTTTTTCACAATAATTTCGGTGCCGTTTTTTTAAATGCCAAACCCGGAATATATATGACGTAGAAGGGTGCCTGCTACTTGTGTACCAAGTTTCAGCTTGATATCGGGTCGGGTCACGGAGCTATGACCTAAAATGTCAGTGCGCGTACCCTATATCGCAATAGCCGTAAAATGAAATTTTTGAAATAGAGTGAATTCAAATGATTGAAAACGTTTACAGATAATATTAAATGCACACAAGATCATTCCAAGTGATCCCAAGGTCACTGGAGGTCATTTAAGGTCCAAGGTCACAAGTTGATCTGAGAAACGTGTGACCATGACAGTTCCCCCTTTTTCATGTCCCTGGCACCGCCTATGCTAACATTATACAAACATTGTAATGCGATTTGTACTTATTTAGTATAACATGACTATCAGAAGCCAAAAAAGGGTGTTTGCCTCTTTTGTTCATTCAGTTGTTAGAAAACTAATCCTCCTATTTTTGAAACCCTGTGAACGCCCATGAATTTTCTCAAAATTTCGGATTTGCGGACCCATGGTAAAAGCCCTATTTATATTCTATCGATTCATGCCAGTTTTATCGAAATCGGTCCATAAACAACGGAGTTATAAGAAGTCCAAAAGTACCCCCCATTTTGGCATTTTTGCCCCCCTGTATCCACAAATTTCAAAGTTTTGAAAATTTCTTTTTATAAAAATGTAGCTCACGTCACGGCAAATCGACAGCCGTTTGTTGCGATGAAATCGGACAAGTAGTTCTCGAGATCTCAGGGGGGCCGAATCCGCCCCCCTGCCGGGAATCGGCCATACCGTCTAGCCCTCCGGGAATAGGGTTAATGAGGGTCTCTGAATGCGTATTTCATACAAGTGACATGTTGCAAAGCCAATCTGGATCAGGTCACAAGCTGGTTGCACTTGCCCTTTGGATGACCTTAACTCTTATTGGCACTGGTTTTGGTCTCTGTACATCCATCACTTATGCCCGAATGACGTCGCCTGATTGTGTTCAGGCAGTAATCTTAGGTAGAACGCTAGTCCTTTCACAAAGTTCCCATTTGTCAGCCACAACCCTTATTTTCGTTATGTCTGCTTAACTTCAGTTGCTTCAAACTTCAAAAATGTTCGGCCGATTTTCGATTTTTCGGGGTCAATCGACGAGTTATTCAATTGCCATAAATGTCACAAAGTAGCAGCAGCCAGCTTCGTCCCATTCTCGAGATATTCAAGAAAAACAGGTGGCGGGAGCACAAAAAGACCCCCTTCCAGTTCGCGTGTTAAGACGCAGCACGCGTATAGCGCTCAACACAGTCTGATGTGGGGTTTGGTGCACCAGCTAGCCCGTATAGATTTTCCGTCGCATAACTGAGCAGTAAGTTCTTGCGTATCTCAGAAGCCTTTGCAGGCTGGGGCTGCGGAGCCAGAAATCACTGCACCCGTTTATGGCGCAATACGGGCGGAAAATAGCGCATCTTTGCGTGCAAGGGTTCTGTGCAGTCACCGTGGCCTGACCATAGGCGTACGAGGTCGTAGATGCCTGCATTTAAAGACACCGACTTACGTATTTGCTTATATTCCTTTGACGTTAGGCATTATCTTACTGTTTTTACGCACGTGCACTTGAAATTAGGCAAATACTTTAGGTTTAACTGCAGTTATTAAAACAATGCTTGCCTAAAACGCTACATGTCCGTAACTGGGAAGACATCTTCGTAAACTGGTGTTCTAAATCGTTTAATTGTCTACCCACACATGTTTTGATGTTTTAGCGTGTTAATTTGTCCGAAACCTGACATCATTACCTGGGTACTGTTAAGTCGAGAACAATGCATACTGTTTTGTGTGTCTTCAGACTGTATCATTTAGTGATTTTTGTGTGAAATATTACTGATTTATCTTCACAGACAGCAAATATGCCAGACTCAGATGAAGACTTAACAGACAGGTCTGATTATGTTGCTGTGCCTGTGCACATTGTAAGTCCTGTCAGTATGCTATGCATGGTGTTGCCTCAAACATATGTATATTTTTGACCAGGCTGCATTTCATTTAGTCAAACTGTGCTGTGACAAATGTTGTTATCTCCAACACCTTTTCTACTATAGCATTTCTCATAGAAGCAGTGGAACCTCTGTGGAGGTGCGGGGAGGCGACAGACATGATTCCTACCTTGTTTTTTTCCATGCAGTGCATTAGGGTTAACATCAAATGCTGCCTGGAGTGGGGGAATCGGCTGTCCCCGTCTTGTATTTTTTGTTGTCTTTCTCCAGGCATCACCTGATGTCCGTCCAAACTAATTCAAACCCCTCTGATCACATGCTGGTCGAGACAAGACAGGGTAGTCTGGATTGGTTTGGTCCGTTCTGGTCTCTTCTGACACGTTTTTATTTACTTGATCCTGTTACACCCCCCCCCTGTACCATCCTGATCGGCTCCCATCCAGTCTGGTCAGTGGTCTGGTCTGTGCTGGTCTGGTCCAGTGTGGCCCAATCTGGTCTAGTTCAGTGTGGTCCATTCCTATCATGCAATGCATGAGTCCTTTTCAGTACTGTGAAGCGCCTACAATGGTGCCCCCATGTCCGGTACTGGCATGTGACTCCTCCCCATGCAGTGATTCAGGCACTGGCCGGTGGCGCCTCAACTTGCAGCGCTGACGGCAGCTCCTCCATATCCGGTGCCGTTGTTGCTACACGACGAAAGAGCTGGCTGGCACGAACCATGCGTCGAAATATGACGAATGGACCAGGCGTCCAGTCCAGATGACATAACGGGCACAACTGCCGACCTACCGTACACCATCACACACAAGCTCGCAGCGCTGGCCGAGCAAACCGAATCTGTTGTAGTGGCCCGTCTGCCCAGAGATGCGCAGCTCATGCTGATCATTAAAGCACGAGAAATGGAAAAGATCACGACCAGGGGCGGATCCAGCGGCTCGGTTTTGGGGACAAACAAGAATTCGCTGGGTGTGGATGGTAGGTCAGCGACTGGGGGGGGGGGGGACGAAGACGCTAGCCGTGAGTTCGGAGTATCGAGCGATTTCAAGCTGTCTGCCTGTGTAGTAATAGCCATGCTGGGGGGGGGGGGGGCAAACATCTACTTGCCCACCTTTATTGCGGTTGGGGTGGCATCACCGAGATCCCCCCCGATCCGCCAGTGATCACGACTCGCACGGTTCCCTCAGAGCCTTCACTTCCAGAAACCCAAGAGTTGTAGCTTCTCCGGAATGCCAAAATCCGACCGCAACCACCATTCAAATCTAAGTGTTACAAGCGTTCTCGGGAAACAGAAACGCTTGAAAGAACGAGAACTTCGGACGCCCGTCGCGGTCAAGCTACTCTGCGCAAGAGATGTCGGACAGGAAGAAGTACTTAGGGTCTAAAGAGACCACACGTACTAACTCAGTCCTCTCGTCTGCTAGCCTTGTGTCCCATGTGTCACGATGAGTGTGGTGCAGGTGCCAGCAGTGATAATCTGTTCACGGTAAATAAAACCTAGTGTAACTTGATATCTGCATCTGTGACAAACTCTGCATCTGAGGTCCCATGACTCTTAAGGGAAAGCCATGTTTTGTGATATTCAAGGGACATGTGGATCATCAATAAGCAGGGGCGCAGCCACGATTTTCTTAAGGGGGGAGGGGCCGGAGCCCAGTGTGGAATGATGTTTGAATTTATTGAAAATATGATGTATATATATATATATATATATATATATATATATATATATATATATATATACATTGAACAATATAAAAACGACGGGCCTAAATCACGAACGGAAAGATATGGAATGCCAGATATCGACCGGGTAGTTAATGCAGAAAAGCAATTATTTCGTCAAACAAAACATGGAATGAAAAAACATCGATTTCAAAACGTTTAACAGAAATACTGAAGCAGCATAAATATCGACCGGCTTAACAACTAATGACAGACAACTAAATGTCAAAATATCGGGTCAAGGATCAACAACGCATCGGGTAAATTTTTAAGTGCAAAATATAGCAAGGTAACTAATAGCGCAACAAGATCTTCCCGAGCGCTGATTTCCCCAAAAACTGTACGTTGACATTTCGGCAGGAACGTAGTGAAAGCTTTCCAGAGTTTGCACGTAATCTCCAAGCATTTTCGCCATTTAGTTAGAATTGCTTAAAATGAATATCCCGGTCGTTTCAAGGGGTTGCTGAACTCAACCGACCACATATTTATCTTGGTGGCGCCAAAGGGCTGATGATGTGGCTTCAAAAATGTTGTCATTTTATATTAACAGTATACGGGGTTCAAGACCTCGGCGCCAAAAAATTTCCCTCCCTCTTCTCCCAGCGGTGTTGAGATAAAGAGCAGTGATTATTGTTGCCAGAGATTTCTCAGCTGGTAACAGCGCCTGACAGTGAGTTAGAAGATGTTTTCCCCAGCGACTTGGATGCAAAAACCGTGGAACATAACGTCAGTCTCCCGTGACGGCCCGCGAAGATTACGGCATTTGCAAGTAACGGTCACGACTTGAGAAGAAGCTACGGGGAAATTTCGATCAATCGGGACTTAAATTTCGTCTGTGACCATGACAAAATGAAGTCTTAACCACCTCACCACCAGGTTGACGTTCTGGCATAACCTGATACTTAGCTGTTACATATTGCCCCACTCTATTTTTTGTAATGCGAAAATTGGCCTTCCTTCATCCGCCCATGTACAATGCCTGTCCCTGACACGACGATACAAAGTATACCCTTGCGATATTTTGTCATTCCGTATTTAACCGTTTTGATGTTAATCGAAATCCATATTTGCCCAGTTCTACATCCTGCTTCGGTCGTTTGTTCAACCAATAGTTTACCTTGCAACATCTTCCGTTTCGATAAATATCGCTAGTCGATATTTATCCGTATTCGATATTTTGTCCTTCGATGCTTTTTCCAGTTCCTCTTTGTACGCTTATCCTGTTCCAAATCTTCCTTGTAACATTTTATTCTCAATGTTGCTACATTCGATATTCCATCATGCGGCATTTTGTGGGGTAACCATGTCGTCCCTAGTTCCGAATACGAACAAGGTCTAGAAACCAATGATGTGTAGTAAAATGCAGATATTAATCACATGCGACATGAAAGAATGCGACCAGTTTGCATTATGTCTTATCCTAGCCATTGCTGATTTTTCCTGTACTTGTTCTTATGCTGCATAGCTACGTTGTTTGGTAATGGAGTGTAGAGATCTACAGTCTTTTCGTTGCTAGTGCCGTTTGTTCGTTCAATGTCTGTCCTTTATTTAATTCGACCCATTATTGATTTTTCCTACCATGGTTCTAATGCCGCATATGCAGATGGAATGGTCATGACGCGAATTGTAGATGTGTAGAATATCTTACTGTAAGTAGCAATGTTCAATAACCATTTGTATCTCGCAATGCTATCATTTTAAACCGCACCGCCCTGGGGCGTCAAATAGGGCACCCCTCGGTTTCCCGTAAATAATTTGTAAACCATTAAAGCCAGTCCAACCAAACTTTCAGTTCCTGTTCATCAATCAGTTTTACATATTTTAACATTAAAACTGTTTCCATGCTAGGTCAGGTCGCGGAGATATGATGTCATAAGTAAACCCTTGCATACATGTTTTCGCCTCTTCGGGCGGCGGCGCGAACATGTTTCGTTTGTTTAATACCATTCGTGAATATAATGCATGGATTATTTGGATCTACATAGGACACTGTCTCAAAAAGGATATAAAACCGTGACACGTCAACAGTAGAGGTCATGCTAGGTCACATGCATGATGACAATGGGACTGGTTTGCATTGTGGGTGATGTGGGTGACAGAAGTGGTTGCCGTTGACCTTAAGCACCCTTCAAGCCAGACAAGCAAATCTACATGCGATTCTTAGCAAGGTTTACCACATGCAACGTGAGGTCATAATAGGTCACGTCATTGGCATATGTAAGACAAAATGAAATACAACATTGTCAGTAGTGTCATGATCGTTCAGTACCGGCAGAGAGTAATTATTGTCCCTAGTCAGAAAAAGAGAAATGACTAACTTCCCTGACCTGGTCTTACCTTTATCACGATATGTTATATCAGTTTTGTATTTGATGCGGTTGAGAATCCCAGAGCGTAATTATCTCTCTTTGTCAGGAAGAGTTATGCAACCTTATCTGATCTGACCTAGACCGACCTTGACTGGATGAAAAGCAGGTAATGCAAAAGTGATCATCAGAAGGTTCCACTTCCGCCGTTTTTGCCACATGGATCAAAACGGCTGCAAGTAAGTTTCAGTCTTTAACGTGTAATGTAAGAACAATGTTTCACCTAATCTTGGTTGACCTTGACTCAATATTTTCCACATTCTGGCATGTCTCTGATGCAGAAGTTTGTGGCCTTTCACTTTACATCTAGTTAAAGGCTCAAGACCAGTATTACCGATGATATGAGATAGAAACCGATGCCAGTTTTCCGTGTTAGAGTTTTAGGTGATCTGCGACGTCATCAATCATGTGACCAGGGCTAACAGAGCATTTGCTGAACTGCAAGACTCAGGGCTATCGATTGGCGGTAGAACGGTTAGGATCCGACGGTTAGATCATGAGATGGAAGGGGTGTCCTTTCTGACACCCCAGGCGGTTGCGAGTACAAAGGCGGTGCCGAGTTAAGAGATCCAGATACCTCACGAAACCGCCTTTACCCTCGTAACCATTCACATACTACTTTGCAGACGCTAGTGACTTGGGAAGCCAGGAACACCTTTAGGAGTATAGTCTCGTTTCGACACCCGCCGAAGAATGCAAATCTGTTGTGGGAAAGGTAGTGGACCTCTTGTTATACTTATCGAAGGAGGAGTGTCGCGAAATTGTCCGGGAATTCCCAGCCCCTGTTTAAAACGTGGTCGCTACACATTACACAAGTCACAGAGCTCAGAGAGTGGAGCAAAGAAAGACTGTGTGAACCCATATGTACTGTAGGAATGACACCGGAAGACCTAAAGTTGTACGTACCTGTGAATCATTTAGGTGTTCTTAGCTTCCCAAGAAACACAGCCAGTCCGATGATGCAGCAACGTAGTGACTGGCGGCGTTGGCTTAGCCAGACTGTGATACATGCCTCCGAGTTTTACGGTTAACTTCATGGCTGCAGTATTTCATAAAAAAAGACAGGATAAAAGCTCGATAAAGTCGTGCCAAGTTGTTGGGACCAGTTTTGTGAAGAAATCGCGCCATGTTAAATGATGTTATTGCGCGATATCCCTTGCTTCATGTCGCATGTGGTTGACATATGCATTACATAGCATCACATTGTTATCTAGTCCACGTTTGTCTTCCCAACTGACCTTAACCCTATTCCCGGCAGGGGGGGGGGCGGAATCCGCCCCCCCTCGGGTTTTTTGCTTGCCAATTCCAGGCTTCTTAACGCAGCTTCACGAAACTTGGTCACTTTTCCTAGCTATTCCTTCTACGCGCCGTCACAAAATTTCGAAATTCTATTTTGCTCAGGGGCGGAGCCAGGCAACGTTTTTGGGAGGCACCTCAGGTCATTTTTGGCCATGTTGAGGGTAAAAGGAAAATGTCTGCCAAAAACAGAGTTTTTAAGATAGAACTTAAAACTTTATATGAATGTATAGCTAAATAGTTGAGCAATGTGCATATGTAATTTTGTTTATCTAAGGTTACTTTACAAGGTCAGGTCAAGGTCAAAAGTCAAAATTTTTTTTTTTGCAATATTTTCGGCGCCGTTTTTTCGAATGCCAAACCCGGAATACGTATGACGTAGAAAGGTGTCCTCTACTCGTGTACCAAGTTTCAGTTTGATATCAGGTTGGGTCACGGAGCTATGACCTAAAATGTCAGTGCGCGTACCCTATATCGCAAAAGCCAAAAAATGAACTTTTTGGAATAAAGTGAATTCAATCGATTAAAAACGTTTACAGATAATACTGAATGCATACGACATCATTCCAGGTGACCCCAAGGTCATTGGAGGTCATTTAAGGTCAAAAGTCACAAGTTGATCTGAAGAACGTGTGACCATGACAGTTCCCCCTTTTTTATGTCCCTGGCACCGCCTATGCTAACATTATACAAATATTGTAATGCGATTTGTACTTCTTTCGCATAACATGACTAGCAGAAGCTAAAAAAGTGTTTTGGCCTCTTTTGTTCATTTCGTTATTAGAAAACTAATCCCCCTATTTTTGAAACCCTGTGAACGCCCATGAATTTTCTCAAATTTTCAAATTTGCATACCCATGGTAAAAGCTCTATTCATAATCTCTCGATTCATGCCAGTTTCATCGAAATCGGTTCATAAACAACGGAGTTATAAGAAGTCAAAAAGTACCCCCCCATTTTGACATTTTTGCCCCCCTGCATCTACAAATTTCAAAATTTTGAAAATTTCTTTTTATAAAAATGTAGTTCACGTCACGGCAAATCGACTGCCGTTTGTTGCGATGAAATCGGATAAGTAGTTCTCGAGATCTCAGGGGGGGGCCGAATCCGCCCCCCCCTGCCGGGAATCGGCCATACCGTCTAGCCCTCCGGGAATAGGGTTAACGACATCCTCCAACAAACTTGGCTCCGCTTCTATAAACGTGTTTTTCTCGGTACATCTGTGACCCGAAAATGGCACGTAAAGGTCAATGTGGCTATCTGTGGCAAATTGTGGCGCCACTTTTGATTCGGCGATGATCAAGACGTAGGGTTGGTGTGGCTTAAACGAGGTTATGGCTCATGAGAATGTGAACAGCCACGATCGTTTTCAAGACAAACATGCATGGTTTGAAAAAGGTCAGTCACGAGTAGCTAACCATTCTAAACAAATTAAAAAAAAATGTCCCAGGGGTTACATGAAGCAGGGGCGGCGCCACAAATTTTGAGCTCGGAGGGGCAGAATCTTTCACGGGGCCTCAGACAAAGCGGGGCCTCCTCGCAAGGGGCCTCCTGATTCATACAGGGGGCTTCCCGACCCACTAAAAGGCCTCGTTATCCCAAAGCAGGGCCCCCTGTCCCAGAACAGGGGCCTCCTGATACATAGAATGGGCCTCCTAATCCAGGACAGGGACCTCCTGATTCATAAAGGGGACCTCCCAATCCAGCAAAGGACCTCCTTGTCACAAAGAAGGACTCCTGATTCGGAACACGGGCCTCCTGATACATAAAAGGAGACTCCTGTTAAAGAGCAGGGCCTTCTGAAAGAAGATGCCTCCTAGTCCAGAACAGAGGCTTCAAAATACATAAAGGGAACATCCCGATCCAGCAAAAGGACCTCCTGAACACAAAACAGGGCCCCTTGATCCAGAGCAGATGCTACCGAATTCATCGAATCCAGAAAAGAGGTCTCTTGATGCAGAGAAGGGTCTCATTAATCCGATTAAGAACCACCTAGCTCAGATATTGAGGCCTCCTTGGCATGGATTTTGATATCACATATGAAATGCAAACCTTTCAGGTTGGGTAAAAAGGGCATCCCGAACCCTGGGGGAGGGGCAAAAGCATACTCTTGCCCGCCGAAGGGGCATCTGCCTCCCGGCCCCTGTTGCGACGCCCCTGACAGTAAGATATATGCAGATTTTTCTTGCCTTCGTTTTTACACCACCGTAGTAGGTAGGTGCTACTGGAATACCAGGCTGGAAAGCCTGTCCACGCAGTCAAAACTCTTTAAACGGGACCCTGAATGTACTCATCCAAATATTTAGATCCAAAGACTTATCAGAACTCTTGGCACTTTTCTGCAGCCTCTTTGTTCCCCCTTTTTTTAGTGCACCCCACGTCCGAATATCCGGGATCTACGTCTGCGAATTGTGCTTACGCCTTGTGGTATCATCCGGGACCAAAGTAAGACATTTTATGCGGTTTTGCAGCGTTCCGGCTCCCGACTGATGTCAGCGGGGCATCCTGCAATTTGTACGTCACTCTGATTGCCAACGACCCTACTTTATTAGCTTCCTTTTCACAATTAACAGTTATCTCAATAGCTTTTACTTGTCTGAATGCATTTTCAGTGAAATTCAACACCTCGCTGTGCGCCTTACTCAAAGCATCCTCCTGCTTCTATGTGGTTGAAGGCTGGGTGCCAGACTTTGAAACCTCTGCTCGCATTCATAGCACGATCAGGCATTAACTGTGTTGACGGTTGTCAGCCGATGCTTCCAATGACCGCAGATCCTGGATTCAGATGGGTTGGTTTTAGCCTATGTCTCTCGCTTATTAGGTTGCAAATGAAGAACTGAAATACTGCAGGTCTGATACAGGTGATGAATGCTCGGCATGCAAGGCCTGCTTTAGGTATACGCCGGCTCATTCTCCTTTGGAAAGTTTCTGTTCGGCATTTCTTTAGGTAACAAATGCACGGCCAGTGACACACACGTCATCAGCATGTTGCTATTGATCTGCGTGGACCGTTGAACTAATGATAGCGTCTGCAGCCTACGTCGTGTGGCCCATTATCGTGCAACTAGCAGACATGTCAGCACAGAAGGTGGTCATATGCTTTCAGATGCGTGCATTTTGTACTGCAGCCCACGTCACGATTTCAATCATCGATCAACATGCTCATGCAGCATCATCAATCTCCCGATGGAAGGCTTTGAGCGAAAAGGACACATACCTAGAGCCTCGTCGCAAGTGATCAGTTACTGACATACGGTTATCAGTGGGCAGAACTATGCGCAGCCGACACTGCTGTCCGTTACCTCTGCGGCTCGTATATTCTTTTGCTGGGAGCACTATAAAGCCGCCTTGAACGGCCGATTCGGCGCAGTACCGTGAACGTCCGCGGCCGGCGGTCGCCCTGCAGTCGACTCGGAGGCGGTACGGTCAGCGGTCCGGTCAGCAGCTGGGTCAGCGGTCGAGCGACAGGCAGGTCTGTGGTACGGTCAGTGGTCTGGCCAGCGGATCGGTCAGAAATCAGGTCAGCGGTCTGCTCTGCGAACAGGTGAGCAGCCGAACGGCGGCCGGGAGCAGGTAACACAATGGCCCGGTGGACCGGCTGCTGGCCGCTGGCCGCCGCCGTGCTGCTGCTGGCGCCTGGTTTTCTGTCGGAGTCGGTCGAGCTGTACGGCCGCAGCTGGCCGGCCGTACAGCCGGCCGCGGCGCCGGCCGACCAGCAGCCGGCCGCCGGCCTGCTGGCCTGTCTGCTGCGCTGCCTGCGGCGGCCAGCCGACGGCTGCGCGGCGCTGCACGCGCGCGCCGGCCTGTGCCGGCTGTACCGCCTGCCCGCCTGCCATGCGGAGGGCGGCGGGCTCACGGAAGGCCCGCCAGACGGCCGGTACATGGCCGTCCGACCGGCCGACGGCCCGGCCCAGCGGCCGTGCGCGCCGCCTGACCTCTGCCGGCAGCCCTGCCCGGAGGGCGCCACCGTCGCCACCACCGAGTCGCCGCCGACCACCGCCGTCTGGTCACTGAGCGGCCACGACGTGCCCACGCCCATCGACGTCTGGACCGCCAGCACCATGTTTGGGGACGTCTGGAAGCAGCTGACGCAGCAGCAGTGCGAAATCGACGTGAGCTCCACGGCCGGGCCCGACGGTGTTCTTGTCATCGGCGTGGCTGTCACCGCCTCCCACGGCTCGCTGAAATTCCGCTTCTACATCTGGAATGATACTTGCTCCATCGAGGACCTCAAGACCAGCTCACAAAAAATTAAATCATTTCCGGGACTAAATCTGTTCCGGCCGCCGGCGCTGACGCCGTTACGGATCTCCTGGTGTGGAGGCATTCTGCTGGTCACGGCGTTCCCCGGGGAGGAGAGAGAACTTGAGATGCAGCGTATCAACGTACCCCGCCCGGGCGTACTCGAGTTCGTCCGCCTGGGCTCGATTCACGCGGCCGGCGTCTGGCGGCTGGGCCGACATCTGGCCGACCCCTGGATGACCACGTACGACGGCTGGACCGAAGCCCGCGCTTACACCGTTCCGGAGTGGAGTGCCATTTGGCGCCGGCTTCCTGCCAACGCCACGGCGGCCGTCACCTTCCTCTGCCGCGGCGCCCAAGGCTGCGGCGTCCTATTCAAGCACACATTCCAGGCAACGCATGAGATCGTCATCCAGTTCGGACAGGGAGATACGTTCGTCGGACAGAAGAACAGCACGGTGACCGTCTGGTACAACGCCGGCGCCAGCGCCCCGGTCCGGGAGCACGAGTTCTCCCAGTTCACGGCGCGGTTCGACTCGGGCACGGTGCAGCTGGTCGCCGGCCAGCCGGACTCGCCGCCCGTCCTGACGCAGGCCCTGTCCGAGGAGTCCGGCTTCCCCGTCCCACAGACGGTCAGCTACGTCGGCCTGGCCAGCTTCGCCGAGCGCGCCACGTACCGGGTGTACGAGTTCGACTCCGGCTGGAGCCAGGAACAGGGCTTCATGGCTGGGGTGGGACTTGTCGCCGAAGATGAGGCCGGGGCACTGCTGGGCTAGGAACAGACGTCGCCATCCTAAAACGGCTGAAGGCCAGCGCGGTTTTGAAACCGAAGGTCCGTTGTATTACCTTTATCGTTGTTTAGATATCGAGAAGTCGTCGGCACTCATGTTCCGTTTTTCATTACTAGTTTTCAGCACATTCAAACCCAAAGAAGCTTGAAATGTGTGTCCAATGTTTTTCACGCCAACTTTTGATGCGTGGAAGATATGTTTTGCATTAGCCATTGGCTTTGCGTGTGCAACGCAGCTCGCGTTCTAAATACATAGGATCCAGGAGCGGCGCAGCAGGGGGTAAGGGGGCAATTACCTCCCTGCCGGCAAGGGGGAAAGAGCAAGTTTTTGACCCTCTGCCCCAAAAAAAAGAAATTGGAAGTTTCCTGTTACCCAAATTAAAAGTCTCGTAGTTACGCATATCATGAAATTGAGGTCAAGAAGGTCCCCATAACTGAGCTAGGCGGTCCTTAATCGGGTTCAAGAGGCCCTTTTCGACATCGAGGGGCCACTTTCCTGGAACAAGAGGCCTTTCTTTGCTGGCTTGGGAGGCACCTTTATGAATCAGGAGGCCGCCGTCCAGGGTTGGGAGGCATCCTCTATATATCAGGAGACCCTTGTTCTGGAACAAGAGGCCCTATTTTGGGGTAAGGGTTTTCTGAGGGCTTGATAGAGCCCCCTATATAAATCAGGAGGCTCCGTGCGAGGAGGCCCCATTTTGTCTACGAAGCCCCCTGGAAAATTCTACCCACAACTCGAAATCCATAGCGCCACGCCGGTAGGATGCTGGACATGGGCGGTGCCACCCATGACGTTTGCGGGGTACCAGTACTCCACATTCATTTGACCGTGGGGTACTGCTTTTACCCGGCACCCCACAACAATCGTAACTCTTTAGATGAAATACTGTGGCGACGCATACGATTAGTTCTTACATTTTCGGGATGAGAAGAACATTATGATTTTTATCTGGAGGTGTCTGAAAATTTAGCCCTTTTACAAAACTGACTGGTGAGAGACGATTATCAACCCCATTTCGAAAGAGACTTGAAATCTAGTCCATGGTATGGCAAAATTTTATGACTTCACTTTGCCGGTGGAATTCATTTCCGGATATATTGTGATAAAGTTGGCTTCCATGCATGAGATCATGGAAATCTGGCTGTTACTCGGAAGAGTAGGAAAATTCCGAAATTTGCGAGAGCTTGTAGAGGAGAGCAATAAAGGCAGTTTGTTTTGTCATGTAACACACAGAATTTTGTGTGGGGCGATTGCCTTCATTGCCGAAAGATAAGTGGGAATGTTTTTATCGTAAAGATCGTAAATCGTAAAACAAGCGACCAAAATCTGGAGAGAAACCACGTTTTAACGTGAAGGGGTCTCCTCCAAGAGCTAACCGTCTGGGCTGCGTCAGTGGTAGTGCCCCCAAAAAAATCCGTGGTGCCATCCCTGATCCTAGAGCACCAGCCGCCTACGGACACAATTCACAACGTTCCGATGTAAAGCCGAAATCAGTTTTTTGATAGGTCATTATAAATGCAAATTAATAATGCGCAAACAAATATCATCTGGTTTTTGTGCCGCATGGTAGGGGAGTGTCACGATTCAGTGCAGGCACACAACGCGTTCTGATGTTTACGTAGAATACTTGTGAAATGCTTGCCACTTCTTAATGATTTCAACACATGTCGGTAATAGATATATGCAATAAAGACGGGTGGATTTGTAATGGACACATTCGCAAAAAGGTATTACGCTAAACAGAGCATTAGATGTAACCTGACCTTAACTATCTCAAATCAATATTTAACGTCAAATCTAGGTTGGCCCAATCGCACTGAGAGCCTCATTTCGAAACTACTAAAGAAAAGCGTCATTATGGCACTCAAAAGCAAGACAATTCGTTCTTTATCGAAGCCTCATTTTGAAAAACAGGAATGGTCGAAATTCAAGGTCACACTTTTGCCTCGTCTCGTTCTATACAATTTAAACTTGAACAGCCTAATATCGAAATCGTGCCTCTTTTCCTCTGACCGACTGTTCGATGGGCTTGGCCTGCCCGTGAAACAATATTACCGAGGGGGCAGTGTTTCCATGTGTAGCGACCAACTGACCTGTTGAAGTGTGCGGATTAATGCTGTGCGTTCCGTTAGCGGCAGAATCGCGAGCGTTTAGTTCCGAATTCGCGCCACGGCCGAGCGCCAGCGTCGTGCCCAGCGAACCGACCATTAGTACTAGCAGCAATGACACGTGCATAAATAAACACACCCGGCCGGCGCCGACGCTGTTTATCGATCTAGGCTGGAAAGTCCGGCCGCCGGGCGGCGGTCGGGAGGTCGTCCAGCCTGGTGCCGGTGCTGTCCGTCCGGCGGCGGCGGCGCCAGGCGACCCTCAGCAGCCGGACCGTTGCCAGCCGCCGCCTGACCGGCTCGGCAGCTGCCAGCGGCTAGTGATCGGGGCAGGCGGCGGTGCATCGACCCGCGGCCACGACTCCCGCGGACCCGGGGTCTCACCTGACGGACACACTTCTGGTCCGTCACCAGTCTAGGAATTTGGCTGAAGATCAAAACTCGATTTTCGTAGCCTGAATAACGATTAGCATGAATAGCATCGACATATTGCCTTCTGGATCTTCTTTTATGCAAAATGATTTACCATGAGAATGATTTTTAGAGGTTTTCATGAAACGCCACACATTCGAGGTCCAGAGCTTCCCAAAGGCCGACAGTGTCCTGAACTTTCCAAAGGTGTCATCTCGACAAGGACACGTGTGACTAAAAACGGGGCTCTAGGAGTCCTAAGCGGTGGCTTTGTCCTCGAAAGTCGTTTATTTTTTACCTCTGATATCGTACAGTCCGCAGTCTCTCCCTGAGCAAGGCCATGTGTACTCCCCTGACCATGTGTCAAATAACTGCATGATATACATCATGTTTGTTATTATATATATATATATATATATATATATATATATATATATATATATATATAATGCAAGCCTAACCTTCCTCAGTACAGGCGCCGAGTGCAGACCCTGACTTTTTTTTGCTCGTCACCACACGACTGCTTTCATCGCCATGAAACTGTGTATATGTGAGGTTTGAATGTTTTTTCATGTTCCCTTAACCCTATTCCCGGCAGGGGGGCGGAATCCGCCCCCCCTCGGGTTTTTTGCTTGCCAATTCCAGGCTTTTTGACGCAGCTTCACGAAACTTGGTGACTTTTCCTAGCTATTCCTTCTACGCGCCGTCACAAAATTTCGAAATTCTATTTTGCTCAGGGGCGGAGCCAGGCAACGTTTTTGGGAGGCACCTCAGGTCATTTTTGGCCATGTTGAGGGTAAAAGGAAAATGTCTGCCAAAAACAGAGTTTTTAAGATAGAACTTAAAACTTTATATGAATATATAGCTAAATAGTTGGGCAATGTGCATATGTAATTTTGTTTATCTGAGGTCACTTTACAAGGTCAGGTCAAGGTCAAAAGTCAAAATTTGTTTTTTCGCAATAATTTCGGCGCCGTTTTTTCAAATGCCAAACCCGGAATATATATGACGTAGAAAGATGCCCTCTACTTGTGTACCAAGTTTCAGCTTGATATCAGGTCAGGTCACGGAGCTATTACCTAAAATGTCAGTGCACGTACCCTATATCGCAAAAGCCAAAAAATGATTTTTTTGGAATAGAGTGAATTTAATCGATTAAAAACGTTTACAGATAATATTGAATGCACACGACATCATTCCAGGTGATCCCAAGGTCACTGGAGGTCATTTAAGGTCAAAGGTCACAAGTTGATCTGAGAAACGTGTGACCATGACAGTTCCCCCTTTTTTATGTCCCTGGCACCGCCTATGCTAACATTATACAAACATTGTAATGCGATTTGTACTTCTTTAGCATAACATGACTAGCAGAAGCTAAAAAAGTGTTTTGGCCTCTTTTGTTCATTCCGTTATTGAAAAACTAATCCCCCTATTTTTGAAATCCTGTGAACGCCCATGAATTTTCTCAAAATTTCAAATTTGCATACCCATGGTAAAAGCCCTATCCATAATCTCTCGATTCATGCCAGTTTCATCGAAATCGGTCCATAAACAACGGAGTTATAAGAAGTCAAAAAGTACCCCCCATTTTGACATTTTTGCCCCCCTGTATCCACAAATTTCAAAATTTTGAAAATTTCTTTTTATCAAAATGTAGTTCACGTCACGGCAAATCGATTGCCGTTTGTTGCGATGAAATCGGATAAGTAGTTCTCGAGATCTCAGGGGGGGCCGAATCCGCCTCCCCTGCCGGGAATCGGCCATACCGTCTAGCCCTCCGGGAATAGGGTTAAATTGTGAGGTCAGTATCTTTACATGTCGCTGACCTGTGACGTCTTCCTCGACGGCATGTCATGGAGAAATAATGTTACGCCCGCGGTCGTCATCGTGCTGCAGACGTTTTACTTTACTTTTCCCAGTGCCACTCAGTCGTACGATGCTGTGCCAGTTCTGCCAGTAACCTCTTTACTGGGTTAAACTGGACATCGCTATGTAGCCAAAGTACTAAGCTACAAGCTCGTTTTTTTGTGGCTATGTCACATCGAGTTTGGACATGATGGGAGTCGTACTACCACTATCGAAGGCGGCCAAATGGCGAATAATAGTGAGAGTTAACTGTATTTGGAGATCAAACATTCAAAACAAAATGGGTCTGGAGAAACACAACCAATCCCCTGAAAATGTGTCATTCAAATAATCTCCTGGCTAAACATATGACACTAGATAGGTACATACCATAGGATTTAAACGAAGGAAACCGCCTTTACATTCAGCTCTCCAAGTAGCTCCAACCAATGTTAACATCACCAGCAAGAAAATCTGGAAGCCGCCCCAGACGCAGCCTAATTCCATTGCACACGTGTCCTATTAGGGCACAGACCAGAAAAATACGACCAGCGTAATTGGTAACACAAACATATGAATGAATAAATGCACTTCACAATGATAACACAGATAACCACACCAGTCTGTGTTTATGAGAACACTCTGGAAAAAATAACCGATGTTTTTTCGTGGGAAAAAGTCCAGTGGCACAGAAAAACTGGATGCGTGCTTCTTATGGAATTTCAACATTCGCTATCCACCGTAAGATCGGTGTAATATACCTGATCCGACAAAACAATGCGTCGGATGTGCGGCGGTCATCACATCTCAAGCAGACCAACAACTTTCGCCGGTGAATTCTGCATTGTATGTGTTCTTTTCATTGGGAATGCCAGTCTTTCTTAATGGACAACGTACTTAGATGCACTTTGCACCGATAGTCATGGTGAAGTCCACCGCAGACCTGATAAACAGGTTATGTCAATGTCTGCACATCTGTACAAGTCACGAATAAACTAAACGCCACGGATATATCAGTAATAGTAGCTTCTGGAGCCAATCACGAACCAAAGCTTAAACAAGCATAAGTCATGACGTACTAAGATTCACGAGCATGGTGACTTAGTTCACGCTCGGAGACACGTCGTAGTCCTCAAACCACGCGGAGTCCTCCTGTTCGGAGAAGTCGGCCTCAAAGTCGTTCAGAAGACTCTGGCGACAGGAAACAATCGTTAGTCAGCAATGAAAACATTGTGTATATACGCTGACGGAGGGTTTTCTTTCTAGTATAGGAAGGGACTTATGTACATATATATATATATATATATGTATATATATATGTGTATAGACATATCTACATACATATATACATAGGTATATATATAGGTATCATTTTGCTCATATCACAAGTGTCTTCAGCATGTTGAGATTAAAACATTTCACACATATGTGACCAAAAATGATCACTCACTTTTGCATAGTTCTAAGGTGTTTAAAATTCAAACTTCAAAAGTGAGAACATTTTCAGATTAATAAACATTATTTGTTAGATAGGACAACTACCACTTGCCGTTGCAAAGACCAGAAATTCGAGTCACCATACCAGACCACATTTTTCTGTAACCTCATCATAATTTTGCATTCCGACGATATCAAGACGACAGTTGCAGGAAATTAAAAAAAAAAAATTCCAACTATAAATAATTTGCGTTGCGCTTGGGGTCTACGTCTGGGTTCCATGGGGCACTTAAAGTACCCAATGCGTTTTGGTGCACCACGGTAATGACATCACACAGCTGTTTTTATTTCCTTTATTACGATTTTGATAACATACTTTTGTCACTCTCAAATATTGCCGGGAGACAACTAGTTTTAGTGAGAGAAAAATATCATACATCCGTAGAAGCAATCAGCTCCTCCCAGGACAGCTTTCGAAAAGCACTATCAAAGAGGCACGTAAACAAGAGACCTATTTTGTTCCTGCAACGGACGCCGTCGCTCCCAGCATTGCCAGCTACCGGCGTAAAAACGCTCACTCACCTGCAGGGCTCTGGAGATGCACGTGCGGCACTCGAGCTTGCCAACGCCGTCGCGGTCGGCGAAGCAGTCGCACTCCTGACAGGGGCTGGGGTCGGCGGCTTCCGCCACCACCGCTGCGAGCAGGTCGCGCAGCTGCTTGCTCCACCGCCGGCCGTCGAACACGGTGCCGTTGGTCTCCAAGGCCAGCGGCGAGCACAAGTCCTTGGGGATGCGCACCAGCGGCCTCAGAGAGCTGTCGCCGGCGGCCCGGGCGCTCTGCAGGTCCTTGGTGGTGTACGCCGCGCTGGCGCCGAGAGCGATGACGCGAGCGTCGTACTGGCGCGACGCCTTCTTCAGCCGGAACTTGGTGTCGGCGACGATGTGCAGCTTCACGTCCATCAGGCCGAGCACCTTCAGCGTGAAGGGGAACTCGCGCTCCTTAAACGGACACTGGGAGCAGGACAGCAGCACGATCTGCTTGCTGACGCCGCCGCGGAACGGCAGGCGGCACGCCTCGCGGACGGCCTGGAAGACTTCGCTCGGGCCGTCGCTGTCGCCGGACAGATTCTCGGCCAGCTGGTCCAGCGCTCGGCCCGTCGCCCGACTGTCACCCCAAATGGCGCCCTTGACCGTCTCGATGTGCGGGTGCCGGTAGACGTCGTCGCCGCCGTAGCCGATGATGGCGAAGCGGTTCCGCACGATGCCCCGCCGCCTCAGGAACTCGTCCATGGCCTGCACCGACCGCAGGAAGTTGCGCCGGCGCTGGCAGCTCTTCCGCTCGACGACGAACACCACGTCGGCGAAGCGGGGAGCGTTGTGGCGGAACAGCGTCGTCTGCGCGGCCTGCAGCACGTGGCCGTCCTCCAGCTCGCAGCGCACGCAGACGGGCGGCATCCAGATGTCGACGCCGTGCGCCGCGCACTCGGCCACGTAAGCGGCCGCGGACGTGCACACGGTCAGGTAGCGGCCCGGCGAGTTGTAGTGGGCTTCCAGGTCGTTCAGGCACATCCGCGTGAAGGGCGTCGTGTCGACCAGGCCATAGCAGGGCCGCAGCGCCGAGCTCGGGTCGCCGAAGAGCGCGTGGCACGCAGCCGCCGCGCTCGGGTCGGCTCCGCTCGACGCGCGGATGGCCAGGTTCTTGACGCGGCAGGAGCGCCGGTCGCCGCGCACCTCCCACATGCGGGCGAAGCTGTCGGTGCGAGTGAGCACCTGGCCGGAGGGCGCCGCGAAGTCGTCGGCCGGCTCGTTGGTGTAGGTGCCGAGCAGGCCACCGGTGCGGCCGTGGAACCAGCCCGACAGCTGGACCACGCAGACGTCGAAGGCCACGTTGCACTGGATTCTGCTGTGGCCGAGGTCGAGCACCGTACGGCTACCGTTGCGCGAGACGGTTGTCGATCCCAGCCGGAAGGGCAGCTCCACCCGCCGGTCGTTGAAAAACAGCGATTTGGCCTCGACCAGCCGCAGAGTGTGGTTTCCGTGAAAGACTGTCAGGGATCTTCTGACGGCTCGTCCATGGGATACGTCATAGTTGACGACCAGAGCGAAGCTCAGATCCTTCAAATCCGCCGCCAGAAGGTAGCTGCAGCCTCCGGCAAACTCGAAGAACTTGTTGTCGAAGGTGAGGTAGTGCTGAGATCCAGCAATAAGTGCGTGAGTGTCGTAGGGCGGGAGCCACAGACTCACAGTAAAAAGTGGATACACCTTGTTGATAAAGTCGAGTAGCTCGTAGTAGAAAAAGGTCACGTCAAAACTCAGGTCTTCCTTTTTAGCTTTTCCTTCCTGGCTGAAGTTTGGCACCGAGTTAAAGTTATCCCAGTCCACGGGAAGATTCAGATTTGTCTCCACGTATCCATCTTCAGGAAAGAACTTAAGCACGGAGTTATCAGTGATTTTGAATCCAGCAGTTTCGTTTGAGGCATTGTCTGCACCCCATATGGAATCAGTAGCCCAGAGCACCGCATTTCTGATTTGATTTCCTTCTTCCCAGTACTTCCAGGCCCAGGAGGTTTGACTGTACACCCGCTGGAGCCATTCAAACAGAATTCTGACTGGTGGCACAGCATCCCGAACCTGCGACATCAGGCTAGTTGCTCCTAGCCAGACTTCTTGAAGAAATTCCTGGTTGTACTGCAAGAACGTGACGACCCCGTCGTATGCAAAATATATAATGTCTTTGCCGGTAGCTGCAATGGTGCTGAGAAGCTCTAGGCCAGGCACGAAACTGATCCACTCAGGCATCGACGAATCCACGTTGTTGAGGTAGAATATGTCCAGAAGCTGGGTGGTGAAGGCCCCAGCGAGCTCGAAGAGAGAATCTGGAACAGAAATAGATAGCTAGATCACATAAAACCAACACCAATCGGAAAAATACCAGCCAAATTAATGCGAGTAATAATAACGATTTTAATCACTGCATCGCCAAAACATCTCACTTTCCGATTACCGAATCCTTTCTTCCCCTATCTCTCTTTCTCACGCCACTGAGCAGTTGGTAAGAACGCACATGTAAAGGTGGATATAAACATGACAATTTTGTAATATAAATTTGGTCCGATGGGTATATGAGTGATGTTAAGGATCGGAGCCCATGTTAAGCAAAGCTTCCTGTGCAGACTCCGACCTCGCGTAATACCAGATCTCGGCTGATCTTGCGGCGACAGTTTAGCGTGTTGTCATAGATCCAACATGACCGTGTGACACTCAGCATGACCCTACATTGGACAGTTGTCATCTGATCCTAGAGCTAAGTATTGAGCGCCAGGGTGGCAAGAGCCTGTTTTGCCAGGACGACGGCAGTGCTATATCAACTAAACTGCCGATCACGGCAGCACAGAAGTATCCAGTAAAAACTAACTGTGCGTGCGGCAATCAAACCAGGCCATAGAAGTCGAGAGAGAGGAATTATTGCTCCCTGTGCCTTAAATGAAAGTGTATGGAAACTTTAGTTACATCTAAACGCTTTGTCTCTAGTATTACATTAAGCATAGCATCTGCCCTGCCTCCCTTCGGTTGAACTTCGCTCTCAGGTGAAAGACCAGCCTCATGGGTCGCGTTCCTCATTGTTCATTTGAACTTCCCGTGTGTTCGATCGTCCCGCGCGCTTCAGTGACATTGTAAGGACAGGAACAGGTGATCAGGTTGACACCAGCACTACTCCAAGACAGGGCTGTATTCGACACCGATTTTCTAACGACTATCACTTCCGTTAACAATAATTTTAGACCGCTGAAAAGCTGCTTAACCGTATTCCCGTAACAGGGGGGAGTCAGGAGCTCCCCACCGGTTTTTTGCTTCCTCTTCCAAGTTTTTTTGAAGTAGCTTCATGAAATCTGATGACGTCTCCTAGATATTCCTCCTATACATTGCATCATATTTTCATAATTATCTTTTGCTCAGGGGCAGAGCCAAGGCAAGTTTTTGGGAGGCATCTCCGGGCATTTTCTGGCTGCACTGGAGATGAAAAATGGCTGCCAAAAGTAGACTTTTAAGATGGAATTTAAAACTTTTAATGAGTGTATGAGTACACAACTGGATAAACATGCAGAAACCTTCCTGATCATATGAGATCACTTCATAAGGTCTGGTCAAGGTCAAAAGTCAAAACTGAATCGACGTAAATATTTTTGACGCTAATAATGCAAAAGTTTCAGGCCAATATTTGGTCGGGTCACTGAGCTATGACTTAACACGCGCAGTGGAAGGGGGGTTTGGCGGTTTGTGACCTAGGTTTAATGACTTTTGTTCCTCTCCGATCTCAGAAACGGGAATTTTCTAGCTAGAGGGACGAAATTTTCAGGGCAAGGTAATGAAGCGTAACATTGTGTACAGTTTTCATCATCCTAGGTCGAAAAGGTCAACTATGGACATTTCCTCGGTCCGTACAGGCCATTGCGTACGTCTTTTCGAACGAAACAGGAAATGGGCGCGTGTTAGAACGCTAAAATGTGGAATACGACAATTTTGATTCATTAGACGTCTTGCATGAAGATTTTGGACCGAGGTCATTTCAGGTCATTGACCTATGACGTGTTTTTTACATTTTTTTGCAGATCAGATTTCCAGCAACACGGGATTCCGATGTAGTTTGTGTGTAAATAAGGGCGGTAAACGAGACGACCAAAATGGCAATTGCATCATAATTTACCATTATGTGTAATAATTATATATTTATACGGCAATGTAGTAATTGTATGTATAATAATAATTATGTACTTATATGGAAATTATGTATAATAACAAACGCAAAACACACACACATATATGTATATATATATATATATAGTATACATATATATTTGAATATTGTAAAACGTTAAGTATATATATACAGTATATATAGTATATATATATATAGTATATATATATATATATATATATATATATATATATATATATATATATATATATATATACTTTACGTTTTACAATATTCAAATCATGCAATTGGGCTCATTATAACGAAAAAACCTTAAATGCAAATATTAGACCATAAACTCTCTTTAGGTCAAAAACTTCAGCCAAGGCATCGCTTCACTTCTTTAACCCTATTCCCGGCAGGGGGGGGGCTAAATCCGCCCCCCCTCAGGTTTTTTGCTTGCTAATTCCAGTCTTTTTGACGCAGCTTCACGAAACTTGGTGACTTTTCCTAGCTATCCTTTCTACGCGCTGTGACAAAATTTCACGATTCTACTTTGCTCAGGAGCGAAGCCAGGCAACGTTTTTAGGAGGAACCTCAGGTCATTTTTGGCCATGTTGAGGGTAAAAGGAAAATGTCTGCCAAAAACAGAGTTTTTAAGATAGAACTTAAAACTTTATATGGATGCATAGCTAAATAGTTGGGAAATGTGCACAGAAAATTCTGTTTATCTGAGGTCACTTTACAAGGTCAGGTCAAGGTCAAAAGTCAAAATTTGTTTTTTTGCAGTAATTTCGGCCCCGTTTTTTCAAATAGCAAACCCGGAATATATATTACGTAGAAAGGCACCCTCTACTTGTGTACCAAGTTTCAGCTTGATATCAGGTCGGGTCACGGAGATATGACCTAAAATGTCAGTGCCCGTACCCTATATCGCAATAGCCATAAAATGAAATTTTTGGAATAGAGTGAATTCAGGTGATTGAGAACGTTTACAGATAGTATCAAATGCACACGAGATCATTCCAGGTGACCCCAAGGTCACTGGAGGTCATTTAAGGTCAAAGGTCACAAGTTGATCTGAACAACGTGTGACCATGACAGTTTCCCTTTTTTCATGTCCCTGGCACCGCCTATGCTAACATTATACAAACATTGCAATACGATTTGTACTTCTTTAGCATAGCATGACTAGCAGAAGCCAAAAAAGTGTTTTTACCTTTTTTGTTCATTCAGCTGTTGGAAAATTAATCCTCCTATTTTTGAAACCCTGTAAACGCCCATGAATTTTCTCAAAATTTCAGATTTGTGGATCCATGGTAAAAGCCCTATTTATAATCTCTCGATTCATGCCAGTTTCATTGAAATCGGCTCATAAACGACGGAGTTATAAGAAGTCCAAAAGTACCCCCCATTTTGACATTTTTGCCCCCCTGTATCCACAAATTTCGAAATTTTGAAAATTTCTTTTTTATAAAAGTGTAGTTCACGTCACGGCAAATCGAATGCCGTTTGTTGCGATAAAATCGGACGAGTAGTTCTCGAGATCCCAGGGGGGGGCCGAATCCGCCCCCCCTGCCGGGAATCGGCCATACCGTCTAGCCCTCCGGGAATAGGGTTAAACTTCCAGGGTTCAGTGGACGCTGAAAGTGAACAGTTGTACCGATTTTGGTTATCTCGTTTATCGCCTTTATTTACGCTCAAGCTACACCAGTATCCCGTCATGCTCGAAATCTGATCTGCTGAAATATAAAAAATTACGTCGCAGGTCGATGACCTGAAATGACCTTGATCCAAAATCTTCATGCGAGACATCTAATGAATCGAAATGCGTAATGTTACAATGAGCGTGGAGCCTACAATGATATATGTATACATATAAACACACACACACACACACATATATATATATATATATATATATATATATATATATACATATGTATATACAGGTATATCAGTGCACGCAAACGTGTTTTTATTACGTTCTCCGAATACATATTTCATACAAATAGACATGTTGCAATTCCAATCTCGACCAAATCACGAGATAGTTGACCTTGACCCTTAAAGACCTTGACCTTCACTGACCCTGGCTTTGGTCTTGGTACATCCATCAGTTTCCCCGAATGATGTCGTTTGATAGTGTTGAAACGGTAATCTTTCGCAAAACCCTAAACTTCTCGCAAAGTTGCCATTTGTCTACGACAAACGTTATTTTTGTTGTCTGTTTGACTTCAAATGCTTTAACCCGCGCAGCGGAAGGGGGTTTAGCGCTAAAACGCACTGAAAGAGGAGCCTAGAAGGGCCCCCTCCGATCTCAGAAACCGAACGAACTAGAGACATAAAAGGACTACCACGATTTATATTGTGTGTAATTTTCATGACCCGAGGTCAATATCTTCAAGGTCAAATGGGGTCGAAAAGGATACTTTGGACACTTTCTCCGCCCGTGCAGGCCATTCCGTACAATTTTTCAAACGAAATGGGACAAGGGTCTTTGTTTGAGTTTGTCAAAACGTGGAATACGACAACTTCCATTCATCTGACGTCTTGATGGAAGATTTCGGGCCGAGACCATGTCAGCTCATTGACCTATGCCGTCATTTTTTCATCTTTTGTAGATCAGATTTCGAGCAACACGGGATAACTTCATTGTTAATGAGGGCGCTACACGCATCTTTTGGTGTATTTCCAGTAGAGTACCGATTGTACCGATGGCACATTTGACCACTTACAGGGTTCATATTTACGTACGTATGTATATGCATATATGTATATACATGCGATTATCAGTGTGCCAAATGTGTTTTTAGTAGGGTCTTTGAATGGATATTTCACGCAAATCGACATATTGCAAAGCAAATCTGGACCACGTCACACATTAATTACCCTTGACCTTTGATGACCTTGACCTGCACTGGCCCTGGTATATAAAAGCGTATCCATGTGCGCAGACGTGTTTTTTTTTAGGGTCTTTGAATGCATATTCCATGCAAATCGGCATGTCGCAAAACCAATCTGGACCAGGTCACAAGATATTTCACCTTGACCTTTGGTGACCTTGACCTTCACTGACCTTGGTATAGGTAAGCGTATCAATATGCGCAGACGTGTTTTTATGAGGGTCTCTGAATGCATATTCCTTACAAACCGACATGTTGCGAAGTCAATCTGGATCAGGTCACAAGCTGTTTGACCTTGACCTTTGGTGACCTTCATCCTCACTGACGCTGGCTTTGGTCTTGGTGCATCCATCACTTATGCCCGAGTGACGTCGCCTGATTGCGTTCAAGCAGTAATCTTAGGTAGTATGCTAGTCCTTCCAGAAAGTGCCCATTTGTCTGCGACAACCGTTATTTTCGTTATGTTTGCTTGACTTCAAATGTTTAAACTTCAAGGATTTTCGGCCGATTTTCGATTTTTCTGCGTCGGCCGGCGAGCTATTCAATTGCCATAAATGTCACAAAGTAGCAGCAGCCAGTTCCGATCCGTTCTCGAGATTTCCAAGAAAAAACAGGTGGGGGGCACAAAAAGACCCTGCTTCCAGGGCGCGTGTTTAAGTGCAAAAATTTCTGGCCAATTTAGGATTTCTTTGCGACAGTCGACGAGTTACTGAATCGTTATAAGTGTCACAAAGCAGCAGCGACCAACTCCAATCCGTTCCCGAGATATTCAAGGAAAACGGGCGGGGGGAGGGGGGAGGCACAAGGGTACTTTCCCTTCCCGTGTGCGTGTTAAAATGCCCGCGCGAGTGCCCTATGTCACAACGGCCAAGACGGCAAGCACTTTAAGAAATACAGTCAATGAGAATGACTGGAACCGTTCTGAAACACTGCGAAATGAATTGAAGGCAATTCCATGTGATTCGGAGGTTATTTTAGGTCATGTAACCCTATTCCCGGCAGGGGGCCGAATCCGCCCCCTAGTTTTTCCCTTGCCAATTCCAGGGTTTTTGATGCAGCTTCACAAAGCTTGGTGGCTTTTCCTAGCTATTTTTTCTACATACTGCGACGAAATTTCATAATTCTGTTTTGCTCAGGGGCGGAGCCAAACAACGTTTTTGGGAGGCACCTCAGGCCACTTTTGGCCCTGTTGAGGGTAAAAGGAAAATGGCCGTCAAAAGTAGCGTTTTTAAGATAGAACTTTAAATTTAAATGGATGTATAGTTGAATAAAAGGGCAACATACAACCGCAATATGGTTGATCTGAGGCCACTTCATAAGGTCAGATGAAGGTCAAAAGTCAAAATTTGGTTTCATAACAAGAATTTCTGCACTTTTTTCAAATGCCAAACCCGGAATATATACAACGTAGAAGGGTGCTCTGTACTTGTGTGCCAAGTTTCAGTTTGATATCAGGTCGGGTCACGGAGCTATGACCTAAAATGTCAGTGCGCGTGCCCTATATCCTACCAGCCTTAAAATGGAATTTCAGAAATAGAGGGAATTAATATGATTGAAAACGTTTACAGATAATATTAAATGCACACGAGATCATTCAAAGTGATTCTAAGGCCATCTGAAGTCATTTAAGGGCAAAGGTCGCCAGTTGGTCTAAAGAACACGTAACCATGACAGTTCTCCCTTTTCATGTCCCTGGCGCCGCCCATGCTAATATTATACCAACATGGCGATACTATTTGTACTTCTGCAGCATGCATGACTAGTAGACGACAAAGAATTTCTTTTAACTTTTTTGTTAAATCAGTTTTTGAAAAACTGGTCTTATTTGCTAAACCCTATGAACACCTACGAATTTTTTCAAAATCCCAAATGTATGGACCAACGGTAAAAGTCCCATCCATATTCTCTCGATTCATGCTGATTTCAAAAAAATTATTTCATAAACAACAGAGTTATAGAAAGTCAAAAAATGTCCCCCTTTTGACTTTTTCACCCCTTTTTCACCCCTTTCAAAATCTTGAAAAACCCAGAATCCTTTTGCAAAAACGCAGTTTACATTATGGCAAATCGATTTCCGTTTGTTGCGATGAAATCGGACGAGTAGTTCTCGAGATCTCGGGGGAGGGGGAATCCGCCTCCCCCGCCAGGAATCGTCTATACCGTCTAGCCCTCCGGGAATAGGGTTAAATTTGAAGGAGGTAAATCGACCTGGTGAACATGTGACGATACCAACTCCTAAAACGAAGACGAGTTGTTCTCGTTAATGCAGTGATGTAATTTATCTGTGGTAAAACCGTACACATAACCCTGAACAGAAACTTTGTTTTTTATGCCCCGCGGAATTATTTAAGTTCATTTCTGTGATATGTTCCACAAATTTACCTCGGGTTCTATATAATATATATATATATATATATATATATTATACATAATATATATATATATATATATATATATATATATATAATTTACTACATTCGTCAGGTTTACTAAAGTACGGGCTTCATTTCTTTGCCAGCAACCATCTTTCTTTTTCATTATATCAGTTAACCCGTTTGTCTGCAACAACGTACTCCAGTCATGGGATGGGGTAATATGGTACAAGTTATGCGGTGTCGCATTTCGCTTCGCTTTCTACAAGAAAACACAAAACATTTCCCCAGAAAATGTTTATAGTTACCTATTCTGGACTGTACAGAGATGTTTTCCATTTTAAGTTCATTCCAAGTGCTCAAACAAGCGAGACAATGCGCGTTCCCGAAATTTGTCATCAAGCAACCCCAGTCTCCCCTAAAAGATGCCACGCTCTTTTGGAGCCACACGTATCAGCTCTTTCGCAGGATAAACTATAATGCAATGGTGCGCTTTTCCAGTGTCATATGACAATGCCATGAGCGTGTAGCTCTAGCCATTTAGACGTGACATCTCCCACAAACGTGAGGGACGAACCCATGTTTCGAAGGAAGGAACTCTATTCATTTTGAAGGTCAAAAAAACTTCGCTCTTCACTGCCCCATTATTTAGATAACCACAAACCCTTCGGTGTCGTCCATGTGGGGTTCCTGCGAGACCGAAAGCATTCCCTCAGTACAGTTCGATGCCCCATCCCACCTTTCTTATCGCTACTCCTATTTTGTTTGGCACCGACAGAAATGATCCACAGCCGGGCAGATTTTGCTATTTTGGACCAGAAAGCTTGGAAAGAAGGTTTGGAGATATTCGAGTAAGTTCCGAAGCCTTCCATTCGTGAAATGGCCGACTGGTTGCAAAATTTCGCTTCTTCAACACATTACGGTTTCTTAGAATACTATGGTTATCATGCCGCTCATATGCGGTTATGTTCATATGCACATACATAGTGTACGGCTGGCCGGCTATAGGCCCGGTACGCTCCATCCCCGGTTACGGGCCTCCTGTACAGGGTCGTCCGACGGGCGGTGTTTGGTGTGCGTATGAACAGTGTCAATGCAGATTTCTTTGGGACTCACTGGAAGCTGACGGAGCGGACTGGGAGAAGACGAGAGAAACTGGTACCAGCAATACTAAAAAGGGTTAAATTTCACTGCAGCGGAGGCGGTTTGCTACGGGGGGGATAAACACACGAAAAGAAGAAACATTAGGTCGCCGAAGTTAGCTCGAATGTGACCCTTTTACAATGAGATTTCCATATGGAAAAATAAATTATTGTTTGTATTTTGAATCAATGTCAGTACCTTTCATCTGCGCGTTGATTTCGCTGATGCCGCTGGTGACGTAGCTGATGGCCTGGGAAGACTGTTGGACCACCCACGAGACCACAACGCCGGCACTGTCCACCACGGGAGATATGGCAAACCTCAGGGCCGCGAGCAGGCGAGATCCGGCTGAAGCGGCCACTTCCCACGCGGAGGAGGCCAGTGACGTCACCGACGACCAGATGACGTCAGCGAGGCCTTGGATGGTGTCCAGAAGGAGCTGGGACGCTTCTCTAATTTCCATTGCCTGTACGGACGAGGGTTGGCATGAAACAAATGTTGGACTTATTTTCGAGTGTGTCAGGGATCACGTTGATTTGGATTATTTGTTGACACGAATCACTCGTCTTTTGCGTTATTTCATTCGGTACAACTCACAGCAGCGCCCTTCCGAGCGCAACTAACAGATGGACCCAAAGCAGTAAAGAACGGTTTGCAAAATAAACCTCAGGACTTCCGAGGAAATTTCGTTATCTTCTTGGTGATAGTGATATATCTCCTAACACATGCCAAACACTCACCAGACTGTACAAAACAACGATTTCTTCGACGACGTATCCTTGTACTGCAGAGGAAAACAGACCAACCGCTCGGACGAGGAGCCTGTAGCCCAGGGAAACATCTTCGGACACGTTGGCCAATAAGGACTTGATGGCACTAATGGCCTTCTGGAAGCCGGTTGTTGAATTGTTCCTGGAAAACAGAAAAAAAATGTTTACAGCCAAGTACCGCAAAACCGTGCTCAGACATGAAATGATTGTGTACACTGCTTTGCACCTAAAAACATTTTAATATTTCTGCATTTAATATGGCTATATGTAAATGACAAAAAACGCCTCATGGAACTACAACAGCTTTATGAGATCGGCATCACTTAAAAAGGCAGGCAGTCGGTGTAAAACCTGCATTAACAAACTGTGAACAGCGTAACGACTGCGCCGCAGCTCTGAAAATGTCAGCGTGCGCAGAACGGCCCTGACTACACCACTCACAGTACGTCCCGCCCGCGCTGCAGGTAGACCTGGACGACGCCGTAGATCGTCCTCATGAAGAAGTCGTCCCTCAGGTACATGGAGCTCCACTCGTCGCGCACAGCCAGGAGGTCCCCGGCGACGGCGCGGTACTCGGCGCGCGTGTACGCCGCCACCTCGGCCCACTTTCTGTTCAGCACCGGCTGGATGAAGCGCTCCTTGCGCGCGGCCTCGTCGCGCACGAACCGCGTCATGTCGGCCAGCCACGACCGGGCGTCGGCAGAGAGCGCCGTGAAGCGCGCCACGGCGCGCCGCTTCACGTCGACGGCGATCTGCCAGCGCCACTGCACCACGACGCTCAGCAGGCGCGACGAGTTGAGCCGCACGTGCAGGCTGGCGTCGCGCACCTGCATGCCGTACAGGTTCCGGCTGGCCGATACCGAGATCAGCCGGCTGGTGGGCTGGCCGGCGTACAGGAAAAGCTTGCGGTTGCGCTCGTACGTCGCGTCCAGACTGACCTCCAGCGGCCTGGTGGGGGACCGAGTTTGCACGCGCAGCTGCAGGGGCCGCCGCACGCCATCGAAGTCGGACTCGAGGCGCAGCAGGTGGACTCCCGGGGCCGGCATCTGGTGGGAACCTCGGAGGGAGGCGTCGTGGGTGCGGGTGACGAGGCGGGCCGTGGCCCTTCGCTGCGGCTTGTCCATCTCCGCCTGGATTCTGAACGCCTCGACCTCCGACAGCTTATTACGGTACGCGAACGAGACGTTCTGGGCCATCAGAGACTGGCTGTACACCGTGGACGACGCGAGCGTGGCGTTGAGGCCCGACACTGCCTGGCGTCCCTTGATGGCGAGATCGTAGTGTTGAACGGCCGCCGAAGACCTGTTCACGAACGCGGCGTCGACAAGCAGGTTGAACTCGGGCTCCTTGGTGTAGCGCAGGACGGACGTTGCTTTCAGCGATCTGTCGATGGCGTAGACCTGCACCGAGCTGTCCAGAACGACGTCATGATCAAGCGCAGAGTGTGTAACGCCGATTGTGACGTTGTATCGACGACTCTGCCAGCTATCCCAGATGCTGTCCGTTCTGAAATCTACAAACGCTGACATCTTCTTTTCGGGAGAGTTCTCCGCGTCCCACTGCAAACCGGCTTCAGTTTTTGCATTGCCATCGCTTTGCCGGTGGTTCCCGGTGACAGACAACACCCGTGTCGGAAGTTTTACAAGGCCTTGAAGTGAATAGCGAGCTAATGTTATTCTCGACGAATCACGGTAGGATATTTCATACCCAATACCTGGATTTCCGTCTAAGCGAAGCAATGTTGAGACGTGGAATTTTGTCGAGCTTTTGCCTAGCTTCCCTTCCAGTGAAACACTTTTCTTGAAAGCTAATGTCTCCAATCGCAAAAGCATATCCGTTGGCTCCGTTCGATATGTTATGTTCACGCCTGTCTTACTATGTTTCGGCTCCTGGAAGTTCCAGGTGCCCTGCAGACCTACAATGGTTGTCTTGCCGCCAGCATAGAACCATTCGACACCAATGGGCTGCCATGGATTTTCGAATTCCAGTCGAAAATTATCGACCGGCCCTTCGCAGGAGATACGTATCACAGACGCCGAATTTAAGTCGCATGACAGTCCTACGTGAAACGCCGAAGTCGACTTGTCATTGAAGCCTGCTAGGTAGAGGCTTTGCAAGGCTCTGCTGGAGGTTTTCAGCTTGTTTGAGATCTCAAGCTTGCGATCTTTTTCGAAGACACTAAATTTATTGCTGATAAACTGAGCGCCAACCTTTCCTGATATTTCCAAGTACGCATCAGCTAGCGACTGGTAGCTGGCTTTCACTGTCGCCGAAACCTCGTAGCTGCCAAATCGGCCTGCGATCCTGCCGTCATAGGTCAACTCTGCAAGATCCAGCAAGTTGGTAACGTCAATTTCGAAACCTGAAAAAGCATCAAAGGGCGTTTGAAGAGACACACGCGCTATTATGTTGAAACCATCCAGAAAGAAGTCAGCCTTGATTCCCGCCGTTTTTCCCAGGTACGTGACCTCCGCTTGAACACCTTTTCTCTCTCCCGTTTCCAGGCGTCCGACAATGCCAAACTCCTCGTAGTTTTGGAATGGCGTTAGCAGATTGAAACTGATCGCCCGTAAGTCGGACCGGTTTTGCACGTTTCCTTCCATATGAAACGTCTTAGACCCTTGCTCGATTTTTGCAGTGACCTTGCTTTTCTTGTCGGTTGAAAAATGCACCAAACGGGGCAGCAGATCTTCGAAAGGTGAGCTGGAAGCAAGGTAAAAGCTCCATTCAGATCCGAGACGCAAGCTCGCGGTTGTAGCAGCTGCTGCCCCGGGCAGGAGCAGACTGCAGCTTATCTTTCTGTCTCCATGGGATGAGTGATTGTAGTCCAAATGCATTTGCATGTCGTCTTGCGCGCCCCGTAGTGAAACAAAAGCGTGTTCCTTCCTGACGAGGGAGAACTGCCTGGGCACGAGACCTTCCAGCTTCACGTCTCGAACGCCAGTCACGGGTGTTCTGAAGTGACCTCGAAGTTGGTAGAGATTTCGATAGGTAGAGGACGGTACCATTTCCACGGCAACGTTATAGTGTGGAACAACTTCGACTGAGGACGTCAGCTGGGACTGAGCACGAAACCCATCCCTGACTTCTATGAAGTTGTCCATTTTGAAATGAACTGGCCAGACCGTAGATCTCACGGCCATGCTGTTATTGAGAGAACGGCCGTCAATCAGTCTATAACGGAAGAACACGGCCGACTCGTGGTTTCCGGACACCAGGGAAGCGTTGGCCAGAAAGCTGCTTCTACTGTGGGCGTCCAGCACTCCGAACAGTTGTGCATTGCCGGCTGGCAGGCGCTTGGAGTTCAGATTGACATGAACTTCATATGGTGCTACGAACGTTGACGACGCTTCCAGTTCGCTGGTTTCTCCAAACGCTCTCAGGGTGGCCAGGAGGGTTCTGACGGAGTCCGTTTTGTTCATATTCGCAACAAAATGGACGTCCCTGAGGCCGAACAGCTGCGTGTCAAGAGCGGCTCGGACTGTCAAGCCTGCCGCGTCCTGCTGCATTTGTGCTCGAGCTGCGTGCTGCATGTTCCCGTACAGGGCAGTCGCTTGCACCAAGCTCGAAACCGGGAACGCCGGTGTAGGCGGCCGTGGCTGTCAGCGGGGGTACGGGCAGAAGTGGAGACTGCAGCCCGAAGTCCAGCAGCACTCTTCCGGGACTCATTGCGTCTGCCGAGGCGTGCATCTCGTGGACGACGCGATCTAGACGGAGCATCGCCTTTGCCGACATCGAGCTCTTTCTGAGCTCAAGCTCGACGTCCGGCACGAGCGGGCCCATCGTCGAGCAGCGCAGCTTCACCGAGCCGTTGCCGAAGTCGTAGCGGGCCGACAGGTGGTTGATCTCGTCGACGGCGAGCACTAGCTCGACGCTGGCGGCCGACCAGTCATCGCGCGTTCTGCGCAGCACGCCCCGCACACCGCGCCTCGAGCGCGGTAGAGTAAGGTCGAACTCCAGAGCCAGCCGGTCCGGCCGCAGCGAGTAGGCAAACACCATGCTGCGCCGGCGCCCGTCCTCGGCCTGGGTGATCACCGTCATGGCGATCGAGCTGAGTGACTCCAGGTCGATGCTGACCTGGACGCGCTGCGGCGGGCCGCGGCCGAGCGTCATCATTTGCGCCGATACGTGGCGCACGCCGACCACGTAGTGGCCCCGGTACTGGAACGGTCCGGCCTCCACCAGGAAGTCCAGCGTGCGCCAGTCCGGCTGGAACACCTTGACGGTGGCGGAGCGGCCGTTCAAGCTGACGAAGAAATCCATCGGACGCCAGGCGTCGCTGAGCAGCCGGCCGGAGAATGCGTGCCGTCCGAACTGTAGCTCCAGCTCCAGCGCGTCCGGCTGCGTGGCGCTGAAACGGATAGTAACGTGTATGTGCAGCCGCCGGCCGACTGGACCGGCCCGGCTAGGCGGCGCCTCTAGCCCGACCGGCCCGGCTCGGCGGTGCGCCTCAAGCCCGCCGTGGCGTCCCTCGATTGCACACGGACAGAATTTGTCGCGAACAAATGGACGCATCCACTAAAAAATGTGTTATGATCATGACGTGCAAAAGTCATGGTCATTCTTTTGTTGTAGGTTGGTAAGCACTTGACTACTTGCAATGGCGGCGCTATTTCTGGGGAGTAGGGAAGAGGGAGGTGCCCAACAACATAACCTCCCCTCAAATGTAAATTTCTACACGGATTTAGCTAACCTTGCTGTGACCGACGGCTAACCATAATATATGTTCCGCATTTACTTGTTCATTAATTTTTCAAGGTTCAAGTTCTCAGTCCTTTCTTTTAGCATAGTCGTCTGGAGTACATATCACATGCACAACGTTATTAATTTATTTACATACTAGCGTTTTAAAACCCTCATATCTCATCCTCACAGAGGTGACCAATTGGCAAAAGTAACCATTTGAAAATTATTCACGGTTTACCAGGTTAACATGTAACCTATACCATCAATAAGGAAATACGCAAATGTTTATAAAGGTTTATAGAAAGGCTGGATTCTAAAGGGCTAACACCCTGCTCCCAGGAACTTTAAGGTGACACAAGAATTTAGTTGGTCAGTTTTCATGAATATACACGCTTTCCCAAATTTGAAGCCGTCTCACGTCATAAAATGTTCGTAATAAGGTCGTATTGCCCGTCAGTTGTCACGTTATGGTCTTTTCATGTTCTTGTCTCACGTGTTACAATGGCGCGCCGTCACGTAAGTGCGTAGTGAGTCGTCTTGAGAGCGCCTAAAACGTACAAAACGATGTATTATGTTCTGTTTGTTCCACACGGGCGTATAACGTTCGGCGTATATTTCACGAGTACCATGTACGAGCTCTGGGTCCCAGTCAGGGGCGACGCCGACGACTTGCACATCTGGGATCCACAGGAGGATGGGATGGGATGGGAACGCATCCCATCACAACATATTATATTAGGTGAAGTTTGCAGCCGTCGTGTTTACTACTAAATTGGGGCACTACAATGGTGTTGTTAAGTTTGTCTGTTCGTGCATAGTTGTTTTTGACAATGACATCTGAGGTCTGTGCTTTCGTAATAAATGATTTATTGTAGTTTTCTGTCCTGTTTTAGTCGAACATATCTGAACATGATTTCGCTTGTCGTTTTTCGTCTTGTTTGTAGGACTGTTTGGTTTCGGTAGAGCAGTGCAATCTGGTTCAATTGGCCATGCTGCGTCGGTTCAGCAAAGTATTTGTCCATATGTCCTTGTATTCCTGTTTCGCGACCTTTGGTGAACTTGACAAAACTGAAAGCAATGCTAGACATGTAAAGAAACAACAGGACCTTGAAAAAAAACTGACGAAGCTATATGGATGACGGGTAGCAATTCCCAAAACTCAAGATGAATAATCAGTTTGTCAAAACACGACCAGAATGAAAAGCAGAAAAAGCTGTTGAAGTTTTGCCTCAACTGCCACGTCTTGTGTAGGTATGACATGTTAAAAAAAGGTGGGGCTGGAAATGCTCTATCAAGATATCCTTAAACTAGAAAAAGAAAAGGAAATAACAGAACACAACGATTCGAAGAATAGCCTGCTATGTGAGAAAACGAAAGTCCGCAGTAAGGATGCAAGCAAAATTTTAACCCCAGAACTTCGAAACGCAGCAAAAGATCTATGGAAAACGAAGAGGTCGTCATTTCAAGCGCTGAACGTCTTACTGGACAAGAAGAATACCTTTAAAAAGCTGAACACTATTCTAAGTGATGAAAAGAAATTTCGCTCGCCGTCAAGGGACCCAACGGGCAAACTCAAGACTGAGCTGAACAAACTCATCTGTACCGTTAATGTCGTAGTGGATGTTGTGCACTTCGTCAAAATCGTGTGAGAATATGCGCCGGATTATGTTTACGAACAAGCAAAAACTCACAAAACATGTAACCCATTAAGACGGAAAATGTCTCAAATTTCATCCCCTACCAACAGACTAGCAAAACGCCTTAATGCCCTCCTCGCACCGTATGCCCCAAGGTGATATTGCTTGTCGTCAACTGACGAATTCACCGACATCCTACAGTCAGGCAAACCTAAGGGCATCCCAGCTTCATCACATGCCGAAAACCTGTCCACCAATGTCCCTATCGAACACGATGTTTCCATCATTCTGAACTGTGTTTACCACCACCCTGAAGTGCCTCTCCTGGAAATTTCCAAAGCTTCTCCTGAAGCAGCTTTTAGGTTCTGCACCAGCGAGGTGCCTTTCCGTGGGCCAGATGGGCAATTCTACTGCCAAGTCGATGGAGCTGAAAGCGGTCTCTCCACTCGGGCTCCTGTTTGCGGACTTCTTCACGTGTAGAAACCGAAATACTAAAGAACAGCGCACTTAGACCTTGCACCTACTGTAGACACGTTGATGACATCTTTGTTGACGTAAACGATAGTGACTGCCTGGAGCGATTGAAACATTCAAAGACAAGTCGGCTGAAAATTCACATATAAGCGAAGTGTTGGCAATATCACTCCTTTCCTTGACATCTATGTAAACGGACACGGACAAAAATTTGAGACATCTGTCCACCGGAAGACTATAGACAACAGGCGGTGCTTAAATGCAGTCCGCGAGTGTGTCATGTGTCATAAGACCATCGTTCAGGCTTTTGTAAGACGTGCGTTTAACCCTATTCCCCGAGGGCTAGACGGTATGGTCGATTCCCGGCAGGGGGGGCGGATTCGGCCCCCTGAGATCTCGAGAACTACTTGTTTGATTTCATCGCAACAAACGGCAATCGATTTGCTGTGACGTGAACTACATTTTTATAAAAAGAAATTTTCAAAATTTTGAAATTTGTGGACACAGGGGGGCAAAAATGTCAAAATCAGGGGTACTTTTGGACTTCTTATAACTCCGTTGTTTATGGACCGATTTCGATGAAACTGGCATGAATCGAGAGATTATGGATAGGGCTTTTACCATGGGCCCGCAAATATGAAATTTTGAGAAAATTCATGGGCGCTCACAGGGTTTCAAAAATAGGAGGATTCGTTTTCTAGCAACTGAATGAACAAAAGAGGCAAACACCCTTTTTGGCTTCTGCTAGTCATGTTATACTAAAGAAGTAAAAATCGCATTACAATGTTTGTATAATGTTAGCATAGGCGATACCAGGGACACGAAAAAGGGGGAACTGTCATGGTCACACGTTTCTCAGATCAACTTGTGACCTTTGACCTTAAACGACCTCCATTGACCTTGGGGTCACTTGGAATGATCTCGTGTGCATTTCATATTATCTGTAAACGTTTTCAATCATTTGAATTCACTCTATTTCAAAAATTTCATTATATGGCTATTGCGACATAGGTTATGCGCCCTGACATTTTAGCTCATAGCTCCGTGACCCGACCTGATATCAAGCTGCAACTTAGTACACAAGTAGAGGGCACCCTTCTACGTCATATATATTCCGGGTTTTGCATTTAAAAAAACGACGCCGAAAGTATAGCGAAAAAACAAATTTCGACTTTTGACCTTGACCTGACTTTGTAAAATGAACTGAGATAAGCAAAATTACATCTTGACATTGCCCAGCTATTTAGCTATACATCCATATAAGGTTTTACGTTCTATCTTTAAAACTCTATTTTTGGCGGACATTTTCCTTTTACCCTCAACATGGCCAAAAATGGCATGAGATGCCTCCCAAAAACGTTGCCTGGCTCCGCCCCTCAACAAAATAGAATTTTGAAATTTTGTCACAGCACGTAGAAGGAATAGCTAGGAAACGTCACCAAGTTTCGTGAAGCTGCGTTAAAAAGCCTGGAATTGGCAAGCAAAAAACCCGAGGGGGGCGGATTCCGCCCCCCCCCCTACCGGGAATAGGGTTAAACACTGTTCGGGACGGACTAATTTGCATTCTGAATTAATACGTGCTATGCAAATTCTGTTGAACAGCAGCTTCTGTTATACAGACATTGCAACAGTAATACAAGGACACATGGAGAAGTACTTTACCGAACCGACGCAGCATGACCAATCGATCCAGACTACACTCTCCTATGGCAACCAAATGGCAATTTCCTACAAGAGGAAAAGATGAGAAGGAAATTCATGTTAAGATACGTTCGGCCAAATCAGGACGGAAAACCACAGTTCATTATTTATTACGGAAACAGGAAGACTTCAGATTTCATTGTCAACAACAGCCATACACGAACAGACAAACCTGAAAACACCGATGTAGGCTATCAATTTACTTGTGAACACGAAGGCTGCAAACTTCACCTAGTACACTACAGTCGTGTTACGATAATGAGATTCTCCAGAAGAATCATTATGTACTTACGTGAAAGCGGTCCACTGCAGCACATGAGACAAGAACCTGACGAGACCATAACGCGAAAACTGACGGACAATGCGACCATATCACGAACATGTTTTGGAGTGAGACAGCGTGAAATACGAGAATGCGCATATGTTCATGAAAACTCGCCAACTAAATTCTTGTATCACCTTAGAGTTCCTGGGAGTAGCGCGTTAGCCCTTTAGAATCCAACCTTTCGATCAGTCTTTTTACCCGTTTACTTATTTCCTTACTGATGGCACATGTTGCATGCTAATCTGGTACACCGCAAATAACTTTCAAATGGTTACTTGTACCAGTTTGTCATCACTGAAGATGAGATATGAGTGTCTCGACACGTTAGTATGTAGAAAGTTTGTACATCAAAGATGCACTCTAGACGACTTTCCTAGAAGAAAGGACCGATAACTTGAGCGATGCATTAAAACCCGCGCGCGATCGTGGGTCGGCGGCGATCACGCCCGACTGGGAGGGAGCGGTTGACCCCCCCCCCCCCCTCTCACTCACGAACGGTTGGTTGCGCGCTAAAAATAAGCACAACATTGTAAAGGTTGTGACGAGTAGAGCTCGAAACTGGTCTCATTTTTGGTTTTAGATATGTCAGCAATTTACGTCCTATATATGCTTTCTCATAGCCGACTGCATGAGACTGAGAAACGGCCTGAATCTCAAGGCTGTGACTAGTATCGCTTAGGTTAAAGCCACCAACTCACAAACAAAAGTCCGCAGATTCCGATACACGTCTTATTTCTCAGATTTGTTCAATATAAACGCCGAAACGTTGAGTTAAACAAACGGCAATTTTCACGCCGGTTATCGGCGGGTGCTGCAGCCGTACGCAGTAAGAAATTAACAAGATCTAATTTTAGCGTTCCTTTATTTTCGCGACATAAGCCTATCCGTGTAAATTTTGTGGATCTTAGAGGTTCTTGTGATGATTTCTCATGCTGCAATTTTCGAAAAATTCATTAATTACCAATCTACACAATTCGCGAGAGCCTGTTTATTTCCAAAATATGGATTTTTTAAACTTTGTGAGGTTCTTGGTATTACTTTACGTCTGTGCAAGCCAGTTCTGCCATTTTGTACCTATTCTGAGTAATTCATCGCTAATTTTGACGGTGGTACATTTTGGCTGGCAACAGTTATTCGTGGTCTGACATCAGGTCAATGGCTGGAAGTCATTGATACTTTTCCCATTGACGGTAACTAAATGTCTGCTTCACTCAACACTGAAAAAGTTACGAAAAATTCCGCCAATTTCCGAAAAACGACGTGTCTTAAAAATGGGCTTGACCTTAGGTCAATGACCCAGAAAATCCAAAAAATCTGAGATAGTAGCTTTGTTGCATCTATTGGGATCTGTCGTGATATCACGTTTTGCGAAAAAGTTACAGGGCGCTAAACGTTTTTGGACATAGGTCCGTTTGACCTGGCCAAGGTCATCACCTTAGGCCAAGTTTTGACCTGAGGTGAAAACTTTGACACAAGGTGTTAAAAATGACCAAGCAAAAGATACACGAAGTTTCGTGGCGCTGTGTTTGTTCGTTCTCTCGCAATCTTAGAAAAACCTCAGGGGGTGGGCGGTCAACCCCCCAGTTGGGGGTGGGTTAAGAAAGTAGCAAATGCGGAGCATACGGTCGTTTTTAATAAAACATGTATCAAAGAAAGCATACTGCCACACACACTAATACATATGTACATATATATATATATATATATATATATATATATATATGTTCCTGCTCACTGATTGCAGTAAACTGGCAAACTGGTGATTGCATGTTGCATGTTGGCATGACCAGAATCGTAAAGTCTCGTTGTACCCACGTCTCATTTTCCAGGAGCAAGAAAACATTAGGAGGACTCAGATGACCAACGGAGGGACTCGAACCCTTCCAAACGTATGCAAAACGACACCCCTATTAGATACACACCTAAGGACAAAGTGGAAAAGACCGAAAAAGCTTATGAACTACATTCGCAGGAACGTGCCAGCAACGAGAACGTGATCGAGCTCCAAAAAACTGGCGCAAATTCAGGATCTTATCGTTTTGACCAAGGGCATAAGGAGCATCCAAAAAGTAGGTGGAAGGGCAAAAACATTTTTGCCATCCCAATGACTGTGACATCGAAAACAGAAAAGACACTGCAGAAAAACAACAGAATACGATCGAACATCGAACACTCAGTTTAAAAAATAACAAGAAAGTGGAACTATGGCTCCCTGTGCCCCACTCCTATGCTTTACGGAGATGCGTGACTGTAGTAAATACGTTTCACATTTGTGTATTCAGAAGTATGAAAGGATTAAAACAAATTTTTCTTCGTAACCCGCATAAATAGCTTCGAAATCTTAAAAAAAGATATGCTGGATTGTCATTACTCAGAGATGCAAAACAACGGGAAACGAACCATTCACAAGTAGGCCGTGTGTTCGCCAGTGCTAAATGAAATTGTTAAATGATTCGGCTTGTGTCAATGCTGAGACAATAAAACCTTCCACGAACAACAACACAACAGCACAACACAACAACAACACAACACTTTTTACGTGGTTTGCGCTTTGCGCAAAGGATGATTTTAAACATGCAATGTTTTTATAGCGTTAAAAAAGGCAACATATGACAAAGGAGTCAGATAATAATTGTCTTAATCTTTGACAACTGGGGCCATGCAAAAACGATGATTGCATGCGTCAACGTGGCGAATAACCTTAAACATGAATACTAGAAACAGGTTTGGAGTAATGGGGTTAAGGACGTTGGCACTGCTGTTCTTCAAAAGAGCCCCGAAATATGAAAATGAAAGACATTGAGCAACGCATGGTGAAAATTTAAGAAAGAATCCTGTGCTTAAAAAAAATGCATGGGGAGCATGGCATTTAATTTGTCACTCTTCCCGTTGATGCCAAGACTGCTGTGATTGCTACGAAAAATCATCGGGTTTTCTGGCCGATAAAATGATGGCTTAAGAAAGTGAAAGCTCTTAGATGCGAGACACGATTTCTAATCGGTGTCTGCCGTTTTTATATCGTTTATGTCGTTGGAAAAGATGTTCTTGTAGTTGGTTTTTACGAATAAAAATGTACAAAATCACGGAGGTTTGGAATCCAGCTCGAAGTAGGGAAGGACAGAATAGCAATACCCGAGGGGTTATGGCTCCCCTCTCTAGTATCATGCATTTGGTAATCAGCTGATGGTCCTTCCCGGCGTGTTTCGCAAAAGTGAAAGACAGAATGCCAAAAGGCCCCGATTTTTCCCGTCTTTAGGCCGAAGAAGACGTCATTGAACCGTTGATGCACTGGTATTGAATGAGGAGGTGTTTTCTCATCCGACAGTTGCAGTAAGGTGTAAGTTTCGGGACGTGGAAAATTTTCTGGGCAGCATAAATATTTTCGGCAAATATTCGCGCCTTGCGTTGCAAATGAAACGATCGGTATGGCTCCAATGAACGTTTTTTCATGTATTGCTCGGAAGGAGAGTGCAGTGACGATGAGATGTGACTTCAGTGTCGGGTTTGTGAACGCTGAACGAGTAGTTGTGCAGCAATAGATGCAGCAGCGGGGACCTTGTTTGCGACATGTTTTGAGAGCATGTGCGACATGCGTGCAGCACGGACGCAGACCGCGGCTACTCCCAGCCGAGACTCGACTCGCGTGCCGAGACTCGTCGGACGCTGCGTGCTGGGTGGTGCACTCCACACCGAAGGCGGCACTCCGGTCAGGACTGCCGAGGCGGACGCAGGGAGAGCCGGCACCGCCTGACACCTGGACGTGCCCAGATGAGTGACACGAGCGTCAGCTCAATTGCTGATTGGTTCAGTCTTCTTTTCTTCGCCTTTGCACTCTTGGAATTGTTTGTTTCCTCTTTAGCTGCCCATTTCCACTGGATATCTCTTGGTAACAGAAGCGGAAACTTTAGGTTCATCCATAAGATGATTAACCCGAATTCATGCTGCTTTACGAGGAAGTGTTTTGCTCGTGACATGTCTGGCATTGGTTTATGAATTTCGCGGCCGCAGAAAGAGAACAATAAGCTAGTTCAGCTTAACCAAGTGTTTTGTATGTTTGTCTCTGGTTACACAACGAAGCAGGAGTGCAGCCAGGATTTTCTCAAGGAGGGGGAGCTCAGCGTGAGCTTAAATCATACGAAAACCGCCTGCCGGGAAGAGGAAGTTCAATGGTTTTCACAAATATGCAGGCCTGGGGGGCGGGCCCCCTGGCCCTTGGCTGCGCCTGTGATACGAAGCCTTTCTTTGCTCACCGGCGTGGAAATGTACTGGCATTGGCATCAATACAAAAAAAAACAGTTATTCGCGAATATAGGACAAGTTAAACGTCTGAAGTAGCCGACTGTCGTAGTAGTCTGTAGGGCTTCGAAGCAATGTAAAGCTACATGGGCCGAGGCAGGAGAAAGTGTCGTATTTTCCTTCTATTTTTTGTGTTTTCTTATTCTGGACATAAGCTTTATGTCGTCCAATAGAAGTTTCCGATAACATGAGCGCTGGTGGGGAGCAAAAGCTGTTCAGCCCTTACGTTTTTCTGTGCACAACTTCCGTGACCATGCTGCTAGTACAAGGATATGTTGTCTGTCTTCTGCCATAATCCTAGCGCTTATTTTGAGGCTTGAAATTCTAAACTGAACCGTATTTTTTCAACAAGGCCCGACAAAATCGGGAGGCGAATCGTGTAGACGATCCATTGTCGCCAGGGGACGCCGCACACTTGTCGGGCCAGAGGATGGGCGCCATGTTGCGTATGGAACAATTGCTGCCGGGCAGGCAGCTACAGTACTTAATGGATTTAGCCTTTGTGATGAACTTTTTATCCTACGAAACAGATAGTCCAGGTCAGGTTAGGCAAGGTCAACCAATATGACATCGTCATCATCATAAGGCATCATGTGTTTTCCTTCACATTCATTCATCTCTTTTCAACGAATTACTCTGAACGAAGTCTGCCCTTACCCCTAACCTCAAGTGACCTAGGTGAGTTCAACCGAGATAAACCAAGGTCAGTAATGGAACTTCATGATTTTATAAATGGGTTACTGCGACGTTTGGTGGGGCCTCTGACTGCATGGTGACTGCAGATTCCCAAAGAACAATTAAACTAGACCAGGGTCACTGAGGTTAAACCAGGATAAACCAGTGAAGACGCAACATTTTAACTTCTTCCGAGATCTACCCAAATGATACCATTTAGATTTTCTGTGTATGCATTTTGATAACTTCGGTTGACCACTGATGACCTCAAATGGCCTATGTACGTCACTTGACCGACGGATACATTAGTTATGTCTAAGTCCCGTTTTCAAAAAAGATGCGGCATTTTCAGATATTGGAACGGGGTGATCTCGACTGACTTCACCTAAGTCAGCCAACTGTGCGGAACAGAATATCATCGTGCTTCCACAGAAATGGGTTGCAATCAGTTACTTGCATCTGGAGACAGGAAACAGTGCTAAATAGCCCACGTTTAGCCTCCTTTGATCTTGATTTGTTCAACCTATGTATGCCACTGAGATTCCGAGGATTGCATGACCGCTACTCAGACTGTCTTCCCACAAAATTTCATTGCAATCGGTTGAAGAGAGTAGAAGGCAGCGGGGACCAAATATACCATCGACCAGTGCGCACAACTCTTAGAGTGCCGCTAACGCTCCTATGGAAAGAAAATTAGCGATCCCATGCTCCTCTTGGGTTCTTATGTTTTTTTAGATGATGGGGCCCATTTACTTCCTTACGCATTATCAATCGTCCCTCATTGAAAAAACTTTTACACCCGATTTGTCCCAACTGTCACGTAATTCACGTCAAGTCATGTAATGTTCTTTTTTCTTCGCACTCGCGTATTTTCCTTCTTCTTCCTCTTTTCTTCCCTCTCTCCACTGTTTCAGTTTGGTGAGAGATGACTTTATGAAATCTCCCAATTCCTTTCTGCTCCTTTTTACCAGCTGGAGGAGATCTTGTAGCTGTTCCCCGTTTTTAGTTACCGTCCTATTTTCTTTAACTGACTGGACCCCTCTTTACTTTGAGACGTAGGTAACTTGCAGGTGATTGACAAAATTTTTTGATTCGCAAAAATCCGCGCTCACACTTCACTGGTCTGCACAATGATTAGGTCCCTGGTATCCAAACAGGTTCCAGTCCGTCACTGGTATCCACACAGGTTCCAGTCCGCGAAGAGGAGCAAAAATGTTTCATCGATGAGGTCGGGAGGCTGCGTCTTGTCGTCGATAGAGATGTTCTCGTCCGTAAACTCTTAAGGCACAGCGAGTCCGGCCAGCTTCCCCGCCACCCGCTCCTGCGGTGCGTCGAGCAACTGCTCATTATGCAGAATGAACATGACAGTAGTCGGGCGCAGACACCACAAGTGACGTCTGATAACTGCCAGAGAAGTGTCAGCGACGGCCCGGTACCTCAGGAGATGCTGTTACAGGTCAAGGCCGTTCACCGGAGCGTCAGCTGTCACGGCAGCGGCCAGCTATGCAGGTGTGTACAGCAAGGCGATAAATTGGACGATCCGATAAAGCTTCTTCACCACACTGCCGTCGAATCCCAGCTGACCGATGAACATGTGCAGCTGTACATGTTCATGTCGTTCCACATGTGCATGCTCAGGATCTGGTGAGGATTCTCCACCAGATTGTCGTCGCATCCTAGCTGACAGGGGAACATGTTCATTCGCATGTTCATGGCGAGCTTGTACAATTGCACACCTTTGCCAGTCAGGTGGAGATCCTTTACCGGATCGTCCAATTTATCGCCTTGCTGTACGCGCCTGCATGGCTGGCCGTTGCCGTGGCAGCTGACGCGCCGGTGAACGGCCTTGACCTGTAACAGCATCTCCTGAGGTACCGGGCCGTCGCTGACACTTCTCTGGCAGTTATCAGGCGTCACTTGTGGTGCCTGCCCCCGACTACTGTCATGTTCGTCCTGGGTAGCGAGCAGTTGCTCGATATACCGCAGGAGCGGGTGGCGGAGAAGCTGGTCGGACTCGCTGTGCCTTAAGAGTTTACGGACGAGAACATCTCTATCGACAAGACGCAGCCTCCCGACCTCATCGACGAAACATTTTGGCTCCTCTTCGCGGACTGGAACCTGTGTGGAAACCAGTCACCGACTCATCCTGCTAGCCAGTGAAGTTTTTCGCGAATTTCTGGGAGTTCAAAAATATCGTCACTCACCTGCAAGTTACCTGCAACTTAACGTAAAGAGGGGTCCAATCAATTCAAGAATACAGGACGTTGGCGAAAAACGGGGAACAGCTACAAGATCTCCTCCAGCTGGTGAAAAGGAGCAGAAAGGAACTGGGAGATTTCATAAAGTCATCTGTCACCGAACTGAAACAGTGGAGAGAGGGAAGAAAAGAGGAAGAAGAAGGAAAATACACGAGTGCGAAGAAAAAAGAACATTACGTGACTTGACGTGAAATACGTGACAGTTGGGACAAATCGTGTGTAAAGGTTTTTTCAATGAGGGACGATTGATAACGCGTAAGGACGTAAATGGGCCCCATCATCTCCATCTGCTGTTTTTCATGCTGTATACATGCACCGAAGACAGATCGAAGCAATACGAGCATGTGGTAAATTGATATGCTTTATGGCACAACATTTATTAAATCATCCGATTACTTGCAATATTAAAGGTTTGAAACCAATTGCTGCATACGCCTAAAACCTATCTCAAACAAACATTTTGCCGAGAGGATTACGAAAATATGACTATTTGGAGTTGTAAGTTAGTTTTGCAAAAAGGTCTAAAACAGCACATTAAACCCAAAACTGCGATTTACAAGTTTCCAGAGCGGCTCCTAAATACGGACTGGTTTTGGTCAAAAGCGTTGTGTTTATGTTGATCCAAACCACGGGAAAAAACATGCAATGCTATGATTAAAAAAGGAATAAAAAGTGGGCCACCCTAACGCATAGTTGAATCTCAAATGAGATTCCGACACATATGTGTCTGGCAGCAGCGTGCCCACTTGGTTTAAGTATCTAACGAACAAGAGGGAAAAAGTGGCAGCATTGTCAGCTTATCACAAAGGAAATAACACTACAAAAGCAGTACGTAACATCAGTGATGTGGAGTAGTACCGTGAGAATTAACCCTCACCTGGCGGGCGGGCGGGCGGGGGGAGGGTAGGGTCATGAGAACCACACTCCAGTATTTCGAGAATGTCCAGAAAACAAAGAGGCGCAAAGATGTCAAACTTAGGACACCTTTTTATGCATTCTTATGCCAATTTTTCAACTTGAGGTCGTCTCAGGTCAATGACCCAGGACAGGACAGGACAGGTCAAGTAAGACCATGTTTCAAAAAGTAGCATGTCGTAACTCGTTACAAAATATCTCGGTTAGTATGTGATTTGGCACATTGGCACAACATCATGATGGCAAAATTCTGCTGTCCCGGATTTTTCGGAAATGTCAAGGTCAGTGACCTCAGGCCCGCTAAACTTTCGGTCTTCTCTATGTTATCAGTTGAGACCGTGCGTCTAGTTTAGTGGTTCTAAAATCTGAATATGCGCTCTGGTACCTCTAACGTCCTTTGCACATGTAAATTTATGTTTTACCCATGACCTGGGATCAGGTCACATTTTGTACCGAATTTTTGAATCCACGGCAGAATATAATTCATCGGTTTGTGTTCTTGTCATGCCATCAATACCCATACACGCTTCAGAAGCATTCGCATGTGGTAAAAACCTACTTTCCAAGGCTGCCCTGATCCCATTTGGCCCAAGCTGGCCTGATTTGACATTTTTTAAAATATTCCTTATTTTCGAAGCTTGTATATCCACAGATGATAAGAATGGTACCCATGCTTTCTTTCTGTTCAGTTTTCACTGTCCCAGTTCTGTTGCTTCTGGTCGCCAAATTAAAATCCGTGGCAATTGCTAAAATCACTTTCTGACAAATGGTAGGCTTTTGTTTTGCGGCCGCGCCCCCGCCCGATGTCTCTGACTTAAGTGAAGAAAATGCTTTGGAGGGTGGGTTTCATGATAAAGAAGGGATATTGCACGAACCGATGTTGTAGGATTTTATACTGTGTGGTGCGTAATAATTCGGCAGATGATACGACGAACACAAGAAACTCCCGACTTTTGTGCGTCAAAGGTTGATCTAGGTTGACCTGGTTTGACCTTAATATGATAGTGACAAACATGGCTTACATCCTAAACACTGGCGTGATGTAGCCAAAACATAGTCTTTTGCAATGAGAGAAAAAAAACACTAGTCCTGCATTTAGGGGAACACGAAATTTTTCGTTTACTGTCAGTCTTGTGTGAAATTGCTAAATCTGACCTCGTCTGCTCTTTTACTGCACCAAATAGGAATGTAGGGTGTTCTTTTTGCACCGAACCCGTTTGTAACTATACAAACCTCTTGAGTAGCACAGATTGAGTAGTACAGATTTCTGCCAAAAATGTCACCAGGTGATTGGTCTAAAATAAGCTCTGGTGACGTAAATATTGACCTAAATAAATTATATTCGTATGCTTTCTTTAAGCTTCGTGAACAAGTTTCCAACCGTCGGAGGCCGGTCCGGCGAGGGTTTTTCCTTCCCTGTTGTTGCCACAAATTCCCACGAAAGACAGAGAAATGAAAGCGTGATTTTGCAGAGAAGAAATTCTAGTGTCAGTCAGCCGGTGTCGTACAGTTTTGGGTGTTAATTGTCTACCAATCCGCGAAATTTAGCACATGATTTTTGGCTGGCCTTATTTATGGGCAAACAACTGCCAAATCGACCAGACACTGAAATTACCTTGAGATGCCTTTGCCGGTGTGCTTCGGTTCGAATCGTGGCATTGCCGCCTTCGTATCACAAAATTCTTTTCGCCAGTTTGACAACCGAAGCCCAGAAAACAAGTGCATATAAGCTCATGGTATATTTTAGCGAACAATGTAATGTCCTCCAAAAAATAAAAGCTAAAAAGCAAGCGGTGTGGCTCAGCATCTACAGTGACATCACTGCCTTTTAGAAAGGCATCTGGGATGCAGGTTAGTGGCTAATGACGGGAATGCCGCGATTCGCAAAGCACACGTAAAGCTCCTCTCAGGCCAACGAAACATAAATATATACGACTTCGCAGTTAAAGCAATGCCCATTCTGAAAGAGTGACAATCACTGCAAAAGCAATCCCCCTTGGACAATTAGGCAAGGAGCCATTAGTGTTCGGTAGGCAGCAGTGGGATGTTAACATGGAACGGAGATTCCAGTTCGAGCTCGTACTTCATGCCTTTCTCGTCACGGACGATGTGCGTCCAAAATGTGAAGACGTTCCCGAGGTAGTTGGTGGTGACGCCGGCCCTCAGATTGGTCGTGCCGCCGGAGCCGAGGTTGGTCAGCTCCATGGACACCTCCAGCCGTTTCATCTGCGGCGTCTCCAGCGCCACGCGGATGACGCGGCTGACCTCGATGTTCGTGTACGCGACGTCCACGTTGAAGCGTTCCCAGCCGGAAAGCGGCGTCTGGACGTCCACTGTCAACTGCAGGTCACTGAGTGCGGCGAACTTGAGCGTGAACTCGCCGCCGGCCCGGGCGCCCGACTGCAGCGTCACCAGACCTCGGACCGAGTACGTCTTCTGCCCAGGCTGCACCACCACACCGCCCTGCACGTTGAAATTGCCGAATGTGGGGGTCTCGAAGTTCAGGTCGATAGCGTTCGGCTTCACGACTCCCCGGACGCGGACTATCTTGTTGTTGCGACGGTAGAGACCGAGCACATCTATAGTGCCGTCTCGGTTGACCGTGCCCTTCGCCTCCAGCTCCAGTGAGCGCAGCACCTTGTACGGCGTGCTCAGACGAACCTCGGCCCCGTACTGGCCGGCCTCACCCTTGAGCCACGACACGTCCAGCGATAGCTTCTGGGGCCCAAACTGGACCGATGCCGCTGCCTTGTTGCTGTGCAGAGAAACATCACTGTTGAGGACCATCTTCTGGTACGGCTTCTTGAGCGGCGTCGTCAGGACGACCGTAGCCACGCGGCGGCCGTGTTCATCACGGTCCACCGTGTACGTCAGGCCGACCTTCTTGCCGTTCAGCCCGCCTTCAAACTTGCCGACTACAGACTGTTTGGCGGTGCCGATATCCTTGATATCGGCGTTTGCCGTCACCGTGAGCTCCACAGGCTGCGTGAGCTTCGAGCTCACCTTGATGTTGGTTTCGGCACTGACTGACTTGAGTCCTTTTTTGGCCTTCTTCACTGTGACGGTAGAGGACGAATCCAGACGGAAGTATTTCTGGCCGCGCGAGTAGTCGATGTTCAAGGCATATCGACGACCGGGCAAAACCTGGTAGGATCCAGACAAGTTGACGTCTTCGTAGCCGGAAATAGGAGTTTTCAGACTAAACACGCTGCCTCCAGATCCCTCGGTCTGAGACAGCTCTCCCAGAAACTGACCCGTCTTGCTCCCCCGTTTGTAGTTGACCACGATAGTGGACTTTCCTGCAGTTTTCTGGACATCAGCGTCGACCTCTATTTTTCCCAAGTTGAAAGCACTTGTCTCCAGAGTAGCTTCAATGTGGCGTCCCCCCGACCTTCTGGAATTTTGATAGTCGAGTTCAAAGTGACGGTGATCAACGGATGGAAGCAGGTCTAGCTTGTCCATAAAGTGCAGGAGAAACTTCAACGTTGTCAGCACATTTGATCTCTGGAAATGGATCTCTGCAGTGCTTTCAAAGGGCTTTTCCATGTGTGTTTTAAAATGAAAGCCATCGCTAAGATCGTAGGACAATGTCAGCACTGCGTCATCGATCGACTTTCTTCTGGACACCTGGACACTCGGCATGCTTACTTCCAACCTGTAATCACCTTTCATAGGGCTTCCAGAACCGCTGAGACTGGCCATGTAATTCAGTCTGTTCCTGGTGAAGTCAACTTTGATAACTCGATTAGGCGAAATGAAATTCCAGTTGCTCTCGACCTTGACGTTCGCTGCTTCGGGGAATGGAGTGGTCAGCTGAAGACTGACAGTGCCTGACTTCCCTGTGCCACCCAGCTGTACAAATCCTCCCAGCGATCCCCGCTTCCTTCCGCGACTGTATGTAAACTCAAAGCTCCTTCGTCCAGCCAAGCCAGGTTGCGTCGACCACGTGCCGTCGATCTTCACGTCTTTCACCATGTGCCCGTCATACGTGACCGACAGAGTATGGCGTTCTCTCTGTCTTTTCCTGTTCATGACCAGCTTGTACTTTTTGTCATCGACGGTGAGGTCGACGGTCAGATCAAAGCCCTTTCGCCTGTCGTAGCTCAGATCCAGTTCTGTCTGGGTCGTCAACCACTCGGAAGTAATCGATGCTCCGGAGAGGATTTTCCGATGGATGAACATGGTCCCCTCAACTGAAAGGGACCAGTCCAGCTGGGCGTTCGGCGAATGATAATGCACGCTGCCAGTGAAGTCATCGTCGGGCTGAGTGTGCTCCCACACCAGCTCTCGGTCGCCAAACGTTGTGGACGCCACTCTGACCCTGCCTGAGCCAGCTTTAGGTCGGCTGTAATCCGCCTGGTAGGTCACCGACAGCGTTCGGCCATCGGCCAGAACCACGTTGGCGGAAACGTCGCGTGTGTTGCCGCCTACGCTGGCTGTGTAATCGATGTCAACTGTCGGAAGTCTCGGGTTGGTGGTTTTGAGCTTGACTGTACCCGAAGATGCCCCAAGAGACGCCATCAGTTTTATGTACCGAGGCCCAGCAGAGAGATTGCTGTTTAAAGTCAGCGGGAGCGAGGCAAAGTTGTACGCTACGTTTGCGCTTAGCTGCCCGATGTCTAGAGGTGTCTGTACGGTCACGTCCAAAGAGACCTGCTTGCCCATATCCTGAATGCTGCCCGTGCCAGAAATGGTAAACTTCCTGTCGTTACGTTCATAAGACGCCCGGTACTCCATAGCAGCCAGGTTTCGCACGTTGAACGACCGAGAAATCTTGATGGACCTGATGGACTCAATCGGTGACGTCAGTGTAAACACAGTGTCTTCTGTCCCGGCCCCCCACGATCTCGAGTGTTCGATGAGCCACTCTCTTGAGTTGCGCCTTGCAGTGAACGCCATCTTCCGAAACTTCGCCTGGTTCTGGTATGTCAAAGACATCATCATATCCTCAAATCCCTCATATGGGGTGGATATCTCTATGTGGCCGTCTCCTGACTTCAGTGAGAACATGTACCTGTACTTCACAGAGATCTGCCGGTCCTCCCGCTTCAGCAACAGCTCTGCGGACACCGTGCCATCCGAGGCTGTGACGCGACCAGCGTTGGCTGTAAGCGTCTTAAATCCGTTGAACGGGGTCTTGAGATTGAGAACAAAACCGTTGGCGGACAATATGACATCTCCGTTGATCTTTACCTTTTTCTTGCCCTTCGAATAGTTCAGAATAAACTTGTTTGTCTTGCCGGTTTTGTACTTGAGTTTTGCATTGACCTTCTCGAATCCTGGAAATGGCAGTTTGGAAACTAGCTTGCCGACTCCTCCTTTTGGCTTGAAAATGAAAAATCCTGACAGCTCGATCTTCTGTTTCTTTGATTCCGATGCTATTCTAAAGGACTTCTTTCGCTTTGAGTAGTTGACGCTGCCAGACATTCGCACATTTTCATATCCTTCCATGTGAGACTTTATTCCGATGTCTATACCCATAGTTGTCTTTCCGACAGATGTGCGTGCTTCACCAGAAGTGCGCTTACCATCGAAGTCCGAATCGAAATAAAATCCCATGCCATCTGGAAACGACTGCCTCCTTGAATTCACTTCAATGACGTGCATGCCGTGTATTGGCGTATTCGCCCTCAGTTTGATTTTGTCCGTGCCTTCACGCTCGTAAAGTACGTACAGTCGATGGCGCTCTTCGTTCACATGAACTTCGTATCCTACCTCGCGCTTCTCTCTCGTATTGACGTACGTACTGTTCACTCTGATTGCTTCGTAACCTTTGAACGGCGTTACCGCGTTGAGATACGCAGACACGGCACCGAAAAATCCGTTGATGGACAGCACCTTTTTGTGTCCGTTCAGCTCATAGCTCGCCTCCATTTTCTTTTCGGCCTGACTGAAATCGTACATAGCAGAATACCGAACGTTCTTCCACGACGAAAACGGCATGTTTATGATGATGAAACCACTGGCCCCACTCTTTTGCGCAGCACCGCTGCATATCACCTCCATGCGCTGTTCGTTTTTAGTCAGTGCAGCAGACAGGGTCTTCGTCCGATCGCGAATGTCGTAGCCCACATTTAGACCGACAGCCCGTGCCGTCACAAACGGTGTGTTGACAGCTAAAGTCAGCCCAGACTTTGCCCAGTCGAGCTCGCCATGTGCTACTACTTCCACCTGTTCTTCGTTTCGGCTCAGAACAAGCCAAACACTTCTTTTGTTGCCGGCGCTTTCAATTCGACCCTCCACGCTAACAGTCTCCCAACCGGGGAACGGAGTAATGAGAGTAAAATGCACAGTGTTGTCGGTCATCGTCATCGTCCCAATAACTGTCTTCTTCGTCGAGTCTCTTTCAGCGACCAGCACTACCCGACTGGGCTCCGAGAGTAGGTCATATTTAGCAGATAGCCTCATGTGTCGATTCTGCTCAAATGGGGTCTGTATCTCGAACAGCGCCGTTTTGGATTCGGACTTGGCGCCCACCTCAAAGAGAGCCTTTATCGTTTCGTGATTCTTGGTGAGCTCGAATATCAATGCTGATCCTTCTAGACCCGAGTCGACTTTGCTTACGACGGTGATCGTTTCAAAACCTGGCACTGGAGTGCTTGCTCGGAGTGTCGCGTAACTGGAGGACGCGGACATCCGCGCTCTTCCCTGCAGGGAGAATGCGTCGGCGTCCTTTGCCAGGAGCACGTCCAGACGCTTTTCTGGCTCCTTCACGTCGTACGTGCCCGTGGCGGTGACGCGACGCGGGCCGAATATGAGACTGTTGCGATAGTCGATCGAGACTTGCGAGGAGGCCAGGCTGAGACTGCCTGTCGCCTCGATCTGCACCTTGTCGCTGCCTTTCGAGAACATGAGAGAGGCGGCCGGCTCGATCAGGCTGTAGCTGAACCGCATCTCTGCTGTCGGGAGGACGTCGAAGGACGTCCTGATCTGCACAACGAACGAGGACCTCGGACCGGATAGTTCGTATTCACCGCTGAAGGACATGGTGTTCCGGTTGTTGTGGACGCACTGCAGAGCAAACAGATTCTGGTTTCTGGGCTTGCTGAGGGTGATAGTGAGCCTCTGAAAGTCGCGGTATGGTGTGGTGATGACGATGTTGTACTCGAGCATGTCGTAGTCACTGCTGTCAGTGAAAGCCGCCACGACCGAGCCGGCGCCGTAAGAGAGGCGTACCGTCACTTCCTTCTGAGCCACTGTATACTCAAAACTTAGCGATCTGAAGCCACCGAATGGCGTAAGGACTTGAACACGGCCTCCACTTGTCTTCATCTCGGCGGCCAGTGCCACTTTCCATGTGTCGTGGGAAACTTCGCCATTAAGAACAAGCTTGTCAGTCAGCTCGTAATTTACAATGAACGCGTTAGAACCCAGGAACCAACTGGGAGACATGAACCTCGCGCTCAGACTGGCCCCGCCTGGGAAGTTGGCTTCCAGTTCGATTCGCAGATGATATGTCCTGCCGCCATGAAGAAGCTTCACGTCAGCATGTTTCTTTCTTGCTGCGACGTCATGGCTTAACTTCAGCAGCACTGTGTCTGTGAAAGGGGTTTCCAGAGTCAGGTGCGACTCGAAGGCCGGCGCGATCTTGTGGACGACACCATAGATCCGTATCGACTTGTCGGGAGCGTAGGCAATTTCGAGCCGCGGGGCCCAGCTGGCCGACCGGAGGGGCATCACAAAAGAGACGCGACGTGCTACCCCTCCGAACCACTGGGCGGCCAGCGTCACGTCCAGGCCGTCGCCACCGTCGACGGCAGAGGCTCCGGCAAACGTCAGCTCGGCCGTCTGCCCGTCCCAGTCGGCCTGCCAGGCCACCCGAATGACGCCGAGCTCTGTCGCCGAGCTGAGCAAGAACGTGGCACGGCGGAACCAGGCCGTGTTGCTGGTCATGTTCCGGCTCAGTCGCCAGTCTGTCCAGCTTCTGAAGATGCCGCTGTCGTTGATGACGACTCTTCTGTCCCCTTTCTCAAGCTCGGTGTTGCTGATGACCGTCATGCCGAGGTCGCCGCCCTTCTTGAATGTCGTTTGCTGGGATATCGCAGCCGACTCCCAGCCCTCAAATGGGGACGTGACTCTTCCTAGACATGATAACGTGAACGTTGCGTTGTTTTCCGAGGCTGCGTCAAGTGACCAGAATGACGTCATATCGACAGTCACCGTCTGGCTGTCGCGGGAGATTTCCCAGAAATCCCATAAGGTGCCTTCTTCAGTATCCCAGTCCACATCATAGGCATGCTTCAGATGATACTGACGGACAGGATTAGGAAGCTGCAGAGTCAGCGAGTCCTGCTTCCGCCCAGCCGCACCGGAAGTACTTGAGCCTGTCAGAATGGCTTCTTGGTCTTTCCAAGTTGCTGTTATGTTGAATAGCGAATTCCACTGATCCGACCTATATTCCACACCTGCGCCAAAGCCAGGACATACAGAACAGCCAAAATGAAGATCTCCACCGAACGAGTCCAGGCTGTCGTAAAATGCATTGAGGTATGTGTGAAGTAGCATTTCGCTGGCATCCCTGTTTACAGTGAAGGCTGCGGTGGTACTCTTTTCGTCCTTGTTAACTTCTGCATGGGCATCCAGCTGCTCCATGCCTTCAAACGGCGTCTTCAGTGTGAACGCAATATCGGCCCAGACCTTCGATGTCATATTGTACTTGCAGTGCACACCCATTGACAGATCATTAACTTTGTCGCTTGTCCACTGGACGACAGTGACTGCGTCCAAACGAGAGTCTCTCAAGGCCAGGTCAACACCTAGTTCCCCTGTCTTCGCACGGTCGACAGGCAAAACAAAGTTTGCCTTTGTGACGACTCTAAACACTTCCGGTAGGCTGAACTTCTCAAAGAACATGCCCACAGCGATTTCATCGTCGTTTTTGGAGGCGGCGACGCGGGCAGAAAGGACGTTGGAGCGTTGGAGGTAGGTGCAGGCTAGGTGGCAGCGCTCCCAGCCAGCCACAGGAGTGGTTAGATTAAACTCAGCCCTCAGGTGGTTTGCCGTTTCAGCTCTTGGCCTAGTCATCCAGTCAAAGCTGGCCGTAACTTTGCCGCTCAGTGCCACTTCTCTTTCCTCGATCCTGCCAGTCACCTGTTGAAAGACGTAACTTTTAGGCAACTGATGAACGCGGCGCGACAATGGAAGAGCGGCTGCAAATGGCTGAGAAGCCGTGAGTAATGGGTCTGAACTTCTCGATAAATCCAGACTGAAAATGGAAGTTAACTGGAAGAAACAAAAGTTGAATGAAGCTGTTGAGACGATAACAAGTCATTTCTAAAACGTTTCTTTCCTCAGGCAGTCACGTGTTACTTCTTTGCATTAAGTGCACAAGGAAAGTGAATATCACATCTACAAGAATGGTTTCGTCTCTGTTCGTGCTCACAACAAATGCGTTGGCTGAAATTTGCTGTGGTCATCTGCCAGCTTACTGAACTGAAGTATTGTGGAAAACGATGAAACGTTGCAAAAATTAGAGGTTTGTCTACCATCAAATGGTCCATCTTAAACTTCGGTCCCAGAGAAGCATAGATTCGGGGAATATCTGAATACGCGTCACGTGCAGATACAAGATGGATGGAGGAATCCAAAAGAAAAAGCAAACGGCACGTTTACAAATGATTTTGCCGGTCGACTGCAACACCGGATTCGGCGAAATGGGTTTAAAATTAGTTCACTCTGAAGCGACAGACCGACGGAGGCGTGCGCGAAATTTCGAGGCGGAGCATCAAGCGACAGTCGCAGAAACCGTAGACATTGGCAACCCAGTAGCCTGCAGCCTTCTGTGGCCCCATCGGAGAAAACGCGAGGCATAGGTGCAAATATCGGTGCATAGGTGCAAATATCGGCATGCGCTCCAAAAACGGTGCGACGGACTACCACAAACTTACAAAACACAGACACAGATGGGTCAAAAATCCTCCTGTTTTAATCGGTCAGCAAGGCGGTGGGAAAAAACCTTGTCGTATGTAATTCTGTGGATCCTCCGCCGGCATGTGATATTAAAATGTCTGAAAAGCAGCATGCGTTTTAATGTGTGATACCGTTTATATGTCTGAGATTAATCTTATGTACTAGAGGCAAATTAATGTGTTACTCGGTTGGTCTGGGGCGAAAATCGAAGTTATGTATCCCGTGCAGACCTGTGCACCTGCGTGCGGTAGATACCACCTTTGTTCACCTTTACCACGTTGCACTTTTATTCACCTTTATGTGAATAAAGGTACTAGGACAGGTATGACAAACTTCCCGGAAACGGAGGATCCCAAGTCTAACAAGTTGCACGCTCACATGGATGGCATCTGGTCACTGATGCTCTAAATCTTGCTTGTCCGGGATGGCGTTTGACTTTGCAGCCCACCGCAGAATTTGGCACCTCCAGCGTCAACGGTACCCAACCAAAGGTGTGAACGGTAGAGGGATGCACCTGAGCACGTGCGTCCCGCACACGCTAGGCTGAAGTTATTTAAGAGCACGGAGCCACGTCTGTCTACTGCCACGTATACGTGCTCCTGTGCCCCAGTGCATTCCCCAATGCATCTCAACGGTAGAAGTTTACGGCAATAAAGGAGTGGTGTTAATCGCTATCCAATGAGGCCTAAATAATGAATACTGAATGGCATATTTGAAAACAGAGTGCTAAACAAAATCTCGTTGTTTCCAAGCAAATCTAATTTTGACGCCAGGCATCCATTTCCATTTTGCCTAACAAAATAACCCCATGACCCAATCGTCGGTGGAACGATAAACACCAAAAGAATGTCGAATGCATTCAGACTACAGCCTGCCTGTGCGTACCTGGAAATTCAAGAGGCTGGATTCGTCGACGAGATCCGGCTTCGTTCTGAATGTCAGTACCATAGACGTGTAACCCGGAAACGGTGTCTGGATGGCCAAACGGCTGGCCAGGCTGTTCTCACTCTGAACGGAAACTTCGCCCTCCACGATGATGTGCTTTCCTGGTTCATACTCAATCGCGGCGCGAACGCCATTGGGCCTGTAACAGATGTTGGCATTTGTGAGGGCATCCGAAAGTTCACGAAAACTCCTGCGTTGATCCCTTCGTATGGGGTAACTTGCCACTTTTCCAGCAATGCTGAATGCAAAGCGACCGGTATCGAAACGAAACGCAATTCCCACTTTACGCCGAGGGCGTCTTTTGTGCAACAAATAGTGAAAAAACGAGGCTGAATATGTCAAATGACTACTACTGGTTTTCGTCACGGTTTCCATACCAGCCCCTCCACTCACGTCAGCCCTGCTCGCAGCCTGATCAGTCGCCCAGGATACCGGAGGCTGGCGACGATCTGGACGCCCTTCATCTCGATGTTCAAAACGACGCTCTGGCTGTCGTCGACATCCTTGTTCCAGAACAGTTCAAAGTCGACATGCGTCTCACCGTCCCCAGGGCGAAGCTGCAAACCAAATGCGGGCCTCAGAAATTCAGCGCTTTCTTGTCTTGTGTTCGTCAAACGGCACATTTGATTCATCAAACCGGTATCCAAGGAGCCTTAATCAAAGTGGAACGTGCTGCTTACCTGCAATAGAATATTGATCGGTATCCCGATGTGTTTAGTTCCAGGGCGTCGGATAAGGGGTTCGGGCGGTGGGAGGAGGGAAATGGGGAAAAATAACCGCCCGTACCATTTTCAATGCATTTTATTGAAAATCATGGCCAACTGAAATCGTCAGTACTCCTGATGTATCCCAAATATTGATGCTCAAATAAATTGATACTTATGCATGCATGTTTTGCAAAAATTGCCGCGGCGAAGGCGCGCGATTTTTCCATTCACAGCTGAGTCATAGTAGGCTACATATCTAAGTTTTATTTGTAGTATTTTCAGCAAACTTTCGCACCGGCATGTAGTACGATACGATTACTACTTGCTGTTATCGTAAAAATGAGGACTTGACGCCAACGTTTGCAAATGTCAGTCATGATTGATGAATGTGGATTGTCGATGTCGGCTGCCTTCGCTATTGACGCGGCATAGCGATGAATTGAGCGCATCCGAGCTCAACCCTGTGAGAGACCGTTTGTCCGGAATTCTGGAACCTCAGTTTATATACCGCGAGGCAGCAAGGATGATCGAAGTAAAATGCAAAAAGTAATGTAAATGATGCGTCACAACGATTCACAAAAATTGGATGCCATATTGGGACAATGTTCTTACCAGATCAAGGAATACCATGGTAAATCTCAAAAATAGGAAGAAACCCATATTTCAAATTGACCAGCAACAGAAACAAAACATGAAACGCAAGCAATGTACGTGGGTAATAGTTTCCATGCCTTGTTGCGGTTTTCACTAGCGAGGGGGGTGGAATCCACTTACTGAGGAGCAATTTTACCAGTGACCCATTGCACTCCCTCTCCATGTTATCCATGTTATCCATGTTATCCGAGACATTGTTCAGTTTGCTTCAGAAGGAAACCAAAATGTTCTTAAATAAAAATTTAGCGCTAGCCTGGTTGTATCAGTAGGAAATGGATCACTGGATCCAGAAATGCGTCTATATCCAGGGATAAAACATGCTTATATATGTAAATTGATGAAATGCATTTGGTATGCCCGCTCATGCGTTATCTTGGGCACTCCAAATCATTACAGGTGCCCACCCACGTGGCACGGTGTTAAATTCACATATCGGGACGCCCATTGCACTCACTCAACAATAGGGTTGCCGATGCGCCTACAAAATGATGAAAAAATGCACTCATGGCAGGATCATCTTTTGTTGATCCTTAGAAAGTGCTTTTGCACATCTTTGGAAAATGCTTTTCACGCTTTTTTACTCGTTAACAGTCTTATTTCTAATAATGCAACCTATCTTCGATCGGCCCAAACACAAAAACAGTTGCAGACATGTTAACAATCTTTCATGCTTAATGCAACATACATTTTCCAAGCAAAGGAACCACAGCAACGAATAGTTTGAACCCCGCCACTCCAAATCATTTTGACGTTTTTGGCGCTTCTGCAGCGCCCGGCTCTCCAGCCTGTGAGGCAGGCGCGCTGGCTGTGCGCCGCTCTCGCCGCCTGCCGCTCACCCTGAAGACGGTCGTGACGCGGCGGCCAAGCCTCATATCGGCTTTGACCCGGTACGTGCCGCCGGCCGTCCTGGCCGACAGGACGCAGGAGTAGTCGCCCTGCGGCAGCGCGGCGCGCAGCTCCAGCACGTGCTCGGCCGAGTAGCGGTACTCGCCGCTCAGTAGGTAGGAGGAGGGCCCGCGGCGCAGCTGCGCGCTGGCCAGATAGCGTCCGCCGACGCCGGCCGACAGCCGTCCGGAGAGGTGCGTGCTTGGGTAGTCCGGCAGCCGCAGCATCAGGTCGAACGTCGAGCTGCCCGACTCGGCCTCCTCCCCCAGCGTCGCCGCCAGGCTGATCTCTTTGCTCTCTCCAAGCGCGGCGCGCGAAGCCAAAAACTGGCAAACGATCGGACAGTGAGGGGGCGCCCAGGGGTGAAAGCGATCCGGTACAAAGAGACGAAATCCATGAGATTCAAATATTGGATTTTGCATGGCTTTAGTGTTGCTATCGGCTTACCGTAAATTCCGAGCTTTTCTCAAGTCGCCGAATACCAGTCACAAACTGGTAGCTGGAGGTCATCAGGGTGATGTTGGTGTTGATGCCGTAGTCGTAGTTGTATTCTTCAGATAAGAAGTTAACGATCAGATTCAGCTTGGCGAATCTTTCGCGATTTACCTGTATTATACCACCCACTTCTAGCTTGTGACTGTTGCTCATCTACAAAGAAGGAAATAGTAGATTGGTAAACATTGTTGAGTGTTATGCAAGTCGACAATTGTTCCTTATTTACCCCTGTGTCTGCTTTAGCCCTATTTCAGGACCTAAATTTTGAGCTAAATGTCACTGGGGCGACTAATGAAACCTATCCCAGGATCTACATCTTAAACCTTAATATCATTGGGGTGGGGGTGGGGGGGGCTAAACAGGTCTGTGATTCAAATGACGGGAAGCGTTTTCAAACCCTATGAAATGAGCTTAAGGCCATGCCACATGACGTTAAGGTCGTTTTTGGTCAGTAATGGTCAAAGGTCGTAAGATGACCGGATGAAAATTTTACCATCTCGGTTCCTCATTTTTGATGTCCCTGGATCCGTCTATGCCAAAATCATACCGACATTCTAATATAATTTACACCTCTTAAGTTTGACACAACTAACAATATCTAAATAGTCTTTTTAGTTTAAATTAATTCAGTATAAAAAACAATCCCCCCATTTACAAGCTCCTTAAATGTCATTGAATTTTCCCAAAATTGCAAACGTTTGGGTTAATGGCAAAATTGTCATCGATACCGCTCAATTCATGTTGATGATATCAAAATGGGTACACAAACAGCGGAGCTATAACAAGCAGAAAAATATTCCTATTCTGACTTTTCCCCCTGTATGTACCGGGGGACATACAGGGCCATTTCAAAGTTTTCGAGACTTGTTCTTATGAAAATGTAATTTTTGTCATGGCGAATCAGTTGCCATTTACTGCGATGAAATGGAAGGAATCTGGATCTAGGACGAGATCCAAGAGGGGGCGAATAAGCCCCCTACACGAGAATGCGCGTTAGCACTACGGGAACGGAAACAGGGTTAAACTTTCCTGCTAAGACACCCCGGCATCCGCGAACTGACACCACTCACATCCAGTTTTGCAGCCAGCTTAAAGTCGAGACCGAGGTGGACCGCCTGCACGGTGACCTCGCCGAACACCCTGCCGCCGCTGTTGCCCAACGCAGCGCCCAGCTGGTAGCGGTGCTGGCCGCGAACCAGCAACACCCGCACCTCGTGCTGACCGGGACCGTAGGCCAGATTAGCCGTTAGCTGGGCGTCGAGCCGGGGAAGAGCCGACATCTGGGGCAGAGAACAGCTGCTCAAGTACCAGGTATCGGCCGACGTGGCAGGAGACACTGCAGACTGCAGAGGTTCTTCTGGAGAAAAAAATACTATGCGCGGTATCTGATCATACCAGCTGACGATTTCAGAATGCGAATGTCCGGGTCCAAATGGAATGCAGCGACCGCCAGCGCCCTTGCCTGAAACGTCCTCTCAGCTCATCGGAGTCCACTAAAAATTGCCTCTGGTTTTAATAACCGAAAAGCCTGCTCCTTTGACAAACTAAATAGAAAGCCTGCCGCTTGGAAATGATGGCATTTCCGCAAAGAAAAATAGACCAAAAATTAAGCAGAAACAATTTTCTTGGATAAAACATGCTCGTTCATAACAAAGAAAGTGTTGCTTCTGATGCACATACACAACAAAGAGACGAATGAAAAGCAATAAACACAAACGGAAAACAGCATTCAGCATGCGAAAATCGCAATCGAGCATACATCGAAAAGTTGCCTTGCTATATGCCAAGTTGATGTACATAAGCCATCATATTCTTATCCTAAAACGGAAGCCCAGCCAGTGGCTTTCACCTGAGCTGGCAGACAAGACATTTTGAGTTGTTGAGAAATGACCGGTAGCACTGAAATTGGGAGGATAAAAGCTTTTTTCGTCGTAAACCCTCACCTTGGTATCCAGAAAAGCCTTATAAACATTCTGGAGTCCGATCTTCTCGTGTCCTACATTCATGTTTAGAGAGATGGTTTGGGCCGGCCCATTCAGTAGACTGTACTCGGTTTTCGTTTGAATCATGAGGTTGTCGTGAACATGATGGAATGATCCGGTCAGAGTCCCAGTCAACGCGTAAGATTTCAAAGAAGATAAAATGGCGTAGGTACCGTTTTTCTCGTTTGCTGCACCTGCGATAAGGAGAAGAAAACGTCAGCGAGCCCGGAAAAAGCTTTGCGATAAGAAGAGCAATGAAACGACAGTATGCAAAGGAAGGAAAATAAAGACATCCAAGCCATGACAGGAGGCAAGCGTAAACATGAGGCTGAAATTAAGAGTTTGTAGAAAATCACTGAAAGAGACTGGGACCACATGCCGCTTGGTTCATTCTTAACAACGCTCTATCCCGATAACAAGGCATCGTTTTAACCTTTGGCTACTGCTCACCGTGAAAAATGACCGGATTGTCGTAAAGTTCAGTGATGACGAGGTCTGCAGAATATTTTTTCCCGTTCCTGTCGAGACTCAGACCTCCGTGCAGTTTGAGCACGGGGCCGGAGCCGCCTCTGATTTCCAGCGACGGCTCAAACTGCACGGTCGACGGCGAGTCGATCCTGGCCAGGCTGCTGCTCATGCCAAACACCTCGCCACCGTCCACCTCCAGGGCCACGTCCAGGTGCCTCCTGTCGCCGTCCAGGTCCAGACTTCCGGACAGCCCCAGCGACTTGACTGGCGTGATGAGGCTGGCGCGGAACCCCTGGCGGCGGAAGTTGACCATGTAGTCGGCGTAGATGCGTCGGTTGGTGGCCGTGCCCGGGGTGTCCACCATTACGCTGGACTTCCTGATGCCTGCCTCGTTGGAGTGGCGGTACTCGAACTTGAACGCCTCCACGGTGTCGGTCTTTTCGACGGTGAGGCGGGCAGTGAACGGCCCAGAGAGCGGAAAGCTAGGAGCTTCCCGCGTTGGCAGGGGATAGGTGATTTCCGTGCAAAACTTCACACCGAGAATCACAGACGTGTACGAGTCGGAGCAGGCATCGTACCGGTATGCATTGTCGGCCACATCCAGTTGCCTGTCCCGGTTTTGATATACGCTGTGGAGGCGAGTTTTCACATCCAGGATTTCCACCTTGTCCTTCGGCATATTTATCTTCAATGAAATGATTTTTGAGGACTCGATTTCCACCCGCCCATCAAGCACAGTAGAGGTGTGCAGGTTCGTGCTCAGTTTTAGACCGGTGCGAGCCACTCGGGCATCCACACCCATCTCTCCGGCGACCTCCATCGCCGCCGACGGTTTGACGAAACCCTCGATCTGCATTCTGTTCCAGCTTTGGATATTGAAGCCGCCGCTCGTCTTCAGCGTCACGGCGGCCGTTCCCATGGCCTTCAGTGTAAATGGCAGGCCGGCAATGGTGGGGATGGTGTAGCTGGAGTCCAGGAACTGATAGTTCTTGGTCCAGTCCCGCTCCCGTGCGAGCCGCTGCAGAAGCTTCAGCGGCCCGTCGGCGTCCAGTGCATGGGCAAGCTCCCCTAGGTCATTAAAACTGCCAAAACCTAGTTCGTTGCCGAATATTTTCATGTAGGCAGATGCACTGAAGGAGTTCGCCTTGCTGTGGGCTGCTTTGTAAGCATCAGACAGCTTGCTGATGTCGTTACTGCTCTGTCGACTATGAAGCATCTTCAAGATCTGATTGATGGACGCTTGCGGGTACAGGCCGTCGTGTCCAAAAAGATTCTCGACGTACTTTTCCAAGCCCTCCACGCGGCCGCCTACTTCCAGCAGGTTGATGGCTTCTCCAAACAGGTCAACAGTGAGGTTGAGCATTCCGGATCTAGGGATGTACGACTCTGGAGAGAATACGACGGTGCCCTCCATGGATCCTCCGGCATTCATGGATTCAAAGAAGGTAGTCTTCTCGAAATATCTGGAAAACTTGCGCGCGTCCAAGCTAAACTTTTTCGAAAGCTCCGCATTGTACAGCAGAGATTTCAAGTAGTGCTTGCTAGGATCGCTTGTCTCCTGAATGTTGGTGATGTGACTCCACACAAAGCTTCCCACCTGATTCACAGTTTCGGCCGACAATATTTCCAACAGCTTATCCACGATTTCATGGCTGGGGCACTCCATGACGGACAAGTAGGCGGCGATGCGCACCTCGCTGTCCTCCCGCCGGTTGGCGAAGGTGTTCATCAGTCCGCTGGCGCCGATCACCTCGCACGACATCCTCCTGTAGGCTCTGACGGCAGCCAGGCGGGTCTCGACGCCGACTCTGTCGCCGAAGCAGGCGCGCAGGCTCTTCTCGCCGTGCACCAGCAGTCCTAGGTTGCCGAGGGCCTTGAGCGCCGCCAGCACTCTGGTGCGCTGCTCGTTCGACTCGGCGCCGCAGCCGGCGCCCAGCAGCCGCTCGATGCCGACGACGGCCCGCCGCACGGCCGGCTTCCGGCCGCAGTCGGCCCGGCTGCGGCAGTAGCGGTGCACCAGCGACGAGATACCCAGCAGCGTCTGGGTGCGCGCGTCTGCGGCCGCCAGCAGCGGCGCCACCGCCTCGACCATGTCCAGCCGCGGCTCGTGCACGAACGCCAGCGACGTCATCCAGCGGTCGGCCTGTTCGGCCGTCGTCTGGCCGCTCAGCATCATGTCGCGCATGACGGCCATGGCGGCCGCCGTGCCGACCATCGGCAGCGCGTCGACCAGGTAGCGGTGCGCCGCGCCCGCCGGCCGGCCGGCCATCAGTTGCGCCAGCGCCGCCTCGCCGGCGTACCGCAGGGTCTCCACCAGGCGCGCGAACAAGTGCGGCACCTCCGGCCGCACGTCGTCGGCCGTCTTCTGCAACAGCTCGTCCAACAGGCCCTGCGCCGAGTCCAGCCGGTCACGTTGCAGGAGAGCGCCGTCCGCGTGGTCGAACATGGCGCTGCTGCGCGCCGTCAGCGTGTCTGAAAACAGGCCGCCGCGGTCACCGGCCGGGCTGCAGCTGTGAGCGGCGGGCACCACGGAGTGGAGCCCCATCACAGACAGCCATGTGGTCCCGACGGAGAACGGCATGTATCTGGAATGCTAATGTCGAGGAGTTCCTTCGGACGGTGCAGATTCATTAGGAATGTTCACCTAAACACAATGGTAAAATTATCCACGCGTTCGTAGCCGCGGCATCAGGGCCTTGAAGCAAATCACCATTGCACTGGAAAGGAGGAAAGAAATTAAACTCATGCATGCTTACCATTTAGAAGAATATTGCTTTACCGTACCACAAAAAAGAATGTTGAAAGCATGGACCAGAACGGCAGCAAACGGGAATTGCCCAGACCTGCCGATTTTACCACAGAATCATCATCATCATCTTCACCATCAGTTCTCGGGAGAGCAGAGCCGAGTAGTCTCAAACCCTTGCTGTCAGAGATATTCTGTTCCTCACCTGGGGCGTCTCATCATGTTCTTCAAGCAGACCTTAGGTACGGTCGGCAACCATGTTCCATGAGTGGGGCCTCTCAAGGTGTTCCTGCTCTCCTGGCTAACCTGTCTCGCCTGTGGGTCCCTCGCCGTGTCCATGCTGTCCCGGCTGCTCTGTCCGTCGTGCTGGGCTCACTGGCGCTTCCCTGCTGCCCCTGCTATCGTGTTCATCACTGTCTTCCACTTTGTTCGTGCTGTTCCGACTACCCTGTCCTTCATGTGGAGCTTCTCACCATGTCCCTACCGTCCTAGGTCCCCTGGCCATCGTGTGTGGCCTCTCAGCATGTCCCTGCTGTCTCGACCACTCTGTCTATCTATCTATCATGTGGGGCCTCTCGCCATGCCCCTACTGTCCTGGGTCCCCTGGCCATCGTGTGAGGCCTCTCACCGTGTCCCTGCTGTCCCAGCTACCCTGTTCGTCACGTGAGGCCTCTCACCGTGTCCCTGTTACCCTGGCTACCCTGTCGGTCGTGCGAGGCCACCGTGACCCTGCTATCCCGGCAGCCCTGTCGGTCGTGTGAGATCCCTCACCATGCCCAGGGAGCCGGTCGGCCGGCCGGACGGCCAGCTCGGTCAGACGCAGTGTAGTACGCGTCACAGCACCGCTCTGGCCGCGCGAGAACGGCCGGAACGTGTGGTCCTCCGTGCAGACGACCTCCCGGAGCCGGCCGGCCGACACTGTCTGACGGCACTCCTGCGTCGACCTGGCCGCAGCGGAGACGTCAGAGAGATCAGAGACTACGCCTGGACACCGCAAATAGGTGCACAACCTCAAACAATACCCAACTGTGTACCGGAAGGACAGGCAATCCGGCGGGACGGTTATGGACGAGACGGAAATTAACTATTCAGTGAAATGAAGCAAGCGAGTACAGGTGAAACTACCTGGAATACATAGTGTGCGACAGAGAAAAGGAAAAGGAGGAGAGGGAGAAGGGGAGGGAAAGGGAGGGGGCGAGGGGCAGAGAGGGAGAGGAAAAGGGAGAGAGAGATAAAGAGGGAGAGAGAGAGAGACAGACAAAGACAAAGACAGAGAGAGAGAGAGAGAGAGAGAGAGAGAGAGAGAGAGAGAGAGAGAGAGAGAGAGAGAGAGAGAGAGAGAGAGAGAGAGAGAGAGAGAGAGAGAGAGAGAGAGAGAGAGAGAGAGAGACGGAATAATAGTCACCACACACCATCACCATGTCGTATAAAGAACAACGAGATTATGCGTGTGTCTGTTATACAAAACCAAATGCTGCAGGGATATCGAACGGATGAAAGGACGTCAAGCAGCACTTGCTAACTTCATACAAAGGCGGTGTCTAGAACTGCTCAGGAGAAGCTGCGTAACGAGAGCCTATTATCTTGCACCAAAATGTATTTTTTATTTACAACAGGGAACATTTTCACGGTGATTGTGTCCGTTCTGTTAACATCAGACGCAGCCTCATTTGCTGAAGTAAACATTAGGCAAAAGCCGAAAGAAAAAAACAAGTCATATGCTTTCCATAGATATGACAGACGGCCGAGCTGTCTTTACACCACACTCACTTGAGCAGAGGCATGGACTGAATCTTGGAGGCCGAATGGTACGGCGTCGTCTGAAGCGATGAGACGAGGTGGCCCCTCTCCCTGCAGGTCAGCAGGTCCTTGGTCTTGGTGACAACTGTGCCGTCGACGGTCTGCCGCACGCTGTAGTCGGTCGAACAGTATCCAGATACGTCCGTCTGTTGGCGCCGGCAGATATCTCAGATCGCATGCAGGCCTTAGTGCAACACATTTCTTGTTGAAAACGTTAAAAACGTACAACAAAAGCGGAAAAATAAAGTGTGTCAGGAAAGCTGAAACAGACCAATGACTTTTGGCCTTTCAAACCTGTGTAGTTTTGCACAATGGAATGATGTGTGGTGAATGGAATGGTGTGGCGTAATAGTAAAATACCATAAAAGTATTCCAGAGTTGAGTGATGCAACAAATATCGTCCTGTGTGGAAGGAAATGTTCAGCGTTTATTTCACATTCCCACTATTCTTCATCGTACAAAGATGTAAAGTTATTGACCACAGCATAATAATTTTTTAATACCCCGAAATGGAAGCTCTTCATCGTGCATGCATTCTTCCGTAATCTTAGGTGACAGTTTCGTGTCTACCTCATATTTCTGGGTTTCGGCTTGGCTGAGCGACTCCAGGTTGTTGACGGTGGCCGATAGTAAGCCTCGCTTGAAGTTCAGTGCCCACACCGGCTCCAGCTGGCTTGAGCACAGCTCCTCGACTCTGCCGTCTTGGTAACTGGAACAGTCACATTGTAACATCAGTCGGGGATCAGAGACTGTGAAAATTTCCACTCGGCGGGAGTGCATGACAATGAGTAGAAGTTTGCGGAAAACAGTCTCCCTTCAGAACCCACATACTTGTTTTTCTAAACTTCCAAGTTCGAGGACAAGGTACGTTACTATGTCTATGTTAATCCCATTCCCCTACCCATAACGCTAAGGTGTTTCTCATTTGGGGCACGGGGGTGGCTTATTCGCCGTCCCTCAGGATCTCGGGAACTATCCCTCCGATTTCATCGCAACAAGCGACCATCGACTCGCCATGATGTACTCCAAATTTTTTAAAACGAGGTTTTGAAACTCTTGAAAGAGGCAAAAAAGTCAGAAAGGAGTATTTTTACTTGTTATACCTCCTCTTTTAATGAACAGATTTTGGTGCAATAGGATGAGTCAAGATGTAATCGATGGGCCTTTCCCAATGGCCCATAGATACGTTTGGAATTCTGATAAAATAAACATGTGTATTACAGGGTTTGGGAAACAGAAGGAAATGGTAATTCAGTATTTTTAAAAACTGAATTGCCATAAAAGTTGAAAATATCTTTTTAGCCCTTATTAGCCATGCTACACTTCAGAAGTACAAACCGTACTACATTGTTTGCATAATATTGGCATAGGCGGGGACATAAAACCAGCCAGGGACATCAAACATGAATGGTCATTGTCGCGTGCTCATCAGGTCAGCTTACCACATTCGACCTTAGATGACCTTAAAAAGCCTCACGCTCGCTTGGAATGGCCTTCATTTTATAATGTTTGAAAACGTCCCCAGTCATTTGTTCTGAAAAGCAATGGCTATGGTTGTCGTGATACACCGAATACGCACGGACATTTTAGGTCATAGTTCCGTGACTTGACTCGATATCAACCTGAAATTTGAACCAAGGGTACAGAACAATATGTTGACTGTTAAGTCATGTGTGTTCTGAATTTTACAGCTCAGAAAGTGGCGTAAAAACGTGCATAAAACCAAATTTCGAATTCCGACAGTGACCTGACTTTGTGAAGTGATCTCAGATCAACGAACACATTTTTGTATGCTTACCCAATTATTTACCTATACATTCGTATAAAGTTTTCAATTATTTCTTAAGAACTCCATTTCTTGGTATCCATTTTTTCTACCTTCAACAGTACCAAAATGGCTTGAGATGCCTTCCAAAAACTTCGCCTGGCTCCGCCCCTGGGCAAAATAAGATTAAGAAAATTTGGAATAATACCTAGGAAAAATAGGCAAAAAAACTCAACCAATCTAAATAAGATGTTTCAAAAATCCTGGAGATGGCCGACAAAAAGCAGAGGCTGGGGGATTCTGGGGACCCTCCCCAGTGCAGTTGACATAATTGTTTAGTCCCGGCCTCAAACCGAAGAAAGCAGATTTGGTTCCCATCAAAATTTCCGGTTTATCCCGCCAAGGCAGTGGAGAACGTGACACAGCCTTTTTCACAAAAATATAAAATTCTCCGACAAACAATAGCGAATACTGAGTTATGCATACCAATCAAAACGCATCAAATAGGCAAATGCAACATAAAATTAGTTCTCAGCAAGAAAAAAATAAAGCTTTCTCACGTATCAATTTTCTTTATGCCGTCACATACCTATTTCGGAAGCCGACCTGCAGTTTACATCTCGAGCTTGATGTTTATCCGCCGTGATTCGTCAAAAACGACGAAATTTAACTTGTATAAATTTTATAACGGTATCCCTAGCTCCCGAAGACTATGTAGCGTCGTAGCATTAAAATTCCATGGACTGCTCCTGTGAAAAAATGTCACTACCGGCGTGGACAAATTGTTCCTCATTTCCAGCTTCGTATGGATCCCGAGAACTCATAAATAACATTTTTGCATCACTCAATGCATCGGTTTCATAGTATGCTGAACCCAAAGAACACTTCGTACCTTTTTAATAGCTTAACGTGCCATAGAAAAGACGAAAATAGTCATTCTGAACTGCATCCTGGACACAATTATCAACAAAAATGGTATTTAGGTACATGCCATCTGATTCCCTTATTTAAATAAATTAATCAACTTTAAAAGCCTCAAAACGATTTTAACTGTGCTCGTAGTCCGACTCCTACGAAACAATCAGAGACAGGGTCGTGAAAAGTCATTTCAGTGGTTGAAAACGATCGATGTTTAGGTACTGTCATTGCCAAGCGTTACGCAGCATAGCAAACGGCGTCTTCCGAAGCAATAAGAAGAGACCTGATTGAGAGTCGCAGCAGACACTATTACCATCGCGACTGTGGATGTCGCGGTCGGTATGGATGTTGACCGGTAGCTGGGTAAGTAGTGAGGCCCTCAGTTTATAACAGCCACACGCTCACCGCGGCTCTGTTTACCGCAGCACTTTGCACAGACAAATTCCAGAGTCGGGCCGACACGGTCTGGAACAGCTGAGACGCCGGCCGTCTCTGCGCCTCAGGGGCGCTGACTCAGCAGCAACAAACATGATTGAAAGATGAGAAACTATTACATAAAATGTTGTACAGATTGCGCGCTATTCAAGCTCCACTCTGCATGTTACACCCCTTTAGTAACAGATGGTCAGCAACAAGGTTTCGTCTAATTCACGCTGTTGAAGGTTCCATTAAAGGACATTGATAAGTCGTGAAATTTTTGTGGAGACATAGTCACATAGTTTTGACCATTATTTACTAGATAACGTTCCTCCACCTATTGAAGTTCCTTCCAGTGGTCGATGTGGTATTCCACAATTCCACGATGTGGTATTCCACATCGACCGCCTTGACCGCACGTCCAACTAAAGCCATTTTTGTTTTCTCAAAGGCGACCACCGTATAAAGTGTTGCCCGTGATGAATAAAAACACGAATAGCTGTTAAGTCCCAAACCTTTTTTGGTCTGTTTATGGCTGGATCAGCTTACACCTTGACCTGAGGATGTCAGAGATATTAATCGCTTTTTCTAGCGTAACAGTGTCATTCGAGATATCAATTTGAGCTATGCATAACCCTGTCCATTTCTTAATTAATTATTACTAATTAATTAATGTTTATCCCAGCTGACTCGCGCTGTCCGCGGAGTAACTGCCCAACAAATGACTGACTCTTTTGCCATCTTTACAACAGATTCATGCACCTGAAGGAGAGCGGATATCTCTCCAGCTCCTCCTTGAACGAGGCCATGCCGTCCACCTGTCTTCTCAGGTCGGCGTTCTTTGGATCCGAGTCGCTTAGAGTGACGTCTCGAAGCTGAAACAAAGGTTGTCGGAGGAGTCGGGTGACATCGCAAATAGCGAACCTCGTTTTGTTGCAGGTTTCATTGTGCCTCGTCACATATAATCACACTAATTTAGAACCTGAGTGTGCATGGAAACGCTTTGATTCTTAGTATAGCGATGTAACAGTGTTCACGACAAAAAGGGAAACCGGCTCTCCATGTCATGGAGAGAATTGCAAACATAAAAATAAAGTCCATTGAGGGAGCTGAGTGTGGCAACACTTCAAATAGCGAAAAAATTGGATAAAGATATGAAAACTGAGTAAGATGGATAAAGCATCAAGTACGTTGAAAATAATTCGTATCTGAGTTAGCCATGACCCGTCGCCGTCCTACAGTGTGAATTCGCGGACCGAATTAATCATGCTGAACCAGACGGTGAAATCGCAAATTTTGACCCAAATTTTGACGCATACATTGACCCAAAGCGTGAAATCACAGACCCAGCTGGCCATGTCACTGACCCAGAGGGTGGAGTCGCATACCTGGTTAGCCTTACCACTGACCCAGAGGGTGAAGTCGCAGTCCTAATTACCTACACCACAGACCCAGAGGATGAAATCCCAGACCTAGTTAACCATGTCACTGACCCAGAGCGTGAAGTCGCAGGCCGAGTTGGCGTCGATCTCCGCAGTGGCAGTCACGTGAAGACGAGACGCCTCGTCCGAGTCGCCGGCCAGCGTCGTCTCCACGTCGCTGCTGTACGCGTAGACGTACGTCTGGCCGGGAGTGTAGGCGAACTTGCTGTCGTCATCGCTCAGGCAGTAGGCGGCGCAGCGATGCTCGAGCTTCCTGCCGGCTGGGCCTGGGCACGACCAGGGTCAGCGTGCCGTCATTTTGTCGAGATCGCATGTGAACCTGTTACTCATGACAGACATGGGAGCGTGAGAAACAGCTTGACGGGACTCAGCGTCATTAACACTGTTACAATGACAGACTGCCCAACCCCGACGTGGAAGTGTTGGCAGCGTCCCTGGGGTTTTTCAAACATTGGTAGAGGATGAACAAACGCAGTACCGCGAAATTTTCGCGTAGTTTTTGTTTGATTTTCCTGCATCTTATGTCAAAAGTCCAACCTCAGATCAAGTTAGATCTCTGACCTAGGTCAGGCCAAGTGGACGTATGTCCGAAAAAGTTTAACCTCCCGTAACTTAAAGAAAAAAGGTATCAACGCAAACCTTTCTGGAATTAGAGGTCTTGGTAGTTGCAACAGATCTGATATCTAAGATTTGCGGAAATTTCTGGTCTTTGAACTACGATCAAGACCATTTTCAAGACATGCCACGTTTTTTTTCGAGAAATGACGAATCTTCTCAACGTTTTGGGTATGAGGTAATGGAGACCATATGCGCAGCCAAAGGGAGGACCCAGTAGGCCTGGCCCCCTCCCCTAAGGCCCGCATTTTTTGTGAAAATCATCGCACGTCGTCTTCCCAGCAGGCGGTTTTTGTATGATTTCAGTTCACACTTAGCTCCGCCTGCCCTCCTCCCTTAAGGAAATCCTGGCTGCGTCTCTGATGGAGACCTCCGATGATCTTCATTTACCAAACTATCATTAACCTGCAAGCATTGACCTGAGTTCAGGTCACCGATAACTTGTATGAGCACACATGCACCGCCTTTAAATCTGCTCTGAATGACTTGGAACTAATAGAAAATTTTAAAAATGGCCCTAAAAAGTTGCGAACGTCTGCAATAAACGGACTTGCGCGAACAGAGTTCCGCCAATTGAGGATATTGGTAACCGCCGATTTTTTCGAAAATTCAGAATGAGAAGCCATGAAACGAGCCACGAATATCAAGAAACACAGATCATTAAGGCATGCTTTACTCAAATAAAGGAACACAAAAAATGAGTTTCCGTCAATTTTATTCTGCGTTCGGCACCGGCGCCCGCGGAGCTGCGGCGCAGAGATAGCTGTTTCTTTAACTCGACGTTTCTAAGTAAACACTGAACAAATGGGAGAAATCAGACTTGTATGGGTATCTGCATACATTCATCTATACTTTGGTACCTCTACTTGGTATTTGTTAATCACGGCCTTTGAGATCCAGGACGGGTCCATGTAGTCAGCCATAAGAAAATGCATGCACGGCGTAAATAGCTTACATATTCTTCAAAGTAACAATGACCCTTTTTCCAGCTCTGCTTATCACAAACTTTCCAGTGGTATGATGCATGGCACTGACTATCATTCGAGCGCGGATTAAATTAGAATGAAACGGCACATTCCGACTCCTATTGTCTGTATGGGAGCGAGGGGGATGCCACATGCCCACATGTCCCATTTTCTTAGATTCTGAGAAAAATTTGTCGTTCCCTCCGACATGGAAAGCTCAGGAAGAGGACAAATCCAACGAAATGGATGAGTCCATTAGATACGCATAACGTGTTTTGCAGCGTTTTCAAAGGAAATTATTAAAAAGGTTGTGTCCTTTCGTTTCCCCTTAGATCTCTCGCGCATGTCAACGGCCTAAGTGGACAGGGAGGGGCGGTGGTTGAAGACGAGTGCATGGACGACGATAGGAGCCATACGGATTGCGTTCTATGTCTTTTCCGGAGAGGTTTCAAGGGACAATACGACCTTTTCCACTAAAACTGAATTAGTACTTGAATCGAGCACTATAGACCAGCTGAAGTTGGGGAACAGTTGAAAACCAGCGTAGCGAAAGGGGGACCAGGGGGGCCGGACTCCCTGTTAGGCCCGCATGTTTTTGCGAAAGCCGTTGTGTATCGTCTTCCCAGCGGCGGTTTTGGTATGATTTCAGGTCACACTGAGGTCAGGCCCCCCTTAACAAAATCCTGGCTGCGCCCCTGCAGTTGAAGGAATGCTGAAAGATAACATTAAATATGTCAAATATATCTTTGAAAAACAAAAGTATTTTGCACTTCGAAAAGATTGGTTATACTGCAAGTGCCTTCGCTTTCTGTAGGTTTTTGAAATATGTTACCACTAAATAGTATTTCTAAAAAAAAAACGGCCTTTTACCCGTTGAGCTTTCATGACATTTTTCTTATGGCGTAACCCTCTGATTAACTCTAAACTGGAAATCAAACTGTCAAGCCTTGCCCAGACTGCAATATTGCAAAATATAATTAGTAGCTTAGCGTTTTGAGACCAGGTCGTCGGTCCTGCGTCATCACTGTCGACGTTACGTTTGTTGTTTTCGAACACCGAAGTGCAAGCTCTTGCTTGGATATTTGAGGCTTACGCGGCGGGATAATTCGAAATTGTGTCCATTTCAGACGTGGTCATTAGTGACTGGAGTTGGCTGATGCAGTTTGGTATTACCATAATCATTTATCTAAGTCTGAACACAATTCGACCTCATTGCGCCACATTTGTTGTGCGGGAGGAACGTGCGAATTGAAATTTCGAGGTTGCCAGGCAACACTTGCGGAATTAAAGAAAGCAGTGAGCTGGGAAATGCCCATTGGTCAGTAGGGAATAAGACAGGCGTACGAGTTTGGGATTCCTTTACACGAATCGCATTGTTTGCTTTCTGTTTTTCGACGCATCAGTCGGGCACAGAGTCAAATGTCGTTTACGAGTCACAAATGCGGACATCGTAAAAACTAGTTTACTTTTTATTGTCAATGCCGCGCCATCTTCGCAACAAAGATGAAGTACTGGTCCTCATAGGACCCAGATGGTCTGCAGCTGCTCCATGTCAGCAACTGAGAGCAAGTGTCTTAACAGCAAGTACGAAACAGGCATCTCGCAAAGAATGTATTTTTCGGGTTATTCCTTGCTATTTTGTGTCAAAAACCATTGCACATCATCGATCAGGGTCAACCACGTTCATGAAACATCAAATCATTGTTTCTTTGCAGTTGCCAAAGGTCTTATGTGGCCTTTATTGAAAATGTGGGATAGGTTTCTTTTGCAGCGAACGCCGAAGTAGGTATGTGAAGTCGCAGAAAAATGCGCCCATCGATTTTTTCCGGACCACTTAATGCCATTCTGGAATGTAAATATGTATCTGGTTTATCTCGGGCTACAACATGCTTGATATGTTTGTCCTGAGATTTCAACAGCGAAATGCCAGGCGTACACAACAGGCACTTCTTGTTTATCTTACACGGTGCCCTTGATCATCCGGAACAGGAATTCCCATATGCTGTCTGCCGTTTGCGAAGAGTCTATCCATAACAACTATAGACTGGTACCTTTCAAAATAATTTCGTTCCAAAGTGGACGACAGTTCATTTGAAAAATACTTCACGGTTGGCACTGGTCATCATTTCCTAAACCAGTATCTGGTAAGGTACCAGAGCGGACTCAACAAAACAAAAATATGAACTTTATTGTATGGCGAATGTCTGGATCCCAGCAGTGGTCCTGAGGTAGCCCCCTCCCCCAATGTTTTCAAGCGATGACGGTCAGTTTAAAACCAAAAATTATTTGTGCGGACATTGAGCCGCTGAATTTAACCCTGATGCTAACAATTTAGTCCTGACTCTGCGCTTTTGCTTTTGCACCAGTCCCATAGGTCATGGACGAATTACGCTCTCGTGTTCGATGAACTTACGGAATGAGTGTTAACCCGCCCCCGACTGGGGAGGCACTTGACCGCCCTCGGAGGTTTTTCTGGGATTGTGAGAGAACAAAAAACCACAGAGCTACGAAACTCTTTGTACATTTTCCTTGATCATTTTTACACATTGTGTCAAAGTTTTGACCTCAGGTCAGGTCAGGTGCCTGACCTAGATCAGGTCCAACTGACCTATGTCCAAAAAAGTTTGGCGCCCTGTTACTTTTTTGCAAAACAAGATATCAGAATAATACTTTCACAGATTAGTGATCTTGATAGATGCAACAAATCTGCCATCTCAGATTTCTCGGAATTTTTCCGGGTCATTGACCTAAGGTCAAGCCCATTTTTAAGACATGTCGTCGTTTTTTTGGAAAATGACGGAATGTTCCATAACATTTTTAGAGTGGGGTGAGTCATACATCTAGTTACCGTCATTGAGCAAAGTATCAGTGACTTCCAGCCATTGACCTGAGGTCAGGTCACGAATAACTGTTGTCAGCCAAAATGTACCACCGTCAAAATCAGCGATTTATTACGCAGAATGGGTAGGAAATGGCGGAACTGGCTTGTATAGACATAAGTCATACCAGGAACCTCAAAAAGTTTTAGAAAATTGCATAGTTTGGAAATAAACAGGCGCTCGCGAATAAAGCTCCCCAATTGGGCAGATTGGTAACTAATGAATTTTTCCAAAATTGAAACATATAAAACCATTAGAAGAACTACTAAGATCAATAATATTTACATGGATAGGCTTTTTTCACGAAAATAAAGAAACGCTAAAATTAGTTCCCGCCAATTTTCTACTGCGTACGGCTGCGGCGCACGCCGACAGCCGGCCCGAAAATTGCCCTGTCTTTAACTCAACGTTTCGGCGTAAATAATGAACAAGTCCGAGAAATCAGATGTGTATCGGCATTTGCGGGCCTTTACTTGTGCGCTGGTGCCTTTACCTATGCGTTATTAGTCACAGCCCTTGAGATTCAGGCCGTTTCTCAGTGTCATGCAGTCGGCTGAGAAAACATATATAGAACGTAAACTGCTTACATATTATCTAAAACTAAACATGAGACCAATGTTGAGCTATACCCGTCGCAAGCTTTCCAACGGTGTGCTTATTTTTATCGTGCGACGAACCGTTCGTGAGTTAGAGGGGGGCGGCCAGCTGCCCCCCCCAGTCGAGCGTGATCGTGGCCGACCGACAGTCGCGCGCGGGTTAAATGCAAAGATCTCGGTGCTCCCAGGTGCCGTAACATTTTGTACTGATTCAGCTGAATTAATCGAAGACTTTCAAACAAAGTATGCATATACACACACACACACACACACACATATATATATATATATATATATATATATATATATATATATATATATGTATGTATATATACATCTGCTTTCGATCAAACCATATCTGTTTGTATGAGGCTCATCTTTTAGCAGTTTTGGGCAAGTTGGGCTGCTAAATATGCTTATCCTCTTCTCAAAATTGAGCGTTAAGAGTGTAATAACTGTGTGCAAAAAGGTGCACCTCTCCGAAAAAAATCGAAGAGGACGTCAAGACCTTTTTGCGGTCAGGAGCGAAAACATTGTGTCCCTACAACTGCAAGTTATCTTTAACTGCCAGGCCGTGTACCATGCAAATACCGTTTACGCGGTATGCTTCTTTCATGATGTTCGTAATGAACTCCTTGACGTCACGCATGTCCTAAAAATGCTGCATGAATCATGACACCATGGATAATGCGTCATCACTCCAAACTCAGACTCCACAGATACGAAGCAGTTGACATATAGAAGATTACCTATACCCGTTCATGCCCTTGACGAAACGTGCTTCGCTTACAGTGTTACGTCATAAGATACTGGATGAGGCCGGGTTAAATAATTCTTAAAAACCGAGGTGGTGGCCTAATTTTTTTTTGACCGAACGCGATAGCGTTACGTCAAAATTCAAGACTAAACAGAGGCCTTTAAAGAATTATTGCCGGCCAGGTCAGGAGGATGCAGTTAGGCCAGATCAAAACAGTCCCAGGTTAGGTGATGATCGGGCCTCCTTTCTGGAGCTGCTCAAGGCTCAGACGAGTAAGTTAAGCTTTCGTTTACCACTAAAGCATTAGCTTGATGCACATTCGTTCACATGAATATAATTGGTGTCAATCCAAAACTGAGATCTAATTTCTCATCGTCAAGATGGTCATTTTTCGAAAATGTTAACTGTTCTGAAGAAGCGACGTCATGAAAGAATAACGCTGGCGGGATACCAAGCATTGGCAAGCTTCATTTCAATGCATTCCACTGAAAAATTTTAAAGCAGGCATTGCTTACGTATTGCTCCAGTGCTAGCGGGCACTTTCTGCTTGACCCAGTTTTCTAGGGTGTCAAGGTGTAGAGCTGCATGCAATGAACAGTTAGTTTGAACCATGCTAAGCATGGTTTTGGCGCCGTTGCTAACAGACGCTGGTCATGGCTGACTGGTGGCAAAATAAATGTTATCCGGCCTACCCGATTGGCCACTGCTAACTATCGACTGGTAAACTATAGTTCTGTTTGCCGCACGACGACGGCCACTGCCAACTTCCGACCGGATGCCGGTCGGATAATATATATATATATATATATATATATATATATATATATATATATATATATATATATATAGTTAAAATAGCTATTTGGCCGGATATGGTATTCGGTGCATCTCTTCGGCTGCTACTCCACTATCCACAGATTTCGGTTTTGCTCAGTTTTCTTTACGTACAGTGGGTTGCGTCAACGTCTTCAGAAGGTTTTATGAAAACCTCCTCCCGCCTGCGCTGGGGGCGGTCGTTGTTTTTGCTTTGCTCGCTGTGTTCGCCCGGCGGACAAAAACATTTCTCCCAGCACAAAGCAGGGCTTCACCGGACATGATGAAGTGTTTCTCCCGAAATATGAGAGAACAGTCACGGGCGTTTGGGAAGGAAACATCTTTATCGTACAGAAAATACATTTTATCGTATCCAGAACCAAGATATTTCGCAATATTGCATTTAAACAACCTACGCGCGATCGCTAACATGACTCGACTCCCAAGGCTATCATATTACCCTGGCCAATGGGCGTTTCCCATCTTACTGCTTTCTTTAATGCTCTAAGTGTTGCCTGACAATGTCTTAATCTTAATTTACACCTTCCTCGCGTGCAGCAAATGAACACCATTAATGTACGAAATTCAACACACATGAAAACTTAAAGGCAAGATGACTTATCATAACCGAGACCCGACCATGCAATGCGCTGGAAATAGCGCAGAAAACCTGTACTAGGAGGGTTAGCGCCCATAGCCTCACGAGTGCAGAAAACGGGACAAATGTTTGCGTTAGCATTTCACCCGGTATGCTCCAGTTTATATGTCAAAAAGCTCCCATTCCTTGAGCATTGCCGCCCGTTCGCTTTGAGTTCGACGCGAGTCCCACAGTACATGGCCGCCAGCTTTTGGACCCCAAAAAGTGAATGGTGTATAATTTTTTGATATCAGTGAAATCGATTTCTTTTTTACAACTACCACGATTGAGCATATTGTTTTTTTTAAACTATTTTTGTATTTTAAAGATCAAACTTGATCCAGCTGGCGCACTAGACAACTATTGCCCCGTGCTTAAGAGCCGGGGCTTTTTACCTTGTTTTTTAGTTGCCTTGGGCCGAATGTAGTATCATTTTTACCACATGTCGTCACGACTGCGATTCTATTAGTGGGGGTCAATACGTCACGATTGACATCGTCTAGTGCTGGTCATCACCCGTCATCTGTTCACTGCTGTCTGATCACAAGGAAAATTTCCGTTTGTGCCACAACGAACAGGTGTCAGGCTTTACGTCAGAATTATGACTAGGCCATTTTCCGAATATGCGCATCAAACTTCAAATGAAATTATGGGAGTCAAAGTAACTATCCATAGCGAATGAAGATCATTGTACTCTCTAGGGGTGTGGTTCAACATTCCTAGATTAAAGTTTTGGCCGTGGGCTTTTTCACCTAATGGACAAAATACTGCGGTCAAAATCTTAACCTAGGTGTAACTACACGGCACGTGCTAATGCTTTTGCAACTTCGGCATAATGTAACAGCTAATTGCATGGCTGTGCAGTTCACTGCAGCCTGAAAGTGTCATTTTACGAGTATGGGAATAAAATTAACTTAACAAGGGTATGAAGGTTACTTATCATCATTAAAAAAAATCGTTTAAGGTAGAACAAAATCACTTCTTTATCGGCATAGTCGCAAGACAAGTCATTGGCGGAATGTTGCCATACATGTAATAGTCTGCTTTTTGTCGCTGGACAAAATTACATGAAAGCAGTTAAAATTACATGTATGTTGCCACCCAATACCTGTTTCTCGAACACGACCAGGCCTCTTTTGCAGTCGCGTCTTCCTTAAAACAACAGTGAACTGCCCATTATGTGGCAGAACATTTTGTAATAACTGAGATATTCATTTAACTACCATTCTTCAGTTTTTTTTCGAACCGAGAATTGAAGTTCAACGGCTCATCGTCAATGCTCCTCCGCAATGTAATTTCATGTCTTAACCCTATTCCCGGAGGGCTAGACGGTATGGTCGATTCCCGGCAGGGGGGCGGATTCGCCCCCCCCCCCCGAGATCTCGAGAACTACTCGTCCGATTTCATCGCAACAAACGGCAATCGATTTGCCATAACGTAAACTACATTTTTATAAAAAAAGAAACTTTAAAAACTTTGAAATGTGTGGATACAAGGAGGGGGGGGGGGCAAAAATGTCAAAATGGAGGGTACTTTTGGACTTCTTATAACTCCGTTGTTTATTGACCGATTTCAATGAAACTGGCATGAATCGAGAGATCATAGATAGGGCTTGCGCCATGGGTACACAAATCTGGAATTTTGAGAAAATTCATGGGCTTTCACAGGGTTTCAAAAATAGGAGGATTAGTTTTCTAACAACTAAATGAACAAAAGAGGCAAAAACACTTTTTTGGCTTCTGTTAGTCGTGTTATGCTAAAGAAGGACAAATCGCATTACAATGTTTGTATAATGATAGCATAGGCGGTGCCAGGGACATGAAAAAAGGGGAACTGTCATGGTCACACGTTTCTCAGATCAGCTTGTGACCTTTGACCTTAAATGACCTCCTAGTGACCTTGGAGTCACCTGGAATGATCTCGTGTACATTTAATATTATCTTTAAACGTTTTCAATCATTTGAATTCACTCTATTTAAAAAAAATCATTTTATGGCTATTGCGATATAGGGTACGGGCACTGACATTTTAGGTCATAGTTTCGTGAGCCGACCTGATATCAAGCTGAAACTTGGTACACAAGTAGAGTGCGCTCTTCTACGTCATTTGTATTCCGGGTTTGGCATTTGAAAAAAACGGCGCTGAAATTTATTGCAAAAAACAAATTTTGACTTTTGACCTTGACTCGGCCTTGTTAAGTGACCTCAGATAAACAAAATTACATCTTCACATTAGCCAGCTATTTAGCTATACATCCATATAAAGTTTTAAGTTCTATTTTAAAAACTCTGTGTTTCGCAGACATTTTCCTTTTACTCTCAACATGGCCAAAAATGGCCTGAGGTGCCTCCCAAAAACGTTGTCTGGCTCTGCCCCTGAGCAAAATAGAATTTTGAAATTTTGTCACGGCACGTAGAAAGAATAGCTAGGAAAAGTGACCAAGTTTCGTGAAGCTGCGTTAAAAAGCCTGGAATTGGCAAGCAGAAAACCCGAGGGGGGGTGGATTCAGCCCCCCTGCCGGGAATAGGGTTAAAAAGGGAAACGTAAATGTTTAGGGAAGTAAAGCAAACTGTGCCCTTTGGGGAAACGGCGTTTTGTGCCCTTTAGCATACCCTTTTCTCATATTTCCATTGATATACGTTACTACTGTAAGGTCAGATCCATTTGCTATGTGTATCAATGTTTTACTGAGAGCTTCCACTAAAAAAATTTAGCCGTGTCATGTAATGCTGCAAAAAGATGTTCGAAAGGTTGTAATCGTCCTCAACATAGCGGATCATCCGTATATGACGTCATATCATGATGGTAGTGGCAGGTGGCTACGTCAGGTCCAGCAAGCTATATCCTCAGGGTCCAAGTGGTTTATAGGATGCCCTTTGGGCGTCACTTCATGCACTATGCCAGAAAGGTTTATGGATCAATAAACCAATTTCTGCTTCATCCCCTGAACCCAGTTCAACGTCGTTTTGAAAGATTCCCCCAACTTTCTTCCCTTCTTTCGAAAGATTGGTCATTGTATGCTTTCCCCATGACCCTGCATATATTGAATTCTGGTTCTCCTCAATCGAAAAAGTGACCGGGCGTGCGGGTCTCGCCTTCTTCTGTTTTATAGAATTGTGCGATTCTTTTCGGCTCTTCCACCTTGTCCAGCCGCCGTGCCGCGTCAGAATTGACGATCTTGTTGAATAACTGTCTTCCAAAGTATTGTTTGGAAGAAATAACGTCTGTGTCTGATTTCAGGTCATTACTTTGTTTTGTGGTCTCTCGGGGGAATACTGACGCCGGATTCGAATCTGGCACCCAAAAATACCTCGCAGGCCAACTTTCTGCCATTAAGGCGACTCAAGGTCATGTGAGCCTAACCAACGTCACTGACTTAAAATGACTTGGAAAAGCGAAATTTTGCGAAAATGTGCTCCACAGGGTCGGCTGCTGTCATCTAGTACAATTTTACTGCAAAAGCAAGTATTTAACATTGGTAAATAGAAACTCAGTTGCGTTCTTCTGCTTCCTTTAGAATAATACGCGGGCATGTCACGGACTGCTAGACAGAAGTTAAAATCCATCTCATCCAATTCTTCTCGACACGTATTTACCTCAACGCTCACCATACCGTGACAGTTTTGGGCGATGGATTCCAAAGTCAGCATGAAAAATATCTCAGAAAGCAAGTTTTTGTTTAAGGTCTACCGAAGCCAGTAAAGGCCACTTCAGGTCAGTGATCCCAGATGACCTGCAAGAGATCAGAGCCATAAGAACTTGTGTTTGACTATCCCCTGACATTATTTTGCATCATTAGAGCCTTGAATTGAGCATCAGAAAATAAACTGGCAGTGTTTCATTGTATGATCCTTCCAGAAGATGGATATGCGGAAACACATTTCCGGTCATCTGTCCGTGATCTGATTTGTTATCGACCTGAAACTTGGTGCGCCGGTCGACGATAAAATGGCCTCTTACTTACGTTTCGGATTTTGGTTGGTTGAGAGAACGGAAGTTTTGTGTTAAAAAATGACGTTTTAATTTCGGCGTTAACCTAGTCTCGTAATCTCACCTCAGATCAACCAAACTATTTTTTGCACTTTTCAGTTAATGATTTGATTTCAGTTAATGATTTCATTTCACTCCTACAAACTTTCAGTCTCTCTTTAAACTACCCGTGACAGCAGTTTGAAGTTTACCTAGAAACGACCATGTTTTGTAATTATGACATGGTTATGATCTGCTCTACCTCGGTGATCTTGAATGACTGACATTGTTTTAATCCTCACTTTCTGGCCGCCGGATCCACCTTTGCCGGGCTGGGTGTTCGTGAGGATCCCCTCTTCCAAGATCCCGGGAACTAGAAGTCCCACCGAAAAAGTAAAACCCCGTTTAAAAGCCTTTGACGAAACTAGAAAACGACATTCAGATTTGGTTAAATAAGGTCAATATTAAGGTGACCAGGTATCGTCTTAGGTCGGATTTTCTGCAGAAATTGAAAAAATATGATGTTACGGGATAGGTGATGAAAATCCCCCAACTTTATTTAATTGGTTGTGGACATAGAGTGGCATCTAATGACACCCAATCTTATTTAACAAATGCTGGCGCTGGGTGCCTCAAGGCTTCATTTTGTGACTGTTGATGTTCAACAGATACGTCAATAACTTATCAAACCTAGATGTGGACTATGAATTGTTCCGCTATGCAGATGACACATTAATGTTCTTTAAACAATGTGAAAACGTAGCACTCCAAAATAAAACAAATTTCGCATTATCAGAATGGTTATCAGAATGGTATCATCGGAATGGTTTCAGGCCAACTGTTCTTGAACACATAAAAAATGCGTAACAGCAATGCCAATATGAATTTATCAGTCACCTTCGCCGGAGTCAGTAATGAGCGGAGATGCATGATAAAATATGTATCATTTATTATATATCTTGGCATGCTAATCGACGAGAACATAAAATTCACTTCGCATATCAGCACTGTTATAAATTTCGCTGACTAAAACGCAGGGATGGTCGGTAGGATAAAATACTTCATTTCTCAGAGGCATGTACTCCAATTATATACTTCACTCGTTCTCCAATACATACTGCTGCTTTGTCCGGGGCGCAAATTACGAAAACAAAATTATGAAACTTACTGCTACAAAAGAGAGCAATGCGGACAATGGCAAATATTTTTTCTACCTGAAAATGCAAAGCCCGTTTCCAAAGAAGAAAAATTACGTCGTACAGGTTCAAGATATCACAAAACTAAAAATGCTTCTAGTAATGTAAAACCTCACAGCAAATGAATTGCCATCCTGCACAAAAATTCTTTTTTCCTGAATATCAAAACACTTCCCTTTTAACTAGATTTACCCATCACTTTGAAAATATTCCCTCGACAAAAACCCATAGACTTTTCACGACATTCCGTCGAAATTCTGCATTGCGGAACACAACGATAGGAAGGAATCTCACCCGAAACGATATGCCGTAATCAAAAAAACATTTTTTGAAAGCATTTTTGGAAATCATTTATTAAAGCCAATGTGCAGTTTTTGAACAAAATGAATGTAGACAGTTACACTATGCTCATTGCACTAAACCTTGTCACCACCATACGCACGCACATGACAAATAAACTGCAAACCACCCAGTTAACGGCCTGCTGGCTCACCCAGCAACAAGCGACAGTTTAGATGGGTGTGTCATGCGGAGTCAGCTCATGACTATGCCTGACTTGACCAGTCTTCGCACTAACGACTTATATGAATGCAACATTGCTCCTGACAACGGTAATGTATTTTCAGCTCAGGTGTGATTCAGTCATATACAGCCTGTAGCCTGTAGATATGACTTTTAGCTTTGTTTTTTGGATTCTTATGTGCACTAACATAAATATGCTTTGTAGTAGTGCTCGCATTTTTTTCATTTCTCTACGTGTTAGCTGGGAGCGCCGCGACTAGCTTTTCATATTTCGGATATATGGTCGATATCTTTTTCATATTTCATATTATCTTATTATCTTATCTTTATCATATTTCATTTTTTTATAGGAATTGCAGTATCACAGCAGCCTTGGTGGGACCAAAGTGCAAAGCAAGGCCCTGCGCAGAAATCGAAAATGGATGAGCTCTGTACTCTCGCCTTCCCATGCGGCCAGAAACACTCGATCATTTCCATCATGGTTGTAGCAGCCTATAGGACAGGTAGGGTGGCGGTCCTATTTGCGGTGGACTACGAATGCTGCATATGCTGTGTAATTGCTGCATAATGTTGCATGAATAGAAACTTCTTAAAAATGGATCCGGACCCACCAGCTTTGAACACGCTGCTAACTGCACTAGTCATTTCATCTGTTCAGGCAATGCAGTTCATTTCTGAAACACAGATTCCAACTGATGCCATTAGAACATACAGATAATCTCTGAGCTAAGTTCCCTAAATACCTTAAGGCATTTGTCAAAAAATCGGAGTCTTCGGAAAACCATCGGGGTCTGGGTCATTCACGGCACATCCGCCACCATCCGCTTTGGTCCGCCGGACGGAATGGCTCCAGGAAACGGTTGACAGTTCCAGACCACAGCACCGCCAGAGGGCTGCGACACTGCCGACAGGTCACTGCATTGCCGGAAGGCCAGCTCGTCACTGGCGGGGCCGCATCACCACCGGAAAGTCACCACACCGACACAAAGTATCTCCTGCCAGGAGCTGCTTTGAACAGGAGGTACCTCAAACATACCGTCCAGAAATAGGCTGTCGGCCTGATGGGACCGTCCAGAAATAGACTGCCGGCCTGATGGGACCGTCCAGAGACGGACTGTCAGGTCCAGACCCAGCTCACCTGCCAGCGTGCCGGCGGCCAGGAGCAGCGCCAGCGCCGCGCTGCGCTTCATGGCGACGGCGGATCGCGCCGCCAGCTTCCTCACGCTGTCTCACGATTCCCCACGCCGCGGGCGCAGCGTCTGCCGCCTCCCGACGCAACTGTCCGGCCGGCCGGCGATGTTTGCCTTAAGTAGAGAACCAGAGCGAAGTCCGTCTCGGACGGTGTGAGGGTCACCCCCTCCCCCTCCACGGCCTCCGGCTCTCGCTGGAGCCTCCGGCAGAACAGTGGCGGTCCGGGCCGGCGCCTCGCTGAGCGTTCGCACGGCGACACTCTGGCCGGTCGACAGGAGAGCTCGGTTTTACGTCCTCCTTGGAGCCTGTCGACACCAGTGCATAGGGACGGATAATGGACGAATGAATGCAGGGCGAGTTAGTCATTGTGCACTGCCTTTAATGTTGCACGCACACAGCTCGTACCTGTTGAATTTAAGAACCATGGCATAGTGCCAACAAGTGCCTGTGCTTTAGCTGTCTCCAAACAAACTGGTCCTTGTTCCTGGAACTCTTGCACTTGGCGAATAAAAATTTTTTGTTTGTCATGCACAAGAATAAGAATTTCTCTCCACAAGTCCGAAAGGAAATGTTTCTTTTCAGAGTTCCCGGAGGGGCTAGATGTACCTACGCTAGGTTTCCACACTGAAACTTATGGAGAATGTTTAAATGCGAGGTCCTTATTGGATATGAAAGTTATGGAAATGATAACAGTGGGACACTTATTAAGGAAACGGAAAAAAAACATTGAAGCATTAAATGAACTGCGTAACATTCATGACCTCGACCTTAGTTCGAAGGTCGCCGTTGAAGCACCAATCACGATTTGGCCTCAATCTTAGCCTCTACTGAACTTTAAATTTGCCATTTAACATAACCATCAAGGATATGTCCTTAGGTTCCGTAACTGTCTTTAATTCTAACCATTTTTGAATGAGGCAGCGTGTGACGGGACTGGAAGCGCACCACTGGTGACATGGCCTTTGATTTTGACTTGCATGCAAATGTCGCTATTGTGTGGAAAAACACGAACCATTTCTTTCGGTATTAAATTGGCGCCGACAGTTTGCAGCGTTTCAACACAGTTTGCCGCGTTCAGCCTCAGCTGAATGCGGCGTCGTGGTGCGCAGGTAAGTTTTGTCTCCGAGGTGGCGGTGGTGACAGGGGCCGTGAGGTAGAGACAGAGCAGGATGATGACCTCACTCGGCATCATCTGTACCACAGCCCGCCTATGCTGATGACGTCCTTCGCTGCGCTGGCGATTTCATTCTCCTTCAAGCGTCCCTTGCCTTGCAGCTGGCAGATGTCCGGCACCATCTTCAACAACACCTGCAGCTATGACAAGCTCAGGACTGCCCTGTTCGGATTCACCACCATTTTTGGGACGCTGAACACTTTACCGGCCGCCGTGTCGTGTTCCAGAAGCTTCTCGGTCTTTCGCACAATATGAAAAGCCGGCTGGAATACTGGCTTTCAGTGAAAGCCGGCATTCCATTTCTTGAATTCCATCCTTTGAATTCCATGAATTCCATTCCATTCCACTATGAAAGCCGCGCGGTATGGAATGCCCAACACTTCGAAATGCTGCCGACGGCAGAAGCTGAATGGGTCGGGATCAGGAAGCTGCTCATTGTTGCCATCTAGCCGTTTTGGGACTTTCAGTTTTCTCGGCAGGATCGGCCCTCTCACTCGTCCTTCGGGATCCGCCTCAGCTGCTGTCTTTGCCGCCTCAAATAGTTCTTTGCATACCGCGTCCGTCCGTATGCGCCGGCACACGCCCTGGACGCGCTTTGCGGCGAAGATAGTTGCTTTATTTCCCCATTTTGAGTGATCTTTTGTTCAAAAGTCACTTTTTGTTTCATGATATATCGTGACCGTTGCAATACGTTTCTCATTTCTGAAAAAGTGGGGGAGGGTGGGAGCGGTGCAGTTACCATCGCCGGCCCTTCCTCTTTAAAAAATGGGAGGGATATGGTCTCCCCACGTTCCTACGCCTATGATTGGCATTGTTAGGTCAACCATCGTCATCAAACCACTTGTGGGACTGAATTCTGTGAAGTGGTACCATGCTATTTTGTATGCGACACAAGATACGCTGGACTCTGCGCACCTTCTAAACGGTATTTAACAAGTCTGCTTGCGAAATATCCTTGTGGCTGCGGTGGTTTCTACTATATTTGCCTTGCTGGGCCTGTCCCAAAATCACAACAGATTTCGAAGTGCCATATGGTTATCGTATATTTTCCCGGGGACTTGTGGAGGTTTTTACAACGACCGTCCCTATACGCAGACCAGACGTCTATTTGCAACTTTTAATGGCGTTTTTGTCCAGTCCCGGAACGCATTCCAGCATGCACATGAGGCGCAGCCAAACCACTCAAGCGAGCGCAGACACGTGTTGACGGATCTAACGATGTTCCAATAAACAGATACAGAAACTGAAGGTGCCATGATCTGCTGTTTATCAGCTACCTATCGCCGCCGCCGGCGGCGGGACAGCAGGAGCACGAGCCTGGATGGCCTCCCGACGACCACCCGGCGGCCCGGACTTTTCAGCCCAGATCGATAAACAGCGCAGAAGGCGGCTGGGTATGTTTATTTATGCACGTATCAATGCTGCCAGCACTGAGGGTCGGTTCACTTGGCACGACGCTCCGCCGCGCGGCGCGAATTCCGAACTAAACGCTCGCGCTTCTGCGGCTAACCGAACGCTCAACATTAGTCCACACACTTCAACGGGTCAATAGGTCGCTACACATGCAAACACTGCCCTCTCGGTAATACTATTCCACTGGCAGGCCAAGCCCATCGAGCAGTCGGTCATGCCAGCGGTACCAACACGCAGCTATGCAGGACTGGGCGCTGTCACGTGACCTGGGATCCTCAAGCGCAGCAGGGACCACCCGCCGCCGCTGCTGTACCGTCACTGGTCATTCCGGGACTGCACACGGGGTCTCGGGGACTACTCCCTGACGATGGGTACTCTGATGGCCACCACACGACCGTTCACGGCCCGTCGGCCGACGCTGTGAGGAAGGCGTTAGAGCCCCGGGACCGGCCGCCGCCGGCCTGGCCGGGCCGGAACTCGGCCCAGGACAGCACTGAGAACGAGTCCGACACACCCACGGCTCGGATGGCCAGCTGCATCTGGCACGACAGCTTCAGCGACGGCAGCAGCGCCTTGGTGCGCTGCGGGTTCCGGATCACCTGGTGAAGCCGGTTGTTGACGAAAATCTGCCGGCCGGAGGCGGATAATCGAGTCATGGAGAGCAAACCAGCCTGTCACACAGGCAGCACCAGGGCCTTGCTGCATTAGACGTGCGACCATCTCGGTATACATTATCTATCATTGCTTTCCAGATCACGTAAAATTTAGGAAACATGTCGTGCCATGCAGGCGAGTCCACATATGCGTCACACGTAGTCCAGTGTTTTGGGAGAAAGTAAACTTTAGTGGCCATCTGCACTCCCCTTACAAAACGGCTCAAATGTTTCCCGTCAGAAACATGTCACTCGTCACCATCGAGCCAGCTGATCACCACAGAGTACAGGAGTGTGGTGCCGTACCTCGTATCCGGTGATCCTCTGATCATCTGAGGGGCTCCAGTAGAGCAGCAGGCTGTCACCACCCACCGCCCGGATGATCTGAAAATTGTCTGGCGGAGGCAGAGCCGGAGCCGGGGCGAGCGACTTGGTGGTGTTCGAGCGAGGGTGGGGCACTTTCTCCCGAGTGTCAGACGCGTGGGGCGTGGTCCGGTACGGTCTGGCCACGCCTACCGGCGGCACTTGGCGCACACTCCTCTTGGGCTGCAGGCACCGAGGCTGGGGCGCCTTCTGTCTGGGAAGATCCTGAAAAGAAACAAATTTATATATGTATATATGTATTTATAAAAATAAGGAGTCCACCACAGGTAGCGGCTAGGTAACTGTTAACAAGTGTTCTAAAAAAAGAAAACAATAACAACCAGACGAGGTCAGACTTTATCACACGGGAATTGCTCTTTCCGAAGACGTTGAAAAACACAGTCGCCTCCTAGTTGCAGACGGCGTCTAGCCCACCTTGCGAGGCGAGCTGGGAGGCGTGTTCTCCCTGCTCCTGGGCACGGGCCGAGGGATCCGGGAGCCGGCGCTGGACTGGTCGGGAGAAACGTTGCCACCCGGTCGGCTCCTCAGCACTCGCTCCCTCATCACCTGCGTCGTGCGGAGCAGAGCCATTGTCACTGCAAGCGTGCCTACTGTTGTCGTTTTCCTCCACCCGACGAAATCATTGCGCCATCTGGTATCATCAATAAAACATTTAAATACCGTAAGAGGAATCGTTGATCGAGCACGGTTCATTTCGACGCAGCACGGTCGCCTTCTGCATGACCGGCGCGGTGCCGGCGCAGCCCTCACCGTGACAATCTGCTGCAGGATCTGGCAGACCATCTCGCGGTCGAAGTCCTGCCGGTCGGCGTCCGTGTCGGAGGTGTCGCGGAGGCCGCGCGCCAGCGCCGCCGCCTGGCCGGCGTCCAGCAGCGCCCGCAGGTGCCGCAGCACGGCGCCCAGCAGCGCGTCCTTGCCGTCGGCGCGCGCCGCCGCCTCATCGCGCGCGAACTGCGCCTGCGCCAGCAGCTCGCTGAGCCGGCCGTGCTGCAGCCGCTGGTGGTCGAGCAGGGCGTCGATCTCTGCCAGTCGGGCGCGCAGCTGGCGCGCCTCGCGGTCGCGCTGCTCCAGCTCCGCCTGCAGGTACGAGCCCTGGCCGTCCATCAGGCCGAGCTCCTGCTCCTTGGCGGCCAGCTCGCGGCGCAGCTGAGCCACGCAGGCCGACAGCTCGGCGTCGGCGGCGTCCGGCGGCTCGCTCGTCTGCACTCCGACGCTGGCGCCGGCAGGCCGCCGCTGCGACGAGCAGGCGCTCGCTGCCGCCGCCGCCAGGTTCTCAGCGTCTGCCGGGCCAGGCCGAGCAGACGATGTGACGACCGACTACAAAATACTCGCAGTTATACAAGTCCTGTATGAGTCGGTAAACTCTCAGACTAATCATCACATTATCTAGAAGTTTACTCCATCACTTACTGTTCAATGGTTCCATCCGATCTCATTTATTTATTCATTGTTCCTTGTTCTGCCATTTTGACCAAGCCTACATAAACACAGCGTGCCTAAATTAAAAAAGGCACCCCACAACCAGGCAGATACAGCCTGCCTTGGTTGTCGCAAATCAGTCAAAAGAGATGTTCAGTTATGACCTACTGCCACATGTGGGGGACATAGTTGGCCGCCCCAGGCGGCTGCTACTGCCGCCAGTCCCGGGCGTACCTCGCAGCTGTGATTGCAGAGACTGGTCCGAGTGACTGCCGTTCAGCAGCAGCGTCAGCTGCTCCAGCTCCTGGATCACGGAGCGCAGCGCCCCGTCCACCTCCCCCGAACACCTCTCGCAGTTCTGGCGAACAAACGGCACAGCGGGTCAGCCAGCTGGAGTGTCAGGGGCACGCCTCTTCTGGTGGACGGCAGTCACGGCACGAGCAGCCGCACGGACTTCTGAGCTAGGCACTTAAAGTGCTGGCTAAGCTCGCAACTGTCCAGCTTGAAACTAACGGCAACACTTTGGGCGCACTGCAGCACCCTGGTCACTATGTTCAGTCTTGAAAATTGCTGAAGATCTACTTATCGATAAGTCGTTAAACAGGGCGCAACCATGTATGTGCTTCTCAACAACGCCAGCGCCAAGACGAGCCATGGCTACAGCGGCCCGTTTCTGCTGTTGCTCTTTAAAGTGTGTACCTGTATTTTCTCGTTGCTCTGCTTGGCCAGCGCGAGCAGCTTGACGAGGGTGCTCTCCTGTTCGGCAAGCAGGTCGAGCTCGCCAGTGAGCTGTTGACTCTTGTCGAGCTCTCGGAGCTGTTCGGAGAGCGCCGTGATCTCCTCCTCTCGGCGGCTGATCTCCAGGTTCAACTGGATGATGTCCTGCTCGGCCCGACTCTTGTGACCGTCCAGCGCCGTGCGCAGATCGGCGTTCTCGCTCTGCAAAAACGGGCCAGTTTATAATCAGTTAGGTTATTTGTATTTTTAGTTGCTGTTCTGCAGGTTTTGAATGCAGGTCTTGCATGTGTTTGAGGACGGACGCTCGCGTTACTAAACAAAATAAAAAACAACGACATACAAAGTAAACGTTACGGAATTCACGTCAGGAAGAAGGCGCACGATGGGCAGCACAGCTCATTTCAAGAAGAAAAAAACGCACACATTTTACGGAAATGTTATTCCTTACCTGGGCTTTTTCCAGCTGGTCGCGGAGCTGGCATGAGTAAGAGTCGTTATCGCTGAGTTGACTGTTGACGAGAGACAGCTGATTCCTGAGTTTGCATACCTGATGGAAAATTCAAGAACTCAAGTTTCGCCCGAATGCAAATGCACGGGCTTCGTTACAAGAACACGTGGGTGAAGCCAGTACAGTTCCCACGAAATCATTCATAACCACTACCTGTATCACCACCAATTAAACAAAACATTCTACAAATAAATGACCGAGAGACACAAACACTACAAACTCCGATCAGCTGACACCAAGTATTTCCTATCAGCATCGCTCGGCATCGGCGCCCCGGCGACCGCACCTCGTTCCTGAACTGGGTCTCCGTCTGCGTGGCCGTGCCGTTGGTGGCCTCCAGATCGCGGTGGACATGCTCCAGCTGGGTGTGCGCCTCCTGCAGCTCGCGCCGCAGCCGGGTCCGTTCCTGGCCGTCTTCGGCCGCCTGCAGCTGCAGCTCCTGCACGGTGGCCTGCAGGGTCTCTAGGTCTTGCTGCAGCGAGCTCGCCTGCTCGGCGGCCCGCCTCTCCCTGCCAACAACCGACCAGTGTCAGGCTGCATGGGGGGAGGCGTGCACAGACAGGGCGCGGCTTCACACTTAAGCGCAGGGACCAAATGCAGGAGGTCACGTCAGACTGAAACGCAGGGATCAAATGCAGGAGGTCGCGTCAGACTGAAGCGTAGGGATCACAGGCAGGGGACGACGTCAGACTGAAGCGCAGAGGCCCCACGCAGGGGCCCGCGCCACACTGAAGCCAGGGAGTTATTCAGACGGGGAGTACGGAGGAAAAGGGGGAATTGGTGGAAAGGGTAATGGGTTGTTGCAAAAGTACTGGGAAAAACTGTCAAACAAATCAGTTTAGTGGCGAAATCATAGGTCCGCGATGCTTTCGAACTCCCAGCAGAGTACCAGAGCAATGCGTAGTCAAGAGCTCAATGTAAAATTGGAAAACTGAAACATGATGAGGAACAGTAATGGACAAATTATACGGTTTGGCATGAGGGGAGAATATTTCGCGACCTAATGACAGCTTGGTTTATGGCTTTGAACACCACGTGTTTTAATGATTACAGGGACAAAAATGCCTTATTCTAATCGTAATTTGCTGGATGATTACCTAGGAACAGTGGTGAACCAAACAACAGGCTAACACACCATTCGTGAACGCTATCTGAACTTCCATTAGAATCCACCAGGTATATCCCGTGTTTCCACCACCTACTTGTGCGCCTGCGCGGTCTTGACACCGCGCAGCGTCTCCTGCAGGCTGAGCTCGGCCTGCTCCAGTTCCTCGATCCGACCGCGCAGGAACTCCTCACTCTGCTGCAGCTCGGCCGCGCGCTGCCGCAGCGCCGCCAGCGCGGTCAGCTGCTCGGTGGCGCTGCCCAGCTCGCGGCGCGCGCCGTCCAGCTCGCGCAACAGCTCCTCCTGGTCGCGCAGCTCGTGTCGCAGCCCCTCCGCGGCGCGCTCCTCCTCGCGCAGCCGGATGCTCAGCTCGCGCTCGCGTCTCTCCAGCCGGTACACCTGAGGGATCACAGAGTAACAGCTAACTGCCGGAGTCCCCAAAACGCTCCCGCTTACGGCGTGCAGATTTTACCAAATTTCAAGAAACCGTCGATGCCCTCCGTAAGTTTTTTTTCACCGAGAAAACGAAGGCAAAAGGCGAGATGAATTGTTAGACGAATATTTACGGGATGGAGAAGGCTTGAAAGAGGGCTTGCGTTGTCATACTACAAGTGCATATAACTATAACAGTTTTTATGCCTTAAATTCGGGAAGACATGTCCCATTGCAAAGGTCTGTGGCTACAAGCGAGGTACCTTACCTTTTCCTTGAGCTTGAGATCTTCATTTTCGGTTTCTATTAACTTGTCGAGAAGTTCAGTCACTCTGTCTTTGTCGTGCTTGCCGTTGCTGACACTCTTCAGTGCCTGTTTCAGCTTTGTCTCCGTCTCCTCCATCAGGCTGATCTTGTTTTTATCTTCTCGTAGTTGATCTTCGAGCTCTTCGATCTTCTTCTGGTACCTGACTTCGACGTTGTGCATGATCTTGTCCGCCTCCTGAAGCGTCTCACGATAGGCGCCTTCCTTTTTCTCCAGTTCACTGACCTGGCTGGCGAGGTCCTTCTGACTCTGGTGAAGGACCCTGACCCTCTCCAGGACCAGGGTGTAGCTCGGGTCCGGGGAGTCGCGGCCAGAGTCCACCTGACAGAGGTCAAACTCCACCTTCAGCGCGTTAAGCACGTCCTCGGCGGCACGCATGCGCCGCTTCAGCAGCACCTGCTGCTCCTGCAGCGACTGCGTCTTCAAGTTGTGCGATCTGATAAGCTCGTCGCGGTCGCTCTCGGAGTTCTTGGCCTGCTCTTTCAGCTCCAGCTTCAGCCGAGCAACCTTCTTTGTGAGGGTTTCCTTCGCCACTTCGCCGTCCCGCAGGATCTCCTCCAGCTTTTGCTTCAGCTCACAGCTTTCCTGGCAGGACTCTTCCACCTGCTTCAGCAAACTGGACTTCTCTTCGTCCCAGCGCTTCCTGAGCTCGGACTTTTGTGTCTCCAGTCCCTGGATGCACTCGGAGTAGTAGCTCTCCCTCTCCGACAAGTTCGAGTCCAGCGAGTTCTTCGGCGACGCCATGGTCTCGGTGGCGTTCAGCCTCTTGGTGCACTCGCTGCACACGGACACGTCCGTCACCATACTGGCCGTGTCGGCCTCCTCGGCGGCCGGCTCCGTGCGCGGCCTCTTGGCCGGCCTGGACACGGCCGGCGTCGCCTGCGACGACGACTCGCCCTCGGCGGCCGAGGCGCGCGACAGCTCGTCGCCCACGCCGCTGTCGTTGAAGCTCCACGCCCGGTCCAGTCGCTGGGTGAGCGACTCGGCGTTGGCGACGCCGCCGGGGCTGGGCGGCGCCAGGGACGCCGCGCTGCTGGAGCCGCACGGTTCGGCCGACGAGAGCGTGTCGGAGCTGGACGGCTCGGAGGCGCGCCACAGCTGCCAGGCGCCATCGGCCGCCTGCTCCGCCGGCGGCGCGCTCTCGGCCGCGGCCGCCCGCTGCTCCGCCTCCTTCAGCCGGCCGGTGAGCTCTTCCACCTGGCTCTCCAGCTGCTGGATCCGCTCCGCCATCTGCGCCCGGCCGGTGTCAGCCTGGCGCGCCTTCATGTCGGCCTGGTGTTTGATTTTGACGCTGTTGAGCTGGCGCTGCAGTTGGCGGCAGCGTTCCTGTTCCTCCGCCAAGTCAGAGCTCAGCATCTTCTCCACCTCGTTGGAGGCGAAAATCTTCATTTCCAGCCTGAAACGAAGCCAACACTTTAAAATGCTTGAAAGCCCGCAAAACACCTTTCCACTTTAGGTGAAACAAACACCTTCATTTATAACCTGCAAAGAAGCAAATCACCCCTCACAGTTCAGTTTTCAGAGCCCAAGGAAAACTTGGTCATTCCACCCCGTATGAAATACGACACCAATAAACTGAAACCAACCTCTTAAAAGGAATGAAAATGACGAAATGCGTAACGCTCTGTGTGCTTTTCCTCCGATTCATAACACAAAACTCAAAAGAAGTCGCAAAAAGTTCACTCGCATCGTGATGGCAAGTGAAACGGGACTGACCAATGCGAAATAACGTGTCAACAGTACTGACGTACCTCTGCACCATGAGTCTGGCGTCATTTTCGGCCTCCTCCAGCTCGTTCTTCTCCTCTTCCACGGCATCCTTGGTCTTTTTCACTTTCTCGTACTTATCACACATGTCTTTGTAATCACAGAGCAGCTGGTCGTGGCAGTAGTCCGTCTGCACCTCGGCGCAGATCAACGCCGTTCGGGCCGGCGGCGTGCACAGCTCCGGGTCCACAGGCGACACACTCTCGCACGGCTGCTCCACGCTCTCGGTGGCGTGGTGCCGCACGCGGGGCACGAGCGGCAGCGGCGAGCGCTCCAGCCGCTCCTGCACGCTGGTCAGTCGGGCGATCTCGCTGCTCAGGTCGACCAGCTCGCGCATCGACACATCGCTCGCCTGCACGTCCGTCTGCACGGCCTTCTCGTCGACGTCGACGTCGAAGATGCCGCTCTCCTGCAGGGCCGGCTGGTCGGGCGAGCTGAGGCTGCGCGGGGTCCGGCCGCACACGCAGGCGGCGAGCGCGCCGGGCCGCGCCGCCCGGCCGTCGTTTGAATCGCTGTGGTAGTCGGACAGCTCAGACTCGGAGTTGCCCGAGGGCTGGCGCTGGTGACCGCTGGTCAGAGCAGGCGGTGACAGGGCAGGCGGCTTAGTCTCCGAAGTGGACAGCAACTGGTGGTTGCGAGACTCTTCCAAAGCAGCCTCCAGCTGAAGGATGGTATTCTGCAGCTCAGCGATTTTCTGAAATCGAAAATAGCCATTGTTATCTTAAAGATAGTGAGCAGAGTCCTATACTAGGTATTTTAGACGCAACATACATTGTTTACTGAGCTAAAGGAGAATTACATATGTATCTTATTTATAAACGTTGCCTTCGCTCTTCGAATTCCTTCTTTCATCAACCTTGAAATATTCTTGCATAATGTCGTTCGATGTCTGAGTTTTGTCTGATCGCGGGTTTGATTTTTTAGTGATCCGGCACGTGCCACAATTTGCATGGATTCGTATCTTGCACAGCTGCCCTTAGTTTTCGATAACTTCCTGAAACCAAGCACACTGCAACATTTCTAGTCAAATCGGAAACGAGCTACATAAAAACGTCACTGTACCCATACAGCTAAAGCCGACAATGAAAGCGATCGATAGGAAATTCACTTTCGACGGGGAACGTCAATTTACAGAGCGCTAGGAGTCAAGAAGCGGTAACGTCCGGACAAATGAAAGTCCCGCTGAGTAAATGGCACGCGTGCCTGGAAACCGGCACAACCTCCGACCAACGAGACATCACGCAGCCAAGCTCGGGAACACTTTCTCAGCGAAATCGGTACACTGCGAGCCCGCAGTGCGGCATGAAAAGTGGATTGCCCCACCGATGACGAAACCTGTAAGCTGCGCCTGTCGCGCCACATAAGCATGCATTTATAACGACCGCGTACCGCCATCGGCACTACCAAAATGGAACGATTCGCCAAGAGAACATAACGTGGCGAGAGGCGGTTCGCTATTTCCAAACACAGGTTCTCTCGGAGGTGGTGTCACGCTGGGGTCCTCCTGAGCCCCGTTCCCGGTCTGGAGAAACCTGAACGCAGCGCCGGCTCTGACGCCCCAGCCCAGAATAACCCGCCGACCGGATCTGCTCGCCTCACACAGTACTGCCTGGAGTCTTCCCTGCCATCAACAGACAGTGCACACGGGCTGGGACTGCACGCTGTGCGGTGAATGACTCGCCCCGTGATTCATGGGTTGAAATCTGATAGGACAGCGACGGTAACACATCTGGCCGCTCAGTATGAGTCACGGCTTGCGCGAGGCCGGTGCACACCGCTGGCAAATTTTGCGCCCCCATGTATAACCTGGGATAACCGAAACCACTTCCACGTTTCAAGCGCGGATTCTTTTGTTTTGCAATGCATGAACCTCTCCAACACACGGAAGGGCCCGAAGTCCATTATTGCACGTACCGACAATTTCATAAGCATCTGGTAACTCATTAGTCGAACGACATGCAAAGCAAACACCTGGACGGACCAATAACAGTGCAACAAATATGACATTTTCTAAAGACTCATTAACCAAGTGATAAGCACCAGACAGGCTGAACACATCACTAAAGAGTTACACCCATGCAATCGTCGAACAAAGCTGCAGAGACACAAGCCTGGCCATAAAACCACCATCACCCCAACACCTCAACCCGTTTAGGTTTTTACACCTACCCAGCGGCGTAACCCCTCTCCCGGTAAATGCGCTTTGTTTGTTCGGCGTAAAAGCCGCAACAAAAAGCGCGTTGGCCGCTTTCGGTGCGCACTCACGGCTGGCGTCGGCCGGACGGAGCCGCACTGACGGTCCGTCTCCCGACGACAGCGGTCCAGACATGGCCGCCCTGCCCGACGCAGATCAATATGACCGCGGAAGGTCGGCCGGCCGGCGGCGGCTCCCAGCGCCCGGCAGCGATGGCCGCCGCCGCCGCTCGTGGGAGACAGCGACCACCGGCCGGACACCGCCGCCGGGACGCCGCCGCCGCCGAGCGCGCGTCCGTCACGCGTCCCGGCGCCGCCGCTGCCGCGTGGGAGCTCGGGCCCGACCGGCGCGGGGTCGGCACGGCGCTCACTGGCCGTGTCTGCGTGTCTGCGCCAACTGCTGTCGCGCTGACGCCGACAGGCCGTGGCAGCGGCCGGCAGGCACCGTTGCCTCCGTCTCCCGGCCCGTCACGGCTCCAGGCTGGCACTGACCTCTCCCGGAAGGGTGCCGCTCGGCCCGTCATGGCCCCAGGCCGGCGCTGACCATTTCCGGGAAGGTGACGCCCGGCCCGTCATGGCCCCAGGCCGACGCGGGCCACTCCCGGGAAGGTGACGCCCGGCCCGTCATGGCCCCAGGCCGACGCTGACCACTCCCGGGAGGGTGCCGCCCGGCTCGCCATGGCCCCAGGCCGGCGCTGAACACTCCGGGGAAGGTGCCGCCCGGCCCGTCATTGCTCCAGGCCGGCGCGGACCACTCCCGGGCGGTCGCCGCCCGGCCGGATTCGGCGGCGGGAGCTGGAGCGGGGTCGGTAGGGGGTGGGGACGGGGTGCCACGGCGGGCTTACCTGCTGCCACTGGTGCCTCTCCTCGCTGAGACTGTCCAGCTGCTGCTGCTGCTGCTGGGGGTGGTGGACGGGGCTCGCCTCAATGGCGGCCGTCGGCGCAGTGTGTCGTCGGTCCTCGCCTGCCGCCTCCAGCGTCTGCGCACACGGCAGAGAGGGCGGCGCTACTACACGGAGAGCAGAGACGGTCGAGCGCCGGCAGCTCCGGCGAGCACAGGTCACAGGTCAGGGCACGATCCAGTCATGGCTGTTTCTAATACGCCCGATTAAGGACCGACCAGTCAAACGGCGAGCCCGACTAGCAGAGACCAATGAAGGCGCCAACACTTGCCATCCGGACTCGAAAACAAAACAGAACACTAAACGCACGAGTGTGGAAAATGACGTTGGTGTTCATAGCTTAAAGCTACATTTCATACGGCTGTTTTATTCTTCATTCTCTTCGAAAATCATACACGCCAATTTAATGTTCAAATATACATCAATGTTGTTACCAACAGAATCGTGGACGGTGTCTGAGCGGACCTGCAATGATGTACCTATAAGAGCTCAGAATTCGCACTCGGAGGCTTCGAATATTCGGCGGAATATTCGGATTCGGCCAATGCTCGCATCCTGATTTCATGATAAAAATATTTGACGAATATTCGGCCGACCATTTTTCATCCGAACATTTCCCGAGTATTCGAAAGTTAACCGAGCATTCGAACACTGTTACGCATTTCACTGCATAATATGAAGAAATGAGCGAGCCAAATCATGCATGAACGAAGTCGGGCATTATCTAGCGTTGTTTCAGCTTCCATATTTCATGCCACATGATGTACAGGAGTATGGATACCCGCGACGCTGACGGTGACATCGAAATATACCCCGCCCCTTCCCCAATGTGAACTGATCTGCCCACCATATTTCGTAGAGGATGAGTACCTTCTGGAGTCGTCTATCATTTGTTACGTATCTGGCAACGACGGGCAGAGATCGATTTGATTTTTGTCTTTTAAGACGAATGCAGGCAAACAATCGGTCTCTCAGGACATTAATTGGCATTGTGCGTACAGTGAGCCTTTCCGCATGAGCTTATTTCCGTGCTAAAAATATCTTACATTCGTAAGGGCATCGCAGCATATACTAATCCGAAGTCGAAGCGTGATACTGCTGAGCAGAAGTCCCTTACAGACCTATCCTGGTGTTCTAAAATTCTAATTTTCGGTGATAAATGTGCTTAAACACAATGCGTTCCGCACGTAAACCTTTACCACGTTTTATTTCTCTCTTCCAACAGAGGCGAAACGGGTGCGTAGACCGTCTACAAAAAAAATACAAAAAATAATACAATACAAATAAAAAATAAAAAAAAAATACTGAGCGGTTACGAGCAATAACGAAGGCCGAGCGGGACCTTAACGTTGCTCTGATATTACCTATGGACATGGCGGCGAGGAGCAAGGGTAGAGATTGGATATTTTCCCATGTTTATCTCTTTCTCGAACTAATCCTTCCGGAGCACCGTATCGTGTAGTCGTCCCGGCTTGTACCTCCGGTTACTCGGCAGTATGACTGCGAATCAGCGTGCTCTCTGCCACTGAAGTCATACCGATTCCCTGCCACGGCAACGCCTGGGACCGCCGTCCGTCCGGTGGTCGACGCCAGTTGCAACTTTAAAGCCCTGGTGAATCGGTTTGGTTTTTACATGTTCCTTCGATCGTAAGCGTTGAGATGAAATGGTGCAAACTTCAAAAGATTCGAACATTCGATCAGAATGTTGGAATGTACCCATCCGAGTACTGGAATCCAGAATACGCCCTTATTCTCATCTCCAGTAGCTATTCAATTTTGATCCACGAATCGTCACAGGAAGTGGACACAAAAGAAGCGGGCGGCGGGCAGGATGAATGACGGAAGACAATGGGTTACCAAAAGTTTGACATTTGAAGAGGGCGATGACAGACTTGAGTAACGGTCAAATACCGTCCAACGAAGCTGGGAAAAGTTAACGGAGCCAGCCGATCGCGTAGATACAAATACTCAGGGTGCAACACAAGGATGTGGAGCGGCGTCTTATTTCGCAGAGTATAATCAGCTTTGCAGTCCGTGGCAATTTCTGTTTATCCATTCGCCGTTGGCAGCCATTCACTGATTTCACGAAATTAGCACAAAGCCCAAAAAAGACATCCTTTCACAATGACAGTGAATAAGCCGTGCAAAACGACGCGTATGGAGAGTTGATGCGCTGATTTACGAGCCAGCGTGCACTGGAGCGCGGTGGCTGGAGGCCTCTGAGACCTCAGCTCTGCAGAACGGGGACACTTTCTAGCCGGAACTTGACCGGCGGTCGGGCACGTGACAGACTATCTAGGCGCCGGCGCAAACTCTGTGCACGGCTGAGCCGTGGGCGATCGGGTTAGCTGTGCCGCCGGACGACTCGCATTTGGCGGAAAAGTCTGGTTACGAAACACTGACGAGAAAAAAGGCTCGACTCAGGCGCCGTCAGCCAACACCTGCGGCGTAATAAGTGAGAAGTTTTGTGACGCGGCTCCAGCGGCCAGATGGCGTAAACACGCGGTTTCGCGCCCAGCGCCGCCTCCCAGCCCATCTACCTGTCCGAACCTGACGTCTCAATATACACGGGCATTATAACTGATCGCGTTTCTAATTCCCGTTGCGGCGGCGCCGGCCGGCCGGCTGTGCGGCGTTAGCACGTCCGCCTTCCGCGGCTAGGCAGGGCCGGGCGTCGGCACGGCAGCAGCGGTACCGCTGTGTGCCGGTGGCGGCGCGTGGTCCCGGCACCCGAGCCGTGCCGCCTCTGTTCCCAATGTTCCGCCCGACCGGGTCAGCCAGTCAGGTCAGGTCAGCCGGCCACTCGAGCGGGCCAGACCCGCAGCCGCAGGCTTGGCCTCGAAGGAGCGCCCGCTTCGCCCCGGAGATGTGTGCTGTCTCGAGCACCTCTGACGGCGAATTTGAATATGATTAACGGGACTCGGCGATGAATGGAAACCCAGGATAAATAATCGACAATGGCGTCGTTACCAGCATTAATGTGGCGGCGCCTGTAATTGATTGGGCTCGGCCACGGCACCAAAACAGGCCGCTCCGAAGGAGCTACACCCGGCCGCCGGCAACCAACCGCCGCCGACGGCCGACGTGCCGCTCCCGGCCGCCGTCCCACATTATTTCCGCTCAGCTGCGCTGTCTGGGATTGGAGAGCGCCGGCGGCGGCTGGATCGCCCCGAGCGGTCGAGCCGCGCAGCCGCGCCGTCAGCGGGCCGAGCCGTGAGTCCGCGTCGTTCCGGACGGCGCCGGGCCGCGGCGGCGCCGAGAAAGCCGCACCAAACGACGGGCCTCACCGCACCAGGCACCGCCGTTCGGCGGAAGGCGCGGGCGGAGGCGGCCGGCCGTCGCTCCCACCAGCCGCGACTCCCGGGCTCCGGCCGGCGGGGCTCGGGACGCCGTGTCGGCCGGCCGTGCCGAGTACGGCGTGCCGGCCGGCCACGGCTCGTCAGCCACTCCGGGCGGCGACCCACGCCTGCCGACCAGCCGCCGGCGGCCGACCGGCGCGGACAGCGGGAGGCTGGGAAGGCCAGTGTTTGTCGCGGTCGCCGCGGTGGTCCCTCATCGGTCATCGGAGAGAGGCGACCGTCCCTTCAGGTCGCGACGGCCGGCGGCTCAGAGGCGTATGCGTTACGTGTCCAGTTATTTCGCTGAGAAGGTTGCCATTGTCAGCGATTTCGGACAATCGCCATTGTTTTTTTTCATTTTGTAGTCATGTGCCGTGACACATTCTGCTTTCAGCGACTTCAACTAGGACATTCGACGAGTGAAGTTCTTGTCTCCAGGATAGCGAACACGAAAGAAGAACCACACGGTGTTTGCGAGTCGCGTGCCTCCCAAAGGACCAACACACGTGTTTACGTCCCACGCGTCACGGTTTCATCACGACGCCTGCACGGCCGACAGCCGCCGTTTTCGAGCCCCACCAGAGTGCCCTGGGCGTGCCCAGATTCCTGGCTTGCACATCGGGAATTTCCTGCCCGAGAGATCTGACCGGCGCCAGGTCTGCCCCCACTGAGGCGCCGCTCCCGTTCTGGAGTAGGCCCCTTTGAACAGACGGAATGACTCACAAAAAACCTGACGTCATCAGCGTGGTGCTGACGCAGCTGATGCCAGGCAGACTGAGAATTCCGTGCAGAGGAACGAGACCTCTAACTGCACGACACGGACGGCGGGATCGCCTGACAAACAGCGGTCCTCAGCACCTCAGCGGTGGCTGAGGTGCCATCGGCGCCATCTACACTTACGACTTCGAACGTGGCCCACTGCAGCAGGCGAATCTCGAGCGTCAGGTCCAGGTTGTGGAGCCATGTCTCCGGCTGGATCTTGAAAATCACGCTTCCCGACATGGCGCTCTCTCTCAGCTTCATCTACTGCGTCCCTTTTGACATCTGCAGACTCTCCGAGTTGGGCGGACGACCACGTCTACCGCATGTTTTCTCACTCAGTCAGCACCGGCTCTCCAAACCAGCCATAAAACTTCACTCAGATTACCACTTCCATCACTCAAATCGACAGTGGATTGATCTCTTCTAGACCGAGCACCGCACTCACGGCGAACTGTCCTCTTCCCTCACACCAGTCACCTCACCCTGCGCGGCCGGCCCTCGCCCTGTCACAGCCACCTGTTCACTGCGCACCTCCGCCGGCCGCAGCCGCCCGTCATGCGCCGCCTTCCGTCACAAGCTGCGATGCACACCTGCGTGGCCTGCTCTCTGCTGGCCGGGCCGGCTCCGCTCCCGGCCGACGATTGGCTCTCCGAGCGACCGCCGCCGCCGCCGTCCGGAACCAGCCTCGCGTGGCCGACAGAGGGCGCGCCGACCGGAGACCGGCTCACGCGCACACGCACCGCCCCGCGCGGGTCAACGGGCCACGCATTGCTAATGGCAGTCCGGCGGGAAAACAGGACCGTGCCAGCGTGGGGTGGCGCCGGCCGCGCGGCCGCAGGGCATGCAAATCAGGCCGGACGGGGTGGATGCCCTCCGGCCTGGAGGTGGTGGGTGGACCGCCCCGGATCGGATTCCCGACCAACGCAAGGTGTCGAGATTTCTGGGCTGAGCGCTGCTCGTTACGCTAAACCAGCTTCAGTCCTGAGCAGGCCAGACGGCTTTCGTCTATCTGTGCACGTTTTTGGGTCGGCGGCCAAATGATACTGTTGTTTTCTATCTTCTCGTGGACGATTTCCGAATCTCCATGCACACTAACAAGAGGTTCTCGAGCTTCCGCAGCAATGTGTCAATGACAAAACTGCCGCAGAAAACAGGTCACCAAACGTGTCCATCCAGTCACACACAGGCCACGCCAGATCTTGAGTCACGTTGTCAACTCACTGGGTGACTCAGACTGCGAGCGGCCTCCGCCGGCAGTGCTACACAGGCCCCAGTGACGGCGGCGGCGGCGGCGGCGGTCGGCCTGCCCGGCCCAGCGGTCACGAGAGAGCGGCGTCACGAGCGACCGCCGCCGCCGCCGCCGCCGCCGCCGCCCGTCACGGCCTCGCTCCCGTCGTTCTGTTTACCGTGCTGTGAACGGGCCCGGGTAATAACCGGTGTGTCGGCCGCCGACACGCGGCCCGCGCGAGAGTCAGGCCGGGCCGAAACACGCGGCTGAAGCGGACGTCGGGCCCAGACACGCGGCTGGAGTGGACGTCAGGCCCAGACACACGGCTCTAATGGACGTCAGACCCAGACACCCGGCTGGAGCGGATGTCAGGTCCAGATACACGGATCCAGTGGACGTCAGACCCAGACACGCGGCTGAAGTGGACGTCAGGCCCAGACCACGAATCTAGTGAACGTCAGGCCCAGACACGCGGCTGGGGCGGACCTCAGGACCAGACACGTGGCTCTAGTGGACGTGAGGCCCGGATACGCGGCCCGAGCGTACCTCAGGCCCACGCGGCTCCAGCGGACCTCAGGGCCGCGTGGCCAGGCCCACACGCGCGGCACACCTCGCCAGCCGGGCCGCCCCACTGATGCGAAGATAACGCCGTCGGAAAACAGCCCGGAATGGGGCCGGCCGGAGTTCAAACAACGCCGCACCTGGTGCGCAGGCGCAGAGGAGGTGGACGGGACTGCAGCGGGCGGTGACGGAGTAACAGAGTTGGGCGCTGTCCTCCGGCGAGGAGCGGGTCAGGAGACAGATACGCTCCACAGCGCGGAAGACTGGCATGACGGTGCCGCCGTCACGCACTGCTGAGGCTTAGAAATGTCTGAAGTGACGGGTGGGTAAATTAAACAACAAGTTGTTGGAGGTTAACAAATGTTCCGCAACAAAAGAAAAACGTGAATGAATCCGGAAAATCTTCCGCTTCGATGAAAACTCAGTTTCTTCAGAGAAAGACGCCATGTATCAAATTGTTTGGTAGCTAATGAGAGTTCCAGGCAATTTTAACGAGTCACGGTCGGCCATGTAAGACATGACGTCATCACAACAAGTCCTTGGAGGCAAATGAAAGATATCACGCAGGCCTAGCGAGCCCTTGGAACCAGCTGAGGATATCAACCAACCATAACGAGCCTTGGGAATGGGAAATCATAGTCGTGCTTTCTCTATCCGCAGTAAACGGCCTGGCAAGCCCAGAGTCACGCCGTCCGCTGAGCGACGACTCGACAGCTCCTGACGCAGCGCCAGCGCCCTGTGAGCCGGCGCTCCCCGCCTCGCCAGCCTCCCGTCTCCCGGGACCTGTTGTGCCGCCCACGCCGGTGAACTTGCCGAAATTCCCGGCGCATATTAATACCGGCCCCGGGGGGCCGCCGAGCCGCCCGGATCCGGCTCTGGCCAGCGCCGTCTTCTGGCCGGCGCGCGGCGGGAACGAGGACATTCCAGCAGCACCCAGCGTGCCATTTACGCGCAAGGCACCCGGCCGCCTCAGCGGTCCGCCCAACAGGCCCTGCCCTGCCGACTGGGTTGCAGGTCTGGGACGGAGCAGTCGCCGCCGCCGATCCGCCGCCAACAAAGCGGCGATCCGGCTGATTGTCGGGGCGGCTGCGTGCGCGCCGCAGAGGCCAGAGCGCCGTATTTGTCGACGAGGAGTTGGCGGGCGCCGTCCGCCCCCGCCGGCGGATTCGGCGGAGTCCTCCGCGCCCGGCCTTCGGCGGGCGGACGAGCTGAGGGTGCAGCGGCTTCCGGCCGCTCTGAGCTGGCGCAGCCGCAGCGGGCGCCGCTCTCAGCAGCCTTGACTAAGCGATGCGTGGGAACACGGGTGGCTAAATTGGCAAATTACAGGAATATCTGATAATCTATCCCAGTAATCGGCGCGAATAACCTTCGCGAGTGACCGGAAGATTGGCGATCATGTCAGGTGCGACGTATGCAAGGTCGCTGTTATGTCTGTTCAGGGTCCATGAAGGGTCTCACTTTCCACCATGGGTAGGTTCAAGTAAGCAATGGAAACGGCTTGCCTTCCAAGCTATGTCTGTACGTCACCACAAAAACTTTTGTAAACTTAAAAGCGGCAATGGTAAATGGCAAAAGTTAGCACTTCAATTAAATGTTCCCATTGACCAAACAGCATTCCGGTATCACAGCGGCACCAAAACTATAACGTTATTGTCGATATAGACGTAGCACGTTGAAAACAACATACCAAAAACCTCCGCCCCCGCTTTCGAGATTAGTTCACCTTTCCGTTGGTATCGCCGGACCATGCAGCGCATCCGGTCGTGGCCACGAGAAACAATTACCAACCTCACACAACAGTCCCCAAAAGCCGTCCAGTGAGGCCATTTTTGCTGAGAGCCTCCAGCGACAGGCGCTGACCACATCTGACAAACGGCCAGGTCGCCCAGACCCGACAAAGGCACTCGACAGAGCCGCGTCATTAACGCCTGACGGCTCGGACCACCGTCGGCAGCTATCGCTGATCAGCGCCCGGGCACGGGCCTTCCACAGTGCCGGACGCGCCCGGAATAACGACGGCGCGACGCCACGCCCGGTCCAGGTCCCCAACCTCTCTCCGGCTCGCCGCCTCTCCTCGGCTCGCAGACGCATTCCGCGGCGGAGAGCCCTTCAGCGGCGGCGGAGGCGGCGCGCCCGGCTCCTCCGTCCGCGCCCGGCCGGCGCGTTCAGCCTCAATGGGTCGGCGGCCGGCAGCTCTGCAGGCCCGCTACGTTGGCCGATTGAGGTCAGTCGGGGTCAGGCGGCGCGCGGCGCCGATACAATCGCGGCGGAGCCGGCACGAGGCGCCGCCGCGCCGCGCCGCGCCGAGCCCCGGGCTAGCAGTAAACGTCGAGCGGCGTCCGGCACCACAAAGCGACGCTTCTCTGACGGATCAGCCAGAACAGACCGAACCGAGGACGCGGGCCGGGACCGGACCGGACCGGACCGCAACGGACCGCGGACGCCGGCCGGACCGGACCGGACCGAGGACGCCAGCCGGACCGGACCGGACCGAGGACGCCAGCCGGGCCGGACCGGACCGAGGACGCTAGCCGGACCGGACCGGACCGGACCGCAATGGACCGAGGACACCGGCCGGACCGGAACGGACCAGGGTGCGGCGTACACGGCGCAGCGAAACCGAGGCCAGGCAGCCATATCGGCAACACACACGCCCGCCTTCGTGTGTCGTTAAAGCCGCCGAATCAGCCGGCATGAAAGGGCACTTCCTGCTTTCAGGAACATCAGCGTGTTCGCATGAGCTTTCGACACGACATCCACTCTCGCGATTGAGGTGTCAACATGCCATGCCATTCCGCAGTAATTCGCCCAGAAATGGCAAATAGGTGTTAGCTGGCTTTTGCAATCCCTCCATGAATACTTGGATTGTAATTGCTGGGAACAATTTCAATTCAAGATCTTACCAAGTGTCTGATTTCACAGCAGTTTGAACTATAATATCTGGCCTAGCTTTGGTATTTGGCTTGGAATGATGTGGCTTCATTCGTCACAGGTAATTATGTCGCAGAACGAATTGCGTCATCATAGGAAGTCAGTCACAACATAGTGATTTCTTTGACAAAGAAAAAAATGATTTGAGACATGTTTACGAAGGCACGCCAATCGAGCAATATTTGGCAACAAACTGTGCGTCGTCATGGCGAAAATTACAGCCGACGGGAGGTCAGCAATCTAATCACCATCCTTCAAACAGGCCACAATGATCCATGAGATCAGCAGTAGCCTCCCCTCTCAGCGCGAGGCTCCGGCCGCCGCCGGACGACTGTCAGGGGAGGAGGATTAAACGTCAGACGTCGAGAGTAGGCACCGTGCAAAGGCCAGAGATCTGATCGGCGCGCCACTGCGCAGCCGCTTGCAAAAATAGCCAGTGGGCGAGCGATGGAAACATCCGCGATGTCAACATGTTTGACAGCTCAGGCGCTGCTGAAAGTGACAAACAAGGCCAATGTGTGTCGTAAAACGTGCGCACAAATGATAAATTTTGTTTCATTGGGCATTATGTCACACTCACAGACACTATCTTCAAAACGCCGCGCCAATATCCAATGGACAACCAAAATAATCGCGGCCGGCTTGAGACATCGCCACGTTAATGAACGTCCACGCCCGAGTCGTGTGCGATTTCCATTTCCGAAGTCAGATGCATTAGCGTGTCTCCTGGGGCTCACATTTCGACACGCCAGCGGCGGGTCGTCGACCAGATATATACAGCACTGAAGGCCGCTGCCGTTCCGACGGTCGTCAAGGCGCACCCCGCCGCTAACGACAGCCGTGGGATAGTCTGCGAACGCCATCAGTCAAACGCGGCCCAGTTTCAAACAGCTGCTGGGGTCCACTTCGCTCGCGGGTTTTTCAGCCAGACTCAAGGGAAAGTGGGTCTGGAGTGAGGCGGGCATGGAACCCCGTCCTATCCCGACCTACCCCGAGTTACACGACTTGTACTTTTTGCGGCACATAAAATTAAGGTGGCATGTCTAGTTAATGACGACCTTTGTGTTCTGAGTTCACTCTACGCAGTCGAAACAACTATTTCCCGGTTAACCGGTTCGTTCCTAATGGCATTCTTACGCAGTCGGAACAAACAGCTGCGTTCTAAAGAGAGAAACCTCCAGCGTTCACTGAGCCCTTCGGCTCATCAGCCTCAGGCAACTGCCGCAGAGATTGTTTTCCGGTATCGAACGGAGTTGGCTGTTCGCGCAGAGCCGTCAGACTGACCGAACCAGCGGGGTGTGTCCGTAATGGACCGCATTCCGTCCGGCGGCCTTGGCACGAAGGCCTCACGACGCACCGCGGACTGAGTTCCGCCGGCTCCAGAGCAGACCGAGTCAGAGCCAGGCAGGCCCGCCGTGACGGCGCCAGTCTCCGGTCCGCCCCCCCCCCCCTCGAGGTCAGCCTTCCTGCGGCCCGCTGTATAAGCGGTTACGTGTTCGGGGGCCCGATAGCGGTGCGCAGCAGGTTTGCCTGAGCCGACGCCGTTTCGGCCCGGCCCGAGCTGGCCGTGTGTCGGTCAGGACTCGCCGCTGCCGCCAGCTCACGGTCAGGTGGCACATCTGTCGCCGGAACGGTCACTTATGACGGAAGAGGGTGGTCGCCGACGTCATGCGGGCACGAGCGCGCTGCCCTCAGGAGCACTCAGGCGGCGCCGAACACGTCAGATAACTCCCGGTACCTCGCCGACAGTCCGCCGCCGTCTCTCAGACAGGTGCGATCGTCCCGGCCGACCCAGGTGCAGTTCAACACGATGCTCGGGAGTCCCTGCAGTGTTAACTTTTACCCGACGCAGCGAGCTTCGCTGTTTAAGAAGGTTCAACGCTCCCAACGTTTCTGCAGATGTACCCCTGTTTACCGAGAGTTGACAGATATTAGCATTACGCGTTCTGTTTTTTTTTTAATGCTATTTTCAAACATAGGCCGTCTCTAGCAGTATCAGAGCTTGCCAAATCCACAGCAAATTACAGCAATGCTACCAAAACGCCAAGGGAAACTATATGCATGCGTTCGTGAAGTTTCACAAGTTGGACGGGGCGCTCACTTTATGGTTATGACCGATACGGTTCAGATCCATGGCCATCCCGCCTTGAAACCCTGGAGAGAATGGACAGATCACAGTCTCGTGTTTGATATGGCGGAATACTTTACAGAAGTCCGTCCAATGCCTCACATCTTTACCGAAATCTGCACAATGAGGGAGCCTGCAGACGAATGATTCAGCGGGATGGATGGCGGTTTCTGAGGCTGGCACAGCGCACAGAATATCTGATAATTTGTGTGTAACTCGCTCTAGCGACCTCATTAGCCCACGTAAGATCTAATGACAACATCGTCCAGCAAAACGTATACCTTTCCTTTGGCCGCGGTAAACTAAACAGAGGGATTTCTAGGGAATGCATGACGTTTTCACGACTTTTTGGTGAATGAAAGTGTGTGAACCATTATTCGTGGCCACCCATCCGTGGGCAGTTCCAAATGCGAACAAAGCGCCGAAGTAGAATCAGAATCAACAAGAAACGGAAAATCGTCGAGCCAAATGTACGGCAGTTCAAGCATCTCTCCCACCCAACACTTCAAGCCATTTGACGCTCAGCTATGTGAACGACACTGCTCTGGATGTGGTCCTGTGACCACCCAACGGTCGGGTGCCGATCAAACGTCGCGAGTGACGCTGGAATGTTTCACCCACGAATGACACCAGTCGTGCTGGTATGCGGTGCTGGTGGCTTAACCTGACATTTCCCCCCGCACGGTTGACAGACGGTTAGTCAGGCCCCGAAAATCCCGCCTAACGCACGCGAAAAAAGCACGACAGGTTCGGCAGTGACTGCCGCCAGCAAAACATGACCCCAATGGTCTCTAGCGTGACGACGACGCTCTGTTCTAGATCCATGTAGTTAAGACCAATGAATATTTGATTCGTATCTGGCACCGTGACGGCAGCGTTCCACTGAACAACAAACCATGCGCGTCACAGACCTTAGAAGTGTCACGAAAGACAACAAACAATTCCTAGAATTGTTCGAAGACCTCGGGTCTGCCGGCGTCTGCCTTGTTCTGTGCCGGCTCATGCACAGCAGCATAATCCTAACAATCTAAACGACCAGGAACAATGGGCAAACGTTCAACGCAGCATTTATCAGACCCCGTGTCCCCGTTGCAACGTGCCTCTTTTAATCCCGAGGACCCAGTGCATTACGCAACGCCTCAATGTTATGCGCAGTTGCGATACAACCCAGCTCCGTCCGTTTTGTTCAGGCGAACTCTCTCGCTAAGCTGCCGGCTGTCACCCACCTTCTCCTTCCTGGCGCCGAACACGCCGGCGAAGATGTTCCTCATGACGGCGCGGCACGCGCCGGCAGCGCGGCAGCACGTTCACAGGGCGCCGGAGAGCGCGCCGCCCGGCTCGGCGGGACGCGGTGGCGCGCCGTCGGAGCGCGGGCTCCGTGTGGCGCGCCGGCCCGGCCGCTCGAGCGAGGCGAAAGTACGACCGCAGAGGCGGACCGGGCTACCGGCCCACCACCGGCCGGCCGGTGGTGGGCCGGTGCCCTGCCAGGGACGGGCGGCCAGGCACCGCCCGGTGGGATACCGCCCACAGAAGCGCAAACTTTGGTTTCCTCTCAGGGTGAGTCCGTCAGGAAGGAGGCGGAATATCACGCGGGCGGGGTATCAGCTTCCAGGGAAGGAGTAAAAAATCCGAGGGGTAAAAAAGAAAGAATCCGAGAGGCGATGTGCCAGCTGTCCAGTGCCAGCGGACCAGAGACGGCACGAGAGCAGAACATGGGTTCCAGAGGCAGAGCGCGGAAACACTCTGCGGAGTGCCATAACGGCCATCCCGAGATATCGCTGACGGAGGTCCCACTGGGCGTGCAGTTCCCAGTGACTTTCACACCAATTCTGAGGGCCTGACGATCGCGTCACGTCCAGCCGCAGGAGCTGAGTTGCCCCACACCATGACTTTAACTGATCACCCGAGTGTGGAGCGGATACCGTCTTTGAGTGAAAGAAGCGCACAATCTCGGGGCAAATCGGAGGCCACGGCAGGTGAGCACGACAGCCGACCCTCGCCGCCTCTGGCCGACCGCTGAGGTCACGAGGTCAGCAGAGGCCACCTGGGTCAAGTTGACGGGGTCAGCCGGCCGCACCCCAGCGACACTTTCCCTTCAGCTCCCATGACATCGAGTTAAACCCACGCGGGCCCCGGCGACGGACGACAGTTACGGCTAATCGCTGTCTGGGGCGGCTCTGCAAAGCCGTGCAAAGAGGCCAGCCTCCAAATGACGCCGTTCTGTTGGGACGACTACGGCTAGATGAAAACACGACACCAGGTGCTTGCGCCGCCCGACGCTGCCCGCCGAGGTCCGTTCAGGCCGGGTCAGACGGCGCCACAGAGAGGCCTCCCTGTCGTGACCTCTCCCCTCACGGGTCACCGCTCGCCACACCGCGGCCGCTGCCAGCTGTTGTAAAAACGGGCTGCGACACGGCTGCGCCGCGTCGCTGGACGACGCCGTATATGGCACGGCGTATCATGGGCGGACAAGCCAATGGCAGGCGCGCAGGCAGCGGCGCGACCCCCCCCCCTCTGCCGGCAGCCGACGGCTGGAGAAGGTGCTGCTGCATTGTTGCAGCCGAGGCCAGACGGCGCCGGGCGGCGGCCAGAGACTACCCCTCGCGGCCCCCGGCCCTTCGACGAACGCGACTTAATTGGGCGCAATTGGGCACGTCTCCGAGCGAAGCTGCACCAGTCTGGAGGTTCGCGGCCGGCAGCGGCGCCGCGGCGCGATTCCATCAAGTTCAAGCAACGGTCCTCAATTGTACGCCGGCCGAACCATTCGGGCGGAACGGTACTGCGTCTGGCACTCGTGGACGTCAAGTGGCCATAGGCTGCTGATTGGGGCCTAACTGGCCCGCCCGTCACACGAGCCGTAACGACGCCCACCACGGCGAGCCGAAACCAGGTCGGCCACGCCCCGGCGACAAAGCCCGGACACTTTCGGATTCCAGCCGGCGCAACGACACCTCTGCCTCAGGCGCCCTCTGCGGAATCAGCGACCTGCCTAGCAGAGGCAGTTTTCAACGTCCCAGCCGTGACAGCACACCGAGCTGACGTCGAGATCAGAGTTCGACAGGCTGGGGCCGTGACCCTGGTCCGTTCTTCAGGTGCGCACTGTGTGGAGGCCGGTCGGTTGGCGGTGGTGGCTGAGGGGGAGACTGACGGGGGGGGGGGAGTAGCGGGTCATGGCTTCTGGAGGGCGGAGACTGGGCGGTCCCAGATCGTCAGTGGTGAGCCGTGGGAGGCGGCATCACGCACCGACGGACAACCAACACAAGCTGACATGAAAGGATGTAAAAACCAAATTGATGGCGGCAGGAAAACCTGATCATTAATTGTGTCGTGCGGTATTTATTCTCAAGAAATTGTCAAGAAAGCCGCTTATTGTCCCACTTTTGGACGCGCTTACGGTGATGCTTTGATCAGTAAGTATCTGACAAGTATCGGGCCGTTCTGGGGTGGCTCAACTTTTTCATTAAAACACAAAAACGAAACAAGTATCACATTAGCACTTTTCGAGCTGGTTCGGAGAGGTTTTTTATCCATTCATAAATGCGCCGCAGCTGCTTTAAGTAATATGGCGAAAGATCAGTTCGAACAGTACATGTTTGGTCCCTCAGAACCAACCTGTTGGTCAATACAACGACCATCTCCATTAGGAATCTTCTATTCGCGTGATATGATTGCACCATTTCTCGTAAAGCTGCTGAAAGACATGTTATGATAACGTGACCGAATTTGGCGTTCATACGTGTTATTCACCAGTCACGTCTGTTTTGAAATTTTGCCACCGATGGCCGAGAAAGCCGTGCGTTATTTCGTGTCTAAATTAACGCGCCATGACATGATGACGTGGAACAATTTGACAACATTCCACGGACACCTGCCATGACAAATTGGCGTTCAGCCCCGCCATCCGTCAAAGTTTCCGCGCGAACAGCGGACAACTGTTGCGTGGTTTCCTCGTGACTTTACATTCCCTCTCGACCATTCACGGATTCGAAAACCGCACAACGATGCTACATGGAGAATGTCTGTACATGTTGCGGGAATCTGTTGGTTGCTGCGGCACTACACTGACAGGCTGGCGCATAGCCCGCACAAAAATATCGCCATCGCCGTTCTGGGGTTCTCGACCCTTCTGCATATGGGACTAATAAAGCTACAGCCGTGAAAGTAATATCAATCAAATGTTGTCCATGTAGAAGGAAGGTTGAACTGACCATGAATTTCTTGTCACTAAACTGTATGTTATAGGGTTAGGAGGTCAAAGTCAAAGTCACTTAACATCCTAAAATAATTTATGGAATGTATGCAAATCTGAAGGTTCCGTCCACTTCCTTAGAACAGGAATGTTTTGTTACCATATCGCACTCACGTGTTTTCAGTTTGACGTCATGTCAAGCCCACAACATAGGAAAAGTAACAGTGATATAATGCTCAACCGAAGACATATCACAAACGTTCAGCCTTGCGTCTATAACTTTTTAATGAAGGCAAAATAAATGAATGTAAAACGAAAAAGACATCCAAAATAGCACTGACGTCAGGGACGTAGCCAGGGGAGGGCATGGGGGCCATGGCCCCCCTGGGCCAAACGGTCTACACTAGATATGTAGCGATTTCGCAGGAATACGTAATAGCGATCATATATATGTTGCAAAAGTAAATATGATATGTTTTCCTGTGCGTTAAATATGAGGTAAGTTACTTAAAATTGCTGCATTTTCCTACAAATTTCGCCATATACCGGTGGCATATGTCAAAATTTAGCATTTGGCCCCTCCCTGAGGAAAATCCTGGCTACGTGCCTGACTGACGTTAAGATAAAATGTTCAATAACAAAGACGAAAATGACAGTGATTTGGCATAACTCCACTGGCTTTTTGTCACAGCCGTAACCGTTTCAGATCTTAATGTTTTTCCCCATTTTGCAAAACATAACGTGACACCGGATCCTTAAATGGACCGAAGGAGCCATACAGATTATTTTTTTACGCTTGCAAGGGAAGCTAAAGTGCGCTTGTCTGAAGGGACATTCACGAAAATTCGGATCAGTCAGCTAATGCGTCTCATGCAAAGTGAATTCGGATGAAACTGATTAAACTTTACTTCTTGTGGCATATAATGCTTGTGTCTTAATTTTGATTGACATGAATTTTCTTGAAATGACCTAAAATAACCAGACATAATTGGCATTGCTTGAATCATGCCGCGAGTATTAAACTGATTTGTCCACAGTTTTCACCTAAACTGACGTGACATCACCCAGCACAGCGGACAGATTTGCTGGAAAACCATTCTATATAACAATCAACGGCATTATACAAGCATACTGATATGTGTTATTGATGGATGATGTAAATGATCACGTTCCGTCATTTTGCGTCCAAATAATCCCTGTAAAATGAGTCAAACGTGAAGTACCATGATTGCGCAAGACTTGGAGAGAGTCTCGCAGATCCTTGTCGATCACAACAAGACAGGCCAGCGGTCATGGTTCTGTGGTTCGATGTCGTAGGTTCAGGCAAAAGTTTCTGTTTCTTAGGTGGCGCAGCACCTAAGAAACAGAATCCTCATACAACCTGTGAGGAGTCTGTGTGTTTCGCCCCTTAAAAACGCATGGATACATAAAGTCGAGAATTGTATTTGCAACGTAAGCTGCATATGTGATGGCAACGAAAGCCTATAGCACCGACTAATCGCGCCCCGCCACGGAGTTTTGCGTGAGCGAACACACTTACAGATTAGGCCCACCTAACCCCAAACTCTTATTTGTTTTCGGATTTCGTTCACTCAGTCTTACGGTCACAGAAGAAAAAAAAGAAATGAAAGCGTTTAGTTTCACTAGCTAGAAGAACGAACAAAAAGTGTAAACCATGCTGAAAGTACAAAAGATACTCTTTACCTCCCGCTTTGAGCACACCCCGGCTTTGAGCAATAAGTACACATTTCCGCATACCCTGGTGGTGTAGCCTGTTGACCTAGCATTGTAAAGCAGACTTCTTCCTTTGCCAGTGCACTGATACTTAATGAACGTGGATGTTCGCCACCTATCGGCGAAGTCGAACACTGATTGCGCTGGTGGCGCCTGTGGAAGATGGCGCTTCAGTCGCCGGCATCGACAATCTTGCGAAGTTGAGATTACCAAGATGCCAACAAAACTTAGAGAGGAGTGATGTTCGAGTATTTTTTTCATTGAACAATGAATGCTTTTTTTCAACTGATGACTAACTGAAAATCAAAAGAAGCATACGCTTGGCTGCTTGACGCGAGCAATAACGCAATGAATAAAAACGCAGTTTAGTACGTTATTCCCGTCTGTGTGGCTTGGCTTTTCCTCCGGGATTGCAAAGTGGAAATTTCACTGGAAGCCAAAATTTCAAGGTTTGCACAAAACGCGCGCAACAATTTGGGGTTCGGATTATAATGACGTACGGGTGTCCACTGCAGTGTTGGTCAAATGAAGAAATGGTGGTGTAGCGTTGAAAAGGCGCATGTAAGCTGCTAAAAACGTATACGAGACGCTTCACAAGTTATTTTCACATTCGTCTTTCCATCCCAGCATGAAAAACGTACAAATTTACAGTGCTTTCGATGCTACCAAGCTATGGAGTGTTACACAGGATCATACCTACGCGGGCAAGTTGTACACCTATTTTACTGTTACGTCTCTCAGTGTTTTCGCTATTTTGTTTATTAACTACCCCATGTATGTTGTCATATACTTCGAAGGAATCTCATCATACTGTACACAGATGTCCCAGCCTTCTTCCCTTGGCAAGGGGCCAAAACAATACAATCTATCGTGGCGTCCCATGGCGTGTCATGGCACAACACAGCTGTCGTGGCGGGACTCTTAAGATACATCTGACGTGACGATGTATCTTAACAGTTGTATCAACGAGACTTAAGTTGTATCAAAGAGTTGTATCAACGAAACCACAGCAGGGGCCCACTGACGCAGGTCTGATGCAGGGACCCACTAACGCACGGGCCCAAGGACTCACCTGAGGGCTGTCCGAGCTGGCTGCCTCCTGAGACGTTTCTGGCTGGGGCAGCTCCGTGGCCGGCGATGACGAGACCGGATCGCCGGGCTGAAGCAAACAGACAGGACGTCTCAGGGAGTGGCTGAACATACTCCCAGCCTCAGAGCCGAGAACACCACGCCAAACGGCCAAAGAGGCACGCCACCTCCCACGTTTTGGTCTTAAAAAAACGCAACGCAGCTAGCACCTGCAGAACGCCATGTCATGACTTGGCACCACTGGCTCGATCCGGACTCGCGCCGATCACTGTTCGTCGCAACACCGGCAAACAATCCCACCGTCACCGCCTGGGCTCGCTCGCACCGGACAGAGGCGCTCACGGATCGGAGCTGGCGACACGCCGCGCCCCGACAGGCGGCGCCGCTGCGTCGCCCTCCGCCCACCGGCCGTACCCAGCACGTCCCGAGCACGGCCGCCCGGCCGACTGAGCGACGCCGGACGCGGCACGGCCGACCCATTTCCATACGTGATCAGCGTGCAGCGAGCGGGCCCGTCCGCGCCCCAGTCGTCTAACGGCATCTGCGCGTTCCCGGCCGGAGCTGGGCACGCCCTCCCTAACCGGGACACCACGGGAATAAAGCAGCGGCGGCGGACGTGGACCGCGTGCAGCGCCGCGCAACTGGTTTCACGCTGACCTCCGCGGCCGGCGCAGTTCCAGCCGCGGCCGATAGATGGCGCCACGGGTACCGCGGAGCGGCTCGCGGCAGCGGGAGAGCGAAGACTGTTTTCCTTGGCCTTGTGAGCTAAGCTGATTACGCCCTATCCCCGATGTATCGACCCCATCGAAGTGTATCGCACGCCGTGGCACGCGTCCCTCCCTTTGTTGAAAAGTTATGAAACGTGTTGCGATGTGACAACCTAGTGGTATAACAATGTTAAAAACGCCGAAGTGCTTTCAGTGTGACATCTTGGCAGATTTTCTTCTTTGTCACCTCCTTTTGGGACCAGGACGTCGATATGATAACGGGGGTGACTTGTGGCACGTGGTGCCTCTCGTGTTATGACTCTGCGTCGATCCTCCGATATGTGTTGTACTCTATGCCGCGGTTTTCAGCGAAAGGGGCGGGGGAGGAAGACAAAACGCAGCCGTCCCGTGACAGAGGCTGCGAGACCATGCATTTGGTTCGCATTATGCGCGACACTCTGGGCTGAAACCAAACCTACATAGGCGTCCATTCGGCTAATTTTACATGCTTTTGAATTAAGTTAGAATCAGATGAAGATAAAACTTATCCTTGGATAAAACCTATCCACGTTTTGGGGTCCTCATTCTGAAACTTTGCTCATGCTTCAGATGTCCGAGACTAAACGATAATCGAACCATAACAGTCTGCAATAGCACCATGGTGCCAATACGCCTCCAGATATGTCTCCATGTTTTCAATAAACTTCATATAAACAATAGTCGAAAAACATGATAATCTTGGTTGCCTTGCGGTTTATGTTGTCTTGATTACGATCGAAGTCGAAGGTCGAGGAAATCTGACTTCAACAAGTAAAAAAAAACTATATTAGAGGCCCGGTTCCGCTCAACTCAGCCCTGGCCGGCTCGGTTCAACCATGAAGCTTCCTGTAGGCTAATATCTCAGCAACCACTGAACAACTAGTCACGAAAATTTCGGTAGAAGATAGTCAAATTCTTTAGCTTTGATATATGTTCATTTGCAACGTGTGCGCTTCTAGACCCATTTTTTACGGATATTTTCGAACCGCTCAGAAGCACGAGCGAACAACGTCATGCGCGCGCGTTACATACTCTCAGTTCCCCAAATACGGAATACTGAAAGAGATCGATAAATCTAGTGTTGTATGGTGAAAAGCATAAAGGGAAAGTAATAACACAAGCAGCAGCGAGGCACATCTAGCACGTCTAGCTCAACGACGCGCCCTTATGGAGTTATATGCTCATCATTATTCCTTCGATAATGAACTTCAGCACGGACACACCCTCTATGCATGCTCTCTATGCACAAAACGTATATGCATATGCACTCTATGCATGCTCTCTATGCACAAAACGCAAACGCATAGCATCTCTGTGCACGCTATCAACCTCGCCGATTCACATTCTTTCCGATTTGCTGAACTGAACCGAACACTGAACGCCTAATGGAGAGGAGTAAGTCATACCTTTTCCTGGCAGCCCTCCAGCTCCAGTATCCGGAATTCCATGAGCTCGTTCAGGTCGCGCAGCTCCTGCAGCTCGTGTTTGACCTTGACTTCACGCGTTCTGAGGTCACGCACTTTCTGCGTCAGGCAGAGGTTCTGCGCGGTCAGCACGCTCTTCTCCCGCAGGGCGGAGGGGTCGACGCTCTTGCTCGCCAGGGCTGCCTCCAGGTCACGCACCAGGGACTGCAATCAGCCAGCGGCTATCACGTGCGACCACCTCGTGCTGCAGACTCTGACGGCCGTCCGGCAGAACGACGAAACGTGGGCAGATTAACACGATGTCGGCACACGCCACGTGCCGAGCACGGTCGAAAATTCCGCTAATGGAACGGACCGCCTGCTGCAGATAACACAACGCCACATTGCAGACAGGCAGCATTTGTCACAACTCCGCAAGCTCGCTGTTTCGGATGAGATCAAGATCACGACAAGCATGTCGCACAAAAATGGGAACAACAGCGGTAAAAGCTGGGGTGGCTCCTCAAAACCATGCGAGCGGGTTCCAGCATACTTCTCCCAAAAAGCATAATGCCACAGCAAGGGTTTTCCGAACGTACCGCGATGTGAAGTGGACTTTCTGGTTTTCACTGGCGTGAATATCTCAAATGTGTTTGTAATAGTTATTGATATTTTGGTCATGCATTTGACCATCTCGGCTGACCGCCATAATCGTGATAATCTGGGTCTGAATTGCTCTGATGGGCGCCGAATGACCCTGCAGTCGGTGCGCCCCTAAGCCCCAATAACCAACCAACCAACAATGAATTGCTCTGAAAATCCTTGAAAATCACAGCAATGACTGCGCACATCTCAAGAGATCGAAAGCCATTTCACAAGCGGAGGCAAAAGCAAATGTAGAGCCGTAAACAGTGTGAATCGCAAAATCATGCTGCCTGAGCTAACGCAGAAAGACGCATCCGGACATAAAGAAACGACAAAGAGCTGCCAATTCAGCGAATTTCACGGGAGATATTTACTTTTGGGACCACGTGACACTTTTCGCCGAATACAGGCGTGTCGGCTCCACCGAGACCGGACTCTTCTTGTTCCTCGCGTTCCTGCGGGAAGCACCCTGACCACTGTCGACTCAATGCAGCTTCCCGCAAAACCCGCACCAAGAAGGTAACATTCTGTTTGCTTTCCACTAAACTGTAGACTTGCTCAGCCTTGATCCATGGCCATGACAGAAACAGGCTAGCGCCTAGCCTCCTGAGATCTTCACGCGATAAGCATGAGTCCTGCTAACACCGTGTCATAAACAGTGTTAATCCGAGCATATCAGAGGAAAAGCAGACCAAACAGGTCACAGATTATCAGCTGCGGTTACCATGGTTTGACTTTTATGCACAAATACTTTCTGCAATATCTCTAGAAGGCCGTCATCCTTGAACTCATTTTCAAAGCAAAACCTTTTAACTCATTTTCAAAGCAAAACCTTTTAACTCATTTTCAAAGCAAAACCTATCACTGAGAGGATATCATGGGAGATGACAGATTTCGCATGGCAAAAAGAAAAAAAGGGGAAAAAACAGAAAGGACAAAAAGGGACTGAGGGAAACAATAAGCTGGTTAATAAAAGTGCAATGTCGGCCAATTTTCAGACTCATACATAATTTTAGCAATGCTACTTTTGGGCTAGTCAAGAACTATTTCGGCTAGCGCCTGAATCCTCCGTAATGAGGCTTCAAACTTGGCGATTACATATCACTCACGATGACTCACACACGAGAACGAGACAATCAACTCAAGACTGGATTTCTCCCAACGTTCCGTCAAACTGCGACTCCGGCCATCCCGTCCAAAAGGAGCGTCCATCGCCAACCATGGCTCATTAACCTAAAAACGTCTCGTTAGCAGGCCGACCCGCACGGCGGCCCGGAGTCTGACCTGCGAGGCGAGCAGTTCGTTCTCGACCCGTGACCTGGCGCGGCCGCCGCGGCTCGGATCCTTCACCTGGGTCACCATCAGTTCGTGCGCCTGGCGCAGCTGCTGGTGCGCCTTCTGCAGCTGGCAGCAGAGCTGGCGCAGCTCCTCCCGGCTCAGCTGCGCGCGCAGTCGAAGCTCGTCAGACGGGGAAGCTATCCACGGCATTCGGAGCGCGGGATCGCGACCAGAAAAAAATGCGGCGAAATCGCAGATCGATCAGGCATTACCTTCCGATAAGCTGATTTATGAATTAACGATCGGCGTCGCCTCGAGCCAGAATCGGAGTATGTCGGCACGCTCATTAGAGGAAAACAGCGCTATTAACATGGCAGGGGCGGCGGAGGACTGAGCCCGCCGGCGATAATTGCTCGAAGCCGGGGTAGCGGTACGCCAGCTGTGCACGCCGAACCGTCAAAACAACGCTTCAGTTAGGTTGGCATTGATAAACGTACAACGCAACGGCTTGTCGGAACACGCAAGCACGTGCAGCCCACCTCCCGAACACTTGGCAGCTGGGTGGGGCGCTGCCTGATGCCGACAGAGGAGAGACATTGCTTATTTTCTGCGGGGCAGCAGGTCGGCCTGATGATCAACACGCGGCCACTGGGGAGGTGAGGAGCGCTCTCACCTCGGCCAGGTCGGACGGCTTGATGTCGGAGATGTCAGACGCGTGGTCCGCGGCGGCGCTGGCATCTTCGAGGGAGTCGTATCGTTCGCCCTCCCGCAGTGTCGGCAGTCCATTCATCTGCCGGAATCGGAGAGAAGTGGTATCCCGACTCAACGAGTGTTTAGACGGCCAGTTCAGGGCGATTTCACCAAAGCCTCTGGTGTCTTGGAACACCTGATGCAACCCAGTCTGATGCGCCGACAGACAAGACGGCACGTTAATTTCGGTGCGTTGTGCAACAGGGTCATTTCTGTAACACCGCACGAATTCCATTAGGGTGTCACTGGGACACGACTGGTGATATGAAACGAGACACTCCTGTGCGCCGGGAACACGCCACGCCACGGTGACGACCCAGCCTGGCAATTTCCGCGGATTCGGTCAATTACTTTGTCTGGCTGGATTTCAGCCTGTGGATGCAATATAGCGTTTAACATTTCCGGAAAGCATTCCTGAGGAAAACAAGTGCACGAAAAGAGATGTTTTTTTCAAGCTCACTGCTTCATTGTCAATATTGCATACGTCCATTTCGCATAACGTGATACTTAAACAAGTGTGGAGAGGTAAGTGTGTGGGGACAGAAGCAGTGTCGGCTGGCTGTTCAAAGCACGGTTTAACGAAATCCAACAGCAACTGCTGTCCATTTCTTTCATATGTCTGTCTTATCCACATTTGCATAGTAAACCTATTTCACCCACAATCTCAACACCAACCAAAGCAGTGACCAGACAGGTCACCCGGTGCATCTTTTCCGGGGTCCCAGGCCTCTCCCGACCACTACCGACACTCCAGCCAACTGCTGCTGCACACCACCAACAGACAGCGCCCGGCGCCCCGCCCTCCGCGGCGCCGCTGGCGGGCGCAGCCTCCGTGCGGGCGGCGCCGGCCGGTCGCCGGGTCCGCGGTTGCGTGCCGCCCCTGCAGCGGCGGCCGATCCGTTCGGCGGCGGCTGGTCGGACGGGCGGACACGCGGCCCCGCGGGCGGCCCCTGATCCTCGGACCGAATCTGGCCGGCCGCCGCCGAACCCCGACGGGAAGTGGGCCACGCGGTTGCATGTCGCCGATTCATGCATAAAACAGCGCGGCCGACGCCGCTGGGAGGCGCGCCGGCCCGAGGCGGCGGCTCCCAGGCAGCGGTCACGCGCCGGTTCGGTCCGCGCCGGGTCGGGCCGCCGCCGCCGCCGCCGCCGCCGCCGTGTCGCAAACGGCGCCCAATGTTACCGAACGTGCCGCCACGGGTCAGGGCTGCATCCCGCCGTCCAGCCCACGCTGCCGTGTTGACCAGCGCTGCGGCGGGGGCGAGGCGCTGCTACAGACCTGACACGCCAGGGGCGAGCCGGGGCCACAGCGGCTGGCGCCGGACCGGCAGGCAGTGAGGCTCTTGATCCGCTGTCTGGCGCGTGACACGGTTCGGGAGGGCCCACGCGCTCGGTCCCACGTGACACACAAATTGGGCAGAGGCGCGACCATTATTTGGCGTGATGCTCCAGTGGAACGCGTCCTACTTGGTGCCTGTTGTCAGCGCTGTGTCATAACGTGAGGCAGTTCGTTCGACCCTCCCACTGAACCCAGAATTCTGTCGTACAGTAACGGAAAATCACCCTTTCAAAAATCCAATAACGAAATGGAAACGTGAAGATCGCCAATACCGCGCCTCGGATACGACGTTCAAAAAAGTGAAGTATATTTTAAAGCCTTTCAGCCAGGGCTGCATTTGCTTATCACATCGCGAGTCAACGTCCACTTCATGACCAACTGCACAAAAAAAACTCGAATTACAGCCGAGCAACAATTAAACGGCTTTACCATGACAAAACGTCACGTTTCCGCTATACCAACGTAGAAAGTCGTGACAGCAATAGGGAACGGGTTTCCCAAGTCACAGTCAACATCCTCGACAAAGCCAATGCAAACACCAGCCAGACGGCGCTCGCTGGCCACTGCGTGAAACGAGGCCGACGCAGCACCTCTTCCATACTGAACACCGAGATACGAGAATGAATGGACAGTGGCCCACTCTGCGCCCGGCTCCTCGCCGGCGTGAAGAGCGGCTCTCTCCCTTCCTGGCGCAACACCGAACTGGGAGGCGGCACCCTGTCCCCCCCCCCCAGCCAGCCCGAGACCGGAGCGTCGCTGGCGCCGCGGTGTGTGACACCAACTCGTTACTCGCTCGATACGACAGCGCTATCTGGGTCACGTGTAAACAGCGGCGCCGCCGCGCAGGCCGGCCGGCCACACACGGACGGAATCAATGTCGTGCAGCGCCGCGCCTCCGGCCAGAGCTCGAGCTCGAGCCTGTGAGCCTCCGATTGCGGCGGACGCGCGGCCCGGCCGTTCCGTTCCCCGATCGCCGCGGCGGCCGGCAGCGTTGCGTCACGAAGGGCGCGGCGCGCGGCGCCCGGGACGAGCCGGAACAATCGCCGATCCGCGCGCGGCCGCGGGAAAACCTGCGACAGGTTGGCGAGTAATGGTGCGTCGTCAGCGCTTCCTGCCGGTCGGGCGGCCCGGCAGCCGTCGCCGCCAACAATGGGTGCCGTCGCCGGGACGGGACGGCGTGGGCCCCGACCGGAGCCAGTCAGGGTCGGCGGCGCGGCCGGCGCGGGCCTCGGCTGTTTTTCGGCGGCCATTAGCCCGTCCGCCGGTCGGGGCCTTGGCTCGCGAGTCATTACCATGATCCCCGGCCACGCAGAGCCGGGCAAAAACGCCGCCATCGCCCGGCAACGCCGCATCGCACTTAGCCCCGCGGCGGCGGCGGCGACGACGGTTCTGCCCACCGGCCCCGAGCCCCGGCGACCAGGGCAGACGGCGGCCAGGGCAGGGGCAGTCGGTGACCCGAGCTGCGGCGGTCGTGCGCGCCGGGAGTCGATGTGTCGTGACCGGAGCCGCGCCGGCCGTCCCGTGTGGCATTATCTAATGAAATGTCGCCGGCTCATGACAGTGGCTGCCGACGGCCCGCAAAAACGACAGCCGGCCAGTCACGAGATGGGCGGTCCGGCGGCGGCGGCGGCGGCGGCGCGACACTGTGGCCGCTGGACAGGTGCGGGGCCGGCCGGCGCGACCTGGTGCCATCCCAAAATCATGCACCACGCACGAACGAGGGAGCTCTGTGCTCCGCAGCTGGAACCAGTCTGCAGCGCCACGCCCCGCAGCGTCGGCTCGAGGGAAAGTGTCTCGATAGCAAGCCAGGCGTGTCGGTGGCTGCAGACGAACACTGGGCCTGTTCGGCCGAGACGTGCTGCCATGCCCGAGACAAGGACTCCCTACGCCACCGGCAGCCGCGCCCGATGGCGCCTCCCCGTCCGGACGAACACCTGCGACGATCCGCCGCCCGCCACCCGCACGGCCGTCTCCGGCAGCCGTCAGACGGATCGATAATCGAGCGGCCGCGTCGGCCGCCTCTGCCGGGCGCGGCAGCGGCGGCCTAGCCCCGTCGTTATCGCGCGCCGATCGGCCGCCGGCCGGCACAGTCGGGCCGCTAATCGAAGTGGTTCATCGGAGACGGCGGCCGGCAGCGGCCGACGCCGACTGCCGAGTTAATCGCGCCGCGCGGCCCTCTCTCTCCGGCTGGCACGTAATTAAATGCCCGGCGCGTCCGATTGGAGAATGCGGCTGCCCGGCCGGTGGGCTGGTCGGCAGTTAATTTCGTGGCCGTTTAGGGTGCCACTGCCAGTTGTCATAACGGACCATGAAGAAGGTGTCCAAGTGGAAGATGTGATTTGGAAGAAACATGTCAACGTCGGTAAGAAGTTCGGTGAACTGTGAACCTTCCCCGAATGCAATCGCTTTTTCTGCAACACACGAAGTGCGCCAAAATTTCTCACAGCTCATGCAAAATTCGGGGCAGTTCCCAGCGCCACGGCAGGCCTCACCTTGCCCTGCAGCAGTCGATGCGGTCGCGGCGGCTGCAGCTGTGCCGACCGTTTGGTCTTATTCTGGAAAGGAAACTGTGTCAGCGTCGCCCCGGAGCCGAGCTGCTGTCGCCAGCCGACCGGCGCAGCCGACGGCCACACTGTGCCGCCCGGTGGCAGACGGCACGGCGCTCCCGGCCGCGCTGATAGGCGGCCACAGAGACAGCGTTCGCCGCGATACCAGCTGCAGATGGAAAGGATTCGGGTCGAGGGTCAACACGGGATAGCTGTCCTTGTCGCTGACGGGTCGGAACAATCGGGGGACAGCTGTCGATAGTGGATAAACTGTTAATCGGGCACGAGAGAGCGTCCCTTCACGCCAACACTGGGTCACAGGCAGACAACGGGCCGCATGACCCCTACTGAAATGGCCAGCAGCAGCCTCCCGTTGCCGTCACAGCGATGAACTGGCACACAACAGAACGGCGGACTGAGGAGCGCAGGCGCCGGTCCAGCGGTAAACGGGGCTTCCAATCACTGACACCGGTCATACCAAACACCGGCCCAGCCAGGGAAGGGGCGGGGGCCACCCCCCTCCCTTAGGCTCGATTTTTTTATGAAAACCATTGCACCTCGTCCTCCCAGCAGGCGTTTTTTGTATGATTTCCGCTGGCATTGAATTCCAGCCTGCCCCCTTAAAAAAACCCTGGCTGCGCCCCCTGCCGGTCAAATCAGTTCTACAGCTCTTCTGGCTCTGAAACACGGGCTCTTTTTACGTGGAACTAAGCGGGCATGCTCCGGCCTGTGACAGCAAGGCAAGGCTCGCTTTCAGGAACACTCTCCACGGCTAAGCTTTCAGCCGTAAGGTAAACTGAGAATCGCGGAGGCCGGGCCGGGAGACAGGTGTTTTGTGACGCGCTCTGCAGGAAAGGTACCGCCGCGTCAGGTGTTGGGCCGGCTCACCTGTGCCGTTTCCCGCAGCTGGGCTATACATTTCTGCAGCTCGTCGACTTTGAGTTTTAGCTGGGCGACCTCAGCCGTATCCGATGGCGAAACAGGGGACTTCCGACGTTTCAGAGAGGGAATCGGACGCCCCGCTGGCTTCTGCAACATCAGGAACACCACATGCGTAAGGAAGCTGTGCAAGCTTTCTCTAATCTGCATAACATTTATTGCAAACCGGAAAGGTTTTACCGGCCAGATTGTATGCGGACGTCAACATCATAAATTTAGAGCAAAACAGCAATTACTGCGATCTCACTGACTAGAAAGTTTGCATACAGCAATATGGATCAGATACTGTCGATAGGGCTAATAGTCAAGGTCGCAGCGCCACGTAGACCTGCCGTGTAAGCAACATCGCGTGATTGGTCTCCATCGACCCGAAATTGATTTTCGCTCCAACCCCACCGCGCAAAAACGCGACCCTGCCATCGAGGCGCCGCAGACTCGTGCAACACGGTCTCGCTCGGGCGGAGTCCGCTCGCTCGCAGCGCCACATTCCCAGCTTTCTCGCGAAGCTCGCGCTCTCGGCACGGCAGCCGCCCGGTGGAGCGCGCGCGTCGGCCGCCGCCGCCGCCCGGGGCGACGGCTCGGAGAGCGCGCATCGCTCGTCCATCCGACACGCACGGCTCCGATATGGTGGCGACGACCCGGCGGGTTCCGGCCGGGCCGGCGCGTGACGGCCCGGCCATTCAGCGCGCCGGCCGAGCGGCCGGCGGAACGTCGGGCGCAGCCGGCGGCCCGCCCGCACCGGGCCGGACAGGGCTGAGCAGGGCTGAGCAGGGCCGGAGACGCGTCCGACCCAACGGCAGGACCGGGACGTTACCGGCCGAGCAGGCTGGGACGCCTCGCCGTGCTGCGCCGCCCTGCCGGCCCTGGTGCGTCCGACTGAGAAATGTCCGACCTCATCTTGTTGCACAATCTCACCGCGGAGAGCTGCACCCTGTGTGCTGGCTGGTGGAATTAACAGCTTAGTCCAGCTGTAATCTTCATTTGCATGCGGTCACACCGGTAGCCGGGACCATCTATGTGTTAATTATCCCGTGTCTCGGTGGTAAGACCTTGCGTAATAAAAACGGTCGTCTGTTTGGATTTGCCACGGGAGCGTTTTGCATCCGCGTCAGCTCCTACGATCTCAGGTGCCGAGACACGCTACTCTTGTTGTACGGCACATGTTGACCTGACCCACTGAGGCACACGGCCCGGCTGTTAACATCTCCGGGCACGCAGTCGTCAAGCCGACAGGGCAGCCGCCGTCTGACCTGTCCCACACCTCAGGCCGGGACGCACTCGGCCAGTCCGGTCACGTCGGACGCGGCGACGACCACACACGTCCGGAGCGCCGACAGCTGCTCACATTCCCGCCATTCACGGCCTTCCCGCCGCCGCCGCCGCCGGTCGTGATGGACGCGGAGCCGGCCGGCACCACCGACCGTGCTGCGGACCGGCCGGACGCCGGCCGAACACGACAGGAGGGGGAGCGCGGCGTGGCCGGAGCCGCGCTCCCCCGCGGACGGACCGCCTGCTCTGTCCGCAGAGGGTCAGACGGATGGGACGGGCCCGGATGGGCTGCCGTCGGAGATGGAGGGACGGAAACCGCCCACCAGTCACCGGCCGCTGCGGGTGACTCAGACGCCGGGGGAGGGGGGGGGGGGCAGACGAAGGTCTGGTGACCTCTGACCGAGACACCGGTGAGTGCCGACTGTGCACGGTGCACGATTTCACACAATGGCGGTCGTGTTCTCGTGACTTATTCCATTCGAGGGGGCATGAATTGTCTGAGGGAGGTCGCGTGTGGTCATGCTGCGACCAAACCGTGATGGACGCGTGACGATAACAACAGCGCAGCGCTGCTGAAAGGAACAACTTTACATAGCCATCTTATGGAAGTACATTTCCTCAGCCACATCCGGCCACGCACATTCACAAGAACATTCCTCGAGCACATTCCCCTCAACTGGACATAAACGATACCAATGTCCTGGCAGGCGCCAGCTTGCCATCTCGGGACAGACAATGAACACTCACCTAAACACCACCCGGCGGCTGCCAACCGACTCTGCACCGCATCACTCGCTAACACAAACGCCTCAGGCGCTCTACGACCACTCCCTTCCCCCGCCCGCCGCCCGCGCGGCTGACACGCACCGAGCACGGCGGGCACCCTCGCTGCGCGGCGGTCGCCTCAGGCGACCGGACCGCGTCGGCCGCGACTGAGCCGCCGTGCTGGCCACCGGGCAGACGTCCGGCCCGGCGTCCTCTCGGCGCCCCGGGGCGTGGCCCACTTCGCCGGCCGCCGCGCTCCCACCGCTTTCTGCCGGCCGCGCGTGCTGCGGACACCTTACGGCGGCGGCCGTTATGCAGCGGCGACGGCGGCCGGCGCGACACGCCCGCCGCGCCGCCGCCGTCCCGCCCCGCCGGCCGGCCGGGCGCGCGCGGGTGACTCAGGTACTCGCAGTGACACGCGCGTGAATTCGCCGGAGCGGGAGCGGGGCCGACCGGTGACAGCTAATCCCGACCAACAGGCGGAAAAGTCGCGCCCCGCCGGCCAGCGCGGAAAACCGCGCCGGCGTCGGCGGTGGACATGCCTGCGGCAGTCCCGGACAGGCGTTCGGCGGCGACGGCCGGCCGCTCAGCTATGCGGCGCCGGCGTCTGAGTTTTTGCCCGTGCCCGCAGCACGTTTGAGCCCTGATTCAGGCTCGCCCTGCTCTGGATTATCGCGGACCAGACGACCGCAGACCGTGAGCGGGTTCGCAGAGGGGACGCGGCCACGGAGTGTAAGAAGTCGATGGATTCCCCTCGCGCACACGCCTGGTGCTGATGGTACGGCTGAGACGTATGGAATAGGTCAGTCATTGGGATGTTTAGCGTAATGTTGGCATTGTTATCCCCGGAGAAGCCATGATTACCATGCACCTAGGTAGTGCATATTTATGAGCAGACCTAGCGTGTTACTCCTGGGGCAGTCATGACACTAAACGCTCGACTGTCTAAACGCACGGCACATTCGACTGTTGCCAGCGACATATCCACTCCATTTGGCATGCGAAATTTCTTTGACGCATTGACAGGTACCCGCTCGGCGCCACAGGCACAGCAGTCGCAGTCATATTGTCCCATCTGCTCGCGCAAGCGACAACGCCACCCGCATTCCATCACAATCCATTACATCTGCGGCATTCGTAACCCATGGGAGCACGGCGCCGTACAACAATTGTCTCATCCTTCACGATGTTAGATAACAATACAACAATGCGGCGGAAGCATTCACCGGACGACGCTTGCTCTTCACACGCTTCAGGGTCGGGCACGTATCGCACATGGGGGCCAGCCGTGATAGAGGTCACGCGATCACGCCGTTCCCATCGTTAGTGCGCCCCTATTATCGCGCTAATTGCCGACATTACGGGTGTGCGTGTGCGAGTGATCGCGGGTTTTACGCGTCAGTTTTCACTGCGGCATTTGCCCCTGGCGGACGTCGCTCCGGCTACGAAAGGCATATTGTCACAGTCCGACGTGTTGCAACACGACGCTCCGACCGCCATTCCTTATGCCACACAGTTCTCACAGTGGTTTTCTTTTGCGCAGCACGAGGAAAATCACGTGTCATTTTTGCGGACGCTTCTTGTGCGTCACAATCCCGAAGAACAGCCGCACACTGCGTCAGCGCTTCGCGGCAAGCCGCCGCGCGTGTGAAAATGTGATGGAATGAGGGACTAATTTGCAAGCTGTCGTTACCCGAAAAAGAAATCGTGTGCACAACCGGACCGAAATTTCCGTAGCGACATTTGCAAGCGAAGCGCCGCTCTCTTCCGCGGCTCTCACAGACTCACCGGCTGCTTATTTTCGCCACAGCTCGGCGATTTCCCGTCCAGCTTGGTGTTCCGTTCAAGAATCTGCCGAGGGCGTGACGCAGTCTTTTTAGCTCGAAGTCTCGATGGCTTGCGCTCGCTCTCCATTCTCTTAATCTTCCTCTCCTGGGAAAGAAACGTAACAAAATTACATATGGCACGAAGTTATGTACTGCAGTAATGAAAAATATGCGTGGTATGTCTGAATATTTTGTCAAAATTATTCACCGCAGATTATTCATCACTCGAAGGGCGACACTCAAACAAATCATGGCGATAAGCATCTTGTTCGAATATGCAGTACGGTTTATATTGTGTTCGACCAGGACATAACAGTTAATCATGCATTTGAGCAAACCTTGGATCATAGCTTGCTAAAAACAGCAAGATTATAGATTCTTGAAGAAAATGCATGAAGAATTTTGCATGCATGAAAAAGAAGAAGAACAATCGACCCCATTTTGTTTTATCTCTCCGGCCGGCGCTGCGGTCACGGTGAGTCCGTCTGTCTGCGCTGCGGTTACGGTGAGTCCGTTTGTCTGTGCTGCGGTCATGATGAGTCCGTCTGTCTGCGCTGCGATCACAGTGAGTCCGTCTGTCTGCGCTGCGGTCACGATGAGTCCGTCTGTCTGCGCTGCGGTCACGGCGAGTCCATCTGTCTGCGCTGCGGTCACGGCGAGTCCATCTGTCTGCGCTGCGGTCATGGCGAGTCCGTTTGTCTGTGTTGCGGTGCCGCTGAATGAGCGACCGGCCGGTGCGGCCGGCGGCTGACCGGTCGGACCGGTCATCTGGCCGGCTCAGTGACCGGGTCACGGTCCCTGCGGCCTCCAAGTACCGGCCGGGGCAGGCACGGCGCCACACACGTGTCGAGCGCATCAGTCGGGCCCGTTTAGAAAGTGGCCGGACACAGGGCTGTGACTAATCGGGTAACGCCGCTGCACTCTGATGCGCCTGGCTAATCCCCTACGCCTGAGGCTTTTCTCCTCGACGGCAATGGGAAGAAAATAGGCCTGGTTGGCAGAGGCGTTTTCCACAAATGGCCCCGCTGCAGGGACGAAAAGACTGTGCGCATAAAGACAAGTCCTTTGCGCTGTTACAGGCTGTCTATGCCTTTGCATACCAGGGCAATGCAGACCAAGCAATTGCGCAGGAGACAATTTTGTTAATGCAATTAAGGTGGCCGCCCCCGCTTTCCACTCCTAACGTAAAGGCCAAGGTAGCGCAAAGGACGCCAGGTACCTCTCTTTCGAAACTGGAATTCAAGAGCGTGAAATGATCCATATAGACACTAGCCGTCAATTACTCGTGCTCTCGATGAGCTGGCCGGGCCGGCTGGCCGAGCTGTCGATTTCTCCGGAAGACCGTGTCGGCCCGCACACGGCGCTGCGCCGTACCGCGCCGGCAATCGCGGCGCGCCCGCGGCGCACCGCGCCGCGTCACTTTCGGATCGGCCGCGCCGGGAATCGAGGGGCAATCCCGGCGGAGCGGGCGTCGGCCAGCGGGGGCGGCGCACGACGGCCATTGTGCGGTCGGCCAAGAGCGGGCCGCGCGGGCGGACCTGCTCCATACCGGGCAGGGCGGCCGCCTCCCCTGCCGAGCGCTCACCGGCCGCCGGCGACGACCCGGCGCCGTCGGCCGCGTTACAAAACGTCGGCGCGTCGCGCGCCACGCTCGGCCGGCGGCGGCGCACGACTCGGCGCCGACGGACAGGCCTCGACGCACACTCCCAGTGAGCCGCTGTGAGCCGTTGCCCAACCGATCGGCCCGGCATTGGCCCCGGACAATGGCCTGGGCGGCTGAAGCGACCGAGCCGTCCGCCGCCGCCACGCCGGCGGCCGCGACGGCACGCGGTGACCCGGCACGTGACCGTGCTTGACTCGGCGACCTTTCGGCGCCGTGCTGTGAATGGGTCGCGGCCCGATGAAAGCGACTGACGCGGCGAGGTGACGGACGTGGCGCGGTGACGCATGGCGCGGTAAACCACGCGGCGAGGGAGGCGGCAAGGGTGGCGCGACCCGCCGCGGGTCGGTCGGCCCGGAACAGCGCCAGTCTGCGCCAGCTTGTATCTGATGGGGCCAGCTGACAGTATCAGTAATAGCTATGCCTGGCCGCACTCTTGTTTCAAGCATCGTGTCACAACGCGCAGGATGTTACCGGCGGCTATTGTAGTGAAAAAGCAGAAGAAAAGGCTTTACGAATTATTCTAACAAATGCTCATGGTTCGATCCAGATGGCACAAAAACAACCTAGTGCTCGCACCAGTATTTATACCAGTACCACTGCATTGTGAGCCTCCTGCTACCCTCCCACCTAAACCACGAAAAACCAGTCCACCAGACAGCCCACTGGTCGCGCAGGCCTAACAGCTAGCTCGGACTCAAACCCGCCAGTCGTGCGCGGCGACGTCAGCTGTCGGCGGAGAGTGGGCAGCGCGTGAAGCGCCCGGCCGGCCGCCGAGCACACCAGCCCCCGGGGCCTGGACGGACCACTTCGCACCGGCGCCGGCGCGCCGCGCACTACGCAGCCGCCCCAGTTCAGGCCATTGAAACGCTAACGGTGCCTGACGCTCTGCATTGTGTCCGCGATCCGGGAAAGACGGAGTGGCGGCACTGTTTGCAGGGCGAATGAAGCACCAATTAGGCAAGGCACGTATTCAAATGAGGATTCTGCTTGTTCAGTGGGATTTGTATGTAAATGTATGTGAGGTTCGGTGGTATGGTGGTCCGACCACCCAGGTGCTTGATTATTTCCCTGACGTATCGAGAGGGTATCCTTCGATGACGTGCCTCGGATTTTGTTGTAAACAAGCTTTATGCGAGATCTTCTTCATCGCGGGAAAGGCCATGAAGCTTGGTTTTACGTCCGTGCATTTGAATTTAGCCGCGCTCGCTGCTAACGTAGCCCGCTCACGCACCGTCATTGGACTTTCACGAGTCATTGCGCGAGTCCTTGCAGCACTGGCAGAGGGGCATCACATCCTCCGTGTTTCCTGTTTTTGCGGCTCCTCCCCCTTCCCCCTCCCCGCCACTGGGATCTGGCACAAGGTCGTGCCTGAGCCGAGCTTTAATTTCTACACAATTAATCTCGCATCCGCCGCAAGAAGCCCTGATGGGGTCGCGCGCGGCGCCCTTTGTTTGTCGGCCTGACCTCGGTGACCTGTCGCCGGCCGGGGTGGCCGCCGACACCGCCAGCTCGGCGCGTCACTCACCAGCTGTCGGCGCTCGCGGCAGTGGGACTTGAGCAGCGCACGGACGGCAGACTGTAGCTCTTGCACCTGCAGCTGGAGCGCGGCCTCCCGCTGGGCCGCCTCAGTTTTCAGCGCCTGGAGGCGGACAGAAGCGGCGAGGCCGTGAGCGGAGCCGCAGGAAACAGCCGTACATCACCGCCAGCCGGCGGCTCGGTCGATGTCGGAGCTGTGTGACGGGCAGGCCGGGACAGGCCACGACGTTGGCGCCGTTGGGCCAAGGTTTCGTTGGGTAATGATTCATTGCCAGAGACATGTTCGACACGTAAACTCAGCTGCGGGCAGGAAAACAAAGGACAGGCAACATTGGAACAGCTCCACCATAGACAACAGCTGGAAGTGCAGCCTCACATGAGGCAACACGGCCTGGCATCACCGACGCTGCACAAGACAAAAACACCATGGCAACTGCATCGCCCGAATGGAAGCTAGCACACCAGGATGAGCCACTGGAAGGAGATGGCATGGAAGGAGACAAGAGTTCTGTTCTGTCTAGACATTATACCACGACTTCCTGAGATAGGATTCAAGCTAGCTATATACTTTTCAGGAAATACGGTGATCGACGGGCAGAAATCCGTTCACAAAAGAGGACACGCGCCCACAGAGAAGATACACATGCCGCATTACGGGGACGTGATTCAACAGCACCAAAGACAGTACTAAATGTATGAAATGACAAATCAACTCTTCGTAATTACAATAACTATACTTAGGTAATAGCATGCGTTTTAAGCAACGCTGACATACGCTCACAGGCAAAAATGGCGATTTTTATCGTGTGGCCCGGCACTACATAAGAAATAAAAACGTTTAAACATGAAAACGTGAACTTCTTCTGTGTTATATCGCTCGAAAGGACAGCAGAAAATTTCCGATACGATAACACTTATTTGCCCTTCCCCCCGTAACCGTACTGACAAATGGCTGAATAATTCCGTTCAGATGATACAATGTTTACTCATTGCACAATGCCTTATTGATGAGGTCTAAAAGATAGATCTGGTTTAGCAAAAACGCTACTGTTGATTTAATACCTATACAGCCAGCATACCTGAGACGGCTTTGAACAAGGCGCTTGGCAAGAGCATTAAGATGGACATTTATTGTGATTCCACGTATCCATTTATCAGGTTACGTACATAACTGAAGTACGGCTAGTTGACTGTGATCTCCGACGGCATCGACGTTTTGCTGTTTCTTACAATGCCGACTGGGGCTAGTCACCATGACAAGAGACAGCCGCCTGAAAGTCTTTTACCAACCGGCTAGGGAAATCATGGTAATTCATGCATTAAAAGAAAATCATTTTGATGAATCGACTTACTGCATGACTTTCCATTTAGTACTGGCTCATGGGCGTGAGGTTTGCCGCCGAGGCTGAAAGATCGGACACAAAGAAGAAAAATGGAAACCTACAGCGAGAAACATACAACGGAATGGGAAAGGAAGGAGCAAAAACGAGTACGCGAAGAAACAAAAAGAACGAAAGAAAGGAAGATCAACAAATGGGGACACCCAACAACAGAAGTAGTCCACAGCATTACCCCTTATACTGATCACCTCCGCGGACCGGGCCAGCAAGAGAGTCAGGGCGCGCAGGAGTACTGCCACTGGCTGTGGCCGACACCGCAGAGCGAGCTTCTGCAACCTGCACCTACACGAGAGCCTGGTAAGCACCATCACTAGCTGTGGCCGGGACCAGTGTAACGAACTCTGCACCATCCGTCCCGCGGACAGCTGGTAAACACCATTCCCCGCCGGCGTCACCTGCGAGCCGCCGCGCCGCCACGCCGCCGCCGGACGACACGTGCTGTGTGCGCCCGTGCGCCGTGCGTGCCTCAGAGGCAGCCGGCGCGTCTCGACGCCGCCCGGAGCCGCGCCGTCCGTGTGTGTGCGTGTGCGCGCCTCGTGTATGTGTGTCGGCAGGGATGCGCCGGGAAGTGGGTCGCCGGTCTGCAGTGGGTCGTCGGCCGGGTCGGACCCCGCGCCCGGCAGACGCATGACTCCGGATCGGCCACGGCCCGGCCACCAAATGGACCGATCCGTTTAAAGATGGAAATCGATTACAGGGCTCTGTAACCGGCAGAGAGAGCGAGGGCGGGTAAAAACGGGCTCCGTGCGCACCGGGCGACGTGGGCTGTGGTTTATGGCGAGGAGGATTATTGGTCGAGCGGTCGGGCTGAAACCACTCCGAGACGAAATGAGCGGGTGAGTTGTTGATGCAAATTACGCCGCGTGCTTAAAGGCATCTTGGGCAAGTTAGTGCCCGTAAAAGACAGACGCTCCGCAGATGGGTGGCTTCAGCTCGTCTTCTCGGGAAGCGCGGCGGTGCGTGGCCAAGATAGCGGTCAGATGCGGTGTGCGGGTTCCCAGTCTCCCACCAGGCACATCCGACACCAGGTCTCCGAGCTCGGATACGTGACTGACCATGTAAACAACGGCCAACACCGGACGCCAAAACGGTGCTGTGGCCTGGCCGTTCAATGGCTTCTCACACTTGGCTTCCGGTACCATCTGCGCCCACACCAGCTCATGCGTATCTAAGCCGTATAAACGACATCACTCCACATAAAAACACCGTACTGCGGAATTTACAAGCCACGAAACGCAGCCTCTCTGCGGACGTCGATCGGTTTATTGCGCCCCCAACAATCGGCAGATCACCTTCTCTTACGAAAACAAGATCGCAGACGCTTCCCACGCCATTTCCATCCAGACCAGCAGCCGAATCGCCGGAGGAATCCCCTCCCGGACTCGTCCTTCCGTCATCCTCAGTCCCCACCCACCGTCCTCGGCCGGCCACCTTCCGTTCGCGGCCACAGTCCCCGGTCACCGTCCCCAGTCACCGTCCCAGGCCACCGTCCCCGGCCGGCTGCTCTGGCGGGCCACAACCCGTGCCGGCCGTAACCCCTGCTGCCGCGGCCCCGTCCCGGCGACGTGCCGGCGCCGGCCGCGGCCCTGCTGACACATATTGTGCCCGGACCGGTCCGGCGGCTGGCGCCAGGCGCCCGATTGCGATTCGGCCGCGCTGTGCACGCCGGCCGCTGCATGGGTAACGAGCCGGCCCGGCGGCGGCCGCTAACGGTGCCCGCCCGCCGCCTATCGGGGGGCATCGCCCCAGATCGAGCGCACCGCCGCGCCGCCACCGGGACCGGAACCGGTACCTGAGCCCGCCGCCGCTCTGTAGCTGCTTGGAAACAGCCGGCGACAGGAACAGGAAGCGGCAGCCGGGAACAGGAGCCGGGAGCAGGACTCGGGAGCGTGAGCCGGCAGCGGGAGCCGGGAGAAAGAAGCCGGGGCCAGTTGCGGTCGGCCGGTGCACGAGCCGATAATCCGCCCGGACTCGGATCACCGTGCTCCGGTCTGCACGCGCCGAGAAGTCGGCACGACGGCGAGGCCGGCACGAGGGGTGCAGCGCCGGCCACCGGACACCGGCCGGTACCCGGCCTTCGTCCCCCTCCCTCCTCCCACAGCACGCTCCAATCGCCGCGCATTAGTGCACAGCCTGACCCGGGACTGGCGCGCACGACCTGGCCCGCTCGACGTCCGATCGCTCCATGCAAATGCGCGCCGAGATGCGTGAAATCGGCCGGGCGTCGCCGTGCCGCCGGAGACAGTTCCGACATTCCTGGCGGGCCGCGGCCGCGTCGAGTGGCGACCCCGCCGCCCGCCGGAGCACGGTCGCCGCCAGCCGCCCGGCAGCGCAAACACGGCGCCCGCAGTAACGCGGCCGTAAAAACGACGGCGCCTTTCGTCCGGCTCCGGCCCCTCCCTGAGAGCGCGGCGCAGGACAGAGCGGCGGAGAACGAGGCGGAGTCGGACGGCGGGTCTGACGGCAGAGCGCAGCGCCTAGTCGTGCCGGTGTGTCTCAACCGGCCGCCGCTCGAGAGCACGAGGGGCGTGATACGGCGCAATGTGGGCCGAATATGGGCCGCCGGGATTACGGCGCCATCCGTCTCCTCGCCTGTGGTCCACTTCGGGCGATAATTGCGTCTCTTTTCTCGGCATGGAGGCGTCTGTTTCGCGGCCGGCGCCGTTCGGATACAGAGGCGAGATACATTCACGGCGGCAGACGTACTGTCGCCGGGGAGGAGATCAAACAAATCGCGCGGACGGCGGCGGCGGCGGCCCAGACACGCGTGACCCGGAGATGGGCACGGCTCCTTTAGAGCTGGCGCGCGGTCGTGGGCTGACGCCAACAATACGCAGGTGGAGGGAAGCGTCCACGTGTGCAGAGATAAAGTGACGAGGCGACCGCTGATCGCCCATCGATTTCCAGCCCAGGCGGGGGAGATACGGCCTGGAAGTGCGGTGTATGAGCGCCCGCGCCCTCCGATTCGCACGCCGGGACGTTCGCCAGACCTCGCCCTCGCAGCTTCACAAACGCCTCGGCTGAAACACCGAAACGGCAACCTTCTAGCCGGAACGGCCAGGCGGCTCTCACTACGGCGTCTCATCTGAAAGTCAAAGCGGCCGCGATGAGTACTACGGCCGGCGCAATGACCCGTAATAGACGCGTTCGCCGGTGCCGCCGCGCCGGCGTTTCCCGTAATTCCGGACGCCGACAAAGACGGACTGCCGGGCGTCGCCGGCGCCGACCGGTGGCGGGCGCGCCGGCCCGGATCAGACTACGGACCTGCCGTCATCGCCACCGGACCGGCCGGACTGTCTGGTCAGCGAGCCCACGGTCCGATGACCCAATTGTCAGCGACACCGCGACAGTTACCGCCGACGGGAGGATTCGGCGAGCGATCCGCTCACAACCGACACCAGAACGGACCTCCGAATGTGCTCCAAAGAGGAAGGTCGTCATCCAGGACTACACGCCCCCCCCCCCCCACGCGAACCACACGGACCTGCACGGCCCCCGTCCTGTGGCGTCACGCGGACCTGTCGGGCGGTGGAACAAACACGGGCTGCTGAATCGGTCTGATCAGCAGCGATTGATGGCACCGCCCGGCCGCCCCCGATCACCGCCACCAAATGGCCCGCCGGAGAAAGTGGTGCCGAGGTCACGGAAGTCACACAAATATGTCGCATCTGGGCTCCGATCGACCCGGCCGGCGGCGCCATCACAGACGCTCCCGGCACCACAACAGCCGCTCCCGGCGGCGTCACAACAAACGCACCCGCGGCATCACAACAGCCGCTCCCTGCGACGCCACAACAGCCGCTCCCGGCGGCGCCACAACAGCAGCTCCCGCCGGCACCGCAACAGCCGCTCCCTGCGACACCACAACGGCAGCTCCCTGCGGCACTACAACAGCCGTTCCCGGCGACACCACAACAGTCGCTCCCGCCGGCACCACAACGGCAGCTCCCTGCGACACCACAACAGCAGCTCCCGCCGGCACCAAAACAACAGTTCTCCAGCACTCAGACTAGGGAGAGCCGGGCTGGCGGTACGGAGCCGGAGCTACTAACGCTGTTGCATCCCGCGGCTACTCATGAGTTATGACGCGAGGGAAACTCAGGGTGTGAGCCGGCGCCTGCAAGCCTTTTCACGCGTGTTCCCGACGGGAATATATGTAGGCATATTTCATCGGTCCATGAAATTTCTCCGTAAGGTTTTCATGATGAAATGAAACGACAAACCTCAACCTCTGGCAGGCAAATGAAAAGATGAGCGTTGAGCATATAAAAAAGCCGAATTTGTTTACGTAATCGTACAAAGAGTGAACAGTGGGGAAAAAGATCAAGAAAATGAGTTACGAAATGTTGTTTCTGATGGGTTCATGTATAGAGCAATGCCGAGGAAAGTACAGATTATGTTTGTAGAACTAAACCTAGGGAACATGAATGCATATGAATAAAGAAGAGGGTTAGAAGGGCAGAGAGAGAGAGAGGGAGAAGGAAAGAGAGGGAGAGAGAAGTGGAGCATGTAAGATAATGAGATAGGGAGAGGGAGTGAAAGATGGCTTAGAGAGGACAGGAAGAGATAAGGCTGGGAAATAGAACAACGATCGGAAATAAGCCATGTCTTTGACAAGCCATTTCCTGGCTCTTTCCCCCGGCTGCAGTTATGACACCAGCTGGTTTAGGAAGCTCAGCCCGTCTCCGGCTCCAAATCGCCACTTTCACGCCACGTGTTGTACGCCTCGATCACAGGGTGGGCGGGCCGTGACGCACCCCGCCCCCCCGTCTCCGGCCCGGATAACCGTGCAGATCGCTCTGACGGCGGTAGGACGGCCAGCAGGCGGCGGGGCGGCTGTCTTCATTAGGCCGGAGCCGCGCCGAAACCGCGGGGTGTTTGCGACTGCTGCCTGGCCGGCGCCGGATCGCCCGGGGCGGCCTCCAGCGGCCGCCGCCATCTGGACCCGGCGTCTCGGCCCGGCACGTACGCACCGGCGTGTCGGCCGGGCTTGGTAGGTCAACGGCGTCCAGCTGCTCCAGATCCCGATACGAGATGCCTCGTCAAGACGCGGCGCTCCCGAGCGCCGCCCCGGCGCTCGGCGGCGCGTTTTTCGCGGTCCGCCGCGGCGTGTGAGGGCTGCCCGCGTTACGCCGCCGACAGCGGACGCGGCCGGCACGGCGGACGTCGGACGTGACGGCCGCAGAGGACAGGACGGACGTCAGACACGATGGACGCAGGGAAACAGGCAGCGGACATGACGGATACAGCGGACGCGACCGACGCAGCTGACACAACGGGCGCAGACACGGCGGCGGAACTGCGGTGCTCCGGATACAGTGCTCACTGCCAGTGCAGCACAGTGAATATGGGAGACACTGCGTATTTAACGACGCGACGACCATGACGGACGCAGCAGTCCCAGCGTCCGCTACGTACAACGAAAACGCTACGGACTAAGGAACAGAAATCATTTGCGACCGCGAGCCGTCTACACGTCACCCGCGATTCATCAGCGGGTCGCCGGCGCCTCACGCGCTCACTGATCAGGCCGACTGTCGGACAGTTAACCCCTGACCCATCGGCACGACGACACTGAGGACGACTCGGGGCAAGGCCAACACAATGGTCCGCAGAGGACAGCGTGTTTTACGACCCAGCAGGGCGTGGGTAACGACAGGTTTAACCGCCACTTACGACTTTCTTCCGTGAGCCTGAGGACATCGCAGTGTTTCGACGGACTTAAACAGGTCAACCGGCCAAATGTTTGTATTTGCCTTGGACTAGCAGCACGCTTAAGGTATGGAATGCTACTGTGACTGACAGAGTAAGGTAGCTGAATATGAACGTCTGCAATGCGCAACGGGTGACTTGATGTTTCAGTGTTCTCATAAAAAGCGCAAATCTCCCAAAGTATGCAACCTTCAAAACACTATCTTGGGGGAATATGCCTCGCAGCGCTGGGTGAGTACTAAATAATACTCAAGAGGCATGTGTTTGAGAAATGGCTTGAAATCAATGAACACCGCTAGAACTGTTTTGGTCGGATGTTTCATTGACTAGCGTGCTAGATACAATGTGTCCTTTTTTGTTGATTACAATATTTTTCGTGTTGATTCCTGTTGTTAGCAAAACTTTTGGCGCGGACAATGAAACTAAACCCGATCACGCATCAAAATTTGCCATATAATAATTGAAAGTATTGCGATGAGCTTTTACCGTTCATTAAGACAATAAGTTATTATTTTTTAGAATTAACAAGGAAAAGAATTAAAATACCAGCCGTAATGCATCCTGAACTTAGTCTCTTCAAAACCAAGAAAGCACTAAGAAAGGCACTTAAAATAATGAAAGTATTCTAAACACACACCGCAAAACCATACCAATGGTTTCAACAATCATCACATACCACAAAAAAGACGCAGGGCATCACCTTGGCGGCTATCCGCCAATTAAAGGCCGTTTGGTGTTTTGATGAGAACCAGACCTGGCTGGCCCAGAGTTCAAACACCTGCAGAGTGGCGCCTTTAACCTTTTTACAGGTGAGCACGATGCGGTCGCGGCTCTGCGGCGGAAAGGTTAGCTGGGTGAGCCATCGATCGGGCTGGCAACCACGGTCGGAATCTCTCAGTAAACCGACGATGGCGCAGAGCAGGATCCGGGCTTGTTCTCAGCCTTTTCTGACAGTCCGTATTCAATTTATACTGTAATTAGCGCCAATATACCGTAATAAACTGGTTCATAATAATGGTGCGTCTCGAAACGATGAACCTACTCGACAGTGAGTTGCCCCAAAAACGCAAAAAATGGCCATCACGTGAAACAGGGATAAACGGTTATACGTGGCTGATCCCATAACTTGCCTCTTGTATAAGACTGTTGAAGATCGATTATATTCGTTTCGCTCGGGCGCCCCGAAAATTGCAATGCTTTCGTATATAGGCACTAGTGACACTGCCGCCACTGCATGCCTGCAACAGTTACCGACCAGTGTCGGTTGAAATTCGAGTCCCACCTCACTGCCAACCCATTTATCGCGGTGGTTATTTAGCGGGTCACAATCGAGCATTCACTCGATTCAAGGCGAGCGGCAACATGGCCTGGCTCTGCATACACATGAGGCCTCCGTCTGACTTTCTCTGCAGCCCAGCCTCGCTGGCATGCCGTACATGTTTGCTTACAATGCACTGCCTACTGTGCACTTTTCCAGGTGGCTGAAAGTGGCGACACAATTTTTCTGCCAAAAACCGCCAAAGCATTATGTTGCTTGAGGTCCTGAGGTTTATATGTCCTGTAAACTACAGTAAAGTAGCCCGTGGAACAAACGCCAACCTCAAAACGAAAACGGAAAACAGTACAGTTTCCAAAACAAACAATCCCTATTCCAGCTGACAAAACACAGATAACTACGTCTCATGATGCCGTAGCCTTTTTCAACTAGCATTTTACATCACAAGCTTGATCGTCCCAAGACCTTTACAGATCTTCCTGTGACTGCACGTTAGTTTTGGCAAGGCATGCCCACCCCCCCCCCCCACAAGAAAAAGAATGTGCCTCTATCCTGCTCCTTTCCCAAAAACTCTGTCATGACATGACTTAAGACATGACGAAAATCATTGCGTCTCCACTTCAAAAGACGTTACTGCATTCCAGAGGATGCAACAACAACACACAGCTTTAAATATTTCTGGAACTAGCCATTCTCAGGAGCAGATGATACATTTTCTCCTTCACTCATACACAATCAGGAACTCATCTACATTCGTTTACGTTGGACTCAAGTTGGACATAGCGCTTTCTTGAACAAAGCATTTATGAAGACTGAATTATTTCATTTACTACATATGTGCATCCTCGTGAAATCGGGTCAATAAGGCACACGGAAAAAGAAACATGGTGATAAAATGAAAGACAAACCTATAAACGTGCTTAAGGTGCAGTTCGGAATTAGCACTCGGAAAGAGGATAGAAGATGGAGATATGACAGCAGGTGTCCAGCCCAGCACAGCATTCGGTAAGGCGGCGCAGCTCTCTCTGACGACGTCCTGAATGTGCATTTCTGATTGCTTTGTGCGAAAGATGACACTGGTACACCATCCTACGCACATAACTTATATGATCAAGGTCACCACAGCACCACACAATCATCCAGACAAACGTTGAAAGTTGCATGCAGCAGCGAAAATAGAATGCATGAACCATGCCGAAAATGGGTTAAAAAAGCTAACATATACACAGACGTTACATTTCCATCAACGCTCCTAACACCCGGTGATACAGTGTGCAAATACGACAACCGATTGGAACGTGTAGCCAGTTGCGCGTGCTTTTCATATTTGCGGGCCATAATCAAGCCTGACCACCAATGGACTTAGGTAGCTGCAGTTCATGGAAAAGATTAAATTGCACCTTTTTACATGATTTCGTTTGGGAAATGCCGCAGTGAAAACGTGGTGCACCGGCCTTACCGGTGATCGGTTTCCGTCCCACGGGGCGTCCGAACAACGTCAGCGACGTGCTCTACCTGGCGAGCCACTCCCGCCCGAGTCTCACAAGCCCTACCACCGGCCTGCTGCACCACACACTGCCGCTCAGGAGAGAGCCGTTTGAACGTATCGCCTGCGCGCGTTTTAGTGGGGCAGTCGCGGCAGTCTCCCCGCTACCTTCGTTTCTCTGACATCTAGCGGCTATTGACGGAACTAACGGGACGCCGACTGAGGGCGCTTATCAAAATGAAAAGCATTGTTTCGACTGATTTGTCGGATGTCAGCTCGCATCTCGAGAGATCCATCCTTTTAAAGGTTTTATATGAAAATTTTCAAGGGCAAACTATTTACCTCCAGTCACTGGAACAAATGGCAAATGCATGTCCAGCAAGTTTCGTGTCGTGAGCTACGCGTGTGGCTTTAGTGTCGCAATAGTCGCATTAGGTTCTTACTGCGACGATCTAATTCCAGCACAAGTCCATACTAACCCTACTTCCTTTAGCGGCAACAAAGTTTTCTAAACTACAACTACCTACAACTTCCGCCTATGTCATGCAGGAGCGGCAAACCGACGATCAGGTATTTCAATAACCCAAATTCAAAAATCATGTAACACTATTTACTCCTCTGCGAGGAATTTCCACTGAATGCTTTCAGGTACTGGGGCACATTTACTGAGGTAAGGCCAGGTTGTGAAAGGAGACGATCCCTGCACGCTTCACTAACGACTGCCCCCAATTGTTGCGAAGTTAAAAATGCGTGATGGTGGTGGGATTCTCACCTTTTCGTAGTTGTGAAAGCATCTGGCCGGTGCACGTACCTGCACCTGTTGCTCCGTGTACCCGGGACTGACGGGGGCGTCCTGGCGCGACCTCAGGGAATCCACGTCCTTCTTCAGAGAGGCGACCAGGCAGTCCTTCGTCTTAAGCTCATCCATCTGTAATTAGTTCAATATTTTAATGACATCAGGTGACACTGTCCAGGCATTCAAGCCAATGGCTAACTTATCTGACATTTTCTTCCGGCGTATTTTGGAGCAACTCGTAATCCGGGCGAACAGAGCAGCGGATTGGTCAACGAATGTCTTCAGCTACACTGAGTCCCGGTGGACAATACAATTTCATGAATTTCAGTAAACATGTTCCAGCCGCGCAGGAATCCTGGTCTTTTTATTTGAAAAAAATTATCAGATGCAGCCATCCGCATTGATTAACGCCCCACCGCTTTGAAATAAAATAGCCTTGCCAAGGCCAACGTTCAGTAAATACACTAACGCCACTCCCCTTGTGTGCGCCAGGATACACCAGCACCGACCAGACGCCATTTGCGCTACTACGGTCAAGGTCCGTGTCACGGACAGTGCGTCACAGAATCGTTCGTGACGCAAACCGGCCACGTCGCAAAGGCCACCAGTGACGCCGCACGCTGCGTATCGGCAGCGATCCCTGGGAAAGTCACCACGGAGGGGGTCAGGGGTCAGGCCACCGGCCCACCGGAAGTCTCACACAACGCTGAGAACCGAACCGGGCCTACCACCGGCGGCCGACCACCGCCCCCGCCGTCTCTTCACTTCCGAGAAAACGTTTACATTGCGATGTGGAAACAAGAGATATCGATGGTGTGGTGTTTGATTGCATGTATATTTGTCATGGGCGTAGGAGAGGGGAGGGTATGAGCCCCCGCTTCTTGGGAAATGTAACATGAGCTCAATGGGGAAAAACGTTTTTGGGGCCACCCAAACTTTTTCTGGATGTTCCTATGCCTCTGATCTCGGCGTACGCTTTTTTTGAAATACGCATTGCCATGTTAACATACATTCATCAATGACAATATGCGGGTTTGGATCCGAGATACGGATAGACAACGCTCGTACCCTGTGATATCTGAGCATGTTTTGTTCAGTGTAGCTTGCGGTGTTAACATACATTAATCAATGATGACATGCAGGTTTGGTTCCAGAAAAGGGACAGGAACGTCCCATTTCCTTCCCCGAAGTTTACCAAAAGCGAGCTGGGCGTTGATCGCCATGCTGGTTAGGAAAACGCTTAACATTTCGCACAATACTGATCTGCGTCTGATACTGCGTCTGCACCGCATTACCACGGAGGCGGTGCGGCCTTAAGTCGAAATAACGAATTAGTTAATTAGCGATATGACGCCTACGACCGTTTAGATCAGCTCTAATGATAATTTCTGACATGAACTTTGAGCAGAGTTCACGTGCAAGCTTGAAAGGAGGCGTCCAGCTGAAGAATAGGCCAGTGGATTCACACCGGACCGTACTGCTGGCCAGCTCATGTGAGACGTTTGCGAGTCGCTCAGAACCAGTCGCGGCGGAAGCGAGCTGGGGGGGGGGGGAGCAGGGGCAAAGTACCACATGCTTTTTATCCAGTTACTTTGCATTGTGGGGCCGTGGCGAGCGTTTGCATTGATCGACTATCTATCCAGTTACTTTGCATTGTGTGATCATGGCGAGCGTTTGCATCGTCCGAGTATAGGCGTATTTACAAAGTATCCCGCATGACGGGCTGTTCATTTTAGAGAATACATATTCATAAACGAATGCCAAAATCCTGTATGGTTTGAGAACAGTTGGTAACCTAGTACCTATATCACTGCATTGATATTGCATAATTTTCGTGCCAAAATTCCATGCGTTTGTGATGACATCAAAGTGATTTACTGACGTCAAATCCGGGGGTAAAACTGATCGTGCATATCCAACGTCGCAGGGAAGTTTCACAAATACATTTGACCCTATTTTCATGCGATGGGTCTCTCTTGAAATTCAAGCGAAGGCACTCCCCTGATCTGATCTAATTCTCAAGTACGAAAAGAAACAGAAACCATCAGTGGAGCATTTACGAGACAAAACAGAGGGGGATGAACAGCTAATTCTACTCCTCTGACGTACAATGCGCGATACGAGGATACAATGCTCGATGCAAATATACGATGAACTTGTTTACAGACTTCCAAGTCATTTTCCACCCACTTTTGCGTCATAGACTTCGCCAATTTCAAATCCCTTACCAGAAACCAGAAACAAAAAAATACAGTACAACCAGTGACAGGTCCAGGAAACAAAAATAGTCGGTGACTGTAGTCTCCTGAAGACATCAGTGCTGTATTCATGAAACCAAACCATCATTCTTATTTGTCGTCCACTTTATTTTTCCTGAATCGCCCGTGCCGAACATTTATATGTGGTGTATACCTTTCCCATAAATTCCATGACTGGGATGACATCAGTGATCAGTGCAAGCCATTGGCACAAGAGAATCGAATCAGTGATGTAAGCCATTGGCACATATGAATCTGGACCTTCAGAGTTTGGACCTTCTAAGGTTCTGTACCTGGCTCCGCCCTTGATCTTCATTTATGTTTTCACTGCGGAAATTATCCTTTGCATGAATTTTGTAGCACGTTAAAACATTAAATTATCAAGCCATACATTGCTTTCGGCACGCAAAATCATGTTAAGCATGGTGTAGCATAACTAATTATGACGTACCCTGCATCCGCCCTAGACAGTTTCTGAACATTTTCCAGACAGCGTGTATCGTTAACTGTCTCAAAGTTCACCCATTGGACCCAGAGTATTGCCATATATTCGCGATATCTAAAGCATGCGTATGAAACGGAACGGATGCTAAACAGATAAATACGTGGGACATCCCTTAACTCGGAGGAGCCTCTCCTCCAAGGAATTCCTGTTGGTTGAAGCAGACAAATCCCCGTTTGAGAAATCCTTGGGCCCTCCCATGTGTTACTAGGTAAGGCAGGTAACAATGCAGACCGAGGGGCGACGGCACCTGGTGGCAGTTTACAGAACGATCGTTTTTAGCGCCACTCGTCAGAGGTCGGGGCTATGCGTCCAACAGCATAGTGCAGTGCCTGGCCGCAGCAGGCTCTCGCAGGTTGTATGCATGCATCAACCCGGCACCGCCTGGCGTATATTCGTACCCGCGACCGCCTAGGGGTGTCAAAAAGGCAACCCTCGCTACCTCAGGATCTAACCGTCAGATCTGAACCGGTCTACCACCAACCGATAGCCCGGAGTCTTGCGGTTCAGAGAATACTATGTTAGCCCTGGTCACGTGAATGATGACGTCACAGGCCACGTAAAACGCATATCACGATGTCGGAAAAACGGACATCAGTTTGTACCAAATATCATGGGTAATAGTAGTCTTACAGCCTTCAGTTGGGTATCAAACAAAATGTCACGATCCTACGCATCAAATACATGCCAGAATGTTACAAAATGCAGGGTCAAAGCCAGCCTAGGTCAGGTGAAATATTGCTCTCATTTTACATGCCAAAGATCGATACTTACTCGCCGGTGTTTTGATCTACGTGACAAAAAGAATGGAAATGAAACTTTCTTATGATCAGTTTTCCATTATCTGTGTTGCATCCAGTCAAGATCAGTCCATGTCAGGTCAGATAATTCCTGACAAAGAGCAAACATTGCACGCTGGGATTCTTTACTGCGTCAGGTAAAGAACCAAAATGACATCTTGTGGCAATTACATATGCTCTGTCTGCTCTTTAGCGGGTCAAGGTCAGGCCAGGCCAGGACAACTAATCATTTTTCTTTTTTCTGACTAAGAGCAATAATTGCTGTCTGCTGCTACTGAACGATCTTCCACGGACAATGTTGTATTTCATTTCGTTTTGACATCTACCTTTGATGTGACCTTACCTGACATCACCTGACGTTGCGTTTAGTGAATTTTGCTAAGAAACGCATATAGATTTACTCGCCTGACTTGAACGATGGGAAAGGTCAGCTGCAACCACTTCTACCATCCACAATGCGAATCAGTCCAATTGCCATCATGCATGTGACCTAGTATGACCTCTAATGTTGACATGCCACGATTGTATATCATTGTGGGAACGGTTTACTTGGCAAATCCAAATAATCCATGCATTTTATTCGCAAATATTTTTGGAAAACGACGCATGTTCAAGCCACCGCCTGAACAGGCAAAAACGAGCATGCAAGGGTTCACTTCTGACGTCATATCTCCATAGTCTGACCTAGCATGAAAATGGTTTTAATGTAAAATTATGTAAAATTAATTGTTGCTGGCATTGAAAATTTGGTTAGGCTGACTCTAACGGTTCAGAAGTTCAGAAGTTATTTAAGAAAACCGAGGGATGTGCCCTCTTTGACGCCCCCCAGGCGGCGTCGAGTTAGAATATTTTTGTGTCCGATAATTCACGAAAGTACCTTGCTAAAGCGTAAGGGAGTACAGCGGTTATTACATACTAACAAACTCAAGCCCCAAAATAATATTTCTTGGGAGAATACGACGGCTGCCACCTAAGACATTTTGTGGGTATGGCTAACAGACCTCCATCTCACATCTCTTCTCCACTTTCTGCTCGCCACTCACTTCCAGCATTGGTTCAAAACTTAAAATGCCCTAAAATGGAAAATGTTTGTGAGATGGAAGTCTGCATTCAGTAAATATGGCTCAGCGCTTCAGGTTCGAATGCCGGAATAAGCTTCTGATGGATATCCTCTGCCGTGATCCGGCGGGTGCGTTGAAGCCGTCAGTGATGCAGCCTCAGATGCCGCGGGGATTGATGTCAAGGACCGGTGATGCTGTCGCAGAGAAGTTCTACTTCTATCCCGCCTGCTTATTCCAAATCCCGTGGCTTTGAAATCAGGTGCCAAAACTGTTCGAAATCCTTTAACCAGCGTAAGATTGTACTGATTCAGCTCCTCATCCGACCATTTTCTTGCGACTTAATCTACCTCCTACCCCCAAAAAATAATAAGTCAGCTAATCAGCTAACTTATGTTGGATAAGGCTGATCAACAGTCGCAGAGTTATTCGGCCGCAAGAGATGCACCATAAAAACGTTAAACCATTGCTTAGGACCGCCGCAGTTCCAGCCCATGATGATGCAGAATTAGGAATGTATGGAATCGTCCAATAGAGTCATTGAGAGAACTGATATTCGGCAAACCACTTTTGCTCAATTATCTCTGTTGCCTTCAAATTAAGTTCTGAGAGTCTTTGGTATTTCAGCACCACCATTACTCCACCCTCAAAAAACCTGACTGTACTTTTATGCTTATTTTGCTGTCTGATTTACAGCAGAGAAGGAGAATAAGACATCCACAGGCTTCATATTGCTAGTGTGTCAGTTCATATTGTTCCTAAATGCCTTTTTCATGAAATGATGAGAGTTAAATAAAAAGCAGAAACAAAAGGTTGAAAACTAAGCTGAGCATCGGCTCTATAATGAAAGAAAGGCCGTAACTGGTAGCTTTCGGGACAACTGGCTGTATTTCTTGGATCCGACCTAAGAAAAAATAAAACAGCCTTTAAGATGCCAGAGCTCATGACCTTCTGTCCCATCCCTACCAAGCTTTTGTGTTTCGAAGGTGCGTGCTGCGTGTGTTCCCTATGGAGGGGAACACAAGGTCCTTGAAAGTCTAGTTTCGATTTATTTTTTCCTCAGAGCTACGTCTCAAGTAGCGCGTGCATGGACAATGCTGACATTAAAAAAGCGGCTTCGGAAATCTTAAAAACATTCTTGAGAATTTTTAAGCCGCAAACATCAGAACAAACGGCACGCCTCTCGTGGTCGGCGCCGCCCGAACCGCCTCCGCCCTGTTTCCGGCCTCGCGCGAGGCCGTCTCCTGCCCGAGGCCAACTGAGTAAACCGGGCGGCGGCGGCGGCGGCGGCGGCGGTCGCGGTCTTGGGCGCCGTCCAGTGACCGGGCCGTCGCGAATAGCCAGCCCCAGCGGCCGGGGCGGGACGGTGCCGGGGAGCCCGCTCGACCTCCGTCCCCGGCTGGAGGACAACAGTCTGCTGGTCGGCCTCTGCAGCGTCCTGATTCGCCCGGCGTGTAGACCGCAGACTTGTCAAACACGCCCCTGTGCCGGGCCGCGGGGTGTTGCGGACACGTGGGCTGCGCTGTGGCGTCAGACTGGGCTCGGAACGGGATGACGGGACCGAGCGGCGGTGCGGGGTTTGCGCCAGAGCGGCCGGCCGGTCCGGCGGCGGATGACGAGACGACACCGCTGGTGTCCTGATGCTGTCTCGGCGGTGCTCGGCACGGGAACAGGATGTGAACAGGGCGGCACAAATCTGAGACACCGCAACACTCTTGGGAAACGCGTGTAAGCTCGTATAGCTAATCCGCCGATGGCCGTGCAGACGTTCTGCAAGGAATGTTCGCATGAATATGTTGGTCATAACACGTCGGGGAACGGTCAGTGCTGTGAATAAATTACTTACCAGAAGTCGAGCTTCATTTTTAGTTTGCTTTTCGTTTTTTCGTTTTTCGTTTTCGTATTTGTCGTGAGTCTGGCGAACAAGGTCGCATTTTCTCCGATCGCTCTCAACAACCGACTGCAAAAAAAACAAAAGCAAATGGCATGAGTGACGTCCCTCGTTGCCGCACGGCGAGACTAATGCCTCCGATGAACTAAGTGTGGGGCAACAAAGTAAGGCGATTAGCAGCCAGTTTGCTGGCGATGCAATGCTTCACACGGAGCCTGGCTCGGGCTGCAAGAGGCAACCCTTGCCAGTACTCGTCTGATATGAGATATTTCCCGTCCATGTATCAAACAAATGAAAAGTCTTCTCTTTTTAAGGCTGAGATACAGGCTACCTTTTGGTAGTATCAGTGGACCAAAAACTTCCAACGGATCTTCTGCAACACTCACAATAACGAGAAAACAATGAAAGTTTTATCCCACGACATCCATATGATAGTTTTCATTTCATGCTGGAATTGCAAAGATGGCTTCGTGAAACTTTGTAATGAAAATTGAAATAACTTGAATTGGAGCTAAATCAAATGCCTCCGTTTTTACAGATACCGAAAGCATTTCCAGTTGGAATGTGTATGACGCACATGCGTCACGTGATGAAATTTGACAGTGGGGTCATTCCACATCAAATGGTGCAAGAATTGGCCCAATATCCTTCGATCTGGATGAACTTTGGAAGGCAATGAATACATTCAATTAACAAACGGCCTTCGTTATGCCAGGAGACATTGTATTGTTACATAAACCAGTTAAGGACCAAAACTACATTGGACTCAACGTTTCAGCCCAGGGCCATCGTCAGGAGTGGCGATGGCTTCTGCGCGAAGCGTTGGGTCCAATATAGTTTTGATCTGTAACCGATTTACGTAGCATTACAGTGTCGCCTAGTACGTGAAGGTCGTTTGTTAATTGAATGTATACCTTGTTTAACAACCAGGAGTATTTAACAACCATTCTTCAAGACATTAAACATGAAATTTGGTATGCTCATAGCAACTATTAAAAAATGGTCTGTCAATTTTTTTTTTGCCTTGTATGACCTCTGAGGTCAAAGCTACAAGTCAGGAAACGTCATCGACTTTTATGGACAATGCATGATTCAAATGTCCATAACCTGGTGGCAGACTGCCACAGAAAGGTGCGATGAGAGCCATGCGAAAGAGGAATGTTTCAACTTCCACAAATAAGTTTATTTTTCCCAGCGATATTGGGATGATCTTTGAACTGTCACATGGAATATTTTTGGTTTTAACCATGTTTGCCCACCGTGAACTTCGTGAAAATGTAGCACAATATGTCCCCAGGTATCGGCAATGAATGCGGCAAAAAAATACTTCAGGGCAAATCGAAATTTTTCCATGTATCTGGACTTGCGTGCTGCCAGGTGACGCCTGAGAAATATGCCTTGAGGCTAATTGACGAATACGGATTGATTTCGTACCTTTGTTTGTCCGATTGTTCTACAGTATTGTGTGCACAATGTCCATCGTGCCTGTTTCACATCAGCTTAAGTTTTCCATTGCTTTACCAGAAAGGTAAAATGTCATGACACTCCACCACCAATCGACCCCGACCATCCCAGCCTCACATATCCGTTCTTCACAATTCCACGAAGCTGAGTCTGTCGGATGTTCTTAGACCTAAAACCAGCTAGCATAATTCTAGTCATGCATCGGAACCTTTGGAAAGTCCACCGAAGTTAATGACGTCGGTATACATAGTACTGCCAATTTTGACCTCGGATCATTTATATATTTTTGAGTATTGATTTCGAATTTCGCATTCATTTTGCATGCATCGCATTATTATTTATGTTCTTATTATATTATTAGCTACTATTATTTATGTTCACTCCATGCCCTTGGTAAAGCCGATTTTCTTCTTTTTGGCACGTATCCCAGTAATCACTTCTACCTCCTTTCATACAAAGCTGCCATTTCATTTGTAGCTTCCCATCATTCAGGGGAAGACGTCATGACAAAAAGCCATCGACCTCTAGCTGACATGGATCTTAGATAAGTGCAAACTCCGTTACGTGAATGATATATGTGAAATTCGGAACCAGTGCCCAAAAAAACCTATGAATGGTCCCGAGGCCGACAGGTTATCCAAGGCCATTCGAGCTCAGCGGTTTCAGTTGACCTTCAAAAGTCCCCAGTGCTCGACTAAGAGTATCTCAGTTGGCTTAACCCTATTCCCGGCAGGAGGGGCTGAATCCGCCCCCTCGGATTTTCTCCTTGCCAATTCCAGGGTTTTTGACACAGCTTCGCGAAACCCGGTGACGTTTCCTAGCTTTTATTTCTGCGTACTGTGACAAAATTTCGTAATTCTGTGTTGTTCAAGGGCGGAGCCAGGCCACGTTTTTGGTAGGCACGTCAGGCAAATTTTGGCCTTGTTGAGGGTAAAAGGAAAATGACTGCTAAAAATTGCCTTTTTAAGATAGAACATAAACCTTCAAATGCATGTATCGCTTAATAGCTGGGCAACATGTAAATACAATTTTGTTTATCTGCGATAACATTACAAAGTCAAGTCAAGGTCAAAAGTCAAAATTTGTTTTTATAAAATAAATTTCGGGGCTGTCTAAAACTGTCTAAAATCAAGCTGACGGTCAGCAGGCACGCAGGACATTGTGCACATCAAACATCAAACTGTGGAGCAATCGGACAAACAAAAGGAACAAAATCTATCAATGTTCGTCAAATAGCCTCAGGGCATACTTTTCAAGCGCCACTTGGCAAGACTCATGATATCTGAGAACATCTCAATTTACCCACAAACATTTTTTGGCTTCGCTTATTACAGATACTTGGGACATATTGTGCTACATTTTTGCGAATATCGCGTTGGGCAAACATGGTTAAAACTAAAACTGTTCCAAGTGACCTGGCCAGGTCAAAAGCCATCCCAACGTCGCCAAAAAATGAACTTCTTTATGAAAGCTGGAAGAACTTTTTTCGAATGTCATTAATCGCACCCTTCTCTGACAACCTGTCACCGAAACTGACAACTGCAACCTGACAACTATGGGCATTTGAACCATAGAATGTCTTGGCCATGATCTCTTCCCCTTTTTGAACTGCCTCATTTAAAATGGGTGCTTCCAGAGACGCGGCAGGCGGGGATGGGGTAACTGTTTCCCTCGATTTTCTTTTTAAATTTAACATCGACTCTACTGGCGTGAACTGGAAAGGCATAACCCAAATTGCTTCTTAGCCCCCCCCCCCCCCAACGCCCCTCCATCTGTAGGGGAGTTCCTGTGCCCCTCTTGCTTCTGATGCAGGCTACGTCATCCATTTTTTCCCCTCCTCTCTCAACAGGGAATGTGTTTCTAAATTTTGAAAGCCTTTTTTGGGAATTGACGAAAGACTCTGTAAGATGTGGAGGATATTCGGAGGATCAGTCGTGACAACTTGGTCTTCGGTGGCGGAAAGCAATTATTATGTCCGCTCCTCTTCTCCCTCGCAGCACCAATATGTGCGAACAAAACTTTGCAGTTACATCCAACCATTGTGTTTTGCTCGTCCTTGAACGCTGCGATGGCTGTGCTTTCGTCACCGTTGTAACAAGCTGCGATTCCTTTCTTACTTATGATGACAGGCCCCCGGGTACCTGCGGCTTGTCGAGCATGTATTTTCAGGCAATACTACTCTAAACCTCAGCCGTTCACGCAAGACTGCACGTCACTCGACGTATTACAAATTTCCCAGCGGTATCGGGTCAATTCCCAACCCCCTGAGTCGTTTCGACATGTCGAAACTCATCCCAGCTGCGACGAGGCCGGCCGCCGCGACCCTGCCGACATCACCGAAGGGCATGACGCTCCGCGAGCGGGAAGTTCAATTCCGCTCTTCTGATAACGATCTGACGAGGGTGCAGCTAACTACAGACAGAACCCGGCTGCGACCTGAGCTGACCTCAGCCGCGGCGGTCACGACCTTGACGATCCCGCGGCGCGCGAGACCGAAAGTGGCGCGTCAGGAGGGCGCGGGCGGCCAGAGTCGCGCCGCGACCCATCGCGCGCCCCGGAAACGCCAGCGGGTTTGGCAATCAGCGGCGAGGCCGGTGAGGCACGCGCCTGACTGGACGGGGTCCGATCGAAGGCAGCCCATGGAGCAACGCGACGTGATTGTCGCCTGAACGTGACACAAGGATTGGGATTTTGGCAGACCAGGACGCTCAACTGAATGTCAGGAGGGCAGAAGATAAACGGTCGGCTGAGAGATGAACTGCTGCTCAGCAGCTAATCAACTGATGCATTCAACATTGTCACGTGACATTCGTTAGTTCCACGAAACAAATGGAATCTCCGTTTCATCGAGTAGTGCACCCATAGTATTTTTCTGCCAGATTCATTTCTTTCAAGCAAAAAAAATCGTAGAAAACAAATCGAACAGTTTTTTCATTGTAAGAAAGTCATTTTGTTTTGTTTATCTTGGTAAAAAATAGTCAGCTGAACATCATATCCTTGCGATAGCTGACCTGCAGCTGCTGCTCCAGCTGACGCTTTTCTTTCCGCAGCTGAGCGAGCTCAGAGGTGAGTCGACCCAGGTCAGAGTGGGAGGTCTGCTTCTGGACCTCAGACAGCTGCACGCGCAGCTCGTCCTCGTGCGTTCTGAAAAATCCGACACCGTCATCTGCCAATAAAAGCACGGCGATAGCGTCACAAATGGACTCACAGTGTGCCAGCCTATCGGTGTTAAAATGCATCTGTCTTAGTGGCAGTGGATTCCTGCTGACATGCGTGTGACATGGCCAAGACTATACGTAGACGAAATCCAAGTGTCACGGTTAAATTTTCGGCCATGATTGATGCATCTGAAGGCAAGTTCAGATTCGACGAATCAGCGTCGCGGAGTACCCATGCTAGACTGAAAGAGACAGCGGGCGTTGGAATACGGGTAACTGGCCGGACATGTAAGAAGGAAGCCCACTGGCCTGTAGCATGGCAACTCTTCACATGCTTCACCACAAAGTAAACGTTATCGAGGAAAAGTGGGCCGTAGCTCTTGACTACCCAATTGCTATAGCAGGATGCAAACGATGAAATGAGTTGGCACAGACTATCCCAAGCGACTCCCAATCACTGTAAAAATGAGTTGATTACCACATGTGTGACGATTACCAGGATTTTACATATTTCAAAGACGAGCCAGTCTTAAATAATATCACGGATTCGATGGATGTCAGCGCACTGACTTAGATGCAGCGAAACACAAACTTGCTGAGTAGTTGTAATCGGAATCGTGAGACTGTGAGTCAAAAATGGCAAAAATCTACGCCCACATACGCACGGCATGCTACCCAACGAAATCGAATCATATCTGTATCTGCCGTAATGTCTGTCTGTCTTATCTAAATATCTGTCATAAAGTTGCGTCCAGCATGTATATGACAAACCACAATCTAACGTGCATCTTTATTGTTTCAATATGTTGCGTATGCCCCGTTATTGGTGACCAAGCGCTTGATCCTCGCGAAAAAAAACACTCGTGAAAACTAACACGACTTTGCAGACTGCAGTTTTGTTTCTGCATTACACTCCGTGGCATCGTCGGGACTGTTCGTCACGACGCGACGGTGAGTTTCTTCACGTCGTATGATGTTTGGCTATTTTGTTCATCTGTGGTGGAGCACCGCAGTCTTGAACGTGCGACTGCGGAGCCGACACGTTGGGTGTCAGAAACCAGATCTGAAGGTCTTCTCCATGGCAGTCTTCCTGCATTTCATACCAAAGTCCAAATAAGTAGACGATGATACCACAAGCCGGGATAAAGCCGCAGATAAAGACTCAATGATGAACTATTCAAAACCTGTAACGCTTTTTGCCCATATGCTTATATCAGCACATAAGACATGGGTCCATGTTGAAATCTAGTCCCGTTGTTGAACGAGAAATATCAAATAAATCGCTTATTTCTGGAGCTGAGCGGTTCGCCGGGTTCGCGGTGAACCACCAACCACAAAGCTCTAACCGAACGTTGTGAGGAACTGGTACGAAACGTCGCGTCAGCTTGGGATCCAGACACGACACAGATCATATTTCCACGGCATGTGTTTAACATCAGTCACGGAGAAAGCGGTACGAGGCGCAGAGGCATTGTCCAGGAGTTCTAAGAAACCCATACTTTCAGTCAACGTGGTAACAGGCCTTCCAATCGTTTTGATGGGTTTGCAAGACGCCTGTCAACATATAGTCGCGGATGTGAGCTATTGAAAATGGACGCAACACCGGGCGATATTTGGCTTTGCATGACAAACGAATGTAGACACGTTCGAAACTGGTCAAAATGTCATTGATGTTCATATTGCGATCGTTTCCTGGTAAGCATGGCTTCAGTGATTTTGTGGGTACTCTAAGTAATCCCATGAAATGAATCGCACACATGCCATCCTCTCCGACCTGTTGACAAATGGCAAAGTCAAGTTATCTGCTTGGGCCATCACAAAACGCCAGAGTGATTTTCCCGCTAACACCCACTGCTACCAAAGTGAATGGTGAAACATGGAGCACCAACACTCACTGCTATCACAGCGAATGGCGAAATATGGAGCGGCAACACTGACGGTTAACAGCGTGAATGACGAGACATGGAGCGCCAACACTCACTGTTACCAGCGTGAATGACGAGACATGGAGCGCCAACACTCACTGTTACCGGCGTGAATGACGAGACATGGAGCGCCAACACTCACTGTTACCAGCGTGAATGACGAGGCATGGAGCGCCAACACTCACTGTTACCAGCGTGAATGACGAGACATGGAGCGCCAACACTCACTGTTACCAGCGTGAATGACGAGACATGGAGCGCCAACACTCACTGTTACCAGCGTGAATAACGAGACATGGAGCGCCAACACTCACTGTTACCAGCGTGAATAACGAGACATCGAGCGCCAACACTCACTGTTACCAGAGTGAATGACGAGACATGGAGCGCAGATGGAAATCTCTTCAATGTATAACAGTGCTGGTAATCTTACTTAACCTCATTAGTCCGTAATACTGCTTTTACTGAACAGTAGGTTCGTTCTTTTGATATTTTGGGACCAGATGGCCACCTTGGGATGTTTTTTACAGTTGCAAGGACAACAGCCATTTTGAGTTCAATCTTTTAATGAAACATCGTACGGCTGACGTTCGAATTGTTCAAGGTTTGTGGGACCACCGCCTTATCTCCTCTGAGGGCTCTTGCATACATGGTTCCAGTCAATAGTTTTCGGGACAGGACAGTGCCAGTTGGCCCAGTCTCAAACTCTGCGCTACATGAAAGGTATTCGTCCTGTATGTGGAACTGTGGACGGAACTAAAGAGCTAGCAAGCAGGCCAGTCAATGCCATGGAAGCCGGCAAAAACGGCGTTGTTGGCTTAACGCGAAGACGCCATTGCTGCCCTCGCCAACTCGCCAGCCGCGCCCCCGCAGCGCCGTGACTCATGCCTGCCGTTTGAAATTGAGGCGAACGAACCGTGCAGGGTCTGGCCGACTTCAAACCGCCCCCTCCCCCCGACATACTACACCCAACGCCAGGCCGTGCAGAGCACGAAATCAGAGGCGGCGGCGGCGGCAGTTGGCCACGGTGCGGGGGGGGGGGGGGCGTGTCCGGCTGCAGTGGCGGGCTGCTGGCTCGGCGCGAGAATCTGGCTCAGCTCCGACTGAACTACAGCCGGCCCACCGCACCGCCCAAACCAGAGTACGCACAGGACAGCAGTCAGTTGTGGACAGGCACGTAGCCAGGATTTTCCTCGGGGGGAGGGGGTCAAATGTCAATTTTTGCAATATGCCACAGGTATATGACGAAATTTACAAGAAAAGGCAGTAATTTTAGGCAGTTTATCTTATATTTAATGCACAGGAAAACAAATAACGTTTGATTTTGCAACATATATATGATCACTACTACGTATTCATGCGAAATCGTCATGTATGTAGCGTAGAACGTTTGCGCAGGGGCTGTGCTGGAAAAAATGTCGTTCTCTGGTGTCAAGGAACACCAAAAAATTAACACTCCCAACTCTGTAGATTTGGAATATAAATAAATAAAAATTGGATTTTATTAAATTATATATTTAAATTAAATTAAAGTAAGTAAAATTAAATAAACCTAAATTAATTTAAAAAATAAATAAAAATTGAAAGTAAAAAATTTTTCTCCAAAATGGCCATTTGCCCCCTCCCCCAAAAGACATGGGTATTCCTACTCAACCGGAGTCTGAATTTGCCCAGCGTCTCCCCCGGTTGATGGTTTACCATTGATACTAGGCGGCTGAAGTGCACTCTGAACCCACGGTTAGCTGCCCTCCACCTCCCCCCCTCGTCAACAGCTGTGCTGACCTGCCATGTAGGCCCAGGAAACTGGTTTACCCCCCTTCCCCCAAAGGGAGCCACTGGATCCGCCCCTGCTGGCCATATATGCTTGCAAAGCATCTAGTTGGTTCATGTTTCTCACATAAACGCATGACATTTTATACTCCAAAAGAAAATTTGTACTCCGACGCCAGGAAGAAAAACCAGGTTTCTAACACTGCTGGGGGGGGCATGGTCCCCACGACCCCCCCCCCCCCGGCTACGGCCCTGCCTGTGGACGGCTAGACCAAGCGGAGAGGTTCCCATTTAGCTGTTTCGGACGGCTGAACACAAAATGAGAGGTTCCCAGTCAGAACAGATATCAGCTGCCAACAGCTGAACCACGCTGAGAGGTTCCAAGTCAGGACTTGTGTCAGCTGCGGTCAGCTGAACCACGCTGAGAGGTTCCACGTCAGGAACGTCACGGGATGCAAACCATCAAGCTGCAGAAAACTTTGTAATGGGCCGGATCTGCCCTGAGCCATCAAGCTGACCGCCCGAGTCATTTTGGCAGACGGGCAAGGGCGTCTTTGTAGAAGCCAAAGGTGAGCGTCCAGTTCCAGCGTTTTCGTTGCTCAAAGGCCAGAGGCTGGCAGGAGGTCATCACTCAAGCTGCGTCCAGCGCTGGTTCATACTATGTCACCACGTGGTGCAGACCACTTTTTCTAGGCCCATATTCAGACACTGGCAATTTTCATGGCCTAATCGATTCTCTCCCCCTCTCCTAGTATCATTCCTTGTAATGAAACGGATCCAACCATCCGGATCCCAATGGGTCACCATTTAGGATCACTGGAACTACACGCTGGATGGTCGAACCAACAATGTCCCACATGACAGCCTCCATCGGGGCAAGTTGTTCACTGGATTGACTTTGCACCCAATATTTAAAGCATCCTCACATTAGGCTGGTCACTGCACGTGACCGGAAACCTTTCATTACCTGGCAAGTTTGGGTGCTACAAAAAAAAACAAACTGTTGGTATCATCACTGAACACTTGAAAACAACTTCAATGTTGCCGTCCCCTTCCAGGTGCATGGAAGCATCGTTTTGTTTCCCAACATTTGCAGTGGGCGTAGGATGCTCGACACAAGCATAGGAGACTGTTCCTCCCACCTCGCCGCCCGCAGACGGGATGAACGGTTTCCAGCGGGCGTGACGTCTGCATGTGAGAGTGCTGAATCACATCTGAGGGTTGTCTCATGTGGAAATCAGGAACGTGCTGCTCTGATGAGTCACGCTTCCGCTCTTTGTCCATTCCAGCCTGGTCTGATTATTGCGTTGCACGTTTTTATCGGCGTAAGTCCGGACTTCCCCGTTCTTTCCCCGTTTGCATTTATTTGGTTTGTCTTACATTCCCGTCTGCTTGTTTTCAGTTGGCATCGTTATCTAACAGCTTTTGTATATCACCTACACGTCCGCAAGTCCTGAATTATAGTCTTAGCATCGTTGTCCAGCTGCTCGCTCGACCATTACTCTCCCTTCCATTCATATTCTCTCTCCTTCCTCTCCCTCCCCTTCCTCTTCCCTTTCTCTCGCTTTCTCCCTTTCTGTCCTTCTCGCTCTTTTTTTCTCTCTCCCTCTGTCTGTCTATCTATCTATCTATCTATCTATCTATCTGTCTACCTATCTGTATATCCACCTCTCTATACATCTTAGATATATCTATGTATATATATATATATAATATCTATCTATTTGTCTGTCTGCCTCTTTTCCTCTCTGTCTCTCTTTCTCTCTCCCTCTCCCTCTTTGTCTCTCCGCCGCTTGTACCGATGAGAGGTGACAACCCGGCAGTTTGACGGATAGTTTTGGGGCCGAAAAATGACAGATGACGCAGTGTGGTGAGAAGCAATGCAATTTTGGACTGCCTGCCTGAGATATAATTCATGACCATTTTCAATAACGAGGCTGGTTCCATGCACGGGTTCTTCCTGCATTTCGTTGGCACCCGCGCCCAATCTAAAAATGGTGCGTTTTTGCTCATGGATTCGTGGCGAGCTTGGCAGATAGCGTCAGTCCCCCACAACGTTGGCATGTCAGCACCAGGTTGCAGCTGCTAAAAACGATGGATCCTTGCCAAGGTGTTGGCTAGCTTTGTACTAGACTAGCACCATGCAAAACAGACTTTGTTGAGTTGGAACCGTACGTCGGATAAACGTCAATGGGATTGAACGGACAGAGAGCTGCAGTAGGTCAGCTGGGAGCCCGGAAGTTACAATCAGCAAGTCATCAAAGCAATTTAAGGGTAATCATCACGAGGATTCCCAATGAGAATCTACGCAAGGACTGCAGCTGGCAGAAGTGCTGCGTGCATATTAGGGTCAGAATAAGGAAAACGGCGCTCAGCATCCCATAGTCATGTCTGGGTTTGTTGAATTTCACTAGAGCCGCCACCAATGACGTCCCAAGATGAGAAAAAAGTTCGCACGTTGACCACATCGGACTCTGACCCCATTTAGTTCCAAACATTACACCTAGCGACATTGAACAGAGAAAACCTCGGTCCTAAAAACGTGCGTTTTCCGCAGTTTGACCATGAAGGTACCTTGATGATACGTCGTATAAGCTTGAAAAAATCAGCGACACCATTTCCCAACAACTCAGTGCGAAAACGAGCATCAAAGATGGCCCAACGACCTCCCCGCGCTTGCTCCAGATCTGAGTCCCGCTAACCTAAACAGTTATCTGTTTCAAGACCAAACATATCTTGGGTTACTGCGCTGTAACCTGTAGCACGTCATCGTCCTCCGTCTTCCAAACTGAACGTTCAGATAGCCCGCGCGCGGGCTCAGCCTGCACAGGGAGGGTTGTGCCAGATCACGCATCTGCCGTTACCTTCAGTCTGAATCTGCAAACAGCAAGTGATACCTGCGCGGTAGCAGCTTCCCAGACTTTGTTACATGGCTCGGTTTATGTAGAAACACGAGGCTCGGTTCTCTGTCCCCAACAAGCATGACGTCAGTCGGCAGACACACCTGGCCTCGAGTCGTACTCTGCGCAGGTCATCTTCGTGGTCACGGCGCAGGCGCCGGAGCTGCACTTCGTGAGCTCTGTTCAACTGCTCCCTCTGATCCCGCAGCGACCGATCATGCTCCGCCTCGTTTCTGGAAGACGATCAAACGTAAAACTATGGCATTCTACCACATCAGCGGGTTCTTCTCCCAAAGAAACAGTGTCCAATGTTTTCCAAAGCCAACTCCCAATGCATGCTTCTTCAAAGAGATGCAATCCACAAAGGCTAGAGGAGGATTCACTCGCCCGTGAAAAATTGCACACCATCTATCTAACAGAGCCGACCGAACACTGACGGCGCGCTGCTCACCTCTCCTTCACTTTCTGGATGCGTCGCATCCACCGCTCTCGTTCGAGGGCGATGGACTCGGCTGAGCCTCGGTCGCCGCTGCGGGCCTTCGGGGGCCGCCGCGCCGCCGCCGGCGGCTCTCCCGGGCTGCTCATCGTCGGTCGGAGGCCGATCGGACGGCCGTCGCCGCCGTCGTCGTCGTCGTCGTCGTCGAAGCGTCGTCGTCACATCGGCCACGGCTGCAACACGGGCGCTCACATCACTGGCGGCGGCCGGCCGCCGGCGGCGCTGACGGCCCGCCCTGACCGCCGGCCCGACTGACGCACGTCGCGCGCCGCCCGCCCGATCCAGGACAAACATTTGTCGCCGACGACGCCCGGCGCGCGCCGCGCCGACTGCTAATTAACACCGGCAGCTAAACTTAGCCCGACAAAGACGCGCCCGGCCGCGCCACGCGCATTCCGGCCGAGCGCGCGTCACACCCACCTTAGAATCGCGCCGCGGGCCGGCCGCCCTCCCGTCCCCGCGCCGACGCCGACGCCCGACTGGCGCTCGGCGGGCGTCCAGCCGTCGGCCGCAGGGCGTGTCGGCCGCTGCAGGGCCGCGTGCAGGCGGCAGGGGCGCCGCCCCGCCGGCCACCGCTCCCGTCCTGAACGGGCCGCACGTGCGCCCGTCAATCGACCGCCTGCCGTCACCATCTGGCGCGGCCGAGCGCCGTTTTTGCGCCCCTTCCGCCCCGAGGAGGGGCGGAGGGGGGGGCTGCAGCTTTGTCCGCCGCTGGCCCCGGAGGCGGTGTGGAGCCAGGGTGCCGGCGGCGCTGCTCCGCCCGCGGCCGTTTGCAGGACGGCGGCGGCACGCCGTTGGGATTGTTTATTTGAGCGCCGAGGTTTGCGGCCGCGGTCGTTCCGGTGCCGCGGCATGGGGCTGCACGGCGATGTCGTCACTGCTGGGGCACTGTAAACAGCCGCTGGCACCTTTACGACGCCTGCCGTGATCGAGGAGGTCGGTGACACCTTTTGCGGCATGTGCAAGCGATAATCTGTTTCTGGCGTCATGCCCCGAAAGCCTTGCCCACGTCCTGATGCTTTGATTGGTGCTTGGCACGTTGTTGGTTGCCAGTGGAGCCTCCGTTGCAATCTTCGGGACAATTTATAGCTTCTATGTTAAATATAATGCAGGTCTTTTTAATCAAGCCAGAGAAAATATACGATTACCTTAACTCTTATGTTACTGCTGTTGTTGTTGCAGCTTCCAATTCCAATTCTAATGAACTACGCAGTTGTGCTGCAGTTATGCAGTAAGTTAATGTGGCGAACGACTATCTACGAAAGAATATTTTTGTTCTAACCGCCAAGAGACGGAAATGAACAGGAAAAAGTGTTTTCAGAAATGGGTTCATGATTTAAGCTCTGTTCTCCAGACTTGTGCTTGATTCTTCTTCAGAGGGAATCGATTTCGAATCCGAGACTTCTTGAGTCGATCCTGACTTTGATTCAACGTGGTTTTCCAAAACTGGATTGATTCAGATTCCGACCGAAAATGAAATGAGCCGGTCTCGCAGCCGATTACTCCAAGATCCATTCGATTGGATTAGGCCATTGGAACTGAACCTAGTTCCCATTCCATAGACAACCTCGTGATTTAACTCCGTCTCTGATTCTGGCACTTGTCAGCTGGATCGATTCTGATTCTGACTCCGGTCGGAAAGGAACAGATTTTGGAGTCGATTCTGGTTCCGATGGAATCGAGCACAAGACTGCTATTCGGAACATCAAAAGAAGTCCCAGTACTGAGAAAATTAGCAAGTTTGCATAAATTTATACAGGGTGCTATACTTTTACGTCGAGATGCGTTTTCTCCTTCCCTGAACTTACGCAGTGCATTATTCAAAACACTCAAAATATTTAGGGAAAATAAAGTTATCCAGCCCTGGTCAGAACAGAGTGATGTATAGTATGCACAATGCAGAGCGGTAGGATGGCGTATGGTGCGTTTGTGTGCCATATGTCTGAAAGCCACCTGGATATGTGCAGCGTGCGCAATGAAAATTGACAATGATCCGTTATGGGCATGAGTCCGGAATTTAGTCACCCCAGTGTTTGAAACAGGAACTCTATACTAAGTTCTTTTGCAATGCTAACTGGCTGTTGGTCGCATGATTGGTTAGGGAAATTCCATTAACTCGGCACCGCCTGGCGTGTTTTTGTACCCACGACCGCTTGGGGGATGTCAAAAGGGCCAACCCCCTGCTATCTCAGGATCAAATCGTTGAATCTGAGCCGGCCAACCACCAATGGATAGCCCTGTGTCATGCGGTTCAGGAAATACTATGCTAGCCCTGGTAACGTGACTGATAACGTAACAGGTTACATTAACGCAAAACACAACGTCGGAAAAACTGGCATCGGTTGGTACACCATATCATCGATTAAAGTGGTCTTAGAGCCTGCAGCTGGGTATCAAACGAAAGGCCACGATCTTCTGCATCAGACGAATGGAAAAATGTTTAGAAATGTCGGGTTGAGGTCAGCCTAGGCCAAGTGAAATATTGGTCCCACTTTATATTCGAAACATCGATATTTACAGCCGTTTTGATCCACGTAACAAAAAAGACGGGAGCGAAACCTTCTGATGACCAGTTTTGCATTACCTGGCTTTCATCCGGTCAAGGTCAGTCTAGTCCAGGCCGGATAATGCAGGTAATGTTGCATTACTCCTCCTATCAAAGGGCAATAATTACTTGCTGGGATTCTTAGCTGTGTCAAGCATAGAACTGAAATGACATCTCGTGATAATTAAATGTGCTCTGTCTGCTCTTTATCGGGTCAAGATCAAGCCAAGTCAGGACAGATAGTCATTTTTCTTTTTCTAACTAGGAAGAAAAAGTGCTCTCTGCTGCTGCTGAACGATCTTCATTTGTTTTTTTTTTATATGCTACTGGACGACCTTCCTTTGTTTCAGTTGAAAGTTGCATTTCATTTCGTTTCGACATCTACTTATGAGGTGACCTGACATGACCTCACCTTGCATTTGGTAAACCTTGTCAAAAGGCGCATATACATTTGCTTGTTTGGCTTTGACGATGGGAAGGTCAGCAGCAACCATTTCTATCACCCACAATACAAATCAGTCCAACTGTCATCACGCATGTGACCTGGCATGACCACTAAAGTTGGCGTTTGACGGTCGTATATTCTTTTGGGGATCGTTTCCTATGCGGATCCAAATAATTAATACATAATATTCGCAAATATTATCAAAAAACAAAGCATGTTCGCACCACCGCCAGAAAAGACACAAATATGCATGCAAGAGTTCACTTGCGTTGTCATGCCTCCATGACCTGACCTAGCATGCAAGTGGTTTGATGTCAAAATATGCAAGATTGACTGATGAGCAGGTACTGAAAATTTGGTCGGGTTAACTTTAACGACTCAAAAATTATTCAAGAAAAACCGAGGGTTGTCCTATTTGACACCCCCAGGCGGTGCCGGGTTAAGGATCATTAAGCTACGTGCAGGGACGCAACCAGGATTTTCTTTGGGGAAGGCGGCTCGAAGCTCAGTGTCAACTGAAATCATACGATAAGCGCCCGCTGAGAAGATATGCTTCTTTTTGCAGTGGTTTTCACAAAGAAATGCGGGCCTGAGGAGGGGCTCCCGGGCCCCCTTTGGCTGCTCCAGTGGTTACCTGTTGATGTTTATTCCCCGTGAGTGGGTAATGCATGCACCCCGATTATGCACGCGTGTGCGAGTCATGCTTAGCCCCAAAAATCACACGTATTTTTATTAATCTGGAGCAATAAACTGCATATGCACTTGTGGTGAGCGGGTGCGTGATGATTTCGCGTGTGCAGTACTCGTGCTGGTGGTTGTGTACTGCAGTGCTGCTCCCGCCCGACCGCCGTGTCACCGATTTCTACACCATGCGGTGCCCGTCTGCAAAAGGCTGTGCCGGCGGCGCCTTCCGTTGTCGAGCTGGCGGCGGCTGCCGCCGACCTGCCGGCCGGCGGGTGGCAACACCGCATTCCACAAGCATGGGCACGCCCGATCTCCACACGCTCTTATCAGCCTGAACATGGAAAAAACACGACAGGCTGCTTTATGTGCTTTGGTAATAATACAGAACTGCACACCAGAGCCAGCAGCCGATGGATGATTCTGGCATCATCAAAATCGGAACGTATTAACAAAATGGGTTTGATAAAGTTCAGTAAGGCTGCCAATGTCTGACATAACCATAATTGTCTTCGGCCAACTCTTAAACCTGAATTCAGGTATCCGAGAAAAAGGACAACTAAGCAATAAGCTGATGCAAAACGCAAAAGCTGAGTGGTCCCTATTTTACGACTTTCCGAGTTTGTGTGAGGCCGGCCCGCAAAATGTGAGGTTAAGCAGGAAAACAAACATCACAACGTTTGCGATCGATTAAATAATATATAAAACTGACACAGGGGGAACTGATGTCGGCCATGTCAGGTGTCTCGCTGCGTTGAATTCTCAATTGACTCAGCATAGGGAAATATGAACCTAACACGGCGATATCATTGCTTCGACTTCCTCTGTTGAGACAGAAAACGACGCCACTGTTACTTTCCTTATTTGCGGACCAAACTGGACATGTGAACCATAGCTGCACACTATTTCGGAATCTCTGAGTGGTAGGATGATCTTCATGTAAACCGATACAAGCCGATCGACGATCTTCGGTGCCGCCCTCTAAACTTGTTCCACTACTCGACAAATCTTTTGCGTCAGTTCATGTCAGAAATGGCGCAACATTTGCAACCGCCCTACGGTAATCAAAGTCCCCGCCATCTGTGTTTTCGGTCCCGTGGTGTCCAAACCATTCACTGTTGCCTCGTTTTGCCGTGGAAGAGAGTTTCCTTCCTGGTATCGGGGAACCGGCGGCGGTGATGGAGCTGGAGCATGAACTGTAATTGTTCCTCGTCCGCCCGCGGTCAGCCGTTTGTTGAATTCCTGAACGAGGGCGATTCCGCGTTGTGCGCCGTCGTTTGTCACGACCAACACCCGAATCTTCTTTGTCGCGAAGAGTCCTCGCGGTCGGGCCAGATATCGGGATCTTCTTCCAGCAAATTATCAGGGAGGAAGAGGCGGCGGAAGACGTCCTTCGAGTTGGACGCGACCAGCCGCTCCAACCCCTTCTACTCGTCCAGGAAGGCGCGGAAATCGACGGTAGGTCTTTGGGGAGGTTCTTCTTCCCCTTCCTTTCCCAAGGCCTTGACCATCAGCTGTTTGGTAATGTTTGCCACTCGGGCATCGAGGAGAGACGGAATTATCAGGTCTTTGATAAATACCAGACGCGATGCCCAAGCTCCTTCGTCATGGCAGTCCGGAGCTCTGGGTACGGGTAGCAAAATGGCCTCATGAGCTGGAAGTAGTCGAGTTGGGCCAATTCTGGAACCGAAGGGGTGGTCCAGGCTTTCGAGTTCACAGTAACGCAGAACAAAGCGAACGCCTGAATGCCTTTCAGCTCCTTCGCAGTCATCCGGAAGTGGTCTCGGAAGAACCATATACTGACCGCTTAGATGATCTTGGCCATCCATCTGGCCCGGTGCATGACTCCAGGAGCCAGGAAGCGGACTCATCGTTGTGGAACACCTCCAAGGAAGAAAATGCAAATGACAGCTGCAATAGTCGTCCTGGACGTCTCGAACTGTCTGCGAGGCGGAGAATGTCAGGAGTTCTTCTCGCACTGGTTCAATCTCTATCACAACAGCTGGATCGCTGCTTAAGTCCTTGAAATCCATCTAGTCCACGAAAGGCCAGTGGCCTCGAAATCAGCGGAACAGAAGGATTTCGAGGTTTTTGGAAGGAACCTTGCCACCTGCCAAACACGCAGTTCCAGCGACGGTCTCCAACACGTGGCGCATGTACGCGAGGTTGAAGAAATTTCTCCCGACCTTCTCTCCTCTGCTCCACTAAACTGAAGACTCCAGTTCTTTCACCCGTTGGTAGTATCGAAACACACGCCTTTAACACGCTTGAGAAGCAGGCACTCTTCCAAGGCTGCAAACCTGGCTACTGCCTGCGCAGTTCCTGTTTCCCTTGGAGTTTTGGAACCCCAAAGAGCTTCTCACATCTTTCTCCGCAAACGATGATAGCAATCCAGTCACGTGTTCTATCAACCTGCCTTCCCAGTGGACAATTTCGGGACCTTCAACATCACCAGTTCCCTGTTCCTTCAACGCTTGCGTTTCTTTCTCTCGACGATGGCTAGATGCCGCAAGACTGAAGTTCAAATCTTCGACTGAGGTTCAAACCATTCGGATTCAGGCCCATCGGAGTTGCTGCTGCGGAAAGTACGCAGGTGGCATTTCGATCCGAGACCGCCGTTCTGTCGAGGGCGGCAGCAAAACAAGGAATCACCTCGTTCGTCGCCGACCGCTTACGCTTCGGGTGGGACATCTCTCGAGCGAAGCTTCGAGTCGTCTGGGCCAGTGCTAAATATGTCTCAGAATTCGTCATATTTCACACGATGAATTTCTTGTACCGAAAAGAACGCATTGTTTTCAGTTGCAACAAAGGGTAACAATGTTATTCGATGTCTTAGATTCATATTATATTTTCCTATATTGAGTTAACGGAAAATTCCACACATCGTTCCGACATGGCCGACTTCAACTACTTAGGGCAGTTTTAAATATTATTCAATCGCTCTCAAACTCTGCGATGTTTGTTTTCATACTTCACCTCACAATTTGCGGGGACAGCACCATGGAAATTCGGAAGGTCGCAAAATATGGACCACCCCTGCAAAACACCCTTGGTATATTGCCAGGAGATTTCTGATGTCAAGCCACTGTCGATTTCACTGATGACAATCCGAGAGCCCGAAAGTTCCAAAACTGGTTGCAACACCAAACTATTCGTTTGAACTAGATCAGCTTATTAAAATGAACAGAAAACGTCGTTTTCAAATGAGGAAGGTGAAAAATACACCAAACGAAACCGTTATTTAAACTAAGTCAGCAAATGCAGCCAACAAACGAGATGCGAGGGAATACCATCTTTGAAAGTCAGACTCAGGTCTGCTTGCTTGCTTGACTGTCTGGTTGACCGACCAATTTTTTGCTTTGATTGTAGCTCAAGAAAGATGACCTCAGAACTCACTGATCTGTGTCCAGTGATTCGTCAAAGATTCTGGGACCGTCGAGAATTCATTAGTCACAACACTTGCGTCGTGGTATGAATGCCCTAACTGGTATATGTATTATCTACAGCATTTCTGCCTGTGTTTCCAGTTCCTGAAGCTTATAAAACTTCGTTAGGTGAGAGGAACATGCTGGAAATATCTCACCATTAATCGTGATCATATCAGAAAGCACATCTCCGATTACAGAAAGTAAGAGCAGATGTGGCTCAACACTAAAGTGAGAGCGTTAAATCTTGTTCTCGTCTCCGCGCTGCTCCCGATGTCTGATGTCACACAAACCGATGCCTCGTACCGTGACTCACCGCCGTTTTTTTTTAATGCATGTTTGCAAAACAGACAGGAAATATTTATATCAGCCTGCTTTATTGCAAAAATAAACCATATGAAAACTTAACCAGGAGCCAACTGAGTTTTGACCTTCGCCATGTTTCCGTCTTGGACTGCACAATCGGCCTCTTAAAAATGCTTCAGAACGGCTCAAAACACCGCATGCATTGAACACGTTTCCCTTAGCACGCATTGCTTTGATAATAAATGCAAAGGTTGATCTGGAAAAGGGCGACACAGTATTCTTTTTGCAACTTGCGAAATTTTTGAAATCAGAATCATCCCAGGTCACTGATATAGAGTCAGGAATAAGTCAAAAAGGATCATGTTCCAAGAAAACAAGTGTCATAACAAACTAAGAAGTATATCGATGGGCATTACATCGACCACGTCGAGGCAGAACGACAGACCTCCGCTCTATCAAGTTTTTCGGAGATTTCAATGGCACTGATCAAAGGTCAGGTGAAATTTCCTCTTTTTTGCGTTCGTTGTCAGATTCTGTGTCTGATTTGGAGGTTTTGGAGTCTGCTTACGCGCATTGAGGATTTTTGGGCCCTGTGAGCAAATGATTGTACTTGATCACCGGTGACTTGGTGTTAGATCATGTTTTGCTCCGAATTTCCAAGTCAGCATTAACCCTATTCTCGGCAGGGGGGGCTGAATCCACCCCCCTCGTGTTTTTTGCTTCCCAATTCCATGTTTTTTGACGCAGCTTCACGAAATTTGGTGACCTTTCCTAGCTACTCTTTCTACCAGCCGTGACAAAATTTCAAAATTCTTTTTTGCTCAGGGGCGGAGGCAGGCAACGTTTTTGGGAGGCATCTCAGGCCATTTTTGGCCATGTTGAGGATAAAAGAAAATGTTTGCCAAAAACAGCGTTTTTAGGATAGAACTTAAAACTTTATATGGATGTATAGCAAAATAGATGGGCAATGTGTAGATGTAGTTTTGTTCATCTGAGATTACTTTACAAGGTCAGGTCAAGGTCAAAAGCCTAAATTTGATTTTATTGCAATAATTTCGGCGCTGTTTTTTTCAAATGCCAAACCCGGGACATATATGACGTAAAAAGCTGCCCTCTACTTGTGTATCAAGTTTCAGCTTGATACCAGGTCGGGTCATGGAGCTATGACCTGAAATGCCAGTGTGCGTACCCTACATCGCAATAGCCATAAAATGAAATTTTTGAGATAAAGTGAATTCAAATGATTGAAAGCGTTTACAGACAATATTAAATGCACACAAGATCATTCCAAGTGACTCCAAGGTAACTGGAGGTCATTTAAGGTCAAAGGTCACAAGTTGATCTGAAAAACGCGTGACCATGACAGTTCCCCCTTTTTCATGTCCCGGCACCGGCTATGCTAACATTATACAAACATTGTAATGCGATTTGTACTTCTTTGGCATGACATGACTAGCATAAGCCAACAAGTGTTTTTGCCTTTTTTGTTCATTCAGTTGTTAGAAAACTAATCCTCCTATTTTTGAAACCCTGTGAACGCCCATGAATTGTGTCAAAATTTCAGATGTGTGTACCAATGGTAAAAGTCCTATCCATAATCTCTCCATTCATGCCAGTTTCATCGAAATTGGTCCATAAACAATGGAATTATAAGAAGTCCAAAAATACCCCTAATTTTACCATTTTTGCCCCCTGTATCCACACCTTTCAAAATTCTGAATTTTTGTTTTTATAAAAATGTAGTTTGCGTCATGACAAATCGATTGTCGTTTGTTGCGATGAAATTGGATGTGTAGTTCTCGAGATCTTAGGGGGGGGGGCCGAATCCGCCCCCTGCCGGGAATCGACCATACCGTCTAGCCCTCCGGGAATAGGGTTAAGACAGAACTGTTTGTTTGACGATCCTTGGATGTTTATCTGTGGCAATATTCATCTTGGATGCTACAGTATGTGGTGAGAGCCTTACGTACCCACGGCAGCCAGTTTCCATTTGGCCCGGGCGACCTGGTTTGACCTTACGAAATATTCCACTTGATTTGCATGCGAACCCACGTTTTGTAGCCATATGTTAAATGAATTAAAACCTATCATCTGTCAGCACAGTTTCTGTCACTCAAGCCTTTTTGTTTTTGGTCGCCAAAGTAGAACTTTTCCATTAAGAAAATAAGCTTTGAATGGAACGGTCAAGTTTGCGCTCAAATGGCCTTTCATGGCACTCGATGGCCAAATCAGGCGTCCCTTTTATTGTCTGCCCTTTTGGAGCTACATACAAGACAAGATAACCGAAGTTTTCTGCCAAAAGTGCATACGTGTAATTCGGCCTCATTAGCCCTCTGGTAACCCAAATACTGACTCGATTCCAGAAGTCATACGTGCTTTCATCTATTGCAGACAAAGTTTTTCGAAAAGCCTTTTTACCCTGTCTACGGAAATTAAGGTTCTCGAGCATGGGGGGGGGGGCGAGTGTTCTCATCACTCCGTCAGGCCGGCAAACGTGGGTTCGAATGCCGGCTCGGCGATGGCCAGATATTACATTTTTACCTCCCCGGTTGACACATTTCACTGGCAACTGTTGTCTGGAGCACTGAGCAATGAACACGACGCTAATGTTGCAGTATCTATTGCAGTGCTGGCAACAATACAACAACGCAATTACACAATGCAAAAAATGGCTTAGTATCACCCAGAATAACTGCTGTCACCATCTGTAAATCCTATTTCCGTATTCATAACCCCAGGATATATTTCGTTTTCAAAATCTGGAAAGCGGTGGATACACGGAGCGAAAAAACTCAGGAATGAGGTATTTTGATTTGTTATAACTCCACTATTTATGGACCGATTTGATGTCATTGCCATGAATCGCGAGCTAATGGATGGGACGTTTCCCACTGGCCAAAACCTTTTGGAATTTTTAGAGTATTCTCAGGCGTTGACGGGGTTTGGAAAATGGGAAGAATAGATTGTTTTTTTTCAATCCAAATTAACACAAAAGTTTAAAATATTTTTCCCGGCGTTTGCTAGTCAAATAAGGTATTACAGTATTTGTATCATGTTGGCTTAGGCGGCGCTAGGGACGTGAAAATGGGAAACTGTTGCAGTCACATTTTACTTAGGTCAGCTTACGACATTTGGCCATAAATGACCTCAAATATCTTCAGAGTCACGTGGAATGTCTTTAAGTTAATTTCGCGGTGACTGAAAACGTTCCCAATAACTTGACTTAACTACTTGTCTTAAAATGTATTGTCTATTGCCGTCGTGATACAGGGTATGCACTCAGACATTTTAGGCAAGACATTTAAGACCCAGCCTGTTATCAGTCTGGAACTTAAACACAGGTAGAAGGCATTGTACTGAGTCATAAATGTTCCGGATTCTGCTTTTTGAAAATCGGGGTCAACATTATTTGAATAAAACCAAATGTTGAATTTTGACCCTGACTTGACCTTGTTGAGTGTTCTCAAATCAGCAGAAATGTTGCTATGTTTTTGCCCAATTATTTACCTATACATGCATATGAATATTCAAGTTTTAGCCTCGGAAATAATTTTTTGACAGCCGTTTTTCTTTTACCGTTAACACTCCCGAAAACGTCCTGAGGTGCCTCCCCCCAAAAAATGTCCCTGGCCCCGCCCAGTGGAAAATAAAATTATAAAAATTTGACACAATACGTAGGACGAATACATAGGAAAAGTTACCAGATTTCATAAGGCTGCTTCAAAAACCCTAGAAATGGCAAGCAAAAACAACGGCAGGGTGCTTCTGAAGCTCCGCTTCCCCATGCGGGAATAGGGTTAAGATCTGCCATGATCAGGCATTGCCCGGTGCCTTACCGCAACACATCTAATGCGCCCTGATACTAGAACCTGTGAGGAGCTGTCATTGCTGTTCGAAATGGACTGATAGGTATCGTGCAGCGTGACCTCGCCGGAGCGAGCAGCCTCAGACGCTCAGACAGCCTCCAAATCGATCTGACCGGTCGGACGACCTCCGCTTTCGCCCTCGGCCAGTCGGCCGGCGGCCTTCCAGGGTCGCAGTATAAAGTGAACGGCCGTCAGTGGCGACCCCGCAGTGGAGAGGTCAGCGCCTCAGTGGTCCCGGCCAGCCCACCTGTGAACGAGCGACCTCCGCAGACACCGCCGCCGACATGGACATCATACTAACGTGGATCTGTCTCACAGGTGAGCTAATGTGACATTTTGGGAACTTAAGAATGTGCGGTACTCATGGAGATGGTTGACGGAATGATTTTGTTGCTGGAATTAATTTATCTGTAAAGCCTTGTCATGCCACTGTCGACTGTTTCTTCGTTAGATCTTTGTGAGTGTTCCACATGCATTCCCATAAACAAATACTAAAAGCTTAATATAAATAACTTTGATACGATTTGGTGGTAAATTTGGTCAAACAACAGTTTTTGTTCGTGAGTGATTATATGCAGTCATTCGATGCCGGGGGATTCAGCAAGGTTCGATGAAGATCTCGATTTGGCAGATATGTCTTCTGGGGTTTTTACCCACTATTGCCAGGTTATGGGCGTCAATGTCTTCCCTCTTAACGATATTCCACGAACATTCATTCGCCCAGCAGCCAATAACCTTTTTTGTTTAACGTACCAATAATTAGCATGATATAACTTTTTCGCATCCTTCCGTTCTTACATTTGGAAAAGGGGAGACATACTACAATTCTGATTACCCTAAAGTATCCCTATCACATTAAACGCACTTACCTCAATGTTTTCCTACGTCATCATTATGTTCACACTTTCTGGCTTAGGTAAAAATTCAGTCCTCTTTTTTCGAGCTCATGTACGATTTTATTGCTTGCTGCTTGAAACGTCTGGGTTGCCAGCATCTTTTGGGAACTGGAAGATAGGAAAGGTTCTGTAAACGATGCTCTTACTATTACGAATGTACTACGTTTACATATTCTCCACTCGTTCCAATAATGCCAGGCTAAAGTTGCATTTACTATTGACACGACTAATGACAAAATAGTAATTCGTCCTTGCATCGTGAAGAATTATCTGCTCTTTCCGGTTCAAGATATAAGGTTACTCCAAGAGAAAACGAGTTTGATACTGAACACATCAAAGGCTAGTCGTCGCAAAAAAATCTACTCATACCATTTGTAAGTCCCTGAGTGGACCACATGTTGGCAATTTGGAGAACGAACAGTGGTTTTCTTTTTGCAGCCTTAGCATCATGCGTGCCGAGGAGTAAGCCCTCAAGTCGACTACTTTTGCATTCCGTTAGCGTTGTCTTTCTGTCTCCAATATTGGCTCCTTTTTATTGCTTTTCACCTTTCATTGTTGCTGATTCCTTTAGTCTTCAGCGGTGCCATCACGCGGAAGTCCTGTTTTTACCATTCTGGCCCGGTCCATTGTGAAAGCTAGTGTACCTCATCTTAGGCATATTTTTCGTTTGCAGTTTCTGAACCACAGGCGCTTACGCGTGTCTCCTGTCTCATATTCGTCACCAGTGCCCGAAGCGCGGTACTTGTCTCGACATCGCGCCGGCGTCTTCCCTGTCGCACAGCTTCCTTCCTCTGCTTGCTGTGTCCCGGCTGCGTGCCCGCCCTTCTCGTGCTGTCACGCGCCGCCAGCTGTCCAGTTTGTCGTGGCTGTTATTGTCTCATATATCGGCCGTTATGGCGGCGCTGTTCAGGTTTGTCTTGGGTGCTATTGACGGCTCGGTCACGGCCGTTTGAGCGGCGCTCATCAGGTCTGTTGTCGCTGTTTCTGATGGCTCGGTCCCGGCCGTTTCAGCAGCGCTGATCAGTGTTGTGACGGTTATTGACAGCTATCCCGGCCGTTTCAGCGGCGCTAATCGGTGTTGTGGCGGTTATTGACAGCTATCCCGGCCGTTTCAGCGGCGCTGATCGGTGTTGTGGCGGTTATTGACAGCTATCCGGGCCGTTTCAGCAGCGCTGATCAGTGTTGTGGCGGTTATTGACAGCTATCCCGGCCGTTTCAGCGGCGCTGATCAATGTTGTGGCGGTTATTGACAGCTATCCCGGCCGTTTCAGCAGCGCTGATCAGTGTTGTGGCGGTTATTGACAGCTATCCCGGCCGTTTCAGCGGCGCTGATTGGGCCCACGTCAGCTCAGAACTTCCAACTGCTCGGTAACACGGTGGTGGACCAGGATTTCTTTGTGATCGGCGAACTGGGGCCAGGGGAGACGCTGCAGCAGTTCACCAGGTCAGTCGCCATTCACGTACACGTCTGCTGGGGGTACAAATTCAAATACAAATTCACGCACCTTGTCTTTTTGGGGTACAGAAAAAAACTGTTGTTGGTTATTCACAAATGAATGCAAACATTTCGAAAGGTTTTTCAACAAATATCGTAGCGAATTCCGAAAAGCCAGAATAACTCTAATAAATAGAATCGTGGAATAACCATATCAGCTGGCTGTAAAATTTCCATAAGGTGACTGTGGCTGACTGCAAACTGTAACTGCAGCTGTGTACACTGTGGTGACTGTGTAAACTGCTGGGTCCTCCTGCTCAACTCATCCTTGCAAAACGTCTCGGCATTCTTGCAACAATGAAGTAACCGCAGGTACATCAGCATGGAGGTATATGAATGAAGACATAGCGTTCCGTTTCAGAAGTAGTTTTCAGTCATTGTGAACAGGTATATGAGTAAGACCCTGTCTGAACATAGTAAATCGCTGCCCTCGGCAAGGAATTCCACTGCCTTTCGTGTCTGTTTACGTATGTACGATCCTGGGTACTTCATCAATCACCAAGAAGCATAGTGCAGAAAGCGATCAACCATACAAAACACCACGTCGTTTTGGCGACCGGTTTCCCGTCCCGAAACCTGTTATAGGATTGGGAAGATACCTCGTGATCCTTGCTGGAGACCGTGCCTTATGTGAAGGTAGGTACTTGCTTTTGTCATGCTAACAAATCACGTTAAATGAACATACCAGATGCATGTCAACAGCCTTCTTTGAGTTGCTGCCGGCATTCAGTCCATTCCTATGGACGCTGCTTGCTTGTTGCTGTGGTGTTTGCATTGCTTTACGTTGCATAGAATGCGAGAGTGGTACATTCTTTTCCCACAGTTAATGAGCCCTTTTGCATGCCAGCATTCTCTCCTCCTGGAGACATTTGGAGCAGAGTCATCGGGCACGCAGACGGCCGTGTAACGGGCTCCACCCTGATCAGGCCACTACGGCCGAGCTATCTGTCCAGGGCCGCCGGTTTGACGTTCCGCGCTCCCACAGTCCGTCCGGCGGGCGCGCGGTAAACACAGGCCGGCGTCAGTCGCCGCTCCGCGGGGCCGCCTCCCAGGGCCGGTTCTCGACAACGGACCGTGCCCGGAGGCCGAGTCCCGCCCCACCCGCTGACTCGACCCGTCCACTCCGCCGCAACGCGGCACGCCGCCAGCGCAAAAACGCGCCTCTTTCGCCTCGGCCGCGCCGCTTCCGCCGCTGTCGGCGCACGCCGGAGCCGGGCGTTTTTAGCCGGCGTTTCGCAGCGGCGTCAGCGTACAGCAGGCATCTGAGGGCCACGTGCGGCATCGCCGGCGGCGACGAGCCGGTGCCGGCCGCCAGCCGCCGACGGGGTGGCTTCGTTTACCGCGATGTGGCAACCACAGAGATGGGCTGGGTGCGGGCCAGCACTGATGAATGCCTGAAGGACAGGGCGTTGAACGGGGCGCTGTTGACTTGCCCGTTCATTGGGTACGACGAATTGGGTCATCATCTGAATCACTAGGCGCCGATGAATAATCGATTTCGCTGTAGGACGGGTCTGGATCGCGACCAAGTGGCTCGGGAATCTTAAACGTAGCTTGTTCTGGCTGGGTGGAAGGATCACTTCGTAACGGTCCGTAACCAGATTCCGATTGTTTAAACGGGTACATCACGATCCCATGCGATGGTGAGGCATTTATGCTGATAAGTCCCTGGAGCTGTTGCGGGAGTCACATATCGGGGGCTGAACGCTAACCAAGGTTAATGAGTTTATCCGCCTGCGTTGGAAATCATGAGCAACAGAAAACAGATTCCAAGTTTTGCCCATGCCAGTAACAGGAACGAGCAGTTACAACAGGAGGAGATGGAGTGGTCGTGAAACGAGATGTATGTGGACAGAACGGGAGTCCGGATCTCTGCTTAATTTTATCATCTCGACCTTCGTTTCGAGCACGTCGGAATTCGACTGAAGGCCGCATAAAACACCAGACTGCAAACTTACCTGTCCGTCTCTTGCTCATTGATGGGCTCAGTGTGTTTTTCCATAACAAGTCCGTGAGCTGAGGCCTCGCGGCATGTTGTCTGCACGACAATGCACGCCATCTTTGCAATGGGTTTGAATTAATTATTAATCCGCACGCCCGCAACAGTAATTATTTGCATAGCTAACTAGAAAAACGTGACGGAACATACACCAGCCAATCAGAGGGCACAACGTGGAAAACGCAGCGAATGACCAGGTCTTGCAGCTGAGCTCGCAGCTTCACCTGACGGAACAAAACAGTGTTGTCTCGACACCGCGAATAATGCAAAACGTGTCACACGCCACGAACTCTGCCTCAAACCGAGTGTGTCAGAAATCAATTGATCTTCATACTCAGGGAAGTCTTCCTGCCAGCATTAGAGAAATCGTAAGAGATCAATGGCCGGATCGGCTGCGGACACTGCATCCGTAGCCATTTGTCATCCTGATCATACCAGCCGTTCAAACCAGGGTTTCGCCTGCACGCCTTCACGTTGGGGTGAAGCGCCGGCCCCGCTCATACGAGCAGGCATACCACCGCGGCGGCCGGCCGTCTGACACACACGTGCGCCGCACGTGCGGACGCCGTCAGTCATTGAACCGTCTGGCGTGGTCGGCTGATAACCAGCCGTCCGGCTGTCAGGAGGCCCGGGGCGGAAAGGCGGATGAGGGGAGGGGCGATGATCTGTCCTGCAGGGCAGAGGGCATTAATTTTACCCGCCTGGAATTTAGATCAACTGTGTGCCTCTGCTGACGGCCGCGTAAGGAGAGACCAAGGACGTTCTCTGAGCCGGTGCAAGTGACAAAGGAAAAACACGGGTGGATATGTCTTAAACTGTTTCTGGATACACCATTAGGGTTCTAGGTTTTTATGGCCAGTTCCTAGACCGTAAGTTCCATGAACACAAATATGTAAGGCAGTTCTGACTCGTTAGCCTTAGGCCTTGGCCAAGGAATGAGAATCCAACTTGCCATTAAAATTATTTGTGTTTGGCTTTTATTATGTCACGAAAAATAGAAACAAACCATAGAGCAGCATAAGCGTCATATTTAAAAGTAAAAAGTATTTGTTCAATAAGCAAGTGACCTTCCTTGAACTATGGAAAGAGAACGAAACAAACAAAACAAAAAGAAGCAATGGGACTGCACAACAATGGATCAAACAGACGGTAGAGCAATCTATCTCCGGCATGTATCTGACGTTACTTACACATTAGTCAATCGTTTATCAGACAGATCAACAAAAGAGGGACATGGGCTTTAAATCAACTCGCGTCTTATAGTCAGCATGGCATTACTACAACAACCATAGGGATGTTTTGCGAAATAGATGCTATCGATTTAATCGTGTTGCGCAGTTTCCACCAAGCATGTACCATTGCAACACAGCAGACATATTCATCTAGCCCCAGGTTATCAAACTGTGCACTGTGGCTCGGAGAATGCAGTTCACCATGTGGTTGGATAACCAGTCTGTCGCACCGCAGACTGGTTGCGACGTCACCTCGCCCGGGCCGCCGCCGTGCGGACTGGACAAGATGCCCGACCCGCCTGACCGACGCCTGCGCCTGCCCGTTCCAGGCGTTACACTCAGGAGAACCCGTCTGCAGGCGTGCTCTCGGACGGTCAGGCCGGTCTGCAGGGGGTGGCGCTGCCACGGGCTCCAGCGGCCGCCTCGTCCCCCGAACCCCTCGGTCTGCCCTCAGGAGCCACCAAAATGCTCGGCACCATCAACGAGGGCTTCAGGTCAGTAGAGGCGCGGCTTTCAGGACGCTGCCGACGAAAGTTGTGTCGGGGTGCGAATCTTTCAGCCGCAACAGGAATTTGCAAGCCTTGAGATTAGCCTCAACGCGCCGGTGATTTGAGCCGATAGCGCAGTTGGGTGGTTAGGAAGCGCAGCGTCAGATGTTTTACCCAGCGTCCTTGGCCATCTGAGTTTTTAAAGCAGGAAGGGGGGGGGGGATCAGAGTCCTGTAGGCATTTCGCTGATCAGCGGGACATTACGCTAGGTGGCTTGAGCCTTTTCCTCGACCACCCATTGGTCGTGGTCGCCAAGAGACTGCTCACATCATGTGAATTTTACGGCTCACAATCATGCAGGGAAAAAAGTATTCGAGGCTTCTTAGATGCCTCTTTCCAACAAAGTATATACCCCGGAGACTTGACGTCAAGCTGCACACTTTCCCTTCTCCTGCTGCAAGCCTGGCTGCACTAGCGGACGAGAATAACATGGTGATTGTGTGTTTTCAAACACGGAATTAAAACTTGAAACCGCCACCGGTACGTTCGTCTTTCGACACGGAATCTGTCCTCATATTTGCAAATCCTTTGCGACATTCCAGGAAACTACATGCTTGCCGTGATTGCAATTCATTCCGTGCCAATGGAGTGCGCCAAGAAATACTTCCGTGTTATGAAGTTCCGCCATTTCAGGATCTTATGGCTTTGATGGGCCAGCACACACGAAATCAAATCGTACGTTTGACGGGCAAAAAGCCCCAGTTCCCTTCAAACCAAACAAGAATGTTTTGAAGGGTTTTTGTGCGTGATTGTATGCATCAACGTCTTTGTGTCAGTACTTTGTTCAGGAAGGGGCTTACCACTGATTTTCCTCAGAGATCGATGATGACGCAGATGTCTCTCGCTGTAGGCCATTCTAAACCCGCTTTTCAATACTGCTCAGTCACTCGCCTACGGCAGCTTGCGCAAACGAAGCGCTAACACGACGTCTTTGTAGCCGCCCTTTGGTTTCCCTCGCCTCACACTGGATTTCAAGTGTATGTGACGTGACTGCCGTCTGCAGCAGAAAGGGTCCCGTGACGGCGTCTCCGGGGCTGGCCGTCCACCGAGCGGGCGGCGCGAGACACCCTGTGCGTCACGCGCCGGCTGGGCGTGACCGACTGTTTGGTGACGACCCCGCGTGACTGGGTAGTGACTCGACATGACGCCTGTGTCGGCTGAGAAAGGCCGCTCTTTCAGCAGCCGACAAGGACAAGTGCCCAGAAGCGCCGGCGCCTTGTGAACGAGACGTGCCCAGCGGCAGACGGGGACAGTGTGCGCCGTGACCTTAGCTGACCCGTGCCAACGTCTGACGTCGCCCAATCACCGACGGGTGATGTCGCTACGTCCCGGGCCGGCGAATGGATCGTGTAACGTCCCTCACCTGGTGGCGGATGACGTCACCTAGCCGTGGACTAGCGGTGACTTCGACCACTCGGGCGATGTCACTCTGCCGGTGACGGGCGGCGTCACATCAGTGGGTCGATTCGGCATCAGTGTGATCCGTCTGAAGCACAACGTTACGCAGCCATAGCTGGCGTCTCTTCTAATACTTTGCAGGGTATGGCCTTCGACATCGTGCATGGCCTCCAGAATTAAGCCCAGAAATCAGCCTACAGAGCGCCTGCTTAGTGTGGTCGCCCAAACCATGTGCGCTTCCCACGGCCCGTGATTACGCCCTGCACTTAAGCTGCTCTTGCACCGAATGAGCTCCACGTCGAACAAACCGCACAATGCCAGCACGCCCTAGTGTAGGAACTGATTCGAGCGGACGTTAGACCGCTTTGAGCCGGCATTTTTTTTTTTTGCTAATTTCCCGCCGAATGCTCGCCCCCTCATCATGGTCGTGTTCTGACTGGTTTGCCCTTGCTCGTGGCTAGCTGTGAGGGGCTTCCTTACGGCTACTACGCGGACCCCACCAACGACTGCCGGGTGTACCACGTCTGCAACCCGCTGGCGTCGCCGACGGGCGGTTCCTCACTGATGTACAGGTGAATCTTGTTCGACAGTGCGGCCGGCTTTGCTACGCCGTGCAGCTTTACAGGCTCAAGGACGCTTACTGATCTGATGTTGCTTCGAAATGTCGTAATTGTGTTTCATGTTGGTTTAAAAGTGTATTAAAGTGACATTTATGGTTGTGATACTTTCGTTAATCATGCATAAAAGTAAACCGCATCTGCTAGAAACTTTGCACTAAGCCTCCACGTTCATCGCATGTTGTCTGACCTATGTCAATCTGGTGTTGGGATTAATAAGGAATGCGAAACCCTAACTGGTGCGACTCAAACGTATGCTCGGCATTTGCGGACCGTTATGTGGAGTGCGATGCATGCATTATAAAAGCAGCCCCTGATGGATCGATAGCTTCATGCCATCACGCGCCAGTTCCTTCCAGTACCTTGAAGACATTGGTTTACCTTGTCGTCTATGATTGCGCAAATCGGAGATTGACGGCCTTAACTGTTGAACGGGTCCTAATAAAGGTACCCCAGCTGTAGTCCCAAATCCAAATTATTGTTACCTTTACCACGTCAGCTATGCATCATGCTGCTGATCTTTGATTCATTGCATTTCATTACTTTGTCGTAACTAGATTTGTGTCTTGTCATGTTTTCTTGTCTCGTTTTCATAATAACATCATTTTGCTCCAAAATTGTTGTTGCCTTTGCTTTCCGAACGTGGGAATGACACTTCAGAAAAAATGGACGCAAAACACATCAAAAAGCATCATTGTTCATTGACTGGCCGCCATCATTTACTAAATGTCGAAATCTTTCCAATCGCCACCTCCCGCACCCCCCGCACCCCAAAAAAGGAGCTCTCTAATGATCTTTCGCCACGACGTTGACGATTGCTTTCCTGACAGCTTCTTCTGCAACGACGGCCTGGAGTTTGACCAGCGCCTGCTGACATGCGTGCGGGGCCAGACCCCGGGCCGGACCGGCTGTGCTTTCGCCCGCCAACTGTACGAGTCGAGCAACTCGCAGTTCTTCCGCAACGTCAACTTCAACGAGGGCGTGGTGTCCTCGCCCCCGGCGGTTGGGCCGCCGCCGGTCGGCGACGGCAGCGACAACGGTGTCATCCTCATCGGCGTCACCGGGGGCGTGCCGGTCAACAGCATTCAGCAAGGAGGCGCTGTGTCGGATCTGGGCAGCTCCGTGACGGGTCTTGACGGTTCCGTGTTTGATCAGGGTGGCGTGTCGAATCTGGGTGGTTCCCTGCCCGACCAGGGTGGTGTGCCGAATCTGGGTGGTCCTGCGATTGATCAGGGCAGTGCTGTTTTGGGACCAGAGCTGGATCAGGGCGGCGTCGGGTTCGACCAGGGCAGCTCTCCGCTGGACGAGTTCGGCATCGGGCTCCTCACGGGCACGGACCCTGGGGTCGCCAGCGAGCTGGACACGGGCGTGGCCGGCGACCCGGCCAGCGACGCGTTCGACGGCGCCGGCCTGCTGGACCTGCGGCTGGGCCTGCCGCCGCGGGACGACGTGGCGCCCGGCCTGGGCGGCTTTGTCGGCGTGGTCTAGCGCGGCGCCGCCACTCCTCGAGGGGACACCGCTGCACTGCGACCCGGCACGATTCGGCGACGGTAGCTGGGCTAGTCCGATCCGGCAAGGCCTCTCCAGCCGAGGTCGGCCGTTCGCCCGGCAGCGCCGTCTTTGAGAGCGGCAACTGTCTCTGGCACGCCTCCAAGAAACTGTACATGGGCAGGGCCCGCCGGCGGCCTTGACGGTTGACCGGCCCGCGGTGCATGCAATCAAAACCGAGAGAAGCCGAGAGTACGCTGGCCAGACAGAGCCAGAAATCGAGGCCTCACGGACGCTGAAGTGCAGGCTATCCAATCAAATCGGTCAGCGTCTGCGTGGGGATGGCAAGGACACGCGCGCGTGAATGCTGTTTGTGATCGCTTGTCGCGTCAGGAGGGGATGATAGCCACCATTGGACCGGCCGATCGGTTCTGGCAACGCAGAGTTACCAATCGAACTCGTCAGGGATGGTACATTCGTCTTGTTCTATGAGTAGATAACGCCAGCCATGTGTTCAGTGGGCTTCGGTTCTTTCACAGTGATCTATCTCTAGGTACGAAGTGACATTTGTGGAGTCGGGTCATTCGTTTTCACAGCTTTTCGAAATGCTTGCTTGAGTACGTTCTGTTTTCGAGACTGGCAACTGTTTGCAGGGTTCTGGACCTTCGTGGACTTATTTATTGCTGCCTTTTATGTGCGGGTTCGTGTTTCTCCTTTGCTCCAAGGCAACCCAAGCCTCCTCATTACGGTGCAAGTTACCAACATATTTGCGTGTGTTCCCTCGTCAAGTGTACAAATGTGTTCTATACGTGAATAATCGTGCCAGGTGTTTCCTGGCGTCATGCGTAACTAAAATATAGTCGTGGATGTTTGATTTTAGTGCGTTTCCCGACGACCACACGCTATATTTCATGAATGGTAGCCGCTTTGTCAACCGCAGACAAGTGTAAAGCTGGGAAGTGGTTACATTCTCGGGCTCGTGAGCTGACAATTAACTAACCGCAAGCCGAACCAGACTGCAATGAAATGTGACATCGTTTACCACTCACCTTCGGCATCCTGCAGATATTCTAGTGCCATGCGGTCAGAAGCCATCTTCATCAGAGGGCAGGTGACTAGCTTTGCCCTTTCAGTGCCCCGCCAAATCTGCGCCGAGTGAAAGTACCACCGTCGACCAGTCCACGCCCTTCGGCCACGGCTCGTGCAGCAGCCGGCTCCACCTTGCCACCGGGCGCAGATGCTCCCGTGCTGCAACATTGCACAACGCTGCAGAGATGCCCCCGCCGCGCCGCTGACCGGGGGGACGCGGGCCGAGCCAGTGTGAGGCAACCGGCGGCCTCCCGTCGCACCAGCCGCCGCCGACGCCGAGTATGGCACCAGCCGCGACCGGCCGGCCGGCAGCGGACATATCGCGGCCACTGTGACAAGTTCTGCTGGTCTGCGCAGCTCAGCGGCGTGCTGGGCAGAGATGCAGGTCGGAGATTATGGCAGGCGGCGTCCGATACCGGGCCGGCATTGTCGTGCCGTGTGTGGTCGCCGAGTGGACGCAGAGCGGATAAGCTGACAGGTCGACCGTCCCCTAGCCAGTCACAGCACGACTTGGTCGGGTGGTAGCGAAAGGCAGCTCGGGCCGCGTATAAAGCTGGACGTTCGTTGTAAATCAGCACACCAAGGCTTTATGTCACGAAAGCGCTCCTGATCAGAACAGCATGCCTTCCAATGTGTGAAAACGAACGACGAACGCAAGTAATGGGAGATTTCTGTTATCGCTGTCCTTTGCTTCCCAGCTGGAGGCGTTCTCCTCTTCCCTTCCCCGCCAGGTAACGGAGAGAGCCCTCGTCCGTCCCGGTACTCGTTTCGCCGTTTTATGGCCGACTGAGCCATTTTGCAGGGCCTGTCAGACGATGGTTGGCCTTGCTTGAAGCGAAAATAATTAACCTTTGACTTGCTGCAGGACTAGACCGTAATCGTAGCCTAGTTGTTAAGGAGAGGCGTACAGTCTCCGCTGCTCTATTGAGCACCCTGTAAATGGTCACCGTGCATGGGAACAGTAATATATCAAACCCATTGTCCCGCACCAGGGACTGAGTGTTGGCAAGGATGAGCCTTTCGTCTAATGACGATATTTGATCTGGATGGAGTTCAGACGGGTTAAATTATAGCCTTATAGGCAAACTTCAAAGAAACATACCTGACTCTCAGTAAACGCAGTTACTGATGGTCTGAGAATTGCATGTTCTATCACAGATATACAATTGAGAGATATAGGGTATAGAGTGGGGCAAGGCACACCCATTTTCAGACAAAGTAGGATCTTCAGATTTGGAAAATCGAATGAAATCGGAAGATGTATATATCGGCAGTTTGTTCAATTGTCGATGGCCTTGAATTGCGATCATTTTGGACATTGCAAAATGTCTTGTGGTAAAAATGTATAGAGCTGTCCAAGCATGCAAAATTGGGAGTTTCGTCTCTACGCAAGGCAAAGCATCCTTTCTGCTGGGGAAACTGTCTTCCTTTTGATAGCAAATCCTTATATGCCCGTGTGTCTTGTATATGTCCAAAAACGTCTATGACAAACATGGCATAATACACATGGGCTCTGTAGCCGTGAACAAGTGGAACACTAAAAACATCCAAAATGGTTTAGGACTCCGGTTTTAATAAGCGAAGCTTGGGGTTCTCTGAAAATCATGTGCTTTGGAGTGAATGGAATTATCCATCTCCTCTAATATCTCGGAAAACTCATCGGCTGTAAAAAGGTCCAGTTCCAGTGAATGCGGTGGCTATAATGAAGTCTATCGTGTTTAACTCTGAAGGCTTTAGGTCAACATCTTTTGGGTCAAATACCATTAAGCGCCTCGAATCGGCGAATTTGGCCGTTTGATTTCCGGAATCGTTATTCCGAGAACTATATGAAGAAAACCGGAGTTCTGATGCTGAAACACGACTAGTGTTGCGTAGAAAAGAGAATAAGACTACACGATAACCAAAGCTCATACTAGGGCATGGTCAAAACGACTTAAGGTTGCGTTTTGCCGTGTTGGAATCCTAATTTCTTGCCTTGTAGCCAGCCTCAAATGGTAGGAAGTAGCTCATTAAGCCGCGTACGGCTCTGTCAGGTTACAAACAGCAACGTATGTCAGGTGAACACGTGAAAATATATAAGTTTCAGGGCTTAGCAACAATACAAGGGATCATTGTAGAATACCACAATCGCTGGCGGGCGGCAAAAACCTTCATTAAACGTGTGACGCTACATGACCATGGATAGCTTGAAAAATCCTCAGGTATGACTTAATTCAGCATCGCTTGGCGTGTTTTTGTACCCCCGACCGCCTGGGTGGTGTCAAAAAGGGCGCCCCTTTTATCTCAGGATCTAACTGTCGGATCTGGACCGGTCTACTGCCAATCGATACCTCTGAGTCTTACGACCCAGAACATACTATGCTCGCCCTGGTCAACTGAATGATTACGTCACAGGTCACGTAAAACGCATAACACGACGTCGGAAAAACTGGAATCGGTTTGTACATCATATCATCGGCAATACTGGTCTCAGAGCCTTCAAATGGATATCAAAGGAAAAGTCATGATCTTCTGCATCAGAAGCATGCCAAAATGCCAAAAAATGTCGGGTCAAGGTCATTCTAGGTCAGGTGAAATATTACTCTTAATTAACATGCCAAAGATCGATACTTACTCGTAGTCGTTTTAATTCACGTAACCAAAAGGACTGAACAGAAAACTTCTGATGACCAGTTTGCATTACTGCTTTTCATCCGGTCAAGGTCAGTCTAGGTCAGGTCAGATAAGATTGCGTTACTCTTCCTGACAAAGAGCAGTAATTACTCGCCGGGATTCTTGACTGCGTCAAATATAGAACTGAAATGATATCCCATGATAATTATAAAAAATCTGCTCTGTCTGCTCTTCATCGGATCAAGGTCAAACCCGGTCAGGACAGATAGCCATTTCTTATTTTTCTGACTAGAAACAATAATTCTCGTTGCTGCTACTGAACGATCTTTCACAGAAAATGTTGTATTTCGTTTCGTTTTGACGTCTACCCATGACATGACCTTACATGACCTTACGCTGCATTTGGTGAACCTTTCTAAGAGACGCATATAGATTTAATTGTCTGGCTTGAACAATGGGAAAGGTCAGTGGCAATCACTTCTATCACCCACCATGCAAATTAGTCCAAATGTTATCATATTTGTGACCTAGCATGACTTCTAATGCTGGCGTTTCACGATTGTACATTTTTCTGTGGACCGTGTCCTATGTAAATCGAAACAACCCATGCGTTAGAGTCGTGTCGTGCCTATTATAAAAAAACGACCCATATTCGCGCCACCGCCTAAAGAGGCGAAAACATGCGTGTTAAGGTTCACTTAGGACGTCATATCTCCGTGACTTGACCTAGGATGGGAATGAATTTGATGTCAAAATATGTGGAATTGATTAGTGAAGAGGTACTGACAATTTAGTTGGGCTGGAACCAACGGCTTAAAAGAAATTCAAGAAAACTGAGGGTTTTTTTATAACTTTATTTTACTTTATTTGGCACGCTCTAGGCGGCGCCGGGTTAAATTAAAGATATCACCGGGATATAATTACATTAGAAGTCATTCGTATTGTCTGTTAAACCGTGTACCATCAGATAACTTTGCTTTGTCGTATTGTGCGGTGTGCCGCCAAACAATTTTGCCAACAATATTCCGAGAATCATTAGTTTTTTTAATGATATCAAATACATTTATTTATCGCTTCTTGCCTTAATATGCATTTTGTGGCTCCCGTTTCATTTCTACTCATGTTACCATATTACCGTAATCAGATACACGAGTAAGGTGTTATGTGTCCATAACAATGCACTTTGAATCTTTTTGGAAATGAGACTGCTGTCGCTACACCGCGTTAAGTCGAAACATAAAATAATTGTAAAAAAGGTGGTACAGGGAACGTGATAAAATGACATGAAAATGTGTTATAACACACGACACAACTATTACTTAATATATCCTTTGTCTGAAGAACGTCGATACGTAGCATAAGATCACCTGGGACATAAGCGGCGGCAACTGGACCAAAAACCTGTGCAGCATAGTTATCGGTCTGCTTTAGGTGCATATATTTCCATGCATGTTTATTGATCCGACAATGACGGAGGCATTTTGCCACCTTCCGTTGACTGGCGAAGGGCGTTTGACGCGTTTAACAGCCTCCCCCTGCCGTGTATCGACTGATTCAAACGGAAACCGATAGCACCGAACAGTGCAATTCCGTTACGTACAATTTTCTTCATTTTGGACCACTGATGACGCCACAGGTCCGTTGAAACGCCGAAAGTGACCTTTTTCTCCTGAGTTGCCTAATCGCACTGAAAGTGGCCCGAAACTGAAGTGAGCATTGTGATATGCATCTGGTAGCTTCATCTCACATTCTGAGTGAAGCCTGACTCAAGGACGTCAAAGGTCAAGATCACAGGCTGGGTGAAATTTGAAGTCCATCATAATAGGTCATACAATGCATGTTTTCTGGCCCATTTGACGCGGAGATTCTAAAAAACGCGCTCTGAAAGAGGGTGCAAAAAAGCACTGAAATGTCCTTAATTACCGTGTACATGCAGTGTTACAACATTTTGCTGTTTCAAATTCGAAGCATCGCCAGCACGTTAGCAACCTTCATCTGGCACCTCTGGATGACCATAGAAGTCAACCTATCCATGTTTCGCCTTTTCAAGGAACGTTGCACAACGCTGCAGAATCCGACATCTTCGCACCGGTCATCGAGAACGTCAAACGGATCTCAGCAGTGTACTCGATAAGCTGAACTCTACATAATGCCACCAGAGCCAAAGGTCAAACTACAAAAAAATGCTGCTTTGTTGTAAGTGATTGCTGTGAAAGTAATGTGTGCAGTATGTTGCAAGAAAATTCAATAATCTATCTGACCGCATCCAAAAATCAGTTTATTCAGATCATTTTCTAAAAAAAAAACAATGGACCTGGAAAATGAAAACTATGTATTTGACCGAGGATAACCTAGCTAGAGGCCAGGGGTGCTTTATGCTGAACTCTCAGGTCGTGTCGGTATGCAACGCAAACCACATTCATCATGTATTGTAAAAGCACTGACAATATAACGGCAAAGTAAAATTCAACGTAGAATCGCAAAACATGATTGTTTTTATGACGGCGTTAAGACGAAATCTGACATGGCCTCGTTTCCCAGTTTTCGTTAGTATGTGGACATAAGAAAATGTGATGAAATTTCAAGACGCTATGTTTACCGTTTGAGAGATATTTAAGAAATACGTGAGGGGAGGAAGGGGGGACGTTAAGCGCTCCTTCCCCAGTCCAAGGCAAGTTAACGGGTCAGAGCGTTAACCGCCCCGTGACGCTTTTCCCGAGTTCGAAGAGCACATTATCCATCACATGTATCCACTTAAATAATATTTTGCAAAACTTGCGCGGTATTCCTGCCATTCTTTTTTTTGTCCAAAGCTGGCAAACGCATTGTTAAATTGATTCATCGGCATGTCTTGACAACAGTAACGGAAAGCTCTGTGCGAGAAAAGACTTGTTTTGAATCAAAAGAGTATAAATTAGTGAAGAGAAACTTAACGCTCTCTAGCGCACTCATTCTGTGTTGTAGCAGTTGAAACAGAAAGCTAAATGGGATTTTTTCCATGGGTAGAACTTCAAAGAAGATAATATGAGAACAGGCGCATAACCCCAAGGAGGCGTGTTACCCAATTCTGGCACATAGACCGGCAAATTCAGATAGGTATGAAAGCATTGATATGCTATTTATAGTACCTTATGGCCTACGTTTTATTTTATTTTAGATAAATTTGATCCATAGGATTTGCTAGAAGCAGGTCGGGGTCGGAGCCCGTGTTAAGAAAGGTGCATAGAATCCGTCTCTCACATCCTGGCGTGCATTTCCTGCTACCAGTTTATTTGGCGTCGAAAATTTTGTGTTAGAGATTCGACATGACCGTGTGGTAGTCGGCATAACCCTCTACTGTGCAGCCCACACCTGACCTGCGGGCCAAACATCGTCTTGGCAAGCAACAGAAACTCGCCGAGACGACTCGAGCTTATGTTGCCGGAACGGAGAGACCAGTATTTTACCAAGTGAGCTCCGGATACAGCTTTGTTCAAATCTTATTGTCCCATTTGTACTCCATCAACTGCGTTTACCACAGATCAGGGTGGTTTGTTTGCTTGAGCATTGTCGTTACGGTCAAACTAACTTGTAATGCTCCCCGATCATGTCTTTATTGCTCACTTTCGTTGAATTTTCAATGTGGCCAGCATGAACCAGACCTGTTTCCAACATTTGCGGTTAATAAGTTCAGACATGGGTCCAAAAAAAAAAAAAAAACGGGAAGCATATCTGCATATTTTCTTCTTCGTCCACCATGTGAGAGCATCAGATACAATCGACATTAGGGTTCCGAAGATGCAGGTTTCCCTACTTTTAACGAGAAATGTTATTCTTTCTTCGCAGCAATCCAAATCCATCAACCACAGCTAATTTCTCATCGCTCAGTCCTTCACACAGTTTTCCATTGTCTGACATTGCGATCGCAGATAAAACAAGGCCCCTTAAAGTGGTGTTGATCTACGTCACATTCCCTTAATTTTTTGCCAACTCCGTATGTAAAAGCTTTTTTCATCTTTATCTTTGAATCAAAGTGTCCCGATTAGCCGTTATTCTGGACATTATTGAGCATTCGTTGAAGCGTTGTTCCATAATTTTTCTAGTCGGTGCCAAAAAATACGCTCCAGATAAAAAACAAGCATATATTTTTGACACGAGCAATGAACATTGCGCATCAAACAAGACAGAACTACATGCCAGAGAACATAATTAAGTCTTTAAGGGCGACGAAATGAACAACGGACTTTCCAGACAGGATATGTTGTGCAGCCTTTCCCGAAGAAATGGCAGCATCATGGTTACGGAAACCCAATCCTCTTCCATGATTATCAGGACCTAGTGGCACCCAGGAGACCATCGGTCCTCTGAGTGCTGCCAGGGTTAAGGATGGGGTTGCCGTCTTCATCAAGGGGTGCCCGGGTAGCTCCCAGGAGACCATCGGTCCTCTGAGTGCTGCCAGGGTTAAGGATTGGGTTACCGTCCTCATCAAGGGGTGCCCTCGTAGCCCCTAGGAGACCATCAGTCCTCTGAGTGCTGCCAGGGTTAAGGATGGGGTTACCGTCCTCATCAAGGGGTGCCCGGGTAGCCCCTAGGAGACCATCGGTCCTCTGAGTGCTGCCAGGGTTAAGGATGGGGTTGCCGTCCTCATCAAGGGGTGCCCTCGTAGCCCCTAGGAGACCATCGGTCCTCTGAGTGCTGCCAGGGTTAAGGATTGGGTTACCGTCCTCATCAAGGGGTGCCCGGGTAGCTCCCAGGAGACCATCAGTCCTCTGAGTGCTGCCAGGGTTAAGGATGGGGTTACCGTCCTCATCAAGGGGTGCCCGGGTAGCTCCCAGGAGACCATTGGTCCTCTGAGTGCTGCCAGGGTTAAGGATGGGATTGCCGTCCTCATCAAGGGGTGCCCGGGTAGCTCCCAGGAGACCATCAGTCCTCGGAGGACTCTCCGGATTCAGAATGGGGTTGCCTTCTTCGTCCAGCGGGGCCCGGGTGGCTCCCAGCAGTCCGACGGGCCGGCGGCGGCCGTCTGAAGTCGGCGATGACGCCAGCTGGGGCCGCACCACGCTGGCCGAGGCGCCGACACCGCCGATGCCGGCCCCGGAGCCGCCGGAACCCGGCACCACGCCGCCCTGGCCCTGACCGCCGCCGCCTGCCAACGCGTGACGTCACAACGGTAAACACGCGACCGCCGTCGCAGCCGACCGCAGTCGGGCTCTTTGAGGACGAGATGAATCTGCGAAAAGTTTTAAGCTGCGTTGCACGACTGACGGACGCACAGCTTGTCTGCTGCCACCTTGTGTTAACATAACATTGTCGGATTCCAAACTTCGCGGCAGGATACTTTAACGAGCAATTGCAAGTGGCGCTGAAATGTTTATTCACGATGTGCGTGACGACGTTTTCCTGCAAAATAAATAGTGTTAAAATTAGCCTGCCCGGAACGGCCAACATCAGCACGATTGAGAAGCACAGTCTTGCCAACACAGCCAACGCACAGGTGGCGGCTTTGGCATCAGACTGCCATCTTAGTTCGGTGCGGTTTCACGCCTCCAGCTTGGCAAACATCGAGCGAAGCGAAACCAGCCAAGGACGGTGGTGTGACCTCGTCCGGCTTCCTGCGCCGATCGTGTCTCACGTGGTCCACCTCAAAGAAATTTCTGTTCATATATTCCGAGACCTCCGGCGTCGCTTTTCTTCCAGCAGGCATACTGCCATCGAATGTTGTTAAAAAAGAATAAGTACGGTTGAAGTCTGATAGGCTGACTACTCTTTGGACTCTGTGTCGGATATAAATATCTGGGCTCCGATCTGGAAAAGGACAAGTACCATTGCCGTCCGTCTTGAAGAACTGGTCGTTTGAAACGTCGTAGAAGCCTTCAGCCTCCTGGCAATCGAGGGCCTCGTCTGGGTGCGTGCAGGTCAAGCTGGCCTGGTCGAACATCGTCTGATTGCCGCAGAAGAAGCTGAACTGCACGACGGTTGTCTGGAAACGAAGCCCAGGCAGATGAGAAACGTGCATGACACGGCATATAATCATTGCTGTGAACCAAATGCAGAAGCACCAAAAAATGAAGTATGATGCATGCAGTGGAACGAAAACGTAATTAGCCATAAAAACTTCCGTTCAAGTGGCGTCTTTTTACGCCGAGTGGCTTGTAGCCTGGCAGAAGAGACCGGCCGCGCTAACCTGGCCCTCGGGGTCCAGCAGCGGCATGCAGACGTGGAACAGGTGACAGCCGTTCGAGACGTCGGCGTAGTAGCCGTACGGCCGGCCGTCGCAGGAGAAGCGGTAGTCCAGCGAGCGCCCCAGCACGCCGTCCCAGCCGTCGGCCAGGCGGAAGGCCGTCTCCTCAGGAGCGGCAGAGTCGGGCGCGCTGGAGAGCGGCACCGAGACCGCTTCGGCCGGCTGGGCGGGCGGCGAGTCCAGCACCTGGCCGCGGGCCGCGCCCGCCGCCGCCAGCGCGGCCGTCAAACACAGCAGCAACTGTCCGAACACAGGAACACAGGAATCAGCGGCTCTCCGAACACGCACAGAGAGCAGCGGCTGTCCCATCGCGCGTACAGGAATCAGCAGCAGTCCGAACCCAGACACAGAAACCAGCAGCAGTGCGAACACGCTTACAGGAATCAGCGACTGCCCGGGCACGGATACAGGAATCAGCGGCTGCCCGGGCACGGATACAGGAATCAGCGGCTGCCCGGGCACGGATACAGAAATCAGCGGCTGTCCGGGTACGGATACAGAAAACAGTAGCTGCGGGACGCGGATAAAAGGATCATCAAATGTCGGAATGCAGACGTAAGCGTCAGCAGTTGGAATAACATCGAATCGGAAATAAACAGCTGATTAGAACAATGACTTGCCCGGCTGCCTGGGCACACCAAACATTGATGCGCCATCAGGTGGCAGAACAAGGAGCAATGCATTGCTAGCTGCGTGTTGAAAAGCAGGCACAACAGGAACTATGTAATCAACCCCAATACCAGCATACCAACAGCAAGCGGTAGGGTATCAGTTCCTCAGGGGCTGCCATACGACGCAAGTCCTATTTTAAAACTGCTTTGAAACCTTGATGCATCTATTCAAATTAACCGTCTCGGAACTGGAACGTCCAAGAAGTTCGCCCAAGCCAATTCGAACTCGCAACAACAGGTAGTGCGTCAAAGGCTGTATGGCACTGATCGCTAATGAGACTTATCTATCAGAATTACTTTGCGGTATGTTTTTCTGTTGTCAAATGTTTAGGTTTCATTGAGATTTCTAGATTTAAATTTCGGCCCGGGAACTAAATAGTGCAAGCACAGGTATTGTAGTACACAATGGATGATCGCCTCCTGCCTACGGGAGGTGAACATCCATTGCTCTGCATCCATGCCATGCATCACAGGCCACACATTGCCATGCTAATTTCCAGGGTACAAGTCTAACACCACATCTTACATTGAAACATTTTGATTTTAATCAGCATCATATGTAAATATAAGTTGTACAAATACATTAGCGTACACTTTTCTAAGTCTACTCAAAAATGTAAATGATGATAATAAATTTACCAGGTTTGGAAAGTATGTATAGTGTGACCTTGTGCAGTTATATACAAATAGCAGCCGCTTTCATCTTTGGCACGGCCAGATTCTTTGGGTAATTAATCTACCCCGATTAAGAAAACTCCCCCGCGTTTTATTACATATCTCAGTCATTCAGCCCATGAAGAGTACCATGAAACTGCCTTGAAATCAAGTAGACATATGAGAATCAGCACACTTACCATCGTTGAACGCTTAATTGGAGCCTCTTTTCACTACAAAGTTCGATAGAAGGCTCCCGCAGGCCGTTGATTGGAAAATGGCGACGAGTTTTTTTCTGTGCGGTCTTTTATACCCGGTGGCACATGACGTACCGAGACGGCGATGTTTGTAGAAGGGCGCGAGTCCACAGCGCTGCTCCTATTAGCACGCCGTGTTGACTGTGTCGGGATGGCCGGAGCCGCGACTGACATTGAGTCGCCGACGTTTGCACAGCGCGACCGCGAACTGACCCCCCTCCCCGCTCTTCCCCACCTCCCCCGCCGAGGAGGAATGCATCAGAAGGGGATGCTGAACTGTATGACTTTATTCTTTGGACACTTTCATATAAATAGTCTTTACTTCGCAGCAGTACAGAAAGGTTTCTGTGCCCTCGTCAAAACCATCTTTGGCCCTTCAAAGGAGGGAAATGTTCCACAGCTTTTATGATTCCTGCATTTCTCTATTTCTGTATTCATTAGTTGTATTAGGTGACAGTTTTGTATGCTGCATATAAAATTGCAAAAATTACTTAAGTTTGGTGAGTATAGGTAAGCCAAGGTCTTCAAGTTCACACCGACGCTATAAATTTTCAAATGTGGTTTCCGTATAAATCTCCACGATATGCCAATGGCTTGTGCAAAGTATTCGCTGAACACTCAAGCCTAACGCCTTGGGAGACGTTAGCAAATACAATGGTGTGTATTTGTCCGCTGGTCATTGTAGGTACAAAGAGCTTGCACGAGCGTTACCCGCTCTGGGCCAGACACGCACCAGAATGTTGTGGAACATTTTCAGAATTCCTCTCTTCGCCGAATTCAGCACCAGACTTCACTGGCATACAGTTTGGTGGGATATTTTATGCCGCGCAGCTAGCTTGTTTAGGGCTCTGCCTACCTCGGCGAGTTTTTAGAAGTGCATGATTATCTCCCTGAATTGCTTTGAAAGAAAGTATGTTAAGCTAAATCCGCGCCCTCCGGGGTGTCCGAATCACCCTTCAGTTACGGGACGGGGGTCTCGAGACCCCCTCCATGATCTTGAGAACTAAGAGAGATAGAGAGATGAGAGTGCCATCAATCGAAATCTCGTCAAATTTTATGAAGAATGAACGCTCATTGACTATGAGCTAGTATTTAGGGTCCAACGGTCAAGCAAGGCCATGTCATGACTTCTAAGATCTTTCGGCAATAAAAACGAATATAACGGTCCTTTAAGCTGATCTTGAGTACCTGACAATCTAAAAAACTTCAGAAACGTTTTTCCATTATCAAAAAGTAATTTGCCGCTCCTCAGGTTATGTCAGGCTAGGTCAACAGCAATTGGCATACAGCACTGATTTACGTCAAAACTAACACTGAAATAAAGTTACTTGAAACATATGTTTGGAATCGCCATTGCAAATGTTCCATCAGATATGGCAACTTTTATCAGAAAAAGATTAATTTAGGTCATCTAAGGCCATGTCAGGTCAACTAAGGTCATATCTCACAACATTCATATCTTGTAAATGGGTAAAGGTGCGAATGTCAAAGAAGCGTCATTTAATCACTATAATCTTGCTGATTTGTTCGTGAATGACATGGAAGTCAGGTCAGATGTGGTCGGGTCAAGGACTATAGCAAGCAAAATGTGTTTGTCTCGTTCGAAAAACCACGGTGACACAGAACAAAATGAAGTAATGAAATACGTCTGAGATGATGAAAACAACTTTAAGTCACTACAACAAGAGCTCTTACGGTCAGTCAAATCATGCAAGGATAGCCTTGGTCAAATGAATAACCGTGTATACCTCAGAAACACATAAAAGTAAACATGTGAAACCAACTCTATACGTTGTCCCAAAATACTTCATGAAGTTCTACGGTATCCCAAGCGACAAGTGACCTTCGAAATGACATCAAGTCATGTCAGGTCAAATAAAGTCATGTTAAAGCCTTTACAAGCATAAACCGAAATGTGCATCCATTATCACCAGAAGTGGATGGTTAATGCATGCCATACCCATTTTGTTGTGAGTTCGGTTTTTTACCAACTGACCAGGCCTCAGGTCACTGACCCCTACATACGGTACGTTACGTCATCCAAAAAGCGTACCAAACGACCTGTATCCCTTTGCTTATCCGAAAAAGTCTCCTGTGCAGGGTAATTTCTGGCAGAAAGGCCAAAAACAACAACGCAGTACCTTAAACCGGAGGCAAGGTCAAACAGTTGCCCGAAAAATTCAAAATATGCATTTTGTAGAAAATGTGTTGGGAATTAGGAAAGATTGTCCATTTACCGATATATCTTTCTGACAATCACTGGTATACCCTTGAACTTCTTTACATGTCTTATGTAAGGTTTAAATAGGTCAGTGACCTGACATGACCTGATTTTGAATCCTTGTCACAAGATGTAAATGTTATGTACAACAGCTCTGAAAGATTTCGAGTTTACTACTTTTTGTTGTTGCTGCGTTTTATTTAGAAAATCCGAGTGGGTGGTTCTCGAGAACCCCTCCCCTTCGCCATGTGAGCGAAGGTTAATATTTCGTTTTCCATTCTCAGTTTTGTAACCATGTGGTGTTTCATTATAAAAGTTATAGTATATTTAAAGCATGTTGCCGTCAACATTTTGTGGGAGTTTCGAATGTCACGTGAGCTTTATACGTAGTCACTTTTGCATTCCAAATGGGAAATGGAAAGTGAGCCGTTCTGTCCGTCCCGCACAGCAGAGACGTCTAACGTCAGGGCCTGGCAGGCTAATGCCTCTTGTAACAGCCGGTAATGGGAACGTTCTGGCGATGTCCGTTTTTTAATGCGACGGTTTTACTGGGCGCGGCATCGCTCGACGATCCGTCACGCGTCTCGCATGCAGCGAGGATCCATTCTTCCCATGCGGCCGGTATGTTTTTCTACTGGACGACCGTGGTTTTTAGAGGGTTTCCAAATGGTAAGTTGATAGGGAGTCTCACATGGAAGCACGACAAATTTAGGTTAGGGTTGGAACGATTCCCATATTGGAACGTTAGGACGCAGGCTCGAAAAAAACTGGCATAGGTTACTGACAAAGCTTAAAGACCAGACTTTATTTGAAGAATGCTGTTTGTATGACACCTTTGTGCGCGGTCGTTCAATATGGAATCTCAGCATCTCAGTGGAGTGTGTAAGTTTTCACTGCACTTAATACCGTGAACGTCTCTCTTTACGGTGACGTTAGCGGCGACAGATATTCTTTTGGAAGCCCATGAGCGTTTACAAACAAACGTGATCGGCCTAGTAAGGATAAAATACGCTTGCAAGGTTCGTCTTTATCAAAGCGAAAAACACGGTTGTTTCGACAGGATCTGAGGTCACTTCTCCTGAGTTGCGCCCGTTCCTACTTGCGTCCAACGGACTGTCAGAACTGCTCGTTTGTAACTGTTGGGTGTTTTGTCTTGTCTTTCTGATGAAGGATATTAAATCAGAAAAGATTTTAATGCGTATTTATCCTGACTGCTCGTTCAAGGACTTATCTGAGAGATCTGATGCAAATCTTCCATAAAATTTTTGCAAACATTCCTCCACCAAGCTGTGCTTTATTCATGCTAGCAGTACCCAACAAAACGTTAATTTTCCGCCACCAATGTGGTACGGTACAGCAAGCATAGCTCTGACACCAATAGCTCGATGTCTGATTGTTTATCATCCACTCAATTGCAGCCCGACGACGATGATCCGTCATTATCTCACAGATCGCTGTATTTGGTCACCACTCTGGTGAATCACGACATGAGCTGAAAACCAAGGCATGTTGCGTAATGCCTACCCAGGGTAAAGGTGTCTCGACACGGACGCGCGTGCACAGTCACAGTGATTTGTCATGGCCAAATACAGTGAGCCGGTGTGTTTCATCACTGCTTGGGGAGGGTGGGGAAGCTCAGAGTTGTTCGAAGGACCGCTGCCTGAGCTCCTTGCTGGAGCCGCACTCCCTGGTCCTGATTTCTGGTCGCCTGCTGCTCAAAGCCTGCTTGAGGTGGTGCCCGCAAGGCCAGATGTATTGTCAGGTTGACGGTATTGCCATGGGCTCTCTTCTCGACTTGTTTTTTGTTCAAGCGTGCATGACCTCGTAAGAAAACAATGTCCTGCAACATGAAACAGTAAAGCCCTTCCTGTACTACAGTTATATGGATGACGTCCTCGTATACGTCAATGATCTGGGCAGCCTGAACTTGTTACAAATCAAACTCCAAGAGGAGTCTGGCTCAAACTTCATCACCGAAGAAAGTCTCGCGAATGAAATCAGCTTCCTTGACGTGGCGATTGACAGCTCAGGCAGGGGCTTTGTCACCAGCATACACCGAAAACCTACCGACTCTGGAAAATGTCTGAACGGCGACAGCGAGAACCCCAGCTGCTGCAAAACGAATATGATCAGAGCCTACGTCCACCGAGCTTTTCAGCATGCATTGCTCGTCGTGGATTCTCCTGCATCAAGAGCTCCGCAGAATCAAACAGATACTTGTCAATAAGAACAACCCAATGCAACTCATCAATAATGTCATCGGCAAGGCCGTGTATGAAATCACAATCATCATGTTGCACCTACGGACCATGCGACTACCCTCAAGCTCTGTTACAAGAATACCAAGCCTTTCAGTTACAATGTGGACGAAAGGCAAGGTCGTGTATGAGATCACAATCGTCATGTTGCACCTACGGATCATACGACTACCCTCAAGCTCTTCTACAAGAATACCATGCCTTTCAGTCACAATGTGGACGAGAAGGTGCTCCAAGACATCACAGACCGAAACATCAAGATAGGAAATCCGGAAGACAGACTAAGACTCATCATTTAATACTAATACACCACGAGATTCTCAATCATCCTGAGAAACGACACGTCCAAGGATGCTCCTATGTTGAAGCAGTCCAGCGTCATCTGATTCTACATATATCAAAAGGGTCACTCCGCACTCCTTGAAAACGGTGAACAGGTTGTATACACCACGACAGTATATACTATGTATATATACATTGTGTACACACACACACACACACACACACACACACATGCACATATATATATATATATATATATACATTGTATATTCTCAGCAGACGAGTGGCCATGCACTTACAGAACGGCAGCCGGTTCGGCATACCGTGTGGTTCCACATAGACACACTAACTAGAAAAGACATGGTTAACTATCCGAAAGCCATCGCAGCTGATGACATCAGACAACGATTCAAAATACTGGAAGCAATCTACGCACGTAAATTGGGCCCGACCATCAACAAAAAACAATGGTCGGGGCGGCCTGCAACTTGCTGACAGTGCTCCGCTGGGACGAAATTTCGTTTCTCCGGGGACAAAAATAGGAATATGTATATAATATATGCATTCGTTTGATCAATGTTTTTTTATAGTATCGGGCGCTTGAACCGTATCACCATGTTTTTGAAGCGTTTTTATGTAGGACGAAACGCTGAAAAATATTAAATATGTGCTAACTTCCATTCCTTGTGTTATGAATCTTGAAACCATTTTAAGTGAGCACGACCCAATAACGAAGATAAATATACGAAATATCGAAAACCTGTCCAAAAATGTCTTCAGTGTCAATCAAGCCGCTGTTCTCGATAAATATATATATATATATATATATATATATATAATATAAAAAATGTATATATATATATCATTTTTTCAGGAACGCGGTTTTTGAACCTCTGGGACATTGGGACTGTGTTTTTGGACTGCCAGCCAAGCCGTGAAATGGCCAAGATTGCGCTCATTGAATGCTAGTCCAGTCCATGGCAAATAATATACCAAAGCCCGATAACATGGGTCCCGACGGCTCCATAGGGGAAAACCGAGCCGACCCGTGCCCGCGCGTCTGGTTCTAGAGGCCGGCCTCCCGTACAGACAGCACTGGGGACTGCAACGCCCAGACAACGACATTCAGCCTCTATGTGACAGGTAAACGCCGACAACAATGGGCGGAACTTTGCAAAATCCATTGTTGCGATGACTTCGATTAAAGCGTGGAAAAACACTCTGAAAAATTTTAAAACAGCATTTGAGAATCTCCCCATCACACACACACACATAAATATATATAGAGGTATCCTCCGCAAAATTTTCTAGAAAAGAATGATAAAAACTGGCGGAAATGGCAAAAACAAAATCAGAAAATGTCGGAAAATCACCGAGCAGACAGCGGTTACTGGTGCCGCCAAGCCACGGAAGGGGTTCACAACGGTACCTCACGGCGTTGCAGTCTTCAGAGCCACGCGTTGGCGGCCCGGCGAGTTAACATGAGGCTGCGGGCAGCGGCCGGGCAGAGGCAGTCGTGCATCGGCATTAATATTTGTGAGCGTTTCAGTCAGTCATTCTGCACGTGACCAAGGTAGTCTGGAGTGTACATTGCATGTCTGCGGTTTTCAGGAGGTTCATATGATTCCATCAAAATCGGCGCCAAGAACGTTAGAGACTGCAGCATTACGTAGACGAGGAGAAAACTTGGAAATCAAAAACGGCCATAGTGCTGTAACCTAAAATTTCTGAGACGGCCACTCTAGAATTTTGGCTTCAGACAAAGCACGTACATTTTCCGCAGATGGGCTGACCTTCAGACAAAAATCCTTCTTGCTTCAGAATGACGGCATAGCTTTCCAATGCTGACGGCGGGAGCAGATAAAACCACGACGATTTTCTGTCCGACAACGGCTGCTGCGGCTTCAGGGGCCACATGCATGGCCCGCTCCACTGCCTGCGTGTGTGCCGAATAGCTCTAGAACTCCATCAAAGAGCAAACGATGCCCTCGATGTTCTCGTTGGAGACGCTTGCTGTGATCACTGAAGGCCCAGCGGCCGCGTCGGACAGAAAATCGTCAGGTTTTATCTGTGCCAGACACCGCAAAGCTATGCCGTCGTTCTGTTATACGAAAGATCCTCGTCTTTATAGGTCAGTTCATCTGTTAAATATGTACGTGCTTTTTCTAACGCCCAATGTCTAGTTTACCATCTACAGCACTTGGAAATCACTCCCAACGTTATTGAGGAAGCTCAGTTCGTAAATTCCACAAGACAACACTTCAGAGTGATAGTCTGGAAAGAATCAAGTCACAGCACCATGACCGTCCTCGGTTTCCAGTTTTTCTACTCGTTTATCTGATACCGTAGTGTTGAACATTTGTAGCACCGTAGCTTTAAATGGTCTCAAACGAAATTCCTGAAAACTGCACACGCGCAGTCTGCACCCCAGACTACCCTAAATGCGTATAGAACGGCTAAATAAAACGCTCGCAAGTATTACTTGTTGATGCGTAGCCATCCCTGCCCGGCCGCCACCCGAAGCCTGAGGTTAGCTCACCGGGCCGCTGTTTCGCGATGCATGGAGGCTGCAACGCCGGGAGTAACGATCGGGAACCTCTTCTTTGTCCTGGCGGCACCAGTAAACATTATTTTCCGTACTTCTTTTGCAATCTCATTAAGATTTAGGCGCACGTGCCACTTTTCATGACTTTTCATTTTACATCCGCGAAAACATTATCATCACAATACACCGTGATATATATATATATATATATATATACTATATATATATACATATATATATATATATATATATATATATATATATATATATATATAACTCAGACTGCTGCATCGAAGTATTGCTAGAAATGATACTTTTTACAATAAGATGCAACAGAGAGATGTCTGAAACGCAAAAGATACAGACGAGGATGGGAGAACACAACCCCTCTGTTTTGGAGGCTGTTAGGCATTTGTGAAGGAAAGGCGCACGATTTCCCTAAGCGAATATCTTTACTGACAAATTGAAACGTGTTCCTCCACAAAAAGCCACCAAAAGCCAGTCGCTTGCTATGATACCAGAAGTTGGGAGAGTCCATAACCAATGTGCTATGTTGTGGGGTGGCACCGTCCCCACAGTAACGCTCCCCAGCCGTTATTATGACAAAATGCCTTCAAAGATGTATTGACATCACACAACCTTGCACCACCTTGTTATGTAATTTTTAATATTGCCGGTAGGCGCAACCCGTTCCCGAGTACCACTTCTCATGTCGCACATAAAGTGGCCGTCTTCAGGCACCCATAACCCTGTTACATGTCAGAAAATGCCTTTCCGTATGTGGAGCACACAATTTTTCCTTGTCGTTCTCACGATCAAATGGACGCTGCACTGAGAAACAGGTGAAACTGCCGAGAATTCTCGGATGTCAGGGACCATTCTCTGCAGAGAGCCACGAGTTTAGAGACCACTGTTACTGCCGAGACTATGGAGACCATTCAGGTCTCCATAGTCTCGGCAGTAAGGTCTCGCGTCAGGGAGCTGGCCGGTCTCCGAAGACGGAACTTTCTCAAGCAGAACGTTTTTAAGTCTCATCCAGTCTCTCCGAAGACAAATATGCTTCATGGGAGAGCCATATAGTTAACAAGTATAGTTAACTATATGCCTTAATATACTATTAAGTATAGTATATTAGAGTATATAGTTAACAAAGTCCTCTCATAGCTCTCTCGGGACACATGATCCTTCATGTGAGCACTTGTTCGTTTCTACGTTCCCCATAGTTCTCGGCGGAAACCACCCCTGTCTCAAACAGGGACCAATGGAAAATCATTTATCACGCAAGCCACTACCCAGTGGCCGCGCCTTTTCTCATTCCTCCATGATGACAAGAAAAACACACGGTCACTAATGGCTGGCGCCGAACATCATGGCTGACGCCGCACAGCGTTCAACCAGTCGCACGGAACGTTGGTACAAGCCGGCAGACAAGGATCACCGCTGCGGGGTCCCTCAGATGGCCGGCAACGTCCGTGGCCTGCAGCCACTCTCATACATATCTCTTCACGCATTCCATCTCCATCCCTTTACCCGTCTATGTCCCTTCGCCAGCATTCATCAGATTCGCGGAACACCGCAGCCGTCCGCAGTCTCCTGCACAAATCACTCAGTCAACATGAACGTACTCGGCGGTCTTGATAAAAATACAGAATGTTGCAGAACGTGCCGTCGCATCGGACGGCTGAAACAAAACAAAACAAACGAAAACGGCAAAACTGGGTCAGCCGCTGCGAGGTCCTGCAGATTACCGACGTCGTCCGTGGTCTGCAGCCACTTTGTATCCAGCGATGTTCTGCACATCAGCCACCACTTCGTCATCTACCACAACCTTGTACTTGGGGTCCGGTTGACTACGATCTACGACTGTCGCCTAAGAGGGGGGAGGCTGCTGCCGAAAACTCGTGTCACTTCTGTACCCAGGACGTCCAACACTGACCACTGCATCTGCGTCTAGAAAGCGTGGGTTAAATCAGTCAACAACAGAGACTCTTACCACTCTCCGACAACTCAGCTCTGAAGTGACAGCATCGTTGTCAGTCCGCCAACGTTTCGTGCACCGGAATGTCAAAGCTTTAAAATTTTTATCAGTGAAAGAGCCGTCGCTCATGCCCTTCAGTTTCTTTAGCACGACTGACCAACAGTTCTCGGTTTTGGTTCTCGCTGCTTCTGTTCCAGTCACGCGGCAGAATTCTATCCATACCTGCAGGGCCACAGAGCCGTAACGGTCATGATGAGGCCAGTGAAACATGCAGCCAGACATCCATAAAAAGCTGTTTCACGAGACTTGTAGATTAAGTAGATGGACAAGCCATGAACAAATGCGCACGTCGTGAACGCTAGAAAATGGGAACATCTAAAATGCCACAAGGTCAATGAAAATCCTGGCAGCACTAGCAGCAAAATGCATGGAAGAAAAATCCATTAATAAGACGGCCACAAAATCCTACCATTTTGCACCATTTCCAGACAATAATGCCCTATTTTCTTACCGAATTTCAATTGAGCATATCCTAATTATTATTTTTTGGCTGACACTTGCAGAGCCCCCAAGAATATTAAGTTACATTAGGTTATGTTCATACACACCATGTCACACCACGTCACAGTATCAACAACATGTTTGGGGCAGCCTTATTTGTTTCCCCTACGTGGGACAGTAAGCTACCCCATTTGCTTCAGCAGAGCAACGCTGCGATTAATTATAATTAAGTTTTATTTTTTCCAGGCCGACGCCGGATCACAGCAAAATCTCAAACAAAATTTGAGACTCAGATGCACTGTGTGCCGACTACAGGGGAAACTGTTTCATATGGGCAATTTCAACTCAATGTTTTTCCTTTTCATTGAGGGCACTCCTGTGATAATGACACTTTTCTTATAATGCACACGCTTGTCTGTATAATTTCAGATACTGACAGAATATCGTGATCTCGTTCAAGAAATTGTGTTTAAGCAGACGAAGTGTCATATCCCCATCACTGTACCCTCCCGCAATGTCGCATTTAGTATCATCTCACTTTCCGGACTCGGAAAGGGCCGGATGATGCTCATATATCTACTGGAGGCAAACTAACGTATTTCACGATTGGTTTGGGGTCAAAACCGAAGCTTTGTATCGCACGCAGACCTGTGCACCCGCTTAATACCATTATCTAGACAAAGGCACTAAGGTAGGTATCGCAAACTTCCCGCAAATGGAGGACCCCAAGTACAACTTGCACGTTCACATCCTGTCATTGATGTCTTAAATCTTGCTGATCTTGGACTGTGTTTGTGTTTCCGCACCCCGCCACAGAATTTAGCGCCTCCAGTGACTCTTTGACTCTTTCACCAAAGGTCTGTATGCCAAAGGGGCATACCTCGGAACGTGCGTCCCGCATACACCAGGCTGAAGCTATTGACATGCCCAACTGCCACAGATCACGTTCTCATGTCTGCCAATTTTTAGCATCCCAGTGATAGCAGTTCTGCAGCAATGAAGGAGGGATATTCATCGCTTATGCACCTCGCGCTTCACGTGCAAGATGCATTCCCGCTTCGGCCTGAATCCAATGAAATTGATCGCCCAGCTGCCCGTCCGTCCTTCCAAGCCATCGTCACGCCAAACTGCGACATTTGCGTCCCAGACGTTGGCCACGATACATACAGGGGTGTACAAGGGACGCACACGCGCTGCACGTGACCCGCTGCACATGCCCATCACACGCGGCACCGTTCGTAGGCGCTAATACTGGTCCAGTGTTATATTATACATACAATGCACATTTCAGCCGTCTGAGTCACTGCTTCTGACCCTGGGAGGTCTCCGAGTCCAAATTGTAACACGTTCCTATGAATTGCCACATGGTTCACACATGGATGCCGATCACAAAAGTACGCAACCGCAAGTGAGACAGTGAGACCGCTAGCTTAAAAGGTGTCTAGCTATTCTGGGGCCTCATTGGGATTTTGGGACAGAAACTTTGCTTGAACAGAAATACCATGAAAGACACCGGACTCGAGTGCTCTATGATGGTGTTGTTCCATGATCTGTTTCCGCTGCGGACTTTTTTTTAATTTCATTTGATTAAAGATAAACTTACCTTGAGACTGACACTGGCGGATCCAAGAGGGGGTGGGGGCATTTCGGCCATGCCCCACCCACGATTAGGGGGCCAAATAGCCATTTGGGTCCCCCTCCCCAAAAGACGTGGTTGTTACTACTCAGCCAGAGTTTAAAGTTGCTGGACATGGTGAACTCAATCCATGGTCAGCGTCTTCTTCCCTTTCCCCTCCCCCTCCCTCGGCCGCCGACTCGCTGACCATCCATGTCATCCATCCATCATATCAAGCCGCCGAAGTACACTCTGAAACCACGGCCAGCGACTTCCACCCCCCCCCCCTCCCCCTTCTCCCCGGTCAACGATTCCCCGCCCACCATCCATAGCCAGGAAATTCTGGTTTGATCCCCAAACGGAACCGCTGGATTCGCCCTTGAAGACTGGGTGACAATGCCAAGAAAGCTTTTTAAATCTCAGAAAATATCAAATTGGGCAGGAGAATCTAAATGGTAAATCTTAACAATACATTTCGGCAAATAGGCCAACGTCACGTCCAAAAACATATAGCACAGTTATCCGTTTATTTTCAGGTGGCACCGCAGCCGACCGCGGCATCCTGAAGATGATACAGGTTTTGTAACAACAAGGATGAACTAAGGAACTGATCACCAGAATGAAAACCAAAGTCCGCCACCAGGCGAGTCAAATGAGTCAGCCCAAAGCGAATGAAGATCATCCCATCTTCACACCGACGTTTGGTTGTCGCTGATGATGAGGTTGAAAGACTTGTCCAATCGAGTGGCCTTGCCTGCAGGGTATAGTGGACCAGTAAGAAGACCCTGAGGCAAGCACGTATACAGCATTTTCCTCGGGGGAGGGGGCAAATGTCGAATTTTGTCATATGCCCCTGGCATATGACGAAATTCATAGCAAAAAGTAGCAATCTAATGAAATTTACCTTATATTTAACGTACAGCAAAATACACAATGTTTGCTTTTGCAACATATATATGATCAATATCCCATATTAATGCGAAATCGCCACATGTCTAGTGAGGACTGCTTGGCTCAGGGGCGCCATGGCCCCCATGTCTCTCCGGGCTACGTCCCTGCCCTGAGGAAACGGCTCACTGCAAGTGACACCAGAGGCCCTACCTGCGCTGTAACTTGTAGCAGACGCGTAACCTGTGCCGCTGGCCCAGAGGACAAGCGTGGAGTTGGCAAAGTGGCTGACCAGATTACATGCACTCTATGCAGCGTTACTACATTGATTAATGCATGAGACCAATTACGGGCCTCTTCACGGAGCACCGGAGAGCGGCTGTCAGCAAAGACGACAAGAATCCTTTTGTGATACATTTACAGACGTGTCATCCACTGGACGTCCTGCCGGAAACGCGTGTTTATATTATATTACATTATATTATGTTATATTATGAATATATATATATATATATATATATATATAAATTACATGCGTCAGTTAGGATAAAGATGTGTATATCACACGTTAGCTCTGCTTTATTCATACAGTAAGCTATGAATTCGTAGGAATCAAAAGATATAAACATTACTTTTACCTGCCCATGGATCCGCCATTGGGCAGTGATTGTCTTAAAAATACTTAAAAGGTTGCGGGATACAGGAACTTCAACTAACTGAGCTGTCCGTGACGTTATAAAGGATATCTGAATAGTATATGACAACGTCCAACTGCGCGATCTCCAGAAAGCGCACTATTCCTTAAACGTGGCTTCCATAAACGTGTCCTGGAACGGACTCTGGAGGAAGTAATTTTTTGAAATGTTGTCACAATACGTAGAAAACATATTTTGAAAAAAGCCACGAAGTTTTTTGGAACAACGCTCAAAACTCCGGGAATGGCAAGTAAAAAAATAAAAACAGAGGGGGACAGAATCTACCCCTTTCCCAGCACGGGAGGGGGTTAAGGACAGTACAGAAGTATTTGACCTTTGGTGGCACCCTTTAAGTCAGGAGATCTACGATCTCGGTGAACGTGCCATTAAACTACTTTTCTCGCCTCCGCTCTGCCCTAATTCTGTTTGGCGTTGGGTGTTTTTATGTCATACTAGCTTTTGAAGTTGGTGTGGCGGAGGCCACATTTGCCTCACAGCATTCTCCACCCATGACTAACTGTTAAAAGCTGGCTGGCGGAAGCCACACCCGCTCATCACCTTCTTCGTCCTGCTTTTTCCCAACTGATTATCACGAGAATGGTGATTTTAACGTCAGTTGAACGTTTCTACTATGGTTCTTTCGAAACGCTTAGTGACGACAGAAAACTAGTTTATGGGTGCGCTTAACATCTTGACATCTTAATCTTAACACGCATTTCTTCGGGGGCCAACTCCTGAAACAGATTTGGAAACATCCCTTTGCAGTGTGAAACGTAACAAGGGGAAACAAATATTCTAAAAAAAAAAAAACGGGGCGCAGCCAGCCAAAAATTCTTGGGGTCCTCGCCAAGCGGTGAGCCTGCTTATCTCATGTGGGCCCCAGGACAAAATATTATCATAAGGTTTAACAGAGGGGGCCTCACAGCAGGAGCACAGTCAGCCCAAAATTCCGGGGGGGGGGGTCTTCTTGATGGTGAGCCCGTATCCTATGAGTAAACCGCTTCAATATAAACAGCCGGTTAATATTGTACGACAATGGACGCTTGCCGTTCCTGAACATTTTTAATTGCAACGAACTGGCTCTTCTCTGATTGTCGATGATCGCACCAAACACAGTTTTTTTTAGGGAGCCAGGGGTTTGGTTTTCTATCTCTTTCTGAATGCCTCGGCACCCACAAAGTTGGAATGAGCACCCACAGTGCACATGGAGCACCCACAACCTAAAATGTTATCAACCATTTCTCAAAATACTTTCCGCAGAGGCGCGCCAAAGATCTTTCTTTGATGCGCCTCTCTTTCCGCCAAAGAGAGGGAAGGGGGAAGTGAAGGCAAGCACACTACCAAAGGTGCACCAAGCCGACCCGTCCTGCCCGTCGCTATCCCGTACGAAATTCATTCAGAACCTGGAAGCCCTCACGGACTGAAAGCTCATCAGAACAAGCAAAGAAAATTATCTGAACTGCCTCGAAAACACTCGGGTTGCGGACTTGAATATTTTTTTCTATTTCATGTAAAATATTGTATGGATTTAGGCACCCACAATGACTTTTAGAAAACCAAACCTGTGGTCTCCGCATCTGTCAGGGAGCCTCTGCAGGCCGCCTGGGGGCTCTTCCACAGGCCGTCAGAGGGCCCCTCCACCGGCCGTAAAGGGGCCCCTCTACAGGCCGACAGGGCACCCCCTGCGGGCGAATAAATGAAGATAGAAAGATAGATAGATACATCGCTTAGGACTTTATTCTTTGTTTTCTGCCTATCTCTTAACCACTGCAGCCGATTTTTTGCTACTATCACTCATTTCCCTTCAAACCCGGCAGGAAATATAAGGTGGGCCCAAACCAACGTTGGGTGGACATAAATCAACATTGGCTGGGCCAGAACCCTCTCAAAAGAATATAAATCGACATCCTTGCTCTAACAGTCATCAATGACTTCTCTGTGTGCAGCTTTAGTTTTCTTTATGAGATACATATGGCCAGCAACCGTTTTTTTGTTGTAAACCTATGGTAAAAGTGAAAGGATTAATAATGGTCTAGGCTGGCCTCTTGGCTGGGATGTTTATAGGATGCTTAGGATGCCCTTAGTATAATAATGTGCGTGACAACTTTGACCTGAGGACAAGTTCAGCCGAAAAACATTACGTGATTGCTCTGTGGCGCCCTGGCTTTCATATGAACGTATAACAGGCGTTCTCAAAAGTCGCAGTCGGGGTGAAAAACGGTGCGCCATGTTTTGGCCTGAAGTCAGTTGGCTCAACTGTTATCCGAAACGTAGTGTAATCCACTGCCAACGTTTGCTCATGGCATACATGGACGTAGGCGGGATTTCGGCCGGGGAGGGTACCAAACTGGATCGGGGGTGGGGGGGCTCGCAACCATTGGGGGCCCTCGTAACCAATGGGGGCCCGTGTGGTTAAAATCATATCATGGCGTAAAACGATTCATGACGACAAACGACGCCTACTGTAAGGAGCACCGGTCAGTTCGGCAGGAAGACATTACAGGCAAGCAGGGGCCCCTTTATATTCCAACGGGACCCCTTTAAAAGCCGACAGAGAATCCCTCTGTCAGCAGGGGTCTTCTTACAGACCGAAAGGAGGTCATTCCAGAGGCCTTGGAGGCCGACAGGGGCCCTTTGGGGGCCGACATGGGGTAGTCTCCAAACAAGCAGTGAACCCTTACAAAGGTTGTAAGGACCTCCAAATGCCCATTCGGATCACGGGCCTCTCTTTATAGCAGAAATATTCCATTTGTACATTCGGAGTATGTTCCATTTAGGCTTGTAAGCCATCGTTAAGGCTTAAGGTGGTCTTATTTTGCTGTAACTGTGTTTCGAAATGTAATAAGGCACCCTGCAGGCGCCTCGCGCCACCAAAAACACTGGGACCACCTGTCTAGAGTGGCCGAGCGGGCCCAGAAGGAACCGCTCGGCCGCCAGGGGGCTCCCTTAGCCGCCAGGGGGCCATAGCCCATTTGATCCCAACTCCCCTTTGTGACGCCACTACTGACAGGAATTTCGTTTGTGGGTCTGGTGTCTATACGCTGAGTGGTTTTGGCGTTTTCCATCGTTGCCGATGCCATTGCAGATGTCGCCGAAATCACTGTGAACTTAATGGAGGTCCAGCCGACTTGGTGGGGATAAGCAAGACTGGCGGAACCTCTTCGGAGATGGATGGGGCAAACGTGATTTTTAACTCGTTTCTTTTTCAAGTAACGCCATAGGGTTCACGTTAAATGTCGCCCAAAGTTGAGGGGGTAGCTGTTCCAGCCCCCAGTTCCAAAGCTCCTGAGCATGATACTAAAGACGTATTTAGGGGTATGACTAAATAAATGTAAACAAACTGGACCGTAAACGAAATGGTCCTTGATTTCCTAGCGCCGCCTGCGTTTCCCATAAAAGCATAGTACAAAAAACTTCGAGCAGATGTCACTAACGCCGTCCTGACGTTGCGAGTCGAGTCAGGGCTTCCTCTTTTCCTCTTGTTCAGGCAGCTGTTTCCTGTAATGAAAGCTGAAGGGCCTAGTGGAACGTTTTGTTTTCCGTAAACTACCACCAGTCCCAAAATTTTCGAAAGAATAAATCAAAGCCGACGTGTCGAGTATATTTTGACTCAAAATTGATAGAATATATATCGCTTTCAAATAATTTCGTTGGGGAAAAATTTTTGTTTTCTTTTTTGTCCAGGGGCACCAGGAGCAAGCATCACAGATCCCTGCCACAAGAGCGTCATTGTTGGCACCACAATATTGGTAATACCCGGAATATCTCCCGTCCCTGGCGACTGGACGCGTGTTCACAAAAAGCCTTCAGCACGGACGACTCTAAGCCGTGGTAGGTAATATTGGCGTGTTGAAATGTTACGTAGCGTGTCTTTTCCCGAGATTCGTTGTTGTGATGGATGAAGTCCAAGGCCGACGTTTTGATTCGATTCCTATTAGCTGGATTTGTTTGCTTCTTAATCGGCTTTTGTTTTGTTCTTTTTTAATTTAGCCATTTTCGGTCACGATATTCTTTTGAAAGCTTGATGCATTTGGGTAGAACTGAACCAGAACAGGGAAAACCATTTCTTTTGGATTTAGTCATGGGTAAGGTAGTAGAGCATTTCCTAACATTCGAATTTACATTTACAATGAACCTTACTGAGAAAATGGTATAAATGGCATCAGAATATGGGTAATATGCATTATTAGTTTCCAAATGCAGAGAGTATGGACTTTTGTGTCGGAATTCTAGGGAAATGTCCTTTTTTCGTGATTCACCCCCCCTGAAACCCCCACAGGGGGAAAAAAAAAAAAGGGGAAAAAAAAAAAAAAAAAAAATCCCCCCCATCAACAAGCCTTCCAAAAAACAAAAAAAAACTATAGTATTAATAAAATTGTTTTAGCGGAAACAACCAAAAAAAAAAAAAAATTTTTTTTTCTTCTTCCCCCCCGGAAAAAAAAAAAAAAAAAAAAACCCCCCGGGAAAAAAAAAAAAAAAAAACCCATAGATATAGCATCAGATGAGCAAAAAAAGTTGCTATCAATGGCAGCATCCAGTCCTTGAAGTATGAACCATTCATTTGCAGATCATGTGAGCAAGCTTGGCCTGGTGATGCCAGCTTTGCAGTGCCAACCATGACTCAAGTAACCTCAGTTTAATACTTCACCTTGTCTGGCTACTCAAAATCTTGCTTATTACATTTCATCTTGCTAGGTGATCTGCAATATCTTATAACTGGATCCAGCCTACTTTATGCTAATTTAACATAACCTAACCATACCTTGCTTAATTTACATGATGAGCTTTGAATTGTACTCCTCCAAATATTGCCACTGGCATAAACCATTCCTTATTCTTTTCCTTTGGCTCTTATGATTTTACATGTGAACGTGCTGTTATATATGTACATATATTTATGTATGTTGCTCCAAAAATATGAAAGTGATTTTGTTCACTTCACATGCATCAGGCACAAGCCTGCTGACCTTGTGAATTAGCCTCAGATGAATGAGAATATTTCTGTATGTTTTCCCAGATGTTTGCCTATACAATTGTAACATTTTAAGTTCTACCTTACGACGCACATGGGAAGGGGGTCTTTTTGTGTGCCCCACTCGTTTTTCTTGAATATCTTGAGAATGGATTGGAGCTGGTTGCTGCTACTTTGTGGCACTATGGCCATTGAGTGGCTGATCAAATGATGCAGAAAAATCAGAAATCGGCCAGAAATTTTTGAAGTTCCAAGCATTTAAAGTCAGGCAGACGTGACAAAAACAATGGTTGTTGCTGACAAATGGGAAATTTATGAAAGAATTAGCATTCTTCTTAAGACTGCTGTTTGAACACAATCAGGCGAGGCCAGTCAGGCATAAGTGATGGATGTACCAAGACCACAGCCAGGGTCAACAAGGGTTAAGGTCATCAAAAGCCAAGGTCCAACAGCTTGTGACCTGACCCACATTTGCTTTGCAACATGTCACTTTGCACAAAATAAACATTCAAAGACCCTAACAAACACACTTGTGCACACACTGATATGCTTCCATATACCAAGGTCAGTGAAGGTTAAGGTCATTAACCCTATTCCCGGAGGGCTAGACGGTATGGTCGATTCCCGGCAGGGGGGCGACGGATTGGGCCCCCCTGAGATCTCGAGAACTACTCGTCCGATGTCATCGCAACAAACGGCAATCAATTTGCCGTGACGTGAACTACACTTTTATAAAAAGAAACTTTCAAGATTTCCAAATTTGTGGATGCCGGGGGGCAAAAATGTCAAAATGGGGAGTACTTTTGGACTTCTTATAACTCCCTTGTTTATTGACCGATTTCAATGAAACTGGCATGAATCGAGAGATTATGGATAAGGCTTTTACCATAAGTCCCCTAATCTGAAATTTTGAGAAAATTCACGGGCGTTCACAGGGTTTCAAAAATAGGGGGATTAGTTTCCGTACAACTGAATGAACAAAAAAGGCAAAAACACTTTTTTGGCTTCTGCTAGTCGTGTTATGCTAAAGAAGTAAAAATCGCATTACAATGTTTGTATAATGTTAGCATAGGCAGTGCAACAAACATGAAAAAGGGGAACTGTTAAGGTCACACGTTCTTTAGATCCACTTGTGACCTTTGACCTTAAATGACCTCCAGTGACCTTGGGGTCATTTGGAATGATCTCGTGTGCATTTAATATTATCCGTAAACGTTTTCAATCATTTGAATTCACTCCGTTTCAAAAATTTCATTTTATGGCTATTGCAATATAGTGTACACGCACTGACATTTTAGGTCATAGCTCGGTGACCCGACCCGATATCAAGCTGAAACTTGGTACACAAGTAGAGGGCACCTTTCTACGTCATATATATTCGGGGTTCAGCATTTGAAAAAAACGGCGCCAAAATTATTGCAAAAAAAAAATTGACTTTTGACCTTGACCTGACCTTGTAAAGTGACCACAGATAAACAAAACTGTGTGTACACATTGCCCAACTTTTTAGCTGTACATCCATATAAAGTTTTGAATTCTATCTTAAAAACTCTGTTTTTGGCAGACATTTTTCTTTTACCCTCAACATGACCAAAAATGGCGTGAGGTTCCTCCCAAAAACGTTGCCTGGCTCCGCTCCTGAGCAACGTAGAATTTTGAAATTTTGTCACAGCGCGTAGAAAGAATAGCTAGGAAAAGTGACCAAGTTTCGTGAGGCTGCGGTAAAAAGCCTGGAATTTGCAAGCAAAAAACCCGAGAGGGGGCGGATTCGGCCCCCCCCCTGCCGGGAATAGGGTTAAAGGTTAAGGTCAAATATCTTGTGACCTGACCCAGATTTGTTCTGTGACATATTGATTTGTATGAAATATGCATTCAAAGGCCCTGATAAAAACATGTATGCACACATGGATATGCATACATATATACCAGTCATTTCAGGCTACAGTCATCGAAGGTCAAGGGGAGTTTTCTTGTGACCTGGTCCAGATTTGCTTTGCAATATGTGGATTTGCATGAAATATGCATTTAAAGATCCTACTATAACAGGTTCGGCACATTGATACTCATATGTATATGCATATATACATTTATGTACATACATAAATATAAATGCTGGAAGTGACCAAATGTACCAATGTTGGCTACCTTTACTGAAAATACGCCAAAAGATACATGTTGTGCCCTTATTTACTCTCAGACTGTCCGGTGTTGTTCGAAATCTGACCTGCAAAAGATGGAAAATGATGCCATAGGTCAATGACTTGACATGACCTCGAACCAAAGTCCTCAGTCAAGACACCAAATGAATGGAAGTTGTCGTATTCCTCGTTTTAATGGCCAAACAAACACCCTTTCCCGTTTCGTTCGAAAAGTCGTACGGAATGGCCTGTACGGGCCAAAAAAATGTCCAAAGTTGACATTTTTCACCCCATTTGACCGTGAAGATATCGACCAAGGGTCATGAAAATTGCACACAATGTAAACCGTTAAAGCCCCACCCTGTCCATAAAATTTTATGTCTCCAGCTCATACCGTTGCCGAGGTCGGAGGGGACACCTTCAGGCCCCCTTCCAATGCACGTTAATGTGAAACCTGCTTCCACTGCGCGTGCTAAAAACTGCACTTTGGGCAGCCATTTTTCCTTTATCTTGAACAGTGTCAAAAATGGCCTGTGGTGTTTTCCAAAAATGTTGTCTAGGTCTGCCCCTGAGTGATGTAAAATTATGAAGAATTTCAGATGTACATAGAATGAAAAGGTAGCAGAACTAACCTTGTTTTGTTCAGCTGCTTTAAGTAGGAATGGCCATAAAGAAATTCAGAGGGGTATTCCTAAAGCATCTTTCTTCCATATAGGAATAGGGTTAAAAAAGCTTTAATTTTGCATTGCTTTGAGAACTGCACTTCATGTGTTTCTGTTGTATTTTTGCTGCTGATGCAACCTCAAGGAACTCTCTAAATGCAGTGTTTACATTTCTTTGCAGCAATGGCCCACCAGTTGTATAGAAATACTACTATTGGGCACTGCCTGCAAGAGAGTCTTGATGAACTTATGCAGGTATGTTTTTTTCATTAGACCTGTGGACATAGTTAACCATATTGCTGAAATTCATTTTATCATGTGTTTATAATTGATGTGTAGTTTTGTGATGCAGTTTTGTTAATTTTAATATTTATGAGCTCCGGGTGTGAGTGATGTACAGTCTGTATCATGTGACATTTCATAAATATCTTGAATGTGTTTCCCATCTAGTATGACCAAATGACTCCAGCACTGGCAGTGAAAGTGCTCCTCCAGTTTGATAAGGCAATAAGTGCAGCACTGGCCAACCGAGTTAAATCCAGACTCTCCTTCAAGGTGAGCATATAATTTGCTTATGATAAGAATACATTGTGGTGTTTTCTGAGCGTTTTAACAGATTGTCTTTGATGTTCTCATGCTGTCAGAAGCCATGAGGAATACATTATATCTTTCTGTAGTGTATGCTCATATTCATCATATTGCATTAAAGTTTGATCATCATCAGCTGTATGGGTTGACACTGCTCACAAGTTAGCTGTTGATGTATGGTGTGATTACATCACTGAAGAGCTGTGAAGGCTCTGCTGTTGAGGGGAGACATTAAGGCATATTTCGATTTCTTTCTATCTGGTGGCAGTCAGAGTGGAGTCAAATTTCTGTAGGGCTCATGAAAGCCGCATTGGATCCCCTTCTCCACGTTGGTGGAGTCCTTGACGCCGTGCGGTGATCTAAGTTGTGTGCAGTGGGTTAAGATGGCATTACTGGAGGCTGCCTATTTCAGGCAGGTAAACTGAACACGTATCGTTTTTGTGACAACGTGTGGACCTTACTACTGACTGGAGTGGAGTTCAAAGAAGTACAAGATTTTGCCAAAGCAGACCGAATGAAGATCGTGGCCATGGATGGGAGAGGTGAGGTGTTAGATATTGGGACGAACATCATTGGCTTGATTTTGGTGATGACAGTTTGATTTCAGGATGTTAGAGCAGGCATGTCTTTACAGTCCAACAGAGTTTACCATTATCGAATGCAGGGGCGTAGCCAGGATTTCGCCAGGTGGGGCAGGACAGACAGAACAGAAGTGAAAAATGTATGCCGCAGGACCGTACGGCCGGCGTTTTTGATTGCCGTTCGAATGGCGAAATCGGACCATGGGCTCTCGAGATAGACGGGGGAGTGGGAGGACGCTAAACTCCCCCGCCCCCAGTCAGTGAAAGGTAGTGGAATACCCCAGTGATTGCCAAGTTAATGCTTAAACGCAGACATCACTACAGTATTTCGATAGAACATTATTTTGATCTATCGTAGGCAGTTGAAAAGGCAGGATGCCTTTTGTACGTTTTGTGCCGTGGTTCTTTTATCGCTCTTCTGTGCTTTCATGCCACGCTCCACATCATCTGTGTCATATGCGTTCTCAGCTGCTGCTGCCTCCAACCTGTCTTGATGGGCCGAGACGGCGCCGGATATATCTGCGATCAGCTGCTGCTGTCGCCGTAAGCCTACGGCGGGCAGACAAAGTCGAGTGGAGATGCGGGTCGTATAGCTCTGCCGACCAGTTGGGATGTCTGTCGGCTGCCGCCTAGCGTTTTCCAACCTGAGGCGCTGGTTTTTCATGTGTTCCATGCTCCCCATAAGGTGATGACATTGTTAGACGAGAGGTTGTTGAGACGAGCTGGAACAACTTCTGAAGGCTCGCTCTCAAAGACCTGCGTCTGCAGGCCTTTCGCACAAAGGTCAGCCAATATTAAATGAGTGCTGGCCTTGATGATACAATCTCCATGGTGTTCATGGCACTGTAGGATTCTCGGGTTTGCTGTTTAGACTATACGTATTCAGACTGACAGCTCATTTTCACTAGCGGTGGCTTTGCTCATTGCAGTGTGGCTTTATTTCAGTGTTAGATAAGGTACAGGTGGCCTTGTACTAAACAAGCACGGTGTTGTTCCCTCGTGAGTTTTTCAGTCAAGGCAGTGTGGTTTGTACTGTTGTCCGTTCCAGTTTTGATTTGGTCATTCTGATAGCCTTGGCTTTGTCCAGTTCACGCTGTTAAGCCTCAAAGCCGAGCGAACAGCTGACTGTCGTATGTGAAGCGCGTGAATTATATCATGTTTGAATATTTGGACTTGATGGTGTGATCCATTTTTAGCCCTTTGTCGCTACTACAGTGCTTTGTATACCGTTGTTCTTTGTCAGATGTATTTGATTCTCTGGTTATCGCGGTGTACACGTAACTGGTAATGTTGTTACAAATAACGACTTTTTTGTCGTAGAATTTTCGTGTCTGCCTCAGTGGTCGACAACGTCCTCGACGATTTCAGTCGATGACGAAGAACTCGAAGCACGGCAAGGGACAATTCGGCTTGGATTAAGGCTTACGGTCGTCAGATACGAACTACAGGTTTCGTCTGCCCAACACGAATCGTGGTGCATTGCCACCCAAGATACAGGTTACCGTACGCAGTCGTTCAAAACGAATGGTGCAACGCAACCGTATTACACTCTTCGCGGCACACATACGTCCAGCACCACTCACGCCACAGAACCGTCGAAAATGAATGGTATCATAATCCGTGCACCCACTCAGTTCCGTCAGGTTGGCATGTGCTGCCAGCCTTGGCTGTTCAGTCGACGTCGCCGAGACTGGCCATCCTGAGTAGTGAATACCCATCCGGCTCAGGTGACTGGTCCCGAACACCCGCTGTGGAGGTCAGGTGGCTCTGTCGCACCCGGCACCAGCGACCACGGGAAGGGAACCATTGTTAGGGCTGCCGTCATACGGCCAGCACGATGAAAATGGACGTCGAGAGCGACACTGGCCAGTCAATGCCTGTGTCTCACCAATGGCGTAACACGTTGCGATTTTTTACGATGCTTATAGCGAATTCCGTCATTTGCACCAAAATGTTAGTATGTTCGACAGCAACCTTTGCGTCTAAACCGTCCCGGATTTTAGACCACATTTCAGCTGCGTCTTTAGCACCTTTTTGGATGGTGATCTACCAATGTACGACAAAGATCTGTAGCATCTATAGTTTCTCGCGGCTAGGTTTGGAAGAGACCGTGAGCGGGACTTTTTGCTTCGAGATAGACGCCAATAGTGTGTTTCTTAGTTTAATAGTTGAAGGAACTAACGCTTTCCCGTGCTACACACGGTTTTTTGGTCGCCACGCTTGTCTTGTCAAAGTAGGCTGCATTAGTAAAAGTACTCAGCCGGCGGAACAGGGGCACGTTGCCCCTTCCCCTCCCTTAAATGGCGAAATTTAACATTAACCTCGCGTTACAGAGAAAGAAATGGTTCGAAAAGCGCACCCTAGCCGGAACACGTTTCGCCGCTCCTGGTAGTACTACTTCATGCTGTACATGGAGTAGTTGCGGCGTTCTCTGTTGTCGCTGATATCGTGGAAACTGACAGAACCGCAACGTATCGACGATGTCACGTGATCACATGTAGGTAAGAAAAACTACGTAAAATGTGTTACCCGAACTGTTATGTAACCGAACTGTTATATTGGCGGGCCAATTGCGATGACGTGCAAAAATCATCAAGGCGCAACAAAGGTGAATCCAGACGATGTGCCAAGTGGGGGAGTCTCTGTGCGTTTAACGTAACCAACGACAACGTATTTGCAAAATGGATTGAAAAGGAAAAAAACACTCCGTTCAAAAACGGGGCTGATGGACATCTTGACCCTCTTCCTCCAGCATAAGGGATCTATTCAGGGACGTAGCCAAGGGGGGCCATGACTCCCCCCTGAACCAAGCGGTCTGCACTAGAAATATAGCGATTTCGGACGAATACGCAATAGTGACCATATGTATGTCGCAAAAACAAACATTGTATGTATTCCTGTCGGTTAAAAAAAGGCGTCAATTACGTCAAATTCGTGCTTTTTCTGATAAACTTCGTTATATGCCAGTGGTATATGACAAAATTTGACATTTGCCCTCCCCCCGAGGAAAATCCTGGCTACGTGCCTGGATCCATTACCGTGATGCCCCTCCCTTTCCCCTAGGTCCGTCAGAGGAGCGAAAAAGAAATTTCGACCTTTGGATGTGGGTCGGGGAAACCTTCATACCGCCCTTTGGCACTCTAGCTCCAGTAAGAGTGATTCATGTAGGGAGCTCTCCATACCAAAGGAAATTATTGGTGTGGAATACCATACCAATGTTTTGACCTATTTATATCTTTCCTTGCTTTATGAAAGAAAGGTCTTTAGAAAACGCTGTCAGTCTCACATTTTAAGGTCCGATGAGCCTATTTTTGCCGTGCCAAAACGTGTCCCAATCTCACACCGGTATACGTACACCGATGCGAATTTACTGGGTGTCAGCATTTGCGATTATTGGTTGAAGCCTGGAGTCTTGGTCTGGAGGAGTCCACTGGTGGTAACCTTGATTTTTACTGTAAACTTCGGATCTAAGAGTAAATGTTTATGGAATTTAATGGAAATGGGCTTTCTTATGTACGATCCGCTGTTTTAATTACCTCTACATTCCATCCTTATTATTTCTGCCTTTCTTCAACAGACACTGCGTAAAATTGGTCTAATAAAAAATAATACGTACTTCTTGGTAAAATGTTTCGTTATTTTCCGAAACTTTGGAAGACGTGTATGGTCAATGTGAATCTTAATGCGCCGCGGAAAAAATATGAAACAAACTTGACAAATCTCCAGTCAGCTGACAGCTTCGGCGTTATGTGGGAGTCGCGGGTTTTGGACTTAGGTACCTGTTCAAGAAGTCGGACCATGAATTTACGGGACTTCTGACGGTTGATGTAGTCGACATTAAGGATTACCGAAGTTTGGTGAGTCACTCCGATTACTGCGGATGATGGTCGGAATCTGGAATTGTCGGAATGATGCAATTTTAGTTGCGGTAGTTTTGTCTCTTTCGCGGTATAGATGAAATAGGATCTCGAGGCTGTAGCATGCCGATGTGGAGTTTCCATAGTATCAGTGCGCTTTTTTGAGAATGGGTAATTTCATGTTGTCTGGAACTTCAGCGTGATACCCTCTTGCCTAGAAGTCGTCCTTGTGGGTGGTACATATAACTAGTCTGTAGATCCACCATTGGAGATGGAGGCATTGTAACATTTAAGTAATTGAACCTACATCACTTCCTCATGTACAGCATTTCATGAATGAGGCATGCTATATTTTCGTCACATTTTATATAAAGTTCCTCCCTTTGCATCGTTTCAGTCCCAAGTTTTGCTGCTGAAGCTTGAGGTCAGGTCCTAGGGTAAGCAAAACTTATGTGGAGTCATCCCTGCACCTGGGTCACATCATACCCAGCCAACATGACTGACAAAGTTACATTGCAGTTGTGGACTAAGATACTTGAGGGCTATAGGTAAGTTTCTGCCTGATGAAATCCCAACTAATCCTTTTCAGGTAGGCATCAACTCACCCTGATAACTCATCACCTGTGACAGTGGTGCCATGGACTGTGACCATGAAACTATAGGGCTTGTAAACTCACATTGTACACAAACTTGACCGGGGTATTCCACCCAGGGATGTCAGTTTCTTTGAATGATTGGGTGACTCTGCTGAGGGCATGACAGCCTAACCTGTCCCAAATGTGGGTTTTTCAAGAGATTTAGCCCAGTTTGTTTTAAGAAATAGAAACTGACAAGTCTTTACTGCTATTTATCAAATACAAAATTGTGCTTAACCCCAAAATATACAGGTAGGGATACACACATATATATACATATATATATATATATATATATATATATATATATATATATATAAATATGTGGTAAGAAGACAGAAACATCTAGATATATTGCTTTAACTTGTTCTTTTTTTGTGTATCTCTTAGTTGCAGTCATTCTTTCTGCTATTTTTAATCATTGCCCTTTAAAATGGGCAGAAAATATTGGGGGCCCAAATTAGCATTAGGTGGGCCAGGGTTCTCCAAAAAAAAAAAAATACCATTCAACACTTCTGATTCTGCCACCTATCATTGACTGGGGAGGCATTCGTGGGCCGTAATATCGTGCTCTAGGTGCAATGCTGCACAGAAGGCACAGTATAGGATACTAGAGGCTGCAAGCTGATGAAAGGGTGGATCAGACTTGGTTTTGCCCAACAGAGAGGTTAGGTGGCGCAAAGTATGGTATTAGATTATATCTTAATAGGGACTGTGTGCTGGGCTAGGTTTATATTGCAGAAGTTTCATATGAAAAATGGTGTGTAAGAGAAAAGGTTCATTGGAGAAAAGGTTCTTAACCAGAGATTGTAAACTTAACATCCATATTGGAAAAGGAACAGACCTTAAACAGTAACCAAGCCTAACTTATCCCAACCTAACCTGACCTCCTTGTTAGAACTAGCCAGCTCTGATTGCACCCATTATGGGTTTGTGGCCTCTAGTATCCTATGATATGTCTTTGGCCACACCTTCAGCATGGGGTTACGTCATCGACTGAAATCTGGAACCAACTTTTCCAGATAAGAATCTTGTTTGTTACAAACCTTTTCTGGTATGGACCTTATCTAAAAACCTTGGACTCATGAACCTTAATCTGATAACCCTTCCTGGGTTGCTAAAACAAAATATGGTCATCCTAACCCCTTCTTTACCCACCAATGGTGCGAGTTCAGTGCACTAGTGAGGAGACTGTTTCATTTTTCGGTGGCTGCTGTAGTTGCTGTCCAAGGCATCACTGTCACACATGATAGGTGATTAGAGTGAGTTGATACCTGCCCAACCAGAAGGGGACCTTCTTGGTCCAGGGGGCCTCCCAAGGCCTAAAAGGGACCTTATCATATGGAGGAGCTTTTTACACCACAAGGGAACATCCTGTAACATCAAGGGTGGCTTCCTATAAAATCAAGGGGTTCCAATAGTTCCAAGGGGGCCTCTTATGGCACAAGGGACCTCCTATAGCATCAAGGGGTTTTTGTGGTCCTGCTGTAGCAACAAAGAGGGTCTGCTTTGGCCTCAGGAGCCATGTTTGAGAATCTGACAAGGCCTCTGGGGGTCAAAGGGGCCCTGAAAGGAAAAGTGGGGGAAGGTTACATTTTCCCCAGAGGATGACTGTTCCCCGCCTCTCGGCTACATTCCTTGTAAAGGCCCTTGTCATTCAGTGGTGGAACTTGTGAAATCCCAGCTTGTAGGCATATGAGGACTCTTGATGACATATTTAGCATCATAAATTTCAAAAGATATGGTTCTACAACAAGAGAACCAAGAGATGGAAACAGACCCTAAAAAGTTTATTTCCTGATTCTGGCTTACTTGTCATGGAGCAGTTCAGTGGCATGAAATTGTGCTGTAGTAAGTGTGGTTTTTTTGGCATATGCATTATTGAGTTGTTAATTTGCAGTACATGTAATAACCTCTGCCATAAGTGTGATCTGCATCAGTCAGTTTACTGCAGGCATAGTCATTGGTTTACCACTGGTAAAATGATTGGTTTGCCATAGGCATAATGATTGGTGTGTCATAGGCATAGTGATCAGTTTGCAATAGGCATAGTGACCGTTTTGCCACAGGCATAAGTATTGCTTTGCTGCAGGCATAGTGATGGGTTTGTAGTAGGCAAAGTTATCAGTTATCTGTAAGGGTCAGGTTAGATAAGGTGAAGATATGTTAAATGAGGTCAGATTAGGATTGCTTACATGTGTCTAGAAGAAGTATTGCCTCATGGCCATGACCACCCGTGAAAAAAACAGTGTCATTGGGACCATCATTTATAATCATTTGCTCAAGGTTGTAAACAAACAACAATTGGTCAGCAATGTGCAGATGGTACCGGTAGGATAGCATATTACTATAACACATGTCTTGGCTTGAGACGTGATGTCATAATAAAGCTTGCCATGCACTCATTTACCAGGATCCATACATTCCAGGGATTTGTCCTAACTGATGACACCATCAGTATCAATGAATGGAGTTAAAAAGGTGTAAGCTATCCAGCACTGCTCAAATCACCAAAATCCACGCTTTGGTTTGTAGTTAGATATGGAACCATATATTTCTGAATTTATGGCAAACTATGGCATCAATAAGAGGTCTGATGCTGGAGACAAACTGGGGTTTGGCCAGTCCTTTGAAGTCATGACATCTGCCTTTTCAGAAGAAAACTGTACTGTTGTGTTCAAGGCTGTTGTATTTACTCAGGTTATCTAACAGTTCTTTCTTCTTTTGTGAACAGTCCTGCCATGATGTACCTTAGCCCATGATTGCTAGTTTCTCCTTGCTTCTAAGCTGTACTGCAGCAATGCTGTTTTCTGTATACAGTGCCTTAAAAAACGTCCTTGGCCCATAAATGTGTTTTGGAACAAGGAGATAACATGATATCTGACCAAGGTAGTTTCTGAAGGTGGTCCTGATTGTCTAATTTGGGGCAATGCTCACTTCATGAGAAACATCTAGAATGTTGTCAGCATTGCAACCTTTCCATTTCATTGCCAGCATGATCATCAAGTCATTAGTTACCAGTTAACCCAGATGCCAAACAGCATGCACTGAGGTGACTCAGACTTGCTTGTTTTGATTGTGAGACCAGTGCTCACCTATCTGAGATACCTATTATATTCACACATGAACTGGTGCATGCATAATGTACAGTTGGGTTGGTTTAATATCATGAAGAGCAGTGAAATTGCATGTTCTATGTGTCCTGCTTCTATATTGCACGGATGGTCCTGTGAGTGTTATATACAAGGCCAAGTCCTATATTAAATCCAATATATTAGCCTGTCATTGACTGGGGTAGGCTTTTAATGCCCCCCCCCATGCATTTCTTAAACATCTCCTGAACAAATGAATGCAGTGCCCTGAGATTTTCAGTGCCTTTCTTGTATAAATTGTGCACATACTGCCAAAAATTAGAAAAAGAAGTCATCTTAGGTCATGTTTTCATGACATGATAAAGGCAGTCATGGTCTACAGTTTGATGCTCAGTTATGCTGTGCTGCCATATTGTCTGTGTTTTTACAGTGCATGGTGACTGTTGCTTGCCTTACATATCAAAATGAGCTGTGAGCTCAATATAGAACACTGCTGACCTCGTGTTAGGTCATCCAAGGTCAGGTATGCATTTTCCATTTCTAGGGTTTGTGGAGAACACCCACAAGGCATTGCAGATACAAGTTACCCAGCAGTTTCTTGCAGTAATGCAACATTTTTCATAAAGCGACCTTTGACGGTTTGGTGCAGGTTTCATCTTTGCAAGAGTAAACTGGTGGCATCCATTTGACTTTTGGGAAGTGACATTGTGAAGATATTGGCCTTTGTAAGGTCATGCAGCATTCTGTGAAAATGTGCAACATGGACCACATTGACTTACAGGGTCACCCAAAAGTGGCAGATGGAATTCTATAGTATTGTGAATATCCAAGTTTGAAACTACGAAATGTTGCACTGTTGCATGCACATGGTAATTGGGGACATTTCAAGGGTTTGATTGTGTCTGAAGCTCTTTGAAAGTGTATTTTGAAAAGCTTTGCATCAAATGGACTGGAGAACATGTTTTACATGATTCATTATTACAGATGCCAGATTTGACCTAGCATGTGACCTTAGCCTTTGGTGGCCTTGGGTCAGGTGGCATTCAGAATATGAAGCAAGGCTCCTAGAGACCTACTGCAATGCAAACTTCAAACTGTCTGTTTTTCATTGAGATTATTTCATTTGTAGCTGGAAAAAGGGTCAGTTTTGGATGTTTGACCTGAGCTGTGACGTCATCCGTGACCCAGAAGCAAAAGTTATATATGTTACAAGACTGCACGGTTCGACGCCATCAAATGTCATTTAATCACTCAAAGCGGGCTTTTGGCTCTCGAGGTAGACAGATGGTTGGGTATTGGTTATTTAACGACGCTCTCAACTGCCAGGGTCATTTCGCGTCGCAACCTCTCACGCCGGTTGTCACGGGGAACGGCGAAATGTTGCTGTTACCCGGACTTGAACCGGGGATCTTTCTTAGAGATAGAAGAAGGGTGTCAAACAACCCCCACCAGCCGCTGGCAGGTGGCAGTGAGTGCCAGGTTATGGCATGAAGATTGGTATTGGCTATGCCGTCTGCTGTTTTTCGATCACCATTCTACAGGCTACAATGCTACTACTGTACTTCACTGCTACTCATGTGTAGCTTTGTACTCTGTTTTGATACTTGTTTAAGAGGTACTATATGCAGTTTTATGCTTCTGCCATTACTGTTGTATTCATTACAGGTGATTGTTAGCTGTCCACAGGTAATGGCAACCCTCCCGGTAATTGCTGCCAGCGTACTTAAAGTAGCATGCTGCAGGGAATGGACATAATCGGTTCGGATATCAACTGCCCAGACTCCAGTTTTGCGGTCTGGAATTCCACTGCTGTGTGTTCTGCCATCACCTAGATATGGCTTTGGCATGGCATGATAATAGACACAGGTGTGACTCAAATTTCCAGTCAGTTTGATTTTGACTCCAAGATAACTACTTTGATGACCATGCTTTAATGCATCACATGATATATATATATATATATATATATATATATATATATATATATATATATATATAAAGCTATATATGTATATATATTAATATGCATATATATATATATATATATATAATATTCACACGAACTCGACATTGCAGCCATAGGGCATGTTGAAGAGTGATATAAAATATATATATTAAATATAATTAATTATTTTTATATATGTAATTTATATATAATTATATGTATAATATATACTGTAATATATTATATTATATAAAAATTGAAATATATATTAATACGTATTAATATATACATTAATATATATATATATACATACATATATATATATATATATATAATATCCACACGGACTCGACATTTCAGCCATAGGGCATCTTCAAGAGTGATATAAAATTAAGTTACAAGTTCAAAATGCTAAATCATGCATTAGTCAGAAAAGCAGCCTTAGAACGGCAGACACCAACAAGAACTGGGCAATACAGAAAGACATCAGTGACACCATTGAAGATCGACACGACCTTGGGTCCTTTATTTATTTCGATCGTCCTTAATTAAGCGGATTTGCTAGCGTAATGTTAGCGTAATTTAGCGTAATTTTACATTACGGCTCGGCCTACCCAGTGTCTTCAAAGAAAACTGTACTTGTTGCACAAATGAGGCGAGTGGTCCGAGTCTACTCGGCTCTGGAATCGTGCGAAAGGGGTGCTTCTAAAATGACGAGATCGTTTATGGAAAAGGGATATCCTTTAGAGCGGGTGAGGTGTGCGGCACAAACTTCTGGCCTCCGGTACCTGCGCAACGCCGATTGTGTCTTCAAGAAACCACGCCGAAAGATAAAGCAAAAAAAACATATAGTTCATTTCGACGGTTTTTCGTAGACGATAACTTTTGTAGGGACATCAGGGAAGGAATTCAGGAATGTATGGAATTCAAACGTCAGGCCATGTCATGTAGATAATGTTCGCGCTGCGTGGACCAGTGGCCCGACTATAAAGTTTCATCTCGTACGTTCGGCGCAGGAATGTTCGGCCTGTCCAGCGGGCATCAGAGTATGCCACACTGATGTAAACGGTCTTAGATGTACGCGGAAAACGTGGTATATGAAATTTCCTGCAACCGTTGGAGGGATTTTTTATGTACGCGGAACGAAGCGTTTCATTCGTGGCAGATTTCATGAACGTCCGCGGGATGCAAGACTACGAAGGCCGGCCACGCCTCCAGGAGGGCATGTGACCAGAAACCACTTCAGCATTCAACATGACGACACCAACACGAACTTCGCGATCGAAATTCCAGCCACAGGAAGGACAATGCGAACGTCAAAGTCCTGGAGTGACTTTACATTCGTAAACTCCATTCACCTCCCAGTTCACGAACTACGTCTTGGTATATCGTTTGAGTTTACGGAGGAGAGAGCTCATAGTAGTGTGATTTTTGATCCTTTATCCCCACATGCGTGCTCAAGTAGACGGCCTCAGGGCCATGAAAAAGGGGACTGTCACGGTCACATTCAGTAGGTCAGCTTTCGACCTTGACTTCAGATGACCTAAGATGACATCAAAATCACACTGAATGGCCACGAGCTCATTTTGTAGAGTTTGGAAACGATCTGAACTTTATATTCCATTATCTTGTATAGACATCACCATATTTCTCTGTCTTTGTCGTCATTACATTTTTAAAAATCCTGTTTATATAGGATATAAATGATATTATATATATTATCTATAAATATATATAGATATTATCTATATTAATGATATAGGGTACGCGCGCGAACATTTTATGTCAACTCAGCGACCTGACCTGAAGTTAACCTGAAACTTGAAACACAGGTAGAGGGCATTGAGCATTTTGAAGAAAAGGGTCAAAAATATTTGCATAAAATGAGCTTTGACTTCTGACTTTGACCTAGCCTTATCAAGTGACCTCAGGTCAACAGGGGTTTTTGTACGCATGCCTACCTGCTTACATACCTTACCTACCTTATATACCTTACCTACGTTATGTACACAGGCCTTACCAACTTAGCTGTACACCCGCCGAACGTTTCAAGTTCTGTCTTGAAAACTTTTTTGACAGCCATTTTTCTTTTGCCTTCAGCGAAGCCAAAAATGGCCTGAAGTGTGTCCCGAAAACATGGCTCTGTCCCGCTGAAAATGAAATTGTGAAACTGTGGGGACGTAGAAGGAACCCTCGAGCTTACAAGGAACGTTGACATGAGTAGAGGAAGAGGGTAGGGAAAGTGGCAAAGTTTTGTGAAGCTGCTTAAAAATCCTGGAAATGTCGACCAAAAAACCAGAGGGGGAGCGTTGCTGAACCCCGCCTCCCCCCCTTACGCGAATAAGGTTCAGGAGCTTTCTCAAGAAATGAAATCGGTGTTAAGTTCCAACCTCACACTCCTCAACAGTACACTTTGTCCGCTTTTGACCCTTATGTGTTGGTCAAAGCTGCTGTTGTTGGTACTAACTGCATGCTTCCCGTCCGCTGCAGCATGCCCTGATGACCCTGTTTGGAGGCCAGCACCAGGGCACTGTGCCTGCACCCAGATTACCAGCGGGGCGGCCCAGGAAGGCCACCACTCGAACCTGTTCTCCTGCTGCCCCTTCCTGGGTAAGACGCGTACTAGTCTTGCAGATGCTCTACCATTACACAGCAGGGAGACATGGTAACCAGTACATTTTGGCTGTTATTTTGAAAAAAAATGACATAACTATTTGATATGCAGGGAATTTTTTAACACGCTGGAACACCATTTTGCGTTTCCGTATACCTTTTGCAATGAGTCTTTAACACGTTCTTCAGTTATTGTACCGGAATATAAGCGATAAGAATTACTTATCTGATGATCAAACCGTTCTTTGAGGGAAATTGTAATGCAGGCCTCCAGAGTTGGAAATTTGGTTTTTGTTTGTGGTGTGTGAGTATAATTTTAGTTTTGGAGTACAGTATTTTGCAAACAGTAATACTGGTGTAAGTCGACATTCCTGGTGTAAGTCAGTTATGATATCAAATCTGCTTCATAATAAATGCAGTCGTTTGCTTGCAGAGTTAGAAGTTTATTAACTTGGTTTTAATGTGGCATTTTGATGGAAGCACAAGAAGTTTTTGGGCAAAAAAGTTTTTGAACACATATTTTCTGGTGTTCCTCAACAGCAAAAAACAATTTTCCCGGCCTTACAGTCCTTTTTTATGTCATTTTCCCCGCAGTATTGGCGTGCCCGACCATTGCTTCACCACATTAACGTTGCCTGTGCCCTGTCTGACTGGCTGGTCGCATGCGTGAGGCCGTGATTCTACAAGTTGAGCGACCCCTCCACGCTGTGGCTGTGTGTGCATCACCGGCCCAGTTGTCCCCGTTTGACGGGATTTCGGTGGTCGCAGGTGAGGTCTGGCACCAGCTTGGCCCCCTTCAAGGTGACTCCGATGATCCAGCTCGGCTCGCTGGACGGCGGCGAGCGGCCGTACATGGGCGGATGCTGCCCCCGGTGCACCCCCCACTCGAAGGTAGGTGTCTCTCGGCCTGGCCTACGACAGCCTACGAAGCCTGGCCGCTCCACCGGGACCAGACCATTACTCTTGGAAACAGTACCAGAAAACATTGTCACGGACTAGTGTGGTACTGTTGTTTTACGTGGCACAGGGTGCCTTTCTGATTCACGAAACTTAATGCATGCTTTAAATATACTAGGACTTTAGCACAGGCCTGAAACAACACTTGAAACGCGAAAGTTGCGAAGGCTCCGGTTGGCCTCCCTGTTCGCAATCAATTTGTCCGATCGATAGCGTGTGGCCTGAACTTTTTACTGGATAGACTCGTTTTTCGGCAGGATTTTTTTGCATCCGTTGTTGACTTGTGTCCTCCGTCCTGACACCAGTATGCCTCCTGACCATACTGGGCTCGACCTTCGCGCTGACGGGCGTGCTGTCGATAGGACTGGGATCTTGTCGTCATCTGAAATATGACGATAACTGCAGAAGGTGGTCGAAAGAAACGTGGAGGCCATTTGCGACATGTCAGGTTCTCGACTGATCCCACTGACGAAGGTATCTCAAGTCATACCGAAATATTTGAGCTTTTCATAACATCAAACCCACTGATGTGTGTCCCGACACAACTTAACCATGATCTACAGGGTAAAAGTGCCACCACGGACTCGCACCGGGATGTCGTTTTTGCATATAATTGTCACCGCCCCGGAGAAAGTCGGGGGGGGGGGGGTAATAGAGGAGAGTGGATGTTTGTGATATGTGATATTGGAGTCCGTGATATGTTTACGGACGCCGCGATCAGGGTGAGGGACGGCGTACATGTACCACCCACTCCACAGATTGAGATCGTAGAGCACGTTGCTCGCTCCCTATCTGACGCACTTGGCTATCAGCACACAGTCAAACGTTGTACTAGACGTTGTTTCGCATGCATGATGCCTGATGAATATGGTGGCTTCGTCTGCCATTGCACTTGCCCTTACACTTGTTTTACATGTTTTCGCGATAGTGATTTTAAGTACCTTGTACACTATCGTAAATGTAAGATTTACCGCAGCCATATGCGTGGCATTTAAGCTACATCGTCGTTTGTATACCGGTAATAACAACATAAACCTCACCAGTCATATCACATATATATCTGGTTATCTTTTTAGAGACGCAGGTACCGATCTGATAAGCAGTGGCGTTGTTGGACCCCCGCTCGGGTTTGCCACTCTGTTCGCAAGTCCCACAGACGGCCGGGGTCGACCGTCTGAACCCTGGAGGCGACCCCGGCCTTCTGCGAACCCGGCGGCTGGCCGCAACGTCGCACGGCACCAGGCCGGTCGGCCGGCGTGTTGTCAAGGCGAAGGTCGCAGCTCAGTCAGCTGCTGCGGCCGCCGGCGGCCCCCTGACGTGGCCGCTGGCCCGGACGGGACCGCGGGTCCTCCCCCCCCGGCGGGACCGGCCCGGTCCGGGCGGTCGCCGTCCGCCGGCTCGGCGTCTCACGGCTCAGCACGCGGCGGGGCGGCCCGGGTCGGCGATGTGGCGATAGGGCAGCGCGGCCGGCGCCGTGCGGCCGTCGCGCGCGTACACGGCCCCGGCCCGGTGCCTGGCGGCGCGCCAGACGTGGTGGTGCCACCTCTGACGCGCGGTGGGACCGACCGTGTGTTAGCTGAGCGCCGGCTGCCGACGGGCGCGGACCGCGCCAGGGTGATCGTCAGCGATGCGGAAGGACGCGTTATGTACGCACTGCGCGCGGCACCAGGTATTGTGAGGATGGGCGGGCGGAGCGGCGTTTTACACGCTAGTTAGTTTTCCGATGTCCTGGCGGGCGGCTCTGAGTTTGCTTCATGACTCGGCGACTGGTTGGGCCGGAAATCGTTTTGCAGCGTAATATTTGTTTTGAGCGTGAAGTCACCGCGATGCGGTATGAGACCCGTCCGGAGCAGGCTTCATTCCATCAGCCCGCCGTCAGATTCGGATTGTGTCAAGCTCATTACTCCTCTCTGCCTTCCTTCGAATAGCTGGCGACGCTGTTTTTGAAACGACTCTGCTGCGTTTCCGGCAGGACATTGTGCGTGTTGTCTCTGGGTTTTGTGCGTGGGTCTTCGTTGTTGTCCTGACGGAATGCCAGTTGGGTTATCTCTGGCTTTGCGTCTCCCACGTGTCTCATGCAGGAAACGGAATCTTTTTCGTGGTCCTCACCGAGAATCTCTTGTTTTTCTGGTAACAAGTTCTGTCTGGCCGCGTGCCTCCCCTGCTTCCCTGGCAGAAAACTGATGCTGTCTGGCCGCGTGCCTCCTCTGCGTCCCGGCAGAAAACTGATGCTGTCTGGCCGCGTGCCTCCCCGGTTTCCCCGGCAGAAGATTGATTTTGTCTGACCGGCTCACCCCCTTTTTCCCCGGCAGAAGGCGCACGTGGACGCTCAGGTGATGCAACTGGGCATCAGGAACCTGCTGCAGGTGAACACCATGGACCCGGACCGCAGCTTCTTGGTGCGCACCTTCTGCTACCTGAGCCTACGCCGCCTCACGCTCCATCACGCTGCCGTCGAAGACCGTCCAGAGCCGGGTGAGTTCGGATGCCGGCGGCCGGTGTCCGGACCGGAACCGACCGCCTGGTGCCCGCTGCAGAGGCTGTCGCCCGCTGAGTGGTCGTACGATGCGGAGAAGAGACGCGAAGAGCAGGCGCCCTTTGCTGTCTCGGTGGCTTGTTCGTAGGGCGGGGCAGTTGCCCTGCGTGTAGCACTGATTTGCTGTAGCGGGTTTGGCCACTGGGTATTGGTCGTGTGATGTTGCTGACTCCGGGATTAGCATCTGTTGCCTCAAGGTATGAGACACGACGACGTCCATGTAGGGGGTATTGTTATTGTAAAGCTGTCCGTCTCCATGCGGCGTCAGCCCCCGACGGCTCCCATGGTCTTGTGTGTATGGTGCTGCTCGGTCTGTTCACGGTACGCCACACCGTGCGCCGATCGTGACTGTGCTGTCTTGTGGTGCCGAGCCGCGCTGACCGGCCCCGGCGCTGGCCACCAGGCGGTGCTGGAGGCGGACGCCGTCCACCTGGCGCTGGAGCAGAGTGTGGAGCTGGAGCTGGAGGCGCGCGGACTCTCTGAGCAGCCCGAGGCCGAACACCACGTGCGTCGCATGCTGTACGCCCGCGCCGAGACCATCCTGGCCGGCATGAAGTCCACCATCAGCACCGTCGTGCTCAGGTGAACGCCCCGCCGTGTGTCGGAGGAGGAACTCTGTTCGTGGCGGGATGTTGAATGGCTTTTTTCGGTCGCGCTCCTGGTGTGTCGCGGGCAGCAGACCGAACTCGCGTTTTCAGTGCTGGTTTGGTTAAGTTCCGTGCAGGTACGGCCGCTGTTAGTCGTGTGCTTCTTGTCGCCTGGTTGTTCCTGGCGACGCAGAGTAATTTTCGTCGTTCCTGGGGGGTACTGAGTGTATTACAGCATTGAGCCCAGTTGGCATCCCAGCCGTGACAATTGCAAACCCACGTTGCGTGATTTCGCGGCATGGGCCTGCAGAGCAGGTAGCGTAACGGTCCACTAACATGCAGTAAGGGAGGCTGACGAAACCTCGTGAACACTGCATTGCACATTTGTTGTTGATTCCAGTCAGGAGATAGTTTCCGACCATTGAGCTGAAATGACATGGAATGGGTTTTAGGGCAAAAATTCGTATCGAAGAAGTTCGTCGGACAAAAGTTTGTGGCGCTGAAGTTCGTCGTGTAAAAGTTCGCCTAGGGCAAAAGTTCGTCTAGGAAAAAAGTTCGTGGAGGGTAAAAGTTCGTCGAGGACAGAAGTTCGTCTTACAGAAGTTCGTCTAGGGCAAAAGTTCGTCTAGTGCAAAGGTTCGTCAGGGGCAAAAGTGCTGCTCGCAGAAATACGTTGAGGACAAAAGTTCGCATAAGGCAAAAACTTCCATGGGGCGAAAGTTTGTCTAGTGCAAAAGTCCGTCATTTCGAATCACCACCATCAACTCAGAAATTTGTCTTAAACAAGAGTTCGCCAGAGGCAAAAATTTGTCTAGGACAAGTTCGTGTCGCCAATGGAAAAGGTTCGTTCGGCAAGATGTTCGTACGGAAAAGAGTCCTAGGAAAAGGTTCGTAAGGGAAAAATTCGTAAGGAAAAAGGTTCGTGACCAAGAGCTCGTAAACCTAAGGTTCGTATCGGAGAAGGAACGGACCTAAATAGTAATCTGACGTAACCTAGCCTAGCCTAATCTAACCTATCCTAACCTTCTGCCCAGACGAACTTTTGGCCGACGAACCTTGGTCCGATATCCACTCGCCTGTGACTCGTGCAGGTCCATACGGTGTACATTGGCTAAAGTTTGATGTGCACGAGTTTGAATGGGATCAGTTCCGGATCCGGCCATGGGTAGAGCATCATTCACCAGCATGATTCCATGAGCTGTCGTTTGACAGCAATTTTTCTTGACTAGACATATACTGCCCTTTCGTGCGAGAACCATGTGACACGGGCAGTCATTTTTCCTTGATGAAGTTTTACCCTAGACGGACTTTTGGCCCAGACGAACTCCTGTCCTAGACAAATTCTTGTTGGACGAACTTTTGTCCTATACGAACTTTAGCGACATGAATTTTTGCCCTAAACGAACTTCTGTCCTTACGAACTATTGTTCGACGAACTATTGTCCTGCGGATTTTAGTCCGACGAACTTCTGCCCGAAAACCTATCGAATGCCTAACGGTTAACATGACTTGTTTCATTCGAGAGGCAAAAGTAAAGACGTATTGTGCCAGGACTGTATGGAGCGCCGTGCTGTAATCGTGAGTCGAACGTCACACCAAGCGAGCCCCGGGCGCCAGTAAGCCGTCCGTTGGCCCGCTGCTCGGCAGTTCACCTTGGTTCGATAACCGACCGGATGAATCCACTCTCCCACTGCGACGCCGCCGTGTGTCGCCGGCCCAGTCCACCACCGTATGTCGCCGGCCCAGTCCGCCGCCGTGTGTCGCCGGCCCAGTCCGTCGCTATGTGTCGCCGGCCCAGTCCGCCGCCGTGTGTCGCCGGCCCAGTCCGTCGCTATGTGTCGCCGGCCCAGTCCACCACCGTATGTCGCCGGCCCAGTCCGCCGCCGTGTGTCGCCGGCCCAGTCCGCCGCTATGTGTCACCGGCCCAGTCCGCCGCCGTGTGTCGCCGGCCCAGTCCGCCGCCGTATGTCGCCGGCCCAGTCCGCCGCCGTGTGTCGCCGGCCCAGTCCGCCGCCGTGTGTCGCCGGCCCAGTCCGCCGCCGTATGTCGCCGGCCCAGTCCGCCGCCGTGTCGCCGGCCCAGTCCGCTGTGTGTCGCCGGCCCAGTCCGCCGCCGTTCGCCGGTGTCGCCGGCCCAGTCCGCCGCGTGTGTCGCCGGCCCAGTGTGTCGCCGGCCCGCCGCCGTGTCCCGCCCGCCGGCCCAGTCCGCCGCTATGTGTCGCCGGCCCAGTCCGCCGCCGTGTGTCGCCGGCCCAGTCCGCCGCCGTGTGTCGCCGGCCCAGTCCGCCGCCGTGTGTCGCCGGCCCAGTCCGCCGCCGTGTGTCGCCGGCCCAGTCCGCCGCCGTGTGTCGCCGGCCCAGTCCGCCGCCGTGTGTCGCCGGCCCAGTCCGCCGCCGTGTGTCGCCGCCGTATGTCACCGGCCCAGTCCCGCTTGTCGCCGCCCAGTGTCGCCGGCCCAGTCCGCCGCCGTGTGTCGCCGGCCCAGTCCGCCGCCGTGTGTCGCCGGCCCAGTCCGCCGCCGTGTGTCGCCGGCCCAGTCCGCGCCTTGTCGCCGGCCCAGTCCGCCGCCGTGTGTCGCCGGCCCAGTCCGCCGCTACGTGTCACCGGCCCAGTCCGCCGCCGTGTCGCCGGCCCAGTCCGCCGGCCCAGTCCGCCGCCGTGTGTCGCCGGCCCAGTCCGCCGCCGTGTGTCACCGGCCCAGTCCGCCGCCGTGTGTCGCCGGCCCAGTCCGCCGCCGTGTGTCGCCGGCCCAGTCCACCACCGTATGTCGCCGGCCCAGTCCGCCGCCGTGTGTCGCCGGCCCAGTCCGCCGTCATCTGACCGCGGCGCCCTCTGTTCGGCAGGGTCAGCATGTGGGCGCTGTTCCACTTTCTGCGCTGTATGCTCAGCTCAGTGCAGGTGCACAAGGGCCAGCTGGAGGCGCTGCGGCGCGCCCAGCGAGACAGTCCGGGCACACCAATAGTCTTCCTGCCGTTGCACAAGTCCCACCTGGATTATGTCCTGCTCAGCTTCGCCTTTACCAACTACGACATCCAGGCGCCTCTAGTGGCTGCCGGAGACAACCTCAGGATACCGCTGTTTGGGTGCGTGGTCGGGGTTTCAGGACGTCATGGTACCGCTGTCTTTGTGTGTGGGAGACACTTGGACACCTCTGGATACTGCTGTATGGGCGTCCGTCGTATATGTAGATGGGCCATTGTACGACGATGCGTTTGAGTACGTGGGAACAGGGTTTATTATTCGGGTTTATAGGGAATATTCGTAGTATATATATATATATTTATTTATAGGGAATATTCGGGTGTAAAGGTATTGAGGCGTCGATAGGCCGTTGGCTACCATCTTGGCACGCTATTCGTGTGCTCAAGACGCCGTCTCTTTGGTTGCTTTAAAGATTGGCGAGATATCGTTTAAAGCGATGTCGTGGAACAGCCACTTGGCGAGCTAGGACTGTTTTTTTGTGGCAGTTTGGGCCGTTCAGTTGCCTTGACAGGCTCCATATTTTCAGCTGGCTGTTGTCCCGTCTCGGCGCTTTCTATGTGAAGCGCCGGCTTGACGAATCTGGCAAGAAGGACATCATGTACAGGGCGATCCTTCAGACGTACATGGTGGAGGCGTTGTCACTCGGGTACAATATGGAGTTCTTTATCGAAGGAGGTCGGTCCAGAAATGGCCGGCCGAAAACTCCCAAAGGTCAGTGCCCTCTTGATACAGAAAAGCTCAACTATCCGCTATCAGAGCTCTTGGAGATAATAATGTGCTTGCATAAGAGCGTCAACAAATTGCGTGAAACCGGTGGGCTCATCTGATCTTTTCATAAAATGTTTGGCAAGCTCGCTGAGGAAGACATCCGGCACTAAATCCCCGAAGATGAGAACGAGACCCTGGCTTTCGCCGTTTCGGCTCTTCCATGGCATCCTGTTGATGTCACACCCGGTGGGTTTGTTGTTCTCCGTGCGTTGCCGGCCGTCTGTGGCCCGCCGCCGTGTCATGTGGTGCTAACCGGCCGCGCCTTGGGCCACGGTCAGCCGGCCTACTCAGCGTGGTGGTGCAAGCCTTCCACGAGCAGCGCATCGAGGACGCCCTGATCGTGCCGGTCGGCATCAGCTACGACCGCGTCATCGACGGCAACTTCATCAGCGAGCAGCTGGGCCGGCCGAAGCAGGCCGAAACGCTGGGCTCGGCGCTGGCCGCCATCTGGGCCGTGCTGCGCGCCAGCCACGGCGCCGTTCGCGTCGACTTCGCCCAGCCCTTCAAACTGTCGGTGGGTGACGGTGACGGGCGCTGTGGCTGCATGGTAGGTGTGTGAGGTGGCGTAAAGGAGGCAGTAAGCTGGCTGATTAGTGGATACCGTGTGTTACCTGGCAGTAGACCTTTAGTCGGGGAATGTTGTTAATTCGATTGTTCATTCCACTTGGTCGGATTGAATGGTGTTTAACACTAAGTACGCAAACATCCTGTCGGCCGAGTCGTCGCCTTTGACGCGTGACGTGACACCGTGTTCCGGAGGCCGTGACGTGACTGGTTCCGTGCCGTCGACTGACGCCAACCGGTGCGGTGCTCGGCAGGAGTTCCTCTCGACGGCGCGGTGCTGTCCGCTGCCGGCGGTGGCGGCGCCGCCGACCGAGGCGGCCGCGCTCTCGTCGTCGCCGGACTCGCTGGCGTCGAACGGCTCGCTGTTCGGCCTGGACGTGGTGAGCGGCCAGCAGCGGTCGGCCGTCCAGGCGCTGGCCGAGCACGTCGTGTACGGTGAGTCGGTCGACTCGAACGGGCTGCCGGCTGAGGGACCAGCGCCGACCGCGGCCAGTTGGAGTGTGCTGGTGTGCCGTGCTGGGAGGTCTCGGTAATGGGCATTGTCCGGGCTGTACTCTGTCTGGCCGATCATGGTCGCCACTCAATGAATATACGTATGTATTTACGTCTCTGGGTGGTCCACACCAACAGGGTGACTATGATGCCCGGCAGGAATCAGATAAGCTTATCTAGGACACAGTACGTGCACAACCACACATCGATGTTAATTCAAAGAAGTTCAGTAAATGAGTCATAGATATTTCTTTAGAGCGCGAGCAAAAACCTATTCACCAGCAGGCGGGTCATGTCCGATGGCAGCGAATTGAACAGCGCTGGGACACGCCTGCAGAAACTGCGCTTTCCAGTAGTTGTACGAGAGCCTGGCTCGTGCAGCTGGTGGCCCGGTCTCGTACGACGTTCGCTCAGTGAATCCTTAATGTGAAAAGCGCCGTTAGTGTTGTGTCCCTTCCACTTTTTTGTTCTCCTTTCCCTTGTTGTGCTCTCCTTGTTAACTGATATGGGAGGGAGGCTGACAACATTCATGACATGACATTCATGACAGCATAGGCATTCAGTGCATTTCCATTCTGTCCCCCATCGCTGCATGACCATTTAATAGGGATGGCCGTAAACTAATGACTGCGGCGAATCATTCCATCACCCGGACAGGGATACCTTGCCCGTAAACACTACCTTTTATTGTTACGTTACGCGACTGTCCAGCCGTCATTCATCATGCATCGATGTGTGCGCGTATTTGCATTTGTAAAGATCTTGGTTTCGATAATGGTCTGTGACTCTGCCAACGAATTTTCGTCGTAAACGAAAGCTCAGAAACAGGTTCGCTTCACGAAATCAAGTCGGATGCATGGCAAGAAGACCGACACAAACGCTCACATGTCCGGCATTTCCGCCGTGGCCACATCTGTTAGCGCGGCACGTTGTTGTGCCGCTTGCAACACCGCGCCGCCTGGTGTGTTCGTCTGACCGCGTGTCCGTCCTGGACAGACGCGGCGAGCTGCTGCGCCGTGATGAGCACGCAGCTGGTCTCGCTGCTGCTGCTGCACAGGTTTCGCCAGGGCTGCACGCTCTCGGCGCTCACCAACGCGCTCACGAAGGCGCGTGACGAGCTGCGCCGTCGCGGCGTCGACGTCGGCTTCCGGGGCGAGGCCCGCGACGTAGTCGAGCACGCCGTGAGTCGCCGCCGGTCCCGGGAGGGAGGTGACCGAACGTACGACCGGAAAATCGGAACAGTGTGTGCCAGGCTGCAGGTGGGGTGGAACTTTGTGAGCGACGTGAAACGAATGGGGGTCTGGAACTGGTATTGACCGGGGAAAGGAACTGCGTGGTCATGGTCGAATTGACCGTGATGAAACCCAGTTGTCTCTGGGAATCATTGTCCAGAACTCCACAAAGGGGAGACCAAAAACAGCGTAGTTGTAAACCATTCCGGAGCGTTATGGACTCTTCTCATTCCCCTCTCGTTTGGATCCATTTTCTTGCTTTCAGACGGTGGGGCAAACTGGCACGACTGGAGATGACATGAGGCTGTGATTGGCATGCTCGCTTCCTGACCGGAAGGTGCCTGGGTCGAATGGGATTAACATGAGCATGTTCATTTCCGTGCAGTGACCATGGTGATAGGTCGCGGCGCGCAATGGCCCGGCAGCCGAAGGCACTGATAGATAGTCAAATGCCACCAAAGGTCTCTGGTTCGATTGTCCGGTTTCACTTGATTGTCATGACATTTAAGGCACAGTCTTGGCGTGAGTGATTGGTCTGACAGTGGAACGCAGCGGAAATGTCCGCGTCTGTTGCGTTGTTTTCTGTGGTGTGACCAGCACATCGGTGGCCGACCGTCCGGTCTGACCGTCCGCCCCTGTGGTGCTCTCCAGATCGATCTGCTGGGCCCGGGCCTGGTGACTCAGGAGCGGATGAAGATGGGAGGCGGCGCTGAGGGCCGCCCTCCTATGGAGGTCACCTTTGTCCGACCGGTCACCATCCTGCCGAACGTGCTGGAGCTGGCCTACTACGCCAACATGGCCGTCCACTCGCTCAGCCTGGACGCAGTACTCGGTCAGTGGCAGAGAGAGAGACGGAGGGTGAGGGGGATGCGACGCATCAAGCTCGTTCATTTTTCGCTTTTCTACGTTACTGTCGTTTCTTCTGTTCTCTACCCTGTATCATGAAACAAAGTACGCAAGCTTCGGTCCAGAAATGGAAAAGGCGTGTTTTTACGGTTGTTTTCCGACTCAGTGGCGGCCGTTTTTAAGGTGGCCTTGATTCAATAAACTGAGACCGCGGGATACCCCATACGATTCGATCACGGTCGACGCTCCGAGTCTGTGAACCGCAGCCCGTTATGCATCATTGCTCCACCTGCGGCACCTTCGGCTTACCGTCTGAGGATTTTCAATCGGCTAATAGATTGGTGTTTGCCGCGCCGGTCGGACGTCGCCTGGGCCGCAGACCCAGAGCGGAGCTCCCGTGCCGACCAATCAGTGCGGAGTGGCCGGAGGCCGTCCCTCTGGGAGGCTCGCCGCCGGCGCCAGCTGCTCCGGGCCGGGCCGTGGGCCGGCCGGCGCCCGGCGCTAAAACCGGCCCCGATTGCGGATCGGCGCGGTCCGCCCACGTGCGCCGCGCCGGCCGGCGTTGCCAGCTGGGGCGACCCGGCCGGAGCGTTCCGGGCCGCCCCGGCTCGGCCGACGATCGGCGCCGCGCTAATGACCGCGTCCGACTGATCGCGCCGTCCGCTCTCGTCTTTCTCCTGCTGTTACGGCCATCTGTGGACCGGGCGGTGATGTAGACGGTCATCCTTTGTCCACAGTGTCGGTTCTGTTGTTCTGCTGTTCCGGCCCTCTGTGATCTGGGCAGTGATGTGGACAGTCCTCTGTCCACAGTGTCGGCTCTGCTGTCCCAGCTGTCTGTTGACCTGGTGGTGATGTGGAACGGCCCACCTCTGTCCACAGTGTCGGCTTTGCTGTCCCAGCTGTCCATGGACCTTGCGGTGATGTGGACAGTCCATCTCTATCCAGTGTCGGCTTTGCTGTCCAAGCTTTCCGTGGACCTGACGGTGATGAGGATGATCCTTCTCTGTCCGCAGTGTCGGCTCTGCTGTCCCTGTTGTCTGTGGACCTTGCGGCCGTGGTGGACTCGGGACCGTGCCCTGATCTGGAGGTTAGCAGACACCAGCTGCTGGCGGCGGCGGCCGACCTGGCCGACCTGCTCAAGGACGACCTGCTATTGATGCCGCCTTGCTGCCGACTGGACGACGCGCTGGTCGAGCCGCTGGGCCGGCTGACCAGCGCTGAGGTGCTGACCGCCGTACAGGTATTTACACCGGCCGGCGGCTCCTGTGGGAAGGAGAGGTGCGCAGAAACTCGGTAACTGTCCTGGGCGTCTCCCTTTTTCGGGCGTTGTGAATGGCAGAGGCGTCACGAGTTAGTATCGCAATGTGTTGAGAAAAGTGGCGCTGCCTAGAGCATCGGTAGTATTGATGTAGAGGCCGTGGGTTACCCGGGCGATGTTCTTGCCTGACCGTAACAGCAATACAAAAGAAGAAACAAAAATAGGCCCGTGTAAGGTCCGTGCTAATTTTGAGTTTACCCTGACGACTGTACTCGACTAGAGGCTGCGAAGGTATTGGCGATGTTGCACAGCTGACGCCTCTCTGTTGTCATGTGAGAAGAGACGCCTATTTCAGGCGGTCTCCCAGGTCACGGTGGTCACGTGATCCACTGTTCTGAGCCGTGGCCAGTGTGACGCGACCGGCGTGTGCGGGGTGACACTGTCCTGCCCCCGCCTGTGTCGTGTCGGGACACAGTCCGGCTCCCTCTGACACTGTCCCGGGCCCTCCTGACTCCGCCTGCCGTCCTGCCGCAGCCGAAGCTGGCCGACGAGTCGGAGGAGTGGGCGAGTCGGGCGTACTCCCGCTTCAAGGACCAGGAGAGGACCGAGAGCGACGACGAGACCGACTTCTTCCTCCCGCATTCGGACACGTTCTGGATGGTGAGCGCGAGTGTGCCGTGGCAGGACAGTTACACCATGAGAACGGTCGTCTGTTCAGATCCTCGGATTCCTTCGAGCCGAAAGCCCTGGGCGCCCCTGTGCGCCTGATTGAATGTCTTAAAGCTAGCACCTCGTGAGTTGTAAATGCTGTGGTCTTAGGCGTTGTTGGTCGTGGTTTCCACGTGAAAGTTGGGTTAAGAGCTGCGAGCTGCGCCGCTGTTTGTTGTGAGCTTGAAGTTCTCTCGCAAGCTTCAAAAAGAATCTTTTATGTACGGGTGGTGATTTTGTAGCATTTTATGACATGTAGCATTTTATGGTTTTCTCATGGACTCACAAAGAACTGAGTCCTGGTGTACAAAAAATGACGTCATCTACGTCAGACAAAAGCATGGTTAGCAAAATAAGTGTCCGACTTGGCGCTCTATTAGGCGGTACTCTCAGTAGCTGTACACAGCCTCAGCAAGTTGGTCAGTAGGGTTCTCAGTACTTACTGCTAGTTTCCATTAGCTGTGGATACTTGTGGAAAAAATGTTCACACTTCTGAGACAACGATTCTCAGCTGATGGGCGGGAGATTCACCGTCAGTAAGGATGAAATTAGAAACTGAATTTAAAGAACTGAAATTCTGGTGTCTGTTGTTCTACATTTTTGCGGGTTTCCTGTATTAGTTTTTAGGCCTCTTTGCGTTTCTGCGCCCCGGCACCCCATAATCGTTGCCTTGAAGCAAGAAACCGATATACAATGTGCAAAAAATTAGCTTAGTTGCTTATGTTGCATTGCGGTATTTATCCCATTGCGGCCATTACGCAGTGGTACGTCCGAGACGTCTCAGGGAAGCTTTTGTGAATTGTAAAGCTGTGTATTTGCGGTAAACATGAAGTTTTGTGTAAGGAATGCATTCTAGACAGCGTTATTAAGCTGTGCGTCGTTTTGTGGCAAATGTTAAGACAACTTTTGTTTCCGATGGCGGTTTTCTGTGTTGATAGTGGCTCCAGGTTGCATACTGCAAATGTGCTTATTTGTTCGACATTGTTTGTTTATTGGGCAGCTTGTCATGGAATTACTTAGAAACCTGTTACTATGCATCTGCTCTTATTAATATGTTACGGGTATCCACTGGTTGCCTGCGATGCATGCTGTTTATGTTTATGTCATCAGGTTTAAGTGTATATATGCTTATTTAGATATGCTGTTTATTTTCGTAGTTCTGGAATCTTTTTCAGCAGTATATTGCTGTGTAATCAAAGGTTCAACTGTTCATTGTTGGATTTCGCCGTTGTTTTCTGGTTTCAAACCAAGTCCTCTCCGCCCTCGCAGCTTCAGCTGAACGCCGACACGCTTGAGCACGTGCTCTATCTACAATCGATCGTAGCGCCTCTTGTGGACACGTACTACATCACAGCTTGCTGCCTACACCGCCTGGTGGCGCAGGAGCTGGCCGAGGCCGACTTCGTGTTGGACGTCCTCTACGAAATCAAGAACAAACTGATGCTGGGCATGCTGACTTACGGTAAGTGCCTATGGGCCGAGTTGCCAACGCTTCACGGTAGTTCCTAGTCCCGGCAGACGGGGCCTTTCTCCTCGCTGCACGGCCTCGGCGAAGTTTGCTGCGCCTTTGAGCGGCGTTTTTCGTCGAGCGCTTGGCGCGGCCGCCGGTATGGCTCTGACAGCCTCCAAGTGGGCTCGGCCGAGCTTTGAAAAGTTGCAGCCGCCCGCTCGTAACTTGTTGCCACGCGGCGAACACGCCGCGATTTCCGACCGCGGCCGGCGAACTCGGCGCTAGTCCCCGTCGTTGGCCGTTGGCGGCGAAGCTGTGCGGAGGTGCGGTGTAAACAGTCGTGCTTTGCGGCGGCGCATTTTTATTTGTCGAAGTGAGACAGGCGATCGGTAAATGATTGGCCTCTGCAATATATGAGTCGCAAAAACGGTGGCATTGAGCACACTGCCGCGATGGATCGCGGAATGAGTAATGCTTCATGCCTTGCTTGAAGTCATCTTCCAAGCGATGAAAGGCCCCCTTTGCGGAAGATGTCGCATTATTTGGATTGATCATTCGCATTTGAGGTTTGATTCCTTTCGGTGACTCGTGGTATATTAGCCACGGCCATAATTGGTAAACACGGCCCTCAAACCGGTCCTTTTTTACGCGTCTGGTTTGACTCCTTTCGATGACTGTATGGTACGTCAGCCGCGGGCCTTACTGATAAAACACCGCCCTGAAACCGACCCGTGTCCAGTGAGAGTTGGTCGCCGGTGGCGATCCACACTGGCGTTCGACTAGTGTCGCTGGCACCACGCTCCAGGCGATTCGGGAGCGGGAGCGGGCTGAGCGGCCTTTGAAGTCGTGGCCACAGAGTATTGCAGTGCTGATCCCCAGTATGTTCTGGAAGGGTGCGTATTGTTTGAGCAGCTTAGTATGGGGCTTTTAATTGAATTTCATTCGTAAAGTGAGCTGTCCCCACAGCCTTTTAATTATCTTAAACAGAGCAAGAAATGAGTCATTCCGAGAAATGAGACATCATTCGGCTTGCGAGGAATATAAAATTAGTGGGATGTAAGTGAACGCCGAGTCTCAGCCCATTCACCAGTTCCGAGAGAACGAGCACGGATGACTGTGTCGCAGCTTTACTCTGCTGCACTTGTATCCGGTCCTATGATTTATCCGCATATTGATTCTACTCCCATCAGTGAATTTGCATTCATTTATTCAAGCCGAAAATACACTGGACAAGAAGCGAAGTGATGTTGTTTGCGTTATTGGAATGTTCCGTCACATTTTTCTGTCTGAACAGCGCTGGTAGTTTTTTCGTTGCATTTCGTTAGATATGGCCTGTAGAAGTTCGCATCCCGAGTTGGTTGCTGCATTGTATTGTTTTTCCTGCTGTTCAGGCCAGGTCGTGGTTTCTTCGCCGGTGGACTACGTAATGAAAGTATCCGCTGCTATTTCACTCCCGAAGATCATATCTCATCACGGGAGAGATCGTCTTCCGTCGTCGACCCCGGGCGACGGCGGGCTCTGTCGTCATCCGTGGACGTTTCCGCCGCCGCCGGACGAGGTCGTCCGTGCCCTCTCAGGGGCGGCTGGTTCGGCGGCGCGGCGGCTGGACGCCGTCCGTCGCCCGGACGAGGCGCTGCTCGGCGGTCGGCCGTCCCCGGGCGGCCGGCGCCGGGCTGGGCCGCTCAGTCTCGGCCGGCTGGAGTCGGCAGCGCCGGCCGCCGGCCGCTGGCCGCCGGCAGGTGGCTGTCGCCGGCCGGGCGGCGGTGCGGCCCACTCGAGTCACGTCCGTCGTGCGCGACTTATTGAGCCGGCCCGGGCCGCCGTGATGGCTGTTATTTATACGGCCAGTCACGCGGTGGTGGCGGCGGCGCTGCGGTGCCGCCCGCGCTCAGCACCAGCTCGCCGCCCGCCGCCGGCCGGCAGCGGATAGACGCTTGACCGGGGGTCGGCCCGCCGCGGACGGAGGCGCTGCCGGCCGCCAGAGGACGGCGCGGCGGCCGGCCGGCTATCTCGCGTGCGCCGTCGACCGGCTTCCGGTCGGACGGGATCAGGCCGGTCCGGCCGTAATCGGCGCACCTGCCAGCCAATGGTCGTCGGCACGCCACCATCGGTCGACTGCCCCCGACCCGGCCCGGCGCCACGTCGGTGGGCAGGTGTTGTCGGACTGACCACCGCCCACACCTCGGGACGTGCTTCAGTCGGCGAGGCGTCCAGCCGTCCTACACGACACGCGTGAACCGTGGTGAGGGCTGCGCTTGCTACTGCGGTGTTTGTAGCCCCGTGAGAACTCTGGGAAATTAGACGGTCGGGACCGGCAAACTATGGTCGCGGACCGTGTGACCGGGCTTATGAACGGCCTGCCACAGCAGGCTTACCAATTGTTTCGCGACGTAATCCACCATCCGCTTTCCAGTTTCTTTAACCACACTTCGGCTGCCCATCGTTTTGACGCGGCGGCGCTTCTGCCCTGGGTTTTGAGGATGGCATGCATTTCAGTTCGGAATTTTCTCGGCTGGCCTTCCCGCGTCATCCTCCAGTCGGAGGCCGGGCGCCGCCGACAGCCCATCCATTGCCGGCCGCCTTTCAAACTGAAGGCGGGCATTTTCACTGTGCGGCCAGAGGGCCCTCCTCGGGGAGTGCTCCGTGTCGGTGACGAATTGGAGCGGCGCCGCGGCCGGCCGGCGCGTCGGCCGGCGCGTCGACTGGCCGTTGTTTGCTCGGCGGGTCGTTAATTGCTCAGAGATTGGTCGTTTCGCCGCCTGTCCGGACGGCGGCGGCGGCGGCGGCCGCCAGAGCCCCCGGGGAGTAGGACTGCGGCGGCGGCGGCGGATTCTGTTGGTACTGATCGGCGCGGCTCGCGCGGCACCGCTGCTGACGCGGGATCCCGTGATCGGACCGGCGTGCGTTAGTCTGCCGGTCAGCGAAATGGTCGCGGTGACACTGGCCAGCTTGCCTGTCGCTGGCGGCTGGGACTTTCGCGTCAAGGACAGTTTGCACGAGCGGTTTGGCCTGCGCGATGGCAGCGCGACCGCGCCTTGAAACAGCTGATGGAGGTCGTCACGTGTTTGCTTACGTCATACGTAAAATTGAAATCTTGCGTTTGGTCCGGTGTAGTAACCTTCGGCTTGCTTGATCTGTGGCGGGACTGACCTCCTAGGCCATCGCTGATAGACAAAAATGCCACGAATATGTCATAAAACGTCACCAGTCGCGAAACAGGCGCGGCTGTTCGAACCGCGAAGTACGTTCAGATCCGAACTCAGTAGCGTACTTTTAGTCGCTCGTGTAAATTGGCCTTCATGCAGCCGCCTGATCTTTCGTGGGCGCGTCTCTTGATCCACGGCCGCCGACCGTCGCGCCGCCTCTGAAGGCGGTCAGAATCGGCTGGTGTGCGCGCCGAACCGCGGCCGTCGGCGCCGTCAGTCATCTATTGCCGGGCGCCGTCCGCCGCTGTCGACCCGCCGCGTCCCGCCCACGGCTGGGAGAATAATCCGGGCAGCGTCGCCGCCGGCGGCCGCGGCCGGGTCACCGGCGACCGGGCGGCCGCGGCGCTGCCAGCCGGCGGCGGACGGCGGGGGCGGACGCCGGACGTGCGCCGCCCGATGGGCGCCCGCCGCCCTTTGAGCGGCGCCGGCCCGCGCCGGCCGGCCGGCCCGCCTGGCCGGAAGGAATTAGTGCGTCCGAGGCGGGGGCCCTCTCGCGGCTCTAGTGTCGAGGGCGGCCGCGGCCGATCCCATTGTCCGAGACCGAACGGCCGGCGGCCGGGCCCGCTCCCCGGCCGGTGACGCTCGATAGCCGTCTGTGGCTGTCGCCGCCGCTGCCGGTGTCGAGAGAGACGCCGTCCGGCCCACCGGACCCGCCGACCAGCACGCTGGGCCGCCCGGCCCACCGGACCCGCCGACCAGCACACTGGCCGGCAGGACGGACGGACCGCGTCTGACTGTCTCGCACCTGTCTCGGCTGTCTCACTAGACTGGGTGGCGTTCTGGCGGACTGAGCGGACTGCGCTGTATTCTGGCGTTCGGACGTGCTCTGAAAGACCGAACACAATCGCAGAACATGCGTTCTGCGATTCGCAATGAACACCGAACATGCGCGCTGTGACGTAACGAGAAGGGCGTCCGCAGTCAGTCCAGGGAACGTTGTCCGCCGGTGAAGCGAAAGTACTGCAGCATGCCGACCGTTTTCTCCCATTCTACGACTATGTTGTGGAAGAGACGCAGCGTACCTGTTTGAAATGGCTGTGCGCGCTCCCAGTTTTTGTAAACACGGCCGTCAACAGTGCCCGCAGCCGGCTTATCTTTCCGACCAGATGGGCCCGGCCACCGGAGCGGGCCGGCCCGCCTGAGGGGCTCCAGCTCAGCCGGCAGCTATGGCTCGGCCTGTCCGCCGCTTCTGACGGGATGGATTTTTGTCGGATCCGCCGGCCGTAGCTCGGAGGGGTCTGCGGCTGAAAGGCTTGCCTCGGCCGCGGCATTGAAACAAAGTTGGGAGGCTCCCGGACGTGTCGATAGAGTTCAGGGCTTTGAAACGAGAGAGAGAGAGAGAGAGAGAGAGAGAGAGAGAGAGAGAGAGAGAGAGAGAGAGAGAGAGAGAGAGAGAGAGAGAGAGAGAGAGAGAGAGAGAGAGAGAGTTGGCTTGTGGGAGGACAAATGAGCGCCATTGACAGGCAACCATGGCGTCTCAGCGGCGTGCCAGCGGCGTTGGTGACCTGAGGGATCTCCTTGGTGTTTTTTTGCTTGGCCTGTTTGTCGGCTTAGGTCCTCAGTCGGCCATCAGGGGTACCGCAGTCTGTCACAGCCCCCTTCGCCTGCTGGAAGTAAAGGATATCGGGAGAGCGCGTCGGCCAACGTCTGGTCTGGTGCCGCCCGCCGCTCACTGCCCGCCGCCCCCCGCCCGCCGCCCCCGCCCGCTCCGCTCCTAGAAAACGGAGTGCATTCCCGTGTCACGCTTCCAGTCTGGCCAAAGACGGCGGGCTGGCGCGGACTGAATGCGCGTGCTGGCTCTGTCCGCCGCTGAAATCGGTCGGCCCGTTATCCGGCCGGCCAGCCGGCTGTTTGGCGCTAATGGAGCGATCGGCGCCACGGGCGACCGGCGAGCGCCGCCGGCCGCCCCCGCGCTCCGCACCGGACGGCCGGCGGCGCTGACGCCGCGGTCCTGCTCGCGGCCGGCTGTCCGGCGCTCTGGGAGCAGCAGCTCCGCCGGCCGCTGTGTGAAGTCGGCGGCAGGGTTAGCGGCTGGCCTTCCGGTGTCCTGGTCCGCGAGTACGGCGGTGCCGCGGTGCCGTGCGCTGAGTCGTTGACCGGGGTTGACTGGGTCCGCTCGCGGTCGGCTGTCCCGTGTCCCCGGGTGACGGCCTGGTGTCTCTGTGGATCATGATGTGCCGGAGGTCGATCGTGATATGTCCGAGGTCGACCGTTGGGCGTGAGGTCCGAGTTGGCCGCGGGAGGACGGTGTCTGCCGGGCCCCGTGCGGCCACGTGATGGCACTGTGGAGGCGTGGTAAGTGCGCCTGGCGACGGTCCGGCGACGTGATGGTACTCTGGGTACGTGTTAAGACCGCCCGATGGGGCTGGCGCGGTCAGGGCGTCACGTGGCGGCCGTCCAGTTGCGAGCTGTTGCTGCCAAGGACAACACAGAAGACGCCTGCCATGAAAAGTTGGCATTGCATTTGTATTGCATTGTCGACCTCGTGTTGTGGTTGGCCGCTTGGTGACAAAGGTGCCTGTTCATTGCCTATTGGATTCTTTGCCTGCAGTTCATCGGTCAGTGGCACCCCGGGAGCTCAATTTAGTGTAGCGTTGCCCGTAACACCGAGTAATCGTCAGGCTGGTGGCCGACGTGGCCTCGCGCTGTAGGCTGTTGGTTTGATGGTCCTGCCTCGGTCGGACTCCGCCTGACGTGACTTTGTGCCGTCCTCACACTGTAACGGGGAAGGGACGATCGGAGGGACGTTTGTTGAGGACTTTCGTCATAACCTGTCTATTCTTGTCCTGGCCTGCGTTGATTTAGCGTTTCTTTTGTCCAGCTAACCAAGAGCCGATATGTTTGCGTCGTTCGCCAGCGGCGGTTCGGCTTGTTGCCCTGGTCGGGTTTGACGTAACATGGCCTCACCCGACCTGGCCTGACTGTGTTTGCCGCAGTGTCAGGATGGTCCGTAATGGGATCGGGATTGCGACGTGACCTTTTTGACCTGACCTGACGTGACCTGACGCGATGTGACTCGACCTGGCCTGACCAGAGCCGGCCTGACCGACCTGGCCAGACCTGAGCAAACCTATCCTGATTCAACCTGACCTCATTTGACTTGACCTGCCCTTACCTAATCTAACCTGATTTAACTCAGCCTGATGTGACCTGACCTGAGCAGAGCCGACCTGATCTCACCTGATCTGACCTATGATTGTGCTGCCGCAGGTGAGAGCCTCTCGGCCGAGTCGATCCGCAGTGCGCTGCGCACGTTCCGCCGCTGGGGCGTGCTGGAGGCCTACGAACAGGACGGCCTGCGCCTGCTCTACCTGAGCGCCGCCTACGACGCCGAGGAGCCGGTCGGCGAGCTGGTGGCGCGCATTGCCGCCTTCAAGAAGTGACGCCGACTGTCGGCGAGCCCGGCGCCGGGGTCGCCCACAGCCAGCCCGCCGCGGCCGCCGGCGGCGAGCTCCTGACGTAGACCGGACCGGAGGCGTTACCTTCCCTGGCGCCGGGCCGCGCGGGCCACCACTCTGGCCGCTGCCGGCCTGGTCATCGGCGGGCTGCCGGCGGTCGGCGGAGCCAGCAGACGACGGCACGGCAGCCGCTCCGGTGCATTCAGTCGCAGCTGTGATGCGCCTGCGTTGTTCGGCGCGCGGCGCGAGTTTTTAGTCCGGGCCCGGTTGGCCCGGCTTGCACGCCAAAGGGTGATGGCAGTGTTTGAGCATGTGGGGTTCGGGGCTCTGCCAGATGTATCCTGGCGGCTCCAGGACGAGCCACGTCGTAGCGGTCCGGTGTCCATTGCCAGGACAGTGACCTAGTCCTTTGACGAGGTGCCAGCTCCATACAGTGCGCAGAAGACGGGGTCCGCCCGTTTGTGCGGTGTCCGTCGTTATCACCCCGTCTGGGGCGGTGAGATCGAGTCTTTCCCACCAGCCAACGTTGCAATATCGTGTCGACGACAGTAGCCGCCGAGCCAGATGCGTGGGTGTCGTGTACGGATGTGTCTCTGGGCGCGGTGTGGCGTGTGTTCGCCCGTGTAGCGGTGCTGTTCTCAGTTGGCGCTGCGTTCTCTGCTGACCGTGCCATCTCGTCTGTACAAACCGAGCGGGCGCGGCGCGGCCGGCCGGGCAGACGGGCGGTCCTCCCTCTGATCTGGCGGGATGTCATGCATGTGCCTACCGCCGGCGTGCTTGGCTGTCCGGTAATTCCCGGCGCGGAGGACGGGACGCCGGCACGCTCTGCCGCCGCTCTGTCCGGGCGGTATCGCTCAGCGGCCCCGTCCGCCGGCCGGCACAGGCGCGGCGTCTTCCCTCTGGCGCGCGGCCTTTGTGGCGCGGCCGCCGCTCTGTCGGCCGCGGCCGCCCCTGATGGCGGTCCGCCGAGGAGGGCCGGCTCCAATGGTCCGTGACACGCGGTCCCGTGTCGGCGCCGCTGCTCATATGCCTCCGGCCCGGGCCGCCCCGCCGAATACAGATCGGCCGCCGGCCGACCCGCCGCAGCCGCCGCCGCCCTCAGAATACACCTCCTCACCACGGACGCCGTGCGTTGGGAAGAAGTGAGCGCGCCGAACGCCGGCAGGACGGAGGTGGAGCGCTTGCAGAGATCGCTCGGCACAGACGTACGGCTTGCGGCGCCGGCAAGTGCCGTACCCGTCAGCTTCGTTCAAAAAGTTACGTTGCCGATGTTCTCATCTGTTATTGGTGCAGTTTTCACGGACGTCTTCACAAAAAGATGCTGAATCGACATAGGAATTTAATTCCGGCATGTTTTACTTTGGCTTTCCGAGGCATTTCTTCAGTCAAAGACACTCAAAGTGTCTTCGCAGCGCCGCGGACAAGCGAGGGTGTCTAGCGCTGGGCTGGTGTGGGCAGAGAGCTTCGGCTGGGCTTGTGTTGGACGGCTCCGGCTCTGTCCCGCGCGGCGTGGCGTGGACCGGCGCCGTTGGCGCGCCCGCGACGCTCCGCCGCCGGGCGTCAGTGGGACAATGGGACCTGACCGGCTGGGCCGGCGGTGTCCCCCCCCCCCTGCGACGTTCCGCCGCCAGGCGTCAGTGGGACAATGGGACCTGGCCGGCTGGGCCGACGGTGTCCCCCCCCCCCTGCGACGTTCCGCCGCCAGGCGTCGGTGGGACAATGGCGACCTGGCCGGCGGGACCCGGCGATGCCACGCCTCCGCCGCCGGGCGTCAGTGGGACAATGGCGACCTGGCCGGCGGGGCCCGGCGATGTCATGCCTCCGTCACCGTCGCCAGACGCTGAATGGTGTCCGCCGGCCGGAACCAAGTCCCCGGCCGGGGGGAGCTGCGCCACGCGGCTCGACACAGCGGCTCCAGACTGAACGCAGCGAAAGGGGCGAGATGGGATGCGGCGTCGCGCAAGACATCACGCGTCGTCAAATGCAGCTGAAATGCTTGTGAAATGAAGTCAAATGGTTCTGAACCATCTATGAGCGTCCTTTAAGAAATGTGTGCAGGGAATACAACGGTGTGGACTTAAATCTAATGACAATGATAAATCTCATAAATCTAATGACAATTATATAATCGTTTAATTTTGTCTAATTCATATGTACTACACACACATGGTATCAAATTGGTCCATTCACTGCACCTACGAGCAACACCAAAACGTCTGTTTTCATTTTACCATCCTATTTTTATGCTGAATTGGCCAGGATGCACGTTGCATTTCTTCCATGGTTTTGAGGCGCCTTATCGTTACTCATAATCGTCCTTGGCTGGGAGGGGAGATTCGCCCATCAACTAACCAACGGTTAAGCTAACATAGGATGTAACAGGAACCAGAGGCGCAGCCAAGGAGACCGGGGATCCGGACCCCCTTAAATCTGCATTTTTCGCGAAAGCCATTGCGTATCGTCTTCCCGGCAGGCGGTTTTCGTATGGTTCCAGTTCTCACTGAGTTCTGGGGGCCCCTCCTTTAATAAAATCCTGGCTGCGCCCTTGACAGAAACTGCTGCTTTATCCCCTGCTTTACCACCGAGATGTTAGCAGGTGCGGCTGCTACCATACACCGCGAAGTTTTATGTGGATCAAGTCCGGCCCGAAATGCCAAACATGTTTGCTGGCGTCCGGCCGTCAGTTCGGATGGCGCCTACTTTTCCTGACTGTCTGAGACAAATCCAGACGTGTCGTGCTGGGTCTCGCGCCCCAGCCTAGTGCAAAGCGTTTGCCGCACGGGCAGGCATCAGTTACTACAGCATGGGCTGCTCCCGCTGGTTTCCTACCAGCGCTCAACCTGCTGCATATATTCTGAAGATGGTGAATGTCACCGAAATGTCAGTGGAAATATAATTTAACTTTGACGACTACAGATTAGTTCACAATTTGCAGACAAATACGAAAACGGTAATACGAACCATCGAACAAATAACAGAAAGATCATAAAATCTCGATATGACTTGGCATTCAATGAGAAGTATTGCGTAATGAAGAAAATAATAACAACTAATTGTCTAATAAGCTGTCATATTTAATCAAACTTGCATTAATGAAAATATCAGAAGAACGAGTAAATACAAATATAATAAAATGATATTGTAATATATAATATAAATAATTATAAATAGCAACAGCGCAAGACAAAATTATTATTGTACAATAAGCACGTTACTTCGCGCGGTTGTTATTTATAATTATTATTTCCCCTGTAAATGAACTATTACAAAACTGGAAATTTATTGTCACAGAGTTTCATGACCATAACTCAGTATGTTGTACACAGCGTGGCAAAGAATATAATCAGTGGAATGCTCCTGCATTCTGCACAACATTCAGAAGTTCCAAGAGGAAGGCACCGTCGGCGATCTACAAAAAGCATGAAGAATCCAGAACTAGTCGATAAGAAGCAAATATTGAAGCGGTGGAAAGTCAGTAGTCCAGAGTCCTCAGAAGTCCTGTTGTCGTCGCGCACAAGATACCGGACTCTCGCGTGCCACCGTCCAGTGTGTCCTGCGACGAGATTAAAAATTAGGCCGACACAGAGTACAGATAACGCACTTGCTGACTGACACGACAGAAAGCGAGAGCCAGGATGTGTTGTTGGTTCAGGCAGATGATGAACGCGGATGAAACGTAGATAAGTCACATGGGGTTTTCGGACGAGGCGCACTTCTACCTCAGTGGCGTCGTGAACGGCCAAAATTACCGCTCTTGGGAGGAAAATGCCCCGAAGATCATATTGCCCAGAGGCTTTTACACAGCGAAAAGCGCACTGCTTGGGTTGCCATGAGTTCGGATCGCATAATTGGACCGTTTTGATTCCAAGAGACGAAGGCAGCGACAATGAATCAGGGAAATAATCGTGGCACTCTGCGAGTTCATCATCACTCTCTGAAACCGTCGTGTTGGATTCAATAAGCAGTCGTCCCAATATGATGGAGCCACTCATACTGGGATGGAGACGAGAGAAATACTCTCAAAGACTTTCCGAGAGAGAGAGTGATCACATACACCACAGGGTACGTCACGGCTACTCATTTCCCCGACCTTACCCCCTTAGGCTTCTTCTTGTGCGGTAACGCAAAAGACATCGTTTACAAAGGCAAGTCCCAAGGCATCCAGCATCTCAAGACAGCTGTAACACAGTTCTTGGGATCTATTTCAACGACCACCTGCAAGACGGCGACGAAGAATTTTGTCCTCAGGATCAACGCTTGCCTAACATGTCACGGAGGGCATATCGACCACGTCATGAACACTGTTTGAAGACACTGAACTTCATAGCACGACAGGGATTCTGTTGTTGGTTACATCGTTAGATATGGGGTATCACCACAATTTCCCAAGCGTCCAGGTCACAAAAAGCGGACTTGCGTGGCTCAACCACACGGGAATTTGTGAAAATAATTTACATTGCAATTCGCATTATATGAACATTTCTCAGACACCATATATATATATATATATATATATATATATATATATATATATATATATGGTGGTATATATCTACGTATAGTTTGTTGTTTGATAAACAATAGCAGAAAATACCGTCGTTGAAAATAAAGCGGGCTAAATCCGTTGAGAATTCATATTTTGTTGAGGTTAGGTTCTCGGGCACCCGACTCGGCTCCCCCCAAACCCCAGTCACTTATGTAAAACGACACATGTGATGGTGCGTGTTAGAGGAAGGGAACGTTAATTCCTCGAATAGAACACTAACTTTCCCACCTAATTTCTCGTCAACAGCGAACTGACACTCGACATCAAAGCAGAGGACTAGCGGGACTGCGCTCATTTGCGAAATGCATCCATGACTCGTACTGTTACTTACTGTATTCATACGACATACTTTTCTAGCACATGAAGGCCGCATTTCATTTCCGCGCACGCCCGTGCCATGTACGCCTTCTGTCCTTTCCTAAGCTCCGCAGTCCCATCCGACCCGGAGTGACCAGCACGGTGACGGACGCTCAGGGCTCTCGGCAGCGGACAGCCGGGGACATCGCGCCTCATGTCGCTGCCATGCCGCCGCTGAGAAACGGCCGACGTCAGGACTACGCGCCTGCTTCGGGCATCGATTTACGGCGGTCCTTTGTCAAACGCCCGGCACCGTGGCGCTCCTGCGGCGCCACGCCGACGCGTCGTGGAGTGACGACGGCCGGACATTACTCGGTAACGGCGTATAGGTGACCCCGGCTGGACGGTGCTCGGTAACAGCGTGTAGGTGATGCCGGTCGCACAGTACTCGGTAACGGCGTGTAGGTGACCCCGGCTGGACGGTGCTCGGTAACGGCCTGTAGGTGATCCCGGCTGGACGGTGCTCGGTAACGGCGTGTAGGTGACGCCGGCCGGACAGTGCTCGGTAAGGGGTGTAGGTGACGCCGGCCGGACAGTGCTCGGTAAGGGGTGTAGGTGACGCCGGCCGCACAGTGCTCGGTAAGGGGTGTAGGTGACGCCGGCCGCACAGTGCTCGGTAAGGGGTGTAGGTGACGCCGGCCGGACAGTGCTCGGTAAGGGGGGGGGGGACGCCGGCCGACAGTGCTCGGTAAGGGTGTAGGTGACGCCGGCCAGGCTCGGTAACGTGTAGGTGAGTGCTCGGTAACGGCGTGCTCGGTACGGCGTGTAGGACGCCGGCCGGCCGCACAGTACTCGGTAACGGCGTGTAGGTGACGCCGGCCGGACAGTATTCGGTAACGGCGTGTAGGTGACGCCGGCCGGACAGTGCTCGGTAACGACGCGATGTTGTCTGCGCAACGTGACGATGGTTCGAAACCCATTTCAAGTGAATACGGGTCTCGAGAAAGACAATGACAAAACATGAGTGTAAAGTTGCAGTGAATTTTCACGACAGATACACTTAAAACACGATGTTCTTTAACATGTGTATCATAGAATAAATGGGTGAAATGTATTCCAACCCCCTGACTGAAAACATCGAATATGATTCACGAGCGTTCTGTGACAGGAGGCGCCTAGGTCTGATCCCGTCTCTCCGCCGTGGCTTGAGCCGAAGCAGACAGGTTACACCGTTATATAGGTTACTATCTATTGGATGTGCAGAAGGCTTAACCCCACGTTCAAGATTCCTCTCTCCCTTAGGATGAATGCGGAGTCGAAATACGTCAAAACTATTAAGAAATTTGCAGTCATTGCGTTAAATTCGCCATTTGTCAAGGAAAGCTCGCAAACACTTGTTTTGTAAGATCATTATATGAAGGATGGACTCTGATATTAATTACGACCTCCACTCCCCTCTCATGCATTTGGAAGAAATAAGCATACAGTTCAACATTCCCCGCATTATTCCATGATCCCCGCATGACGATGAGGTTGAATTACTCGTACGCACATTGCATGAGAATTGCCTGACCCTGAACTTCACACGCTAAGGCTCATTACATACGTAAAACGATTAAAGACCTCACATGCAGTGTGCATACTCAAGGTGCAGAATCCCTAGGACGAAGTTCTTCACCTGTGTTCTGCGACCAGTTTGATGGTGTGAATATCAGTGCAATGGACTTTAGACAATGATTTGATTTGTATTGCGGTTCTAGCTACCTAACAAGACATTCTGAAATGAGTGTATGATTACGTGTGAAACTTAATTACAAAAGTAGCTCCACCTGTGCTCTTCTGAGCCCAACCTGATAGTGTGAATATCAGTACGATGGACTTTGGACGATGGCTGCATGTATAATACGGTTCAGTCTACCTGTACAGGAAAAAATGGCGAAATGGAAGGGGCCCATCGAAATCATTTCCGCAGGATCCTATGTTAAATCCAGTGGGAATTAAAGCATTAGGTAGAAACAGCTTTCTTTCGCCGCAGTTCAAAAAGTGTATAACCCGAACGGCATAAACAGTCTATTTTTTTGACTCAGTGGAACAAGACAGACATTTGAATATTTCAATATTTATTCAATGTTCTTTATTCAATATAGAGATAGGCTTAGAGAAGAATTTCAAAACGTCATTTTCAGGTGTGTTTCTATGAGCCCAGTTTGGCGGTGTGAATATCAATGCAATGAACTTTTGGCGATGGTTTCGTGTGTACCGCAGTTTTGGCTACCGCATATATATATATACATATACATATACACATATATATATATATATATATATATATATATATATATATTAAAGTCGAAAGTGCCCGCCGAAATCAGTTTCATTACGCCTTATGTTAGATCCAATGGAAAATAAAGCATTAGGTAGGAAAACGATCTTCGGTCGAGATAACTCAAAAAGCTGCCATTCGAACTGTGTAAACAGGCCATGTTTGAGCTAAGCGGCACAAGACAAACGTTGTATCTATGTGCTGGCATTTGACCCACATTTGCTTTCGATGCATTTTTACGGGTTTTTTGTTTTGCCCCATAGAATGCAAAACAAAGGACGTCATTGAGGTCTCGTTCTGGGCGATTTTGAAGAGGTCTCGTGTTTGGGCAGACCGTGGGCTGAGCCTGGGCTGTCTTGGTAGACATGTGTAAGTACGCCACCGGTGTATTGCCACTGAACCATTACAAAAAAGCTCCCAAATTTCGAGGACGTTAGTTTTGACTGCACGACATCGCCCGCTGTTTTTTCTCGTCCAGTGAAAGCATACATACTGGCCGAGCGGCTGTTCGTTCCCGTCCTAATGTGGATCGAGGGCTCGGCTTGCCACACATCATCCTCCACTGTCGCCGACAGTGGAGGATGATGTGGATGATGATTGCAGGCGGCGGCATGATGCCGCCGCCCGGAAGTTCTGTGAAAATCCTCCAGGCGCTGTGGAACTCACCATGGCAGGTTGTGATTGATTATGAAGCCTTCGATATGAAGGGCAGACAGCTTGTTGATGAATTTCTACCTGATACCGTCAAGACAGAGCGTTTATGTCTTTTTTCGGGATCTGAAGCGGGACGTGCACATGGGGCTCTCTTTATGCTATTGCTTCATCCTTATCCGTTAACGTTTTCATTACGAGGGATTTACAATATCGCGCAACAAGCTGCTGCATCATTGCAAACGCCGCTGGCAACGTTTGAGGCAGCACCCGAAAATCGAGTCGAACTTCAGGAGGCACACCGGCCGCAAGTTCTGTGCTATTCTGGTTCTCTGGATCTCCTTTATTCTACAAATGTCCCGTATCTTCCCGCCAACGCCTAGCAGACACCTTATTAAACCCATATTACGGAAATCAGCCTCCGCTTGCGCTTCGACCGGCGGTATAACTCAGAGTCGGTCAATAACGCTTGCTAACAGGCTGAGGCAACCCTAGCGTCGGTTAGCCAGAAGGCGTTCGTCCAGGGGCGCCTGCCCGTCAGCCGTGAACTGATCTGCTCCCTGCGGCGCAGAGCGTGGGTCAGCGTGGGTAGCGGGTCACCCCTCGCACTGGTATTTTGCTAATTTAAGTCATCACTCCTGATAATGTCTGTCAATCTGACGAGTTGTGCATACAAGGGGCATGCGTCATGATTGGGTAACATAGCCGGCAAAGCAAGTATTTTGAGTAAGCATGCCAGAACGTAAATTGGCATGGTGTTCAGAGGAAGAAGCGAGTCGTTTGATACACAAGTGAAATGTTCATGAGTGTCTTATCGAAAGACAGATCCAGGATGCCGCTATCTTTCACGGCATGTTTTCGCCGCTAACTGGCATTTACTGTCCGGGTTTTAGATATGACATTATTATGACTTGCTCTTTAATGAACTAGTCAGCTGACCTTGGATACAAGATCACTGCACTGTTCGAACGGGCGCGGAACTGTTGTGTAACTGGGTTTGTCATTGTGAAATATAGCAGACAATACAAGGACAAAAAATGCCTCCAGCGACTCTCCAGTCAAGCGGCCAAGGACATAGACAGCTCCAAACGCAAACACCTTAGACCTCGCCTGACCTGGACGTAAGCATCTTCTCCTTCGCCCCGGACGAGTTGGCGATACCCATCGCCATCCCATTTCTTTGCTGATCAAATAAATCAAGCGTCTTGCTAATCTGAATGATACCCGATATGACCCCTTGAGGCAACCCAGTAACCTCCCAGGTCACAGGGATAAAGAGAGGAATTAACCGATCGTTTGCTGTCACCGCCGTCTTTATAGTATTTTTATGGTACTTCAGTCAGCAAAGCACGCTTTTGTCGCAGCCAGTCTTAAAAACGATCAGCTGTTACAGGAGGTGTTTTTTACTGCAAGGCCAAAATAGGGCAATGCAGTATAAATGTCATTGGTAGTGCAAGTGCTGAAAATGGTGCATGATGGTCACGGATTAAAGTTCTGATCCTCCAGAACAATAAAAGTAATAGTCGTAGTTTTCCGGGGAATATTTGGATAGGTGGTAAAGTTTTATGTCGTAAAACCAGCTGTGGCAATCACATGAATATTTGCTGGCGCAAACGTGTGTATTTAGAAGCAATTGATGGAGGCTATGATGTTCATGAAGTTTTAAGCGCCTTATCAGGCTTTCCTGAAGTAAGCATTTAATCGACCCCTCATTATCACAGTACATAGGTTGGCCTGTGCCACCATCTTTCTCTGAAGTTAGGTAACGCGAGAATTTATTACACGTTAAACTTTCGCCACAAAATCAGTGGTTACCTGTAATTGCACAAACAGTTGTAGTGGTCGAAGTCAGTAAACAACAAGCTCTGTCTGAAAAGGCTGCTAATAGTAGTGTCCCTTGTCCCATGAGCCCAAATCAGAATAGGAAATTTTCCATCGGACAGTGCTTAATCAGCTGTCAATGCGTGCATTTTCCTTTGTACCCAACGCGTTCTCCACGACGGCTGATGGGAAAGGTGGGGCTGATGAAGACGCGCGGGCGGTTGTTACGTGCCTCTCCAAATTATGGTGCGTCGAAAACGACATGGGTAATAACTTGGAGCTGAAAGTAGCAATAAGTCTTGAACCACTGAACTAGTCCTCCGATGAAGATGATCAAGAGGTCTCCAGAGTCTTGTACAATCTACATGGCGAAAGCCGTCCTCGTCCTCGAGTCTCTGAGTCTGGAACGTATGCCATGCAAACTCTAAGTCAGGCTTGCTCTGGAGTTTGATAACTTGTAGGACTTTTTGGCTGCTCATTTAATATTAAAAGCTGGGACGCGGACATCGTCCATGGAGTCTCCGTTGCAACAGTTCGTGCGATCTGGACGCCGACTGTGGCCGAGTCACATACATGTTACGATTACGGCTCGCGCAACTAAGCTACCGTGATCGGCGGCTCAGTTGGTAGGGCGCTGGCCTCCCCGTCCTAGCAAGACGGGTTCGAGTCGCCCCGGCGCTCGATATTTGGCTCGCGGGTTAGCTGGCAACCGGCCAACATAGGGTCAAGCTGACTATCATACTTTTGTGCCGCACCCTTGGCGGTACGTTAAATTCCCGCCACAAAATCAGCGGTGACCTGGAACTGCGCGATTGGTGTAGGGGTCGGAGTCAATATGCAACAAGATCTGACTGAAAAGGCTTCCAATAATAGTGTCCCTTGCCCCGCGAGCCCAAATCAGAATAGTCAGGGAACCTTCCATCTTCTTCCTTCCAGCACAGGGGACCTTACAGAGCATTCACACCAGTGGCGCAGCCAAAGAGGGTGTCGCCCCCCCAGGCCCGCATTTTTGTGAAAATCATTGCACATCGTCTTCCCAGCAGGCGGTTTTTGTATTTCAGTTCACACTGAGCTCCGCCCCCTCCCCTCCTCCCTTAACCCTATTCCCGGCAGGGGGGGGCGGAATCCGCCCCCCCTCGGGTTTTTTGCTTGCCAATTCGAGGCTTTTTGACACAGCTTCACAAAACTTGGTGACTTTTCCTAGCTATCCTTTCTACGCGCTGTGACAAAATTTCACAATTGTATTTTGCTCAGGAGCGGAGCCAGGCAACGTTTTTGGGAGGAACCTCAGGTCATTTTTGGCCATGTTGAGGGTAAAAGGAAAATGTCTGCCAAAAACAGAGTTTTTAACATAGAACTTACAATTTTATATGGATGTATAGTTAAATAGTTAGGAAATGTGCACACAAAATTTTGTTTATCTGAGGTCACTTTACAAAGTCAGGTCAAGGTCAAAAGTCAAAATTTATTTTTTTGCAATAATTTCGGCGACGTTTTTTCAAATGCCAAACCCGGAATATATATAACGTAGAAAGGTACCCTCTACTTGTGTACTAAGTTTCAATTTGATATCAGGTCGGGTCACGGAGCTATGATCTAAAATGTCAGTGCGCGTACTTTATATCGCAATAGCCATAAAATGAAATTTTTGGAATAGAGTGAATTCAGATGATTGAAAACGTTTACAGATAGTATCAAATGCACACGAGATCATTCCAGGTGACTCCAAGGTCACTGGAGGTCATTTAAGGTCAAAGGTCACAAGTTGATCTGAAGAACGTGTGACCATGACAGTTCCCCCTTTTTCATGTCCCTGGCACCGCCTATGCTAACATTATACCAACATTGCAATACGATTTGTACTTCTTTAGCATAGCATGACTAGCAGAAGCCAAAAAAGTCTTTTTGCCTTTTTTGTTGATTCATTTGTTGGAAAATTAATCCTCCTATTTTTGAAACCCTGTGAACGCCCATGAATTTTCTCAAAATTTCAGATTTGTGGACCCATGGTAAAAGCCCTATCCATAATCTCTCGATTCATGCCAGTTTCATTGAAATCGGTGCATAAACGAAGGAGTTATAAGAGGTCCAAAAGTACCCCCCCATTTTGACATTTTTGCCCCCCTGTATCCACAAATTTCGAAATTTTGAAAATTTCGTTTTATAAAAATGTAGTTCACGTCACGGAAAATCGATTGCCGTTTGTTGCAACGAAATCGGACGAGTAGTTCTCGAGAGCTCGGGGGGTGCCGAATCCGCCCCCCCTGCCGGGAATCGGCCATACCGTCTAGCCCTCCGGGAATAGGGTTAAGAAAATCCCGGCCGCACCCCTAGGTCAGACCACCTTCCAGCCCGAATGAGGGACGGAAAGGACTTCCGCCGTGCTAAAGGGGGGATTTCAACTCCCTTTCTAATTTTTTTTTTCTATTCCCTTTCTATTATCTTCTATTCTCCCTCCCCTTCTATTTTTCTCAGTGCGCCTCTGCTCGTGAGTACTGATAACTGTCTTTTTTACTGCTGACTATGTCAGCTTCACTGCGTATTGATGTTCCCGTTATTTTAAATCGCGGAAAATTTCTATTCAAGTGATCAATGCAGATTCGAAACATCACTTCCATCGAACTTGAAACAGCACTGCAGCACACGGTCCCTAACATCGAATCGACGTTAGGGACTCATGTCATTCATGAAACTGGTTTGTTTACTCCCCTCACTTGTAACGGCGACGTCTTTTCTTAGGTACCTGTGTTTATAACGAAGTATTATGACGCCGTGGCTGAACTTTCCATCTTTTCTGGAAATTCCCCGCCTTTTCTGGAAATTTTCCACCTGGTCAGACTTGGAACCTAGTCAAAAATCGGGATTTTCCACTCCTGTGCTGAAGCATATTTGCTCCCTGATACTATACCAGTCCGTTAACCTTGGAGGCGTTGCGGCACAGAATCTTTGCTTGGGAGCAGGTGGGTTTGAAGTCTTGCCAGGCCTTCGTCCTTCAGTTTTGCGATTTAATTTGTTGGGATGGCATCCGTTCCTGCCGGGCTTAAATGTGCTTCAGAACCATGGCTATTGTACGAGTTGTAGGAACCAGGTCATATGTCGACAAAATCGAAATAAAAAAATCGTCGGTGGACAGATTTGTCATTTTGGAGAGCCTCGAGCCAAAATCTCCAAAGCATCGCTGGCGTAACAAAAACATTAAAGCACAAGGGTGCTGAATCCCCCCGCTCCTCCCCCTCAACACTTAAAGTTAACATCAACCCTACGACGCCGACTACTGGAAAATTAAAAGACCTCTCCCGAGGCTAATGCAGGATTTAGTAACTGTTTGTGCCAAAGCCAGACCCTGTTCATCACCGCAAATATATCATCTTGCATTGCCATATCAGAGACGGTAAATATGTCTTGAAGATTCTACCAAACCACCGAACAATTAAAAACGCTCGTTGTTCTTCCGGTTGTAGTTTCTACTGTAGCAAGTAGCCTGCGTCTGAATCTTGTCTGAATTAAGTCTGAATTTTCCAGCATCGCAGCCCGGTGCAGCCATACACTCGTGATGTGTTGCTAAACATAGACCGTGACACCCAAAACAGCATTGTACACCACGGAACTACCTATGCTGGAAGAATCACTATTGAAATGCTCCAGGAAGGACTGACCGCGCCATCCACGACGCTTGTGATGGGTCCTGTTCTGCCGGTGTCAAAGTTATTGTCAACTATTTGTTCGGTGCCGCACCCGCCCAACCGGCTGGAACAACCGTGTGGCCCATGCAGACGTATCACAAGACGAGGTCATTGGGAGACTGTATGGGCTCCCGGGCATCTCCGGCGCAAAGCTAAGTCAAACAGTGGACTACGCTCGGCGTTCTGTGGAACTCATTACCCAACTCGGTCCCCAACTTCACCTGGAAGGCAATCGTTTTGTCTGAATGCGGGAAGTTTGGAAATTGCTAGTGACTACATTCCAGTGAAAAGTGCCACTATTTCGGGGATAATTTCACGGCAGTGCAGCGATGCATGCACGCTGCGAACCTAGCGTCATAGGATTCACGTCGGCCGCGTCAGGTCAGGGTTTTAGTCATACTATCCATTAAGCCTTCGGCGAGCGAGAGGGGTGGTGGCCACTCCGCGCGAGGTTTTTTCACACTGGTGCCGAACGGCCCTCGGCAAGAACCTGAAATTTCACTTGGCTGATCTGCCATCATTTCCGCGCCTTTTCTAACGAAAATCGTCACCAGGTCATGTCAGATCACCGAGTCAGTACGCCATTCTGGAGTTTTGCAAACCGTTTCTCTAGAACTGGGCCACATTTTGTTTCTTTCTCGGAAGTCGGACGAGATAAAGAGCCAGTTTTCCATGCAGGACTTTTTGGACATATGCTAGACGACATATCCAGGCTTGAAAGGTTAGTGACCTGCCCACAGCCAGGTCAGGCCACGGACTTCATACCATTCCAAGATGGCTTTGAAGTGGTTTTAGGGTAATTTTTTGTCGCTGTGTTCAGTGATGACAATTATTGTTACTTTTCTCTATGACCAGAACTCTAGTCTGTGATAATCAAGCGATCTTTTTGGCGTTCACATCGCAAGAAAGGCTGACGACGACATTTGGCCTTTAAATGGCGTGGCCTTGGCCTCAATAGAAAAAAGAAAATCACTGACTGTAACGACTGAATAACTGCAAAATCACGGGTGGCTGGAAAAACATAGTTGACAGCCTAAAAGCGATAAAACTGCTATGATGATGGTGGAGACGGCAAATAATGAGATGGTCTCTTCTCCTGTGATCTAAGAGGTCACGAGGTGACCTGAAGAAGTCAAATCAGGCATCATTGAAATAAATATAAATGTGCCAAACACTCGGTTTTCGCTTCGCCGCTCGGTCTAAATTCCATTTGAGTTTTCTGAGCTAAACATGCATATTTAGTCTGTATCACGCAACACCCCTAATTCGGGCTGTATGAGCAACAGCTGTCTGCTGGAACCATCTTTAACCATCTTTAACTTAAAAAGTAAAGGTTTGCATATCAAGTTCCAATAAGCGTGAAATGACTCGACCGAACCTACTGTAAAATTATGTGTCTCAGCTTCGCCTTCAGGCGTGACTCTTTCCTACAAATTTGGTTCATGTGAATGCATTATATTCAAACGGTATAGAATAACAGGTTCACTCGAGCATGTCTTTCAACGAATCATCTCGTGCCACACCAATGTCCGCTCATCTTACACCGGTGGAGTTTTTTTCTGTGTTAGCTGTTCATCTGAGCAAGAAGTTGGTATCACTCGAGAACATCTTGCATGCACATCAAAAAACGTTTGCTAAGAACCCGCCATCTAGCATTTAAGGCGTGGACAGCAGTCCTGAGTGAGCGATGCGGGCGCCGAACTTTGTGCGCGTGGCAGCTGGAGCAACAGTGAAGGCGATTTTCGTCTTTAGGTGAAGAAATCTGCATCATGTTATTTTGGTGCCATAGAGATTGAATCCTGACAGGTGAATGGATCTCAAGATCTGTCATGACACCGGCGTCGGATTTTGTGCGTGTGGCCACTGGAGCAGCAGTGGCGGTGATTTTTGTCTCGAAGTGAAGATATTTGTATCACGGTACTTTCGTGCCAAGGAAACTGAATGATGACAGATGCATGAATTACAAGATCTGCAATGAAATTGGCCTTGGTGGTTGAAGCGTCCCATGCAGCGGGTAAGGCAACTACCAAACCAACTTTGGATCATTTTAACGGTAGGCATATATGGTGGTCCATGAAGGGAAGCAGCTTTAAAGTAGACGTTCTTGCTCACCAAATCTGAAAATGCTCCTACACCGATGGCCTTGAGCGATAAGAATGACACTGTGCCAAAACGCCTTGCTGTAACGTAAAAATGTAGGCACGATACGCAGCTTTCTGCTTGTTAAGTGCAGCAGACTGTTGATAGTGCTTGTGGCCTTTGTCAAGGAGGCTAACTTTGTTATGGGCGACGGGACAAAGATGCCCGCTAAGGCCATGAGCTTGATGTGCCGTCGCGACCTGTAACGAGGCCGCCTCGCCCCGAGCCTGGGCGAAGCAGGGAGGGGAGCCCTTGTCGACGAAAATGCAGCTTGAAGGAATATAGTTCGGCCTTGTTGTTTTGCCTTTTGCCCATGAACGCGACCGTAATGACTAGAATGACAGGAATGAAATTGCGGCAAGTCTAGATTTAGTTTCAACCAACCGCGGTAGCATGTGCAGCTTGTGAGGCATAGAAAGCATTGTTTCGGCTGTCCGCGGAACGTTCAGTGCTTCACTGAAGCGCGATGTTTCACAAACAAGTGTCAGATAAACCCAAACGGGGTAACGTTACTAACCACATGTGTAAATAAAAGTGAGCTTGAGCCTGTTTTTATAGAGTTCACAGGGACCCGAAAAAAGGGCTTATTTTTGTACTTTTGGGTCACGGTTCAGGCTGCTCAGCTTTTACGTGTAAGTTGAGCAAATATTGTAATGCCAGGTGACCATAGTTTGCATTTTTCAGGGTCAGTTGGGCGAATTTTGTAAGCACGGTGCCGTATTTGGCGTGTAGGATGAGCAACGGGCAGTTCCTGTGAACGGTTTTTCTGATTCAGGCTACCATTTCCGACCGATTGGACCTACTCGAGAAAAGGGGCTCATTTTTGTACTCTCCGTTATTGTCGTTATTGTATTTGTACTCTTCAAGTATTGTTAAGAGTTTCCTGTGTGTGGTGGCAACCATCTACTCGTCCAGGGTGCAGGTGAAGGTCTTTCCGTCCGGCAAGAGTTATAGGTTTTCTGTCAAGTTTCAGGTATGTTTCAAGGTAAACAGCTGAACGTTCTGTCTGGAACTTTCATACTCCGGTTTTTGCTGCCGAGTGAGTGATGAGACTGGTTTGTTGGTCTTGGGTGTTATCCCTATTCCCGGCAGGGGGGGGGGGGTGAATCCGCCCCCCTCGGGTTTTTCGCTCGCCAATTCCAGGCTTTTTAACGCAGCTTCACGAAACTTGGTGACTTTTCCTAGCTATCCTTTCTACGTGTCGTGACAAAATTTCAAAATTATATTTTGCTCAGGGGCGGAGCCAGGTAACGCTTTTGGGGTCACCTCATGCCATTTTTGGTCATGTTGAGGGTAAAAGGAAAATGTCTGCCAAAAACAGCGTTTTTAAGATAGAACTTAAAACTTTATATGGATGTATAGCTAAATAGTTAAGCAATTTCCAAATGTAATTTTGCTTATCTGAAATTATTTTACAAGGTCAGGTCAAGGTCAGAAGTCAAAATTTGTTTTTCTGCTATAATTTCGGTCCCGTTTTTTTCAAATGTCGAACCCCAAATGTAGGTGACATAAAAAGGTGCCTTCTACTTGTATACCAAGTTTCAGCTTGATATCAGGTCGGGTCACGGAGCTATGACCTAAAATGTGAGTTTGCGTACCCTATATTGCAACAGCCATAAAGTGAAATTTTTTAAATAGAGTGAATTCAAATGATTGAAAACGTTTACAGATAATTTAAATGCACACAAGATTATTCCAAGTGACCCCAAGGTCACTGGAGATCATTTAATGTCAAAGGTCACCAGCTGATCTGAGAAACGTGTGACCATGACAGTTCCCCTTTTTCATGTCCCTGGCACCGCCTATGCTAACATTATACAAACATTGTAATGCGATTTTTACTTCTTTAGCATAGCATGACTAGCAGAAGCCAAAAAAGGGTGTTTGCCTCTTTTGTTCATTCAGTTGTTAGAAAACTAATCCTCCTATTTTTGAAACCCCGTGAACGCCCATGAATTCTCTCAGAATTTCAGATTTGCGGACCCATGGTAAAAGCCCTATCCATAACCTCTCGATTCATGCCAGTTTCATCGAAATTGGTCGATAAACAACGGAGTTATAAGAGTTCCAAAAGTACCCCCCATTTTGACATTTTTGCCCCCTGTATCCACAAATTTCAAAATTTTGAACATTCCGTTTTATAAAAATGTAGTTAACGTCACAGCAAATCGATTGCCGTTTGTTGCGATGAAATCGGACAAGTAGTTCTCGAGATCCCGGGGGTGGGCCGAATCCGCCCCCCCCCCTGCCGGGAATCGACCGTACCGTCTAGCCCTCGGGGAATAGGGTTGAATCTTGAATGGGTGTTTGGGATCAGGCTACTCAGAGGTTAGCAATGCCGTCAGTATTTCTTTGCGTAATGCGTCTCGCATAAAAGGCAAAAGCCCAGGCCCTCGTCAAAGTGCTCCTGACGGATTGGTTTTATCGGCTTATCACACCAGGAGAAGCTAAAGGCCCTCTACCCCCCGGAAAACTATCATTGGCATTTAGGGCCCAAAATATCATTGTTCTTCAGAAGCATTCATTTGGGCTCCTGCTACCACCACGCAGCGTCTTACTGTGTGCCGACACACGGCGCCAAGGTAAGCCTAGGCCGCGACCCCGGCAGTAGCCAGCTGCCATTAGTATACAGTTTGCCTTTGCGAGGCCCAGGGGGGCGATTCGCCGCGAGTCGGTACCGGAATTAGCCGAACGCATAGCTCCATGACGAGGATAATACGGGCAATCGTGGTCACGGGAGTCCGTCTATTCTAACCGGCTTTAATGGTAATGGGACAGGCCGACCGCACCGAGCCCCGCGACCGCCCGGGCTCCCGCGAGTCCGGGAGGTGCATGAGACGCGCTACTTGTTGGCGACGAAACTTCGAATGTGCAACGACAGCTCAGACGGCTCTGTGCGCAGAAATGGTTCACTTCAAGGTGTTGCCTGGTGTCTGCCGTGCGACCTCTGAACACGTGCAGACTATACCTAAGAGCGAATCAGACGGATTGCACCCTGAGCTTGCAAGCATAGTATTGGTCCATTTGAACGAGCCAGCTACTCAATTTGCTCCTGACGAAGTAGCTATAATTAAATATGAAAATTAAAATGGTTTGTACTGCTACTCCACGCTTAACCCCCGCCCGACTGTAAGTCGGCGTCAGGCACGCCAGACTGAGAGAGGGGTTTCGCCCGATAAAAATTAGCACACTGAAAACTCGCGACAGGTGGAGCTCGCACTGGCGTCGATTGTACTTCTGGACAATATATAAGCCATTTATGCCCATATGTGTATTCAAATAGCAGACTACATGGACCCGAGAAACGGCCTGGATGTCAAGAGCTGCGGTTAATAAAGTCTAAATAAAGGTACCAGAGGATAGATGAAAACACGCAGACACCGATGCACGTCTAATTTCTCCGATCTGTCGAGCATTTGACCAAAACGTTGAGTTAATAGCTCAGAGATTCCCACGTGGGATGAAAAAACTTTGGTGAAATGGGCATTACCAATCAGTCTTTTGTAATGCCAGTGGGTCCTGCTATGGTTTTCCATGTTTGATTTTTGGGATACAGTTAAAGGAGCTCTATTCGTGAAAGCTTGTTTATATTCAAACTTTGTAATTTCTTAACCCTATTCCCGGAGGGCTAGACGGTATGGCCAATTCCCGGCAGGGGGGGGGCGGATTCGGCCCCCCCCCCTGAGATCTCAAGAACTACTTGTCCGATTTCATTGTAACAAACGGCAATCGATTTGCCGTGACGTGAACTACATTTCTATAAAAAGAAATTTTCAAAATTTTGAAATTTGTGGATGCAGGGGGGCAAAAATGTTAAAATGAGGGGTACTTTTGGACTCCTCATAACTCCGTTGTTTATCGACCGATTTCAATGAAACTGGCATGAATCGAGAAATTATGGATAGGGTTTTTACCATGCGTGCACAAATCTGAAATTTTGGGAAAATTCATGGGCGTTCACAGGGTTTCAAAAATAGGAGGATTAATTTTCTAACAACTGAATGAACAAAAAAGGTAAAAACGCTTTTTTGGCTTCTGCTAGTCATGCTATGCTAAAGAAGTAAACATCGCATTACAATGTTTGTATAATGTTAGCATAGGCGGTGCCAGGGACATGAAAAAGGGGGAACTGTCATGGTCACACGTTCTTCAGATCAACTTGTGACCTTTGACCTTAAATGACCTCCAGTGACCTTGGGGTCACCTGGAATGATGTCGTGTGCGTTTGATATTATCTGTAAACGTTTTCAGTCATTTGAATTCAGTCTATTCCAAAAATTTCATTCTATGGCTATTGCGATATAGGGTACGCGCACTGACATTTTAGGTCATAGCTCCGTGACCCAACCTGATATCAAACTGAAACTTGGTACACAAGTAGAGGGCACCTTTGTACGTCATATATATTCCGGGTTTGGCATTTGAAAAAACGTCGCTGAAATTATTGCAAAAGAACAAATTTTGACTTTTGACCTTGACCTGGCCTTGTAAAGTGACCTCAGACAAACAAAATTTTGTGTGCACATTGCCCAACTATCTAGCTATACAGCCATATAAAGTTTTAAGTTCTATCTTAAAAATTCTGTTTTTGGCAGACATTTTCCTTTTACCCTCAACATGGCCAAAAATGGCATGAGGTTCCTCCCAAAAACGTTGCCTGGCTCCGCCCCTGAGCAAAGAAAAATTGTGAAATTTTGTCACAGCGCGTGGAAAGAATAGCTAGGAGAAGTCACCAAGTTTTGTGAAGCTGCGTCAAAAAGCCTGGAATTGGCAAGCAAAAAACCAGAGGGGGGGCGGATTCAGCCCTCCCCCTGCCGGGAATAGGGTTAAACTTTTTGGGCTCCCTAGTATCACAAGCAACTGTAGGAGTCGGTTCTGCTTTTATCTATCTTCTCCAAGTCATTCATCCATCACCGATTTTGACGGGGTGCATTTTTTTTACAACAGTTATTGGTGACCTGACCTCAGGTCAATGGTTGGAGGCCAGTGACACTTTGCCAAATGACGATCATTGGATGTCTATACCACCTCACACTCAAAATGTTGTAAAAAATCCGTGAATATCTTAAAAAAGGCGACGTATGCTGAAAATGATTTTAACATTAGGTCAATGGCCCGGAAGTTTCCGAGAAATTTGAGATGGGAGATTTTCCGCACCTGTAAAGATCTCTAAGTCCAGCAAGTTTTGTAGAGGTGTCTTATTTTTTCAGAAAAAGTTACAGGGACCTAGACCTTTTCGGGCATGGGTGCGCGTGACCTGACTTAAGTCAAAGATCTGACCTGACCCAAGGTCAAAACTTTGCCACAAGATGTAAAAAGGACAAGAAAAAGGCGCTAGAAATTCCTTGTCTCTACGTTTATTCGTTTCCTCGCAATTTCAGAACCTCAGGGGGAGCCGTCAAACAACCCCGGTCGGGCGCGAGTTCAAATCGGCATGAGAACTTCCAGGTTGTTTTCAGCCGTCATCCCATGTACATCTTTCTGAATAAAGGATTATCGCCTCTACTCAAAAAGACTCATTTACGACTTCCGTCGTCTGACCGAGCACAGTTCGCCGATTTTTAGCAGCAGCCCTTCTCAATCGGTCCGTTTTAGTTGGGTGTTCAGCGCCCTCTCGCGCTCCGATAACTTCTGGCGTCAGAGGCCCGAAACGGTCGTCCGGCGGGCACCACCGGTCAGCGCGCCTCTCAAGATAGCCTCTGTCAAAGGTCGTCCCAGATGGGAGCAGGCGGATCTCTGTGGTAAGTGGCAGCCACGTTAACCCGTGCTCGGCACGTGTCGGGCCAAATCATGCCGCTCCTATTTATATCCACGGCGGTAGTCGGGACGAAAGCAGACGTTTCCAGATCTAAAATGGGGATTTTTCCTGACGATGTTCCGATGCGAGACGTCACTTTGGACCGACGTCCTTATGGGCAGATTTAGCCGAAATTAGCATGTAAATCAGACAGCGTTCAGATTGGACCAACTCTTTAGTTTGAGCCTGACCTTCGTTAACAGCTATGCCTTCCCTGGACTGGGAAATGTAGCTATGACAGCTTTATGAACGGTTCGCACAGCGTGATGCCATCTAAGAGCTTTTGGACGCAGACAAGTAGACAACAGTCCTTTTGTCAACAGCAGCTGCGGGCTCTGAGTCTGTTTGACTCGAGTTCAAAAGATCCATCCGCAATCCATTAGTACTGTCATGGAATTATGTCCTTTCCTAGGGCGTCATATTTTGCTGTTTTTGTCCATTCAGTCAGGTCCATTTCGTGCAAAGGGATCACCATACAGAATTCAGTTATGTCGCATGACGTCATTTTGATTGTCTTGTTTGTAGGACGTTGACGTATGGGGCAAGGAGCTGTTTAAGTTCGTTTGCTTTGCTTGATGACCAGACGTCCGGCGGCAGGAACTGTGTGCTGGTGTCAACCAGCACACAGTTCACTGTGTGGTGGATTGACACCACATATCACCCTATTATACTGAAGAACTTCTGTGACACCACAAGCACTAGACGCCCAAGAACTGGAAGACACAGAAAGCTCTTTTTTGGATTTTATGTGTATGTAGTTACTTGGTCTCCTGGCACCCTCTACCGGCAGGGATATTTTGGTTGTTATGATATCGGGTCGGAACATGGAAATGGGACTTAACGTATGTGGTCGAAGGACATATGGCCAAAAGACATATATGACTTGGTCTTCATTTTATCGACCCGTCATCGTTGGACTGGTTTGTTCATCTGCTACATATAGCCCGGAAGTTTTCCTCCCACTTCAGTTTTATACGAGTACTACGGTTGTCGTTGCTTACGATTGCAGTGATTTATTTTTGAGAGGTAAGTACATGAGTGCTTATATGTGTGATGTTGAAAATGTGGTTGCGTTTTTGTCTTGACTTGATTTATTTATTTTTTACCTATGTACCGTTTGCCTCGGGGTATAACTATTGTATTCAATGGGTAATCGCACGACCGTCAACACAATACATACGGTGCAATACAATAAACTTTCCTGCGCATGAAAGTTGTTTGGAACGCATTTTTCGCAATTTATGAATATGCGCATGTTGTTTCTCACTGGTGCGACTAGGAAAAGTAGCCGTATTAAACCCCGCCCAAAGTTCTTGGGGTATGATTTATTGCACTGTTTTCCCAGTTTTTGTGATGTGTTTACCAAACTACTCATCAACTGCCTATTTCAGATGGCCGGTTTAGTCGAATGGGTTGCTTCAAAGGCTACTTTTAACACTGGATACACGTATCCAATCTAACTCTAACCTCGAATATAACTTTATAATGTCTAGCTGTCTAAAATTCGGCTGGCAAGAAGCGATGCAATTGCATTATGTTGTGTTAGTCATGCAGTTGTTATTTTGTTATGCAGTGCGACGCAGGCCAGAATGTCAACCGTTTGACCAGCGCCGAGAGTGTGTGCAGAAGATTCCGTACCGCTCCGTCGTCCTCCTCTGGCCGTAGGCGGGGGGGGGGGATTCCGCTGTCACTGCAAAACGTTGCTGAGTAGGGTCAAACTTGGCACTTGGACTGGGTAAGCCAAGTATGCCGTTATGTGAGTAATTACATGATGATGTGTGCTATACAAAACTTTCATTTGTAAAATGCTCATCCCTTTTCGCCCTTTCCGTCCGTGTTCCGCTTGCGCCTGTGCGTCGTCGACAAGCCTTTGAGAGCTTTGCTGTAACGTCATGCCAGGAAAGCAGAGGTGGAGCAGTGCTCCCTCCAACAGCGGTCCCGGCAAGATCACTGCGCTCGTCCGCTGGATTTTCAGGCCGATAATAGTTACGATCGCAGTGATAAGCGCGAAATTTCACGCAATCGCAAAGAACGAATCACATGGTAGAGGGGGTTTCTTGGACACCCCACAAATACTAAAGTGCCAGAAGCGAAAGAACGTCCATCATGGCGATCGTCAGTCCTATGCACTTGGAGTTGTATCAGTCTTCCCGATATTTTGTGCATCAATGCTCTCAGCTGCCTCATATGAAAACCGATGACCACGCAGTGTTGCGCTTGCGTGGAAACCCTAGAGGTTCATATTCCACCTGAACAGTGCCGACATATTCTTCTGCTAATGACGATCTATTGCGGCGCAAATACGCTGTTCTGAGACTACTCTGACGAGCCCGTTATCTGTTAACAGCAGCAGTATGGCCTGCACGACCAATTCGGAAAACTGAGCAGAAAGTTCTCGTAGGCGTTAAGCAGGAGACATCGACACGCATCTGGTTGATTATGTGGCATCCATGAAACCTGATGGTGGCAGACATAACATCGATTCATGTATGCTGCCCTGGCAGAACAGAATGGTCGGCGCAGTATCCGAAGGCCGCTCATCCCAACACATCTCATCATAATGAACTTGAGCAAAAACGGGAAAAGTATCCCCTGCCCGCGGGTATAGCTCGACTGACATTACCATGATGACAGAGAAACTGCAGTCGGGGCAATTTTGATATCTGATTCCAGGAATTATCCTAACGTCGCTTCTATAAGCGCGCCAGCGATTTTTTCTCTTCATTTGCATCACCAGGCTTCCGACGGCTGCCTGTGGTGAAAGACACGTGTACCGCAAACGTTTTCCGCTTCAAATTTCCTAATCTTTTTTTGGGTTTGATTCAGTTTTGTACTGGCACTGTCTGATGTCTGTTGGAGCTCGATCAGATGACGTCGAGTGACGGAGGCCAGTGGTGCAGATAAAATGGTGGCTGGACAAGATATTAGTAATGACATCTGTTCGTCGGGCCGCAAGCTGGACAAATGTGACAACGAGCGATTAAGTATTGGGCGAAATATCTCTCAACCATAGTTTTTTCTTATCTGGAGAATCCTCAAATAACTGAAATATTTTCCAGTCCGAAGTATATAACGGAGTAGCTATGATGCCATTTTGCAGATCTCCGACAGTCTCTTCTCCCAGTTTGCGCAAAAATCGTCCAGATGGCAACGACTAGCTAAGTAACGAATTGTTGCTATGATGTTACGTCGTCATTTTCTTCGTATCATTTGCTTTCTCTACCACCTTTAACATGCGTGACAACACACGATACCTACAGCATTCTGAACGCAACAATGGAAGCCATGTTCGTTCCAATTTCCATCTCGAATCGTCGATTTCCTTTGGGCCATCCGGGACGGTGGCCGAGATCACGTGGGCCCACGCAGTTCCTCCTGACTACGCCATAAGGGGGGCAACTGCGCACGGGTCAGGCACGGCCGGGATCGGCGATGGAGGGGTCACCCGAGCGAGACGCTGCGTCAGCTGATTGGTGGCCAGTGCGGCTCGTTAGCCCCCCCTCCCCCCCCCCGACCAGAACCGTGCCGCCCAGCCCGGTGAGCCTGGGGTCCCCCTCTCCGTGCCGCGCCCTAATGACATTTCACAGGCCAGCGACCTGATGACGACTCCGTATAACAAGTTGGCAAATGAGGGACTAACTCGTCGCAGCCAATCAAAACTGCTTAATCTCGTTATGCGCCGGTGACCAGGTGACAGGATCAGGGAAGACGTCGCGGCGGAGCTGTGGGAACCGTGGGCCGTCCCTCCCGTTCCCCCAGCCCCCCCCCCCCGCCACGTCCGCAGAAGTCGATTGCGGCCCACGCCTGTCGGAGTCCTGGAGTCGGACGTGTTCGCCTACGCGAGCGCCGACCAAAACCGTTGCCCGGCGGCCGGACAGGGAAAGCCGCTACCTCCGACTGATTCGATTTTATTTAAGGTCTGAGCCACTTGGCAGGCTCAGTCTGCGTCCAGTGGTCAGTGGACAGAGGAAGGAGTCTACCAGACGTCATGAAACCTGATAGAGCATTTCCTGGGCGACAGATGGATCTCGATCCGATGACAGTAATTTTGCACAAACATGGACGGAACGGATAACGTTCCGACTTTTGGGAAATATTGGAGAACTGCCATCAAAGTTATCATGAAGAAAATTGCGGAATGCGATACTATTAAGGTTTTTAGAGATTTTGAGCCTTTTGCCAGGATTCCACTGGGTTATATTTCTAACGCTGGAGCAAACAATGGTACCACACTTTCCAACCCTTACCACAATAACACGATCATATAACACACATCACGCATGGTACATTGGTACATGGCGCATGGCACGTCACGTTAGGTACTCACACGCGCCCATCGCATTCGCCTGTCAGCAGCGCACAGTCCGGAGCGCGGTGACAGCACTGGTGCCTGGTGGTCCCATCGCGCACCACAGCAATGGTTCCTGGTGTAACCAAATATGGGCTGATTTTAAGCCAGTCATCGAACCAGACAACGCTGAAGGGTGTTTCACATGCTGAAAACCAGGACAGCTCGACGGCGGAGCTGACCGCAGCAGCAGGCCGTGCCACGCGAGGCGGTCCGGGCTCAACGAGCCTGAACCGGCCCTGCACTGGCGGGCACACGAGTCCGGCATTAGCCAGCCCGATCAGCCGCTGGCAGCAGCGGCGGTGACGTCGGCGACCGCTGAGCGGGCCCGGCCGATCAGTCCCGCCGCACGTCTCGGCCGCGACCGAGCCGCCATCGCCGATCGCTCGGCCGTGCGATGAGCTTCCTGCTCATCAATGGACATCATTATGCTCTTCACAGACGCGGGCAGAGGTTTGCAGCCAGATGTATGCGCCAGACGTGCGAGGCGCATGCGAGATGCGTTCTGGGTCGTGGAGGAACGTGTCGGTCATTTTGGTGCGTCGAATGCTGTACTAGGAACTTTTCTCTCTCTCTCTCTCTCTCTCTCTCTCTCTCTCTCTCTCTCTCTCTCTCTCTTGGTGTAACAACCCAAGACGCAATGAAACGCTGTGTTTCCACAAGATTTTGGTACATAATAGGTTGCTTGGAAATTACTTAAAAAATGCACAGCCGCAGCGTGAGGAGACGAGAATATCACATTTTCCAACATCCATACTCTGCGAATGCCACCGATGTCTTGGAAAAAACTGCACGCATGCTCAGGGCATGGTCCATGAGTTTCCAGTACAATGCAATGTTCCATTTTTTATTCCACGTACTTGTGTCAATAACCGCCTTTACCTTGCTTTCATATTTTTGTGGGGCGAAAACCATCTCTTTGCACTCAGAAACTTAACCCTCGCCCAACAGGGGGGGGGGGGGGGGGCTAGCGCGTTTCGGCGCCTCCCTCCAAGGACTTTTGGTGAAAGCAAAAAGCAGCACGCACAATGCGTTAAAATTTTCAGTGCCTCTCCTTGTATCTTTTGCTCATGTCCTGCAGAATTTTCAGCTTGCGGTCTTGTCACTTCACTGACCTAGGCCACGTTAAAGAGGCCAACCTCTGATCTTCTACAAGGGGCGTTCAAAAAGTTTTGGCAACTACGTCTCAAAAAAGACGCAGCGTCTTTGGAACGAGGTCGCAACTGTGACACTGTGGCGCGCCATCTATTGGAACAAAATGGAACACAGGAGACACGTGTCGCCTGCTGTTTAGTGCGTTGCCAGGAGGTTGAACATACACTACTCCTGCGCTCTGTCTGAAAATGGCCTCGCCGCACAGAACTGAATGGAGATTCTATGTTTTCATGAGGACGAAGCTCGGCGAGGATGCAAGGCAGATTCAAGATGACCTGAACCAAATTCTAGGTGGGCATTGTCCTTCATATCGCACAGTAGCAAGATGGCTGTCGTCTTTTAAGAATGGGAGAGTCATTTGAAGATGGTCCACGAACTGGACGTCCTTCCACGTCACGGACCGAGGAAAACATTGCTGCTGTCAGACGAATGATCCACGAAGATCGACACACAACGATTGCTCTTATTAGTTATGATCTTGGACTCTCTACTGGCAGCATCCATAAGATCATTCACGAAGATCTAAAGATGAGGAAGGTTTGTTCTCGATGGGTGCCGCATCTCCTGTCAGACGACGAAAAAAGAGAAGAGTTCAGTGTGCTTCGGCAATTCTTTCCGAATTTGGTCCTGAATGTCAAAAACGCATCACAGACGTGGTGACTGGTGACGAGAAGTGGTTTTACTTCTTTCAAGTGCCAAACAAGAGGCAAAACATGGTTTGGCTCAGAGAAGAAGATGCACGACCCACCGTTGTCAAGGGAGGATTTCGTTAACGAAAGCAAATGTTCATCGTGTTCTTCAGTTCAACCGGCCCTGTATCCGTTGTTACTGTGCCCAAAGGTCAGAATGTTAATGCGACTTACTATAGAGAAACAGCTCTCAAGTCAGTAGTGAAAAATCTAGAAAAAACAAAGCCCACACGCCTTGCCTCAGGAAAGGTTCACCTCCACCATGACAGTGCCTCCAGTCACACTGCTGCCAAAACTCGCCAGTTTGTGGAGGAAAGCAAGCTGCAACTCATTGACCATCCACCTTACAGTCCTGGCCTGGCACCATGTGACCTTTGGTTCTTCCCTAAGTTGTCAGAAAAACTTGCTGGGATCAATTTTCACAGGGAACAGGACCTTGCCAGAAGGATAAATGCAGAACTGAAAAGTATACCTGCTTGTGAGTACTCTGAGTGCCTTGTCAAGTGGATGACACAGCTCCAGAAGTGCGCAAACCTTGGAAGAGAGTATGTTGAAGGAGTGTGAGACTCAATAAATGTGTATCTCTATTAATTTTGTTTTTGTTACCCTGTCGCCAAAACTTTTTGAACATCCCTCGTACAAGCCACGCCGTGCGATCTATCTGCCCAAAACTTCCAGTGATAGTAGACGAGGACATCCCTAAGCATTGTGCTATCTCAAATTATCTCCAAAGTCTAGGTCAATGGCCTGAAGTCAGCTCAATTTTCCTGTAACGTTTTCATGGGACAAAGAAGTCACTAAACACGACAAAGAATTCTGACTCGCTTGAAGGGTCATAAGGTCAGGTCACATTTGGGGCGAACTAGCAAAAGGAAGACTAAAACCGCGTTTGGGTGATGTCTGGGGTAAGGATAAGCCACGAAGGCGATTTTGCAACCAAAATTCTCATCAAGACTCATCCAAGCTCTGAAATGACCTTATGTCACCTAAGTCATGCGAGGGCACCGTAGTAGAAGCTGGAATGCATTCCTGGTGCCTCGGCAAAAAGTGTTGACCCACATGAACGGCCATGAGGTCGGGTCACGCCGCATTTGGGGTAAACCGGCAGAAAGGAGTCTAAAATCCCGTTTGATGATCCCTGGGATCAAACAGGCACTGCAGTCCATTTCGCAGCCCAAAACTGCACCAAGACGCTTCCATGCTGTGAAATGACCTTAGGTCACCTGAGGCTATGCAGTCACAGTAGCAGAAGCTGAGTTCATATCCAGATGTCCAGCTTCACCTCTCTGATTTATTTCACAAGTCAATGGCAGATCAAAGCATAAGACGAAACGCAAGCGTGCTTCAGAACAGGTCATAATCCCGCGCCAGGTCAGGTCATGCGATCGACCATGTATGGCATCCTGTTGATCACGGTTGGGGAACCCAAAGAGTTCCATTCCAAAGTTACTCCTTGCCCCTTGTTTACATTGTTGTTCATCCTCGGCAGAGCACGGAATAAAGCAAAGAAATAGTAAATAAAGCAGATAATAATAAACCAAAGAAAACGACTGAATGTTAGGTCAAGTCAGAAGGTCAGGCGAGGTCACGCCGGGTCACTGGCGCTCTAGTCCGTCGGTATTTTAAAACAATGTCCGTACAAATCATTTCTTCCGTCTTGAAAGCATACATGGACAATAACTGGCCAGCGATGTTCAAAAACCCCAGAAATATAGGGAAATGGAAAATGACGCTATATCAAGTGTCTTCATGCAACGTGTGATTGCATGCATGTTATAAATTATGTCATCGTAATGTACGCCCTGTTAGTTTTCCATTGGCATGCTGAGGATTACTCTAGCTTTATGTGGGGCGGAGGTAGAACTCTTCTTAAAAACTCCTATGTTTTACATATATAGACCAAAAAATTACATTTGAGTGCTTTGAAACATACTCATGACAATCTTTTCGATGAAATAAGTTTCATTTTTCTCCAACATTCCGTTCGCGAGATAGAGGGTTTAAACGCCCCCGCCCCACCCCCCACCCAGGCTCCAGCCGCCCACGTTAGGGTGTCGGTTGGGTGCCGGTTGAATATCGACCTACGAAATATTTTTACTAATGCGTCCTACGAGGAGAAATTTGTCTCCCGATGCACCCACCCCCTTCGAAAACTTCGTGATGAAACGCTTGTATAAAACTTATGTCATGGTTTGCTATTTCTTCGGCTATAAAAACCAGCAGTATGGTATGCAAATCTTAATGTTGGCCCTGTACTCCGGTCTTGGGCGTAATCAATGGAGCCTAAGGGCCACTTGAAAATACAACTTTCTACGCACTAAAAATGAAAAAAATACGTACTCGAAGATACAAGGCCGGAATCCGAGGGATTTTCTGTTTTGATAGGATGAGGCTTATCTGTTCCACTCCTTGGAGAAATTCTGGTTACGTCCATGATTCTGGGCCCAAGTAGGTCAGCGAGGCCAAAATGGCCATTCTTCGTTTTTTTCAGATAAATGGGTTACGTTTAATCATCGTTGACTTGTGAATGCAGTGTAATACTTTTATCGTGGTTCTAACATAGCGATATTTGTTTCGAAGCGTATGGTGGCCCTGGGCTAGGTCAAAAAAGATCCTATGTAAAGTTTCGAAACGCGGCGTTCGAGCAGTTGGCAGATCGGTATTAGACCCAAGGAAACTTATCTTGTTTCGAACCGATGTGACCTGACGTTATACGGCCTCTGCCTTCTCGATATTTGAAATGTTCGCGATCGGAAGGTCAAACCGTGCCCTAACATCACCCAATCAAACCATTCGGATCAAACTGATGTAAAAATGACCTTATTTAATCTCTGAAGTGTTACAGGAGATCATGACGTCTTTAAGAATGGCGCTATTCAGACACAGACCTCGACCTCTGCTACCAGACCATGACCTGTTTTTAACCTCTCAATTTGTCTTTACGACAAACTGCAAAATAACGGGACATGTATTTGAAAATGGCGTAATATTCCCTTGACCTATCTTTGTCATGGTATTCAAAGCAGTTAACCCTATTCCCGGAGGGCTAGACGGTATGGTCGATTCCCGGCAGGGGGGGGCGGATTCGGCCCCCCTTGAGATCTCGAGAACTACTTGTCCGATTTCATCGCAACAAACGGCGATCGATTTGCCGTCACGTGAACTACATTTTTATAAAAAGAAATGTTCAAAATTTAGAAATTTGTGGATACAGGGGGGAAGAATATCAAAATGGGGGGTACTTTTATAACTCCGTCGTTTATGGACCGATTTCAATGAAACTGGCATGAATAGAGATTATGGATAGGGCTTTTACCATGGATCCGCAAATCTGAAATTTTGGGAAAATTCATGGGCGTTCACAGGGTTTCAAAAATAGGAGGATTAGTTTTCCAACAACTGAATGAACAAAAAAGGTAAACACACTTTTTGGCTTCTGCTAGTCATGCTATGCTAAAGAAGTACAAATCGTATTGCAATGTTGGTATAATGTTAGCATAGGCGGTGCCAGGGACATGAAGAAGGGGGAACTGTCATGGTCACACGTTCTTCAGATCAACTTGTGACCTTTGACCTTAGATGACCTCCAGTGACCTTGGGGCCACCTGAAATGATCTCGTGTGCATTTGATACTGTCTGTAAACGTTTTCAATTATCTCAATTCACTCTATTCCAAAAATTTCATTTTATGGCTATTGCGATATAGGGTACGCGCACTGACATTTTAGGTCATAGCTCCGTGACCCGACCTGATATCAAGCTGAAACTTGGTACACAAGTAGAGGGTACCTTTCTACGTCACATATATTCCGGGTCTGGCATTTGAAAAAACGGCGCCGAAATTATTGCAAAAAAATTAATTTTGACTTTTGACCTTGACCTGACCTTGTAAAGGGACCTCGGATAAACAAAATTTTGTGTGCAAATAGCCCAACTATTTAGCTATACATCCATATAAAGTTCTAATTTGTATCTTAAAAACTCTGTTTTTGGCAGACATTTTCCTTTTACCCTCAAAATGGCCAAAAATGGCCTGAGGTTCCTCCCAAAAACGTTACCTGGCTCCGCCCCTGAGCAAAATAGAATTTTGAAATTTTGTCATGACACGTAGGAAGGATAGCTAGGAGAAGTCACCAAGTTTCGTGAAGCTGCGTCAAAAAGCCTGGAATTGGCAAGCAAAAAACCCGAGGGGGGGCGGATTCCGCCCCCCCCCCCCCTGCCGGGAATAGGGTTAAGTAAATGACTGGACGGAAGAGTAGCAATGCAGAATAACATCGTGATTTCACTATGGTCCGAAGTGCAAATTAGTTTTGTTTTCAGCGCCACGTTGGTCCTGAGTCACATTCACATACACCTGTGCAGACGAGCTCGTAAAATGCAGTTTTAGCTTAACAAAACAGACCTACTTTCGACAAAATGGCAAGATTTAGACATGCAAAAGTACTCGTGTTTGTTTGTTCCCGACATCTGTTTATGCCGTGGCATCATCCTGAGTGATTTCCAAATGTTTTTCTCGACTTTCTGTACGTTGTCAGGGAATGGTAAGAAACTTAACGCAGTCGCCGGCACGCGAAAATTGTTAAAGCATCTCAAATTGTTTCGCACTCGGGTCCTGATTTCTTTCATTTTTTTTTTTTAAATAGCGTTTTTCGTTAACCCCGCCCCATCTAAAGCATTCCTTCACCTGCGACAGCCTAAGAGCTAAATCGACCCGCCACTTCCTCATATTTCAGGAACTAATAGTCTGATCTAAATGACTAACAGAGAACGAAAGGTCGAAATTTTCACTTCTCAGGGTGCAAAACTTGATCTCTGCTTGAGTATCCCTGGCGAGTTTTGTAACTTCCAGTTGTCAAATTATGGCCAAATGTGTGGCAGATACGACCAGACGCTAAAAATACTATCGTTCTCCTGGCAGCTCTTTCCTGCTCAAATCAATCTCTCTCTCTCCCTATGCTGGTACAATTTACTGTCACATGCGCGAATCGTGCGACACGATCTTGACGTCTCGTATTGCTGTCAGGTCGGCGAATAGCAGCGGCTTTCGGCCGGTGCCGCCCGAGAGCGCCCGGCGATAGCTGACCCGTCCGACGACGCCCCGGCGGGCGGGTCCGTCTAATGTTGGCTCATACACGGCACAGTCTCTGCTGGATAAGTATGGCCTCGGTATCTGCAGATGCGTAATGAAACAGTTATGCTATAATCGGGAAATAATTTTGATCTATGACTGCGTGGATCTCATCTGTGAGATAACTTTCCAAACACGTAACCTCTTATTTAGACCGTCAAGCTACGTGCCCAACTAGTTCAATGACAGGTCATAGAAGCTTGGTGATCTCAACATGTACGGTTCGGGTGCAATCGACAGAAAGCAGAGATGGGTTACTTTTAACCCCCAGGCGGTGGCGGCTTAATAATGAAAAGGGCGAAGGGCAAAAAAAGTTCCATTTCACGTGCTGTTGTTTTAGCATCGGCATCATGAATGAAACTGACAACACTGCCCTAAAATAGCAGGTTAGGCGAAGTATACGTCACCTGCTTCCCCCTTATTTCTAGTCTATATACCTAATAATTTTAGTCGCCTTCTGGTTTCCTTTAATAACCTCATTTTTAATATATGACTGATGAAATACACGTTGCTTTCAGTTTAAAGAATAAAACATTTTTTTGAATTTGGATGGATATTTATAACCCATGGAGAATGACAAAAAAGTGATTTTATCTAGCATAACTTTTAGATCTAATCGAAAATCAACCATATTTGTCAGGTGACTGCGGTTTTGGTGCTCTTGGTTCGAAACCGGCTCGACTCCGCATTTATTATGAAGATCATCGCACACGGTTGACTGACGCCCGACGAGACAAAAGACTTGACTCAAGACACGGACGCTTGGGCTCAAGAGGCTGTGCGTCCTAAGACCATAGTGATTAATGTGTGCCTTTCCGGTGAAAGGTGGCTCTGGCGTGTTTGGGTCGTTCGAGATGTAATCGTGACAATATGTTTCCTATGTCGCGGTTTTGAAGTGTTTCCCATTATCTGTTCGATTTGAATACGTCCATGGTGTGATTTTATTTTTGAGTGGCTTGAGTTTCTCTGTCCGATCCGATGCTTTTTGGGAATGTTGGTGTGTATGTGGGTACGTTGAAGTTGATCGGACACATTGTCCATCATTTAGTAGATCTGGAAAGTTTTGTGGTTTGTGTAATGTTTGTAACAGGTTTGTGATGATGAAGGTGTCCTCGTTGTTTGGATAATCATCCTGGTCTGATGGGTTATGACATACGCAACGTATCAGTGTTATCATATGCTGCTCCGATCTGTTTCCAAAGTGCGCTTTTACAGCATCTTCCTGGTGCACCTGCTGTCTTAAATGTCCATTTTGAAATTCTTTGGCTTAAATTTCCATTCCAGGCCCAGATTAAGCATGACAGATGCACAGCTGTCATGTCGGGTGCAGAAGTGCAGTTTTTGGGTGCCCATAATTTACAAATTTCAAGTACATTTAAGTGCAGTGCACCTGAGCTCACCTCCAGGCTAACCTTTTGTTTGCCCAGGTGCACATCAGATGTCTACCAGACTTTGCACAACTGACTATCTGTATATTCATGTGTTATGCAACATGTGTCAGCTCACTTTGAGGATGCCCAGTTGTAGTGTTTTGCTTAGTTATGTACGTTTTGCGACTTGAAATGTTGTGGAGCATTGTTGTATTGCACATGGATGCATCCATGCAACCTCCATGATAAGACTGTTTTGTGATGCTGATATATTCATGGATGAGGGTCAGCAAGCAACTGCTGGTACTTCTCAGAGATGACGAGCGTCTGAGACCAATGACGCCACTGAGCACAGGTGTGATATCCAACTTTCTTTTCTCCCAAAAGATACGTAGATGAAAAAGATCCCAAGAGAAGCTTGGAGTCTGAACGCACAAGTGGGAATCATAGGGGTATGCAAGACCCTAACGTGATGATGCACCAATGCTCCAACCACATCTTTGTTCAAGGTTATGAAAGTTGTCTGTATGTGATATTCAGTTTGAGTTCCTCAAGCCATGTGTGGACCCCATGCAGAATCCAAGAAGGAAACTGAAGGGATCAGCTATTCCATCACAAAACATTCCCAAGTAGAAGGAAGACAATATGTGATTTCATTATGTACATATTTGCCACATTTGGGCGTTAAACATTATGCAGCTCAATGCATTATTCTGGGCATCAACTTTGTGCTACGTAGCATTGTTTTGAGCAGCAAACGGCGTTTATTACTTACTAACAGCCTCGACTTCTCGAGGACGACCGCGTGTGTAGCTGACAACCATAGCAGGTTACAAATGTTTAAGCACAAAATAACACGAAACATCCCTGTCTTAATGTCATTTGGTCGTTCGGTAGAAACCACGAACAGGAATTCTAGAAATATAGTGGATTCAAATGACTGAAAGGATTTTCAAGCACCATGAAACTAAGTCAGTCATTATTATGACTTGGCTTGAGTTGATTGAAGATCAAAGATCGTAAGTTGACCTGATGAACGTGTGATCATGAAAGTCCGCCCTCTTTTTCATGTCCCTGGCGCCGCCTATGCCGACATTATGCAAGCAGTATGATACGATTTGTACTTTTAAGTGCAGCATGAAAAGGGAGTTAAAAATGTGTTAACCTTCTGTGTTAATGAAATAACAAAATATTCCCCAGATTTTTTAAATCTTGTGAAGGCTTGTGGGGTTTCTCCGCATTGCAAACCTATGGGGCAACGGGAAAAGTCCCATCGATAGGCTTTTGACTCATGCCAATTGCATCAAAATCAATCCATAACAGCAGAGTAAAAACAAGCTAATATCTCCCATTTTGACTTTGTTGTCCCTCGTATCCACCCTTGGGAAATTTTGAAACTTTTATTAGATAAAAATGTTGTTTACACCATGTCAGGTCGATTGCCGTTTATTGTAATGAAATCGGATGTGAAGTTTTCGAGGTCTTGGGAGGGATAGCCAATCCCCCCCGCCGGGAATCGAAGACGTTAAGTCTTCCGGGAATACGTATAGAAGGAACCTAGCCTAACCTCACCTAACTTAAAGAACCTGAGCTAAAGAGGGAACATATGCCACCGAGCTCATTTGGTACCGGTATGCACAAAATGAATTTGTTTGGAAGAGCGAAAATTTAGGTAAAGTATTGGTTGGTATCGCATGAGCCGCATTTAGGCTATGATGTATGTATGATGTTGTTTGCCATGATCAGCCGGGATATCCTGCTGGTAATGTGCGCTGGTAATCCTCAGTTGCCGTGCGCCAGCCACCATCGGCTTCCGTGCGCCGTCGCTCAGGTGCCGGGCGCCGGCCACCTTCTATTGGTGCGCGCGTCCCTCCGGTACTGCGCATCCGCCTCACTGGTGCGAGACAGCCGCGCGCCGTGCCACCGGTGCCGCGCGCTGGCCGCCCGCTGTGCAACGCGACATTCCCGGGCCATTTCTGCGCTGTAAATCATGGCGGCTCTTTTATAGTGGCTACTTCGCCTCGCCCATATAACTAGTAATGTGCTCTACCCAGCCTCCCACGCACACGAGCAGATCACAGACGTCGAGTTGCATCTGTGCCGTCACTGTGCGGTACAAAATTGTTGAGAGGGGAGATGTCTAACGGTTGCCGATAGTTTTACCGTAAATGACCCTTATTGCAGGATATGTAGGTTTCCAGAAAATACCTCCCTGGCGGAATCATGGGAGTTCCCCTGTCAAATGTACTCCAGATTTGAAGAAAACATACCTCTGGCATCATACTGAGATTTTTTTATTGATTCCAATTTATGGAAGACGCCTGAACTCGCGATCCCAAAATCGCGCATTTTCCCGTTTCCTTTCATGTTAAAGGCGGCGCGCCGTCGCACTGGTGACGTCACACTCGAGGTGTTGCCAGAAACTTTGACGGGGATCGATTGACAAGCTATATTTTTCAGGACTGTTTCACGGCAACGCGGAAATAAAATTGCGTCCTTTCGTGGTATGGTGGAAAACTTTAAAGAGAATTCATGTGCGACATTGGTTATGTTTTTGTATCACATGGAGGATTTTACATTGGTTTGACTGGTAGATATCCACATATTTTAAACACAATAGTGACCAGACGATGTCTTCAGCAAACAGCTTAATAGTCATGTCGCAAAGTCGCCATGAAAATTGAAGAGCTTTCAGACATTAAGAAAACGTGCAAGTGTTTCTTCCTGTTTATGATATGTGCCGTAGCCCCAGTTCCAGCTTGTGTTTTTAAGGAGGGCATCCTGCGTTTGGTTGATCATCGCTTTGCATGTTATGAACTGGAATCATGTTCCAACGTGAATCAGGGGTGGGGTCTTGGAAAAGCAGTCAACTTTTCATTGTCATCGTCCGACAACTTGTCTTCTCCACGTCAGCCATGTAAACAAAGAACAAAATGCCGGCCCCGACGACGTCTGAAAGTCTGGCAACGATGATTTTATTTCCGCCGGGAGCGGCGATAAATCTGATTGTCATAATGAATGGTGCGCTCCTAGACAAGGCACCACAGCCAGAAGGAAGAAATTGTTACCTGAAATTAAAGAAACGGTAGTGCAAATAAACCATGATTTTACCACATGCTGGAATGTCCCTTTTGCATTAACTTATGAGTGTGATGTAACACTGCGCCTCAGTGCTTTTGGTCTGGGAAGACATTTTTGACCACGGGCCGGAATGTTCCAGGGCATAATGCGCAAACAGTTATTTGGACAAAAATATGACTGGAATTTGTAGAAATTGTTTCAGCCAGCAGCTGTTGATCTGCAAGCCTTGCAACCACTCAGAGTGGCCTTTGGTGTCATACGGTGTCACCTTTTGTGCCTTCTCGGATGTCGTAGCCCAAGTATAGTAGGAAGAATGGTTTAAATTGTCTCTCCATGTTCTGGTACGCAACATCATTTGGTAAAACTCATACCACACTTGGGCCCAAGGCCCTATGTACTAGGTACAGTCATCCGGTGATTTGACCGTTCCTTGACATAGACTCGTGACGTCACTGGTATTAATGGACCCGAACCGCCATTGCACTTACTGACAAACTGCAACTGAAATGTTGTCATATTTTCCCGAAGGAGAGAGAGAGAGAGAGAGAGAGAGAGAGAGAGAGAAATGATGTGATTTAACAACAACCATGGAATGGAGTAACCATTCATGAACAAAAAGGCCAAAGCCGTTTTTGCCTTTCTTTTACCGTTTATGCCGTATAGCGTGTCAAATGACGCCATGTAGATCCGCTTCAATTTGCCCTTCTGAGTGATGCTATTTTTTCAAATTCCGTACGTGATCTAAGAGGCTTATTCCGTTGCTTACAAGGTAACTTAACTAAATGTATCTTTTGGAAGAATCCAGAAGATCTGACCTAACCCGACAGTCCCTAGACCCTTTGGGAACCTGAAAAACAACAAACCAGGAGTTTTCCGACCGCTTGCTGTGCAGTTAACTATGGAGCAAAACCCCATTCTTGCTTCCTCATATAGGTTAATACCTAGGAAGGATATGCTTCGACCACGAGCTAATGAACGCACGAACTGGTACGTATGTTGCAGTGTTTTTGTGGCTCTTGTTCTATATTGCAGTGGTGTTATGGCAGTTGTTAGTTGCAGCCTTGGACCGTGCTGTCGTCTGTTGTGGTTGCCCCGTACGTATCCATCGGAGAACGCGCAAACTAGGTGAAGCCAAGAATACACGTCCTGAAGCGGTAGGATCGCAGTGAATGAAGAACGTTGAATGGAAAAGCCGCGGAACAGTACATACCTACAATAAAGTATGGTTTGAAAACTGCGCCAGAACTGCCTAGGAATGTGAATGCCTAGAACTGCCTAGGAATGTGGCGTCAGTGGTAATCACCTGCAATGGCCGACACAGGGATGACACCTCCGTGCTTGGGCCGGAAAAATTTCTCAGGGTCTTGGTCACCGTTGAATTTCTGCCCCGGATCTTTGGTCTCGGGCAGAAATTGCAACAGCGACTTCGCTCCTGGAAAATATTTTACCGGTCCCGTATGATATTGTATGACCTCGCATCGTAGGTACTGTTTTATCACTGGTCTGTGTGCTAAGCTGAAAAATTTAAAAGACGAGGTATAAATGACCAGTTAGATGTAAGGTGGCGTTAAAAAAAATTCAGCCCCCTCTGCATTGCTCGCAATATATTGAAAATTAATGAATATACAATGAATATGTATAATAATAACATATAAATAATAATGAGAATATATAATGAACACTAGCTATGTTCTGATACGCTGCAATGTAATAAATGGAAGAAGCTGAGGACGTACGGCTTTTGTTTCCACTGGTCAACATGCCATGCCTAAATATTCACGACTGCATGCTCTGTCACTGCGGTTCGCTTATTGTGCGGATCCCGTCACTGTCACTCGCACGGAAGTCGAAGGTGCAGCCTCTGACGTTTCCGTTGAAAACAGTGCTATTAACCGATAAGCTCTTGGATCCTGAGGCTGTTACCTGGAGCTGTCTCTGCAGCACTTTGTTGCTTGAAATGCGTGTCGAAAAAAATCACACCTCGAGAAAAATTTACGGCGCTACGTGATGAAATCATTAAACCGCTTGTAGGTACCAAAATTCATTCAAATGCCTCGTCTTGGGCTTAACGTTTAAAGGAGTTTTTATCTCTACTCGTGGTTTAATATATAATATTTAGTTTGAGTCAGGACTCTCGATATTTGTGCAATCCACGGGTAGCGATATCTCAGTGTTTTATGGCTTAAATGATGCATGCTTTTCGCATCTGGCTATGGATGACTGATTTACGGAAGATTTCAGACAGAGCGGGATCAATACGAGGATGGGTGCGTCCATGCATAGTTCACTTTAACCGAAGGAATCAGCCCACGACGTCAGCTCAGTGACATTTCGTGAGCCGTTGTCAAAACCTGCCGGTCACCAAAAGTGTCGAATTTTTCTGATATGTCGGGTATGCGCCTGTTCAGGCCCCGTAGCTGCCGCTGCGCAGCGTTCCGGAGCCGCTCGCCGGGCGACGAAGCAATGACCGGCCCCTTCTCTCTCTGATGATTGGCAGAGGCTGGGCGACTGGCTCTGTCGGGACGGATCGATGAGGGCTCCACTGCGGCCTGTCCTGTTTAACAATCGGCCGGTTCCGGTTCGCGCCGCCGCCGCTGAGAATGGGCGGAGCCGTGCTCTGGCGGCGGCCGAGACGGGCGCGACCGTTCGCTGGCCAGGCGGTGCGGAAACACCTCGCTCTCGGCGGCCACGCGGCCGACCATAGCGGCCGTGTTATTCATACAAAGCAGGCTCGTTTATCCGATTGTCGGCGCACGCGGCTGTGAGCGGGCCGACTCCGAAATCAATCAGTCGAACGTCCCGGTCCTCTGGGCCGAATGGCTGGCAACTCGGGCGGCCGAATTGGGCGCGCCCGCCAGGAGGGGGGGAGGGGGAGGGAGGAGGGGGAGGTGGCGGCCGCCGCCGCCAGATCGCCCGGCAGGATTCAAAAGGTCACCGCGGCCCCCCGGCCTGCTGACGCTGCCTCATCGTCGGATGTCATCATTAGGCAGCAGTGGGCCAACGGGCCAGCTGATTTAGTACAGCAAAAGGGAGGGGAGATTTATAACCGCATGGCATGAGCTGGGGCCTCACTTGCACCGTTCTGAGAGAATGTGCCGTGGAAAGACAAACATCTACCACAGGTGACAACCAGGAAGGAAACCTCTTTTAGCCCTCGCCTGCCCGGCCTCCGGATCCACCTTGGACGGACTTGGGGGAAGGTCATGAGAACCCCCTTCCTCATGATCTCTAGAACTATAAATCCCATGGAAAAAAACCCTTTGGAAAATCCTTATCAAAGCTAGAAGGAAGCGCCCAAAGTTAGTCCATTCAGGTCAGTATTGAGGTCACCAGAGCCAATCTTAGGTTAAATCACCTGTTGTCATTTGTGTGCGAAAAACTGCGGCAGTCAAGTCGTTTACGTGATCCCAAATTATTTGGTGCAATTAAAAAGTACTTGAGGTCAGAGGAAGCCATTTCACAAGAGGCTGAAAGTAAAGGAAAAACTTGCAAAAGGTCACGTTTTGGCTAAACCACGCTGAAAGTGTGCCTAGGATACAAATCAAGTCCGCAGCTATCATACTGAGGTCAGACAAGATGTACCTAGGCCAAACCTTTGACACATGTAATCTGGGGTTTCTAGCATCTGTCGTATGATATGCCGCATTTCTGTTGATCAGACACAACATAACATGAATTTTTATAACATCGGCTGATGCAATATCCGCCCTGCATCATAAGATCCATGCCCCAAGACATGTTCTTCACGAAACTACATAGACATCGGGCGGCGGGCGCGGCCGCGATGTGAAAACCTAATGCTTGACGGAAAGTTATTTCAGGGGCGTCAAAGGTTATTTTGCCGAACAACATAACAGCATCTGGGAAGTACAAACTGTATAGAAGGAAGTTATGGGTTCTGATCATTTCTGGCCATACAAAGTGTATAAACAAAATATGAAATAAAACGTGATATTTCAAAGGGCTAATTAGGTCAGCCTGGGCGAATTTAGATTGGGTCCTCCTAGGCAATGCCTCCGAAGCACATATAACTATCAGCAAACATTCCAAGACCAAAGAACTGCACTCTGCTGCAGGTCTGAAAATTCGGTATGAAACGTGACTTGACCCCAGGTACTTACAAATAACGTCAGAACCACCAGGGGCTATATCCAAGCTTCAAAAACGCCGAGCCAGTCCCACAATCTCGACAGCAAATGTAAAAAATGCCGGAAGTTCAGACGACCTGACGTCCATGACCCGGAAACTTCCGAAAATTTCCGATGATAACATTGCTTCATTTGCCATGTTCTGTTAATCTGCCAAACTTCATGTCTGTCGATATATTTCACAAATGTTACGTCAGTTTCATTTTTTGGGACATGGTCTCACTTGACCTGTCCTAGGTCAATGACCTGAGTTCACTCTGAGTTTACATATTGGCAAAAGACGCAAAAATGGTAATTTTTGCATTGAAATAAAAAACAAAACAAAACAACTACGAAAAAGTACCCGATATTTCTTATCTCTTTGCCTCTTTATTTTTTGGTTAGTCTACGGAGTGCGTTCTGATAACCGCCGTGCCCGATGAAGGTTAACCCTATTCATTGCTGGGGAGCAGATTCCGGCCCGTCCGGTTTTTTGCTCGCCATTCTCGGGCCTTTAGGAGCTACTTCACGAAACTTGTTGGCCTCTTTTCAATATGCCTCTCTTAAATAAACCTCTCATGTTACGAAGAAATTTCAAAAATTTGCCTCTTACAGAGGCGGTTCCTGAACACCTTTGCGTTTTCTGGAGATCGCGCAATTCGATGTGATCATGTACTATTTTGATGTCCTTTGTAATGTCGCGGACAGTTCAAGCGATCGGAATGTTTGTAATCTTCACACACCCAAGTGTCTTAAAAAAATGGTTAATGACGGATCCAGAGGCATGCAAAATGGGGCATTTATATCTTCTTCTTCCTAAGAATGTATGATTTATTGTGTGAGTAAAACACAGCTGACATGTGGTAAAGACATATTCGTCCTGAATTACGCATATACCTCATCTATATATGCTGCCAGGGGCGTCTCCAGGCATTGGTTTAAGGACGCACATAAGTCGGTTTAAAAGAGATCTGGATTTGTGTGATTGGTTTTGTTAGCTCTACATATATTGTGATCAAATCTTATATATTTGAATGCAAATAAATGTCAAAGGCAGCCCCAGGACAATGTAAAAGGGGTAATTTTATGTCGTCTTATTCCTGAGAAACTATGGCTCAGTTTACCATGAAGAAGATTGCACTTTTTGGCGCCTGGATCCGCCTACGAACATTTTTATATGTATATAATATGTTATGTGACACATGTGACACATATAACAGTGTACACCGAACGCAAATAAGCTTGCCAGACTCAAGACATGTAGAATGAATTAACGTCTCCCAAAAACGTACAACCCTTTTATGTGATCTGGATACGCCTATGAATTTTGAAAATCGACCTGTTCTTAACATATTTGATAGAACTGCCAATTTTTGGTAGAATAACATGAAATGAAACAAAATCGGTCATAAAATGTGGTAAGGAAACATGTATATGGAAACACCTATTTACACCCACATTCTCACCCCGTATCCTCTTCACTTTTTTCTTTTTTTTGTAGACTTCTTTGTCAGAAACGCAGATCTCGCTACAGGCTACCGAACGCCGTTTTTTGTTAGGAAATCAAACCAGTAGTTTGCGAGATCACAGAAGGGCAGAATCTGCCCTCGCCCCAGCACGGAATCATACGTAGCGGGCAAGAGCACGGAATATGGTTCAGTGGACTGGTGTGCCCGCTCATGCATTATTTTGGGTACTTTAAATCACTGTTGGTGTCCCTGTCCCTAAAGCTTAGATTAGTTAGAGTCCGATGTTAAAGTCACAGATCTGTGGAGTGTCCAGTCAACATCGGGGGTGCTGAAAAAAGTTTTCTATTCACAAAAGAATAGAAAACTACAGCCACGGCGAAAACTGGTTGGATTAGAGACATGAGGACTGCTTGGTGTTCGAGGGCGATCAGATATATCAGTTATCCTGTCCATCCACAGCTTTGACGTGATTGTCTAGCACAGTTCAGTGGTATGCCTAGGTAAAGGAATGGTAGGGGACAAGCATCAGGCCTCCCTCAAAGTTTTACATGACCTGCGCGGGACTACTCAGAGAAAGGGGTGAACGTCAGGGGCTTGCTGATGTGCTCCTCCTGGGAGCTGAGCTCGCGCTTAGAGCTCAGGTGGTGCGCCACCATGGCCGTCAGACGTGAGTGCACCATGTCCACCGGGTTGTCCTCCTTCAGCAGCTTTCCCAGGTTCTCAACCTGCAAAGGCAGCGACAATACTGAGGATCAACGACTTATCATAGCTGACGTCCGGGCAGGCCTCTCACTGCAAGCCGGACGGAGGACCGACGGACGGACAGATGAGAACTGCGAGAGGACCGACGGGCAGGACAAGACAGGCAGACATCAGGTTACAGGCAAACAAACAGACTGACTGGTTGACCAACAGGCTGGCACGCTGAAGACCATTGGCTTCTGCAATATTGTATTGGGACAATGTGCCCATGTACTACAAATGTTAGAATTCACGTCACTCTTCCAAATAAGGATTTACGATGACAAAAGTTTTGTAAAAGGAACATGTAATTATGCACAAGCAACACAGTTCTGTGCGCTTGCTCACGACTAAAACCAAGCCTTTGGGTTAAAAAAAAAACATATTTGAAAATGGAGTTGATTCTTCGTCCGAAACTTTCAGTCCAGTGGTTAATCTTTCCAGGGATGGGCAACAGGGCGGGTGGGGGGGGGGGGGGTCGGAGGGGAAGTTTCACCATGCCGGCACGAAGAGGCAAGAGTGCATTCCCCCCCAAAAAAATGGGAGGCCCCTTTTACCCAAAGTTTGGAAGTTTTGTGGTCACACGCATGTTATCAAAATTCAGTACAAGGAGGCACCCGTAACTGAGCTAGCTGGTGTTCAGTCAGTTTCAGAGGGCCCTTTTCTGCATCGGAAGGCCCCTTTTCTGGACCAGGACGCCCCTTTATGAATTAGGTGGCCCCTGCTGCGGATCAGGAGGCCCCGTTTTGTGTTAAGGAGGCTCCTTTGCTGGCTCGAAGGTTCCCTTTATGAACAGGAGGCCCCCGTTCTGGATTAGGAAGCACCCTCTATGTATCAGGAGGCTCTTGTTCTGGAACACGAGACCCCTTTTATGTGTCAGGCGGCCTCTGTTCCGGATCAAGAGGCCTTGTTTTGGGATAAGGATGCTGGGTTAGCACGGCCCTTTTATGAATCAGGAGGCTCCCGTTTTGGATTAAGATGCGCCTCTATGTATCAGGAGGTCCTTTTCTAGAACAGGAGCCTCCAGTTTTGGACAAAATGCCCTTTGTTGGATCGAGAAGCCCCCTGCATAAATTAGGAGCCCCCCCCCCTGCGAGGAGAGCCATTTTGTCTCCGAGGCCCTCTGGAAAAGAAAGTTTTGCCCCCCCCAGCTTAAATACGTGGCAGCGCCCCTGTTAAACGCGGGGCAGATGTAGTAGGTATCGCATTGGATATTTTCATTGTGAAGAAATTAACTTGAATGGGATGTAAATAGTTATTCCAGAATTATTTATGTCTCCAGAAGGCTGCATTTGCCAACAGCCCTCCATAAGGGCACGAAAAAATATCTGAAACTGAATACTGACAATATTTGACTGTGTTCTCCATGCAGTAACTCCCAGAGAAGAGATGCCCTCTGATGAAGACACTTTCCCAGTGTCGTCTCCCGCACGGAGACGGGAGATAGAGATACACACTGATACGGGCAGGGCGTTTCTTTGTATCAGCTGCGGCCATGCTTAATGACCACCGTCCCCTGCTGGCACGGACCGGCAATGTCCGGAATAACAAACCATTCTCCACCTCATTAAGCGGTGACAAAATGACTTCCGAGGGAACCAAACGCCTCCGTGGCGTCACACCGGGAGACAAATGGACCAAACATGCAAGTCTGGTAGCCATGAGGCTTCTGGGGCTCTTGATATCGATGCCCGTCCCCAGCCGGACATGTTCCGCCGCGAGAGCGCCCGGGAGTCCTCGGCTACGTTCCGCACCGGCGTCTCAGAGCAGCCGCTGGTCCCTTGACGGTGATTGCTAATAACATTTGTAAATATATAAATCTAACGAGATCTGGAATACCAAACAGACCAGATGCATTACAAGATACTTTCTCACACAGTACGCATTTGCGTAAAGCGTAATCAGCACGTTAAATTCTGAGGTGTGAAATGCTACACGTCTCGCCAGATTTGCAGAAATTTAAAGAAAGTATAAAACTTCGCTTTATGATGCACTCCACTGTATGCCACTGCATCTTCACCGTTTACCAATCCATCGGAGCTGGTAAAGCTGGAAATCTCCACACAACGGTGTTCAAATTCCGCGCAGAAGACCTGCGTTACTTTAACCGACGTTGGATGTAAGGATTCTCACCTAATCTTGGACGAGGAGGTAGTTGTCACTCCGTCTCATTTCTCTCCTGAGAAGAACAGAGAAATGGGAAAAATCCGGTAGAGAAGCACGGTTAGTTTTGACTCGAATGATATCTAATTTCGTGCCCTCAAATCAAGTGGTGACCTTTCAGGGGGCAAGAAGAGATAGCACCTGATCGCTTGCCGTTTGCCGTCTCCTCTTTTCATCGTATCAGTTGTACGTTATTTCGGCTGGCAAAGCCTGCTTTTGTAGCGACCTGGTTTCAAATATTGTCCGTTGTAGTGAATGACTGTTTTCTCTCGAGATTAAGGTCAGATTCTTGAAAGGTCTCAGCCTTTACGTTGACCGCTCAACAGATGCGGCTGAACCCTATTAAATATACACATAAGCCGGTGGGGAGGCTGAATCCGACCCTCGGGTTTTTTCCTTGCCAATTCCAGGGTTTTTGACGCAGCTTCACGAAACTTAGTCATTTTCCCTAGCTATTTGATCTACGTATTGTAACAAAATTTCGTAATTCTGTTTTCTTCATGTGCGGTGTCAGACAACGTTTTTGGGAGACAGCTTAGGCCATTTTTGACCCTGTTGATGGTAAAAAAATGTCTGCCAAAAATAGTTTTTTTTACATAGGCCTTGAAGCTTTATATGGATGTCTACGAAAATACTTGGGCAACATACAAATACAATTTCGCTGGTCTGGGGTCATCTCCTAGAGTCAGGTCAAGGTCAAAAATTAAAATTTGGTTTCATGGGTACAATTTTTGTGCTACTTTCTCAAAAGCCACTTTTTGAATCTATATGACGAAGAAGGGTGCCCTCCACTTGTATACCAAATTCCAGCTTAATATCAAGTCGGATCACGGAGCTATGAGCTAAATGTCAGTGCGCGCACCATATATCACAACAGCCGCAAAAAGGAATTTTAGAAACAGAGTGAATTAAAATGACTGGGAACGTTTTCAAATAAAATGAAATGCACAAAAGACCATTCCAAGTAACTCTAAGGTCATTAGAGGTCAGTTAAAGTCAAAGGTCGCAAGTTAACCTGAAGAACGTGACCATGACAGTTCTCCATTTCTCATGTCACTGGCACCGTCCATGCTAACATTATACAATCATTGTAATACGATTTGTACTTAAGCATAACATGACTAGTAGAAGCTAAAAAGGTGTTTTTAACTTTCTTGTTTCTTCAGTTTTTGAGAAACTAATCCTTTTTCCGAAACCCTGTGAATGCCTATGAATTTTCTCAAACTTTCAAATGTACGGACCAGTGGTAAAAGTCACATCCATAATCTTTCGATTCACGCCAATTTCATCAAAATCGGTCCATAAACAACAAAGTTGTAACAAGCTCAAAAATGTCCCCATTTTGACTTTTTTGTCCCTGTATCCACCCCTTTCATGATATTGAAAACTTCTTTGTTAATGTAGTTTACGTCATGGCAAATCGATTGCCGTCTGTTGCGATAAAATCGGATGTGTAGTTCTCGAGATCTCAGGTGGAGGCCGAATCCGCCCCCCCCCCCGCCGGGAATCGGCCATACTGCCATATAGTTCTCCGGGAATAGGGTTAAACGACAATGCATGTTCCAAATACAAACCCCACCTCAGGCAAACTTAGCTATTTAAGACATCCTGCGCAGCGATCGGGAGCAGCATGTGCTTCAGAAGTTAGAGGTGGCGCAGTGATCCGTTGACAACATAATAAAGCAGCTGGTAAACATGACGTCATCCTGGGTGATCTTCGGCTCCCGGCCGTCATTGGGTGAGCGCTCCTCGACAGCAGCGACGCACTACAAAAGCAGCTAACACGGGTAGAAATAACGCATACGAAACAAGAAATTTACTCCTGGACTACTATGGCCTTAGAACTCACATGCTGAACGATAGTCCAGTTTGTAGAAATGCATTGTCAATATCATTGCACGTTCTTAGTTCATTTTGTATGCTTAGGAAAATCCTCTGAGATGTTCAGTAAAAACCTGCACTGGAAATGTGGTGTTTTGCGTCATCTCACAGAATTAACGATTATATCGACCACAGGAAAACATGCCTAACTCGACTGACTTTTCGATAACTGCGGACGTCAATTAAATGGGCATTTTCATTGTAACAGAACACTGAACTTTACCCCCGTCGTATCTTATGGTTATTGGTTCAGTCTCACTACATACCACATTGGATATTATCATGATTACGCGCAATATACTAAATGCATTAAAGTTCAACCTTTCACAAAATAGCATGCTTCGAACAAAAAATATTTTTTGGTTGGCCGCGGGTAATGGGTACGAGTTCGCACGTGCATTTCACCTCAGAATGGAAGACTGCATATCTCTCCGAAGAGGCCGTGACCTTATTCGCATCACATGCGGACGGTCTCTCCAAGTGAACGTCCCAATCGCCGTCTAATTCCCAATTAGCACCGGCCAACTCACCAAGGCGACCTAGATGCGCGGCCCAGCCGGACTCGGCTGCAAAGTCAGATCAAATTATATGCAGCTGCCTGTGCCCGAAATAGAACCCAATCTGGGAGCACTGAGCCGTGTCACATCGAGAAAACTCGTAATGAAACTAGCTTAATTCCTCTTGCATCGTCCGATCACAGTAGGCGACTTCAGCCGAACACATTAACTCAGTCAACTTATGTGGCGGGAGCGGTATCTGCATTAATTTACGCAACGAAGTAAATCTCAGGTAAAAAACCGGCAGGAGAGTCCTGTCGGATTACTGATGAAAAGTAACGTCGGAAAAATGTCAGGCGAACTGTGGAAGTGTGCTGCACGGTATACCAGCTATACGCACTGTTTGAATTCTGTCGGGCAAAGAGTAGCGCGTCGAGGAATTTCATAAAGGTATTAAAAACCTGATGAATGCATTAAAAACGCAAATCGTTTCGAAACAAATACCCAAATTCGACTGGATTTGGGCTGCTTTGAGGGAAAAGGTAAGTTTCAGCCATTTTTATATTGGTATATAACCCTCAAATAAATCGCGAATCTATAGGGCCGATTATCTTGTTAACAAGTACCAATGACACGGATTATTGCAGTTCATTTTTAATCTAAAAAAATAATAATGTAATAATCACATTTCCCAAGTGTTGTTGCGATCCATTCTCCGGCTCGCTTCCATCCAAAATGATACGAAACAAAGGGGAATGTGGGGGACGTGGCAACGAAACACAGACCATCGTGTCCTGGGGAGTTTGCAACCAAATCACCAACCAAACCAATTCAATACCGCGAACTTCGACAACGTGATGCTAACAGAATGTGAGAATAAGTACGGATGGTTATGCTCTGAGTCTAAATCAACATAATCTTTAATTTATTCACATAAGTTACACGACAATGAAACAGTAGTTTGGGGTCGTACCGTAGTGGACAGTGTACAATCGGGGAATGCTTTCATTTCCCTGAAACGTGCATCGTGGCCGAGACGCGACCTCTGAAAATACCTAAGATCGGTGATCCTCCCATTGCGGCAGACGACAGCGCAGTACAAACACTACAGCGCACTTCTCTCGTCCTCCTTGAGTTCTGGCGGCTCGCGCCAGTGCGTCGCGATGATGCCGGGAGGGTGAGCGGAGAAATACAGCGATGGCCTGAGCCGGCCGCGCTCAGAGAGCGGCCCGTACGGCCGGAATCGCCCGTTGATGCGGCCGGGTCGGCGGCCGGCGTCTGGCGGGCCGGCGCCGACTTTAAACGTCGTCACAATCACACCGGAGCGAGATCTAATTTGGCCAGACCTATGACACGTCATTTGCATTTAGAGCGAGGAGTCGGTCGGTCGGGGCGGCGGCGTCCGCCCCGACTGCGCGCAGACCGGGCCGTACCGCTGCCGACAGAGGCGGACAGAGGGGGGGGGGGGGCGGGAAGAAAGGGAGGCAGTGGGCGATACATTGTCCTGTTGCTTTACCCTCGCAAGCGTTCGCTATCTGGCCACATTAGACAGTGTGGAAGAGGAGGGGGTACTTGGTACCTGACATGTGCCTGGATCTCGATTTAATGCAGGTTATCTCCGTGTTGTATTCAGCCCCTCGTTGACCTGGGCGGGTCACTGCATCATCTCGGAAAGGTCGTGTCTCTCCGGAACAAAGCGGTGCCTGAGTGATGCAACACGTACCCCTGTTAGCTTAGAATCCGACGCAAAAAGGGGGATAGCCTGCACTCCATCGGAATCACGGCACATGTATGCTTGATACATCCTTGCCCGCCATTTAGTCAGAGAGCGACGAAACAAAGAAGAGAGCGTGTAGCTCTCTTGGCTGCACGATGATACCAAGTTTGGTCATTTTAAACCACAGAGTGACCTCATACGCAGCCTCAAAGGAGGTCAAGTTATTGATTCCGGTTTCCATTGGATCCCATCGGATCTGACCAAAAGGGCGATTCCAAGGGTCCTAGAAAAACGTTTGACGATGAATAAGGGCGGAAACTACAGTCACTTTGCAAATAGCCCGTCTAAATAATTAATGACCCCTCTGAAGTTCAAGAAAAACATAACAAAGATCGGTGACCTCAGTTCATGGTTTTAACCTAAGATAACCTTGACCCCAGTGGGGACCCAAATACGGAAGTCAAAAGTCACTGACACCATGGATGACACCTATGGTGTCGGTGCATACGATGAAGACCTTCGTCGTATCACGATTTCTCCAGGACATGCCCTGGAGAAAGAGGCTATAGATTGATGATCTATCAAGGTGTCGACTTCAGATTTTCAGGGAATAAAAAGTATGATGAAGTTGGGTGTGTAAGACCCATTTAATGGAAACCACTACGAGGAACAATACAGTACAACATAATACAAATTTTAAAGTCACATATGTGACATTTCCGGGCCTTCGAAACAATTTTTGGTGGTAAACCTGCGAAAAGAACCCAAGGGGATGGACTCCTTGGCGCATGAAGGTGACTACCATTTCCTTAAGTTTTTTAGTAGCAACGCATCAGGAGTATCCGGGGGAAAGAAATGTCTTCTGTGAAAAATACATTCAGTGCTGTAATAGCAATATGGTATTTCGGGAAGGCCAAACCCCGATTGAAAGAGTACAGCTGCAGCTGGTCACGAGAGGCGGCTGCTGGGGCCGGTCACCAGTGGCCGGACCGCCCCAGAAGGCGACTGCTGGGACCGGTCACCAGTGGCCGGACCGCCCCAGAAGGCGACTGCTGGGACCGGTCACCAGTGGCCGGACCGCCCCAGAAGGCGACTGCTGGGACCGGTCACCAGTGGCCGGACCGCTCCAGAAGGCGACTGCTGGGACCGGTCACCAGTGGCCGGACCGCCACAGAGGGCGGCTGCTGGGACCGGTCACCAGTGGCCGGACCGCCACAGAAGGCGACTGCTGGGACCGGTCACCAGTGGCCGGACCGCCACAGAAGGCGGCTACTGGGACCGGTCACCAGTGGCCGGACCGCCCCAGAAGGCGACTGCTGGGACCGGTCACCAGTGGCCGGACCGCCCCAGAAGGCGACTGCTGGGACCGGTCACCAGTGGCCGGACCGCCACAGAGGGCGGCGTCGCGGCGGCCGGACGCCAGCGTTAGACCGCCGCGGGAAGCTGTCGGCACGCAGCGGGAGCTGAGCACGACCAGCGGGCGGCGAGGACTCGAGCTCGCCACGTGGCGCCCACGCCGAGCGAGATCCGTGCGGATGCTCTGGTGTCGCTCAGACTGAACTGAATCTCAGGTCGAAAGAAGGCGTCTCGCAAGAGACGTCATTATTTTTCATTGCCGACGTAGCGGAGCCAAGCGTTGTAGGCGTCGCACGCAAAACCCCATGCCTGAAGCACTTAAAAAAAAACGATTGATATGCATGTTACGACACGCCGCGATCACATCGTCAAGACCTGGCATCATAGCCCCGTCAGCTCGTCCGAGGATCTGTTGTCAACAAACACGACCTGAAAACAGAAAAAACAAAGACAAAGAAAAGATGGCGACCTGTTCAGGTTCTGGATAACAAAGGGGTTAATGTTTTTAGCACACAGAAACAGCACATAATCATTGTTTTAAATGAAGACGACAGCAGACGGGATGTGCCTTGGTTTTCAACTCAGTGACAGTTCTACAGTCACAAGTGCATTTCAAAATCCATTTTAAAATGATGATGATGGAGCCACTACATCATGCGGGGCCAAGAACGATTGTGAATCAGGTATTTCTGCAAATTATTGATATGCAAGTGCTATTTAATTTTTAGTTCCAGAACTACTATTTTTTCGCCCAAAAATGCAATCTAAAAGTAGTGGGTAGTGTGGGTAAAAACAAAGTAGCTTAGAACTAAAATCGACTTCGGTCCTAGTCGGAATTCGCCATTTAGCCATCTTCGTCAGTACATGGTCGAAGAGAGCAGAACAATGGGTGCGACCCCGAACTAATTCCATATCTGACGCGATACAGCGGGGAAATAAATGTCAGTGGGTAGATTGGTGCCTTGGCTACTCGATGATGCCCGGTTTATATATATAATATATATATGTAATATACATAATACCTGGTATGATCATTTTAATTTACACCGTGGCGCTGCAGGTGGTTTCAAATAGTCTTATGAGTGGACACTGGATTTCATTAGATTCTATGAAAAGAAACTCATAGGGTGTTTTTGAGAGGTCCAGAACGACTTCTAACAACGACAAGAGACTGGGACTATTTTAACCATGCGTTTCAGCGCCTCCTCTTACTGCATAGCTCCTCTCAGGAAATACGGTTAAAAATATTACTAGCCTCAATTGGCCATTTCTATCTAGGGTGACCGTGGCCAAAGCTAAGGCCGGAGTTCGGAGGTCATAGACAAAATGAGAGACACCCATGCGAAAGACTGGGTCTGACTAAGTACCGCAAAAACACTTAAACATTGACTGTTCGATGGCGAGCCTAGGCCGCATCAGGATTTTTTTCATAACATCCCTCTCGACAAAGGGGTCATAGCCATAGTCAAAGTCACAGCCTTGCAAGTTGTCAGCCTCATTTTTTTGCGAAATGCATAATAAAGTTCGAACTCATCTATGTGGGGTTTTGTACCAGTCGATGCAATAGTTGTTAGGAGGCTTGCGAAAAACCTCAGTGAGTTGTATCAAATTCACTAAGCTTTGTATGCTGTCCTGATAACGGTCTAACGTTTACTGTCTACTGTTGTGTAAAGTATCAGCAATAAAAACGCGCTCAGGAATATTATGTTCGCTGCAGCCGAAAACAAAAGCAAAATTAAATCTCTGATGTCATCCGTATCTTAAGTGATATTTCGTCATTTCCTTTTCAAATTTTAGTTTTAAAGCGTCCCGTTAGGCTATCTTGGAAATATTCATGAAGTTATGCAAGTACCAGCCGTTTATGGAATTTTGTGGTCAACCATCTATTTCGGCAAGAAAATGAAATCTATCGGGGAAATGATAAATACAAAAAGGCGAATGCCTTTTTGATGAGTTCGCTTCCAACGATATCTGTCGTGCCGTAAATTTCAGAGTCGAGGATAATTTTGCGTTTCGCATTCGTTAGTTTTACTAGGAACTATAAAATGGAGCAATGAAGAAAACAACTTCTATTGCGTGCTGTAAATGATGGAAGGGACGTGAAGACTCGGAAAGGTGCTGTTTTTTTAGTGTTGAAGAATACCAGGAAATATATGCTCCAAAATCGTTTTATACTCCAAAAGCTTGATCTTGTGTCCCCATCAAAAAGTTGCGTCATCATCTTTCTGATGGATTTCTAACTCTGTCAGCAAATGACTCTGCCTCCATTCAGTAAGAAGCAGGAATGATGTTAAAACTGACTTGCACCAAGAACGACAGCTTAAACCAATATTGTTTTTCGCAAAACTTTGTACTCGGGAGCAAAAATTACACTCCGACACCAAGAACAAGAACCAAATTCCCAGCCCTGAGTAACATTGATCTAAAAACGAAAAGATAATCTACGATGCAAACCAACAGATATCGTCATTTTGGTATCGGCCGACACAAGCGCAGGAAATGTGTTCACGTTAATAATAAAAGGACCGCTGCATCTTTGCATTTTATCGAGCACCATGTGAAAAATGCACAACTCCCTCAGAAGCATCCGAAAATTTCCTGATAAAAAAGACGTAGTGGGTATTCATTTTGCTACGTCTCGCTGTGCGAGATTGAAAACACTTCGAACTGACGTTTGCAGCCCATGTTTCAAAGCAGCGTTCAAAACGATTTCATACTAATCGATTTTATATTCCGCTGGCACTTCGACGACGTCTTGGGCTCCAAAGCTTTTGCACTTTCTGTCACACTAAACATCATCTGGAAGAATTATCGCCACTTCACAGGAAAGGTAAACAGTCTATGATCTGTTCCTCCTGTGAAGCTGACAGCCATCGAACCATTTATGTAAATGATGCCATCTTCAAAAGAGGACACTACTCTGGTGCCAAATGTAACAGATCGGTGTATTCTGGTCACGTTTATTTCACGAGCAGCTATTTTCTCTGAACACCCTCGACTGTCGCACCAAAATGGCAAAACAGAAAAGCGCAACATGGCTAGAAACGCGTGTTGCACAGCTGGTCTCTCTCTCTCCCTTCCTCTCTCCCTTCCTCTCTCCCTCTCTCTTCCCTCTCTCCCCATTTATTAATTATTTATTTATGTAATCTGTTTTCGCGTTTTTTGAAAATGCTGGAAGCCGGGGTAAATGCCAGACAGTGGGTAGCCTCGGCCCTGCCGACCGACATGGAGCATGGAACGATGCCTGGACGCGAACGCATGTGCCTAAGGGGTCACTTTGAGCACATTTATCACATTCACAGCTGAGTGTATGGAGTGCATTGGACTGCCGCGCACCGTTCGCCGCTGGCAGCCATGAGAGGCGGAGTACGGGTCCGCTCAGAGGTGATCTCTCATCAGACACACTGCTGCTCCAGACCGGATTCCCCGCGCCAGCGCAGGGAACAGTCGGGCCCAGAGACGCGGCTCTTCGCTGGCCGCACCCGCCTCGACTATGGAGTGGCTGTTCGGGTGCTGCCGGGGCTGAGGAGGCCACCAGCGGGCCCTGGCCAGACGGTGTCACGCAGGAGGGGGCCGTGCGCTCGGCGCTCGAGCCCAGCACGCTCCGCCCCGAGCTGGCCGAGGTAGCCTCCGGCGCCTGACCTGACGGCGTCAGGGTCACAGAGTCCGAGAGGCGGCCGGCGGGCGACGCTCAGACGCTGATCTGCTCGTCCCTCTTCTTGCCGCAGCACGGCGAAAAGACGCACTGCAGCGTCTGGCGGAACGCCTCCCGGAAGTCGCGGTTGAAGTAGGCGTAGATGAGCGGGTTCAGGCAGGAGTTCAGATAGCCGATCCAGAAGAGCACGTCCACCACCACGGCCGGGCAGGGGCACGCCTCGCGGCACAGCGAGACGGTGATGTACCACGTGAAAAAGGGCAGCCAGCACAGCACGAACACGCCCATGATGATGCCGAGCGTGCGCGCCGCCTTGTGCTCGTGCCGGATCTTCTGGACGCTCTCGCCCGCCCTGTCGTCGCCGTCCAGCGGGCCCTTCCTGGATGGCGACTGCGCGCCGCCGTTCATCGCGATCTGGGAGCGGCTGGCCGCCGACGCGTTCTTGTAGAGGAACTTAGCCTGCCTGATGGCCTCCTGGTACACGAAGTAGTACATGACGCACATGATGGTCGACGGGATCCAGAAGGAGATGCTGGACGAGATGATGGCGAAGGAGCGGTTGACGACGAAGCTGCAGTGGTTGGCGTTCTTGACGCGGAAGGCGAGGTGCTCTGGGGTCGTATACCAGCCCAGGCAGATAGGCACGAACGAGATGCACACTGGGAACACCCAGACTAAGGTCAGCATTATGATGACGCGGCGCTCGGTGATGACCAGCGGGTAGTTGAGCGGCTTCACCACGGCGTAGTAGCGGTCGATACTGATGCAGCACAAGTGGATGATGGAAACGGTGCTGGCGTACACGTCCACCGAGTTCCAGACGTCGCACATGGCGTAGCTGAACATCCAGCGCCCGGACAGCTGCACGCTGGCGTTGAACGGCATGGCAATAAGCGCCACGAGCACGTCGGCGATCGCCAAGCTGACCACGAAACAATTGGTGATGTTGCGAAGCTTGCGATAGCGACAGACGCTGACCACCACCAGCAGGTTGCCGAGGATCGCCATCACGATGATGGTGCACAGGGGCACGGCCTTAATGATCAGCAGGTAGACGGGCTCGCTCGCCAGCGGCCGCCCAGTGGAGTTGTCCGCGGTGACGTTTGTCTCCATGATGTCGCTGTAGCTCCTCTTGCTCTCCAGTTCTGGTACCACCCGCTCCTCCGTCGTGGTGTCCTTCTGCAAAGGGGAAGCGCGCATCAGTTATCTGAATGCTGCGGCCAATTGTGGCTTCCGGCTCATCCATTGCAGCCCAGGAAGCAGGGTCGGCGACATGTTTTCATCGCTAGAACAGCGGAACCACGGCGCCAGAGACGCTGCCGCTCGCGATAAGTGCCTTTTTGTCTCAGCGACCATCAAAGTCAACAGAATCACTTTCATGCGCCGTCAGCGAAAAAAGGATTCGCTACGTCGGCGGGCAGAGATCAAAAGGTCTGAGAGTCGAACAAAGGAATCAGGACCCCGGCAAAATTGATTGTCAGTCTTGCACAGTCATCATAGTCTGCAATAAACATCCACGACATTGACGCAGGAGGCAAAAAGTCGTCGCTGAGATTCTGATAAAGCAAAAACGCCCGTCGGAAGCTGGAGGATTGCTTCCAGGACTTGATATTTTTCGGTTGATTTCGAGGGAAAAGTAATTGTAAAATCTCATAAAGATATGGCTCCGACAGATTCGTTTGAAATAGGAACGAAGATTGACATTTTGCAGTTCAAACGATTTTATCGAAGAGTGAAGCTGTAAATTATACAGATCATGCCAATGTCTCTCATGTTCCCGATTTCTGCGACACGGTAACGTCAGTGGGGATTATGGTGAAAATGTCTTGGACATGTGAGAAACACTATCGCATTACACACGAAATGTATATCAATAGTTCATAACGTTTATATGACGTTAGCCCGTCCCGTTATGGAGAGGTAAATTTGACCTCTTTGGTTAGTTTCCTTGAATATTTTTTAACAATTTAACGTACGTTTTTGGAACTCATTTTTCCTTTCCAAAAACATGTGTTAAATCTCGAATTATTTTGTCCTTTCTGAAATCGGACCGAAACGTCCTATGATGTTAAGGTTTACATGTATATATATATATATATATATATATATATTCATATTTTGGGACGCTGTTACGTTACGCTGTTATATATATATATATTTTTTGGGGGCACGCTGTTACGTTAGAGAAATCACAGTTTTATTTTAACAGTTTATTGCTTAAAGATACGTTCAGTAATGCTGTCATCTGCGTTTACTCTACGGCTTTTAGTAACGGAACTCTCATGGATACATATTAAGATCATGGTATTCCTCACACATTCCAAAACATAGATGCTTTTAAATCAGGCTCCATGGCGGCAATTAGTGCGAAACGTTCCATACATGCACCATCCATGCATGCTACAGCGTACCGTATGGCTCATAATACCTCAGGTGCACACTGTTGATTAGCATGATTGATCACTTTCAACATCCCGCTCCTAGCAATTCATCAGAGCTCTGTGACCGCGCAATTGGGATTGTTTTAAGGTCGCAATTCGCCCGGAGCACATTGATTACAAAGTTTTATCGATAGTTATGACAGTTTCTGTGGCATAGTTTACCACTGTTTACGGCAAAAAATGGGAGAAGTTGTTGGGTGGTTTGAATTGCAGATTTTGTCATTCTAAAGTTTCGCTGTAGCCGCATGCCTCCTATGCCCGCTAATAACAGCTTGTCGTCAGCTTGTTGTTTCGGTTCGGTGCCCATCAACCAAGCAATTTATTTCAGCCTAGGATTCGACAAACGCAACCAAAGCATCACAGATGCAGTCCAGTTGTCTTTCAGTGAGGCTGGGCAGGTGAAAATATCTTTCATCGCTACTGAAAAAGTTGGCTTCCTTATACCTGACTCGAAATCGCGGCCAGACACTAGACAGTAAAATTGTGTGAGGTTGGTTGGTTGGTTATTGGGGCTTAGGGGCGCACCGACTGCAGGGTCCTTCGGCGCCCAAAATTGTGTGAGGTTAACACAGGCAATGAAACACTCACATTAGGTTGACTACATGTCTGTTTAAACAAATTTACGTTTCGGTAACTGGTGACTTTTTCACTCTGGGTTTTAATGAATAGCTGCTGAACGACAAAAGCGAGCAAGCTCAAATTTTAGGTGCAATCTTTTAAACAACACCACTATGTTTGGGCACGAATGACGTGGTAGATAATCATAGGCCAGGCCATATGAGGCCATCAATTGTATTATAACTGTGGTTTTCAATCATGCTGCACTTCTGCAGCCGTCTCCTCTCTGGGGAAAATTTTGACGGAAGTTCGTGAAGCATGGCAAAACAAGGAGTTGAAGAGTACGCAAATGGCATGCAACCTCAAATGAAGTCAACAAGGGCAGTTTCTTAGCCCCGCGTGATACTGACAGTTCCAATCATTCTTACAGTGTGAATGCATCTATGAAGAGGCCAGCATATTTCCATCTGGCGTCATCATTAATTTAAAGACAAACAAAGGGGTCACATTTGGGGTTTGGGAGCGACGGGCTATCGACTGAACTTGCATGAAAGCGTTTGAAAACGATATACCTTACTGTATCATTTTGGCGTTAACCCGGCCCATCTTGGCGCTCTTGCCCGCACATCCGTTATGGGGGGGGGGGGCAATTTGACTCCCTCCTTAAATCTGAACTAACGGTGAATGGAGTGAAAGTAGCATCATTAGATAGCCTCATTCTTGGTAGTTTCAAAATCACCCTATTTGGCTTACTTTTCACATTAGATCTTAGGTCAGGTCAGGTCAAATGCAGGCATTTCAAGGCTTACGTTGTGACCCTAGCGACTGTCACTTTTGGTCGGTCTGGTGGCTTTGAGTCTCATGGAAGCTCTTGCACGGTTCAAATATTCTTTTCATAGGTTTTTGATACGATGTCAAGTAAAAGACACCCAAAAGTCATTCGAGGTCATATCAGATCACGGTCCTCACTGGTGGTTACCCGCCTTTTGACACGCAGTGGGGCGGTGACCAATAGACAGCGTATTTTGGCATGTCTTTGTAAATACATGTAGGTATTTTTGTACTATTAATACTATTTTATTATTTAGTGTTTTATTTTATTTATTTTGTTTTATTATTTAGTGTTATTATTAATATTATTTTATTATTTAGTATTTTGTATTATTAATACACCCAATGTTAATGCATGTATTCAATGGATATTTTAGCTGACAGTCTGTTTTTGTTAATACATTCGCTTATATATATATATATATATATATATATATATATATATATATATATGGACAAAAAATGGCGTGGCCGTGAGCTCCCTTTTGGAATGTTTGTTACCAGACGTGTGTGTGTGGAAACTGGAAAACAGTCTTTGAAGGCGTAATAGTTAGGATATTAGTATAGCTAACACTAATTAACTAATTACCTATATGTAGATGTATACTCATACAACACCAATGGATCATTTTAAGAAAAACGGTTTATTTAAATAACAGTTCCTTTCCTCTTGTGGTGGTACTAAAAAGCAGCAATGAGCATTTCTCGTCATTTAACAGAATTCCGCGCTGGAAGGATCAGATTCTGCCCCTCCCCTCTACCTGGCTTTTTACTCGCCATTCCCGGGTATGAATGAAATAGATCTAGCATATGATATAGATATATTTTTCCCCATTTGCTCTTATAATCCCCCTATGGTGCCAGAGGCGTCTCCAGTTTTAGGGTGCTTATTAGTGGGTCTAGCAAGACTTTTGATCAGTATCATTGGTTTTGTTAGGTCCACACATATTACCATCAAATGCCGTATGTTTTGGTAGAAATTAAGATCAGAGGCGGCTTCAGTGCAGTCCGAAACGAAGTATTATAATTCTTATTGCTGAGAAACTATGACTCAGTTTACCATGTAGAAAGTTACTCCACCTTTTCTGGTAACTGGATCCGCCTGTGGGCGTTTGCCACATGTACAAATACGACACGTGACACATGTAGACATATTTTGGTAACACAGATAGGCTCGCCAGACTCAAGATATGTTGCTGAATAAATTAGCATTTCCGTAAAACAGGCAACCCTTTTTTACGTGCACTGGATACGCCTATGAATTCTACAATATATATATATGAAATATATGAATGAATATATGAGATATATTCTAAAATATTTGAAATACTTGTCAATGTTTGGTGAAAAGAAATAGATTAGAACAGAGCCAGTCCTAAAATGACGTCAGGAAGTTCTTGTAAGTAGACTCCCTAGCTGAAATCCCTTTTGGCCCCCCTTTCCTCCTTTTCAAAAAGTTCAACGTTTCTTTCCCAGAGATCTATATCTCGCTACAGGTAAGCGAACACGTTTTTCCGGCAAAAAAATCGGACCAATAGTTTTCGAGATCGCGGGAGAGAGCAGAACCAGCCATCTTGCACAGAATCGTACGTATCGGGCAGTAGCCCAGAAAAGATTAACCAACAATACGTCTTATTGACTGGCGTAATTTTCTTTCGACGCCTGAATCTTATCCAACCTTTACACGGCTGTGCCGTCAAATCCAGGAGGGATCAAGTCGCCATGGGCAAACATCTTCAGGGCAAAATGACATAATATTTTTCTGGGGTGGATTCATCTGTTGGGAAACCTCAATAAGATCCCCGTGGTGAACAAGAGAATCAAAACTGGCCGGAAAATGAGCCTAGCCCAGACATCAATAACTGTCAAAACTTGTAACCGGGAAATCCGGGCTCATATGACTTTCTTATCCAAGCACATGATATCCCAACCAAGGGAAACCCTTTCGTAGAAAAAAATAAAAAAAAACGTGAATGAAATGAATTAAAACTGGATCCCATGAAAATTCCTCTAAAGGATGTCAGTACATTCACATATACCGTACCACTGACTGAGTGATATCCTGGAGACATCACAACGTTTACTCACAACGCTTAGACAAGTATACCGTAGACCGTCTCGGCAACAATAATGAACTCTGAAGCGATCTGCGCACACTTGCCCTGAACAATGGCCTATGTCAGATTTGTTTACCTCTATCCTTCGGCTGCCTGGACAGTTCAGTTACCTCGCTTTGCGCAATCAGGCGTTATATTCAGATTCTTTGCGACAAGTACTGTTCGGTTGACTGTTGGGCTGTGATCTATTCTGTTGGGCTCCGATGCCAAACATCCCCAAAGCTGGATTTACACCGAATCTTCTTCTTACAAACAGTGGCTTCGCTTCTCCCAACCACCTTAACTAAAGTACAGTCCTCTCTACCAATAGCGGCTTCTAAAACATGGAATGGAATAATAACTAAAATACTTCCTACAATTTCTTGCATCCTATAACGCAACCCTGAACAGAGTCGTAATTTTCTATTTCACAAACACAAAAAGCAGTCATAATAACAATATAAGTAGCTCATCAAGCCAGTTAAAATAAACCATGTAATTTATGTCTTTTCCACGACGTTTCACTGAAACTTAAATTTAACGCCAAAGTGTGTTCTCCATGTTCTTCCTTACCATTCCCTTTTTTCTGTTTATGCTTTTTCATTTCTTTTTATTTACGCCTTCTTTCAACTAACCCCAGCTCATACCCGAACATGGTACCGCTCGCGAACCGGACGGCGTTATTATCCTGCTACCTGCATGCCCGGTGCGCGAGGCCCATCGCTAATTATCATCGGTGACGTGAATAGATTTAGAAAAAAGAAGAGCCGGGAGTGGTGTGACACGAAGTGATTCTGGAAGTAATGTAGAAACCAAAGTATGTAACGTAATTGAGTTACAGAGGCATGGAAGGGCACTCCTACCCATTAACGGGTAGTGGAATCAAAAATCGAAATCGTTGAATGCGATGTTTCGGCACCCATATTAGGAAGGAAGTGCTAGATCTGGAGCCTAATTTAATCCTCGGTTTGACCTTGTTTAAACCAAAACTCATTTATTTTCAAACACACAACCGGATAGCGCGATTACAACCAAAGTTAATGTTCACCGGGTGAATCGGGTTCATCCATCGCGATTGCTATGGCAGCAATTCCTTTTTACTGCTTGGCGTGACCCATACACTCATTCAAACACTAACCCGGATTACGTAATTAGGCTGTGAGCGCAAACCAGCACACTCGTGCGCAACATGCCTCAACTGGTATCACAGGCCGAGGGAGGACCCGCGACAGACGCGACATGACGAAAAAACGATATCCTCCCCCAGCCTCCACTTTCGCTCCTCTTCCACCCACCAACCGACGCACCCTCCCCACCCGTCCACTGATGCTATGGACTGTGAACCAAGGTCAAACATTGATCCGGCGGGAAGTGGTTTTTCCCTCCCCGAAGTGTGTCGCACCGGCAGCCAGATGCCGAGTTGGAAGGGTGAGAAAGACTGCAGTTTTAGATAGTTAAGTTCGTCCCATTCTAGTTGACTGTTACCATCTAGGTCGATCATTTTCTCCCATGTAGTCGGAAGTGCTCTAATTTATTTTACGTGCTGGCAATCGTTCTTTCCGTCCAATGGTGATTTAGTGTGGTGTGAATTGCACCTTTTGTATTTGGTGCCCGTTGGTACCTCCTCTCAATCTGCATGTCGCAATGTACTGTTTGCACAGCGAAATAATGAAATTCAGTATCGGAGGCGACGCACCGTATCCGAACATTACCGTGTCAGCCATGACGAAGCTATTCGGAAGACGGAAAATGGTTTTCAATTGTCACATTGTTTCTCCATGTCCCCCTGACCTCGGCACATTCGTAAAAGAAGTGTTGTAAACGGTCTACCTCGAAGCACGTATGACACAACTTGCATCCAATTATATTTCTAGAACGCAAGAGCGTACGTGTATGAATACACCTACTGCGGATTCGAAATGGCAAAGACTGAAGTTCAGTTGATGCACAACGTTTGTAAGGTATCCCATGAGTTTTCCGCTAGCGCTGAATATTTGGCCTTTAGCGCCGAGTAAATGAGATCGCTTTGTAGTAGAATCCCAACATAACCGCAAGCACGGCGCCGCAGGGTTAACCCTATTCCCGGAGGGCTAGACGGTATGGCCGATTCCCGGCAGGGGGGGCGGATTCGGCCCCCCCCTGAGATCTCGAGAACTACTTATCCGATTTCATCGCAACAAACGGCAATCGATTTGCCGTCACGTGAACTACATTTTTATAAAAAGAAATTTTCAAAATTTTGAAATTTGTGGATACAGGGGGGAAAAAATGTCAAAATGGGGGGTACTTTTTGACTTCTTATAACTCCGTTGTTTATGGACCGATTTTGATGAAACTGGCATCAATCGAGAGATTATGGATAGGGCTTTTACCATGGGTATGCAAATTTGAAATTTTGAGAAAATTCATGGGCGTTCACAGGGTTTCAAAAATAGGGGGATTAGTTTTCTAATAACGGAATGAACAAAAGAGGCCAAAACACTTTTTTAGTTTCTGCTAGTCATGTTATGCTAAAGAAGTACAAATCGCATTACATTGTTTGTATAATGTTAGCATAGGCGGTGCCAGGGACATAAAAAAGGGGGAACTGTCATGGTCACACGTTCTTCAGATCAACTTGTGACCTTTGACCTTAAATGACCTCCAGTGACCTTGGGGTCACCTGGAATGATGTCGTGTGCATTCAATATTATCTGTAAACGTTTTTAATCGATTAAATTCACTCTATTCCAAAAAATTCATTTTTTGGCTTTTGCGATATAGGGTACGCGCACTGACATTTTAGGTCATAGCTCCGTGACCCGACCTGATATCAAGCTGAAACTTGGTACACAAGTAGAGGGCATCTTGCTACGTCATATATATTCCGGGTTTGGCATTTGAAAAAACGGCGCCGAAATTATTGCGAAAAACCAAATTTTGACTTTTGACCTTGACCTGACCTTGTTAAGTGACCTCAGATAAACAAAATTACATATGCACATTGCCCAACTATTTAGCTATATATTCATATAAATTTTTAAGTTCTATCTTAAAAACTCTGTTTTTGGCAGACATTTTCCTTTTACCCTCAACATGGCCAAAAATGACCTGAGGTGCCTCCCAAAAACGTTGCCTGGCTCCGCCCCTGAGCAAAATAGAATTTCGACATTTTGTCATTTTGTCGCGGCGCGCCGTGACAAAATGAGAAGGAATAGCTAGGAAAAGTCACCAAGTTTCGTGAAGCTGCGTCAAAAAGCCTGGAATTGGCAAGCAAAAAACCCGAGGGGGGGGCGGATTCCGCCCCCCCCCCTGCCGGGAATAGGGTTAAAAGGACATCCGGAGCTCTTGTGGGCCTGCTTTTTTCTTTTAATCATAACCATGTCTTTCCGAACGCATCTTTGAGCTTTAATGAGCCCGACAGTTTGAGGAAAAATCATTATCTTGCGCTCAGATCAATGCATGTTGCAATGTTCCCAGTGTGGTACAAGTCTGCTTTTTTAAGCGAACTCCATCGACATTTTATAGCTTAGCCACAGACATAGGGGAAACAAGTGTATATTTGGCGTCTTCATGGCAAACTGAGCCAGCGAACCTTCAACAAAACACCTATTTATGTAATGCAAATGACGTAGAACCAAAAGTGACTAGGTAGCGATAGCCTAGCAGCGATAGCAAAAGCAGCAGATTGGAGTTCTGAAATATATGCCAGGAGTCAGAACAATGCGAAAGGTATGAAAGCCGGGCTGTCCGGCTTTCAACCATCCATTGGATTATGAGTGTTGTGGCGAGTCGAAGGTTGCTCCAATGTGTTGCCATGAACTAACTGGGATTGTCAACGTCAATCAAAGCAGCTCGCAACCGTCAAACAGCTCGGGTAACTACAACTGTAATGGTATGCCGTCCCGGGCACCTCCTATGTACTGCGGCGCAGCATAGGCCGGATTAGCAGTGCTTCTTTGCGGGGACGCCGTGCTCGAAGTCATTCTGGACGCCAGCATTTGACAACATGTTTACCAGCTTCGGAAGGCATCTCGTGTTTTACTGTTCAGAACATCGGCGTAGCCAGATAAAACGAGTACGGGTGCATGGGTCCGCCACGGACTATGTCGACTGCTGTAAATAACTGGGGGGAGGTGAGCCAAATGTTTCCCAACCCACATCCCCCAAAGTGGGTTTCTGAACGGATTTGACCTCCTTTATTTTGACCGACGGGAATTTGTAAATCTTTTGTTAGTCTTTATGAAGCAAAAACTGTATGTAAGTAGGTATACATATATATATACATATATATATATATATATACATATATATGTATGCATATGTATATTTATATGTGTACGTATGTATAGATGCGTATATATGTATATGTATATATTGCGTGTGTAAGAGTGTGTGTGCATGTCGACTGACATGGAAAGATAGACAGATGCATTACTTTATGGTCTGTTATATACTTGCAGCCTAACTCTGACAGGAAATACATAATAAATATGTATTTGTATATAAATATGTAAAATAAATATGTAAAATATAATAAAGCATAGAGTGATGTATCTATCCATCTGTCTTTCCATCTTGCATATATGTGCGTATATATATGTACACGTGGTGATAGCTGCAATTTTTCCTTCATTATCGGTCATTCACCCTAAAATCCGTCAGAAAATATTGTGGGGGGGGGCAAACCAACGTGGCGGGGATCCCAAATTAACATGGGGGGAGGCAGTGCCCTCACAAAAGGATACACATTGATACCCTCGCTACGAATCCATGAAACTTTGCTGTTTTCTTTTCATTGTACTTACGTGAAAAAAACAGTAATGTATTTGCAAACATTTTACAACGTAAAGCCAGGAGAGAGTTAAATCCATGACTGAAGCAGGAAACGGCTCAGTACCAAACGAGAATAGCGATTTTTCGCTTTTTAATTGAACACATCCACAGGTCGCTTGCATTCGTTTCCGGTGCAAAGTTCTGAACGGGCCAGCTCCGAATCAGGCTGACGTCTTTAAAAGTCTACACTGCCCTTATACCTGCATACTATACGGAAATACAAACTGCATTTCCGTATAAATGTTCGAAGGTTTTGCTGATGTTTCGAAATAAAAAAAAAAAAAATTCGCCACAGAAACATCGTCTAGAACACACTTCTAAATTTCCGTGATGAAGTCTTTGACAATCCAATGAAAAAGTTTTTCAAACCACGTGGCCGTGATCAGCAATAATACACGAAGTGAAAAACGCATACATGGAAATAAGATGGTTCAAAAGCCTAAAAAAGAAGGCAACTAAAAAACATCAACATTCGCAGGGAGAGACAAATATAAAAAATACGTAGAATTACATCAGTCTATTCATGACGCCCACCAAGCGGCAAATCAATCATTTACAAAACCTGTATCAAAAATGTAAGCTCTCCATTACCAACGACGCGCTCCTAATTTTCTCCTGCCAATAACTGGAACGAAATCGAGAATTGGTCATCGTTTTGGGGGAAATAGCTTGTCGCCTTTGATTTGCTTACCAGCTCAATATTTCATTTAATGACGGGCGCGGCGGGATTCGGCGCACGTTCTCGCGCGCGACAACAATCATGTTCCAATGCGCCTCCACTGGGCCGGATATCCGAGTCGCAAATCCTGGCGCGAGTTGGACAGACCCAGTCCAATTCTCTTCACGCAGCCTATTCAATTGCGGCTGTCGTTCGGAGCATTGATTCCCGACGCGGTGCGGCGAGGGGAGGATAGCCGGGTCACTGGAAATAACCGCGTCACTCGGCGCCGATGGAGGCGGGCCGTTGTCTCCGTCCGGTGCGGCGGTGACTTCTCCGCTACACCAGGCCGCCGCTCCCGGGACGCTGCGTCGTGCCGCAGCCGCCCCGCTCACGTCACACGATGAGGTGCTGTAAAAGACGAAAGTTGGCGACAAATTGTTCCTTCGAGTCCCGCCCGCCGTCCAAGTTTTATAATCCGGAGAAATAAGTTTGCGGTTGCTAATTTGGGCCCACCCGCACCCTCATTTAATGAATCCAAACCGCAAACGCCGTCAGCTTGCGCGTAAGTCGTTTTTGCTCTGATTTTACGACACATTGGCGAATATTAAATCGATATATTTTGTCTAGACTGGTTTGAGTATACTTTGCCACGATGCACGGTGTCATTTCGAAGTCGACAGACATCTTTCAAAGCACTGCACTTGGGTGCAGTTGGTTCTCAGTGGTGTCAATGCTTGGGTTTAGTAATTAGGTTGGTGTCGCACTGCAAACACAGAGAATGTGAGCACGGAACATAATGGACGGATTAGTCTTAACAATGGGTCAATGGGCATCACTGTTGCCTGGTTAGACTTGCGTCTTTTCGCCAAACCTGCAGGTTCCATTTCTAAATGTCCACAGGAAAAATGTCTGCAGTGGTTGATTCAAGGTGAACTCCAAGACAGTATTTAAACCGCCATATCTTACAACGCAGCATATGCGGAGGTACGCATCACCGTTGCGCTTCAGTAATATTTTAATGGATCAGCCTTTAAAACCATTCTCAGTGTGGCACTCAAAACCTCTCTGAGATCGGAGAGCACTTTACGCCAAATGCCAGCCACTGCCGGTGGCCGTTTTGGACGCCCTCGCCGGTGGCTGCCGGCTCACCGCGAAATCTCGCCCAAGTCCCTCCGCACACGTTTCCCTGTTCGTAATCAGCCCAGTCAGCTGGGTGTCGCGGTTGGCGGATCCGCCCGCGGGAGGGGCGCGCCGGATTTCGTATCGATCATTCGACCGGCGCTGCGTTTGTCGCCGCGTTTGCTCTGCAGTGCCACCAACCGCTGCGTTTGTCGCCGCGTTTGCTCTGCAGTGCCACCAACCGCTGCGTTTGTCGCCGCGTTTGCTCTGCAGTGCCGCCAGCTGCCGCGTTTGTCGCCTCGTTTGTTCTGCAGTGCCACCAACCGCTGCGTTTGTCGCCGCGTTTGTTCTGCAGTGCCGCCAGTCGTCGGGTTTGTTCTGCAGTTCTACCGGTCGCCTCTTGCTGCCTTGCGGTCCCCGCTCCGGTTCGACTCTCAGGCAGTAGTGAAGCCAAACATCTGGCTGATAACAAGGAGATCACGATGGGAACATGGTTCTCTCCATTTACCGGTTTTTTTATCATAGCTGGCGGCATTTGCTTGGATGGAGCCTGTCTTTTGGTCACGAAAAATTCTGGGGCCCTGGAGTGGGATTGCCTATAGCTCCTTGTGAATCTTTGCTAGATCGGAGATCCTTGGTCAGTCCAGGCACTACGGCGATAGTACGGTTATTTTTTTCTTTTTTAAGCTAGCATGCTGACAAATATGTGGATTCACATGTAAAATTTTTGTACTTTTCAGAGTTTTCGACGCTCAAAAACATTTTCGTAGTGCAGTATGCTTGTGTGGAGAGTTGTCAGCGCTCTCCACCTGACTGCAAAACGTTCCATGACTGGTCTCTTCGATCCGGGCGACGCGAGTGAGAGAAAGAGCTGTGAACAGCCTTTGGAAAGTCATGATTTCTGTTTTCTTGTTTCACTGACTGAGCGACATTTGACTCGACCCAGCCAAATGCTTTTGGTTGGCTAATATCTCAAGTCATGGCTCACACAGGCATGCAGTTCTTTTTAATATGCGTCGATGGGTCATTTAAATTTATATTTATCATGTAAGGACTTCTGACCGTGGTGCTAATGGTCGCACACCAGGATTAGCAAATGCAAGGACTGCACAGTTACTGTCCCATCCAACCCATTCCTGAGTGCAAGACATACTGAAAGACGGTGCACGTGCACCCGCCGCAGGAAGGATCTGTACTTTGCATGCGATTCAAGATGTAACTGACGATAACAGAAAACGGTTCTGACCACAACTGCGAAAAAATGGCCACGGTCAACGTGATTTAATACGACCGATATACTGGACAATAAAGCTAGTCCAGACGTGACCGCACACACCACGTCTGGACTAGCTTCACGTGACACACGTGAAGCTAGTCCAGACACGTGTCAGGCGGTGGTCGTGGGCGGCATCCCAACGAGTAACTAGTATGGTCGTCAGTAACGATCACTGCACGTTGAAGCAGAAGCTATGCACATCTATATCTTGGGCGGCTGAAAGCCTCCTCTCTATCTCATTATGACTCCTTCGTCTGGAAGTTAGCCACCATGGCAGATAAACTGCCGAACAACGCTGTATTCATGGGAGCAGGGGGCTCATTTGGTGTCATCGATGAGCTGCCTCGTTAAGTCACGACGACGAGCCGGTGGTGCGAAATCACCGTCGCCAAACACCATATATGGACGTCCGTCACATGCATCAACTAGCCCGCCCCGTCTCATTTGCCCTTAATAGCTGGGCTTATTATCCTGGTCACGTTGTTTGCCGCCGAGCAATAACGCGGTGATGGACAGGCAGCCAGAGTCTGTTTGATCATCGCTGCGAGCTTCTGGCGCGGATCGCCGCACAGCTGGCCAGTCGAGCGAGGCGGCTGGAGGGTCGCCACAGAGCCGCCTCTCACGGCACGACTCCGCTCCGCAGTCAGAGCTCAGCCGAGGGCGCTCCACTCCAGCACGGGCTTCCGAAAGCCCCAACAATGACCCGGGTAATGAGGCGGCGGCGTCCGGTGGTGCGGATTGTCCTGCTGTTAAGCACGCGTGCCTTATTTACCCGCTCTCACCTTCACAGCCGTAAAGAAACAACGATGACGCGACACATCACGCAAACAGCAGAGGGTACTGACGTGAGCCGCGACTCGAATGTGCCATTGGCATTTGCAGAAAATTCCCAATTCGACAAAAAGTGATTTGGATTATGTGCAGAGGTGTGCGATTGGAATGTAATATGTTAGATGATAGTGTAAAATATGATTCGGTGCCACTACAGGTGGCACGCACTCCTATTTATACTCAACAATGAAGTTAAAGGGAAACCCGACTTGGAGGGGTTTTAGAGCAGCATATGGAACATAGGTTTACTGTAGACCTTCGGAAGAGCATTACACTAGCCTTTCCCGAGACAATTTTTCCGTAGCAAACAACAGATTTGCGATTTCGGAACTGAACGGTATTGTACACACCGCTGAAATACAATCGTACCGTGTACTACGATCTAGACGTCATGACGTAATGAACATTCCCGATCTAGCAAATTAGTCCGTTACTGATGTGACATGTTAATTGGACGGCCCTTACTAATTTTTCTGCCCGTGTCCTTGGGTCAGAATAACAGAAAAACTGTCTTTTCCCGCTGGGCAGTTCACGTTGTCGTCGTAAAGGCGGCCGTTTGGACCGACTCGGCCGGCCGCGCAAGTCCCGTGATTCAATCAGGTGGCGGCGTCTGGAGTGACCGGGCCTCGCCTCGCCGGTCTGCGCGCCCAATAGCATTATCGGCGCCCCAGCTGTCCGGAATATCGGACCGGTTTCGACCGTGAGCCAGAGCTCGCTCCGCGCGGCCACGAAACGGGAGCTTTGCGTCGCAGGTGGAGGGACTATGGCTTCCCAGATGTCCGGTGGGAGCCCAGATCCTGGGTGCCAGATACCACTGATACCTGTCTGGTGCCCTAGATCCCTGTCTGGCGTCCCCGATGCCTGGCTGGTGTTCCGGATACCCGGCTGGTGCTCCGGACGTCCGGCTAGTTTTCCGGACGTCCGGCTGGAGCTCCGGTCACCCGGCTGGTGCCGAGAATCCAACACTGGCGTAGGCTTATATCTGAGAATGTCAGATTTCACTCTAATTTGAAGACCGACATGGAAATGACAGCAAACCTTTTTGGCAGGTAATGCTTAAAGGGTAAATGTTTAAAGGACTTCATAACACTGCGATCAGGAGCTCGGACACCCTCTCAGGCGCGGACCTGGGGGGGGGGGGGCGACGGGGCGACCCCCTGAGATCTGAGAAGGGGCCCGCGAGAGAGGCCCCGAAGGGCCCTTCTCAGACTCAAAGGGGGCCCGAAGGGCTTCTTACGAGAATTATGGAGTCTTCGTGAAAATGTGGCTGGTTCTTGATGCAGTCAGGGGCCCCTCTGGAAGGGCTAGATGATTCCTGAGACGCAAAAGGCCTCTGAAATTCTCTAAGGGCCCCGGAGACCACAACGAGGCTCCACCACGGCAGAGTGCCCCTAGGACAACAACAGGGCCCCAACACGGCAGAGCGTCCCTGAGACCACCAGAGGGGTCACAGGGCCCCTATGACGGCCAAGATGAGAAATAAGTTCCGAAGACGGCATAGGTGCCCCTGGAATGTCATAGGGATCCAGAATGGGTTTCAAGTGCTCGTGCGAAAAACTGAAGGTTCGTTATGCAGTCAGAGGGCCTCCAGGAGGGTTAATGGGACCCTGAGAAGGTAAAATGGTCCCTAAGATGGATGAAACGGTCTCTGAGACTCTCCAAGGTCTCTTGGACCCGCAAGAGGGCCCCAACACGGCAAATGGTCCATACGATCGTTAAAAGTGCTAAAGAGACCCTCTGAGACCGCAAAAACTTGAGAGGGTTCCTAGCGCGGTATAAAGAGACCCTGGCAAGCCAAAGGGCCCCCTGAATTGGCATTCATTGGTGACCTTCTCGACCTTGAGCGAGGCCGCAAATGGGCTACAATGGCCTTTCTGAAAGCCTGAGAGGCTCTTGGCGCAGTCAGGTGGCTCCGGGAAGGTCAGGGGAATCCTGAAACGGCCAGATGGTCCCATACATGGTAGACGGTCCCTGAGACCACCGAAAAGGTTAGAGGGCTCCTGCGAGGCAAAGACGATAGGAGGGCCTCTAAGACGGTCAGGAGGGGATGGGAGCAAGATGGGGGCCCTGGACAGTCAGAGGGTCTCCAAGTGCGTTAGGCGAGCTCCTGGAACAGAAAAGGTCCCCTGAAACTGCCAATGAGGTCCCTGATGCGCCAATAACGACCCCTGATACGGATAGAGGGGCCCTAAGGCTGTCAGATATACCCTATGTAACAGAGGAAGGCCCCTGATACAGCCATGGAGACCACTGGAGACGTTCAGAGGGCCCGTGACACCGCATAGGGCACCTGAAACCATTAAAAGATCTTTTGTAACTGCCAGAGGGCGCCAGGGACGGCAAAAATGTTCATAAGAGAGGACAGTAGGGACACCAGTGACAACAGGGGGTCCACTAAGACAGCTTAAGAGGGGCCTTTGAGACTCTTAACTAGCAGTCTAAAGCGACAGGGCCCCCTGAGACGACCAGAGGGTCCCTGAAACTTCTATGCTTTGAGACGTCCAGACAGCTCCTGAAACGGCCACGGGACCCAGAGGACTGCTAGAGGCGCCTCTGTCACGGCAGAGACAGACTTAAAAGGGCCCTTGTTGCTGCCTGAGGGGCTTCTTAGGTGGTGAAAAAATGTCCCATGGACAACAGGACGGAAACCGAGATGGCTTAAGGGTCTCTAAAATCGCCATACGGACCCCTGAAACTGCCAAAGGGGCGCCTTAGACGTCCCGAGGGTCATGTGAAACTGTAAAAGGACCTGAAACCATAGGAGGGCCCTGACACGGCGGACTGTCCGCGACACCAAAAGTGGCTCTGTAACTTCACGAGGGAACTTAACCGAAGCTGGCAAAGAGTCTCCAGAAACCACAAGGGGCAGAGGGGTTCCAGGACAAGATACAGACACAATATGTCAAAGAGAGGAAGGGACGCAACCGCCTAAAATCCCACCTTTTTGTCATATTTAGGCACTTTACACGGGAAAAACGAAATTCTTTCCAATTAAGGCGACGCGGTTGAATTCCCCCAGTTACTTTATATGATAAAAAAAACGCAAAACTGCATCAAATATTTCCCCTGGGCCCGCGCGGATCAACGTTTCTTCATATATGAACAGCAAAAAACGGGGCGGCGGCCGGGAGGGAACCCTGCAATGGCCTTCGCCCCCTCGCGAAACTGGACCCGCCCCTGCAGCCTCCCTGAACAGTCTGCTGCAGAAGAGGTTTCCGTAACACTGTTCCGGGAGGCAACATTAAACCTATGTTGCATATGCTGCAGTAAAATCTTTCCTATTCTGGCTTCCTATTGATTTTATGGCTGACCGTTTTTAAGTAGGTGCACGCGCCATGTCTAGTGGCGTCATTGGCATTACAGCCTGCGTCATGCCAACGATCTCACGTTCGGTCCAGAGGAGGTTCCGGCTCAGGAAAAAAGATCGGCCAACTCGTCTGAAACCAGAGACCAGCGGAACTGGCTCCGGCTCCGTGGAGCGAATCCGCCGTCTTCACGCCACTGTCAGCCAGCCGCGCTGCCCGGCCGAACGTCTCAGTTTCAGGCCGCTCCATCACATGGCGAGCGGCCGTGACAGCGCGCCGCCCGGTCGCGCCACAGCGGCCGGTAGCGGCGGCTCGGCGGCCGCCACGCGTCGGCCCCGCCTCGTCGTGGCTGCGGCTGCAACCGGGCCGCAGCGGTCGCTGGCGGCCGGCCACGTCCCCGCCGCGGAGGGCGGGGGGGGGGGGGCGGGGGTCGTGACCGGCCCCGGCGGGCCTTGCCGTGGCTCAGATTTCCCGGCCGCCGCCCGCCAGCCCGATGGCCCATTGATACTTTACGACCAGTCTTGGAGGCGGCGCCCCGCCGTGAGCTGCGGCCATCCCGCCGGCCGAGCTGTATGGCGCGACCGAACGGCGGCAGACCGGCCACGGAGCGTCGGCAGAATGGCGGCAGAACTGCAGCAGAGAAGCGAACGACTGGCGCCGAACTGGCGGTCGAGTGACGACAGGCAGAGACCGAATGGCGTAGACCGGCGATATGGTGGCAGATCAGCGACAGAGTGGAGACAGATATCCGGCACACTAACGCAAAGTGGCGGCAGAACGCGCAGACTGGTAGCTAGTGCAGTCGGGAAAACGGTAGCGTGGTCGCGGACTGACGAAAGACTGGCGGCAGAGCAGCAAGAGAACGACGACAGAGGCGGCAGACTGACGGCAGGCAGAGGGGTTGTTGTTCAACATTTCTGTTGCTCAGGTCAGCAACAGAAAGGTGGCGCAGGCACTACGACAGCGCGGTGGAGCGGCGTCAGACAGCTGTGTGATGGCAGAGGTATGGCAGAGAGGAGGCGGGGTAGCGGCAGAGAGCTGGAAAATGGACGGTAGCAGGGCACTCGACTAAAGAAAATGTCACTTTTGGTCGCTGGCTGGTCTGACGAGACAACAACGGTCCCGGTAGTATAGCCTTCCTCCCGACAGTAATTGAAAAGCGTTGTCGACTCTGAGGTTTCGTTGACGAGAAAATTGCTGGAGCGCCAACACAAATTGCACGACACGACCGTCCAAACTACGCATTGTGTGGTATTGTGAAGCCTGGTCTTGGAAAGGAAGTAAGATGAAAATGGCGGTAGGATGATTTTGCAAAGCAATGAATGTAGACTTGCACAGCAAAAACAATTTTGCGGCCGTTTTATCAGTCCTAAACACACATGTCTAGGGCGCTTGTTGGTCTTACCTATGCCAGATGTTTTCTTCTACATGGAGAATTCTTAATTTCCTTCACCCCATTTGTTTTAATGTACTCAGTAACGTGGCGCGCTTCCCTTCCGGATGCGCAAATGAACCGACTGCCGCCAACGCTTTTTTTTATTTTTGCTTTTTGTTGTATTTTTCTGAGTTGAAATGGGGGAACCGGGTGAGGAAAGGTAATGCTCTAACTGCACCACTTCGTAAAATGCCCGACGTCCATTGTCAGATGGATTTATGACAGACCAAAGCATTTGTTTCCCGAAACATTCGAAAAGAAGGGAGAGCCAAAATATGAAATGCGAAAGGACCTGCTATGTTTAACGGTACTTACAACGCAAAAACGTGTACACTTGATTCGTCCTACTCCTTGTTCAGACGCCTACGGTTCTGCCGGTCGAATTCCGCACCTCGCGCCATTCATGCGCCGCAGTCTTCGGCTGCTCGTATCTGAACGCCCATTCTGGCGCATACTAGACCGCACCTTCAGCTTGAAGCCACAAACGCATCGCTTCTACCTAGAAGCAGGGAACCCATCTGGTGCGTGGCGGGAAACGGCGACAGCCAGATGTCTAGCCCTCCGGGTTTTACGACTCGGTCGATGTCTGCGCATGTCCCCGTCACCAAACGAGAAGCTTTACTGAGTACTTCTGACCGTTACGCTAATAGCCGGAGGGGTCGTTCCACTGCGCTGGCAGTGACGTGTAGCACCAAGCGTCCTTCCGTTGGCGAGGCCAGCACACCCCCGGGAGCAGCGCACACGGTTTGCTTATGGTCGGCACGAGACGTCGTCGGCGGACGAATAGCCGGCGGCCGACGTCGGAGCAGACAGATGCCGGAGCCGGTCCTCAGCTCGCTGTCTCAATCCCGTCGCCGGAGCCGGAAAATGGTGCACATCGAGGTGGCCGGCTCTGCCCGACGCCGAGCCGGCCCGGTCCGCGCCTGTCGGCCTGTCCCGCGCCAGAGCGGGTGGCCGCGAAAGTGTTGCACTCGTCGCAGGCAGATGGGCCGGTCAGCACCCGGTGCCGAGAGGCCGCCGACAGCTGGCCGTCATCGATTGAAAGGTCAAACTGGACACCGAGGGTTCCAGGTGATCCATAGGAGACCCGCCGCCGAGCGGCGCCCCGGCGGAGATCCACTGAAGACCCAGCCGAGACCCGCACCAGACGAATGGAGCGGCGCACCGCAAGCGCCGGAAGTATCCGTTTCACGCTTATGCTGCTTTGTTGCAGCGCGATTTCAATTTCGTGAGCTGAATGAGGTTATTTGGTTAGTCTTAGTGCGGGCTTCTAAATTCCAGAATAGTCAGTTTGTTTTTTCCTGAATTAGTTTTGTAACCCGCCCCGACTGGCGGGGGCAGTTGACCGCCCCCCTGAGGTTATCCTAGGGTTGCGAGAGAACGAACAAACACAGAGCCACGAAACTTCGTATACGCTTTGCTTGATTATTTTTACACCTTGTGTCAAAATTTTCACCTTAGGTCAACTCAGATGTCTGACCTAGGTCAAGTCAAACGGACCTGTGTCCAAAAAAGTTTAGCACCCTGTACCTTTTTCGCAAGACATCACAATAATACTTTCAGGGATTAGTGATCGTGATAGATGCAACAAAGTTGCTATCTCAGATTTTTCGGAATTTTCCGGGCCATTGACTTAACCCTATTCCCGGCAGGGGGGGGGGGCGGAATCCGCCCCCCCTCGTGTTTTTTGCTTGCCAATTTCCAGGCTTTTTGACGCAGCTTCACGAAACTTGGTCACTTTTCCTAGCTATTCCTTCTACGCGCCGTGACAAAATGTCGAAATTCTATTTTGCTCAGGGGCGGAGCCAGGCAACGTTTTTGGGAGGCACCTCAGGTCATTTTTGGCCATGTTGAGGGTAAAAGGAAAATGTCTGCCAAAAACAGAGTTTTTAAGATAGAACTTAAAACTTTATATGAATATATAGCTAAATAGTTGGGCAATGTGCATACGTAATTTTGTTTATCTGAGGTCACTTTACAAGGTCAGGTCAAGGTCAAAAGTCAAAATTTGGTTTTTCGCAATAATTTCGGCGCCGTTTTTTTAAATGCCAAACCCGGAATATATATGACGTAGAAAGATGCCCTCTACTTGTGTACCAAGTTTCAGCTTGATATCAGGTCAGGTCACGGAGCTATGACCTAAAATGGCAGTGCACGTGCCCTATATCGCAAAAGCCAAAAAATGAATTTTTTGGAATAGAGTGAATTTAATCAATTAAAAACGTTTACAGATAATATTGAATGTACACGACATCATTCCAGATGACCCCAAGGTCACTGGAGGTCATTTAAGGTCAAAGGTCACAAGTTGATCTGAGAAACGTGTGACCATGACAGTTCCCCCTTTTTTATGTCCCTGGCACCGCCTATGCTAACATTATACAAACATTGTAATGCGATTTGTACTTCTTTAGCATAACATGACTAGCAGAAGCTAAAAAAGTGTTTTGGCCTCTTTTGTTCATTCCGTTATTGGAAAACTAATCCCCCTATTTTTGAAACCCTGTGAACGCCCATGAATTTTCTCAAAATTTCAAATTTGCAGACCCATGGTAAAAGCCCTATCCATAATCTCTCGATTGATGCCAGTTTCATCGAAATCGGTCCATAAACAACGGAGTTATAAGAAGTCAAAAAGTACCCCCCATTTTGACATTTTTCCCCCCCTGTATCCACAAATTTCAAAATTTTGAAAATTTCTTTTTATAAAAATGTAGTTCACGTGACGGCAAATCGATTGCCGTTTGTTGCGATGAAATCGAATAAGTAGTTCTCGAGATCTCAGGGGGGGGCCGAATCCGCCCCCCCTGCCGGGAATCGGCCATACCGTCTAGCCCTCCGGGAATAGGGTTAAGGTCAAACCTATGTTTGGCAAACGTCGTCGTTTTTTTCGGGAATTGGCGGAATTTTTCATAACATTTTCAGTGTGGAATGAAGCAGACAGAGTTACCGTCATTGGACAAAGTATCAATGACTTCCAGCCATTGACCTGAGGTCAGGTCACGAATAACTGTTGTTAGCCAAAATGCACCACTGTCAAAATCAGCGATGAATTACCCAGAATGGGTAGAAAATGGCAGAACTGGCTTGCACAGACGTAAGTAATACTGAGAACCTTAAAAAGTTTAAAAAATTGCATATCTTTGAAATAAACAGGTTCTCGCGAATAAAGTTCTGCCAATTGTGTAGATTGGTACCTGATGAATTTTTCCAAAATTCAAGCACGACAAACCATCACAAGAAGCACTAAGATCAACAAAATTTACATGGATAGACTTATGTCGCAAAAATAAAGAAACGTTAAAATTGGTTTCAGCTAATTTCTTACTGCGCACGGCTGCGGCGCCCGCCAACAGCCGACGTGGAAATTGTCGTGTCTTTAACTCAACGTTTCGACGTATATATTGAACAAATGTAAGACATTAGGCATGTATCGGCATCTGCGAACTTTTATTTATGCGCTGGTGGCTTCATTGCGTTATGCGTTATTGCGCTGTTACTCACATGCCTTGAGATTCAGGCCGTTTCTCGGTCTCATGCAGTTGGCTATGAGAAAACATATATGGGACGTAAATTGCTTACACGTTACCTAAAACTAAAAATGAGGCCAGTTCCGAGCTCTACTTGTCACAAGCTTCCAAACAGTGTGATTATTTTTATCGTGCGACCAACCGTTCGTGAGTCAGAGGGGGCGACCAACCGCCCCCCCCCCCTCCGCAGTCGGGCGTGATGGTCGTCGACCGACCGTCGTGCGCGGGGTAATGCATTCCAAAGCGCTCTAACAGCACCGTCACAGGAGCAGTGGCGGTGCCACATATTAGGACAGCAGAGAAAACGACGTTTTCCACCCTTTCCATCACCGCCATCGAGACCATGTTAGATTTTCTCGAGCTAGAGGGAAAGCTGTCCCCGTTCCCCCTTCCTCCCTCCCGGCGGCGCCGCCACTGTGCAGGAGGCCGTCGATATACCTAAATCTCTTGAACGATGTTTGCGACAGTGCTTGGCGACAAGCAGCCCAAGCGACGTGAAACACAAACAACTTGTCAGCTAGGACCCCCGAAAGAAGCACGGTGACAACCATTGCTCGTCTCTGCGTCAACGCGTAAATTGTCGCGAAGCAGGATAATGTTTACGTCAGAGAAACAACGTCCTATTTTCTTTGGACGTACGGACGTCGTGACAGCCATAGAGAGTTTGCGGATGGATATTCCGAGCTCCATTTACTACGAAAATGGGCAACGAGCGTGTATACCGACCTCAGATTAACTGACTGAAGTTCACGATTCTGCTAAATTATGGAGCACTCCAGTCGGAACTGCCTACACCCGTCATCAAACTCCCCGCTGGCTATCGCACAGTGAGTTACCCACTCACTGGTCAACGATGTTCGTTGAGCACTTGCACTAGTCCGAACTGCAAGCAGCCAGGGGTTTCTGGCGTATCTACACATCAGCTGCCAGAATTACGAAGCACTTCGTATATTGAAGTTTAAGTGTCATGAAACCTCTACACACCTGCCCGGTATCCTGAGCTCTCTGTTCACAGCCACCAACTCACTTCAAGGAGCAATTTCGGCCCACCTGCAGCGGTCGTAACATCACCTACTCAGGCGCGCCGATAAATATCCAGACGGCTAGGTCCGTCCATACACTGTTATCAGTGGCTCAACGCACCAGCCACCGCTCTCCAGTTCTAGCAAAGCCCGCATTGTTGTTCCATGCACCAGCTCGGGTGTCTCCGACCCGCTGTTCCAGCGTCCGTGCAGCACGCGCCGAGCCCGGCGGGCGGCCAGCCGTTGGGCCGGCTGCCTCCGCGGCCAGTGATGTCATAGTGCGGCCTCCTCGGCCGGCAGTAAAGCCGAGCTGCCCGGCCGCGCCGGCCCATTCGCTTAATTCAAACACTGCCGACATATCCCGCCTGAGAGTCGATATCTGCGACGGTACGGCCGACACGGAAGGGGCGGAGACGCCGGCTGAGACCTCCCCGCGGCAGCCACCGAGCACCCCGGGAGGGACGGCGGCGAGGTGTAGACCCCGGGAGGGACGGTGATGGGTGTAGGGGAGCTGCAGCGACCGAACCCCCCGGGCGGGACGGCGGCGGGGTGTAGACAACGGGTGGAACGGCGGCGGGTGTGTGGGGGGGCTGCAGAGACCGAACAGCCCGGGCGGGATGGCGGCGGGTCTGAAGGGAAGCTGTATCAGTCGGCTGCCCGGGCGGGGACGGTGTCAGGGACTGGAGCAGCAGCTGCAGCGGCCGAATGCCCCGGGCAGGACGGCGGAGAGGGCCAGAGATGTGTCCGTGCGACCATCCGGCTGGCTGAATGGGACAGGGGCCCAGACGGCTCAGTGCAGGTAAGACTGGCACCGGGACTTCACAGAATCGCCCGCCTAGGTTTGTGCCGCCGTCCTGAACAGTTACGGGGTTGCGACTCAACTGCAGGTTCAACTGTATGCACAAGCAGAATTGAGGGAAGCGTGCCGAATATGCCAGGGGAAACGTCTGATAAAACAATTTTATGCTAATTCATTCCGGTGAGCACTAAACTAAAGTTGATACAGTATCGATATTCTCACGTTCACAAGTCAAATATGTGCAGTTCATGCCTAAGTGCATACTGCACTGACAACTGGCTGGAGTCTCACTAGCGTGATTTTCAGCCGTCTCAGCTGGACTTCGCCGGTCAACATCGGCAAAGATAGGCTGCCGCCTGGCCTGTCCAGTCTGGCCTAATAAGGGCCACTACAATGAAAACCGCGGAAAAGAACGCTTGTACTGTATTCTCACGGGAAACCACTGTGTAGTTTCAAACGTTTTCCAGCGGACTACCAAACAGACTTACAAAATGCCCTTGAAATTTGGAAATTCGGACAGGTGTTCGTCGAGCTTCATCGAGCAGTTCTCGGTAAACGTATCCTGGGGAAGACGTAGTAGACTCGTCCGAGAAGCCTCAATAGCTTTCTTCGTCGGATTCTTGCCACCAAGAATTGCTCACGTGGATTACATGCAGCTATTGAAGACCTTGCCGGTATTTTGGCGTGCAGCCGTTGGCGAGCAATGTTCGTTCTGTGCTTGCAGCGATGGGTGGCGGATAATGGACCTCGTGGCATTACCTTTCTTAATGATAGTTGCATTCCTAGCATGTCTCCTGACTTCTTCACTGAATGTACCATCGGATTAAATTTCTTCCAATGTCAATGCATGGAAACATCAAAATGTAAGAGGTGAATTGAAAGGCTCAAAGTGACGCGCGTTCCACGCTTCTTGTAGATAGTGTTGTGGTCCGCGCAAAAACGTTTTATCAAGAACTTTAATGAAATAAAGCATCGGAATACAGTTTTTACAGAGAACCTGATTCTGCGCCTGCCGGCGAGCTGGCTACATTTTTTGAATTCCAGTGAACTTAGCCACGTTACATTACACTAGACTGATTGGACAACACAAAAAGATGAAAATAGAAACGGATAATATGTTTTATGTACCACGCACCTGATTTCATTTCGCAGTTTGAGGAATATACTGTAACAGTATAGAAACTGAACCACACAGCCCTCGTTACAGGTAACATCAATTTTGACTTTTTCTCGCTGAAGCGATTAGTATCACATTCCTCTGGTACACTGGTGTTAAATGTAAAGATCTAACCAAGATCCGTAGTTCCAGTGCGATTGTTCATGGCATCACAAACCACTTTCCAGTATTTTTTCACGATGAATTTGGATAGTGCATTGCAAGCTTCCCACGCATGTTCCGATGTTTCATTTGATTACAAAATAAATTAAACAGCCTAAAATACTTTCGTCAATAGCCTCGCAAGCAGTGAGCAGTTAACGAGATTCTAAAAGTACCAATCTCCTTGTTAACACATACGAGATTACAGAGGCATAGCCATATTTCCGTGCATTAAGATTGCTCCACGAAAGTAAGTTCCCGAAATCCTGGATTTCCTCCACACTTCTCTCAATTATGTTAGTTAATTAATTGAACGAAAACATATATTCTTTGCGAAAGAGTTAAAGAGCCTTTATCTCACAATATTTCATCATGCAGCGAATACTGGAATATTGGTAGATGGTAAAACCATAGCTAAACGGTTTAATAGTTTCTCTTAGATCGGGTCGCACTACGAGATAAAATACTGATGTAATCTTTCGATTCCCTTGGCCTGCATCCAGATGTCGAAAATGAGATAAATTTCCCAGTTACTAACGAGCAAGAACTTATTGAAACAATTAGTAGCCTAAACAAACCTTGGAACAGGAGCCAATGGCACCAACGCAAAAAGCTTCAAATTCACATATATGTGTATGTTGGACAATATATTCCATTTATTCAATACCTGTTTACTGTCTGCTTTATTTCCAACTGCCTTCAAAATACCTCTAATCAAACCCATCTTCAAAGCTGGTGATTCCTAGCTTCCGAATATTTGCTGATCTCTTAACATACTCCCTTATCTATCCACGATCCCGGCAAAAGTTATTGGCAAAAGGGCTTATTGCATACCCAGATGAATATCAGTTGCGGCTTCGAGAAATAAAAATAAAATTAAACCAATAAATAAAAGCATAAAGGTGCGTACATGCCGTTATTCCTGTTGCAGGATGAAATTACCGGAGCTTTTGGAAACAGACCGCATGCTTTTGGACTGCCTTGTTCTTCAAAGGTCTTTAGTAATGAGAATATTGGCATTGTTTTTAAGAGACTTCGGAAGTACGATGTGAAAAAATGAATCAAATGAAGTTTTTCGTTCATACCTTACAGTAAGAAAGCAATGTGTGAAAGGTCGGCACAGTGCTTCGGGATATCACAATGTCATCATGGGTGTGCCACAAGGAGCAGTCTTGGACCTTATGCTATTCATCATGTACTATGACTTATGCCTCACAAAAAATATTTTCGAAAATGACATGTTAGTTGTGCGCAAATAGCCCGGCGATTATATTTAGACAAAGATTCTATAAAACGTCAAACCAATGTGGATGAATCACTATTTCTTGTTCCTGTAGTTAAAGGCGAATTTTTTCTCCTTAAAAATTGACGTTACCCGACACATTCTTTAAACCGTAATATTGGTGTTAGGATAAATAACTAGTGGACTGACGAAAAAACTTATAAGTACCTTAACTTCATCCGTGGTAAAATGTTGACATTTACATCTCATAGACTATATGTCTTCAGCATAATTAACAGGAATATCTGCGTATTTGGTCATACAAGGTACTTTACTGAGAAAAAGACAGCTTGACTCTTTATAATGCTCTAATTCTTTCTCCCCTTACTGCAGTCTAATGAGGGGCAATTATGCTCGTCAATTAGATAAATTACGCATTTTGCAAAAAAGCGGTTCGAATGACTGATCGTGTGTACCGTCTGATACCTTCGGAGCTAATCTTCAAACGCTACAAAATTTTGGAATTTGATCTCGCCAAATCTCAGATGCTTCCTGTTATGAATAGTTTTTTATTAATGAGCTCCCTGTGCCACTCAGTACCACTTACTGCATGAAAGAGGATGAAGACGAATGCAGTACAAGACAAACCCAGTATCTGGCACAACCTTTCACAGACAAAAATTATAAATTCATTACTATCCCGTGTTTTGGTTCTATGCTTTGAAATGACATACTAGTCCCTCTTTTTCCTAGCATGAACGGTGTTCCAACTTTAAAGTATATAATATGGAAGATAGTCAAAAAGAACTGCGTTGATTCGTATCGCCAAAACTGGTCATTGTCTGCTTCTAAGCGCGCTAAGAGTGCATGCTCTTTGTGTCTGTGTGTGTGTGTGTGTGTGGAGGGGGACTATACATGGCTTATCATACCCGTATTAGACCACTACCTCATCAGACCGGCCCTATGGTGGCGCACCAGACAACAAGCTTAACTTAGGCTTAGTGGGCCTGCGTCAGTGGTCTGCCTCAGATAAAATTCGACCCAACAGGGCCACTATCCATCATCAGTCAAAATAAAGAATGACACAAATTGATCCCTGTTATACATATATATATATATATATATATATATATATATATATATATATATATATATATATATATATATAATCCATATACATAAGGATATTTTTGGTTCTTGTTAATATTGTTTCTTATATCACTTAAATTCAATTTAAACCTTCATGGTAACTGTCGACATAAGGTTAAGAAAAGAAACAAGTAAGAAAGAAAGAAACAAGCATGTCAATAGTGAAAATTAAAATGATTGGCAGTTTTTGTTCTCCCAAGAATGTCGGATGAGAAAGTCAGATTTTAAGGTCAGCATATGCCAACGTTTTAGGCCGATTTTCAATTGAACAACGCGGTAGTTATCCATCTGCAGGCATAGAAAAATTGTCGTTTTTCTTGTTGAGCATTGTTCTGCCCAGAGGCTCGTGAGCTATCCCCAGAAACGTGATAGTGAAATAATTTCATCATTATAATGTAACAAGCTAAGCAGGACAAACCTGTAATGGTAAATTTTTCGCCTGTTCATACTCAGATGAAATGTGCACTGTTGACACCAAAATCAAATCCCACCCATGCCTCCACCCTTCGCTTGATGCCCTCCAAGTTTGAAAGAGTATCGTTCTGCCCAGAGGCAAATGCAAACGAATGGGAAAATATTTATTCTTATGAGATGATGAATCATTAAGCATGCTGTCTTTTGGAAGACTGTCTTCGGCTCAAAGAGCAACGACATTTGGTACAATAAACTCGTATTCCGTATTAAATGAGAAATGTGAAATGCTGTTCTCATTCCTACTATCATTTCTCATTCTCATTTTCAATCTCAAAATTTTCAGGCTTCTGTAAATGCCTAACTCAAATATGAATACTATTGCCAAGCTTTTTCACTCGGCCTGTCTGTCTCAGGGTCTGTCTAGCTGAGAGAAAATGCGATTATTCATATCTTCCGTAGTCCACAGATCTCCTCTGACCTTTGACATTTACAAGATAGGAAGGGTTGGTTCTGCCAGATTTCGGGTGCACCGTTAAACTACTGGGAATGACGTATAGCCTAGCACATTTTTAGAGACGAGTACGCCGAAGTTAAGTATATGTGCTCGTGTCTGCGTAGTGGCGTTGTATGAAAAAGAACAATGAATATGCTATTTCTCCGGTGCGGAGTTTATTTAGCCTCAGTAACGTCACATTGGCAGATAAAGTTCGGTGGGAGACGGGGTAGCTATGCATGATGGTATAGGAATACGCGATAGTATGAAAAAGCTTTATCGACGACCACCAGCGCTAACGGTGTCCGGACGGTATGGGGAAGTCCCCGTAACTGCAGAACGCTTATAACAAGTACACAGCTGTCGAACGGGATCCAACGTTCGTTGCACAATCATGCTGATATGAATAGGGAGGTTTAAAATTTGCTTCCCAACTTGACATGACACGAGCATTCAGTAAATGGACATCAATGGCGAATGTATACCAAAAACTAACACCAAAAGTATCACCATATACAATAGGCGGGATCTTCGCCGTACTTTCCTGCTACGTCCGAGGGTGATTTACGGATTTTTTATCCACAAGGCTACATCACGCAGCCGATTTAACTTTCCATGCATAACCAGCTGGTGGGTAAAGTGCAAGCCTTGCATCAAATGGTTGATAAATGGCATATTGCAAAGCTGAGGATTAGTTCTGAGGAATTATCGTCTACCTTGGCAACATTATAAATACTTGCAATTTATTTTCAGACTTCAGCATGAATATGGTGGGTACAATGCGCATAAAACGAAGGCACTGCCATGGGTGGAAGATTGTGTAAGCGATTGAGGGGGTGAGCTGAAGGGCTGACAACCTAACCTCCCTCAATGTGGTTTTCCCAACGGATTTAGCCCACTTTTATTTGTTTTGTATTTCATTATTTATCAAATAGCTCGGTACATATACGCATATATATATATATATATATATATATATATTATTGGACTTTTTACACTTTACTTTATACTCCCTTCATATCTGTTACCTACTGCGGTCATTATTTTTGTAAGTATTATCTATTCCTCTTGTTATTACAGGCAGGCAACGGGGGGCCAAACCAATATGGGGGATGGGTGTAGAATTGGGCCGAACTTTGGTATGGAGAAATAAATCCATCAAAATGAATTTCTGACAAAATCTGACATCGATAATGCATTAAGAGAATTTCATTTAAAAAAAAGAAACATGAATGCGTGAAAATATCGGTATGGAATTCCATACCAATAGTTTCCTTTGGTATGGAAAGCCCCATACCAAGGGCATATAACATTATGCCCCTGAGGGGGGGCCATGACCCCCGTAAAGAGATACAAAGTTCCGCTCCTGGCATTGGGTATGATGATATGGCTTACGAACTTCATGTCAAGATTACGTAAGATCAGGTATGCTCAAGTACTTGATCTCAGATCAAAATACTTAGCCTGGAGCAGGAGGGTGTCACCAGTGTTACCGGCCATAGGGAAGCTTTTTTGTTAGCAACGACCCCGGAGTGGCGTCACCGGGAGAGTCGCCGGGAGGCGAACATAAACAATCCAGCGGACACTGGCAACGGTTGATTGTGCTGTGAAGCGGCGGGTCCGGTTACGTCGTGGTTTCTGCGTTCTTAAAGTGCGTTTTGGCTGCGTATTGTAAAGAAGTTGTTGCCACAAATGTTTTTTTTTATTTAGGCCAATTCTGTTATCGCGCCACGCCGGATATTGACAGTAAGCGGTGAGGCAGTTTGGGATGCTCAAAAAGCCAAATACCCATGTGAAAGGATTGGATTTTGCAGTGACTGTACCCTCATGTTGACGTTTGTAGCAAGATATTTTGACCCTATATAGCAAGATGACCTGACCCTATATAGCAAGATATTTTCATGATGACATGAAAATATATTTCAGATGACATGACCCTATATAACAAGATATTTTCAGTTTTACTAGTTTGTGGCTGAGACCTGGCAGTGGCACTGGCCTTAAATTGGGGTTGGCAGTACAGGGCAGGCATGATTGCCTGCAGCTTGCCCAGTTTTTCTGTCGGGGGAGCATGGCCCTGTTGTCCCCGTCCCCCTCCCCGATGCATTATTATTTGTGGCACTACTTGGATAGCAACTGACATCTTTGTTTGGATGTGTTAGTGCTAGCTTTGCCATTAGTTTATGGCCATATTGGGAAAGGTTTGCTATTCTCTTGGTGCGGCAAGCTTTTGGCGCTAATTTGCAAGTAGATATCACCCATCAATCACCAGCCTTTGACATGCCAGACAGATCTAATGCAAAAATTTGAAGCTGGTTGCAGCCTGCATTAGAGGTATCATAAGGTAATGAGCAGTTAATTGATACATGCCATTATCATGCAAAAAATCCATTGAAATTTGTAAATACCACAACACGTAGTAATAACGTGTAGTTTTGTACATGTAACTACATGTGTCTAGTCTCGGACGCTTGTAACTTCATTTGTAACCACATGTACGCCCGCTCGCTCCGGCCTCTCAGCACGTCCTCATGCAGGACCCCAAGGCGAGTCTGTGGGGACGGTCGGGGACCGTCATGGGCATTGGCTGGCGACGAAATTACCTGGTACGTATGCCCAGCGAGCGCATGTACTGGCGCATCAGCCGGTATCCCCGGCCCCCGCGACCGTTCGTGACGGTCTCACTAGGTGGCGGCAGAGATCGAGACAACGGCGACGGCAGCTGCTCGATTCTGACGGCCGCCACGGCGGCGACGGCGGCATTAAGGGCGATGGCCCTGACGACGTTGCATATGGCGACTGCGGCGGCCTTCGCGTCAGCGGCGTTGCGTATGGCAGCGACTGCATGGGCGCTAGAGCTCCGGCAGTGCTGCCCACGCGGCGGGCTGCGGACTGGACTCGGGCTGCGAGGACGCCAGCAGCCGCAGAAACTCTCGGTTAACTGGTCCGGGTCAGTGTATCGTTACGTGTGAAAGGTAGGGCAGCAGAGTAGTAGCCAGGCCAAGCAGTGATGATCGGTTTCGTGGGGGTGACTGCGTTGTTGTTGTCTGTTGCTTTGTTCTGTTCGCGGTGGTGTGTGTGGTCGGAAGGGTGGGATGGTCTCCTGCACATCTTAGGGGGAGGTGCTGTGTAGCCATGACTGCGCAAGGCTCGGACGCCGGCGTCTGCGGCCCGCTGACCCGGCGGGCCTTCGCGGCCGACCTGTTGACCGTATCTAGCCGTGGGCGGTGGTTGTACCACCCCACCTGACATGTGCGCTTGTCGGGAGGAATCGAATACAGTCTCAAGAGAGAGCCCAGCTTTGAGAGGTGTCCCGGTCTGCCGCGATGCTCGGAAAAGTGTCCTGGCCTGCCGCTCTACTCGGAGACACGTCATGACCGTACTGAGAAATGTTGAAATAAATCACCGTGCTTCACGTCTATTTATTGTCATTATTAAGAGAAAAAATAATCCGAATGGTTCGCTGCGGTGCTTCAAAGCCAGAGCCCGTGCTGAGCAGTGCTTGAACGGACTGTCATACACCGGATCGCGCTATGCCAACATAATTGCATGATTCGAAGGCGAAAGTTTAACGTGCGGGTGTGACCCACACGATCGCGCGGTAGTCAGCGTCTTCTTTGGGTCGCTTGGAGGGTTAAGTGGCCTCCAGCGCAAAAAGTGAGGGCCGAGACGATTTGGACCCACGCGGCCATGGTCGACAGCGGCAATAGACGCTTGACCAACTGAACCACCGACACGGCAATTACGTAATGCATGCACCTTGCTTACGAATTATCATTTTGCTTTCATGAAAACATGGCATACCGCATGATATTGTGTCCGTTAAACTCGGGGTGAAGATGAAGCACAAGCGTCCGACGGCCGAGATCTCGGCTGCTTATTCAATGCCGATGGCGGACGCCGACGGAGTCACTCCCAGTGACGTCACACAGCGGCTTGCGCAGAGTGTAAAGAAATCGCTTGGTGACTATACCTCCATACCTCCATCCTGGAGTGGCATAATGTCGGTCCCAAACGGAACTATACTCAAATAGGACGTTGACAAAAACACGCCAGGCAGCACCGAGTCGACATCCATGGGTGGAGACACCAGAATTGCAGACCCTGCCAAATCCTGTTCCACCATGCGACTATGCCAGCCTTTCCTGTGATTTTCGAGTTTCACTTATATTTGTATACGGAATGTAAAATCTGAAACGATAGTTTCAATGTCATCAACCATTCTAACTGTAAAAAGGTACGGTACATACAATATAATGCATGCTTTATGTAATAGATTGCAAGGTATACCATACATTTGTAATACAGTGAGAGAAGTATATGGGCGAGTGCATGATGCCCTGGAAGGTGTATAATCTACTTTGGTGACACTTTCTGTTTCGTAAAGCACATGATTTTGTGATTTTATTGCACAAATAAAGACATGCTTTGGTTCATAAATTACTCGAATGTTCATCGTGGAGGCTACTTTTAGCAATGAGAGGGCTATTTTAAAAATCGGGAACTGCAGCCTCCTAAAGAGGTACAAATCTCCGCTGGTGGACATTGCTTTATCCTACCAACCGGAATACTCTACAAAGTTAAACCGGATATGTACACTTCCTTACATGAATGACAATATGAAGATAGTAAACCGAAATGAAGAAGACAGCGGACTGTGGTTGACCCTCCAGAACAGCTTTTAAAAAAAGGCTAAGTCTTTTTTTCTTTCGTCTCCGTGAGCTGTCACACTGACGCCGTAAAGCACGGTCTTCAGGAAGACCTTTCTCACCATTTTCCTTTCCACTTGGCCCAGTCTCTGCCTTCTGACCAATGACCAACAGAATCATGCACGACATCCACTCATTACATACGGTTCGCTCCGTGATTAAATCAAAGGTCACCGACGCCTCCCAGCTCGATCGGCTGGCCTGCTGTCCCGGTGAATGGCCGGCTTCCCCAGGGCCGACGTCCCTCCCACCTCCCGGTCTGCGCCGTCCACCGGCAACCGGAGCCGCTCTGTCGCACCCTCGAGCCGCGCGCCGGCCTGCCGCCGGAAGTCGGCAGGTTCCGGTCGGCTCGCGGCCGGCCGGGATTTGTCTGCAGTCGGCTCGGCCGGTCCGCCGCGGCGCCGCCGGCCCGACGCCGCCTCCGGCCGGCGGGGGAGAAACAAAGGACGGCGAAGGAGAGGAGCGCGGCTGGATCCAGCCGGAGGAGGACGGTTGCACGGAAAGGCCGGGGCGGCGGTCGAGGTGGGATTGACTGCCCCAGATTGCGTCGTATCTGTTCATTGTTTTGCGTGAGGCCGGGGTAACAGATGACCGTCATTAAGGCGGTGCGGTCTGCTTCGTATCGTTCCCCGCCCGGTTCATTTCCTGCGCCGTGGCACGGCACAATTGCCGCTGATGGCTTCCGTTTCCCCGTGTCCCGGCTTGTCCTGAGCCAAGGTCGGTCGGACGAGGCACGGAGTGGAGATACCAGGTGCGGCCGAATTCGCTGCATCGACCGCGCCGCAGTGGAGAGGCAGAGCTAGCCGGTGCGGGCCGCCGGCGGCTTCCGCCTCGCCGAGGTTTTGCACGCCGGATACTCCCGCTAATTTGGCTTCATATGTCAGCTACCGGGCGTTCCGTTCGCAGAATTAGAGCGATATTTTCCGTTTTATGGGGAGGCCCGGTGGCCGCTGCACTCCGCTTTCGGCGGCCAGTAGTATTGAGCGCTTCCACGACCTCGTCTGCGTTTGAATGAAAGCATCGATTTTGTCGGACCAGGACAGCCATAAACAGTTAAGTGGAGAAACGAGGCAAAAGCACGCTGCAGGCGCCCGGATACCACCGTTCGATGCCTCTGTCGGCGCGAACGCGTGGCTTGAATGTCCTGCATCCATCTTTCACAATAAAATGCACGGTCATTGGTGCTTTGCTGGCTCGTGCAAGCAGTCAGCTTTAAATGCCGAGGCCTTAAAAAGGTTCGCTGAAACCTTCGTGCCGTCTCATTATATTTAGAGGCGCTGGACATTTCTAATGACGGGGAGTTTTCCATATTGGGGTTATCAATCGGCCAATCCGCCGCACGTATGGAATAATGCGACGGTGAGTATAAAGGCAAGGTTGCGCAAAGTGGACGAAAAGAGAGCGTAACAGAGGAGCAAGCATGCAAGGGAGAGAGAGGGGGAGGGAGACGGAGCAAGGAAAACAGAAAGGGAGAGAGGGGGCTAAGCCAAGGAATGACGAAAAAACAGGAAGAGAAACTGACTCAGCAACAATACAATCAATAAAGAACTAGATTGCCATGTTTCAAGGCCACCCTAAGTACTCATAGATAATGGAAAGCCAGTGATACCTCCGAATGGTATGTCATGTTCAACAGATCTTACTTTCACCAGAGACCGAAGGAGAGACAGAGACCGGAATGATATAAAATTGAAATGTGCATTCCCCTGGTCAGCTATGAGTATAAAAGTAAAAGCTATGGGATTAGAAAGAACCTAAAAGACCAGCATCGTGTTCATTGCGTGGGATTCCCCGTTTAGCTGTCGTCCTTTTAAAACTAGCCGGGCGTCAGGATTTTTACATACGTCCCGGGAGGTGGCGTTACTATACTCAATCTTATCCATCTCCTAACCAGGATAGAGCAACGAAACAGAAGCAAGCGCATCGAGTGGCACCTGACTTGACCCCTTCAGATTATCCAATAAGTCACACAGAAAGGAAATACTTTGTCGTTTTCCGTCTCTACTGTCCTCGTAGTATACCTTAAATAACACTGAGGCCAACGAGCTATGCTAAGGCATAATTCTGTGCAAAATTACTAAACCTAAAGAAAGCGCGAAAGCATCATTCTGTTACAATTGAGCTAGACCACCATTCTCATAAACTCAAGTGGTTTCTCACTGCCTCAGCATCCTAGCATCTGAGCATTATTAGTTGTTTCTAACTCTCCTGCACGAAATTTGCTGCCAGTGATCGATACCATTCAAACTTTTTCTCTTCGATCACGTAAATGCAAATGTGGGCTAGATTTGCACAAGCAAGACCAATTTTCTTTGAGAAAAAACAACTCAAAACAAAACAAAACGAAACAAAGCAAAACAAAAACTCAGCATAAAGCAAAAATGTTCACCCGGTATCTGGGTTTCACAGTTCTCCAACACTGAATGTACAAACTGGGAGAGTGCCACTGAGTAGCAAACAACGCCGTTACGCCGTCATAGGCCAGATATTCGTGTAGGAACACGGTTACTTACAAATGACATCATTACACCTTTTGATCAACAGTCAGTATGACGGCATCACTTTGATACCGTGATAGATGAGACATTTTTGCAGGGACACGGTTACTTACAGATGACATTACCACACCTTTAGTTTACTGAATGCATTATCAGGAAAAGTGTTCCGCTGCAGACAATAAGCAACACGCACTGAACTGACAAATATATGAATGTGAAAGGAAAAATGCAGCAAATTTGGGCGGCATTAATGGAATAATACACATATATAGTGCTTCATGGTCATGGAGACAACGCTCGGTCTGACACGGCTCGGCCGTCTCAGCCCATCGTCTCCGCCGGCCGGTCGGCGCTCGGCTGCGAGGAGCGACGCCGGCCGATCGTCGAGCGACGCGTGCGGTGCGGCGGCGTGGCGGTCCGTGGCAGCTCGCTGCGTCCCGAGCGACGGCCGCGAGACGGGCTGGCAGCGGGGCGCAGCGCGCCGCCCGCGCCGCCGCGTCAAGGCAGCGCCGACTGGCGGCCGCGGCCGGGCCGCCGCCGCCGCCAGCCGCGCTAATTGACGGCCGCGGACTGACGGCGATTCTGTCAGTCTGGTCCGCCCGCCGGCCGCTCTGTGTGTCAGTTTGGTCGGCCCGCCGGTGTGTCGGTGGTCCAGAGCTAGACGTCCCGCCTTGTCCCCCGGTATTTTGGCAGCTGCGGCTTCATCGAGGCGTTTTTTTGTCAGTTCCTCTCTCGATAATTCAGACGGCCTGCGTCGTTGGGTCATGTTCATTTGAGTGCTCGATGTGCAATTCGAATTCCATTTGCCGTGCAAAAACTGATGGATTTAAAACATTTTCCGGCGCTCATCAAAGCTCCTCAAGTATGCTGCGTTCCCCATAATTTTTGAAGACTCCAACCTCAAATTTCGAGCGGTCTTTGATTGCGTTTGGTACGCTCTTGGCTCAGCGCTCTTTGTCAGCTCTCGGGCCGCCATCACGGCTTGCCTTAGTGCTGGTCCTTATCTTGCATATAGCTGATTTCCTGTTCATAAATCCAACTAACTCAATTCTGTCCAATCGTAATAGACCGCGTCTCGTGGTTCGCAGTCTGCGTAGCCCCGAGAGCAAAATCCTAGTGGCCAAAAATAACGGGCGGAATCGGATACACATTCAACCCAGCACCAGCTGAAATCAATGCTGGTCGCAGAAACTTAAATTAAGATGACATTAAATAACTGCAGATATAGACAGCCGAACAGCGTATCCAAATGTAAACCTGAGGCCATACTTTCATTGCTCGGTTCCGCACTTCAGGGTTACACAGTGGGAAAATTACGCCTGGTCTTATGTCATAGATGTGAAACAAAACTCGTTAGACGTCACAAATTACAGAGCAGAGTGCGGTGAAATCCACAAGGAGCCATTCGGCCATCAAACGGCCTTTACTGGAAAGACGACCTCGACAGAGTGACGCTGCCGTAATCGTTTGGGCGGACAGGCCAGAACCAATGCCCTTGCAAACTCGTGCAAATGTTGGACACTTTTCAATTCGCCTGACAGCCCCAGAAACACGCAGATTCAGCAGATGACGGGCCCACCGAAATCAATGGCGCGCGATCAGCGGGGCAAAATATCGGAGCGGCGTCGGCCCAGCCCTGTCCTCGACGGCGCTCCGCCGCAAACTTGTCACCGTCAGCCCGAAACCCAGCGGCGCTTGCCAGCGACGGCTCGAGAAACCAGCAGAGCTCCAGGCGCGGCCTCGCGAGCCGCCGCCGGGCGTCTGGCCTCGACTCCGGCCCGTAATCCAGGCCTGACGGCCTCGGGTGGCGTAGGAAGCGACCCTCTGTCTGGGCTGGTTCCGAGCCAGGACGCGGAAGCGCCCGAGGCCCGCTGCAGGGATGTCACTGGGCGTTGCTTGGCCAAGGCCAGAGGGTCGCCCAGCCCGTGGCGTCTGAAGGAGACGCAGACGACGTTACGAACGGGACAGAGAGGGAGAGAGGAGCAGCAATGGAAGCGAAGATAAAACAGAGAGCGCGGGATAAGGAAATGGAGGGGGAGTAACAGCGAGACAAAGATAAGGAAAGAAAGAGGATGAGAGAGACTCATGAAGGCATATATAAAGGAGAGAGGCAGACGAGGGGCAGGGGAGAAGAAGGAGGGGTTGATGGAGAGAGGGACAGAGAAAACGTGACAAAGAAAACAGACTGCGATGGAGAAAGATAGATGGATAAAGGGAGATAAAGGAAAATAAAGAAAAAGAGAAGTAAAGAAAATGAAAGACAAAGAGGAAGAACGAAAGAGGGGACCAATGGGGGGGCGGAGAGAGAGAGACAGACAGATTGGCAAACAAGCAGACAGAGATAGAGAGATAGAGAGAGAGAGAGAGAGAGGGAGAGAGAGAGAGAGAGAGAGAGAGAGAGAGAGAGAGAGAGAGAGAGAGAGAGAGAGAGAGAGAGAGAGAGAGAGAGAGAGAGAGAGAGAGAGAGAGAGAGAGAGAGAGAGAGAGAGAGAGAGAGAGAGAGAGAGAGAGAGAGAGAGAGAGAGAGAGAGAGAGAGAGAGGGAGAGGGATGAACGAGCGCAAAGATAACGTCGGAGCCCCAGTGAAAGGAGGCGAGAGAGTTGAACAAAATCAATAGTCCGCCATCTCCTCACGCCTCTCATCCCTTCGCTGCGGACCGTATAAACACGGGATGGACCGGCTTCCATTAGATTCGACTCAGATATAGGAGGCCGGGCCGGGCTTGTGGCACGGTCTGCCGTCCGCGCTAAAGAGGGCGTTCTGATGGGCTGGAGGGCGGCTCCGAGTCCTCCAGCGCATACGTCCGGGGACGCGTGAACCGCGGGGAGAGGGTGACGCTCGCTGAGGCGACGTCGCGGAGAGTCACAGTCTCAAGGATGGCGACTTCTCGCATGCATCCCTCTACAGCCACTGAAGCAGATTTTCGCACGGATCAGGAATGGCGACGCTTAATCCTTTTGCACATAACATGCTATTTGAAATAGTAACAACACCATTTCGACATCCGTGATGTCGCCCGTGCTTCATAATTTGTAGTCGCAGCCATGCATCTGACGGCTTTAAACCATATTTGATTCCAAATTCTTGAGACTCATCCATTTTGTGTCTATTAAGTCTTTTCTACATCTGCCCTCTTCTGTTACAGGGATGCTTTCCCCGAGTTTCTAGCCCTGAATGAAATGTACATCTGTTGGTGAATCTTGCTCTGTTTGAGGAAATATTTCGTCTTTATCGTGTACATTGAACTGCAACAGACAAATTTATTCTTGCCTGATTTCTGCCTTCTCAGAAACCGATTTCCGATATACTTTAAGCATCAAAGCTTTAGAAATTTCGAAACCTAAAGAACAGTGTTCCGGAATTTCTCCTGCATCCTATTTATCTATGTCCTATTGCAGTTATTAGTGAAAACGGACGTCGAGATTTTGTTAACCAATCTAATCCATTCCTGAAAAGTCCACCAAAGTGGAATCTTTAAAGAGTTCTTGGTAGCATCTTGCAGATATGGCCAGAAATTCCACTATCCGTAGGATCGCGTCCTTTCGGCGTCACTGTCTGTCACAAAGGCGACACATATGCTGTCGCCTTTGCTGTCCCTCCTTTCCTCCTTCCCTCGGCAGAAAGGCCGGATGGTGTCTGGATGTTTTGCCTCGCAGCTGGCTCATTAACAGCAGACGGTGCGCCCAGTTCGGGCACGGCCAGGCGCCATATTGATACGGCCGGATAAGGTGGCGACGTCCATTTCTGTCGAGGAAGTTTTCTCATTTCCCCTGCAGCCGGCTTTTTGGAAGCTTTTTGGCTTGGTCTCGGAAAATGAGAACGCGAGCCGACAGCACAATATGAAAATAGCAGGAAAACAACGTACCACACAGCGCCTAATTGAATGTTGTGTAGTACGAGGGGACCGGAAAGTGAAGAATACCTTACTCATCCTAATGCTTTTCCTGTGGGTTTGCTTATTATCACACCTAATTGTATCTCTAATAATCAACAGCTCTAGGTGCAAGTGCACTTGACTGAAATATGTTCAGTTACTCCTACTTAACGGTTTTCAGCAAGGTAAATTCCGCGTTTCATCTATGTTTAGAAGCGAATTTGTAAAAGTCAGTTTTGTTTCAACGAATTATCCCCTAAAGATGCGTGGACTCAGCTAAACCTGTCCTCGTACCCATGACAGTTCGCATTCCCGTTTGGGGGAGGGGCTTATTCGCCCCCACCCACACACACCCCATGAGATCTGGAGAACTACCCGTTCGATTTCATGGCAACAAACGACAGTCGATTTGCATTGACGTAGCTACGTGTGTATGACAATAAATTTTGAAAATGCTGCGAAGGATACGGAGGAGAAGAAGCGGAAATTGGGGTGTTTCCTGGCTTATTAGATCTCCGACGTTTATTGGATGATTCTGGTGCACTGGCATGTTTTGGCATGAACGGAGACCTAAACGATCGCACTTTCGCTTTAATCTATACGGTTGGAATTTTGACATCATTAACATGCCTTCACAGGGCTTCAAAAAAGGCGGATTTTTGGGGAAACTGAATTAAAAGATCGGATTAAAGAACTTTTTAAGCTTTCGCTAGTCATTCTATATTTCGGAAGTATTAATCGTATTACAATGTTCGTATAATGTTGGCATGGGCGGCGCCAGGGGTATGAAAAAGGAGAACCGTTATAGTTACATGTTCACCGAGTCAACTTACAACCCTTGATCTTAGACGGCCTCATATGACCTCAGAATCCCATGGACCTTGGATCACATCAGTTAGGTTCATTTTATTGTGTTTGAAAACGTTTCCAGCCATTTAATTTAAATCGACTATATTTCTAAAAGTCCTGTTTATGACCGTCGTGATACAGGGTACACGAGCCGACATATTACGTCACAGTTTCTTGACCCGAGCTGATATCGACCTGAAATTGGAAACACAAGTAGAGAGCATTGTGCTGAGCTACATGTATATTGAATTTCTGTTGGAAAAATGGTGTCAAAAATACTTGTATGAAACAAAATTTTGATTTTGGTCTGGACCTAACCTTGTGAAGTTAGGTCAGGTCAACAGAAACATTTTTGCATGTTTGCACAGTTGTTTACTACAGATTACTTACCTACACACTCGTACAAATTTCTGTCCTGCAAACTATTCTGAGCAGCCATTTTCCTTTTACCTTCAACACTGCAAAAAAATGGTCTGAGGTGCCTCCCAAAAACGTAGCCTGGCTCCGCTCTTCGACGAAATGAAAATGCGAAAATTTGACGTAATACGTAGAAGGAATGGATAGGAAAAGTGATTCAGTTTCGTGACGCTGGTTCAAACACCCCTGGCAGACAAAAAGAAAATGGAGGGGGCTTCGCTCTCCCTCGCTATACGGGAATAGGGTGAAAACAACATCATCGCTTATACGAATGAAGGCAAGATATGATGAATCAGGATACATCACAGCTACTTCACATCCACTGCAGCTCCCGTTACCATGCAGATGCATTTGTAGAGGCTCAAGCCCCGAAATCAATACAGCTGGAGTGCTACGACAAAACACCCGATAGCACCACCAGCACTCCCCCTTCCCCGTCAGGGCAAGGGCGCAGAGACGTGAAGTGGCGTGACGCGGCGTTTTCAGTGCGGCGCAAGCTGACCGAGTGGGCAGCTGATGCGTATGCAGCTGCCGCTGCCAGCGGCTCAGGTAACGACGTCCAGGGCGGAGATAAGAGAATCCATCACTGAGTGGGAGCCCTGCCAGCCTAATGGTGTCAGCAACGGCGGCGCGGGGCGGCATGCCGTGATCGCCGCGAAACCAGATTCCGAAAAACCGGCACAGTCCGCTGAGAGCCAGGGAGGGACACTTGTGTGGATGCCGTTTAAACCCTGACGTAGTCCCGAAGAAAGGGAATCGGCGTGCCACGACGTGCTTTCCCGTCCCCCTCCCCCAAAAATATTTGTTCTTGCAATAAAAATGTCGGGATTGTCAGATTTCAGGATATAAATCAAATTGCTCATTCAAACCCGTGTTTGGATGAGAAAGGATCGCCTTTTGGCCCTGGCTCTTAACTTTGTTAATAAGAGTCCTTTCTCTGAATGTTGCCGCATTGCGAAGGGATATTGGCCCAGTCCTTGCACTTCCAAAGCCATCCCGTATCGATACAAAACAACGCCAGGAGACAAGAACAAACTTGCTCCATTGACCAAAAGAATGGAATGGTGAATAAGTCGCTGATGACGAACTGAATTAGATATCATTTTCGTGACCGCTGTGATGTCATTCAAGAGTCATGAGATGATATCATGTCATGTAATATCATGAGTTTGCTGTTCCGGCCTACAGGCCGCTGGCACCACGCCTTATAAGCCAGGCATTAGCTCGGGCCGATATCTGCGAATCTCTGCTACATGTATAACGTACACCACGATAACTTTATTGCGAGGCCAATATGTATTTTGTCGGACGCTAGCGGATATTTCGTCTGTTTACGGATATTGTATGGGAATTTTGTGCTACGCCTTCCAAGATGGTAGTAGACAGACGGTGTTTTCACATCCCTCCGTACGCATCTTTATTTAGTGGCGTTTGCGTTAGATTTCCTTTGTTATGAATCATACGTGCAGTTGAAAGAGTACGCAATCAAACTGGCTGCAACCAAAAACAGGGAAGCCTGTAAGTCGAGATCAGCCTCACACCTGAGCCAGTGAAGAGGAAGTATACAATAAAAGGCGTTACTGCTTTGAAAACTCCTGGAACATCCTTCTGAAGGTATTTTCAAATGCAGTTTGTCAGGAATGGGAAGCCGTAATCACATCCACCATTTCCCCATGTTTGAGGTAATGTTACACCATACTTATTCATACGACATCACGCAAATTTTTCAGACAAATAAATTTGTCTTTTGTCTGAATTTGACGAATAAATTTGTCAAAATCAATCTGAAACGTTTTGTCGATACTCCGTAAAAACAGTTTTAAAGGTCCGAAATGGAAAAATACAAATGCCGTCATTTTACTCCGTTTTTGTGTGCAACATCGTGAGTGACCAAAGAGTGGCATACCGATATGCAGACATCTTAGCGTTTTTTTTTTGTGTGTGTGGAGAGGCTGTTACGTTAGTTTTTGGAAGACCGCATCGCTGTTCACCAGTCCACTTTTCACTGTGACCGAGTGCGTTCCGAGGAAAGACGGAAACAAGTGTTCAGCTGTTATTCTCAGGCTGGTCTCAGTGGGCTACGCCGATTTAACGTTTCACAATACCAAATTTCATGGCTAAAAAGGGAACTGAAAGAAAGTCATCACCTAGTGCACTTTGCTTCGTTCTCACGAAATACTCGACCTTTCGGTTCGACAATGAAATGGAACAAAAACGGCGGGTTTCATGCCATAATTCTTTATTTGCAGGACGTCTTTGCAAAATGGATGGACGAAATGTACCGTGCATTTCATGATCTGGGTTAGGACTAAAGGACACATTGAAGAAAGAGCGGCACAAGTGATGGAGAGAATTAACCGTGGCGATATGCCATGAGGGATATGAGAAATCTACCTTTTGTTTTCACTTTATGAATCTGGCGTTGTTAAAACGAGAGCTACTGGGGAAATTTTTGCCCCTTCCCACCGGTTTTCCGGTATAGGTTCCAAATGACAAATGCCAGAGATTTCAAGTGTTTCGTACCCCTAAGCGAATAACACAGCCACGTTGTGTTATTAAGCGAATAACACGGCCACGTTGTGACTAAACATGTTGACCGGACCATCATACGCCAGGTGAAATGATGTCATACTCTGAACCACACACGTGGTTTCCGGGACCTGTTAAAGCTCGGTACGCGTAGCCAGTTACGACCATGAAATGATCGTCTCCCCGTTCATGTGATTCTGGAAATGCCAGAAAAGAATCGTAATATTGAGAGCTTTGATTTGATCTGCGACACCATCCGTGACCTTGAGATCAACACATAACAATGTCTGGGGTCTTAGGGTAACGGCCCATGTAACGGGTAACGGTCGTTTCATTTTTGGAAATCGGATTCTTGATTCTCAAGATAAACAAAGAGGAAAAGCAGAAAATTTCCCGGAAGTCAGCATCGGGTTAATCCCCCCCCCCCTACGTTGACTTTTCCTTGTTTGCTTGTTTGTTTGTTGTGGATTAGGACACACAGCCTCTTGGGCTCAAGCGTCCGTGTGTTGAGTAAGTCTTGTGTTTCGTCTGGGGTCAGTCAGTAGTCTGAGATCTTTCCTTGGATTTCGGTCACTCATTTTTATCGTTTTAAAATTGCCGAAATGCCCGACGAAAAATGCGGATTAACAATGAATTGCCTGTCGCATTTACAAATAACATGCATGACGCTCGTGGCCCCATTTCCTGGATCAGCCAGTGCGATGGGACGTGCTTCGCAAAAGAATCAAACACCCCCATGCATTTGAGCCGTATGGATGGGGCCTTCGAAACAAGCACTGTCTGGCATACCGCATCCTAGCGTTTTTTGCAATAAGCGGTTGGAAGAGTTTGAAGCAAAATATCACAGCAATTTGGTAGTTGTCAACGATTCGTTCCATAGCTTTCAGTTGGGAATAGTTCTGAAACAACAAGTTTCTTCAAAGCTATCGATAATTCTTCCGTATTAGGTAATTCTTCATGCAGCCTCCGTGAAGTATACATCTGGTTTAAATCCACCTCTTAGAAAAAACTTGCTTGAAAACCCCAGTCGACCTTGTACCAAAAAAACCTACGTTTCGGGTGTTGTTAGACTCAGGAGATGATAAGTTAGTTAATTATGTTATTGTTAATGGCAAAAGTATTGCCAAAAGCAACAGTAATTTAAACAATGAGCACTTTACGGCATGCGTTCAAATTGAGCGAAATACGGAGAGTCATTGCAAAACGGCATAGCGCCATGGAGGAATTCAGCATCAAGTAAGCGGCGCTAAGGTTGTCCATGGACTACGGCATTGGAGGAATGTAAGGGCCGAATTATGCGTTAGACATTCTCGTGAAACGACGTTGTCCTTTGCAGTGTGTGAAGTGAGTGAGTTGACGATGTTATTCTGCTAAGCCATTGTTCGTGATGGCTGAAATGTTTTGATGAAATAACAGTAAATAAAAGGGAAAAGTACATTTCGGGTTTTGAAAACCAGGAAATACGTACGTTTGAAAGCCACACCTCGCCCAGGTCGGTGAGCCTGTTAACCTGAAGCTTGTACTGGAAAAACTGAGCGCACAGCAAACGCCAAGATCCCTTGCGGACGTGTTGTTCTAGTCAGCCGCTGCTTTACGACAGAAAGTCATCAGACCATGCAGCGTGGCCAAACCCGCAAGGGCCCTCGCCTGAAGGCAATAGCCCTTTCTGCTTTCAATGGGTCAAAAGGCCGCGCCACCGCGCCGCGCAAAAACAACTCATAAATCAGAGGACGGCCAGTGCCGGTCGCCGGTGAGCGCGGCCACTATATTAGCGGCGGCGGGCCCTGTTTACGCGTCCGGGCCGCGATACCGGGGCCAGTCTGTTACTCGCCGACACCGCGGCGCTGCCGCCGGCTGTCCCGCTCGTCGCCGAAGGACGCGTAAAACCGCGGCCTCAAGACGGGGCCCGGCCGCGGCCGCGGACGATCCGCCCGTCCGACGGTTTTGGCCTGACGGATGCGAGGTCCGAAGCACTTTATGATTCTGCGGCCCATTGCGACGGGCCGCCACGCCGCTGGACGAAGTGCGTGCGACGACCCTCTTCCTCACACAAGCACGTCAGCGCATCGGGTCATTCTGCGCAGCCCAGCTCGCTCTGCACCAGCGAAACCGGCGACATTGCCCCGCTGCGCACGCGTCCGAGGGCGTCGGCCGCCATTCCGATGCGGCCTTTGCGTGCCTCCTCGTCGACCCGACCGGGCGCGTCGCCGCCGTCGAGCCGCCGCATCGACTTCGATGTTCGTCGGCGGTTTCGGGCCGGCCCTGCGGCGGCGGCGGCCCGCGGGCCCGCTCGGAGGCCGGCCGCCGGCATTGGACGCCCCTTGTCTGGTGGACGCTCTGGCAGCGGCGCGGCGGCCGTCGCCGTGCCAATCGGCTCCCTCCTCGCCGTCGCCCGATCCAATTTTGTCCGCGGCACGAGCGATGGGGCGGTCAGGACGCGCCGATGGCAAACGACGCTCTCCGAGGGCCTCCGCCGGAAGTGGGAGGGGCCAGGACAGGCGTGGGAGCAGAGTTACCTCCTCCTTCAGACCCGCCTCTGCTGACGTCCAGGACGGCCGGGTTAATACTATTTTTAAATAAATCAGTCTTCGACTAGACGGTTTTGGGCCTGCCAGTCACACTTCCATACGTTTCGCCAGGTAAAAAAATTAGGAGAATGAACGCGAACGGGACGAATGTATTGATGTGTACTGAACTTGATCCCAATGCAACGCACTTCTTTCGCCGCTTAAATTTTCCTTCTGTTTCCATCGCCTGGGCTCGCTTGTTTCCGGACCGCGCACACCACCACCAACTGTTGAGCCATTCCGTGAGAATGTCTTCCGTGGCAGTTCATCCTTGCAAAAACTAACTGCATTCTGTGTCTCCGTCACGCAGCTTCCGCAGTCAGCCTCAAGTTCAACTGCTTTGCATCTGAATGCGTCGGTCCCCAGAGTTTTGCATCGCCTTCTCCCCGGCATCTCAGCGAGGCTCATTACTGAGACCCATCAAAAGGCGTCACGGAGGGGAACGGCTCCGACTGAAACGGCTCGGGGACGACCTCGTTGGCCATCTCTGGAGAAGATTGGTCACATGCAGCCACCGTTAGTAATCAAGGCTGAATGGGAATGGAAAGCAGACTTTTTCTCCCTGCCGGTCACTCTTCAGAGGTTTGGTTCGGTTTTTCAGCACGTGGCCCGGTTTCTTGTCACGGCTGTCCGTAGGCACATTGTACGGACTGAACTGACGAAGTTTTGAGACGATCATCAGCTGATGATAGGAGTGAGGTTTGTTGCCGTTTCCTGTACCGATAAATGGCGTGTTTTGAGTCTTTTCCACAGCGTGCCGGTACCCGTGCATTTTAAGGGCCGATCACCCCTAGACTGATAATGACACATTGATGTTGAAATCAAATGAATACTGCAGTATATGTCCTTATCTAGTAGAATCATGGTGCTTAACATGGGCCTAGGTGCAGAGATGGGGAGGCGTTTCCCCACCTTCTTCGGACAATTCAAATTTGTTATACAGTGGTGCACGAAAAAAAAATAGCCCGAAAAGCGTCCCCAATCCCACGTCTTTGAAAAACATTGGTATTACATATTTAGTGTTATTCCTGTGCTCTACCCCGTCGTTGTGCAAACGGGCTTATCAAAGACGTCGCCGATCTAAGTGAATGCGTCAGCTGTTTCTTGAACGTCAAGTGCAGAGAGGCTGGTAGCGACCCCTTGCTGTGAGAGCGGATGGACTCCTCGTGGCGGGGCACGTACCGGCCGCCGCCGTTCAGACTGCTCTGATTCGGCTAATTCCGATCAGACGAGAGGTAGGCGTGTCCCGCTGGGCTACAGCACCGCCGCTGCACGTATTTCGAGCCCCCCCCCCGAGCCACGCAAGAGATCGGCTGCTCACCGGGCGCTGACCGTTCTCCTCCTGCAGTGGTTGCGGCACGTGCAATGTGCCTCCATTTCGCCATCTACAGCACGACCGATAGGCTCACGTCGTGGATCAAGGCCCACTAAGACCGAGCTGAGTGCCCAGCCCTGAATGGTCTGTAACGGAATCTGTCACGTGGACACGGAAACAGAGACCGCAGTGTGAAGACGACAGCAGGGGCTGCCGTGTGAAGATGACGGCAGGGACAACCGTGTGATGGGAGCAAGGACAGCCGTGCGAAAGTGGAAGGAGGGACGGCCGTGTGAATACGACGGCAGGGCCAGTGGTGTGAAGATGGGATCAGGGACAGCCGTCAGGATTAGCGAGCAGTGTTAGGCTTGAGGAGACGGAAGTCTTGCCGACAGTGACTAACTTAATTAACATTAGGTTAGTTAGGCCGATGCACCTTACTGGTAAGTTAGGGCCATGCATCTCACTAACTTCACTTTTCGTAACCAGCATCAGAGTATGAAATGAATTTGTGCAAATTTTATACTTTTCTTTGGAGTAAAATAATGATGAGCATGAGATATTCCAAGAAAGGCATTGTTATCGGCCGCGTTCCAATTAGTTTCAAGTGCTCCTTATTCCAATATTGGTACACTGGTAATTTAACTACTAATATCCCGTGCTCTTCACTGAAGAACGAGCGGATGATAAAGAAGTGCACGAATTTTCATGGCTCGTGAACCTGGTTTCTCTATGTGAGGAAATAGCTGTAACGGTAACATCAAATCATGAGCGGCAACCTAAACACAACAAGAATCCAAGCAGTAACTCGTCATTTTCAGGCGTCAACTTGAAAGAATCTCGCACGAAGCATATGGTTTAAAGAGAAACCATCAGTTTCGACAGTCATCGGTTTGATCATTTCACGATTCACGGAGCGTGTGCGACCGGCCGTCTCGGCATCATGAGATTTCATCACACTATGCAACAGACGGCCCTGCGGCACTGCAGTATTTGCCGTTGGACCCGATGTTAGTTGCATGGCCGCAAGCGCAAGCTGGTGTCACCGGCCATAAATTACCTCCAGGTCAGAACACGACCCATCAGATAGTCCCGACGAAATGTGTCTACTTTCGACATCGCGAGGCTCCTGCTTCAAGGCCGGAGACCGCTAGAGGCAATTCCAGTATGATTAGTTCAATAAATCAGCCAGAACCATCTAACGTTCTCGTTCCATCACCTCTCGCCTCGAAACCATCTGCATGTTTTCTTTTAAGTTATTCAACTGATCAACAAACAACCCGCAATCTTCACGACAAGCTCCGATAAAGCCGCGCAGAGTCTTACGTTCTCAGCATTTGTGGTATAGCACAAGGCATAATGAGCGCAAATGGGCTCAAGATAACGCAATATTACACCGATGTTTATTGACCTAAATGTCACTACATTAATCATGATGAGATGAATTTTGTCAAAAACATTTTGATTAACATTTGTTTACATCTATTTCAATATATGCAGGCGTTTACACATACAAACCAGTGCAGGTACCTATCATTTTGGGCGTTACGTTTCGTTTTATTTCGGTCTTTCGTACCGTTTTAGGTGGGCCAAAATTGATAGCCATTGTTTTCTTTTATCCTACATTTGTATATCTTTCCCACAGGTTCTGACCAAAGAAAACCACCTCCAAAGCAATGGCAGTACATCCGCCTACCGGTGAGTGATTTGGCCAAGGAGGAAGTGCTGATTAGGCAAACCTGGGTGAGATGAGCCGGTGTAATGCACCAGCAATATCCCAGACGGCATCCAGCACCACAGTCCAACTCATCTTTGCACTTGAACAAAGATTTACAACGAATGTTCCAGACCCAAATCAACTAATTTCATGAACTAACTGTGCTCTAATTTGATGGTACATTGGGCGCGAAATCTGATCAGCATAATGCCCCCAAATATCGAAACACTTCATTTTCCGTAGATCCTTGGACAGATCCTTCCATAGAACCATGGATCTGCTCGCATTGCTGTTTGGCACGTGTTGAGACTAAGCCCGTCTGGCTCGCTTGTTGTCGCAGATATTTCTGGCCTCGGCAAGACGATGGGATTTATAGCGGTTATTCTCGTCATGATAAAAGGCTGGACAGCTCCAACTGGCCCGGCTGCCCACAAAACTGTGGTCTAAATTATGACGTCATCGCAGCGGGCGGGCGTCCCAACAGGTGACGGCCAGTTTACTTCCCGACCGTGCACATCGCCGCCCGGAACAGACACAGCTCACAAGGACGAGATGTTTGCGCCAGCGCCTCGGACGTTGCACGACATATTTTTCCAAATGCCGCCTGCCCTAAACGTTGGCCTAGTTCTGGAAACTATTCATGACCCGATGGTTTACGACCCAAACGTGAAATGTCTGAGAAATGCAAGGATTTGACTTCGCCATAAATCTTAAGATTGCGACTGAAATGCAGATGCGTTCGAGGGTGCAATATTTCATGTGCGACGAAACCTGGAATATTTTCGGCAGCTGTCGACGATAGCGAAAGCAACGCATACAGGTGGCCTCTGTTTGGGATTAGCCGGTCTTCTGGACCGTGAGATGTTGATCTCTTGCGGAAAAAGAGACATGTTGGTCTTTTTAATCTTTTGGGTCTAAAAAAACACTTTGGATGTTACTGCGCCGAGTTATTTAGAATCATCAATTGTTCTGGCATATCTCAAGACCCTCACTTTCGACAGCTGCCTTCGGCCAAACACAACAAGCTGGACGATTAATGCAACAGCAGTCTTCATCGTCTCCGCTGGCCACAGCCTGGCAGTTACGACACCTTTGGCCGCCGGTGAGCTCTGCCGGATGTTCTATCTATCCCATTATCACTGCGGGGTGCTCCGTGTGCGCCGCATTGGCCACGCAGAGTAGGAGCGCGCCCCAGCTGGCCTCCTCGTCATCTGCGGTTTTGGCAAGACGCCGGAACATTTGGTCCTCCGACCCCTGCCTGTCGACCTCCGCAGCACCGCGTGCTTCGTCCGGGCCGTCTCACTGCACGGGGGGACAGAACCACGAACGACGGCGCTGTTGAATTTGGCTGCCGGCGTGACGGTCGGAGCGGGCCCTATGTTGTCGGCAGCGGGAATTTCAAGCACGTGGACGGCAACTGGGACCATTAACGGAATGGGAGGTGAGGCCGCCAGCAGGACGGTGGAGGGAGGGTGTCGAGGGTGCAGGGAGGAAGCGGAGGGCTGGCGGCCGCTACTGCGGGAGCGGAAGGAAGGCGACGGGGCGCCAGAAACTGATCACTCGATCGACCCGGTCCCGGGGCGCCAGCGTGAAAACGACCGGACCGTAGGAAGAGATGTAGAAAATCAGCACAGCGGCAGCAGCAGCCATCCGGAAGCTCGGAAAGCCGTTCTTTCAACTTTTTCAAGGAGGATTGCGGCATGGAAAATAATAGCGTCTCTTTTCGAAACTCGACAAAACTCGCGGATAACTCTCTAACAACATACGGCTGGAATTGCCTAAAGCCTCCTTCTGCAAAAAAGCCGCAGGCCTGATGGCATATTTCCGGTGCCGCCAAATCAGACGGCACAGCTTGGCCGGTAGAGCGGCGCCGGGGCCCGCTGCCGGGAGGACAGGTGGCCAGGAAAGATTCACTGCCAGGCCGGGGCCATGGGGCGGCATCCGTCAGTCGCTTAGCCATCGACGTAAACAAACAGCCGGCGGCCAGCCGGACACGGCTCATTGATTAAGAGCTGTTTGCGGCTCAGCTTTGTGGCTGAAGGTCCCGCTGAGGGGATCTGGGGCTGAAGCCAAACTGGCGCTGTCACTGTCAGCGGGCCAGAGCCCGGCGTCGACGGTGTGCAGGAAACTCCAGTGACAGAGAGTTATAGAAGTTCTGTAGCCGAAATTTGCTGACATGTTAGCCATGCGCGTGGCCGATGCGCACTTTTCTCGATTGTCGTGCGTTTTCACGCGTTCCTGACGTATTGGCAATTGCATAGGTATGTTGTGGCTACAAGATGTAGCTACAGTTGTTGGTTTTTCTTATAAAGCCCTTCCCTTAAAACGCCCGATTTACAGCTGCTCATGCGAAGCAGTCTAGAATGCAAGGAGAAACAATTCACTGTTATGCTGAACGTCAATTTATCTGAGTAACAAGCATTTCCATCAGTATAGATCCCGTTTAAATCCTAGCGATTGTCATTTGGGCACTTAAAGAAAATTGTCTTTAGAAAGAAATGGACCATAGTTCAGCGCAGTCATTATCTCATATTTAACGAGCTTCCTCACTTGTGAGATTTATGGCCGTGCAATCTGTGCCAGTCAAACACAATTTTCCTTTTCGGATAAAGTGCGTCTTTTCTTTGCACCACAGCCAAGGAGAAAGTTATTCATCTGCTCACAGTAACCACTGGCACTCTCGTGCTGCTGACAGTATTTGCATGAGAAGTAAAACAAGAACAAAGAAAAGGCAGCCAGGGGTGTTTTGCTGGTGCGCCTCTTGCGAGCCCTAGCAAGCGTCTGACGTTGTGTACGAGATTTTCGCACAATGCAAATGCTATTGTTCCAGGTTTAACTTTAAACAACATCAAGGACTATCAGGGACCTTTGAGAATAAGAAAGGGAGAGAGATTTTGCGAATAGTTTTCTCACCGTTTTCCATGCTAGTGCTGAGACTTCCCTCTACTTCTTGACGGCAAGAAAACGTCCTCAAATTTCTGAGAATACTTTCATGGTTTAATTAACTTTGTCTTAATAGAGTGAAAGGCTTTCCTCAATAAATCCATACAATGAGGCCTTAAACGCAGTTGAGCGGCGTCAGCTGGTTGACAGCCAGGGCTGCCACCGCACCTGCTCGGCAGTGAAACACGGCCGGTGCCGCCGGCCCCGACAGCTCGCGCCGGCGAGCCCGGCCCGGCCCGGCCGGGCCGCGCAGCTGGCGCAGTTATCTGCGTGAGCGGCCGGCCCGTGCCAAATGCCAGCCCCCGACCTGGCACCGATGAGACCGGGATGATCCGAGTCTCCCCTCCCCCTCCCTCCCCCGCCGGCGTCAGACGCGGCGCGGCGCGGCCGACGCGGCGAGGCCGGTACGGCGGCGGGGTGCATACATTTCAGGGCCCAGCGCGCGCCCGGCGTGGACATGGACCATCAGCGCTTCCGGCCGATAACGAGATTGGAGCCGAAACGACGAGCAGCTGTCTGCCGGCCGCCGCGGCCGGACCATCAGGCGGCGGCAGAAGCGGCGGCTGCCTCGCGGCGGCCGCCGCAGACACGCCGCAGACGTCTCTGGCGGGCAGGCTGGCCGAGCGGACCCGCCGCCAGACTGGCAACAGTCCGCCAGCTGAAACCCGGTCGGCCTCAGTGGCACTCGCTGGCGGCCCGGCCTGAGCTGACCTGCCCAACCTGCGCTTACTTCCTGGAACATGGTGGACAGGACGACCAGAGGTGCGGTTAGCTAACACGAACGTCGTAGGCGCAGTCACGTAAATGCCACGATGTAGTTTTGCAAGAGACAGCGTTCATTGGGCAATATTAATGGGTAATATTGGATGCATGCATACACATGAAGCATTTCTATCCTCGCTCGCCTCCATTGCAGTGGCGGGAATCAGGTGTTCTACCGTATTCGGCAGCACCGCCGCACACCATGGATTTTCTGGTCATAAAAAGCTGGTAACATTGTTCCCCTTTTCCGATTTTTGTTTTGCCTATTTCAGGTAAACCACAAATAAATGTCACATGGTAGGCATAAATGTACGTCGTAAGAGTCAGCATTGTGCGGGAGGAAATGAAATGCATTCATGAAATGGCCAATGTTTTCGAATTCAGACTTAACACAACCTTAAGTGCGAATTGCGTTAAATGTCCTTTGACGCAGGCGTATTTGCGTCCACTCTTTTCTTAAGAGTCCATAAAACTAAATCATGTGCTAGTCCAAGTAGTACTGCGACAACACATTGCCCTCCTTCTGTCTGGAAAATATTATTAAAATAAAGTTCATCGTTATACTCAGACAGATATACGACGCAATGCGAGTAGACTGGAAACATAAAACACCTTTGTTGACGGCATAATAGTGGGATGTTGAACGCGCTACAACATTTCAGCGATATTGTACATCACCAGCGAATTCTCGAAGATTTCAGTGCGACCCGAAAGTGGTCTGCTGTGCTCATTGCGATCTCTACTGCAAAATGTGGGACCATTATCATCCTGATGCTTCCAATGACGGTCGTGTCTTCTGAAATGAATCAGATCCTCCACCGACCCAGCTCATTTACGTTGGTGACGGATACCGCGCAGAGAAATGGCCTCGGTCCCCTCCAGATGTCAGATGGCCGAGGCCGGCCCGTTTCTGTCGCGAGCGGCCGTCTCTCCTGTTCGCACAGCCATCGGCCGAAATAGCCGGCGATTGCTGGCTTCCGGCCCGTGAGTCCCTGAGACGGAGCGTTCACGGGCCCGCTCCGGGACGCGGCGGCGCCAGGACGACCATCGCTCCAGGGCTGGCCTGGTGCGGAAGGTGACTGCCGCCGCTGCCGTCCTGCGGCGCGGCTGACAGCCCGCTCGGGAGCCAGTCACCTTCTGCGGAGGACGCGGACGGACCGGGCTGTCCAGGGCCGCCCGGCGGGACGCCAGGCCGCCAGGGACCGGCTCGACACAGAGCAGTCGTCCGTTCACCGGCTCGCGCCGCCGGCCGGCCCAGAGGTGACGTCACAGGTCACTGACCAGTGATGAGCTGGCGTGGTGTTACCGTCTGTCACGTCGCTTCCTGGCGTCCGGCTGGGTCTCACTGAGACTCTCGAAACACTCTATTTGCTCCCAAGTTTACATTGGATTGACGAGCCGGGCAGCTGGCGATGATTCCGCCACTTAAGTCCGTGCCGAACTGGACGGCCTGCGGTTACTCATGACGTGACTGCGTCGATGCCGCTCGTGTTAAATAATCTGCCACCGACCCCGATCCGGACGCGGTTTCTGCTTCCTGCTCGTATCAGTGTGAGTCTTGGTGGTTCGGACGGAGCACCCGCGGCTGCATCATAATTCCAGCCGGGACCGGCGTATCCAATGGATTTCCGCGCAATCAAGCAGGCTCTTACACACTTCACGGCAATACCGCACGGGCTCACTGCGCGGCCGATGTCCTTCAGTTCAGCTCGGCGCAGTGCGGCTGGGCGGCGCGATCCCGGCGTCCGACCGCTCTCAGCTCAGCCCAGCGCCAGTCCCTCCAGCACGTCATAGCCGCCATGCGTTCAGACTTCGCTCAGCTCAGCTCTCAGAACGGCGCTTGCTCAGCTCAGCTTTCGGACGGACCAATGCCAGCTCAGGTCAGTTCTCAAGCAGGACTGCTAACCTCAGTCCTGACACGGGCGGGCTTGGTTCAGCTCAGCTCTCATACGGGCCAGCGCCTGCTCAGTTCGGTTCTCAGACGGGCCGGCGCCTGCTCCGCTCAGTACTAAGCCGGTTTAGATTATCTCAGACGGGCTGGCTCAGTTGGACTATCAGACAGGCCGGTGCCTGCTCAGCTCAGCACAGCTTTCAGACGGGCCGGCGCCTGCTCGGCTCAGCAGTGCCGGGACCGCAGAGGTCGGAAGACGTCTGCGAGGCCGGGGCCGGGCGGGGCTATTTTGGCGCGGCGCGGCGAATGTGGCCGAGCATCGGAGCCGGCGCGGCCGCGCCGTTTTGACCAAGGCTTGATTTAACGAGACGTCGTGATGAGATGAAAGATAGACGGGCCTGAATCCCACGCGCTATTAATCTCCGGCTCTACCCGGCGACGATCGGCTCCGACGCCGGCGCCGACGCCGGCGCCGGCGCCGGAGCCGCCGCTGTCCACCGATTTATCCTGACCTCTGAAAGGAAATGCAAATTCCCGATTGGATGTTTCCCTAGTGCACGGCTTCGTCCCGCTGACGCGGAAAAAAGCGGCCACGGCTGCGAGGCGGGGTGGAAACGCTCCTCGCTTTCCGGGACAGTTTGAAGTTCAGATTGGATGGGGAGACGACGAGGCGCCGGTCGTTTCTAGGAAGTCCGGTGTCTCCGTCGTGACGAAGGAAACAACTGTGGTGCTGTTCGGCATCGTCTGCAAGGCGCTCGCTAGGTGGCGACTGGAGTGCCGCTAGATGCAAGGACCTCAGTTTTGTGATTGTATAGTAGGTGATGCCGACAACGCGACCTGTCCGTACTGATTTCGGATTCACCTCTTAGAGCTGACAGAGTACGGAGCTGGGTGAAGTCTTGCGGTTGGCAAGGCGAAATAGAGTGCCTCTTCATACCAAGCGACTGGTGACTGAGGTATCCACGCAGCTATGAGGTACGAGTATGTTAACTTTTTGTCTCGGTCGGATTTTCTTTTGAAACATCAAATGAAGAGCAGTTTTCATTCGATCTTGCTGCGTTGGGAAATGCTTCTTTCAATCTGGAGTTTCGGACCGTTCTCTCATTACCGTGATAATGACAGTACATTTTCATTTCTCCTCGATATGTCCTCCACCCTACACAGTATTCTTGAAGGGTGATGGATTTCACCATTATCATTTATTAGCATCCCTCAGCCCTTATAAATAATAATAACAAAACCCGCCCCCGATTCAAGAATTGATATATTCACTGCGTTTTGTTTCACATCAGCTATGAAGTTGCGTCTTTCCCAGTTCTAGGTGCAGAAATCGTTTTATTTGTCGTATGTCTTGGGCGTAAACAACAGAGATGGTTTCTTTCACAAAATAGCATTGTGTACCAATGCAAAACCTACGTGAGGGAATTCAGATTTGACCTAGACGTAAAACACATTTCGAAAGTAATAACTGTCTAAATACGCTTCGGGAAGATGTTTGAACAGAATAGGTGGCAAGAGGCGGAACTTTGCTACATCCCACAAATTTAAGTACAACAAAAAAAGAGCAAGCTCACGCTTCGAAATCATTGCAAAGCCGGTATCAGACACATAAACCGTGTTCACTTCAAAAATGTTCATTGTTGCCAACGCTCCGGAGCACTGTTAACACTGCAAAATATCGAGAAAACCAGTGAGGGAAAAGGGCGCTGTTTTAGAAAACGAGATGTGCCGAAATGTGAGATCAGCGTATCTAAAATTAATAGATGATCATCTTTTATGTGAAGCCCATGAGATGCCACAGAAAAGTATTTTTCCCGATACTCTGACAGCATTGGTCGGAGAGTTGAAGGGGCCAGTTTCCTTCCATATACTTGCTTGCGGAGTTCTTGACGTACACACATTACTTTTTCGAGAAACGGTGCCGTTCACATTAGATGGCGCGTTAGTAGATATTGGTGGCCAATATTGCAGGATGCAGACATGCATGACAGGTATTACAAACCATTTATGGTGACTGGTCTTTTCCTTTTTGTCATCTGCTTATGTCCTTCCTCAACGTAGGGACATAAGCAGGCTTCATTCATGCTTTTATATAAACCGAATAATCTAGAATGAGAATTCTTATGTTTTTGAAGCTTTCACCTTCCAACACCAGCACATGTGATATGTTGCATCAGCATTATAATAACGTGACGTTGTTTGTGAGGTGTCTTTGTTTTGCTAATGTCGCGTCGTGTTATCATTCAGATATTTTACTTCAAAAAATATTAAACATCACACCATTAGATGCCGTACTAAATGCGTGACGACCACTGCCTGATGTCTTTGTCTTCAGTCTCAATCGGAAGATGAACTTAATTCCCTTAATTCTTAATTTCTTATTTTTTCGCGTTCAAAAGGCTCACTTGTCCAGACTGTAGAGAGCTAAAAGTTTTTGCTTCTATGCACAAGGCATCCAACTTACAGACGATCCGTAAAAGAACATGTCAGATATTCAAGTTATTCTGCTGCAAAACTCGGTGGGGGGTTATCGTGGGATGTAGGCGTCCGGAAATGGTTCATCACGATGGTAGTTCAAGGATGATCTGCCGGGGACGGTCGGCCACAAGTTGTCTGGACAGGAGTCACCTGGAAGTGGTCAGCCCGTGGTCGGTAAGAAAGAGATCAGTTAGACGTGTCAGACTCGCAGATGACCGCTATCTTGTACGATCGGTTGCGATCAATATGCATTTTGAAGAAGACCGTGTTTTTTATGAGAACGCGTTGGCATAAAATTAACCTGGCATCGCCTGGGGGTCAGAAAAGGGAACCGTTCTCGGTTTTTCCTGAATAACTTCGGAACCGTTGGTCAATCCAACTAAATTTTTAGTACCTGTTTATCAGTCAATTTTACATATTTTGACATTGAAACCATAGTCATAGCAGGTTAGGTCATGGCGATTTGACGTCATAGATAAGCACTTGCATGGATGTTTTGGCCTCTTCGGACGGATGCTTGGTTTGTTTGATAATATTCACGAACAGAATGCATGAGTTATTTGGATTTATACAGGACATAGTCCCTAAAAGGATATACCGCCGTGACAAGTCAACATTAGAGGTCATGCTAGATCACATGCATGATGACAGTTGGACTGATTTGCATTGTGGATGATAGAAGTGGTTGTCGCTGACCTTCCCCATCGTTCAAGTCAGTTTGGCCAATTTATATCGGCCTCTTAGGAAGGTTCACCAAATGCAACGTGAGGTCCTGTCAGGTCACGCCACAAGTAGATGTCAAAACGAAATGAAACACAACATTGTCTGTGAAAGGTCGTTCAGTAGCAGCAGAGAGCTATTATTGTTCGTAGTCAGGAAAAGAAAAATGACTACCTGTCCTGACCTGGTCTCACCTTCACCCGATAAAGTGCAGATTTTGTTATCACGAGATGTAATTTCAGTTCTGTACTTGACGCAGTTAAGAATTTCCGCGAGCAATTATTGCGTTTTGCCAGGAAGAGAAATGCAACCTTATCTGACCTGACCTAGACTGACATCGACTGGAAAAGCAGGTAATGCAAAACTGATCATCAGGTTTCACTTCGGTCCTTTTGTCACGTGGGTCAAAACGGCTGCGAGTAAGTATCGATCTTTGGCATGTGAATAAGACCAATATTTTACCTGACCTAGGTTGGCCCTGACCCGATATTTTCTTAACATTTTGGCATGCTCCTGATGCAGATGGTCGTGAATTTTCGTTTGATACCTAGCTGAAGCGCTAATACCATTATTGTCGAAATGATATACAAACAAGTGTCATTTTTTCTACGTCGTGTCATGCGTTTTACGTGACCTGTGGTGTCATCAGTCACGTGACCAGGGCTCACATAATACTTCCTGAATCGTAAGACACAAGGCTGTTGATTGGTGGTAAACCGGTTCAGATCCGACGGTTAGATCCTGAGACAGCGGGGGGGGGGAGCTCTTTTTGACATCCCCAGGCAGTCGCGCCAGGTGGTATAAAAACACGCCAGGTGGTGCCGGGTTAAAATCCACCGCTACAACTGACCGGCCCTGGGCTGGCCCACTGAACAAAAAGCCTTGCTTGTCCTGGCGGGCTGTGCCAGTGGTCGGCTTGTGATTAACAGGGCATACGAGTGTTCCATACCCACCTCAAGAAGTAACTAATCTTTTGTTTACCCTAACACCGAACTTCAGTTTATGGGAACGGTTTAGCGGACAGTCGGAAGCTTCCTGGCTGAGACTACTTCCTCTTATGTTGATGAACACATGCTAATACAGGAGATATTTTATAAATGGGTTTTTGGTTTATCTTTATTTTTATGTCTTCCTTTCTTAGCAGGGAGTGTCATGACTTGTCTTATTCTCTTGGGTTTACAGCTTTGATTTCCCTGGGGAATTTACGCAGGGTAACTGGCGTCGTGGTGAATTGGAGCGGGAGCACTCCTGCCTACCTGATATAAGGTGATGGATAGAAAAATAAACTGATCATTTGTAAGGCGTGTTAAACACAAATCTTTATTTAAGTGTGGCAAACAACGATTTTAATGCAACGATATAATTCCAAAATACGCGATATGAGAAAACACATTCTGTGTAAACAGTAAATCCGGTTTGGAACTCTCTAAAATTTAAGTACATTTGATATCAACTGATTTATTCTAAGTTAGACGACTGCCAAGTTAGGCATCTCTATCTTTCATTCCTCCTTTTCCTTTTCGTATCTTTTCACTCTTTCCCATTCTCCGCTGCCTTTGTCACGGATAATGAAAGGGGAAAAGACGGTCATACACCTCTGACTACGGATTTAAAGAGAGTACAACCGTTTTGGCTGTAGTGATGAAAAATGCACCATATGCTTTGCGTACCAAATGGGCGTACGGTGTGACATACATACAAAACATGCAGCGCACTATTACTATATGAAGGTCGGAATAGCGAGCTGCATGCAAATTCATTAAACTCATTGATATCAAAAGTGTCTTAAGTATTCTGTTGTGCCGAAATCCCATTTACCTTTCATAGGATGGTTCGACAAACAAAGGAAAAAGGTGTTTTTGTTCTCTCGTTGAATCGCTCACCTAGAGATATGAAACGATACTGAAGATGTGTGGTCGAGTCATCTAAGTTTACGCTTGCACGCTACGCTGAATTGGTTGTGCCTTCACAACAGTCTCTAAACGTACGATGGCCTGCAAAGCTGGCAAGGACGACCGGAATTTACGCAGAGCCGAGACGAGAACGCAAACAGCACCTGGCGTCGCAGGAGCAGTGAGTCGACGAGCGACCTTGGCTGAGCAGGTGCAGCTCTGCAAACAAAAACGGTCTTTGGGATTCCTGCTAGTTTTGGCGGTTTCGTAATGTGCTTTCGTCTTAATGTAATTCATGATCATGGTCCCATAATGGTCTAGTACCGGTCAGTTCACGGGTAATTGCCCTGTGCAGTAAAACGTGGCGTGTATTCAACATACCACGAAAACAAGATGAAATGCACCAAAACATACAAAAACTTCCCCCAATACTGTTTTCGTGATTTGATCTTAAGGATCATGTTTCAAGTGTGGAATGGGTTCCTTCGGCTTGGCAGTAGGTTATTGGGCTGAGGATGACAACACTAAGGCCAGTTCGTTGTGTGGACGACTTTTTTTCTTAGGTTATTTGAGCTCTGGCGGCAGCGGTGCGCTTCTGCCTCTTCTCGCCCGTTACATCGCCCCATTTAATTCCTCACTTCTAATCCTTGTGTCTCGACCGAAGGCCAAGATATGTGTGTGATTGCTTTGAAAAGGATTTGGCAATTATCGTAAGCCGTAGTTAATCGGAACCAATTTGAAATTTCTCGGGGAATTTTTCCGTACTCATACACATGTTTTAGACTGCATCGTAAATGCCGATGCTGAATAGCGGGTAGCCTTCTTCTGGACATCACTGATGCTCATAAGATAGATATGTTGACCTTCTGATTGTCGAACGCTAGACTGGTGATGAAGCGGACTTGCTTAACAATTTAAGTAAAGAAACTGCATTTAAACCCACACGTCCCACGTAACAACGTTTAAAATCACGTCATACAACGAATCGAAACTTTTCCATCTTTATTGGGAAAACATACAACGTGTTGGGAAATGTCGTAATACATTTGATGGGAACCATTTGCTTGCGTGATGTTTGGGACCAGTCTCCTAAGCAGACTTTATTGCGCGTGATCTGGACCCATGGGAATTGCGGGTAACGGTCGTTTTCGTAGCGAAAGTGTAACGTTCCGTCAAGGATAACATGCCCGTGTAGTGATTCGTAAGAGTACGTTCTGGCCGGGCCTAAAGGCACTTAATGAAAACAGAATTTCATGATCGCCATTGCGTTATCTCTTCTCGGTCATATGCCTGCAAATGACATGAGACTACCGTCAGTGATGAATACATTTTAGTTACTGCACTACTTCATTAGTTACTTAATTTTTTTCGGACGCCCAGTGCTGCCAGTCATTCATTGAACCCTTTCATCAAAAGTTGTGTGTGTAGGATTTGCTTAGATCCGTACGTATGAAATACTGGACTGCGCTTCGTCATTTTGTAGGACTTGCGCGTCGAAACAAAATTACCATGATGAACACTAGTCGCTGGGATACAAACTGTACTGCTCAGTGTGCTGTATACAGCTGTGGTGTTGCAGTCCTCAATTTACTCTCGAAGCTGTTTCCGAATATTGCGGGAAAACGTTACAAACGCGTTCCTAACACACATTTTCTACAAACATCGCCTTATAAAAGGTCATATTTCCTGGTCAGTTTTCACAACTTTTAACACATCGGTTATCCACAACAAAATAGTATGGTCAGTTCGAAGTCGCCAGACATCACCTCACTGCTGCCTTTTTGACGCAGTCGACCTGTTTCTTGAACCCAAATTGCGAACGAAGCTTGCGCCTTTTCCTTCCCCACACGTAGCCAGGTAAATGTCCTCGCCACTCACCGCTTTTAGGGCGTTGCAGACCAACCAGCTCCCTCAGTGGAATTGCAGGCTGCCGCTAGCGCGCCGCACGCTGCCTTCCGCCGAGCCGTGGTCCCGTTTCAAAGACGCAGTCTCGTTTATTCGTTATGGCCTTGTTTGCCGCGGCCCGTTCGCTCGTCCGCTGCGCAGTCCGCGACGAACCAAGTCACGCTGGCGGTCCGAGGCTGCCACGTCGCGGACCGTCGCGGCGGACCGTCCCGTGCCCGCCGACGGCCTGCTCTTCTCCGGCCGCGACCGGGCGCGGCGCCGCACTGCCGTCCGGAACACTGCCGCCTCGGCCGCTCCGCTGCTGCCCGGGGCGCGCCTCCCACGGCCACGGCCGCCGCCGCCGCCGCGTCGTCGCCGTCGCCGCGTCAGGGCCGCCGCTCACCGAATGTCGACCCCGACGGCCGGCGGCGCGGCGCCGGCGGCGGTCGACGTCGGCGTCCGGCGCGGCCGCGCGTCGCCCGGTGACGTAAGTCGGTCGCCAATGTGACGACTCCTGGCCGGACGGCGGGTGCTGACGCGGCGATGTGTCGCCGCAGGCCTCGACGCCGCGACCGGCGACGTCCCGAGAACTTGCGCTGGGACGCCTCTCGAGACGACGTTTGCCTCATTCCACGTCAGGTGACCTGAATTCGGGCGGATATCAAGCTGGGGTAAAGCCGATTAGGACTCCGAGTCGTTTAGAAGTCGGCTGGTCTGAATTTCATTTCGGTAATGTTGGAAGCAGTTTTTCTTACGATTTCTTTGGAGAGTTTTTCTCGTGTTCCGGCTAATTTTTGGTATGTTGCGGTCGGTTTTGCCGAAATGGAAAGAATTTAAACTGACTTCGTCGACGGCCAGCAGGCATTGCAACAACACATTAAAAATTCCTTTGCGGATGATAAGCATTTTCAGCTGCGTTTAATTCTGCACAAACCATTTTGTTTCAAAGTTTGATTACTTTCATGAAACTGAACTCAACGCCAGTGGGCTGAATAATGAAGTTCTAGCATTCTCGCCGCAAGCTAACATTGCGTATTTTAGGCACTGCGTACAGCGAGTTGTTGTATTTACATTTCCGCCGATGCATTTCACAATGCAATGAGATCCCGGACAGCCCTGTAGGGTAGCATTCAAACCGCGTTTTACATGGCGCGCCAAGGAGAAGAGAGTCATGTCTACAGCTTAAATAAAAAAGTGCTGAATAGTCCGCGGTGCATTTTCGGGTATCTTCTACATTAGTCACGTGCACATCAAGTTAAGCTTATCATCTTTTAGCGTGATGACGGACCTGCGTGTGATCACGGTCATAATATCACCAAAAGTAACCCGTATGCAGATTCTTGTATATAAATATGTGTAGTCGATAGTCACTGCGGCCGATCTTGCTTACAGCGATTACAAGGCTTCACTCGACACGAAGCCTTGTCTTCTCGTGAAGCCGTTAGCCATTTTTTCTCTTACGACAGCTGCCTAGATACCCAGTGCTACCCATCCCAGCACGGTGAACTGGCACTATTGATGATCTCGTGACAAGCTCCGTATGGCCCCTGAACAGGGGCGCGGTATGCCGTGACAGCCGGCGGCGCGCCGTCATGATCGGCCAGAGGAACCTCCAGGACCACCACCTGCCAGACGGCTTTGGAAAAACACGGCCAGGCCACCTGGCCGCCCACTTACACATCACTTACTGTCGGATCTAGTTATCCCGACGAAAAGCTCTGTGCCGACAGCAGTTTGTAATGTTTGTTTTTGATAAAAACACATTTCTGTTCAGACACGGTCTATTTAGCAAACAAATTGGGAGGTGGGTGCACTTATCAAATTGACACAGGAAGGTGCCAATGAAGTAACACATGCAAAACAGCTGCATGCAGCAAATTTCATAAGGCTAACAATATCACGTCCTCCTAATGGCACAGTTTACTGGGAGCGTGGCTCGTTACCAACAGTAATTTTTGGTAGAAGTCCTACCACATGAAGCGTTTTCGGGATTTCCGACTCTTTAGACCATGTAGTTTGTTCAAGAGCATTGGAATTCATGTCAAGCCGCGTAAATCAAGACGCGTATCACAAACGTTACAAGTGCCTTCTTCATTTAAAGCGCGGGCAAAAGCCTGGAGTCATCCGACGACTGTTCGTCACACAGCGCGTGCTTCATGAAGCCTTTTTGTCTGCTATTATTGTCATTCATTCTAATTTTTTCTAAACGGCACCCATTAATAGGTGGTCTGGAGTGCCTCCCTCGTCCCTTGCGACACACTGCAAACCTTACGTTAACGTCAGAAAGTAAAAGAAAGTCAAAATTAGCATAAACAAGTCGCGGCAGTCCCTACTATAAACTCACCAGAGTATGAAGAAAGTGAGTCGTCACATCAACCGAACAAACATGAACGGTAATGCCAGTGTGTTAAAAAGCAAGAAGCTAAGTAGTCATGGTTAAAGACAACCAAGACTGCCACCAGACACCTTTCCCAAACATTGGTGATGCTTGGTTAGTCAATGGAAACTCGAAGGGCATGTTCTGGTCAAATTTACCGACAATAGGACACTGCCCCGGAGCTCCAGGGAAGTCAGACGTCCCTGGAGCCCCAGGGCTAACAGTGGGGACCAGACGGGGAAACGGCGCACGAATACCAAACACTCAGACAGATTTCCACAACAAACGCGCGAAGGGATCACACTCAATAAGCAAATGCACACTCCAATAAATGCATACGTCCATGCATACACACATAGATGCGTATAAATATGCACATGTATATACGCGCATGCACGCACACGCAAATCCAGGCAACAGAAAATACAGACAATGGCGAAACAAAGAACAGAATACTGATGGAGTTCCGTTCTGAAATGAGGCCGTCATCACCTTTGCTGCCTTGTTTTTGGCGTAAAAAATCTTTAGATTTGTTTTGCAAGTGTTCCTTTATTTTTGGGCACATCCTTAATGTTATTGTAAATTATGCAAATAACTTTGTTCCGGATTTATGGGCAGTAATTGATAGCGGAAAAGCTTCATAATTTGGCAAATGGGGCATGAAAATGGTACGACATCCTGGTGTTGCCTGGTCGGCGATACTAAACAAGACAGAGGAAGAATGAGGAGAAGTTTTATTGAAAGCACTGAGAGGTATTGAAATATTTTGTTCTTCGAATATTTCACAATTTTTTTGCACCTCGTGTTTGATAAATAATTCGCAAGACAGGAAAAGGTATGACTTTTATCATTAATTCTAACATCGCGCTTTTACAGTTTCACGATTTTGTCTAGTTTCGAAGTATAGATACTTCCCCAGACAACAGCGCAATAATTAAGATAAGGTACATCGCGAGCGTTATAAAGGGAAAGAAGCTCACGAAATGCCAGAAAAATTTTTGCCGCTACCATGATGTCCAAATCGTACTTCGGATTGTTGAAATATTTTTCATAGGGGTGTTCTCTTCCACACTGTGATCTAAATTAACACATAAATATTTAACATTTCTTGGAACAATTTTGGGGGCATTCAGTTACATATTTTAATTAGGATTAAGCGTTTCTGAATGAATTTTGTAGTAGGCTTGGGTAGCATTAGTAACAGACGATTTAAAATTAACCATTCCGCAGTTTTAGGAAGAATAAAATCAATTTTGTCTTGCAATGTTTTGCTGTTTTTTTGCCTTGATAATAACCAAGGTGTCATCAGCAAAGAGACAGAGAGTATCGTCCTTAGAAATATTGGGAAGTCCCTTAACCATCGCCCGTATAAAGAGGTTGATGAAACTGTCCCGAGCTTTCCGAGAATAGCCTACTAACGGTTTGCTTGATCTATCTGAAACTTGGTGGACATTCTGAAGCATTCTTTCCGCATCCTATGGCAAAACAACTTTCCTCCACGTTGCCATGATAAGGAGCCATGAAGTTATAACCATGGCAGCCGTTTTCGCGCGCCGAGGCGGCCTGTTTACCACGGTCTCAATTTTGTCTCATTGTCAGACGGTTGGAGGGTGCAAACACAATAAAATATGCATCAGTCGACTCAAAATTCTATGTTCGATGACACTACACATAGATTTTATAGGCTTACGTTCACTGCCAGGATTATAACAGTGTAATCTGAGGTCATCAGCTACGACGGAAAACACCTTACTTTTTATCTCTGGAAAAGCGGTAGGAAATCGTTATCACAGAAACCTATATATTCAGACTGTTTGAGGTGTAAGTTATCGAATGATACAAATTTGGCGCAATTTGTCTTTTATTTCATCAAAAGGGGACAGAATGCAGCGAACGCCTGAATTGCTCCCACGAGCGGAACGGCGCCGGCGGCGAGGTGATGAGTCTTCAGGATCACGGCATGCCCGAAATTGGGCTTGGCGCTGGAGACCAACAGAAAAAAAGAAACGCTTTCGACGCATGTTAGCCACGATTTCCAGCCAATCCTTGGTTATTCTAGGTCACTGGCTTAAGATAAACTCGGACGACCTAAGATGACAGTGGGTGACCTAGGATGACCTTTATATGTCATTCGACAGTAACATTTGTTAATTTAGATGCTGTATTGGACCTCAGCATGTATTGTTATCTGCACAAAAATGTTTCTGCAGTTCAGAGAATACATTTAAGCCGCCGACCTGTCTTGACAAGGACTGACCTAGAATGACCTGGGTCGGAATCCATGGACAAAATGCAATCATGCGTGATTCAGATGGACTCAGAATTGATTGATAAATACTATGATATCCTTTTCGTTTCATCGACATTTTTTCTTTGGCGCTGATTTGTGCTTAAATTCGAAAAGCACCACCTTCTGCCAACTTTTGGCCTTTGACACAGCCTGGAGGGTTATCCGTTTGCCTGAGACATTAAAAACTTAAAAGATGATTCCAATCACGAGATCTCGTCTCCCGCAACATACCGCTTTTCCGCGACGCTGTAGGAAGCACGGTGTAGAAATGCCGGGGAGCCGTGCCCCCTGACGTCCGCATTATGCAGAAGCCCCTATACGGTCGAGGATTAGCATACAAGATCATGAATAAAGGCCAAGAATAGAACTCTGTAGGATGCCAATCTTCATCGTGTCTGGTTCTAAAATATGATCATTAATTTTTTGTTTTTTTGGAACACATCTGTCAGATAAGAGCGAACAATTTCAAGGAAATTTCAATAATGTAAATAACATAGTCACATCTTTAAAGGTGTTTTCCGCTTGCTAGGTATAAAGGTTTTAGAAAACTGCTCCATTCCATCTGTGTGTACTTTCAACAGTTTATTGCATGCAAGTTCTGGGTATACTATTAATTCAAAATCTTGAATGTTTTGAGATACGACGTCATATCCCTAAAGATTTAGTATTTCTTGCCATTAAACACGCTACTTCTGTAAGTAAATTTTCTGCCCGGCCTGCTTTTATGTTATCTGAGCATAGAATTCCCACAACTAACCACAACTTAAGGGGTGTTTTCTGTCTGCTGAGTCTGACGTTTTGAGAAAATTTAGAAAATTAAGTGGAAATCCTGAAGTGTTTTAGGAAGTACGTAATTTGTTCGGATGTCCCACTGACGGCGTAGGGGCCGCGGTCCGAGATAGGTCGGGGCCGGGTACGGTCGTGGCCTGGGTCCGGACGTGGGTCGGCCGCGTCCGGCCGTCGCCGCGGACGGCGCCACGTTACCGGCGATGACGTTACCGGCACCGCGTTACCGGCGATGACGCATGGCCGGACGCCGTCCACCGGACAGCCTGGCCGCTCAATGGTACAGATCACCCGTCCCCGGGAGGCGCGGCGCGGCGGCTGCCGCCGGCGAGACGTGCCGGAGACGCCGACTCCGACGCCGGCACCGTTCCCGGGAGAAAGCCGGCCGGACGGCCAGAACACCCCCCGGGGACCGCCGACCGGCGAACAACACCAGCAGCCGACCAGCAGACGGCCAGGCCGCGCGTCGGGTTTCTCAATCGACGCCCGGAACCGAGACCATTCGAACCTACCCCCATACCTTTCGCCTACCAAAATCGAATTTAGAAATATCATTACAACTACTGGTTCCATTGCCTGATCTACACGCAGTTTTATCCCAAGACTATCGTTCACGTACATGGATGAAAAGCACAACGAAGCTCCATTTGAAACTATACTCATAAATCCATAGAAGGGTTGGAAAGGGGTGAATTACATATGGCTGACTGACATCCCATTCGTTGTGTTGCATTCGAGTCTATCAGATGGTGTTTTACGTTCAAGTCAGATTTCCCTATTATTGAGTATTTTTCATTTGCTGGCTTTGTCGTGATCAGTTTTCGTGATTTGATCGCTGACATGATACCGAATAACAATGCTCTGTTTATGGAGTGAACGGTGCAGTATACTTGAATTCCACGAAATTACGTAACACTGTGGAGTTGTTTCGCGAACATCGATTAGTGAAGACGGTGCAATGCCGCAACTTTGAACTGTTAATGGCGCTTCTGGGGTAGTTCTTCACAAAAACGAAAACTGACAATGCTGTCAAAATTCTGACGGTATAAGCTTTTGCCGGGTCGGGGATCATGAGAACCCTCTCCTCCGGCTTTCCGAAGCTAGCCAAAAAAAACGAAACGGCACAGGGATACGAAACGTGGGGTACCTGTTATACATGATGTTTGCACCTTACGTTAGTTTTAAAGTCAGAGTTACCTCGAGTCATTGACCTAAGATAGGTCAAATAAGACCATGTTTAAAAAAATGGGAGTGGCACATCGATTGACACAAAACTTCACATGTCAATGGAACATGACAATGAAAGAATTTTGTTGTCCCGAATTTCTCGGAAATTTCCACGTCTAACGTCTAAGGGAGATGGTGTTGGTGTCTGGGGTTCAAAGGCTGATGTTTCGACTGACGAGCGCTTTAAAATTTTTAACTTTTATAATTTGATTTTTTACCACTCCTTAAAATGGACTGTAGCTGAAACTCTGAGTGCCTGTTAACGTACATATACTAGGTATAAACCCAATTTCTACAGGTATAATGGGCGCTGTCTGTTTCCAAATCATGCGTCAAGTTCGGGTCCTGGAAAGACCGTTTTGGATTGTATTAAATATATCAATGGTGACCCAATCCCATGCGACACAGGCTGACCTGATTCCACCTTTTGAAATGTTATGCCTGTTTTCCATGCAAACACACTTTGCGTTGCCACAAATAATAAGAACCATATCTATGTCTTTCTTCTATACAGTTTGCACTGCCCCAATCATCTTAACTTTGGTCTCCGAAATAAAAATCCTTCACATCGTAAACATAACCTCTCGCCAACTATGAAGCTTCTGCATCACGGTCGTGCCCGCCATCCGGTATCTGAGTGACTTGAGTGACAAAAATGCTTTGGGGAACAGATTTCATTTCATGAAGAAGGAAGGTTACACTGATTCGATGCTATAGTCTTATCCTGTACCGTGTCTGATCAATGATAGTATGGCAGATGATACGATGAACACCAGAAACGCCCTATGTATGGGCATCAATACCTTGACCTAGGTTGACCTTGTTTGGGCCTAATATGGTAGTTGCTGACTTGGCATGCGTCACGGACACATTTACAGCGTACCAACCAAGACTCATGGTTAAACATTCAGAAATCTTTAACCAGAGACTCCAGGCCCTACAAAAAGGCAATTTCTTGTGTTGATTTTTCCGCTTCCTTTGAAATGGGCAAACCTGCCCTCAAGTGCCCTTTTTCCCGCACCGCATAGGTAAACAACCCTGTTTACTGTTAAACGTCTTTTGAGTCATATAGAAGTCTTGGTTATCAAAGTCTTCCGCCAAAAATATCAGTAGGGCAATTTGACCTAATCTGACCTCTGGTGACTTTAATACCGACTGTGTGTAAAAGAAATATTGGTCCCTTCTTTAGTTTTATCAAGGGATTCCGAACCGCGCTTTTAATTTTTTGTGAGACTTATAACTATCGAGGCCTGGCGGGGGTTTTCAGGCCTGGCGGGAGTTCTTATGTCCCTCCCCGCCTGGCGAAGGTGAATCCGGAGGCCGGCCCGGCGAGGGTTAATGAACATTGTTGGCTCTCTTGCCGTGCGACGTCGGGGACAAACGCAGTTTTTTTTAGGCGACTGCAGAGCACCGTTCTATTTTCAAGCCCGACGCGCACTCCCAGTGGATATGTTGGTGCGTTTCTTTCCTAAACAGCACTCCTGGAGATCCGAATCAGATCAACTACCGGGCGAGGTCCAACAGATGACCGGCGCCTGCCCGGCTCGTTAAACTCCGCGCCCAGATGGACTATGCTGTCCCGGGCTCTGCCTCTCATCAGTTCACCTCCTCTCGTAGTCTGGTGTGTTAGCTGTCGGACCCACGAACACATAGCCGGCACTTGCAGTCATACTCGGGATCACGCATTCTACGTTTGTAATCAGACTCGCAAACAAATATTCGGTGTTTGTAATCCGACTTGCAGACAACCAGTCGGCGTTCGTGGTCAGACCTGCAGAATAATATTCCGCCGTTGCCGCTGCACTCGCAGACAAATAGTCGGTATTCCCCTCGGGAAATTGCCGCTGAATAATCTGATATGGCAAAAAATGTTTTTATGGATGCTGAGGAGAAATGAACATCACGCCACATGTAAGAATCGCTTTATGACTGAGCTTTGCGAGTGCTTGACAAAACCAGAGTTCGCGCATGTTTATGCATGATTTTAAAGTAGTTTGTCGGCGGGTGTAGATTTAAAAAGACAAAACAGTCCTCGCTGGGCCGGAGGTAATGAGAACCACACTGCGGCGTTTTTGAAGGTGGTCCAAAAACGAAGACTGACAGAGATACAAAATTTGAAGTGTCTTTTTGTACATTCTTTTTACACATTTCGCAGATATTTAACTTGGGGTCACTTATTTTAATTAATTGCACATATCAGTCCGTAGTAAAATGACTATTTTCGGACCTCGTCAATACAACACATAAAATATGGAGAATGACCACTACATAATTCAGCAGTTAATGTACCTCCCGTCGCTGACTATTGATAGGTACGAACAGAGTTGAAAATGACATAACAGTTTGTTCTGAAAATAGCAAAGTGGCATGACAGTTTGCGAAATTTATCCAGTAGTGTGAAGCTTGCCATGTTGATAGAACATGACACGTGCAGCAAATCTGGCCTCCTGTTTTTTTTTTTTTTTTGGAAATGTCCAGATCACTGACTTTCAGGTAGTTTAGGTGGACCTTCTGTCTTTTACATTCGTTTTTGGGACTGTGGGTCTGGTTCAGCGATTTTGAAGCATGAATATACGCACGCATGCTGTTCATATGCCATCAGCAGGTGATTTTACCTGTTGGCCTGTGACCTGGGATCAGATCACGTATTATACGGCATTTTCGAACCGCAAATGAGTATCATTCACCGGTTCATTGTCTTTAAATGGTTAGGTATCTAACAAGTGTATATATATATTTAGGTATAAGTGGTGACTAGATTTGTACGCGATTCACAAAACTGAGAGTCGATTCGATTCCGATTCACAGCCCAAGAATGTGATTCTGATTCCGATTCACATTGGAAACAGAGGATAGATTCGATTATGATCCAGACGATATTTAACCTCGGAAAATGGATTCAGTTCACGACATACGATTTGCGACTTGCTTCATGATTCAGTTGTACGCCAAATATCCAAAACTGTGCTAGTTTATCTTCTACTTTTGTCGTAAACTCAATAGTCAAGTCCTTGGTCATGTCTTATCCCAAGACCTGCTATAGATTATGAGAAAGTGTTAGAAAACAATGATAAGGTGTATCGTGCACTGCATGACATTTTTATGCCTGGACACCGTATCCAAAGTCAATTCGCATTGAGTTTCAAGATGAAAAAACAGTATTGTCTTCCAGCTATCGCCCACAATTAAAGCTTCTTACAGCTATGTTGACCAGGAAGTACGATACGGCCCACAGCCAATGGCCGGCCGGCTATCACTATATCAAGAATGCTCTCTACATCAAAAACGTTTTAAAAGTGCCGCGTTTGCGCCGCAGTAAAGACCAATGCAAGCTAGTGTTTGGAACTAAGCCTGGCATGGTCAAACAAGCAACTTTATGATGCTGGGGTTTACAGCTATGCATTATGAGCTATGGAGAGAATTCATTGAAATTCAGCACATTTATCTTTAGTTTTTTATTACGAAAGTAGTCGCATTAAAATAAGTACTTACTAAAAAAAATGCATCAGCGAAACTGCTTATCTGGTCTCGTTCCCACCGCAGCACCGTCCAAGATACGGTCCACAGCCCATTGAAGCGCGAACATCGAACGCCCGCGCACCCAGGACGGCGATGGTCTTCAAAGGTTCCCACTTCAAAGGTGTTCTTAAACACCAAGTCTGTTTTGTTACAAAATGTAATTTAATGACCTGTTTCATGTTTTGAGATTGAGTAAGGCTATTTATTAACCGTAGCCCGGGCGCGCTGTTCTCCCGTGCAGGGTTCGTTCCGTTCCGAACCGACGTTTCACAGACGTCAGTTCCATTCCCCTCCTCCTGGCGTTTGGCCCCTGATTGAGCCAGAGCCGCGAAACGGAAACGGACGTATTGCTCGTCATAAAAGAAAGCCAACAGGATCCAGTTGTAAAGTTTTACGTCAAACGCTGACCACCTAAGTCAGGACAATGACTCGAAACACGCGGAGATCTCGGAACTGTTGGTTTGACGGCCAGAGAGTAAAAAGTTGCGCAGTTAGGGAAACCGGGAAAGGACCAGAGGACTCCTTGAGTCCTCTGTTACTTTCAGTTGTTACTTTCAATCAATGGATCAGGTCAGGTCAGGTCAAAGTCCGTGATTGGCCGCAGCAACATGGAACCTAGAACCCTCTCTCGGCCATGAAATGAACATAAATGAGTGGAAATGGTGTAAAATGAATGCTGAAATTGGTATCATTGTCTCAAAACACTACAGGAACCACCAGAGGACAAAAAGGTCATCCGAGATCACTCGAGGTCAAATTACGCCACTGACCTCACATGATAATGGAAAGGTCAAACACTTATGTCATTAGGTCAGTTCGATCGTCAAGCGCCCTAAACCACTATTACCATCCATCTTGGGTGATCGTGCCATGCTGAGGTGCAAGAATCCACCGGATTTCACCGCAAAATGGTCGGAAGTGTACCTCTTTATGACTTACTCGCAGTGACCTGAAATAACACAGAATTAATTTTTGCTCTACCAAAAACTGTGAAATCGGTGTCCAAGAGAAAACTGAAAATTTGAGAGAAATCCGGTCCGGCATGTAGAAGTAATCCCTGAAAAACACGAGGGGTCAAGTCGACCCTCCCGCTGGCCGTGAGAGGGCTAATGAAAAAATCGGAGATCAGGAATAAAGTAAGGCCCTATAATCCATCGACACTTGTTCGCCAACCAGCAGGAGGAAGCAGTTACTGCTATTTACAATACTCATGGTTACGGCGAACTTTCTTCAGTGTATGCCGCGATCGGTTGCATCTTCGGTAAAGGAACGAAAGGCAGCAATGCACCTAAAATGTCGTTTCAAGATATATCTCGTGCAGATGCTACCGAAGCATGCAACCTAAATAGGTCTGGAGTCATTGCATGTGCCACTTATTTTGCCGTCAAGTGTTCAGAAATGTATGAAACAGCACCCGGAGTACTTAGTTGCATCCCAGAAAGGCAGACATGGCATTCACGTTTCATGAAAACAATGCTCACTTGGTATTATTGATTTGAATCCAAAAATGACATGAAATTTTTCCCTCAGAATGCGACAAAAACAGACCGCCTGAAACCGCCTGCGTTTCTTTACGAGGAAATGCCGGTGTATCATTTTTTTTTTTACTAAATGTGCTTTTTATGAAGGCTTGATTTCGTTGAGTTCACGCGTCACTGCTCGCGCCTAATGATGAACATATTGGGCATTCGGCAAATATCGCCAGACAAAACCAAGAGTCACGTGGACTATTTTCTTCGAAGAGCTTGCGTTATATTATGGTCGGGTGCCTAAATCATGACGTTATCTTTGTCTAACTGCACAAAGGACAAAATTCTTCTTACTTTTTCGCCTTTGTGATACAAACAAGATATTTCGTTCTCGCTGCCATACAAACAAGATATTTCGTTCTCGCTACACGGCTCCATAGGCCGCCGTGCTAAACGGTCGGAAAATCGCTTCTATGGCGCTGATGTCCGGCGGCATACCGTATCATTACATTAACCCGCGCCTGACCGTCGGTCCGTTTCGAACATGGGCGACTGGGGGGGGGGGGCAGTTGGCTGCCCCCCCTCTAACTCACGAACGGTTGGTCGCACGATAAAAATAAGCATACCGTTGGAAAGTTTGTGACGAGTAGAGCTCGAAACTTACCTCATTTTTAGTTTTAGATAATATGTAAGCCAATTTACGCCCTATATATGTTTTCTTATAGCCGACTGCAAGAGACCGAGAAATGGCCTGAATCTCAAGGGCTGTGACTAATAACGCATAGGTAAACGCACCAGCGCACAAGTAAAGGTCCGCGGATGCCGATACCCGTCTAATTTCCCCAGATTTGTTCAATATATACGCCGGAACGTTGAGTTAAAGACACGGCAATTCTCCCGCCAGCTGTTGGTGTGCGCCGCTGCCATATGCGGTACCAAATTAACGGGAACTAATTTCAGCGTTCCTTTATTTTCGCGAAAAAAGACGATCTATGTAAATTTGATTGATCTTTGTGGTTTTTGTGATGGTTTCTCATGTTTAAATTTTGGAAAAATTCATTAGTTACCAATCTACAAAGCTGGCGGGACTTTATTCGCGAGAGGCTGTTTATTTCCAAAATATGCTACTTTTTCAAACTTTTTGACGTTCCTGGTATTACTTACGCCTGTGCAAGCTAGTTGTGCCATTTTCTACCTATCCTGAGTAATTCATCGTCGATTTTGACGGTGGTACATTTTGGCTCACTACAGTTATTCGTGACCTAACCTCAGGTCAATGGCTGGAAGTCATTGATACTTTGCGCAATGACGGTAACTCTATGTCTGCTTCACTCCACACTGAAAATGTTATGAAAAATTCCGCCAATTTCCGAAAAAAACGACGACGTCTGTTAAACATAGGTTTGGCCTTAGATCAATGACCCGGAAAATTCCGAAAAGTCCGAGATAGCATATTTGTTGCATCTATCACGATCACTAATCGCTGAAAGTATTATTGAGATATCTTGTTTTGCGAAAAAGTTAGAGGGCGCTAAACTTTTTTTGACATAGGTCTTTGACATAGGTTTGACCTGACCTAGGTCAAGCCCCTGACCTGGCCTGAGGTCAAAACTTTTGCACGAAATGTAAAATTGATGCAGCAAAAGGTACACAAAGTTTCGTGACTCTGTGTTTGTTGGTTCTCTCGCAATCCCAGGAAAACCTCAGGGGGGCAGTTAACCCCCCCCCCCCATTCGGGGACGGGTTAAATTAGATTATTATTACATTAGAACATTACAGTAAAGGAACGAATATTTCTTCATTGTATCGTTACTGGAGTTCTCGTCTCTTGTTCTCGTTTACTCATCTGCTCTCAGTGCAGATAGACGCCATTGTTACTGTTGGAAATATTGACCATAAATGGCCTCATTTTCTAGGTAAACAAAGCATGTATTGAAATGCGACACGATTTGAGAACCGATTCCCTGAATCGGTTCTCAACAACTTTGCGAATCGATTCGATTCTGATTCTTGAACCAAAACGATATTCTGATTCTGATTCACAGTGGTTGAATACGGAACCGATTCTCATTCGATTATGAATCGCTTATAAATCTTGTAATAAAATGTGCTTAGAAAGCACTATGATTTGTTAAAGACTTTACTTGCCAAAGGTTACCTAATCCCATCTGACCGAGACTGACATTGTTTAACCTTTTGAAACATACTGACTGCTTTCTGAGAACGTATCTTATCCATCTGCATAGAAAACACGACAGAAAAACTCGAAATACTGGCACGAGCGACATCGGTAAATAAGTAAGCAGGGCAGTTCAACGCAGGGTAGGCTAAAGATTTCCATAGTATGCACTAAAAAGGGCAAAAAGCGTACTAGATCCAGATATATAGACTACAGCTGGAGTATTACATCAGCAGCTGGTATGGCTGAGCTGGCGGCATCTGTGGTGTGGCTGTAACGATTCAGCAAAAAATATATTTATAAGTGCTTCCAAGCCATGGAGATCGAGGAGATCGGTCATACAGCGGTTGAGATTGAATATCAGACGGTTGTTAAACTGCGTTGTTTTGAAGCAATTTGTCTTGCATCTTACTGGAATATCTCTGCCTTTATATATTCATGTTACGACCTAATTACGAAAACGTTTGGCATAGGCTGGGCACTGCTGCAGTCTGGCTGGTGCTGTATGATAGATAGCTGGTCGCGGTGTATCACGACGCACCCACACTGGAGTTGAACATTCTGTCTCGTCTCAGCATTCAAATGTTTGAATGGTTTTAATCGAATATCCTCTTCGAATATTCCGAAAATCTAAGAGTAGCATGACATACTTATCCACAGGGGTTTTACCACCTCAAAAAATACAGCTTTTCTGCTAAAGCTTTGTTGCATTATCATATACATGGAGATGAAAATGTAAACAGAAAATGGACATTTGCACAACTTTGCGATGATATTTATCCAAGGAGCTATTGATGAGCATGTGCTCTGTCTGCAGGGTGTCGCCTCCACAATTAGTTCTAAGTCGCCTTGTCAACATTACATATTTACACAAACTACTTTTCTTTGTAACAATTATAGTGGATTTCCTAATGGAATCTGCATAAATATATGACAAGTGCAGCTAAATCCGCTAATGACAAATCCGCTTAAAACGAAATTCGGCCATAGCAAAGTAATTTGTCCGGTCCCCTCAAAAGTCAGTCTAAAAAGTCGGATATAACGAAATCGTCTCTAAGGAAGCATCATTTTTGACATATATTCCATTTTTACATTTAGGACAATTTTTGATCAATCAGAAAACCTCAGATCTTCTGGACAGCATGAAGCTGAGCAAGGATTATTCAAAATACTCGAGTTTATTGAGCGAAATATTTAAACCGAAGGCACCCTAACCAAAATTAGGGCACCTATTTGGTGAGGGTACCAAAGGAGGTACCTTTTTCATGAGGGCACATTCGCTCCTGGCCCGCAAAAAAATTCCCCTTAGCACGTGCACCAGTGAACCTCTGAATAACGTTCATTGATGGGGTGGGGGCATATTTTCCACCAATCTTTCTTCTGGTTTACACCACCGATTGCAACACAATTCTGTGGGAAGGAAGTCTGTAATGACGTATAGATTCCTCAGAAAATGAATGTCATCGGTCACATTCATTAAAGTTAAACAAATCAGCTGCCAAATTGGCAGCGCCCTCCTGTCTCCGAGACTACAGAACCGATAGCAACACAGTTTTTTGGAGTCGGTCCATACCATGGACTTTCATCTCGCGAAGTGAGGTTTGCCTAGGCCAGGTCAAACGACGCCACCCTACGTCATCATTTGGAAATAGGAAATGTCACTGGCTTTGCTTAGCACGGGCTCCGATACCTGGCATCAGTCCTTCTAACCATTCGGATTAAACTTATAAAAAGTTGCATTTCGCCAAAGCTGATCATAACACAGTCTGGCAGGTTGTTAGTAAGTATAGCCGTACGTCAGGTGACTTACTTAGGCCATCTGAGGTCAACAAAATGCATCCTCACGAAATGAGATTGAGATCATTCGGTTGCATAGGGGGAAAAATAAGTAATTTTTTAATGAAACCAATTTACTTTAGGTACTTCAGTTGGCCATATCTAGCTTTGTCGTACTGTGAGGCGACCGCAGTTATCATTTGCTCGAGACCCCGACCACTTTTCCGTGTTACCAATTTACATGCATCAATTTCCCATATGACCCATACTGCATTTTGTTATACATGACCCAGGTTGACCTCGAATGACCTAACTCAGGCAACCTGTACCCTTGAATAGTACATGAACCGCATAGGTTAACTCTCCATAATGTTTTGCAGCTGGTTGTCCCTCTGAACCTATTCCATACGCAGAACAATGCCTTTTCTTCGGCCCGACACGAGAGCGGTCGTCCACCGCCGACGAGAAATCGACCGCGCGACCGGCCCCTCGACTTCGCTGGACAGTAGTTAAAAAAAGTTTTCGAGTGATGTTGAAATTTAAAGGAGAGAGAAATATGAATTCAGCAGCAGACGTATAGAATTTCCTTGCCCGAGCTTCATTGCCGCAGGTGCTATGTGGAGAGAAACATGAGAGGTGCGCAAGTTTTGTTCCAACCAGTGTGAAAGTAAGTCACCAGATCGGCGGCGTCGGCAGTGCGTTCGGCAGCCAGAAGAGCATGGTTGGGTATGACAAGGATACGATGAACAGGCGGGGCGGGGAACGCACCTAGATTTTTTTCTGAGGGCTTGCTCGTTCCATGATGACTGTACCCAGCAACAAACGATGCAAGTCAAGAGAAAGCCAGATGTTACAGATCGCAAAGAAAACGGATCCTGTGGCCAGGAAAAACAAAATTGTTGGTGACTTCAAGATTCAGATCTCAGCATTGTTACAGTTCTTATGAAAAAGGGTGACATCTAAACAAAACTCGGATCGTTCTTCGTGGTTTGTCTTACGTGTTCTCATAATCCGTTTCGTTTGATTTTAATATAAATGTGCTTGTTCTGTGGCCTCGGCAAAACTTGCTTGTAACGGATTTTCACGAAGATCCCCATAAGTTCGTCATAAGCGGATTCGACTGACCTATCTAAATCTACATTTCTATTTTAGAATGCTGACAGCTTGGGGACTGTTTGGGACAGTGTGAGACCACATTCAGTATTGCATTGGGGGGGGGGGGGCAGATTCTGTCTACTTCTGACAAAGATGCCCGTTCTAAACCTAGCTTAGTTCTTCTTTCCACTCTAGCCGCTTTGATGCTCATATCCCTGGAAAGAGTGAATGGAAAAGGGTTAGAAATTACAAAAATTGATGAACATCGGAAAACAGGTTTAATAGGTTAGGTTATTCAGCTACCAGTTATCTGTTATGGGGGCTTTCCATTGTGAAAGCTAGATTTTGGTAGCAAACGTTTGGTTCAGTTATTTATTTTAGTCCATGGTAAAGTATCTGCATTGTAATTATGTCAACAACCTTTCAGCTTACTTCAAAACAGCATGTCTTTCCATCCCAGACCAATAACGTGTCATATTGTGCAGTGCCTGTTTGCTATAATGGCAGTTCAGGTCGGAATGTCAACCTTCCTGGTTTCCAAAGCCCAGGGAAGAAGCGTGATTGTATTAGGCCTGCTGTTGCATAATTTTTGTTCTGGCTATCACAGCATCACAACTGAGTGCTGGTTTAACTCTTTCTTAGGGCTTTGATCTATAATAAAGACAATGTGTGTGATGTTCATGTGGTATTATTCTGCATCCTGCTGTAGCATGATTTGCGCTGTAGTCATCACTTTATTTTTATAATTTACATACATATATATATATATATATATATATATATATATATATATATATATCATACATAATATATGTATGCAGTTAACTGAACTGAACTCAACTGAAAACTAAACTAAACCGAGTTCTCTTCAAGTTTGGAATTAGGCAGAAACGTTGCTGCTCGCTTAGAACATCGACGAAGATGTCGTCGATATACAGACAGACGGTTTCAGCCCCATACTGTCAACTGCGAGTGACTCAATGTGCACCATATAGGCTTCCGCAAATAGCATGCCGAGCGGTGACCCCATGGCAACCCCATCGACCTGGCGATAAAACTTGCCCTCAGGGCATCGGAAAGGGATGTCTTTCGTGCAGGTCTGGTGTTGTCGTCTGAGCACAGATTTAGGTAACCGTAGTGTTGAAATGGACGCGTCCGCCTATCACATGTTCAATGATTGATTCAATGGTTTCATCAACTGACACATTAATGAAAGGTGACGAAGCGTCAAGAGATGCTAAGATACCCTGTCTGTCTTTGGCCCTTAGCACTTCTATGAATTCGTTTGACGATTTAAGTGAGTGAGTCTTCGGTATATATGACGATATAAGCGAGTTTAACTGCTGAGCCATTTCATACGCCGGGTTGGGGATCTGCGAATTCATTCATCGGGGCGCCTTCTTTATGCGTTTTACGGTTTCCATAAAAACAACCTCGGTTATATTCATCTGTCAGTTTAAGGGAACTTCACTCCTCCGTTCTCAGATGTGATCGATGGCCTTGTTCAGATCTTTTTTTTTTTTGCTTTTCAGAAGGATTTTTGGTAAGCTTTTCAAACTTAATGTATGTTGTAGTACCACATTCACTTTATTAAGGTAGTTAGCTTTGTCAAGAAGCACGAAAATTGATAACTTATCAGCTCGACAAATTATTAAGCTGGAGTTGTTTCGTTTTTTTAGCTCCTTGGCGGCACTGCTGAGTCTGGGAGTGACAAAACGGCTTTAAGTACTTCCCCTCTGCTTGGTGCCTTCTGACAACTGTTACTGCACATCCGGATTAACACAAATTCTACTTGCCTTATGATGGTCACAGATTTGTTGGTAAAGTAACTCCAGTTCAGCCTTCTTCTCTTGCTGATGGTTGCTAGGGTGACAGTTACAGATAAGTCCGAAGTCCAGGAGATCTTTTTGGTCTTGTGTTGGAACATGAGACGACAGGTTGACAAAGCTATCGCACGAGTGATGAATATCAATCAACAGCAACAAATATGAGTTATCAATCAGCAACAAAATTCCGTTCCTAGATGTAGTTGTGGATGTCTCAGGGGGAAACTATCTAACTCGTGTATTGGAAACCCATAGATATCGGCAAATGCCAGAACGGTCTTAGCCCAGACAAGTATAAAGATAGCGTGATCCGTTCATACCTACACAGAGCGCTCAGACCTGGCACGTAGCCAGGATTTTCCTCTTGGCACATGCCACTGGCATATGCGAAATTTATAGGAAAAAGGGGCAATTTTATGCAATTAACCTCATGTCTAACGCATAGAAAAACATATAATGCTCGTTTTTGCAACGTATATATGATCACTACGACGTATTCCTGCAAGATAGCTATATATCTAGTATAGACCGCATGGCTCAGGGGAGGGCCATGGCCCCATGCCCCCCCCCCTTGGCTACGTCCCTGGCTCAAACATTGCGCGACCTGGCCGCTGATACACCAGGAAATCGATAGAATCAGACACATCCTCGTCAACAATAACTACGGTCTCACTGATATCGACAACAGATTCGACGGCAGCTTCATAAACATTTGCACCCACCAGCCGTAGGAGATGGCAAAGTAACAAGAACTGACGTGCAACTACTATCAGAGTAGGATGCCAGCTGTCTATAAGGCTGAAGAGAGACCTGCCCGCGACATAGTAGCCAGAGACTGTATCCCATCAAATACTCATAACAACATCAACCTCACAATTTACTACAAAAGTTCCACAGTATCGGGCCTGACTATGAAAAACAAGTTGTCAAGAGACAGCTCCCTACTGAAAATGACTAACGTCGTATACGAGTTCAAATGCTCTATCGGTGACTGTGCGCGCCCACCAAACTCGTCATACATCGGCCATACCACGACTTCACTGTCGAGACGGATGACGATGCACCTGCAGGATGGTGCACCGAAGCGGCACATGAGATCCACTCATGGATCTCAAATGACAAGAGCTGAACTGGTGGACATTACTGCTATAATGCCCAAGTGCGCTCACAAAGGCAAGCTGAAAGTGTTGGAAGCGTTTACATCGGAGATAACGATTACATCATTAGCCCGCGCCCGACTGTGGGTTGGCGCCATGCTTGCCCGACTGGGGTGAGGTTGACCGCCCCCCTCTGGCTCACGGACGGTTGGTCGCACGATAAAAATATGAACACTGTTGGTAAGATCGTGACGAGTAGAGCACGAAACTGATCTCATTTTCAGTTTGGATAACATGTAAGCCATTTACGCCATATGTGTTTTTTTTCATAACCGCCTGCGTGAGACCGAGAAACGGCCTGAATCTGAAGGGCCGTGTCTAAACGTCTAGATAAAGGTACCAGCGGACAGGTAAAAGTCTGCAGATGCCGATACACGTCTGATTTCTCTGATCTGTCTAATCTGTACACGGAAACGTTGAGTTAAAGACACGGTGATTTTTGCACCGCTGCATGGCGGGCGACACAGATAAAGGCGGTATGAAATCAACGGGAACTAATTTTAGCGTTCTTTTATTTTCGCAAAATATGTCATTTCAAGTTTTGTCTCTTGATCCTAGTAGGTCTTGGGATGATTTCTCATGATTAAATTCTGGAAAAACTCAGCGGCTATCAGTCCAAACAATTGGTGGAGCTTTATTCGCAAAAGTCTGTTTATTTCCAAAATACGCAATCATTTGAAACTTTTCGAACTTCTTGGTCTCAGTCACAGCTGTGTGAGCCAGTTCTGCCATTTTCAACCCGATCTGAATCATTCATCGCCGATTTTGATGACAGTGCATTTTGACTCAGAACAGTTATTCGTGACCTGACCTTAGGTCAGTGGTCGGAGGTCATTGAAACTTTGTCCATTGACGGAAACTGGATGTAAAAAAAAACAAAAAGAAACAAAATGCGAAGTCAGAGATGGTACTACGTGGAAAGGACTGTTTACAACATGGTTTTTAGGACCCCAAATGTTGCTAAATAGTGTTGATAGTTTAAGTTCACATGTTTTTAATTGGTTTTGAAATAAAATAACCGCACACGGACTAATATGCCAGGCGTAGTAATCATCCAAACTTATAGCATAGTTTTAACTACGTTTCTGACTTAGTCGAGACATGCGTAGAACGAAATTTTACTTGTCAGTAGGCGCGTTTATACGGGCATTTGAAAAGTTGCCAGATTCCCGGCCAGATTGGCCAGGGTGTACCTTTCTGGCCAGTTTGAGCATACGCGAGGTTCTGGGTTTCCTTCACGTTCCCTTTACTTGTTGTTAGACATGGCAGTTTAAACACCATTGCGACCTATGATGGTTTGCATAAAATTAAAGCCAACTAAATCCGTATACCAACTCACTTACCTTCTTTAGGTTTTGAAAATCACAAGTCGCTTCAAACACAGACGCTAGGATCTTAAACAAGGACCACGTGCACAACGAGTGAAGGAATTTTTCGCTCCCTCACCACTCTTCCTGTGCTTCCAGCTTATCAGTCTTCGACCAATCAGCGCCTTCGTTGTGAAACCTTTCAGCCTTGTCAAGGTACATAGCCTTTGTGAATCACTGGATTTGGCCAGCGGCCGCACTGGCGAGACGTGGCCAGGCTGGCAAGAAGCTACCAAATAAACCGTAGAAAACTCAAAGAAATTACTACGCATGGCATGTAGTACAGAGAACCAAGAGACCCAGAGAACCAGAGAACCAATTTCTCCTCTTTTTATTTCAAACTTGTTTGCATTGCAATCCATTCATTCTGTCCTACAATGTTAAAACTTTTTGAGTTGCAGCAATATCACGCCTTTCCAGAACCAACTGTAGTTTAAATCAGCATTTATTTTAAAGCTGGTCAATCCGGCCAACCCGTATGCCGACCCAAATGCCCGTATAAACGCGCATAGCATTTTTCTGCCCCGTCTTTATCCCTTTTGTTATTTAACTTTCCTGGCGCCGAAAACCTGATTTCCCGTGATATTGCTTCCCATGTGTTTGTCATTCCAAACAGATGTCTCTCCAAGCCAGAAGATGTAGATGAGCAAGATTCATCAACGTCGTTTTGAAATTCCCTTTTCCTACGGAAAATCAACTTTGAAGACTGGTCCTAAAGATGATCATCTCTAGCAAATCTCGACTGTGGTTGCTGTGGAAGTGACCGACCGCACTTCGAGTCGGCGACGACCCCCCAATAATGTTTCCCCTCGCTGGACAGAAGGGGTTAGTTGCCGCGCTCCGTGGACTTTTTCATGGACTGCCGGCACACAGCTTACGTCAGGAAATGAAATTCATGGTGCCGGACTAAGCCATTTTACGCATATTTTGCAACAGCTTTTCACGAAGTCGTGCCAGCCCCTGGGTCCTCATCTCATTCTGAAAGACTTGCAAGGCTTTTTCAGATCTAAGTTACATTCTATGTTTTTCCTAAACAGCTGACAATATGTGGAGTCAATTTTTGATTTATGACTCAACGTACGTACGAATCGGAATAAATTTCGGGTTCTGAAAATCAGTGACCTCTTGGACTTCACGTTAGGTCATTGCGATTAAATTATTTCGAAATGGCTCTGAATGGATTCAAGAATACTTGCTGTTTCTCATTTCAGTGATGGAAGTTATTTAATGCTTCAAAGCATGATTTCCCAGCTGGAGTGCAAAAAATGCAACGATAGCAGCGAGTGGAACAAGCAGTAGGAAACACTTTATTTCCCAGTAACTTGAGAAGACACAGTTTGACCTGAAATGTTCAGAGGAAATATACGAATGGCACGGGCTACTCAGTCATCTTTGTTTCTTTGGTTCATCTTGATGAAGAGATAAATGGTCCGGGGCGGCAACCACCCCTCTCGACAGACGTCTAAATGAAAATCTCACATCTGGCGTGAGTCAAAACAATGTGATAAAGAACCTGAGGGGGGAGGGTGTTGGCGGCATAACTTGACGGCCATCCCCACTTACTATGTCAGAGGTTGTTCTTAATCTATCAGTTCTCCCCTACAGATTTGGACTTGAGTCTCGAGAGGACGCCTGACGGGCTCAAAAGACATGCTAGCAGTTTGCTCACTACCACATTTTAGACGAGAAATTCGGCAGTTGCATTTAACCATATTTCCGGAGGGCTTGACGGTATGGCCCATTCCCGGCAGGGAGGGCGGATTCGCCCCCCCCCCCAAGATCTCGAGAATTACAGGTCGGATTTCATCGCAACAAACGGCAATCAGTTTGCCATGATATAAACTACACTTTGATAAAAACAGTTTTTCCAAATTTTGGATGCGGTGGGTACAAGGGGACAGAAATTCAAAATGGGGGATGTTTTTGGACTTGTTATAACTCCGTTTGTTATGGACGGATTTGGATGAAATTGACATGAATCGAGAGATTATGGATGGGACTTTTACCGTTCGTCCACGCAGTTGAAATGTTGATAATATTCATAAGCGTTTACAGTGTTCCAAAAATTGGACAATTTTTTCATGAACTGAATTAACAAACAAGTTAAAAACACTTTTTTGCTTTTACTAGTCATGTTATGTTGAAGAAGTACAAATTACATTACATGGTTTGTACAATGTTAGCAAAGGCGGTGCCAGGGACATGAAAAGGGGAGAACTGTCATGGTCATATGTTCATCAGGCCAGTTTACCATCTTTCACCTTAAATGACCCCGTGACCTTAAAATCACATGGGATAACATGGAGTGCATTTCATATTGTTTGAAAACGCTCCAAATCATTTGAATTCACTCTGTTTCTAGAATTCCATTTCACGGCTGTTGTGATATAGGGTACGCATACTGTCATTTTAGGTCATAGCTCCGTGACCCGACCTGATATCAAATGACACTTACCACAGAAGAAGAGGACACACTTCTGCGTGATATATATTCTGGGTTTGGCATTCGGAAAAATGGCGCCAAAAGTATCACTTTAAAACCAACTTTTGAATTTTGACCTTGACCTGACCTTGTGGATTGATCTCAGATTAACAAAATTGCATTTGTATGCTTGCCCAGCTAGTTGCCCATACACCCATGTAAAGTCCTAAGTCCTCTCCTGAAAACGCTTTTTGGCAGCCATTTTTTTACCTTCAGCAGAGCAAAAAATGGCATGAGGTGCCGCCCAAAAACGTTGCATGACTCCGTCCCTGAGCAAAACAGAATTACGGAATTTGTCCCAGTACGCAGAAAGAACAGACAGAAAAAGTGACCAAGTTTTACAAAGCTGCATCAAAAACCCTGGAATTGGCAAGCAAAAAACCCGATGCGGGGCGGATTCAGCCCTCCTCCCCTCCTACCGGGAATAGGGTTAAATACGTAACTTTGGCACAAGAAAAAAGAAACTTAAGTTTTCTGCATTCGTTTGGGAGCCGTCTTCTTCAAGAGCGCATGCACGTCTTCGGGGCTGGCCACCCAACCACGTTGGTCCCTAGAGATGTACCGAAGACTTTTCTGCGGGCTGGATTTAACGGATCAGAGACACCCAAAGGCCACGTCATGTTACCTGCCGGTGCGTATCACCCAACGCGGACAAATCCACTTAGGGGTGAGATTCACAAATCCACCGTGACCTCTGCGTACGTCTGTTATCTCCCCACGACACTCACGCATTTTAATCTTGCTAACGAGCTCCAGGCATTGTGAACAGTAACTGCTTTATAGCGTAATTACGATTACCTCATTAGTCGCCTAAAATTGTTTGCTGTGGCATGTTGTGGCGTTCTTTCCTAATGTGTGGATGGTCTGCTATGAGATAACGCTAATATCTCCGACGGTTGGGTGGGTAATCTGTCCTTACGTTTTTATTCCAGGTATCATGGCCGATCTGGTAAGGAGTACTTCCGCAACAAAAGGCAAAAATAGCGGCTTCATTTTCAATGAACAACGAGGCGGCGGATGATGGAGCAGAATGAGACTGGTCTGTGAGGCAGCGGGTAAAGCAGGGAGCTTCTTCCACCAATAGTCGTTCCGAAGCCATTGCACCATGCTCCGCTTTTCTCTCAATTTCGTTCCATTCCCGACCTCCGAATCCACGTCGTCAAAAGCATCGAGACAACTTTGCTTATTACGCGGAAAACATGACTAGAGCTCTGCATTATCCACCTCCCAGCAGCGAAATGAGAAATTAGTACCTCAGCGGTATGTGCCTTCCATGCCGCTTTTTTACGAGAAGCAAACCAACGTTTTGCACCGTTGGTTTGCGGTCAAAATCGAAGCTTTGTATCGCACGCAGTCCTGTGCATCCTCTTAGTACTAGCATCACCCCCACTCCTAAGCAAAAAGTTCTTGCGAGTCGCGTTACCATTCACGCAACGGCGCATTTGCACAATGAAAGAAATCCGCATGGCCACGGCGCACTACGAGCTACGGGAACCTGTCGCAGCCGGCAGGGCTGCAACCCGTTCAGTAAGATTCGCAGACATATGTTCTAATCACCCGGTTACCCCGGTTACGACTGCCAGTGAGCAGACGCCGTCTGGAATTGGATCAGTCAGTAAACTGCATGTGTCGCCAGACTGCATATGTCGTCAGGACTGAATGGCAAGGGGGGTAAACCTCAGCACGTGCGTCCCGTGCACATCCGGCTGAAGCTATTGACATGCAAAGTAGCCACATGTGCCGACTGCCGTGTATCACGTACCCCTGCTCGCCAATTTTCGGCACCCCAGCGGTAGTAGTTCCGCGGCAATGAGAGAGGGGCTTTAATCGTTTGTGCTTCACGCGCAATCTGCGTTTCACGTGCAGTCTGCACCCCCGTTTCAGCCTGAATCCATGGAAGTTGATCGTCCGGCTGCCCGTCCGCCTTTCCATTATCGCATCGCATCGCATCGCATCATCACACCGTTTACGTTTCGGCGATTCGCCTATAAGAAACACAGGAGTGTAAAAGAGGCTCCCGCCCGCTGCACGTGACCGGTTGCACCCTGCCTACCACATGGAATACCTTTGGATAGCCCTAATGCTGGTCTATCTATCCATCAAATTTCGGTTCCCAAGGTCACTGTCAACGGCACCCGGAGATCCCAGAGCCCAAATCGAAGCAAGCACCGGTGGATCGCCACGTGGATTGCACGTGGGCGCCGACCACAAAAGCAAGCACCCGCAAGTGGGGCCCATGTTGTCACCAAGGCTCGAGTCAACAGCACCCGCCGTTTGACCTGTATTCGCAATTTCGATGGAATCAAGTACAGATCTGCTCCTGAGTCAGAGGCAGCCGGGCCTAAGAGAAACTGTGAAGCCAGTGCCATGGACGGGTCCAAGGGGATGTTTTTTACAGACGCCGAAACAATATTGTGGGGGTGTCAGAATCGCGCAGAAGGGGCGCTAAAATCGGGCCAGAAAGGCGCCAAAATCGATCACAATAAGTTCAGCCCGGCCTGCCAAGGGAATCTTGCCCTCACACGCTGTTATGGGCGGGGACAGTTTGACCCCCTCCTCCTAAAATCTAAACTAATGGTGATCGAGAACTGAAAGTGAGTGGTACCGCTGGATAATTTCGTTGTTGTCCTTTCTACCCCCCCCCCCCTCCTCCCCATATGGCCTACTTTGCGCGTTCTGTCATCGGTTGGGTCAGGTTAAATGGAGGCATATTATGTCTTAAGGGATAGCTTTGGCGCCCGTCACTTTTTGTTGTCGGTCTAGTGATTTTGAGTGTTTTGGAAATTCGAATACGGTTCAGGTATTCTCTTCATAGGTATGTGATACGATGCCAAGTGAAAGATATCCGAAAGTCGTCCAAGGTCATGTCAGGTCACGGTTCTCGCTGGTGGTTATGCGGGTTTCGACGCGCGGTGGGGTGGTGATCATCGGATTTAAAGGGAATGTTCCACCTTTCTTTACGTTTGAAACTGAGATGGCCAGGTTCTAGCCAGAACCAAGGTGAGTCGGTTTCTAATTTACATTAGTCTCAAACTCCATACCTGTGGAGCTTCAGAGTAATGTCACACGGCTTCCCCTGTGAGTCCCATTTTTGCGTGCTATTTTTACCTGAGTTTTGACTAAATGCACTGGCGCGCGCCAATTGACGATAGCAGAAAAGATCAACGCACATTGTGGGCCGATATCAGATAAACAGCAATTATCGGCCGTTTAACAGCTGTGACTTGTGACGTTCCCCGTCGTTATCTTTCTGTGAATATGTGGCGCGGTTGAAGTCATGGCTTGAAATAGTCTTAGTCCACTGCTGTATACATTCGAACACACCTGAGGTCATCAGCAAATTAGGTAGATTAATAACTTTATTCTGACGCGATTTGGCAACAGGCTATGTAAAATTGCCCTTTTTATTATTTTTTAAATATGCCCTTTTTAATCATCCACGTCACCTTTCATTGGATTTCCACGAAATATTCCTTGATAATGGTTTGTTATGTTTGTCATTTAAGCACATGTGCCAGGTAAGCTGTTTTTCACGTCTGGATTACTTGGAATACGACATCTTACCTTTTCTACATCACCAACATTTGGGTTAAAGGCTTCCAAGTGCCCATTCACATAACACACAATATATTATATACCAAATATAATATATTGTGAGATACTGGCCCTGTAACGTTTTTTATGATTTAGCCTACATGTCTGTCCTATTTTCACTTCAATCCGTTATAACTTCCTGAGGAGGTAGAAATTCTATAGAGCTATGACCACGGGGCATTGCCAGGAGATACCAAGGGGGCCTTACCAGGGGTTGGAACTTTAACGTTTCTATGTGCACCAACATTGCAAATACATAAAATTGCCTAAAACAGGGAAATAACACAACTGAAATCCAAGTGGTTTTGAAGTTTTGAGGGGATTACGTTTGTCCTGGTCCCCTCCTTGGCAAAATCTTGACTTCGCCTCGGCTACGATTAGCAGCCCGTGGGAGTACGCTCTCTGCTCTCCAAGTAAGGGTGTTTAAGGAACATATTCAATTGAATATATTTTTGCAAGCTGCAGCCCAGTTAGGGGTGGAACCATCTGTACTTTTGGTGCTGAAACGCAGCACCCATGATCCTGACATAGGTAGGCCTATTTCACAGTGGACCCTTTTTAATGGACAGAAAGAGTAGACCTAAAATTGCTCTTGGCAACACCAATGATTTGGGTATGGTTTCACCCCTGAGCACATTACTTCTAAAACTAAAAATATGCATCTAAAAACATTACATTTAACGACACGGCGCGCCGAACGCATTTCGAATGTTTTCTGGTGGTTGAGGTGGCTCAGAGTCACTGAACGTATTGCAGAGCGGGACCGCATTTGGACTTCAAGAGCTCTAAACGGTGCCAATACCCCAGTGGCGGTCTGAAGTCTCTTCAACCGGCAACGTGATACGCTTGTCGAGAGACTCGGTTAACCAGATCAGACCAGCTTGCTCTGCCCAGTCAGGCTGACAGCCACTCAGCGTGTGTTCCCGTACCGTCCCGTCCGTACGTGGAATCGCCTACCTCCTGACGCCCTTCAATGATCGGCTGTAGATAGTTCAGGGCTTGTTTTTGGAGTGAAAGGGGTTTCACAAGTGACGAGGTCTCGGTAGGATGTCGTGATGTATCTATGTGGTTGAGTTATTTGTTTTATGATTTAGTGCGATGTTTGGAGCAATTTATTTGTATGACGCAAACTTCCGAAAAGCTGCGCTTAGTGCAGACGAGGTTTTCGAAATATGTCCGTCCATCAGCCGATCAATCAAAACAAGCAATGACACTCGGTAATGATCATAATCCTTACGCTGTACCTCGGACAAGAATTCTGATGGTTGATCATTAACTTTCTCCCAACGGGGGGGGGTCTCCACGAGGCCCATCCCCTCAGGTTTTGTTACCATAGCGCAAAAGCGAAGAAAGCTGCAAACGTGAAATTTCCACCAGTTCTTAGTACATCACTTTTAGGTCTTGGAAAACAATTTCAAGATCAGATCATATCAGGTCAATGGTGTACTTGGACTTTACACAAAGTAAGTCGGAAAAGTTTAAGTGTATGCCAGAGATTGCCAAAAAGAGATACCGACAACGGAAAATTCTGTTCTAGATCCCGATTCCTGTTCTATTAAATGTATATTATCAAGTTGTCGGAAAACCGTTTCACCTGACGTCAGGTGAACCGTAGTAAAATGCTGTTTTTGGCCTTTCTGTCGGAAATTACCCCGTGCAGGAGACTTTTTTGGTTAAGAAAAGGAATACCGTTTGTTTGGAATGCTTTTTGAATGGCGCACCATACCTTAGGTAGTCTGAGGGGCTAGTGGCCTGAGGGCAAGTCAGTTGGTTACAAAATCAAATGTACGACAAAATGCGTATAAAACGCACTTGCCATTTACTTCTGGTGAGATATGAATGGTATACATTTCAGTTTATGCTCGTGAACGCCTTGAAACGCCATGACTTTATGCGACCTGGCATGACCTTTTATCGTTTGAAACGCAGTGGAATTTCATAAGATGTTTTAAAACAATGCATGGAATTGCTGCCATTTTTATTCGTTTTTTGAGATACAGACGATTATTCATTTGACCTAGGTTTTATGGTCTGAGACGTCTTTCAGTACCTCGTTTTGTTCTGTGGTGACTTGATTTTTCGAACGAGACAGCCACATTTTGCCTATTTTGTCCTCGATATGACCTGACCCGACTTGTCCTTGACCTCCATGTCATTCAGGGACGCATGAGCATGATTATAGCCATCTAATGGCGTTTGTTTGACATTCGTACCTTTACCCGAACACGAGATATGAATGTTGCAAAAGCTGGCATTGGTTGACCTGATATGACCTTAGCTGTTCTATATCAATCTTTTTTCTGGTAATAGTTGCCATATTTGACCAGATATTTACAATCGCCATTCCGAAACGAATGCTTAAAGTAACTGTACTTGACCACCAGTTGCGACATATATCATTGCTGTATTCTAATGACTGTTGACCTGACGTGATACGACCTGAGAGAAAGCAAATTGCTTTTTGACGACGGAAAACAGACGTTTTCAGACTGTTCAGTGGTCAGGACCAGCATATGGGACTATCCTGTTTGCTTTTTATTATTTATTATATTTTATTATTTATTATAAATTTTTATTCCATGAATGCATGATAAACAAACATGATAAATTTTGCCCGTCATCAAGCATTGAGGATACCCTTGCTCTTTCAAGTAAGTTATGAGTAGTGAGAATGTGTTGTAAACTAAACTTATTCCATAGGCATTGCCATCGTCTCTTCACTGCTAACACCAAACTTGATATCACAACATACAATTCATTTCTAACACCAAACTTGACATCACAGCATACAATTTTTGAGGCGCCATGGTTGCTGAGAAACCTAAAGATTCAGCGTCATTTTGTGTCGTGGCCACCTAAAACTCTGCCTTTCTGGTAGTGGCCTTGCTTTTGGTTTCATCTACTTTCTTGGTCATTTCACTACTTTTGTCTAGTGCATACCACTACTCATTCCCTTATACACTCCTTAAATTTCCCTTATATTCCCTTATACCAAAATGTGGCCTTCCTTCCGTAGTGTAGAACAGTGCATGGGAAACAACTTAACGACCTTGCTCTGGGAGAAAAAGTGGAGCCTGGGTCTTTAAAACACATCCAGCTCTCGACTTCGTCTCGTGCCTATGCGAAAAAGTCTCTGCCCCCTTTCCCAACCCCACTTTTTCGGATGTTCGTGCGTACTGGTAATATATACTCCTGCAACCTTCTGTAGATCTTGAAAAAGTCCATTGGAAAAAGTCCATCCAAAAAAAAAATCCATTGTCCAAAAAGTCCAGTGGAAATTTGGGATACATCTGGATAACTCGAAAATATCTTCTGACGCTTCATATGGATATTCACCTACTTGAGTCAAGTGGCCGAAATCCAGTCCGATAGTCTGGTTGTGGTTATACGGAGCATCCCAATGAGACGTCTCTTCCCAGAGAACGAAACGGCCACCGCAGAGCCAGTGGCTGTAGTGGCTGTGGTGACCTGCACCGCCCGACTGCCTTTTTCAACGCCTTCAGTTCCCCTGACCAGCGAGACAAAATGAGAGCGAGAGATGCCGCGGCGTCTGACCGGGCTCAGGTGAGAGACGGTCGGCCGTACCGGGGGGATTCGGCCGAGACAAGCTTTTACGGCCGCCGCAGCCGGCCGCCCGCAACACGACCGCTCCAAATGAAAACTGACGAACGCGACGCGGTGTTTTTCGCGGCACGGTGCGGTACCTGATTCGGTCACGTGTCCAACGGAGAGGAAACGGCGATTTGTTGTTACCAACAGCGGACGGGCAAACAGTGTCGGATTGCTGTGTGCTGCGAATTTCACCCCGTTTTCGGCGCGTTCCAGCAAATTGTATGCATTTTTTCCACACCGGCTATGGCCAGTGCTGTCCGGGAAGGAGCGTTTTAAAACAACAAGGCCCAGAGACATTTGGAGATAATGTCTTTACACGCAACACTGTAGGACTTCTGCCTGCATTACCCAGAGTTGGTAGAGCCGTACCCGATTCGTGGGGTGCTGCACCCATGGCTAGTGACTGGTTGTAATAGAGGGGTTTGACTGGTAAGATAAATTTAGGTAAACAATATGACTCAAACGAAATAAGACTAAGGCCACGTTAGCTTTGGGAAAGCAAAGATGTACGAGGTGAGCAAAAACGAACCAATCTAAACATCGCTGCCAAAAATGTTTGCTGTTGGCGTTTGAACATGTTCCCAGACAAATGGTAGCAGCAAAGGGCGCTGTTTATTTTGCCAAGGAAGTGAAAATATGGTCCGCGAAAACCACCAAAACCAATAACAGCATCCATTCTGAGAGTTAAGCGAGCCATGACAAGCTTGATAGGCGGAAAAAATTGCAAATCGAATGCAACCGCGGATACAAGGGAATACGCTGATACACCAATGGTTCTAGAAAGCCGAGGATACCAACTGGTAATTGTGAGCTGTTGTTTTAAGTGCGGGCTTGTTATAGAGCCGGATAATCAGCTTTCTGTAGCAGTGAGGCGGGCGCTGGGCGGTGGGCACGGTCCGAGAAATATCACAGGTCTGCCAGCCACTTGCTCAACTTTCCTATCGCTGGCCGCAGTGGAACTCCCTGAAATGCAGGCCATTAAGCAGCGCAATGTATCCTGCGGGTCTCTTCGTCCGAAATGCAGGTTATTAAGCAATGTAATGAACCCAACGACTTGTTGCGCCAATGATTGATTTCTGTTGGAAAACCAATATTTATCCCCTATCGATAGGTGTCAAAACCATGGCGATGTAAAACATAAACGATGTTTTGCTGCGCTCTCCGATCCGATGCAAACACTTCATGAAGGGAGAAAAATATATTTAGCGCGTCTAGACGAGGTTAGCGATCTTTCAATGCTCGCTGACGGTCCGCACCAACTGACACGAGCGAACGCAGCGTGTGGACCCTTCTGGTGCAATTGAGATTACGGCCATCTCCGTGCAGCGCGCAGATGTCCACGGTTTCATGCTGCTGTGGCAGGGCGCGACCACTCCCAGCACTGACAAAAATTCACCCACGTAAAGCAAAACTAATCTGCAGCTACCCAAAAATCCCAGCCGATACTAAGGTCAAGATAAGTTAGCATATCCCGTCTTTACCCTGGTGCAAAACTACCCATTACCTGCTTAACAAACGACGAAAGGCTAAGCCGATACCACGGCTGACCATGGTAGGGCACAGTAGGGTAAAACAACCTTGCGGGTAAGACGCCCATCGGCCCTGATGGTAAACCACGCAACCTTCATGATTTTTATACTTTCGCGGGCTAGGCAGATGACTGTTTAGAGCTGTGGATGATGTTCTGTTGAGAAGTGCCGTGATGTTTGCCGTCGGTGAGTCTTTTCTTTTTCAGCCAGAAGGGGTATAAAATATCACCGTCGAGATTTTTCTGGTAATACTTGTGGAGAATGTTTATCGTCACCAGGCTTTGTTTTATCAAGATATTAGGAGCTTCTTCTCTGTTCAAGATGCGCCAGCCTACCCCGCATCTACGCGCTTTAAGTCTTATCCGTTTTTTTTTTTTACATAACACGGGGGTAAGACGACTGCATGGGGGCAAATGACCCTATATGGCGTCTTACCCCGCGCTATTGTACAGCTTACAGGTACACGGATGATCGCGTAAGTGTAGTCTTGCATGTTTTTCTTTTGCTTTTTATTTTTCTGAAAATAATGATGATGAAAATAATGAAATAATGAAAACTTTCTCTGTTTCTCTTACATAGCTGTTATCGTGCAAACTAAGTGGTTTTACCAAAAACGTTTTTAGTTTTGTCAGTTCCTCTGGAAATATTGTACCAAAATGTCATTGGTGCAACTGCGCAAACTAAAAAAATACAGCTAAAAATACGACGATAAATAAATTATGCGGTGGTAAAGATAAATGGGAATAATAACAAAGGAAACGGTGGCAAATAATAGGTCAGAAGCCGTTTTCACGATGGCTAATTTTGCGTTGGTTCTCTTCGAAAGCTACCAAAATTCCACAGGGAGCAAACGTAGGCTATTTTTTTTAGTTTACTGGTAGTCTTTTATGGATTACTCGACACATGATACACGTTACGACTTAACATTACAGAAATTAAGTTTTAGGCCCAATAACGCACGAGCATGTGGATTTTGCAGTTATATTTGTCCATCTGTTGCACGAAACCATATTTGGCATCCTACTATACGTTTGTAAACTGGTAACTGCAAGTGTAATACAGTGATAGCGCAAGAGATTCTGGCGAAGCGACATGAAAACCGAAAGAAAGATCGAGGGTGAATCCAGGCAACCGTTTCTCGAAATCTGATTTGCACACCATGATGCAGTGTGTGCAGAATGCTTCAAAATGAGGTGTAAATAACTGTACAATTCAGTCCCATTCACATCACAGCATGAAAATGTTCAAGACATTCGGCCTGTGGGTACTCTTGACCCCTTGCTTTATGGCAGTATGCTAATGCAGAAGACCGAAAGATGAGAACGCATCCAGCATCTTCAAGAATAGCTTTGACATACTTCTGGTTTTTAGACATGATATATGAGATATTTTGGTATATATGAAACAATATGTTTTGCATTTAACAACATACAGAACTGTATTGGCAGCAGCAGTGAAACCTCTGTGGAGACGGGGGGAGGGGGCAAACATGCCTTTTATCTCATTGCTTTCCATGCACCACCATAGGGCTTTTGCTTCATCTTGTCCAAAGTTGGGAGGCAACTGCCTTCCTCCTGCTTGGGTCCCAATGCTCCTGGATATTGGTATATGTGAGATAAACATTAATTCTGTGTACTTCTGATCTGCAACTGATTTATATAACAATACGTCTCCCGGTATATTAAAGGCCGTAAATTAATCGAATATATACTAGAACACAAGCAATTATGAGCTACTATATCAATCTGATATTAACCAGTGCCAGCGGCGAATAAAATCAAGCTACTCGCACAAAATAAAGCATTCCATACCAATACTTACCAGCCATATCTCCCACGATCTTCTATGAACTTCTTCACGAAGCCAGAATGCAAAAACTGGGGCTGACTCTAACTCTTAGCACGGAAGCCCAAAGCACATAACTCTTCACCAATCAGGGTTCCGGAATCCTCATAAATCTAAGCCCTGATTGGTCGAAATTCAGCGACGACAAGAATACTAACAGGCCGTAAGATGAACCCAACGAACGATCAGCGGCTTCATAACCGGGGCGCTGATTGGCTGGCACAGAATTTTAGATAGTCCTTGCGGTTGGTCCCAGCCACATTCTATTGGAAGGAAGCTGCCAGATCAGATTTGGTCCAACCCGGCGAGTGGGACCAAACATTTGGTACCCGCGAACTTCAAATGTAGAATATGGACATGGCAGCAAGCAACGGTCCTCTAGTGTTAAACCTGTCGAATATTTTGATGATTTCGAGAACTTAACATGGATTTATCTCCAGTTTAGCGGATTTTCCATGCGTTTTCAATTAGTTTCCTGGGGAATTTACGGGCGGTACTTTCCGAAATGAACCATCGTGAAAACGGCCAATAATAACCATAAAGCAGTAGAACTGATACATAACGGGGTAGCATTTATGACAATAACATAAACTTGCAGTGATATAATGTTCGGTAACCAAAGAGATCTTCAGGAACACGTCTACAGTGTATTAAACTGGTGGCATAGTGCGGAATTAAGACATGCATTGTAGTTGTAGATTAATAGTGTTGTGTTCTATCGCAAAGTCGTTAGTTATGTATGATATGTTAGCGGACTGGTGAGGTGCTTGCTACTCGTGCAGGTGAGACGGGTTCGATTCCTGGCTACAGATGTGGTATTTTCTTTGCTCGCATACGATTTTGTTTCCCGCGCTTGTCCCTCTCCCTCAATGGCCGGCTGACCCCTGACCACGTGATCCTAACCTGGCCTCAGTAGCGGGTCGGCAAGCGATGGGCAGTCGGCCTCCCGACTTGCTCCCGTGCGCGCTGGCTCAGGGCTACACTCTGAAGAGCACTCCTTGTCCTCCCCATCCTTCCTGTGCGCGCTGGCTCAGGGCTACTCCCTGAGGCGCACTTTTTGTCCTTTCCTGACATCTCCTCGCACATTTCTTGCTTATTTTGTCTCCTTGCTGGTGACATGTAGCCACAGATCCGTTTGTGGCAAGCCGGGTTGCTCCGTCGTTATCTGTGTCTCTGCTGGTCTGGTCGATTGAGGACAATTAATAGAAGGCTCGTTTCCGAGATTCAGAAGGTGTTTTCGGTTGGCTTCTTGATGAGGTCCTGAGGCGGACGGCGATGGTGGAGCGTAACAATAGTTTTGAGGAACGCCAAAGACCGAGTGTCACGTTAACTAGCGCAACAACAACAAAAAATATACATATATAAATAGGACTGGCAGCCGGCCCGGCTCAGTCTGTCCTGAGATAACACTTTCTGAAATTTAGTAATCTGACCTCCACTGGGCACTCAAACATGAAGCTATCACCAGCAAATTCTGTACATTTACAGTTCAGAAATCTCTACATTTTAGGTGCTTCCATTTCTTATTCGTCGGCTTCCAAGTTAAGCCTCCACATGACTGTCATGAGAGTAATGTTTCCGCTCTTAGGCTTCTTTTTCACACTTTTTTTAACCACTCAGTAAAGGCGGTCAATGATTTTCCATCCCTGACAACCCTTGTGAACGACGTCATGGGTGCAAGAGACATCAAAGTTTGCTGTTGTTCGGATGAAAAAAATGCTGATATAGTGGACTGGTAAACATAATTTAATATTGTGGATGCATGAAGGTAAAGTAAAGATTCAAACAGCAACGTCATGCAACTCTCTCTTTACACGTTCACAGCACATCTTATTGTTAACATGATGCATTCCTGTAGCTCGCGTCAATTACTTTTAGACATTTTATATTTAAATCCAGTTTTGTGTATTTTGCACCTAGATTTGCCGGCACAAACTGGTGCATTGATAATCTTCATATTCGTTGTCTGTTTGCGCGTTTTAATGAGCAGCGAAACGAAGTTGGAAATCCCCCGCCTTTTGGATGTGGTCTATGAACATCAGTCGCCTTAACACCGCAAGGTTGATGTCTCCGAAAGTAAGCGTTCAGCCGGCAAGAGGCGCATGTTATCCTTCAGCGCAAAGCTCCGGTTTTTATTCAATGACGTCCTTGGGGTACGGCCTTAGGCAGGAGGCATCTTACTCCTACAATGGAAGGAATTCTCACAAAGGCAGACCTGCCACGACCCAAGTAAACAACATTTTTCTTTTTACGCAGAAAGTCTTGTTTCACTGTGTGTAGCCATACCCGTGCGAATAAAACGAGAGTTTGCATAGATTTACTTGTTCTTGGCCTGCTATACAATGCTGTTATGATGAAATCTGGCATCGTACAGGTCTTGCTGGCAACTGCCGACGAACAGGGGAACGGGAACGATTTCAAAGTTGGGGGGGACGCCTTGAAAATCAGTGAAACAATCAAGGATTCATCCAGGTGCTTTGCCACAGGGCCGCTTCTGTTTCTGTTATTTCTCTCTCTCTCTCTCTCTCTCTCTCTCTCTCTCTCTCCCCTCTCTCTCTCTCTCTCTCTCTCTCTCTCTCTCTCTCTCTCTCTCTCTCTCTCTCTCTCTCTCTCTCTCTCTCTCTCTCTCTCTCTCTCTCTATGTCTATCTCTCTCTCTGTCTCTCTCTCTGCTTTTTTTCTCTCGGTTTCCAAAAACCACTTACCAATGCTGAGCCAGCAAATGCTGATGTTCCTGGGCGTCAAGTTTTCGCTCGTGTTTCGTGCTCGCTGGGTTCTAACTGAAAATAATACTAGAACCTTCAGTGGCTTTTTCAGGTAGCTCACCCTAGATACAACGCCGCCAGACTGGAATATTCTGTTAAAGGTTGGAAATTCACGGGAGAAAATGCAACAAAATAAATCCGAAGCAAACCCTCACGAAACATGGTGCTTGGTCTCCACTGCAGTTCAGTGGTACTTACTTCAGCAGCGACCGAGAGTGGATAGCCTAAAAGTTGAGCCGTTGATTCAATTTTCACCTTCCACCCACACTCATCCAAGCATATAACCAGGATTTGCATAGAAAGGGAAAAATACTCTTAGGGGGCCCTTACCTGCGTTTGGGACTTCTCATTCTGCCCACAAGTGCACGTTTTTACAGAATTTATGTCATTCTCCTTAACATGGACCTCTAACAGACCATCATTTTCAAATTTCTCACCAGATTCAGACCACTTTTCTGTGTCAGAGATCCCTATTTTGAAGGTCTCCCATCCTCCCAGAAGGGACAAATTCGCCCTTATCATCCCACTTACTGGATGTGAAACTGTGACCACTAGTCACTGAAACAATGACTGCAGTCAAACAAACAGATGACAGTTTTCTTTTCAGCTGTCCAAAGGTAGTGCAGAATACCAACACCAGTGACTGGTTTGTTGTTTTATATGAATGACTGGTAGGGCCAAGGACAGGGCTGGATATCCTCCCCCACCTCTCTCCCCTCCCAAATGTAAGTTTCTCAATGGATTTAGCCCACTCTGTTTTGAAGAACAATTTTTAGATATTTTTATAGTTTTTCTTCGAAACTTATCAAATACCTAACTATACATACATACACACACACACACACACACACACACATATATATATATATATATATATATATATATATATATATTACCATTTATGTCAAATATGTATGGCTTAGGATATGTAGAAGGAATAACAATGATATGGCTCACGCCCTACCAGGCTTTTATAAATCTACACTAGTCACACTAGAAACAAAGGGTTCTTCCTAGCCTTTCACAACTCCAGTGCGGTATTTGAGTCCTATCAAGGTTCCAATTGTGCTCGTTTTAAGCGAGATCCTCACACCCAGAGGAACCGTCTGTAAATGTCACAAAAACAACGAAATTGATATCAATATAACGTCTCAAAATCCCTCCGAACCCACGCATAGATTGCATTAACTTTTGCCCAGGTGTAACCCATTTTTTCCCATTCTTCCCTGTAAAGATCGCTTTCAGACACGTCTGAGCTTTTTGGCGGCCCCAGATTAAAAGAAGATAAATATCAACTTTGCAGAGGCTTTCCTTTCCCATAAAAGCCGACAGGGTCCGCTAATGATGTCCCATTTCGTTGTCGCCAGCGCCGGTGAACGACCGTCCGTCGCCACAACGAAAAGTAACAACCGCAACCAAGGCAAAACATATGTAGATACCACCAGGGATGGATCCAGGATTTCGCCAAGGGAAGGAACGAATGGTCAGGGCGGGGCCCACTCCCGGACGCGCCCCCATGTTTTGCTCTTGAGAAATGAGGAAACAATGATCTGCTCGGGTCCAAGAGGAAATATTTGGTGTTATTTTGCATTTTTCCCATATGAAGTAACCGAAGAAATTTAAACATATCACGTTATTTGAGGGAATTTTGCGTTTCGCTCCCCTACAAACTGGCCGAAATATGATTACAGTGGTGGGATCTTCGGCGGCTGCATCCTCCCTCTATTTGGAATGTCGTCTGTGTCTGGTCCAGGAGCAGCTCTGCCCCCTCGCAACTTCTGGAGACCTTTTTGCTAGCTTTGGTTATGTTCCCTATTGCACTTACACGGGCACTTTTGGTCTGTAGGGCCGTCTGCCATGTCAGGGCCCTCTAGTGGTCTCATGCTCCTTTTACGGTTAACCCTATTCTGCACTGGGGGAGGGGCAGATTCTTTCCCCGCGATCTTCAAAAATTATTTGTCCGGTTTTCTGGTGGAAAACACCGTTCGTTAGCCCGCAGTGAGATTTACTTTCTAAAAAAAGAGATGTTGAAAATATTGGAAAGGGATGATAGGAGGCCGGAATAAGGGCACAAATAGATATTAACTTGAACAAGCTTTCTGGCCGTATTTTATGACCAATGTCGTTCTACTTTATGTCATTCTGTTGACAATTGATGGGTCTCTCATATATATATATATATATATATATATATATATTAGAAAGAAGTCGCTTTTCAAAATTCACAGGCGTATCTAGGACGCTCAAAACAGGGTACACATTTTTGGCAAATGTTGATTCATTTCACGAAATATGTTGAATCTGGTGAGCTTCTTTGTGTTCGGAAAGCATTTCCATATGCGTTACACGCCATATGATATACATATGACTAGTGCCCATACGTGGATCCAACTACCAGAAAAAGAGGCGTCATTAACTTCAGGTATGTAATAACTTTCACTTCAGTTAGGCTTACTGAACATGTTACTGGACGAAATATGCACCCGAAAATCGATACCTGGAGAAGCCCATGGAAGTTTATATAGATGGCCATGTAAATTAGGATAAGGATGTCAATATCACACGTTAATTTTGTTTTTCATCTATAAGTTGTCATAAGTTCGTAATAGGAAGATATAAGATAAAAATAGATAAATAATGTGGTATAGAAATTACATCAAAATACAATATAAACCCCTTTTACATGCCTCTGGATCCTCCACTGACCAACAGCTGTCCTTAAAAATACTTGCAAGTGCACAGGTTACGAGTATTTCGATCATTTGAACTGTCCGTGACATTGAAAAGGACGTCAAAATAATACAAGACCACGTCGAACTGCGTGTTTTCCAGGATGCGCGGTATCCCTCAAACATACCTCCTAAAAACGCGGCCTAGAACTGCTCCTGGAGGAGGCAAATTTCTGAAATTGCAACATGTGAAAGACATATTTAGGAATAAATACCAAGCTTTGTGAAGCAGCTCCCAAAAACCCGGGAACGGTGGGTGAAAAGCCGGGGGGAGAGCGGGCAGAATCAGCTCCCCGCCCTTCAAGCACGGAATAGAGTTAATTCGGCGTTCCTGCGTAAATATTAAATATAAGATCGGAATCTGTGGACGTCTATCTATCCTTTGGTACCTTTACGTAATCTATTAATCACAGCCCTTGAAATCCGGGGCGTTTTACGGGTCCATGTAGTCATTCAGCTCATTGACCATGAAAAGAGAGATGTATAAAATGTAAATGGCTTAAATTTGCTCCAAACGTAAAAATGACCCGAGTCTCGAGCCCTGCTTGTCACGAGGTTTCCAATGGTATGTTTATCGTCATAGTGCGACAAATCGTTCCTCGAGTTAGAGGGGGTTGTCAACACCCCCCGTCGGATGTGCACGGCGCCGGCTGCCAGTTTGGCGCAGGTTGTCCTAGGTGTCCATTAGCCACCAAGCTTTTCGTTAGCTTTTTCGTAATATTCGTTATTGTCACCTCAGTTCTTTTCCTAGTTCTCAATGACACCGTTAGATGTGCAGAGTCTTACCCTTTGCTTTGAGTTCTTTTTGTGGAAATGGAACAAATTGTCAACTATGGAATTAATAACAATGGCTAATAAACATTTCTATGAGAACGTAACAAGCTCAAGACCCCGTTGCACGCTGCTGCCGCGGAGCGCTTCCCATGCTGCATACAGACGCGAGTACTGGTCGCCGCCTGAAGCTCAACACCCCCCGCCGTTCACCCCTCCCCTGCGCTCCAGCTCCGGCCAGGCGCCAGCGGCCAATATGCTGGCGATCGCGTTAAGCCTGCACAAGTTCGAGGAACTGTAATGAAGACACCGAGAGCGGCGGCGGCCGGTCGCTGGGTCCCAGTTAGAGGCGGACACGCCAGCCGCCGCCGTCGTCGCCGCCGCCGCCGTGGCGGTGACGATCCAATAAAGAGCCGGCCGCCGCGCCGCCGCTCTGTTGACACGAGGCCGGCCCGAGGACGACCTCAGGGTCACAAGGTCAGCCCCGCTCCGCCGGATGCGGGGAAGGAGCAGCAAGAGCGCGCGGCGCCCCCTGGGATATCTAGCCAGTCCCGGGCAATCGGGTTCTGCGGACGAACGGGAGGACCGGACGATGATGCCCCAGGAGATGGTCAGTTCCGGCCCAGTGGAGTTCCGCGAACGAGCAGGAATGGCGACGACGCCCTCTGGATCAAGGTCTGTGCGAGACAGGTCACGAGGAGTTTTGATTGCTCACGAGCAGCAGAAACGTTTGCCGAGGGTATATTGAGGTCGTTGGGGTTCGAATGAATAACAGCCCAAACGAAACCAAGCCAGACCGTCGTCTTGGGTGGGATGCCAAACGGAAGCTAAGAGTAATGATCTGCTGGAATGTTTCGGTGACTAGTGAGATGAGCCGCTAAATGAAAAATGGTCCTTGACAAAGTGGTGACAACTTCAGTCGGAAGTCCCGAGATGTCAACTTTTTTGTGACGGTTTATTAATTTTGAGCACGACCGCAAACCATATTTTTTCCACCACTTGATCACCTGACTCGGCCACGCAGACGGCCAGCATTATAGCAAATTTGGACACAGCCCTCGCAGCGACATCACTTGCCTTGGACTTCAGGGCGGTAATTTGTGATGTTCTTTTATAAGATATGTGTAAAGCAGCATAACAAATATCGACTGATGCTCCAAATGCTTGTGCAAGCATCGCATCGTCACCAATTGCTTCAAAACAAGCATCGCCTGATACAACGAGAGTTATTGTCTAATTTCTTAAGACTCAAAAATAAATGTGAGGAAATTACAAGGCCAAGGGGGAAAATGGGTGTTTTCTCTGCAACTACAATGGTCTGTGCTTTTTCAACTATTGTCTCCAACTAGGCGTTGCTTTCATACCAGTAGTTTACACCATTTTTGACTGTATATAGAAGGCCCGCTACAGGCTGCTTACTCATGGAAAGAATTAATTGTTCAGCGAAGTTAACCAGCAGCAAAGTGGTCTGATAGTGCATTTTCGTAAGTACCATTTTAAAGCCATTGTTCCGATATGTCTCCGTCAGGAAGAACTCACACGCGCCAGTGATCAACGCTTAAGCCTTAGATGCTCGTCTGAAGGTATTATAAGACGACACCTTACCCTTGCCGGGCGGATCTCCGTAACTACCTTGGCCGGACATCTCGATAACTATAAATCCCATCGCGAGCGTAAAAACACTGTTGGAAAGCTCTTGACGAAACTGGAAGAAAACGTCTAGATTTCCTCCGACAAGGTCAATGTTAACGTCACCAGGGATCATCTTAAGCCAAATTAACCTGCTGACATTTTTACAGAACATTTTGATAACCAAGGTTTGTACGTAGCTCTAAAGGGGTTGGCGGTCAAAAAGAAGGTCAGGTTTACCTATCTGGGCCGACAAAGTACCTAATAGCCGTTTTCACGATGGTTAATTTTGCGTTGGTACTCTCCGAAAGCTACCAAAATTCCACAGGGAGCAAAAGTAGACTAATATGAGCATTTCAAACAAAGTTGACAATGAAGACATATAGTCTTCTGCAAACACAGGGGTCGCGTTTTTCTGACAGTATGAGAATGTGTTTTGGCTGGAATACGCCACAAATGTGTCTGGTACGCCTATGACGCCTGCAAGTATTGTGTCAACCAGCTCCGGACTGGCAGTCGGAGCCATGCGTCCGACTGGGGCATGGAACTGTTGACCAAGCCTCCTTTCTTATTCGCGAACGGTTGGTTGCGCGATAAGAGCAAGCATACGCTAGAAGGTAGATGACATTTTGTTTTTGGTTAATATGTGAGTCATGTAAGGTCTAGATATGTTTTCTAATATCCGACTACCTGCGCCCGAGAAACCGCCTGGACCTCAAAGGCTGTGATTAATCAAATTCAGTCAAACGCCAGCAAATAGGTAAAAGTCCGGAGATGCCGATACACGTTTACTTTCTCTGACTGGTTTAATATTTCCGCAGAAATGGTCAGTTCGACGCAGCGATTTTCGCGCCACCGCACCGCGGGCGCCGGTACCAAACACGGGATGGAATTAACCAGTACAAATTTTAGTTTTACTTTTGTTTTGGCAAAATAAGTGTTGCCAAGTGTCGTGTTTCATGTTAGGAGTTCGTGTTATGATTTTTCTTGTTTAATTTTCAGAATAGTTCAGTAATTACCAATTTACATCATTAATGAAGCTTTATTCGCGAAGGCCTGTTTATTTTCAAAATAGGTATTTTTAGCTCTTTGAGCTTCTTGGTGTCATTCACAGCTAAGATGACCAGTCCTGTCATTTTCCATCGGTTCTAAGGCATTTATCGTCAGTTTTGACGACGGTGCATTTTGGCTCATTACAGTTATTGTTGCTCAGGTCAGTGGCTGGAGGTTCTTGATACCCTGCGCAATGACGATCATTGTCAGGTCTTAGGTAAAGGTATTCAAGCCTATACATCGCCGTTTATGGTGCATGCCGCATCATTCGTCGCAATACCACTGAAACGATGCAGCCTAGACGTAAATCACATAAATACTAGGCGGTGGGTACGGCCTCGATAAAAAAAACAAGTATTTGGTAACAAACTATTGCCGCGACGGCAAGGTTTTCATTTTCACAACCAAACATAAAAGATGTAGGCAGTACAAAATGTACACCAAGAAGACATATTTGCAGCTCTTATAACCTGCGGCCATGCGAAGAATGTTCGCATTGAGATAAAGGAAATTTCAAAATGCCAAATCAGGTTAGCTTTAGTCAAACGGGATTATGCTGTAAACCAATCAGTTGTTTTCGTTTGCGGCCCCGAAGATTTGGCATGAAACGCGACCTGGCCCTAGGTCACAGGTCAAGAGGTACAATTACGTGTGAAAAAGGACGTAAAGAGCACCATGGCGTATACTGAAGCTTTAAAACTGTCAAGCCAGACCCACAATTTCAATACTAGACGTAAAAAACGCAGAACGTTTGGCTCACCTAGGGTCAATGGCCTTCACATTAAAAAAATGCGGGTAGCAAAATTGCTTCATCTGCGATGTGTTATCAAGAAAGCAGGCTTCATATCAACCAATACTTTTTACAGAATGTTGTGCCACTTGAATTTTTGGAGCATGGCTTTGTTTGACCTCTCCTTTGTCAGTGGTCTTAGATGACCCTGAGTTTAGAAATTGACACAAGATGTAAAAATGATGTGTGGAAAGACACTCTTAGTTTCATACTCCTGCGTCGTTTCGCTTTTTGCCTTTCCTCAGAGAGCCGAAATAGTTCTCATGAACCGTCATTCCGGCGAGAGTTAAGAGCAACTACGACACGCAGAGCTCAAGGAAATGGATCCAGACATATGTGGTTGGTTATGGTTCTCTACGCCGTAACCATTCTAATTGTTCACCAAACTGATTTTGCTGTGGCAATCGCCTCGTATACTATGCTAAACCTGGCAACTATTTAGCAAAAGTCATGCTTGGGATTTCTGCGCATCAAAGAACCATTTAGCAAGGGCCACATTGGAAAAAATTCATGTACGTTGAGTATTTTTGAAGTAAGCACAGGAGGGCATTACGGGCCTACCACAGCGGGTCTGCTTTCCTCATCGACCTAGCGCTCGTGGACTTTCCTACTGCCTTTACGAAAGAAATGGAACTGCAAAGAACTCATGCACCGTTGCACGCCAGTTCATCTCTGGCCTGGCAGCGCAGGTGCCTGTTCGCCTATTTCCACCAGCCGGTCCCCGGGGAAGAGGGTCGTAGGTGGTTCGCAGAGTATCTTTGGGAGCCGGATCCCGGAACCCGGGCAGATCCCGAGACCCCCGCGGATCCCGGGGTTTTCTGCGCCGCCGCTCTAAACAGGCCCATCCCGCTGCCGGCTCGACCCCGCAGCAAGCTCCGACCGGCCGCCGCACGTTGAATGCAGTGTGAGGCCGCTAAGCGTTTTGCACGCGTTCTAGCTGTCCCCCGCACGCGTATCGACGGTTCCGCGGCGCCAGAGCGGTGGAGCGGGGGTAAAGGTCAGACCGCCCCAGGCGGCGGCCTGGCACGGAAAGAGGCGAACCCTTTGGACGAATTACTTACCGAGACAAGTGCTTACAGGTGGCGCGCACACAACCGGTAGGTGCTTCAGCGTCGGTCGAAAAGTAGTAGTGCTGATGTCGTTTGGAATTTGTGTTCTGTGCATTTCTGGATTAGAAATGGAGTAAAAATGGGTTGGAAATGTAATGTAAATGTATGTATGTAAATGTAAATGTAAAAAAGGAAATGTAACAAAATGATTTTCCTAACCCGCAAAATTCTTCATTTCTAAAGAAGTTTCGAGTGAAATGCTAGAGGCTGCCACAGATACCACTATGATTAAAACTGTCCTTCAAGGCCGAGTTCAACGTCCCAAAGGCGTCTGTGGCACCCATGGTCATATCACTTATGACAATAGGGTTATTGACATTCTTTGGTACTAATGTGATTCGATACTTCCCGTGAAAAGCCAATAAAAGCGGAAAATAATGTAGATTAATATCCGTTGTTTCATGGAATCGCAAGGCGACACCAATAACTCTAATTGGTCCAGCAGACGATTTACGCTTCTCACGCCACCGGTTCATGCCCCTCGTTCGATTACGTAGACGTCTCTTATTGTCTGACATCACGTCATTTGTGTACCTTCTGTCCCGGATCATTTCCATGTGTACGTGGTGTATAAAGCGAGACAATTGTAGTCATGAAGCTCACTCTCTTTTAGGACATGTAACAAAGGTCTGTGTAGCTTCTTAACGTGTCGTAAGTGCGGGTGCGGGTGACAGCGTCGGTGTTTGGTTTGTTCATTTACGTCAAGAACAGAGGTTTCGAACTTCAAAGGTTTCTTTAGTGGTTGATATTGGCATTAACCAGAAAGACTGGCACGAGCGAGGATATCATTAATATGACTATCACGTAGTCCGTCAGAAATCTCCAATTTGGAGTTGAGAATAACAAAGGCCCAGATACATTATTCGAGCCTCGATTAATAACATAGGACGTGCGTTGTTCATATACCTATAACTTTAAAAACCGTTTACCCGCTGCGGTTGAGCCAAGTGTTCCTCCAAGTACAGTTTCCTGTTCCTCTCCATCTTCGTCGAAGCGACAGCTTCCTTCTGCTTCTCAGGACGCGTTGGTCGTGACAAATACGTAAATAATCCTTACGCGCAGAGGTCGGCCTGAGAGCTACAAGCCACTGCGTACTTGAATCACGAACACGACCGTCTTAGGAACATCGAACCTTACTGCAGTACATACTAACACTGTGAACATTCTGCTTCAAACTTGAATTATAACCACGGACTAAAAAACGCGCACGTCGAACTGCTCTGAGCCTAGAGTATCGTCTGCGAAGACGCGACCAAAGGGACGAAATAAGTGCGTTGGAAGAACAGAAACCGTTGAATCGTCGTCCTCGTCATTTTATCTGGCACCAAAAGTTTATACATTTCTGATACCCAATCATTTGTTGTTAGCTGCAGACCTGTTATTACTACAATGACGGCCGTTCTCTTCATGATTTCAGACGATGACTGGCACGATGGTACGCGCAATTACAAACCAATGGACCATGGCACAATTATATCAGCATTCAGGGATCATGCGCTGCGGCTGAGACCTGCGGCGTTCACTGGGAAAGTCACTCTGCCCGGAGTATTTCCACCAGCCTCACCACACACCAACGAGACGCCTCATCTAACCGGCCGCGGTGCGACCCGCCGGCGCCTCGCGGCGGCGCAGATTTCGAGCCGGCCGTTAGAGCAGTGAATCGTGCCACCGCCGGTATTGATCCTCTGACCGGGAGGCATTAGCTCTGTCAACACGAGCCGGCCGCTGGCGGGCCACTCGGACCGTTTCGGATGGCCCCGCGGCCGCGGAGGCGGCCGGACGAGGTGCCGCAGGCGCCCGGGCCGCCGCCGCTGAATGGTCCCGCCGCTGCCGCCGCCGGCTCCGCTGCGAGCCCGGCGCCGCCTAATTGTGTCTACATTGTTCTCTGACCGTGTGACGGCCGAGATATTGGGCGGTCGCGGCCCGTCCCGGCCCGTTTTACGGCTCGGTCCGCCCGCGGACGCCTCCGAAGATTGGCTCCGCACCGGAAGCGTCAGCCGCGGTCTCGGCCGCTTCACGCGACAGACGACAGCCAGCCCGGTGGCGGCGGCCGATCGTCAGCCTGAGCAGAGTGAGCCGCCGTCTGTCCGACACACTCTGACTCTGGTGGTGGAGGTTTGGGGACTTCCAAGTTGTCACTATGTAAAGAAACGTCTTAAAGGTCCAGGCCTACATCAAAACGTAACCAACGGCAGGCTTCAATTAGTTTCCAACTTTTCTAGTTTTTGACGACGTATATTTTGCAAATGGCATTCTGAATTTCAGTATCTTCCAAGGAGCAAGTGGCTGTTTTGAGTCACGGCAATGACGACGGGCTCCGAAAGCACCTTCGTCGCGTCAAGTTTCTGTTTTCGCATTGCGATTTCTCAAATCGGCATTCTTGCCAACTCTCGAGCTGTGGCAAGTTTAACCTTATTTTGTGCTCCTGCCGGCACGTACGATACCGTGCTGGAGGGGGGGGCGGGTTCCCCCCCTGCGATCTCAAAAACTCTTGGTCCGATTTCCTATCGAAAAAGGCGTTCGATAACCTGTCGCAAAATCGACAATTGTAAAAAAACGCTGAAAAATTTGAAAAAGGGGATGGGAGCATTAAAACGAGAGTACAGATGTATGTTTATTTCTGCGATGTTTCTGATCACATCTTATGGCCGCTTTTGTTCCACGTCTTGCCATTCTACCGACGACTGACAAGCCTTTTGCATATCTTATGAACAGGTCGATTTTCAAAACCCTTAGGTGTATCCAGGGCACCTAAAAAGGGGTGCACGTTTTTGGGAAATGTTAATTCATTTTACAATATATTTTGAGTCTGGTGAGCTTACTTGTGTTTGGGAAACATTTCCACGTGTGTCACATGCCATCTTATATGCATATGACGAATGCCGATAGGCGGATCGAAATACCAGAAAAGTTGGGGAAACTTTCTATTTGATGAACTATTGGTGACTGGCTATCATATTTAGCCATATTGTCAGTACTTTTGTACTCTGCTTAAAGTTTGCATTCTGAGACCATAAGTGTATCACATTTTGAAATGATAGAATCATCAGCACGGCTCATAAAAGTGAGTATTTTTTTGGGGGAAAAATGCAACTCTTTTGTCATGTATTTTGGATTTCGTGGGATTATGTGGGTCAAGAGAATATTTCCACATAAGACATACCACATTATATAGGCAATGTAAATGTCCATGGGCGGATCCAGGTGCCAGAAAAGAGGGGTCAATAAGTACTTGGTGATAACTGCATTTTCTTCCGTAAATCTAGTCACAGTTTCCCAGGAATAAAAACAAATGAAATACCCCTTCTGCCTTACCCCGGAGATGTCTGTGACTGAGTTTCACTGAAATATCTGACATTTGATTGCTGTATATGTGGAACTTACAAAACTAATCACATAGATCCCAATGTCTCTCAGACCCATTGAACATCGTATTGGACGAAGTATAGGCCCGAAAATCGGCATCTGAAGACTCTCCTGTATAGATATCTTTACCCTAATTTATTCGCATGATTCACCTATATATATGTGTGTATATCTGGGAAAATTGTATGAATAAATAAGTGTTCATTCGATTTATGCGTATAATTAATCGATATATATATATATATATATATATATATATATATTCGTGTATTATATGTATAAATTAAGACAAAGGTGTCTGTATCACAACTTAGCTTTGTTTTATTCATACCATGAGTCTTAAATTCTTCGGAGTAAGGAAATATTACCGCCACATTTTAGAAGCTCCCGGATCCGACATTTACAGACATCTTTTCGTACAAATGTTCGAAAGTGTGCAGGTTACAATTATTTCGATCATTTCAACCGTCTGTAACGGTATAAAGAGCGTCAAAATAGTACATGATCCCGTCGAAATGCGGACTCCCAAGAACGTTTCTGGAAACGCCTCTGGAGGAGACAAATTTTGCGGATTTTGTCACATGTGAAAAACATGTACAAGAAAAGTCACCAGGTGTTGTGAAGCAGCTCCCAAAAGCCCGTGAATGGCGAGCGAAAAAAACGAGGTAAAGCAGAATCTGCTCCCTCCCCCTCTCCAGCTCGAAATAGTGTAAGCCTCTAGAATCGTAACGTCCTGCTGGTCCCTATCACTGATCGATTCGAGGGCAATGTGCCACCTTGATGGAGGTGTCCGGCATCTGCAGCGCGTTCACGTCCCGCCAATTCCGGAGAATGGAGCCGACGCGGAGCGACAGTAAGTGCCGTCGGCCGACACGCCGACACCCTTTACCAGTGCGCCGGTGTATCGGGGCTGACGGCTTCCCCCGGGGAGAAGCACTTTGACCCGCCGCCGGGCCGTCGGGGCCGACTATGAAGTCCGCTAGGGTCGCAAGACGGCCTAGCTGGAGCGGTGGAAGCCATCGCGAGCGCCGCCGACGCCGCTGTTTCGCTCCACGTCTTCTGGAATGTGGCAGCAGCAGCGGTCGGCGGCTGCCGCCAGAAAATTGAACACGACACTTGTCAGATTACAGGATGAGGTATGCTTCAGGGCTCCTTAGACGTGTGGTGGTTAGTGGATAAACACTGGTGATAAACTAGAATTATTTATGCGTCCTTCGTCTAAACTGGAGAGCAGCTGTTGGCAAAATCCATAAGGACGTTAACGTAAGGCGGTTAGTGTCGCGTGAACAAACCGGTTGTAACCGTAATGCAAGCCATGCCAAGATGCAGTTTTTTGCCACACCACACTTTTTTCGAGAATATTTGAAACGTCATTGTGTGGTGTTTGTGATTATTGCGTGGCTCTCTTGATCCTCTATGTAGTCTTCCGGACACATGTCGACCGAGACTAACCAGTCACGGTTTTGAATGTTCATTGGTTTCAATTAACAATAATTGTGTCTGCTTCTAACGGACCTTTGATTTGTGCAGCCCTTCGAATAATCACACATATCTTTAAGGTCGCCATTCAGATCACTGGCATGCGTTTCACAGCAATGATTATCGTCTGCCACGTACGAATTTCAGCAAAGGCAGGAAATTCACGATAGCAGTGGCGGTGATACGCAGACGGCCTTGTTCAGGCTCAGTAAGCCTCATTAGATGTAACGACCCGGACAGCGTGAGTCGTGTTCGATCCTCGACCAGCAAAACGCCGACCGGTCTGCAGCAATTAATGGTGGTGTCTGCGAGCGAAAACGCTCCTATCAAAGCGGTTAGCTGTTTCTTACGCCAACCTTTCGTCGACGGTTTTGACACGCGCCAAGTAACAGAGCGTATAGGAATGTCTTCGGTTGTTTTGATTTATGCCTCCAAATCGAAACATTTTTGTTAGAAACTGGCGTTAGCCCGCTAAAGCATCGTTTCATAATTAAAGTCTGAAGTCAAGAAAATCTGTTGTTTATTCCCACAAAGCGTTAGTGGGCGCAAAGCGTCCAAAGACGGCACCAGGGCACGTTCAAAAACCTTCTTATCTTACTTCTTCGGTGATGCCATGCGCCGAAAAGTTCGACAGCAAAACCGTTTCCGTCGCTGACCTCTCACTCCAGAATGGTTTCACTGTCCGACACTGTTTTGGAGCCGGGGGTAACCGAGTGATTCGGGAGGATCAGTTCTCGAACGGTGCTGATGATTTCGCATTTCTATAAACCATGCCCAGGTCGCTGGCTTGGTCCGGCCCGACCGGGACCCTCGGGGCACGGCGACGTCATCGGGTCACTGGGGTCAGGTCGGGTATGATCGGCCGGCCCGGCCAAAGCAGTCTGCGGGAGAGTGTGTCACGGTCTGCGTCAGTGCCACATGGCGCGTATCTTGCCTGGATCCGCCGAACATCGCTGAACGTAAGTGAAATGGGTAGGACATTAATCTATAATTATACTGGAAATGCCGTTCGTCTCTGGGACTCTGTGGGCCCCACGCATGAATATGGATTCGTTTGATTAAGCTTCTTCTTACATGGGCTCTCATCTTGCCCCCGTACTTTTCGGCGTATCTCACAGACATAGGAAGTTATAAACATGTGGCAGGTACGAGATATTTTGTGCTTCAAGTAATCCCACTTTAAGACAAACAAGGTAAGATGGATTTCGAATTTCCCTCCAAATGCGAGTGATAGTCGCATTTTGCCTGTCTAAAGTGTTCCCGCCAAACTATTCGGACAGCATGTAACAGCACCTTCCGACCAGTAAGCCTTCAGTAGCGTACCGCAATCCGCTTTGCTAAAGGCAACCTGGTGCAAACCGATTTGTAGGCGATTCATGAATTTTCAAATCTATTCGGTTTTGATTTGAAGCTCAAGCATGTAACTCCATTTTTATTTCTAATTTGCACCAAAAAACGGGAATTGATTCGATTCTGATTCAAAGATCCTTTCTAACTACAGTGAATCGATTCGATTCACGCTGTTTATATTTTTGTTCCATGCGAAAGCACTAAACTATGTTTACGTTTTTTATGTGCGAAACTACTTCCTGCTTAGTCTGCCATGTATTCTTTTACCACTCATTTCTGGGTTATACCATATGTGTCTTTTGGTTTCCAACCACAGCACTAAAAAACCATACGCTAAACATGGACCTGAAGTTGAGAGCTGGACGTTGGAACTTGGGATAAATTGTCTGCCTCCTTTTGAAAGAATATGAGCATAAAATTGCACGGATAAGGTGACAGAGTAGGACCTAATAACAGGCAGTTATCGCGCAAACTTTAGTTGAGGGTGTAGAACATTTGCACACCCGTGACAACAGCACGAATTTTTCCATTATGCCATGACTGAATCTTCAATTCCTGTTCTCATTTAGTTCTTATCTCATTGTTGCGAGATATTACGATCATTCTTACAAGCATTGATAAAAAAACGGCATGATTTATTACGTAGCCAAAGCATGCCTTCAGATGAATCGGAATCTGGGAATCGATTCCCAGCCACTTTGGAAATAGATTCGATCCCGATTTCTGGCCCAAATGGTAATTTGGATTCGGATTCAGACTAAAAATCGTCAAACAGGGAACCGATTCTGATTCTACCTTACAAAGAGAATCGGAGACTCAGATTCTGGATTCTGAATCCATTATGACTGGCTTATATGTCTGCGTGCAAGATATCATGAATCAGGTCGTTGTGATTCCGTAGATCACATTTTATATTTTAATCCTAAAAATATTTTTAAGATGTAACCTCAACCCAAAGCACAACTCGATGTTCGTATGGACAGTGCAAAGAATAATCATGTCAGTCCTCAATTAAATTCTGTATCTGACTTTCAGCTATAGCATTTCAACCAAGCCATGACAGTTAACATTCGGTAATGGGTGTCATGACAGCTTACCGCATCCGGAAGTAGCTGTTATACTACCACTATACCAACTAGCACGTGGACATTTCGCCCGTCATTTGCCCGATAGGGACACTCCTGGGTTCGTCATTTTCTCCAGTTCACAAACCTTGTTTAATGGGCAGTGCACTGGAAGTTGTCAAAATGAAAGGAATGGTTCCAGTTCCGATGCTTTTGCTTCCGAAACGGAATGAATCCCATTCCGATTCATTGCCTCCCCACAAGGAACGATTCCAATTTCGAATCATTCGATAAAAAGGGTTGAAATTCGGTCTCTAAATCCAGCCAAATGTCCACGCTCGCCGCACTCGTTACTGGACTGTTCGGAAAAGCCGTCGTTAATTAACCGGTATATCGTGCCGTGCAATAAACGGTAGCGAGCATAGTTGCGTTAGCTTCAACCCGCTCGAGGTCGCCAGCAGTCCCCTTGGCGAGACGGCAGCGTTGCAAAAACCTCGAGAATTCACGGCTTGCCAAAAAACGGCGGCGCCTCGCTCCGGCCACAGCTGATTTACTACGATATCGTAATGAAGCCTGCGCCCACTGTGCGCAGACAGAGCGAAAATTGGAAGTGTCGGCAAACACCAGGGGTGCCGAATTATATTTTTTGAGTGGGCCCTGGCCCACCCGATATTGATCTGGGCCCACCCAATGTTGGTTTGGGCCCACTCAATATTTTCCTCCGGTTTTGAAAGGAAATGAGTAATAGTAGCGAACAATCGGCCGCGGTAGATAAGAGATAGGCAAAAAGTAAAGAATAAAGTTTAAAGCAATGCATCTATCTATGCTCCAATCTGCTATTTATGTATGTATGTATGTATGGACGTATGTACGTATATATATACATATGCATTGGGATAAGCGCAATTTTTTATTTGATAAACAATAACAAAAAAATCATACATTTCCGCTGGTAAAAATAAATGGCGCTAAATCTGTTGAGAAACCCGCATTTGGGGGGAGGTTAGGTTGTCGGGCCCTTGACTCGCCCCCTGTAATCATTTACAGGAATCGACGCCCCTGGACAACACCGCAGTTACATATCCTTGAACTGGTGTACCAGCGGGCCAGCAGGGTCATTAATTCCACCTGTAAAACCCCATTTGCTTTTGCAGATTGCAGCCCTCAAACGCAACATCCTTTTTAAGAATATATTTTTAATAAAGTCATTGACGGTATCGGCGCCACCAATACAGGTTAACACCCGACTGTTCCCCCGCCCCAGCCATGGGATTGCGGGGTGCTGCCCGTAACCATCACCCCAAAACTACTTCAGCGCTACCGCAGGTGCGCTACGTCGCTACGCGGGTATCAGATCTGGTACTTGCAATCATTAAGGCATTTGGCGTTATGTTAATGGAGGGCGCATAGAAAAGATGGATCCAAACGCCCTCTACACGTCCAAAAGTCCTGCCATGCATTATCATTTGCCTATGGCATTTCACTTGATTGACGTACGACGAAAGGTATAATCAGCTTTCACAGTGGCTTTAGCGTTATCCGGTCTTGCACTGGCCCTTCGCCACCGTTGGCGAAGGGCCAGTGCATTAGTGCACCGCCCACCTTTTAACCCGCCCTCGACTGGGGGAGCGCTTGAACGACCCCCTGACGTTTGTCTACGATTACGAGAGAACAAACAAACGCAGCGCCACGAAATTTTGTGTATCTTTTGCTTGACCGATTTCACACCTTATGTCAAAGTTTTGAATTCAGGTCAAGTCAGATATCTGACCTACCTGGCCTAGGCTAAATGAGCCTATGTCCAGAAAAATTTAGCACCCTGCAACTTTTTCGGAAAACATTATATTACAACAAAAAGCTTAGGGATTAGAGAACATGGTAGATACAACAAATATCTTGTCTCAGGTTTTTCGGAACTTTCCGGGCCATTGATCTAAAGTCAACCCCTTTTTCAAGACATGTTGTCAGTTTTCGGATTTTGGAGGTTTTTAACCGTCGGTGGACAAAGTATCAATGACTCCCGGCTATTAACCTGAGGTCAGGTCACGAATAACTGTTTTGAGCCAAAATGCACCGCCATCAAAATCGGCGATGAATTACTCAGAACGAAGCAAAATGGCACAACTGGCTCGCACAGTTGCGAGAATACCAAGAAGTTCAAAAAGTTTCAAAAAATCGCGTATTTTGAAAATATGCACTCTCGTGCATAAAACTCTTGTCAGTTGTGTGGATTGATAACTACTGAATTTTTCCAACATTTAAGCATGAGAAACCATCTCAGGAACCACTAGGACTGAGAAATGTTTCATGGAAAGGCCTAGATTGAGAAAATAAACATACGCTAAAACTAGTTACTGTTAATTTCATCCCGCGTTCGGCTACGCCGCCCGCCGGCAGTTGGTGCGGAAATCGCCGTGTCTTTAACTCAGCGTTTCGGCGTTAATATTAGACAAATCAGAGAAATTAGACGTGTATCCAATTTCTACGGCACCTACGGACTTTTACCTTTCCGTCGGAGCCTTTACCTAGACTTTTTTAATCACAGCCTTTTAGATCCGGGCCGCTTCTCGGTTTCATGCAGTCCGCTGTGAGCAAATTTAGATAAGGCGTAAATGGCTTACATATTATCCAAAACTAAAAATGAGACCAGTTTCGAGCTGTACTGGTCACTTGCTTTTCAACGGTGGGCTTATTTGTATTGTATGATTAGCCGTTCGTAAGTTAGAAGGGGTCGATCAACCGTCCACCAGTCGAGCGTGAGCGGCGCCGACTGCCAGTCGGATGCGGATTATCTCTCGCCCATCGGAGGTTAGGGGAGTCGCGACCTCGCTCCTAAGGGCTTCTATTGGTAAGAAAAAACCGTGGAACAGCTCGCTGAAATTTTTAGTCCCTTTTTTACATCCTTTATATATTCCCTGCAATTTTTTTTTAACTGCCGTTTGTGTCAGGTCACTGACCTAGGTCACGAAAAAGAGTTCAAACTTCGACTTTTTGAATCGGACGTCGAACTCCGGCCGCCGGCTGTCCACGTCAGGGCGACGATTTGGCGCGGGCTAAAAAGACATTCAAATGACCGCCGCGCTTTGTTACCACTTGGTTGTCAGCCGAAGCTATCGCACGGCTTTGTGCCTGACAATACTGTCCCCTCCCCCACACATAATTGGTATCCCTACGGGGACTGCAGGGAAATGTCCTTTGTAATTTTCCAAAAGAGGCGATTTGTCTGTCTCGATTTTAAGGCATGAAATAGGCATTTCCCACTGGCGAAATAATTTCTCGGACTTTGAAATCTAACAAAAAGGATTTCAACCGTAGTTCTTCATGCAACGCCCCCCAAAAAAATAACCCCGCCCTGCCAGTTCTTTGTGGATTGCAGCCAGCCTGCTCGCCCCCCCCCCCCCATTTCTGAACCGTGGCTGCACCCATGTACCCGTAGTTCGTACCCCAATTCTGACTAACAACGCCCGCCTTTGCGAAAAACATGGCGCCCATTGCCCTCACCAGTGTTTCGCCATGAATAGCAACGTTAGCAGAGCCGCGCACCGCCAGAGAAGAGAGAGCGAGATAACAATGAAATCACGCTTAAACACGAGTACTGGCTGAAACGTCTCTGACGATTGGGAATACCTAGATCTGTCAATATTGCGTCAACGTACAGATACAGTACAATAGGCACCTCTCGGCAAATTATTTAAACCCTGTTAAAACCGCCTTAATTCCAATTCCATCCCAAAATAAAAAGAATAATTTCAAATCCTCCTCGACCCATGAGCAATGATTTCCGATTCAATTCGTTTCACCAGAATGGTGGAATCATTCAAGATGATTCAATTCCGTCAGTTCCAGTTCCAATAAACTGTCAATGGGACCCTGAAAAGTTCATTCTCCACATCTCCGGCCTGTTCTTTACACTGGCGGACCGGGTAAGATTTGTGATGCATGTTAATGAATATCAGTGCCGAGTGATTGGATTTTGCAGGACCGCATGGAGAGGAAAATCGAATTTGCCCGGCTCGCGAGGAAACGCGTGCTAAGCGCCACCGGCGAGCCCGCATCACGCCCCAAACCGTGCCGACTAAACATGGAGGCGGTGAGAGCTTAAGCGTTGTGGCCACAGATAATCCTGGTGGGTTGCTGTCCACTTTAGAAGATAGAGAACGTGCAGCACAGGGAGCTGATGTTGTTGATTGGTGATGCCAGCGGACCCTTTTCGTCTCAGTGTTGTTTTTGAAATCACCGTTTCGGTTGATCGCACCGCTGATTTCAGCTCGAGTAAAATGTCTGGGCGTTACCACCATACATGCATTTCAAGTTTTCTCGTCTTCTCTCGTTTGCCTTGCATCTCGGACGAACCTGAAAACTCATAGCAAAGCCTGACCAGTGGCCCCCTCCGTCGCGGACCGGCAATAAGCTGTCTCTCTCGACGCGTCAGGGGCGGTCGCCGCTGCGGCCCATCCAACAGGCGCGCCACAGGCACAAGGCCGCGCCCGTCAGGCCGGCGCTGACCGCCAAACGAGCGCAGCTGGAGAGCTGTGCGGACCCGCGCTGGGCCGCCGCCGATCGCGTCAGGACGGCTGCGGCTGCCAGACCGACCGCCACCGCCACCGCCGCCCCCAAACCGAGCCTCGGCCAGGAGGCAAGAACAAACCGGAAGCGGACAGGTGAGGCAGATGGAGAAGATGGAGAGGAGTCCAGAGGTGGACGAGGGTCAAACAGGTCAAGGACGATTGCTGCGGTGCTGGGTGGCGGCCATTGCTGGTGAGTGCGGCGGAAAGGTGCCGCTCGCTGGCGATAATAATCTTGTTTGTGTTCTTGGGCAGTGTTTCTTGCGTCGCTGTTGTTAGCGGCGTACTTTCCATATGTGATGGATGTGTCTGCATTTCCTTTCGCCTTGTCATACTCGCTATCGCTTGGCCGCGAGCGACGCAGCTGATACGCAGCCGCCGGTGTCAGAGAGCGATGATCGGTTGCACACCCGGCGAAGGGCCCTCACTTGACTTTTGGTAAACAAAATCGGCTGCGGTGAACAGGCCATAGTAAGGAGAATGCGATCCTGTTACTCAAACAGGCTCAGCTCCATACTGATATCCTGGCTGCGTCCCGGCCTTGTAATGTGCGTTAAAGGTGCTGTCGAAACGTTTTCGAACTTCAAGATGCTTCAACGTGCAGTGTTATTGTGGTGATGATGTAGCTGGATTGCAAGCTAAAAAAACGTTCTGATTTTTCAGAAAAATCCGAACGGAGTGGAGTGGTCGACCGTGTTCCTCACCGAGCATCGGGGCGCTCCGTCAAAAATTCGAACGTCGATCGACCATCTGAGATTGCAGAGGACGAGTATGCGGAGGTAACATTTCAATCTTGACGTCGCTTCGGCAAACTGCGCTGGATTCATAAATAAGGAGGCCCACGACTGAGACGCCAGGGTCAGAAAATGGCTGCCCTTCCCGAGGCAGCCTTATTAGCAATTCAATGGGTCTTTTGATTGGATAACTAATGGTGCGCAAACGTGTCGCAGCTGGCATAAGGCGCTTTTGTTGAGGCGGTTGGTTCCTTCCGTTGAGAGCTTGGACCCAACTACTGTTAGATACACCCCTAATACGGTGAAGCCGGAAAAGTCACGCGTTCTGACTTCTGCATTGCTGCAATAATCGGCCAGCCACCTCGATCTGGTCCCAGCCAGTGCAGCGAGGGAGCGCTCTCCAAACCGAGCGATGGTGTTCGGACGGTAGCCGTGTGACCCCACGGCTCGCGGACATGAGCGGGATGACACGCTGCGTGATGTAGCACGAGTCGCTCCTGCCGGCGCCGTGTGTAAGTCGCTGGAGACCGATGGCGTCGAGGTGCCGTCTCACGCTCCGGCGGCGTTTCCATCACGGCGATGGCGCTTTCATTAGGGGGCCGATGTCGACGCGAATTACCTGCCGGCCGGCTGGCCGCGAACTCATCACCTGAGGAGGACAGCCGTCGGCCGGCTGTCGTCGCCTTCGACAGCCGACGGTGCCGACGGCCGGTCGGCGACCGTGAACGGACCGGAGCCGATTGGACGGCGGAGCAGCCGGTCCGCCGAGCCTCCGGGGAGCCGGGGACCGGACACGGGGACCATGGACCGTGGACGGGCCAGACCCCGCACTGAAAGGAAAAATGACGCCCTGGATGGGGTTATGAAATATGGCCACTCTGTTAAAACTAGCATCCTACCCGAAATATCTGGGGTTTCCGATTTCGCGTTCGGTTGGGGTGTTTCACCATTACACCGTGGATTTTGCTTAAGGGTATCGCAAAATTTGGGGTGCGCCATCCATCCTTCCGCCCTTCGAGGAGAACAACTCGCTTTTGCGGTGCCAGTTGACACCACTTTGTGGGGTCTTGGGAGCAACGGAATTCGTTATGACTTCCGAAGATAATTTTTAACTACCCGTAAAAGTCATGCATAATCCCCGTGAGAGGCGTTTTTTAATCCATGAGGGGTGCTCGTTTTTTGTTTTTGACACTTCCCAGTAATGTAAAGAATTTTCTTAGCAGGCCTCTAAGTCATTTCATTTTTAGTCTTCTGCTTAAATGTGGTTTTTGCACATAGCAATTTAGAAACGCTTCTCAAAACGTTACGTGGTATGACTTTTCCCCTAAGAGATCTTCACACCAACGTTTTTTTAGATCACATAAATAATGTGGCGTAACAGACTGGAGTCATTACCATTGTCATTATCAGTACCATCTCACTGCCATGGAATGGAGATTCACACAGTTGTATGAAGTACCATTTTTACTGCATTCTATTTCAGGCCAGTTGTATAGGTAATACAGGCTCTTTGTCTATAACCGCGGAACCATCCAAGACGTTTTAAGGACACTACATGGTTACCACCACAAATGAGAAGTTCAAGTCAAATCTCTTCCCCGCCCTTTTTGCCGTGACCTCATCATGACTCTGCGAACCAATGTACTTGCTCGTAGATCCATATACGGCGCTGTGCATGATCTGACTCATGTTCTTTCGGTTGTGAAGAACACAAGCCAGATCCCGTGAACAAAACAAGAACACATTCCGTGGGCTTTGCACAGCAACGACATGGGCAGCGGCTCACATGCGATGTCCCCATAGATGCTCTCCTCATCAGGACTTCTGTTCCCAGCACAACCAGGCTTGCATGATTTCGGTGAATGGTGCAGCGACGAGCATCCGGAAAATAACCACCGCCCTCGCCAGATATGATTGCAGTGTACCGAATGCCCCTGCAGTGTGAATAAGCAATGCTCCGTTTTTGTATATACCTAGAAACACACAAATAACGTATAACAATTTCGGCGATTTGCCACTGATTTTAAATGATTTAGCACGCAATGTTCTTTATCATAGAGGTCAGGTTCTGCTCATTAGAAGTACTCGCAAAACTACAGGCACGGAATATATATATATATATATATATATATATATATATATATATATACATATATATATATATATATATATATACATATATATATAAGTTTTTAAAATGACAGCAATTAAACGAATATATATATATATATATATATATATGTATATATCCGGTTGGTTTATATATATATATATATATATATATATATATATATATATATATATATATATATATATATATATATATATATATATATATATATATTCGCTGTCATGTTTACTTAAACTTATATATATATATATATATATATATATATATATATATATATATTAGTTTAATTAAACATGACAGCGAATCTATATATGTGTATATATATGTATCTTTATATATACATGTATATGCAAGTTTGATTCAGTATAGTAACGAAGTTATTATTTTCCTTCGGTTTTCTGTTCTTTGCACAAGCTTTCGCCCCTTTTCCTCTAACCTTAAAAATTATCCTTCAAAATGATGCAACGTTTTGTTGATTTCCCAAGAACATCGCCAAACATTCAAACACATTACACATACATATAACATATGTAACAATGTGATTCAAATGTCATAAATACGAGGAAGTTTAGAATTATTTGATAAGGGTTGTTTTCTTATCGCTATCGTTAGTTTCTAATGAAATTATAAGTTTTCAGGCACATATGTTCACATACAAAGTCAGCAAAGTTTCCGCAAGCAGTTTGAAAACGTATGCTTCATAGAATTTTGGGCACTTTCGATTAACTGCGTAGAAAAACATAACATTTCAGATCTGAACAGCTTCAGACTCTAACCTCAATCGGGCGTCCATCAAACGGAGAGAAAATACCCGGACGTTGGCCTGCCTGTTGATCAGGGAATCGCAATATCTCATAGCTACAGCTTTCAGTATTTGTAATTCATGTTTTTTTTCTGAACAGTAAGTCAGTATGGCTGTTTGGTCCAAGAAAGTTTCCCTTATGACGATGACGTGGTGGACGTCCCTGAGAGGCTTCTTAGGTACGCCATCTTGCAAATGAAAGGCCATTTTCCTTATGGTCGTGGTAGTATAACCAATATAGTTACTGTTTGGCCGATGCGCACAGTTACCGGTTGTTCATTTAAATCGGTGCACTACGTTGGTTTCATTTATGAGCGACTTATCTCTGGATAAGTTGTTTTTCATGACAAAAATAGACATCTTGGGGCTCCTGTAAAAGATGGTCGGTTGCATTTGTCGGCTGAGTGGACAGGTTGGCAGTTCTTGGTGATGATTGTGCGAATGGCCTTCTCATCTTTCTTGCTCGATGGTTTTCGTTTTGAATACTGAAGAGTTGGCCATTGGGATTCCGTCCGTGATCAGTGGTGTTCTCTGCTGAATACAGTTGGTTCCAATGGAGTTTGATTTTGTTGTCGATGCTTGCGAAAGCGTAATTGTTGTTCACCAGTATTTTCTCTACTATTTGCAGCTTTTTGGTGAACTAACTGCCAAGAAGAGCAGTGTTATATCATCGACGTTGCGACAATAGGTGAAGGGTTTAGTTTCGATTTTATTTAACCCGCCTCCGGGGCGGTTGGCTGCCCTATCCCCCCCCCCGCGAGGTTTTTCTACGACTACCAGAGAACGAACGAACGCAACGCCACTAAACTTCTGTACTTTTTGCTTGGTCATTTTACACCTTGTGTCAAAGTTTTAACCTCAGTTCAAGTCCTGTGGATGACATAGGTCAAGTCTGGTGGACCTATGAGCAAAAACGTTTAGCGCCCTGTAACTTTTCTGGAAGACATGATGTCACAAAAAAACTTTCAGGGATTAGAGATCTTGATATATGCAACAAATCTGCTATCTCAGATTTTTTGAAGTTTTCCGGGTCACCGCTCTAAGTTCAACTCCATTTCCAATATACGTCATCGTTTTTCCGGAAACTGGCGGATTTTTTTGCCACACTTTTAGTGTGAGATGATGCAGGCATCCATTTACCGTCAACAGACAAAGTATCCATGACTTCCAGCCATTGACCCGAGGTCAGATCACGAATAATTGTTGCGAGCCAAAATGGGCCGCCGTCAAAATCGGCGATGAATTACTCAGAACGCAACTCAGCTCAGAGAATGGCAGAACTGACTCTCACAGTTGCGAGCAATACCAAGAACTTCAGAAAGTTTCAAAAATGCATGTTTTGAAAATAAGCGGACTCTCGCGAAAGCTCTGCCAATTGTGTGGATTGGTAACGGCTGAATTTTTCCAAAATTTAAGCACGAGAAATCATTACAAGAACTAATTAAACCATTACTAATAATAAAAAATGTTATATGGAAAGGTCTATTTCGCGAAAATAAAGGTACGCTAAAATTAGTTCCCCTTAATTTCATATTGCGTTCGGCTACGCCGCCCGCCTGCAGTGGACGCAAAAATCTGTCTGTCTTTAACTCAACGTTTCGGCGTACATATTGAACAAATCAGAGAAATGAGACGTGTATTGGCATCTGCGGACTTTTACCTGTTCATAAGTGCCTTTACCTGAACAATGAATTACATCCTTTGAGATCCAGGCCGCTTCTCAGTTTTATGCATTCGGCTGTGGGCAACCATAGATGGGGCGTAAATGGCTTACATATTATCCAAAACTTAAAATGGGACGGTCAACCGCCCCTAGTCGAGCGTGATCGGCGCCGACTGCCAGTCGGGCGCGGGTTAAAGCCCTTTCTTCTGCGCAGCTCATGTAGCTTTCTGCAAGCAGAACGCCAAGTGGTGAGCCCATCGCAACCCCGTCAGTCTGATGACAGAATATAGGACCGAGGACCGGGACCGAGAACGGACCGGAGCCGACTGGACGGAGGCACAGCCGGGGGCCAGGGAACTGGGGACCGGGGATCGGAGATCGACGGATGGGACCGTGACCGGGGGCCGGAACCGTCCCGAGCGGATGACAAGGGGACTGTTTCTTTCTGACTCTGTTTCCCGCTGCCTCGGTTGTCCTCAGGTGTGCTTGGCCTCTGCGTCGGCCGAGCTGTTCGCAGCTGCGTCTGTCGTGCTTCTTCGGAATGGAAGTGGAGGACGTTCTCCTCAGAGTGTGACCTCCTGGGAGTGCGTTTTCCACGGGATGGCCCGCCGTCGCACGTCGAGTCGTGGTCCGCCTAGTGTCGACTAGACCCCGCCAGCAGTGTCTGGCGGCTCGGCGGATGCCGCGTCTCTGGATCTGTTCGCCGAAGGTCGAGACTCGGCCGCGGCCCGGTCGTCTGTCTGCTGGTGTGCCCGTTGTTCCATGGCTTGTCCACCAGCGTCGTGGCCGTGGCCGTCAGGACATCCTGTCGCTGCTGCTGGTCGAGGAGGAGCGACAGCGGCTGGCGCCCGACTTCCTGGCCACGCAGCACGCTGTCACGCCGGCCGACCGGGCCGTCATCGTCGACTGGCTGATCCTGGTCCAGGTGAGGCTTGCCGAGCTCACGCTGCGGGCGGACAGTGCCTGTGTATGTGTGTTTGACGTCATTGGAATGAGTCAATCGTCGTCGACTGGCTGATTTTAGTCCAGACTGTGTATGCAAGCCCAAGGTAGACACGATTTTGCTCTATGTGACGTCACCAGAACGAGTCGGTCGTCATTGGCCGCCTGATTCTTATGCAGGCTGAGACTGAATGCGGGTATTCCTGACAAGACTCTGGAACCCATAGGTGCTCACAGTAGATCATGTAAGGTACCTGACCGGATGCATGTGAGGGTATGCTGCTGTTGATACATTTGATCGGGATGTTAGCTGCAGCTGACATGCCGTTGCAATATTGCCGCTTTTTCAATACAGTGCAGTGCATTCAAGCATGGATGTGTCAGACATCTGCGTGTAAGACGCGAGCGTAGCTGGCGGCCGAAAAATAACTAGCAATCCACAACCATTGCTTCCCTAGCGTGGGTGAAAAAGGAATCTTAATCTGTAAAATTTTGGGGCTTTTTCTTCTGCGCTTCGTGCTGGAAGGGGGTCAGTTTGACCCCCCACTAACTCTCGAACAAAGCAGCGTAATGAGATGCGACTTTCACTAGTATGTAACCCCACCTTTCTGCTTCAAAAACGTTCCGGGATGTATTCGTCTGTCTTGTACTGTTGACCTTCCATGCGACCCAAAAGAGGTCAAAGTCATGATCCCTCGTTTTTTGCGTAGAGGTCTTCGTTCGGTCCTCTGGAGACAAATTGATCACAGCAAGGCGACTAAAGGTGTTTTGAAACGAAAGGCGACATAAAGAGGAAGAAAACGGCGTGCTGTTATGTCGAGATCAAGGCCAAGGTCATGGCGCAAATTGACCTTGAAGTCGACCGTCTTCCTGTTCACTGGTGCATTTCGCTGCAACATCGCTTTGGGTGGTTTTGACGCATGATTCAGTATGAAAATCAAAAACTGCTGCCCCGTTGAATGACCTTATTTGACTTTGAGATCTCCGCCTTTACATACTTGTGACAAATGGTACAAGATGGGATGCTAAAGTCTCAAAGCAGGAAAATTTTCATGAGGTACAGACTGAGTCGCACATACGAAGACCAATTTCCTTCCACATATTGCAGGTTGAACGATAGTGGTGACTTGATCAAGTTAAAAGCTTGGCATTTGACCTTGGAACACATCGAGGCCATTTTTGGCGACCTCCGGTTATGTTTCATGGTGATAGGGGTTAGATTTATCCACCTTTATGTTGCCTAATTGCGCACAGGTCCACTTTGGCATCATACAACCTGTGTACCGAAACCCTTCTTTCCTGCTGTCCTGACCGGACCCGACCTGATATTGACTTCAAATCTGGTAGACTTTTAGAAGAAACTGTGATAAGTCACGTAATTTACCGCTTTTGTTCTTGGATAAATATTTTTGAACTCAAGGGCCGTTTTTTTATATTGATCTTGATCTTACTTTATGATCTGATCTCATGCTACCCAAAACTATTTCTGTATTTTTGCCTGGATATGTAACTATATACTCACCTCAGGGTTTCTGTGCTTATCTTAAAACCGGACTTTTGGGAGTCGTTTAAAGTTTGTCCGATTTTTCGCCTTCTCACAAATGAATGACTCGACTTTGATCTAACCTAACTCATCAACCTTCTGAGCTAGACTAAAAAAACTAGACGTCAAACGATGCGTCATTAAATTATGGGAGGGTAGGCCATGTCCTGGCTTTATTCCCCATAGAGCCATCAATGAAAAACCACTTCGGGTGTAGGGCAAATTGAGCCTTCAGCACTTGACAGGTTAAGGGCTTCTGATAGTCTTCAGGACGAATCGGTGATGAACTGGCACTTTTCTGTATCGCCCGAAATACAGAGGAGTCTTGCTAGTCATCCTTTAAGTCTCAAACAATAGTCGTCACCAAAAAATGTTACGATGGTGATGACAAACGCTATTTTAACTTAGATTTTACCCAGGCCTCTAACATTCCTTAGACGCAAACACCAGCCTTGTGCTTAATTCTGCTTCGGGGAAATCGATTTCAAACCAGATTCACGGTCTGCTGCATCATTCCCAATTCTGGCTCAACGAGAATTTTCCAGACTGGATTGACTCCGATTCCGACTCAGAATGAGATGAGTGGATTCCGGAATCAACCCCACCATCATTTCCAAAAAAAGTTGTATGCTCACACACAGAACACGCTTTAAAAATAATGAAACACTACATCTTATTAACACGTTATTAACACGTCAGATGTCAATTTGTACGTCAGTACCAGTATATTTACGCAAGAATGCATATCAATGTAAGCATTTGGCTGTATTTTCCTGTCACGTCAGCAGCAATAAGATAAACGCAGAGAAAAACGTAAACGCAATTCACAGCACTCTGCGTGAGCTTTAAAATTCATTTGCATGTAAAGAAATCTGGTGTACCTAAATGCATTACCTGTGGAATTGTGAAGAGTCCTTGATACCACTTTTGACAAAAAAACCCTTAACCATTTTCACGCTCAGCATATTGCAACTTTGCAGAAAGACTTCCATATAGGAATCGATTCTAACTGGATTTCCTGGACAATCGTGTAATGCAACTCTGACGCTGATTCTGGCATCAAGAAATTGTTCAATTGCCATAAATGTCACAAAGTAGCGGTAACCAACTCCCATACGTTCTCGAGATATTCAAGAAAAACAGGTAGGAGAGGCGCAAAAAGACCTCCTTCCAGTGCGCACGTTAAAGTTTCAGGTCGATTCAGTCGACAGGTCAGATCGGGTTAAGTGGCTATGACGAAAAATGTTAGCGCGCCTACCTAATATCATGACTGTCGTAAACAAGACTTTTAGAAACTTAGTCAATTTAAATTCTTTGATATGTTTTCAAACACTATGAAGTGACCCCAGGTCATTCCATGTGAATTTGAGGTCATCTGATATCAAAGGTCGTAAACTGACTTATGAATATGCGACCATGACAGTTCTACATTTTCATATTCCTGACGCCGCCTATGCCAAATGCAATGCGATTTGTACTTATAAAGTGTAGAAATATCGGCAAAAATATAAAAACTTGAACTTCCCTGTTTGTTCAGCTTTCCGGGAAACACTTTTCTCATTTTCCAAACTCCGTGAACGCCTAGGAGCTTTTTAAAATTCTAAACGTATGAGCCGGAAGGAAGGCCTCATCGATTAGCTCTCGATTCATGCCAATGACACCAGTCAGGTTATGAACGTCGGAGTTATAATAAGTCAAACCTACCCCCATTTCCTTTTTTTGCCTCTGCATCCATTCCTCACAAGGTTGTCAAAATTTATTCAGCACAAATGTAATTTACGTCACGGCGAATCGATTCCGTTTGCTGCGGTGAAACTGGACGGATAGTTCTCAAGATCTGAGGCGGAAGGGGTGGAATATTACCCCACCTCTACGGGAATGCCTACTAGCGTCATGTGATGAAATGTGAGAATGTGAGAGTAGGATTAACGAACCGCACTTATTCGCAAAGGCTAATACTAGGAAAGAAGAAGGCTAGTAAGATCCTCTGCAAATCGCTATTACGCTGCATGTCTAGCTGCATGTAATGGGATCCTTCGAAAAATAAATTGCAGTATTGTTACAATAAGCAATGGGAGAGAAATGCGGCGACATTAGAGTCAGTAGAAAAATCAGGATGTCTTGGAAATTATCCATCTTTTTGATGTCCCGGCTCTGCTAAACGTATCCAGTGTTTCATGGATTGTTCAGAATAAAAGGGCCAAAATGGTCGAATCATGTTAACACGCGCATTATTTTCCTATCGATTCTTTATTTAAACATCATTGGTTAAGATTAATACATACAGACATCTGCCGTCTCCAAATGAATCCTAACTAATCGATTGTTTGAATAGCCCGCTAATAGTTTAACGCAAAAATTGTGTCAAACATTGTGTTGGCTGCCTTTATTATGCCCATCGTCCTGCCTCACGCCGCCCACACGAGTCTTCAGCTTAGATCTGTTCCTCCGGATAAACAAAACCGTGCTGCCAGTCTTAAACATTCTGAATTATTTCTGGTACCGGTGATGAACAGATGATCTTTTCATGCCACTGAGAACACACTTGTTTTTACATGTGAGTTGAATCAGGGGTATTTTTATTAACAGGCTGGCTGTACCACATCCGGAATTTCACCTCCCTTTCTCCTGAAATCAAAGCCTCTGGCCTCGGGTTAAGGCTCATAGTACATTATAAATTATTTGTAGTCATTTCGAGGAAGGCCGAAGACCGAGTGAGTCATGTTTCAACTAGCATAAACGAATCAAGCTAAACGGCCGGTCCGGCCTGCTCCAGCCATGGCGCTTTCAGCTCGATTCTTCACAGTTTGTATTTGCATTTGTGTTGAGCTAGCTTGGAAGCTTTTCCTTTCGCGTGACTATTCCGGGAGCAATGTTGTTTTTAGACTTTTTCTCGGATGTTTTACAGCCACTCAGTAACGGCAGCGTACAATATGTTATTGGCGCACGTGACGTTTAAACTTACACAGCAGCGAAGTAGACCTCGTTCGTCCTGCTTACTTGTATTTTCTAGTCTTTGTATCTTGTATTTCGTATTTTGTATTTTTTTTAGTTTAAACGTCGTAAAAGTTTTCGCTCCTCAGTGTTGAAAATTGATTTCAATTGGACTAAATTGGACTGAACTGAAAATATGGAACTGAAAATTTAAATTTTACTATGTTCTACTATTCCATTTCGACTTATGTTGCATTCCGATTTTCAACAAGAATGAATGGAAGCAATGTTACGGGTGCGGCAGCGGCCCTATCATTCTAGAAAATTCTAGCAAGAGGCTTATTGTGGCGTTGCGTGGAAAAAATACCTCGAACGACACCGGTTATATATACCAACTTCAAGGGATTCTGCTTTACAGAAATAAAACATACATACAGAGGCTGGGCAACACAACACTTCACAAACATTCAGAAGACGATGTCAATACGACCATAGCAGAGAAGGCAGGTTATTCGTTCACCTCGCCAGCCGGGACGCACCGTCGCGTGTGGAAAGAACAGCAAGTCACACGCACGTCTCAGTTACTCGGACACGCACTCAGTTTTAGTTCCACAAAATCGCATATGGTTTATTTTTAAGCAAAGTGCGATCCTTTTTTATTTAATAGCTGCGTTCAGTTTCGGTCAGCATGTTTAATTCGGGCGAATGGTTACGCTGCAGCACATGGTTCTAAAGTGACGGCTGAACGTTTGAAATTCTCGCCACGAGATCAGTGATCTGCGTGGGACGCATATGAGATCATTACAACGTGATTGTCTTCTGTTTAATGTGCCGGACGAGCCCTTAAGACCATTTGTTTTACGATACATTGGTTTGTGCCAAAGTGACCGTAATTAAAAGATTTAAGCACCACTGTCATGTAAGACTACCGTCAGTTTTGTGCTTGTTCCTTTCCTGCATGCACTGGCCCAGTCACCTGTGGAAACCTTCAGCGACGCTCCTTGTTTCCGTTTCGCGGGAATTGCACTTCACGCAACACCGACGACTAACATCATGCTTATTGTGCTAATGACTTGCGTTAATGCCAGTGATATCAATCTCCTATTATATCCCACATTCCTTATCAGTTCAGGACGGCAATTTCTCCGGTGTCATGCTCCAGTGCAGCCAGTACCAGGTGTAAGTATTTGCCGAAAGGGTACGAGAAACATTTGCAGCCCGTTTCCATGCAAAGATATCATCCGTTCCCGTGATGAATTGGTTGCCTCAGTCTGCCTCTTGTTCAAAGCTTTCACGTCCACACACCGGCGAAAAGTGTTGCGACGCAGCAGCATTCAACCTCGCCTCACCTCACCTCACTATTCAACCCTATTCCGTGTTCCTGCCGGGTAGGTACGATTCCTTGCGGGGAGCTGGAGATAGGTTCTTCCCCCCGCGATCTCACGAACTTTTAATCCGATTTCCCAGCGGAAAATGACGTGCAATAGCCTGTAGCGAGATTTAAATTTCTAAGAGGAGAAATGTTGAAAATTTTGAGGAGGATCAGTTAAATGGACGGAGCGGCCAAAATGAGGTTATAATTCGGGGTTTACTCATACGAACATTCTCGTCACATTTTAGACCGATTTTTTGTTCTTTTTCATGACATTCTTCCGTAAACTGATGGGGTTGTCACAGATTAGGAAGAGGTCTATTTTCAGAATTCATAAGAATATCCAGGGCACCTAAAAAGGGGTAAGCGTTGTTTGGCATTGTCAACTCATGGCATATTTTGAGTATGTCGAGCTTTTCGTGTTCGGAAAATATTTCCATACGTGTCATATGACATGTCACACACGTATGGCAAATGCTCATAGACAGATCCAGTTATCAGAAAAGATGGGGTAACTTCCTTATGGTGAACTATTGGTAATCTGCTACCATATTCAAATATATTGTGGATTCTGTTTTGTATTGTGCTTAAAGTTTGCATTTTGAGACCATAATCCCATCACATTTTGGAATAATACAATCATAGACGTAACCAGGGCACATAAAAGTGGGCATCTTTTCAGAAAACGTGAAGTTTTTTCTCATTTCCTGAGTGATGTGAGTGTTTGGAAAACCTTCCGTTTGTGCCATATGCCATATTATGTACATATTGCAAATGCTCGTAGGCAGATCCAGGTACCAGAAAAAGAGGAGTCAATAACTGCGTGGTGGTGGCTCTTGTTTCATTCCATAAATCAAGTCATAGTATGCCAGGAATAGGAGGAAATAAAATTTCCCCTGCTACATTACCCTGGAGATGCCTTCGATTTTTTTTTCGCCGAAATGTATGGCATTTGATCGTACTACATTTGGAACTAACAAAACCAATCACATGGTTCGAGATTTCTGTTACGCTCACTGAGGATGCTATCGTACAAAATATCCATCTGAAAACCGATGTCTGGAGACGCCCCTGACAGTTATATATATATATATATATATATACCAGTTTGAACAATTACGATTTTTATATATATTTTTTATCTATATATATATATATATATATATATATATATATATATATATATATATATATATATATATATTTATATATATACACCAATGTGATACAAAAAATTGACACCATTTTTTTATCATATATATAAATATATATACCGATATATATATATATATATATATATATATATATATATATATATATATATATATATATATATATATATATATATATATATATATATATACCAATGATGCCAATTTTTGTATCATTTGAGCTGTTCGCGACATTATAAAGACATGGAAATAGTACATGACTGCGTCGAATTGCGCGATCTCCAGAACGCGCGATGTTCCTCAATATGCTTTCCAAAAATGTGTCCTAAACCACCTCTGGAAGAAAGAAAATAATGTTGCAATGTGTGAAAAACGTGTTTAGAAAAAGTCACTAAGTTTCGTAACGCAGCTTTCTTAAGCCTGTGAATGACGAGCGAAAAATCGGAGAGCAAAGGAACCTGTCCCCCTCCTCAGCAAGGAATAGGGTTTAAAAGGTATGGTGGTAAGGGGCACGTTCCCCACCGGGCCCACTGGCAGCTAAGCCTATCGTGTAAGGAAGGGATAGCTACGCTCCGACGTAGTTCAGTCCTCTTTGTCGTGGCAGACACGGCATTCAAGCGCGACAAAATATAACAGAAATGCACGCGAAAAGACGACTCCATCACATGTCTCTGGGCACGTTCGAATAAACTGACCGATTTTGGGCTGGTGTCAGACTGATTATTCAAGTAATTCAAAAAACGTTCGGACCGTTTACAGGCACGGGCCCACTGAATGACCGCGTGGTATCCAACCTGTGGCTCTGGAGCACTATTAATAACGCCTATACATTACCATTGGCCAGCTGTATCTCGATACACCCTTTTATGAGGCTCGCCCATGAATAGAAAAAACTTCGGTGACGTGTCCAATATCCTTCCGCCTCATTCTGTCTGTTTCATCACCATTGAAAGAACAAAAGTCGAAGACTATTGAGATGCCACCATGACAAATCGATTTTGGATGCCTGCCGGATGGATGCTTTTTTTGCTGACCCCCAAGGTTACGTGTTCTGGAGCACTCCACCGACGTCTCAAGCATGCTTTACCGTCGGTCAGAAGTAGAGAATATGAACATAGGATCATTTTTTCGATTCCAAATGTCAGTTGATATCATAGCCAGAGAAACAGACCCCGATATGTGCAACCATATCGAGATCTCAGTCCTGCAGGCTCCCAGGACTTTCCAGGAACGGAGGGGCTAGTATACCCCTGGTCGCTGCGACAGTCCTTTTCTCGACTACATTTGGTCGCGCTATGCTTTAGCTTCATCGCGTGAAACCTGGCGCCACCTCCGCGTGGCCTCGTCCTGCCCGCCGGAGCTCCTCGTCAAGCCTCCGGCGCCCAGAGTGACGCAGATGTTCGTGGTGGATAAGCTGTTTGCATAAGAACTCCTCGCCAGTCTTGATCAGCCATGCGTTTGCCCGACTTGGTCGATATCTCGACGTCACCGTTTTTACACTTTTCCGAAGGCAGGTTTGCTTACTGTGTGGAAAGCAGCCCCATCAAAGTCGACTTAATTAGGCTGTTTTGCCTCCAGCAAGATGCAATGCGCTTCCGACCAGTTAGATTTCATCACTTGGCAAAAGTGGTAAGTTGCTCTGCTCATCAGCCGCAGCACAGACTGCAACACGCGCCGCCTCTGAGTACAAGATACTGCAACACGTGTTACAGTCTGAGTACTGACTGCAACACGCACTGACTAAGAAACGATTGTAGAACATGTTGAGTGCCGGTAGTCACCCGAAAGCAAGGAGCTAATTACCCCCTTAAGCCTAATTCATTACTAGCGGAAAACTATGATGTCGACAGTAATAACGGCTTAGTTTCGCGTAGTTCGTTTACCCGGTAATATGGTGGTTTTGCAGTGACTTAGTACAACCGGAAACGATTATTTTTTCCTTTGTTAGGGATTGATTTTTTAGAGTTTCAGACCAGTCTTGATTTACTTTGGTTAAATTTTCCATAAGTGCTGCGTGACAGCAATGCCTTTGGATCGGATTAAGTATATAGATCGTGAACAGTCATAATGGCATGGAAAGGAACGCAGGCTGCCGGATACGAATGACCCGGACCCGGAATGTTGTGAGTCCGTATCCATAAGAGCATGTTTTGTCTCAGACTAGCAATATTATGTGTAAAACTTTTGAAGATTCCAGAACCCAGAAATTTCCGTAAACTGAAAAAAGGAAGTTTTTTTAACGCAAAATTTTTGAAGTGTTTAACTAAAAAGGAAAAAAACAGAACAAAAAGGCCTCTTAAAACGTACATTACCACAGTTATCCAATGGTGTGCCTGGCCGGAATTTCTCTCAAAGCTTGTAGTTATTAGTTATTCCAGCGCGAAAACGTAAATGATCCCAAAGTATTTACCGTCAGTACTTTCAGGTACGCGCACTCCTGTCGGCTGACCCGTTCCACCGCATTTCTCCGATCACGGGTGCAGCCATGTGTATAAAGTGGACGTTGAAAGTTTTTACCCGCTCCGACTGGGGGCGGTTGACCGTCCCCCGGAGGTTTTTCTACGATTGCGAGAGAACAAATGAACGCAGCGCCACTTAATTTTGTGTACCTTTTGCTTGATCATTTTTGCATCTTGCGTCAAACTTTTGACCTTCAGGTCAAGTCAGGTGTCTGACCTAGGCCAGGTCAGGTGTATCTATGTTCAAATAAGTTTAGCGCCCTGTAACTTTTTCGGAAAACAAGTTATCACAATGATACCTTCAGGTATTAGAGATACTGATAGATGCAGCACGTGTTAATGTGTACATATCTGCTATATACAGATGCAACAAATCTGCTATCTCGGATTTTTTATCTTTTTGGGTCATTGACCTAAGGTCAAGCCCATTTCTTAAGACATGACGTTGTTTCTTCGGAAATTAACGGAATTTTTCATAACATTTTTAGCATGGGGTGATGCAGACGCCTAGTTAACGCCAATGGGTAAAGTATTAATAACTTCCAGTCATTGAACTGAGGTCAGGTCACGAATAGCTGTCATGAGCCAAAATGCACCGTCGTCAAAATCGGCGATGAATTACTCAGAAGGGATAGAAAATATCAGACCTGGCTTGCACAGTTGCAAGTAATACCAGGAAGTTCAAAGGATTTCGAAAAATTACTTGTTTTGGAAATGAACAGGCTTTCGCAAATAAAGCTCCACCCGTTGTGTAGATTGATAACTAATGATTTTTTCCAAACTTTTAAGCACGAGAAACCATCATGAATCGGCTACGGCAACCGCCGGCAGTCCTTTACAATTTCCTTTATAGTTCACGCTAAGGCATACGTTTCTAGCATTCCGACCGATGACCCAAGAGGTCAGTGTATTCTCTCCATTGGGTGCGCCTCCGGCAACCAGTCGGGCCGGGCTGCAGCCAGACCTGCCGCTGATGTGATGTAATCATGATGTAATCGGAGGCCTGAAAGCCTCTGCTCGGATGTGTTTATTCTTTTTATTTGACTTATTTGTTTTCTGCACATATCTGTAGGTTTCAAAACACGTGGTAGTTACCAGCACATCGCCGTACAAGTTATAGGAGCAAAAGATACAACGTAGTTAGATAAATGGTCATAATGATAAAAATGGCTGGTCTGGGAGAACCGGAGTAGTTCAGTGAAACATGATAGGCGAACACATGAAGCTAAACAAAGAAAAAGAAAACTTTACAGACCGGTTGGGCAGCACACATCACACGTCTCTGAAGTTTAATAATTACGTTGGCCTATTAAAAGTGTGGTGATTACGCACCTCTCCATTCTGCAGTAACGTGAATTTTCGAAGCATAGGGTCGTACTGGAAGTACCTTAACACGTGCGGTGGAATGGGGCCTCGCGCTACCACGCACTGGATTGGGGGCACTTTTGTGCCCCTTCCATCCGATCTCGGAAACGGAAAGAGCTAGAGACACCACATTTTAAGGTAGAGTTGGATCATAACGTTACATTGTGTGTAATTTTCATGGCCTTAGGTCAATATCTCTTAGGTCAAATGGGGGCGAAAAGGCCAACTTTGGACACTCTCGACCCGTATAGGCCATTCCGTACGACTTTTCGAACGAAACGTGTAAGAAGATTGCGGGTTGAGGCCATGTCAGGTCATTGCCCTATGAAGCCATTTCTTCATTTTTCTGCGGATCAGATTTCGAGCAATGCGGGCTGCTTGTGTAGCTTGAATGTAAATAAGGGCGCTAAACGCATCACTTAGCGTACTTTCCGTGAACATAACCAACATCGGTACACATGCTCAATTCCAGCGTTCACTGACCTCCGGAAGATCAAGGGGAATGAAGCGAGTCATTGACCTTGGATAAAGTCTCTGACCCAAAGTAATTTATATGTCAGCAGTGGAAGGGGGTTTCGCACGAACGCGCACTGGAAGGGGGGTCTAAAAGTGCCCCCCTCCGATCTCGGCAACGAAGAAAGCTAGAGACACAAAATTTTATAGACTGGATGGGTTTATAACGATGTACATTGTGTGTAATTTTCATGGCCCTAGGTTGATATCTTCAAGGTCAAATGGGGTGAAAAGGGTCAACATTGGACACTTTCTCGCACCGTACAGGTCATTCCGTACGACTTTTCGAACGAAACGGGAAAATTTTGTTTGATTTGTTTGGTCGTTAAAGCGCGAAATACAACTTCCAGTCATTTAAAGTCTTGACTGAGGGCTTTGGGTCGAGGTCATGTCAGGTCATTGACCTATGGCGTCATTTTTTCATGTTTTGCAGATCAGATTTCGAACAACACGGGATAGTTTGAGGGTAAATGAGGGCGCAACATGTATCTTTTGGCCTATTTTCAGTGAAGGTAACCAACATCGGTACATTTGGCCACTTCCAATGTTTATATTTATGTATGTATGTATACGTATATATGTATATATATGTGCGTATCAATGTGCCAAACGTGTTTTAGTAGGGTCTTTGATTGCACATTTCATACAAATCGACACATTGCAAAGAAAATCTGTATCAGGCCACAAAAAGTTGCCCTTGATCTTTGATGACCTTGACCCGAAATGACTCTGGTATATATGCATGCGTCTGCATGTGCGCACACGTGATTTTATTAGGGTCTTTGAATGCATGCTTCATACAAATCGACATGTCGCAGAACAAATTCGGACCAGTTCACAGGATATTGGACCTTGACCTTTAATGACCTTGACCTTCACTAACCTTGGTATATGTAAGGGTATCAGTTGCCCACACGTGTTTTTGTCAGGATCTTAGAATGCATATTTCATACAAACTGACATGTTGCAAAGCAAATTTGGATCAGTTCACAAGCTGTTTGACCTTGACCTTTTATGACCCTGGCCTTTATTGACCCTGTCTGTGGTCCTGGTACATCCATCACTTATGCCCGAATGACAGCGCCTGGTTGTGTTGAAACGGTAATCTTAGGTAGAACGTTAGTTCTTTCACAAAGCTCCCATTTGTCAGCGACAACCGTCGTTTTCGTCATGTTTGCCTGACTCCAAATGCTTCAAACTTCAAAATTCCCGGCCGATTTCCGATTTTTCTCCGTCATTCGACGAGTCATTCAATTGCCATAAATGACACAAAGTAGCAGTAAACAACTCGGATCCGTCCTTGAGATATTCGAGAAAAACACGCGGGGGGCACAAAAAGACCCCCCTTCCAGTGCGTGTGTTAACTCTTTGCACTAGAGTTGTTTTCTTATCATGAACCTAAAATTACATGATTTGATTGGAAAACGTAAAAAGTATACATGTATATATATATACAAGCGTATCAGTGTGCGCAAACATGTTTTTATTAGGAACTTTGAACACGTACTTCATGCAAATCAGCATTCTGCAAAGTAAATCTGGACCAGGTCACAAGCTGGTCGACCTTGACCTTTGATGGCCTTGACTTCCATCGACGCTGGTTTTGGCCATGTACATCCATCCATCAGTTCTCCCGGAATGATGTCGGCTGATAATGGTCAAGCGTCAGTCTTACATAGAACGCTGGTCCTCCCACAAAGTTTCCATTTATCTGCGACAAACGCTATTTTCGTTATGTTTGTTTGACTTTAAATGCTTCAAATTTCAAAAATTTCCGGCTGATTTGCAATTTCTTTGCGTCAGTCGATAAGTTACTGAATCGTCATAAATGTCACAAAGCAGTGGCAACCAGCTCCTATGTGTTTTCCAGATTTTTTGGAGAAAAATGGGTGAGGGATACAAAAGTGCCTTCCCCTTCCAGTGTGCGTATTAAGTTCTCGTCCGATTCTGACCAGACCTTTTAAGAAATCGCCGCACTTAGCGGAAATGGAGATATACAAAGTGCCATGAACGTAAACCCATAATTGTTGAAATGATGGAGAGGAGTATGACACCGAGGATTTGATGCAAACAGCAGTTGTGGGACGCAGTATGACCTGTTCATTTTTATTTCATCATGATCTGTTTTAGCTATTTGAAGAATGCAGACTGATTTGTCGTCTACAATTTGTGTTCCTTTTCAGTGACAGGACAGGCGCACATGTCCCACACTGCATGGAATTTATATAGGTGACAGGGCTAAGCGTTTTTGCACATAGAAATATATTTCAATAACTGAAATATATGTTGTCGTAGAAATGTTGCATATTTTCCCTGTGGGTGTATATGTTCCTTTGAAATTTGGCACATACGTGCATAACAAATTTCATTACTCTTTCACGCGAACCAGTGCCACGCTTCTGTTAACTGGTCCACAGTTCAACAGTCATAGCCATGTATGCCTGTGTTTCGATGAGGTTTTAGGGACTCGTCCCGATTGTAATTGGCACAGGCGTCTTTCAAGAACAGCACGAATGGCCTTCATCCACGCCACCAGCCGTCAGGGATCTTGTCAGGGATCTTGACGGCTGCCTGACGCGCGTGCCACCTGCTAGCAACCTCAGTGACCTGGATGCATGCTGTCCAAATCGTCAGTGACCGAAATCCGTTCCCCAGCATCTGTGGTGCATCACACATCGACCCAAGTCGCCAACACCCCCAGTGACTGGTCCGTTTCGTCTCCACCTCCAGTGGCCTTGACACCCATCTCCGTTGACCTTGATCCATGTCGTCTGCGTAGCAAGCGACCTTCACTCGTGTATCGCCCTTGTGCAGTGACCGAGACGCATTCTGCCACCGCATCCAGAGACGTTGGCCCTTGTCGTCACCACCTCCAGTGATCGTGGCCCGCTCCGTAACGATGTCGAGCGGGCCTGACCTGTGCCGCCGGCGGCGATGGAGTAAAATGACCGGACTCCTCCGGCAGCACTACCTGCGACTGGACGGCGGTACGCTGCACCTGGCCGTGTGCCTGATGGACCGCGTGCTAGCCTCGTTCAGCTGCCCGCTGGATGACCTGCAGCTGCTCGGCATCGCCGCGCTCTGGGTGTCGGCCAAGATGGAGGAGACGCGCCTGCCGTCGGTAACGACGCGTCGATGCTGGGTTGCTGGCGGCGATGGCGGCTGGCTGCCGCTCACCGGGTCTCAGCTGAGGGCAGATCGCGCCGGTCTGGAATCACCTGATCGACCTACAGGGAAAATCACGGCCGGCTTTAGGCGAGATGACGGAAAATGTGGGGACCACGTAAAACGGGTTTAGGACGGTATGATGGTCGAAAAACTGGTGCCGCAAGAACGAGGTCCGTGGCCATTAGGAACAGGTGATACATCATCGGCATACCATGGGTGGTTTTCAGTGCCTAGTCCTTGGAACGTGTAAGATACTACTTGAATCAAGCTTAAAAGCTTAACTGAATGACCCCCGTCGCCTCATTTCGTCTACACTGCGTTCCTTTGTCTTGAAAGCTCTTTACGCCATTAACAGAATGAAAGATGCGTCATGGCGGGACTATCTAGCTGACTTTATGGATTTCGAGTAAGTTCGAAACTACCATTAGTTCTTAAACTCCTTTGTGTGATGCATTAACGTTATTAGACGAAGACAGAACGTTTTTGACATCAGCACGTTATCGACCTGGATTGACCCAAATAACTGGAAGCGAGTAATATGTTCATGTTGAATAAGGCACTCGATCATTTGGGACCGAAGTTGGCACCGACAAAATGCAATGGGAAGTTCTGCTATCGCTTTGAGATCGCAGCTGTGGCCTTTCGAAGTGTTTCTCGTAAACAGTCCTCAGTAATGGTGAATCGACGAGAAGCCATTGCGTTGATACACTAAGAGCTGGGGAAGCGATATTCGAGCTGGCCGGACGTGGGCCCGAGTTTGCTATTCAGCTCCATAGGACACGGCGTAAGTCCCTGCTCTTTTGCCGTCCGTGCATCCATATGAGAGAAAATTGGTGGCTCTACTACAGTCGACGTGAAACAAGGAGGCAAAAATATAGCTTGTTGTCTTTCTTTCAAAAAACTTCAGTCGAGTTTGCGTATATTTTCCACTTTCCGCCCTTGTTTGATGGTAGCGCGGTCGCACCACGTGCCCCAGTTGGCGCTTAGTGCCTCGGTGCAGTGCTATGTTGACCCCGTCGTGGGAATTTTGGCACGGTTCACCGGTACCCCTGGCTGGCGGGCCGGCGGCCCTTGCCGAAGGAGCAGGCCGACCGCCAGACGAGCCGCCATCCCGACCGGCCTCGTCAACTTCAATTTCACGGGATGACTTCCAGATACGGTTCGTAATCTCCGGGCCCTCGGCCGCAGTTTCGCTGACGGACGAACCCTGATTGCCTCTGAACTCGGCATCCCCTACCGTGTCTGAATACCAGAAGGTTTTGTCTTCTTTGGGCAAAATAATAAAACGATTCTTGCTGGTGGCCCGACAGGAAACAAAACAAATTTCCTCAAATTCAGACCTCGCTCAAGTCTTTAATTCGTTCAATGCAAATGCTCAATCGTTCAAATCTCATACGATGACGTAAACTAATCTGTGGTATGCGGTCTGGCAAAGATTGTAGTGGTGAGTCGTCCGTTAAAATAAGACCGGCGTCGCGCTCCAGTGTATTTCAAGATAGGCGGAAAAAGAATCGATGAGACGCTGAGTTTTTTGGGGCTCTTGTCAAGCTGCAATGAGTCAGCGTCTTTTGAGTCTGACGGAGTGGCTGCTTCCCTGACCAAGGCCTACTGAAAGCTTGTTTTTAAACCTCACCACGTCATGCATGATGTGAATAGCTTAATTAAGTTTATGCCCCTCATCTCTCACAACAAAGGACGCCATGTAATTTTACCGACTCATCAGTGATGACGGTTTGATGATGGTTTGATCGCTTGATGATCGTGTGCAGCTGCCTCGATTGCTTTTATGCTGAAGTCCTGGTGCAGCTTTGATCTGTTGGAAACACTTGTCTCCAACTTTTTTATGAACTTTCAGTCACTTTGGCAAAATAACTGCGCAGGTATTTCCATAATTTTATCGTCCATGTTCATCGAAACGCTCCTGACAGCGTTGTATCCGCGTGAGATACGCTTCTAGACTGCCGGCACAATTATGCGCTCACTGACTTATGCTGGCCGCAAAGTCTGAGCCCATCTTAGCGGTGGCCTGGCCTCGTTGATCCCATTATGTCTTCCTGTCTCAGTGAACCCGTTCCGATTGATCCTGGTCTGCCGGTGACCCCGACCGGCAACCACAGGCGCGGGAGCTGTTGAGGCTGGCAGAGGACGGCTACACGCTGGCCAGTCTGCTGGACATGGAGCTGCTGGTCCTGCATGTGACCGAGTTCCGGCTGGTCCGCGTGCACCCAGCGCCCCTGCTCTCGCTGCTGCTGCACCGGCTCGGCCTACTGACCAGCCGACAGGTAGTCAGCCAGGGTAGTCAGCTGCAGAGCTTCCGTACTGGACAGCTAATGTGCTCACAGGTATTTTGCCAGGGCAGTCAGCTGCAGGGTTCCTGCATTGAATAAGTAACCTGCTGACAAGTGTTCCACCATGGTAGTCAGCTGCAGGGTTCTCGTATTGGATAAGTAATCTGCCGGGGCAGTCAGCTGCTTTTTGTAACGTTGCTTTGCCATGGAAGTCAGCTGCAGGGTTTTCGGACTGAACAGGTAACCGTCTGGAAGGCAGTTTGTTAGGGTAGCCAGCTGCATGACGGAGAAACTGACAGTGAAACAGCCAGAAACAGTTACACAATGCGTCCCCGATCTGCCCAGAGAGACAGACGAAACATGTGGCTATGGATCTCCCGCGGTGATCAGAGGACCCGGGAAGTCATCGATACTAGGCCCGTCCATGGATGGAACCACGCGGATTAGGGCTGGGGTCATGCCCCCTCCAATTTCGGCAAAATGGGATTTTCTCCCTCCCCCAGTTTTGGGCGGTAAATGAACGTTTTTATCGCAAATTTCCGTTGAAAAATACGTTTTTGGGTTGGATTTCCCCAGATTCCGATTCTCCTCCCCACTCAGTTTCTAGGACGTGGCTATAGCCACCCTGCGTCAGTTATTACGGATCGTCCCAGGGCCCCAGCCGACAATTCCTGCACACGGCTGTGTGAAATCAGACCAGGACAAACGGTGCCAGGTCTGGTCTGGAGAGAGTGAATCGTCAGGTAGAATGGCGCAAGAAAGATGCCATTGTGTTGGGTTCATTTGGCTGAAAAACGTCTTTCCAAAGCATCGCATGTTCTTTTTACCGTAAAATAACGTTAACGAAATTTTTAGGACCGCGTACTTTTAGCCATTTGGTGCCCAATGCGCTCTAGACCGATGTTTCGTTTCCCCTGAGACTTGTTATGATAGAACGTGATTACCTGCATGCCCTTGATCTTGACCACAATAATTTCTGAGCTTCTGAAGTTTCTTTATTCGCTAAAGAACGATGTCATCTTACCAGCGAATGTTTTCCGTTCTCAGACTAGGTATGCGCAGGCCTGTCAGTATCTCCTGGACCTAGGAAGCTGTCGGTTGGGTGGTGTGTACCGTCTGCCATCGGTGACTGCTGCTGGCACCATCTACGCCACCGAACTACTGTTTGCAGAAGATGACGCAAGATGGATACTGAGGAAAAGTGGCATCCCTGCATCGTGAGCATTTCCCTCAAAAAGCTTCAGCCAGATTTCTTAGATTACATATGAGTTGCACAATATTATTCATGCATTGACATACTAATGTTTCTAGACAGTCATATCTCATCTTCAGTGACGAAAAATTGGCACAAGTATCCATCTAAAAATTATTCACGGTGCACCAGGTTTGGATGTCATAAACGATATCAATAAAAAAATAAACACGTTGATATAAAGACTAATTCATGTGTTCCGCTTGCAGCACGCAGTCCTAACACCAAAGAAACGGTGGATTCTGAAGTGTTAACGTTCTGCTCCCAAAAGTTTCAACTTAATACAAGAATTTAGTTGTCTCTTCAGAGATGGCGAGTTTTCATGGACGTACACGCTGTCCCATGTCTAAAGTCGTCTCACGTGACAACATGTGCGTCAGATGTTCGTGTTATCCATCAGTTGTCGCGTAACGGTCTTGTCACGCTCTTGTATGATGTGCTGTAGTGGCGCGCTGTCACGAAGATGTGTAGCGGATCGTCTTGCGAGTGCCGTTGTGGCATCAATGTAATGTACTGGGCAAAGTTTGCGGCCTTCATATGCACATGTAAACTGGTAGATTACTTGGTGCTCTTAACCCTATCCCCGGCAGGGTGGGAAGGGGGCTGAATCGCCCCCCCCCCCTTCGGGTTTTTTGCTTGCCAATGCAGAGCTTTTGATCTAGCTTCACAAAACTTGGCCACGTATCCTATCTTTTTTTTAAGTGCTGTACCCAAGTTTCATAGTTTTATGTTGCTCAGCAGCGGAGCCAGGCCACATTTACGGGGGCACCTGAGGCCATTTTTGGTCCTGTTGAAGGTAAAAGAAAAATGGCTGCTAAGGATAGTGTTCTTAAGATAGAACGTAAAGCTTTACATGGATGTAGAGGTAAATCACTGAGCAAGCATACACAAATAAATTTGCTAATCCCTCGCCAGTCCACAGGGTTGGGTCAAGGCCAAAAGTCGTACTTTGGTTTTATGTGAAGAATTATGAGTGCCGTTTTTTTTTTCAAATGCGAAAGCCTGAGTACATATGGCTTATAATAATGCCCTCATTTTGTGTGTAAAGTTTCGGGCTAATATAAGGTCGGGGAAGGAGCCATGGCAAATGCATTTTGCACTTCGCCAGTATAACATGACTTGTAAGAGCTAAAACAAATGTTCTGACTTTTTTGTTAATTCAGCTTGTGAAGAAATAGGCCTTCCATTTTCGAAACGCTGTGAACGCCATTGAATTTTCTCAAAATTCCAAATGCATCGGCCTATGGTAGAAGTTCCATCCATAAGCTCTCGATTCATTTCGATTGCATCAACATTTCCTGACAGACGGCTGAGTTGTAACACGTACAAAACAGCCTCATATTAATTTTTTGCCCTCCGCTCCCTGTTCACCCATTTTAACATTTTGAAAACGTCTGTTTAGGAAGATGGAGTTTACTTCATGGTTAATCGAGCGCAATTTGTTGCGATGAAATCAAATGTGTAGTTCCCGAAATCTCGGGGGAGGGGAACAAATCCGCCCACCCCGCCGTGAATCGGCCATACCGTTTAGCCTTCCGGGAATATCTTTAACCCGCCCCCGTCTGGGGGGGGGCATTTTTGCACATTGTGTCAAAGTTTTGACTTCAGGTCAGGTCAGGTGCCAGACCGACCGACTATTAGTCACAGCCCTCGAGATTCAGGCCGTTTCTCGGTCTCATGCAGACGGCTATAAGAAAACATATGTAGGAAGTAAATTGCTTACATATTATCTAAAACTAAAAAATGAGACCAATTTCGAGCTCTGCACGTGACAAGCTTTCCGACGGCGCTCTTATCTTTATTGTGCGACCATCCGTTCGTGAGTTAAGGGGGGCGGCCAACTGCCCTCTCCCAGTCGGGCGTGACCGTAAACGACCGAAGGTCGTGCGCGGGTTAAGTCTGTATGATGATGCGTGGTTGTTTTTGGCAAGGAAGTCGGATTTTTTGTTTTTGTAATAGATGGTTAACTGTAGCTGTTCGTCGTTTTCTGGCTTAACATATCGTGACATTATTTCCCTTGTCACTTTATCGCCCTGTATGTAAGAAGTTTTCATTTGATTTCGGTAGTATAGTGAAAGTAGGTGGTAGGTTTTGGCGATGGCCTGAGTCGATTGGTCATGCTGTGTCAGTTCAGTAAAGCACTTGTCCATGTGTCCATGCGTTACTGTTTCAGTGTCCAAAGTCGAGAAGCTGATGTTTACAACACTTTGCGGGATTCGTTTTAACAAAAAGTGTGAACTAGTTCAGTACGAACAGTGTTTAAAGGCAGGTCTTACAAAACCCCGAATGACGCTTGTTTTGAATGCCGGGGACATTCGCCGACTGCATTTAACCCGCCCCCGACTCGGGGGAGCGGATGACTGCGCCCCTGAGGTTGTTCTAGGATTGCGAGAGAACGAACAAACACAGAGCCACGAAACTTCGTGTGCCTTTTGTTCGATTACTTTTATAGATAGATATCAAGACAGATATCACAATAATACTTTCAGCGATTGATTATCTTGATAGATGCAATAAATCTGCTATCTCAGATGTTTTGGAATTTTCTGGGTCATTGACCTAAGGTCAAGCCATTTTTAAGACATGTCGTTGTTTTTTTCGGAAATTGGCGGAATTTTTCATAACATTTTAGTGTGGAGATGCAGACATCCAGTTACCGCCAATGGGCAAAGTATCAATGACTCCCAACCATTGACGTGAGGTCAGGTCACGAATAACTGTTGTGAGCCAAAATGTACCACCGTGAAAGTCAACGATGAATTACTCAGAATGGGCGGTAAATGGCAGAACTGGATTGTACAGACATAAGTAATACTAAGAACCTCAAATAGTTATAAAAAATTGCATATTCTGGAAATAAACAGGTTCTCGCGAATAAAGCTCCGCCAATTATGTAGATTGGTAACAAATGATTTTTTTCCCAAATTTAAGCATGAGCAACCATCACAAGAACCACTAAGATCAGTAAAATTTACATTCATAGGCTTATGTCACGAAAATATAGGAATGCTAAAATTAGTGTCCGTTAATTTCTTATTGCGTGCAGCTGCGACGTCCGCCGACAACCGGTGTGAAAATTGCCGTGTCTTTAACTCAACGTTTCGGCGTATGTATCGAACAAATCTGAGAAATTAGACGTGTATCGGCATCTGCGGACCTTTACTTGTGCGTTGGTGCGTTTACCTATGCCTTATTAGTCACAGCCCTTGAGATTCAGGCCGTTTCTCGGTCTCATGCAGTAGGCTATGAGAAAACATAGATAGGACGTAAATTGCGTACTTATTATCTAAAACTAAAAATGAGACCAGTTTCGATTACTCCTCGTCACAAGCTTTCCAATGGCGCGCTTATTACTATCGTGCGACCAACCGTTCGTGAGTTAGAGGGGGGGCGGGCGGTCAACCGCTCCCCCCAGTCGGGCGTGATCGCCGCCGACCCACGGTCGGGCGCGGGTTAAGCATCGTCCATCATCTGTCGTATTTCGGTAAACAGTCTTCTCAAAATTTTGTTCGATCAGTGCGTTAACTCCTTAGAATCCACCGTTTCCTGGATGTTCAGACTGCTTGCTGTAACTGAAACACAAGAATTAGCCTTTTAATTCCTGTATTCATGACCATGGAAGATTTTCAAATGGTCACTTGTGCCAATTTTTCGTCACGGAAAATGGGATGAGAGTGTTTCGAAACGTCATTATGTCAATAAATGAATAATTTTGTACATTTGATATGAAATCTAGGAAAACTGCTAAAAGAAAGGCCAAGGAACTTGAAGGATACAGTAAAGAGCTAGTAAATGCGGAAGCGGTCGTTTTTAATGAAATATGCCGGGAAGAAAATGTACAACTTCATTTCTGCGGATTCCACTCATGCTTTTCCACGAACTCTTTGGTTGCCAATGGTGATACGACTGTTTCTTGTTTCAGAAAGGAGATTGTTTCGGTAGCAGCACTCATCCTGGTGGAACTCAGTAATTCGCATAAGTCTTCCCTGCAGGTAGCGCGGTGTTTTACTCCTGTCGATAACATTTTCCCTCAGTCATCATCCTCTCGTTTGGATTGTTTTCCAATGGGTAGTTGAGGCCAATGTTGCTGAATTGTGCATACAGCCCAAAGATCCATATATGGTCTCAACTGTGGGGACATGAGCATTACATGAGTCTGGTTTCTGATCCTCTCTACGATTTGTGGTCACGTACATACGCTATAAACATAGGTATATGTCTCATGAACGAGCAGGAACCGACGGTTTCGAAAATGTGGAGCTTCTTTTGAAATAGCCCCTCCGTTTGAAGATTTCGTGTCTATTGCTAATAACATCCACATATTCGCTTATGGCGTTGACCGTTAAATCATGTAAGCTATACAGCTGTTGACACAAGTACCACTGTGCGAATACGGAAACATTTGTATGTATTACAACAAACGGACATAGGACGCTTGACGTGCCGCGGTGCCGGTTTGGGCCTTCACCTCCGCCGCGCGCGTCGCAGGGGGCGCGCAAGAAGTACAGCAGCCAGTCGCGTTACCAGAACCTGTCCTCGTGCGCCGAACTGTCGCCGGAGCACGCCCACCATGTGCTGCGGAGGCTGGCGCGACCGTCGGCTGCGGTCCCGGATCCCAGCACGCCCGGGGCGGACCTGGCCGAACTGGAACTGCCGGCCGAGCTGTCGCAGGAGTTCTGAGCTGCAGGGACGCCGCCAGCAGAGGACGGTGTCTGGGGGCGGCCCCTGAGAACAGCACTGCAGCTGCAACGTCAGGGGCGTTTTAAGATGTGTCGGAAGGCGCTGGCGGATTAGATTGGGGTGACACAATGCAGATTTATATTTTGTGGGGTCGTCAAGCGTTAAGTTATTTAAGGCTCAGTTTGTCTGCAGAATCCATCGATGGAATATAACGTCTTGATCTGCCATCATGCGGGTCACGAAATTAACGAATGCTGTATTTTAGAATATTTTAACTATTTGTCGGGGCACTATTGTGCTGTCATCATCGTAGACTGTCATCTCAATTTCAAACAATATGGTATGATTCACATAGCTCAATTTTACCGTCAGTCTCTTGTATGTTTTGCATGTAGCACGTTCCGCTACTGCAGAAGATTAGGTGTGCTAGTCGTGGGCATGGTCTTGGTCGTTGTATCCATGATGGTGCTAGCACCGGCAAAATCATCTCTGGCACCGGGAAGATGCATTGTTTCTACGCTCGTGATTAGACCCGTGCTCTGATGTCTTTGCTGCCTAAAGCTTGTCTTTTATGACTGATGCACGCATTCAGACGAAAGTGCTCCACTGCCTAAATTGTCAACGGAAGATTAACATCCATCTTTTGATAGATCACCGGAATGCCTTTCGTTGTTCCACACGCAAGCCTATGTTTGATGAGTGAAACTCTGGGCGAGGGACACATAGCTATAACGGCCGTTACCGGGGCTATAACGTCTGGCTCTCTGAAAAGAGACGATATGTGGGCCTCCGTCGTCTCTCCAGATGAGGCCGCCTTTTGCACCGGTTTTTGTTGTTGGTCACGAGGCCTGGAGCACGCCCGTGGCTGTCCGAAGACTATATGGCCACTCTGAAGTGTGTTGTTTTCCAGTTATAATATTTAGCATTGCACTAATAAATCTGGGGAAAAAATGTGACTGATAACGAGCACTGCAGTTCACTGTGGCCTGCAAAACGTACGAATAGAAAACTTCGTTCATTCTTTTTGTCATCTCTCCAATATGTTGTCATACAGTTTTTGGGATGGTGGTTCGACGTGCTTGTTGTCCAGCTGTATAGGGACCACTCTAGCTGTTATTGCATGTCTTGTTCTATACTTTGCGCGCTTTACTGTGGTCCATTGGTAAAGAGCGTCGAATGTGTGGGAACGGATATGCTGGACCCGAGTAATAAATTTGTCGTGAATGGGCCATTTTCCTCGACAGGAAGGTCAAGACCACTTAATACCTTAATACCTACAGCTTAACCCGCGCACGACCGTCGGTCCGTCCCGAACACCGTCGACTGGGGGGGGGGCAGTTGACTGCCCCCCCTCTAACTCACGAACGGTTGGTCGCACGATAAAAATAAGCATACCGTTGGAAAGCCCGTCACGAGTAGAGCTCGAAACTGGTCTCATTTTTAGTTTTAGATAATATGTTAGCCAATTTACGCCCTATATATGTTTTCTCATAGCCGACTGCATGAGACCGAGAAATGGCCTGAATCTCAAGGGCTGTGACTAATAACGCATAGGTAAAGGCACCAGCGCACAAGTAAATGTCCGCGGATGCCGATACACGTCTAATTTCCTCGGATTTGTTCAATATATACGCCGAAACGTTGAGTTAAAGACACCGTAATTCTCCCGTCAGGCGTCACTGTGCGCCGCTGCCGTATGCGGTACCAAATTGACGGGAACTAATTTTAGCGTTCCTTTATTTTCGCGAAAAAAGACAATCTATGTAAATTTTATTGATCTTTGTGGTTCTTGTGATGGTTTCTCATGCTTAGATTTTGGAAAAATTGATTAGTTACCAATCTACAAAGTTGGCGGAGCTTTATTCGCGAGAGCCTGTTTATTTCCAAAATATGCTACTTTTTCAAACTTTTTGAGGTTCCTGGTATTACTTACGTGTGTGCAAGCTAGTTCTGCCATTTTCTACCCATTCTGAGTAATTCATCGTCGATTTTGACGGTGGTACATTTTGGCCCACTTCAGTTATTCGTGACCTGACCTCAGGTCAATGGCTGGAAGTCACTGATACTTTGCCCAATGACGGTAACTAGATGTCTGCTTCACTCCACACTAAAAATGTGATGAAATATTCCGTCAATTTCAGAAAAAACGGCGATATGTCTTAAAAATGGGCTTGACCTTAGGTCAATGACCCGGAAAATTCCGAAAAATCCGCGATAGCAGATTTGTTGCGTGTATGACGATCACTAATCCCTGAAAGTATTATTGAGATATCTTGTTTTGCGAAAAAGTTAGAGGGCGCTAAACTTTTTTGGACTTAGGTCTGTTTGACCTGGTCTAGGTCAGACACCTGACCTGACCTGAGGTCAAAATTTTCACACGAGACGTAAAATTGATGGAGCAAAAGGTACACAAAGTTTTGTGAATCTGTGTTAGTTCGTTCTCTCGCAATCCCATAAAAACCTCAGGGGGGGGCAGTCAACTGCCCCCCCCCAGTCGGGGACGGGTTAATACCTTAATACCTCAATACCTCACCTTAATACCTTACGGATCCATTACGCACCACGCCGACATCCTTGGAAAAGCAGAGGCTGAAAGGACGGTGACTGAAGGCGAGAGGAATCACCAGAAGCCATCCTGTTCTACAGAATATTGTTCTCCGGATGCTTTAAGACGGCAATAAATTAGTACCCCTCCTCTCCTAGTTATCGCCTATTAAATCTCGTCGGATTACGGTCGGAGTGTCAGTGAAGACCTTGGTACTTAAGGCGTCATGCCTGCTGGTCTTCCTTGCTCCGTCGTCTCTCAGCACGCCGAGTATGATTTGTTAATCCACACGTGTACGATAAGAGTGTGACAGCCAAACTGTATTGACCGACTACGTAACGCCTGTCAGATCGTCTGATCTGAGATCACTTAACAGTCACAGTTGTGTCAGAAGCCGTATTTGCGTTATTCAGAGTCGAAAGAGGTAAAAGCGTGCTTTGCACGCCGTTAGCTAGTGAGATTTCGTACATGGTGAAAGGTCGGAAAAGTTCTGATCGAGATGTTTGAGTGTGTGTGTAGGTGTGTCCAAGCTGCCGAGCCTCTAGCGCCCGAACACGCCAGCCGGTCGCGACACAAGTGGCACCATCGGATGTGCCAACTCAGCGGACAGATAGTGGTCGAGTTTCGAAGCGATTCGAAGCGATAGCATGAGCCGGACCTATGCAGAGTTCGATTAATCATGGGTACACGTGAAACGGAGGGTGCTGTTGACTGAAGACTTGGTGACAGTATGGGCTGAACTTGCGGGTACTCAGTTTTGTGATCGGCACCCATGAGTGATTCACGTGGTGATCCAAAGGCACGTGTTTCGATTTGGAATCTGGGACTTTCCACCCATTGCCACTAAGTCCCAGATTCCACCTAGACGGCTAGTTCGAATCTGGTGGGTAGACAGACCAGGACTAGGGCCATCCAACGGCACCCGATATCAACGGGGAACGTGCGAGTGCGTGCGTTTTATCATGTCATGCGCATGCGCCCCTTTTACACCGGTGTTTTTATGGGCCCATTGCCGGGACGCAAACGGCGCAGTGGAATGAATCGTGGCCCGCAAAGTCGGGCATGTGGCTGGGCGATCAGTTTCGATGGCTTCGGGACCGAAATGGGGTATAGCTTGCACGTGGAGCGCGAGGTGCCTAAACGATTGACATCCCTCCTTCAATGTCGCAAACTGCTACCTCTGGGATGCCGAAAATTGACGGGCAGCACGTGATACGTGGCAGTCGATAAATGTAGCCATGGGCGAAGGAACAAGAGGGGCTGGGGGCATGCCCCCACTTTTTGGAAAACTTAACATTGGCCCTATGGGGAAAACGTTTCTGCTCTACCCTCCCTTCTCACACACACACACACACACACATTTCTGGACACTCCCATACCCCTGGATGTAATTGTTTGCATGTCAATAGTTTCAGTCTGTTGTGTGCGGGACGCACGTGCTGACACGTGTAGCCGTTTGTCGTTCAGGCCTGGCGACATACGCAGCCTGGCGATAGATATGAACTTTACTGCACGATGCCGTTCTAGGCATTGTTTGTTCACTTGTGGTTGTAGCCAGATGGCCAGGACGTTTGTCTGGGCATTGGACAGAGCGGGTTCGAGCTCTGTCGGCCACGAAAAATTGTCATAGTTCATAGTGCGCTGTTGCTATGCAGATTTCTTTGATCAAGCAAGTATGCCGTTGCGTGAATGGTAATATGACTTGCAAGTGTGTCCTATTTATGAATGGAAGTAATGCTGATACTAAGTAGATGCACAGGTCTGCGTGCGATGCACAACTTCGATTTTGACTCCAAGCCAACCGTATGACGCCTTGGTTTTCCTCTATTTCATCGTTCGGACTTGTGCGTCGTTTATAGGGTTTTAATCCGTTGCGATGGAGTCTCCTTGTTATGCTGCTCAGCTCAGCACAAGTTTGACGTCGACCAGCATTAAATAATGGGCAATAGGTTGTTCCAAAATGTGTCAAAAGAAAGTCTAAGCTCAGCTGAGAAAGGGTCTCTCTTGTGACTGACCATAATTTTAATTTCTCAGCATTCCACAAGAGTCCTATGAACAAACTGATAGTGGAATTCTCTTGTATAGGAACGACACGAGCCCGACTGATGTCATCCATGCGAAACACTGATCGTGTATTGGAAAAACGACGAATACAGTACAATATACCCCACTCCATGAATCCTCATTGGTCCCGGCAGACTCTCTATATATCCGGATCAGTCCTGCTGAGGGCCTCCCTGGCCTTCAGTTCGCGCCGCTGCCGGCGGCGTCTGGAGCGGACGGCTGTCGGCGCGGCCCGGTCCAGTCTCTCACCGCTCTGGTCCCGCTCTCCGCTGGCCGGCGCGCTGGCCGCCGACAGCTGCGACACGTTCGGGTCCCCGCGGGCCGCCCGCTGCGGCCGGCTGCGGGCCTCCGAGGCGCCGGCGCCGGTCGGCCGAGCGGCTGGGCCGGCCCTGGCCATGTCGATGACCGAGTCCAGCCGGTCGAGGATCACCTGGAAACGGCGGTCCTCCTCCTCGGCCGCCTTCTGGTCGGCGGGCGCTAGCGGCGGCGGCGGCGGCAGCGGCGCGGCGGCGCCCGGCGCGGCGCCCAGCTCCAGCTCCGCAGCTGGCTGGATGGCCCGCGGCAGCAGGGACAGGCCCAGCGCGGCGCCGCTCGCACCGCGCTCGTAGCCCAGCACCTGCACGGTGACCAGCGGGTCCCGGTACGTGGCCACTGCCAGCATGTGCTCCCACGGGTGGAAGTGCACGCTGACGGCGGGCCTGGTGCTCTTCAGCGCTGTGTAGGCGGCGCACCGCTCGCCCGTGTCGGCATTCCAGACGTGCACGCAGCCATCCTCCTGAGCCGGACAGGTAGTAACTGCCGCACGGCGTCAGACAGCCGCGCACCAGCGCCCTGCTGTTGAGGTGCCCGCCAAGCGTCTGCATCACCACCATGTGGCGCGTGTCGAGCGCCACGATGACTCCGTCGCGGGCCTGCACGAACAGCCGCCGCCCGGCCGGGTGAAGCTCCAGCTGGTTGATGGCAGCCCCGGCCACCTCCGGCGGGCTAACGCGCCGCTCCAGCGTCAGCTCGGCCCTCCCGCGACCGCCGCACCACGCCCACACGTTCAGCTGGCCGCGCGCGTCGCCGGCGTACAGGAGCGAGCCGTCCGGCGCGCAGCACAGGCTGTTGACCGGCGCCGGCCCGGCCGCCAGCTCGTCGCAGAGTCGTGGCTCGGCGGCGGCGTCGCGCGCGCTGCATTTCCAAACGCGCACCACGCCGTCGAAACAGCCGGTGACGACGAAGCGAGGCGCGGCCGGCTGGAACGCCGCCGCGTACACGTAGCCGGGATGCGGGAGCACGAGCGTCTGGTAGCCGCCAGCCTCCTGCAGCCACCAGAGCCGCGCCGTCCAGTCGGCCGATGCCGTCAGCAGACGCTCGTCGGCCCAGCACACATCGTATACGAGGCCGGCGTGACCGAGCAGCGCGTGCGTGCGCGCGCCTGTCGGCAGTCGGTACACGAGCACCGGGTACTGGGAGCCGCGCTGTACGCAGCACGCAAGCCGGTCGCCGGCGCCGTCGAAACGCAGCGCCTGGCACGCCTCGGCGTCATCGGCCAGCGTGAGCAGGCTGGTGTTGGGCAGGCGGCACTGCTGGCCGCTGAGCCGCGACCAGGCCGGCGGCGCCGGCTGCTCCTCGCTGGCCCTGCGGCCGGCCGCCTCCGGGCTGCCCGGCCGGCCGCTCGACCGCTCCGGCTGCGTGGGAAACAGCGAGCGCGGCCCTGGCTCGAGCGTCGGCGGCGTCACCGCCTTAGCCGTCACGTGCAGCGTGGCCGGCAGCTTGTGCCGGCCGCCAGAGCGCCACCAGCTGTAGATGGGCCGGCTGCGGACGGCCGCCTCGGCCGGTGGCCGGAACAGCTGCAGCCGCAACCGCTGCTCGGTGTTGAGCCGGCCGCAGGCGCCGCGCAGCCGCAGGAACGCCCAGGCGACCGTGCAAAGCTGCGGCGCGGCCGTCGTCAGCTCAAACATGACGCACACCTGCGTCTCGCTGGCAGCCAGACGGCTGAACGGCTCGTTGAAGAGCAGCAACTCGTCCCAGACCAGGAGGCCGGCGCCGGCGCCCGTGCCAGGCTGCGTCATCACTGGCAGGATGGCGGCGACGTCGTCCGGCTCATAGAAGTAGGAGACGTGTCGCTGTGGGTCCTGCTTGAGCAGAGGCTCGCCGCTGCTCGTGTCGATCAAGTGTACGCGCACCATTGGTCGACTGAGCTGCCACCGTTTGCTGTCCAGGCGGTCGCACTGGTGGACAATAATGCCAAGTACTTGGTCGGAAGAGTTTTGGGAAGATCTGGCGCCTGCGCTGTCAGACTCACCAGGACGGAGCGTAGTCAAAGGAATGTTCTCTTGGGCAGAAGGCGTGGGCTTTTTGCGCCCGCGGAGCCCGGCTTTTCTTTCCGTGATTGGCTGATTTTTTACTTCTCGCTGGTCTTCGTCCCGATCGAAGTTCGTCTCGTCCACGATCTTAACGGTAGTTTGATGTGATTCGTTTGATGTGTTTTGTTCCATTTCTCTTTGTTCCATTTCATGTGCCTCGTCGCGGTCTTTAGTTTTTTGACGGTCCCGTTTTCCAGTCTTCCGGCCTTTTTTTGGACGTCGCTCACTCTCCCGTGAAGCATCCCCATCACAGGCCGGGATTTTGTCTGCCGCCCTGGCAGAGCTCTCAGAAGCCTTGGGCTCCGTCATCTCGTAGGAAGGATTTTGCCACCCACGACTGTCGTCGTTTTCTTTTCCTTTGCCGGATCGCTTTTGCGATTTCTCTCGAAGCACTGTCGATATGTTCCGCTTCGTTCGGGTTATGATGCCGACTGCCGCCTTGTTGCCGTTATCTGGCGCAGTCAGTGGCTGCTTGTCACCATTCCCAGCCATGTTTTGAAAAATGGTGGTGCTTTGTTCCAAGCTGAGAACAATTATAATCTTCCGGTTACGGCTTGTCCGTTACAGTCGAGGGTCGTTGGCCTCAAAGCAGTGCATAACGGATGCCAGCAGGCGCGATGGCCCGGAGACCGGTGCCAAAGACTCGCGCACCAAAAGCTTTTGTTCTTACTACAATCACATGATTATCTTACTGTACTGTGACTTGCAAAATCTGTCGTAATACACGCAAAAACTATGATGTTACAGACCCCTCCATGACGTACCGCCTCATGTACCGCCTGGAACTGTCGACACCGACTGCGACAAACTGACCGATGCGCAATAATCACAAAAATTGTAAAATGCTCCAGCACACCACGGGTTGCAGAATCACCAGAAGCAGGTATCGCCGATGCCTCCCGCAGTCTCCTTGTTGCCGCACTCCACACAAATGGATCCAAACGTCTGTCGTTTGTTTACGTGTCAGCGTTGGTCGCTTAGCAACGGAAATCGACCGCCAGCGCCCAACGTCCCTACTGCCAGCGCCGTCGGCAAATTTGGCTGACGCTGAACTCCATCCTGTCTGATTCGGAGGACTTAGCGCAGCAGGGATGGAACACACGTGCCACGAACTCCTCTAGTAGATCTTGTGCTCAGGGCTTGACCAGGAAATGCCTTGCTATGTCTGTCTTGCCTTGTTATGCAGAACTATGTTATGTCAAACTATGTCCTGTTATGTCAAAGTTAAACTGTGTCAACTAGGTCTTGTTACAACAAAACTAAAAAACGAGCAAAGTAAAAGGTACCTGAAACAATGAAAAAATCAGGGAAATAAAGTGAACGTGAACGTGAACGTAACTCATGTACCTGTGGCAGTCAGGACATTACATTACAATCGGTTCTGTCAAGTGAAAGCAAGGGCGCAGCCGGAGAGGGGAGGGGTTATTTCAGGGGCTATAACTCCCCCATTGCGGTTCAGGAGCCCATCTCAGGTCCATAAAAGGCCCGTCTCATGTCTGGAAAGGGTCCATTGCAAATTAAAAAATAGCCACGTCTGTTTCAGGCCCGGAAAGGGCCCTTTTCATATCTGGGAGAAGTCCGGAAAGGGCCCATCTCAGGCCCGGAAAGGGCCCATGTAAGGCTCAGAAAGTGCCCATCTGAGGCTCGCCCCACCTCAGAAATGGGGCTCATCTTAGCCTTAACTCAGAAACGGCTCATCTCAGTTCTGGAAAGGGCCCACTTTAGGCTCAGAATGGGCGCACCTCAGGTCAGGAAAGGAGCCATTTTAGCTCTTAGACTCGGAAGGGGCCCATAAGCGCAAACAGAGGGGTGGGGGTGGGGGCTTAGGGACTGGAGCAGGGATGTTGTTTTCAGTAAATGATTAGTGGAGCCGAGCCGAAGGCCTGGCAGCCTAACCTCTTACAAAACGTGTGTTTCTCAACGGATTTAGCCCACTTTATTTTGACCAACAGGAATTTATAATTTTTTTGTTACTATTTATCAAGTAAAAATCGTATTTATCCCCATCCATACAGGTATATATGGACAGAAGACAGATAGAAAAATTAGATAGATATATAGACAAAAAAGACATAGATAGAAGGATAGATAGATAGATAGATACGTAGATGGATAGGTAGATAGATAGATAGACAGATAGACAGATAGATAGATAGAAGGAAATAAAAAAAATGGAAGATAGATAGATACATTGCTTTAGACTTGATTATTTACTTTCTGCCTATGTCTTACCTATTGCGGTTGTTCTTTTCGTTATTATTGCCCATATCCATTTAACCCTATTCCCGGAGGGCTAGACGGTATGGCCGATTCCCGGCAGGGGGGGGCGGATTCGGCCCCCCCCTGAGATCTCGAGAACTACTTATCCGATTTCATCGCAACAAACGGCAATCGATTTGCCGTGACGTGAACTACATTTTTATAAAAACAAATTTCCAAAATTTTGAAATTTGTGGATACAGGGGGGTAAAAATGTCAAAATGGGGGGTACTTTTTGACTTCTTATAACTCCGTTGTTTATGGACCGATTTCGATGAAACTGGCATCAATCGAGAGATTATGGATAGGGCTTTTACCATGGATATGCAAATTTGAAATTTTGAGAAAATTAATGGGCGTTCACAGGGTTTCAAAAATAGGGGGATTAGTTTTCCAATAGCGGAATGAACAAAAGAGGCCAAAACACTTTTTTAGCTTCTGCTAGTCATGTTATGCTAAAGAAGTACAAATCGCATTACAATGTTTGTATAATGTTAGCATAGGCGGTGCCAGGGACATAAAAAAGGGGGAACTGTCATGGTCACACGTTTCTCAGATCAACTTGTGACTTTTGACCTTAAATGACCTCCAGTGACCTTGGGGTCACCTGGAATGATGTCGTGTGCATTCAATATTATCTGTAAACGTTTTTAATCGATTAAATTCACTCTATTCCAAAAAATTCATTTTTTGGCTTTTGCGATATAGGGTACGTGCACTGACATTTTAGGTCATAGCTCCGTGACCTGACCTGATATCAAGCTGAAACTTGGTACACAAGTAGAAGGCATCTTTATACGTCATATATATTCCGGGTTTGGCATTTGAAAACACGGCGCCGAAATTATTGCGAAAAAACAAATTTTGACTTTTGACCTTGACCTGACCTTGTAAAGTGACCTCAGAGAAACAAAATTACATATGCACATTGCCCAACTATTTAGCTATATATTCATATAAAGTTTTAAGTTCTATCTTAAAAACTCTGTTTTTGGCAGACATTTTCCTTTTACCCTCAACATGGCCAAAAATGACATGAGGTGCCTCCCAAAAACGTTGCCTGGCTCCGCCCCTGAGCAAAATAGAATTTCGAAATTTTGTCACGGCGCGTAGAAGGAATAGCTAGGAAAAGTCACCAAGTTTCGTGAAGCTGCGTCAAAAAGCCTGGAATTGGCAAGCGAAAAACCCGAGGGGGGGGCGGATTCCGCCCCCCCCTGCCGGGAATAGGGTTAAAACCGTCAGGAAATATTGGGGAAGCCCAAACGAACATTGGAGGGGCCCAAATCAACAATGGGTGGGCCAGGACCCTCTCAAAAGAATACAAATCGACATCGCTGGGCTGGAGTCTCCCTCCCTTCGCTCGGAGGATGCCCCCTTTGGCCCGAATCTGAAGCCCCTCTGCGTGCAGCGAGGAGTCTGAAACGTAGGCCCTGGCACTAACTAATAGTGTCTTTATGTTAGAGGCCCGGGCACCCCAGGTCCCCTTTGGCTGCGGCTATGGGCGTGAAAGGCTCACATATTATCCAAAACTAAAAATGAGGTCAGTTTCGAGCTCTGTTAGTCATGAGCTTTGAAATGATGTGCTTATTTTTATCGTGCGGCCAGCTGTTCGCGAGTTAGAGGGGGCGGCCAACCCCCCTCATCTCAGGCGGGCGCGCATGGCGTCGACCGACAGTCGGGCGCGGGATGTATACATATGCATGGCGAGGGTCTGCTGGTACCGGGAGGAAGGGGCAAACAGCGCACTCGCCCGTTCAGAGTGCCCGGCGTGAGCTCCGTCGGTGCCCGGCGCGGGCCCAGCCCGCCGAACGCTGCCAGACCGTCTGCCCAGTCGGTGACCGGCATGGGCCCAGCTTCCTGTTGGCGTCCGACAGCGCCAATCTCGCCTGCCCAGTCGCCGCCCGGCGTGGACCGAGGATCTGTTCAGCCGGGGCCGTGTCAAGGCCCAACGATTTGATGGTGCAAACGCCTACTGGGTTCCATCGCGCCTGCCCAGCAGTGAGGCACGTGACAGCAGTGAGGACCAGACTGTCCCCAGGGGAGGGCCAAATGTCAAATTTTTCCATATATCACTGACATATGCCGAAATTTATGGGAAAACACCAATTGGATATCACTGGCATCATGCTTAACCCACAGGAGTGCATATGTTTGCTTTTGCAACATATATCTGACCACAATTTCTTATTCGTGCGAAACCGCTATGTATCTAGTGTAGACCGCTTGGCTCGGGGGGCCATGGCCCCATGCCCTAACCCCCCCCCCCGGCTACATCCCTGCCAACAGTTGCCCAGTTTTCCCTGATTGGGGCCCAGTCGGAGCCCACTGGAAATGCCAGCTTGGAAACGGGTTAAATCCGCTCAAAAACTCACGTTTGGGAGGGGGAGGTAACGTTATTGGGCCCTAGCTCGTTCTCCCACTCATTTATACAAACTGATACACCTGATTACAAAAGCCACAAAACGCCAGCGAATGCCTAGTTAGTTTTCTGTGCGATCTAGGCCAGATGTATCTTCAGCTCATGGGTGTAGAACTGTGAAAAATTTTGGTATGGAAAAACAAATTCATCGGACCCTAAAATGCGGCGTTCATGACTTATCAACAAAACTGTATTTCATAAAATAAGAAAATATATGAAGGGCCAAAACATTGGTACGTAATTCCATACCAGCGATGTCTTTTGGTATGTAAAATTCCATGCCAACTGTATACAAAGTTATGCCCCTGCTTCAGCTTCTGCGACGCATTGCAAACAAGTATTTGGATGTTCGGTTGAAATTCGAATATTTGGCGAACATCGGGGCTTAACAATGGCCAACAAATATTCGAAGACTTCTGTAATCTCCAAATCAAAACTTAAACATTCGCCGAATCCGAATATCCCGCCGAATTCGCTGAATTCTCCGAATCATCCGAATCCGAATTCTCAGCTCTGCAGAGAGGGCAAACGAGATTTCCATGTATAGCCAATTAAAGGATACTGTTCAAAGATTATTCCTATGCACACACACTCCAACTTCGATGTTTTCCGATTTCATGAGTCCTTGTATGTTTACTTGGTATACGAAACGGAATTGCGTTTTCACCAATGATTTCTTAATTTAGCTACGCTGCGCGATCCATTGCAGTCAAAAATAAGTATATCAATTCGTCACTAGTGTAATTTTCGTTTAAAAAAATACTTGTCTGATAAAATTATCGCATCTACCTTATCTAGTTTGAAATATTCCTCTTTTGATCCGGCGTCTTATGCGAAGAAAGACAATTCTTAACAATTTCTTTTCGCCTTGCAAGCGCGAGGACGCTCAGTTTTTTCGACGCCATCTTGTCGGGGTGTTACGGCGTGCTGCGGAGTAATGGCGACTCAGGATCGATGGTTTTTCTGTAAAGAAAAGCTTGCAAACACCCCAAGCAAGAAGGATGGAATTGACAAGAGAAAAGAGCTTTTTTACAGACAGCAAGCTGCCACGCTTATTCAAGACATGGGGCAGAAATTATTGGTGTATCCTTTTCAAAGCCCTGGATGGAAGCTGCTGGGTTTGACTTAATTTTTGCTTTTCTCTAGGGTGTTTAGGGCCTATTTCGCATAAATAGCTCTTCAAGGGTCTTGGATTTCCTGTGTTTCATAGTTTTCGTGTTGTAGGTATGTGAATTTTGACAGTTTTTGCCATGAATTTGGCCTTCTCCATGTGGCACCACAGGGTTTACAGGAGTTATGTAAGCGTCATCACTACGTCGTAATAGGTTTGCTTTGGTCATTTAACCATAAATTGTGAGTGATTCTCATTTAATTTCCCATCAGTGCATTTTGTCCATATTTTAAAAATCATTAAGATTGCCATGCCCGGGAGTTGCAATTTGAGCAATTTGGACAGGGTCATTCCAGATTTTCTGATTGGGCCTGTAGGTTTAAGGTGGAAAATGTGGAGCAGGCCACCTCATTCATTTCCATTTTTTACCACATTTTGCTCCTTGGGAACAGCTAGGGTCCCCAGGTTATAATTTAACTCACAATGTGAGGTTGATTAGGACAGAATTGACATAATTGAAGTAACATGTGCATTTGTGATATGCGCTAAGGCCAATGTTGAGAAAATAATTTGTAGGTAGCACACCCAGATTTATGTGTACAATTGCAACTTGTGCATAGACTTAAGAAGTGTCACATTGGAGTTCCAGATTGGCAGTAGATAGATAATCTTGATGTGGGATAAATTTCCTAATGAGCTTTATTTTCATAAAGAAATTGTTTGAGGATGCAGAACTGACTTTTTGTTGGTTTATTTAAAAACAAAAATTTAATTTATATAGTTCAAATGTTGTGATAACAAAGTGTCTACAGGCCTGAAAACTTGGTAAGAAGTCAAAATTCCAATGTAAGAGAGCCCTTTGCCTAAGCTAAGAATAATTGTATGAGTATGTGGGGGCTAACTTTTTGTGCGCTTATTTAATAACAAAAAAATTATTTCATGTAGTCCAAATGTCGTGATACAAAGTGTCTTGAGGTCTGAAAACTGGAAAGAAGCCAAAATTCTGATCTAAGAGAGCCCTCTGCCAAACCTAAAAATGTGTCTTTGGATGTAAAATTGTTGGCTTGGCATTGTTGGCATGAAAATGTTAGCATGTACAGCTTATGATATTGAAAAAAGTTAAAAGTGCATTACTTCTGCCCAAAAAGAAATTGTGTTGTCATTGCCATGCTAGCTGTGAGCCACTTGCTTGGGGATCTTGACTTTTCTTTGTTAATGCTTGTTTATGTGATATCCTGATGCTGATTGACCAAGGATTACTTTAAACTCACAGTGCAGTTACAGAATGTATTTTTTTTGTCATAAATATGGTATCATTGACTTTTGAACATTTATGCAGCATCCTTGCAAATCCCTAATTTGAATAACATGAAATTTAGAAGCACTACATTTTCATAAATCTGGAAGCACTACATTCTGTATCATGGAATACTGTTGTTTGGTGCTAGTGGTCAGCATGGTAGCAGTTAATGATACATTGGCATTATGATTTATTGATGTTTTTGAGATTTCAGTACTGCCAAGTATGATAGGAAATAGCATACAATATTATGTACAGTGTTCACAGTCATACAGAGGGTTGTTTGGAAATCACTTAAGCAGAAACATGCCCCTTGCTGAATTGGTTATTGTATGCAGCAATTGTCCTCAGACAGCACCAGTGTTGCTTCATCTTCCTGATTGTCTGCAGTTCGTGGGTACACCCATCTGGATCTGGGGACAAAGCATTTGTTAATCCCTTAAGTGATTCCATTTCATCCACAGTATCACAACTGCCTCATTTAGCTTTTGTTGTATATTTCATTTTATTGTTTTTTTTTTGCATTGGTGTGTGTTATTATAGAGTATGCTGATAAGGACTAGCATCATCTTTGAATCACAAATGGGATTTAATAATTGCATTGTAATAGCAACCTGCAAAATTTTGTCATGTTCCCATCAACATTTTGGCATTTGCCAAGAATCAGCCAGCCATGCTTCAGTCAGTATGAACCTCTTCTAGCTAGTTGCCAGCTGACAGTCAGGTTAGCTATTGAATGTCAGAGCCATCAAGCCATGCTGCTAAACAAGAGAGGACACTATTGGTGTACAAAATCCAGCATAGGGCACAGTCTGATTGTTCTCACAGTTATTTTTTGTGTTTTAATGGTTGGGTGATGCTAGCTGTTTTACATTGCCTTATTTATATTGCCTGTGGTGATTCTTATGTTAATGTAGGCATAAAAGTGTGACTCACTCAAGATATGGAAACTGGCTTCTTCCTTAATTCTCCCCATCAGCTCACAGCTGTGCATCAACTCTGCAATAGTCTACATGCACCGCTTCTACATGTTCCACTCATTCTCCAAGTTCCATCGGAACTATATGGCTCCATGCTGTCTCTTCTTAGCCTGCAAGGTTGAAGAGCAGCCAAGGAAACTAGAGCATCTCCTGAAAGTGGGCTGGACCTGCATGAACAAAGATGCACCACAAATGGATGTGAAGTCAGAGGTATTTTTGGGAAAGAATACATTTTCTAGTGTAGTTAATTTAACATGTCATTGCTTTGTGTGTGTTATTTCAGATAATGCATCTGTGCCTGCATTGTGCTTGAGCTTGTTAGAGTCAAGATTAATGCTGGTTTCTAAAGGATCCTTAAAAAGTTTGAATTACCATTCAGTGTGGAAGGTGATTGCTGGAGGTATCCACATGTAACAGTCTGACTATAAAACACCAAGAACCAGAACCTGTGGCTGACTGACTATAAACCACTAAGACCTGAAATCTGTGGCTGACAGACCCTTATTGTGATTGCAGAGATTTAAACAGCTGTATGATGAGCTGGTGAGGAATGAAAATATCCTTCTTGCTACTCTGGGGTTTGATTGCTCCATAGATCATCCACATACACATGTTGTAAAGTGTTGTCAGCTGATCAACGGTGAGCAAATGTTTTAATATTGGCAGTGTTGTACATTGAATGTGTATGATGCATATGTTGAGTTACATTTTTTGATGTGTATGTCAAACTTTTGAAACAATGTGTATGAATTTCATTCTGCTTGTGGATTGTATATTGTGTTTCCTTGATGGCAAAGACAGATGGTGACATTTTGTAGTACTAGAACAGTTGGAAAAATGGTGAACATGCTGCGTGCACTCTGTTGAATCTGTCAGATGTTGCGTTGTTTGCAGTACTGATAGATAAAGCAGTTAAACAAAGTTTGTGGTTTGCATTATTTTGGGACATTGATAATTCAGTCAAAATGATGTAATTTGAGGGAATGGGTTTGTAAATTTTGGCACTGGTTTGCAAATGTAGAACTTTTGTAAGAGAGAAGTGCACTGTTGTGGTTGGACAGCAGCTTAGATATTGTTTGCAAGGTTTGCTAAGTAGTGTGGGATGGGAAGGGTCACTGTTGGCGACACAATGTTGTGCATTTGCGGGTGGAGTGGTGACCCAGTTGGCAGCAATGCTAACTGGAGGCTCTCCATTTTCCATGGGTCGGCCGGCCGGCTGACCCGCCCCGCTTCTGGTCCGCGCGCTGCTGGCTGGTGTCTGTTGTCCGTGTGACAAACACCCACAGCTAGCAGGGACTTGGCGCAAACCTCCTACTTCATGGCCACAAACAGGTGACTGCCTCAGTGCCTCGAGAGGGTGGTCGGCTCTGCGGGCGGACCCCGCGCCGCCGCCCGACGGCCGCCACCGGCGGTCGGGCGGACGCCGCCCGGGCTCCGGCCGCAGGCCCCGGGCCCGCTAGTGTGTAGTCGGAAAGGTATGGTGACGGGTCTCTTCACACTGTCTATTTCCAGATTGGCAATCAGTTACTGTGATGGCAAGTGACAAGCGAGACATGCGCTGCGTCGGCTCCGGTGCCGTCCCGTGGGCACTGGAGCGCAGCCGCGCCGTCCTGACAGCGACCTTTTCAGGCCGGACACGCCGCGTCGCCGGACAGATCTGTGCCGCTTGCCAACGTCGAGCCGGATCTGTGCGGCGCAGTTGTCTACATCATGCGCCTTTCTGTTTGTTTTCTCCGTTCTGTTTTGTTGCCCGGCTGCGGTAGACTGACGGTAAGCGCTGGCGCTGACATGAGCGCTTCCATGTGTCGCACGAGCCGAGGCCGCGGCCGCGGCAACGGCCTCTGACGGTGCCCGTTCTTTCTGACCGGCAGTCTGCACCTGACGATGATGTGCCTGGAGTACAGGTCTACACTGGTTGCCTGCGTCTGCATCTACCTCGTGTACAAGTGGTCCGGCCATGAGGTGAGCATGCTCCAGCCAAGCTTGGGAAGATCATTTCGTGCGGCAGTGGGGGTGGCAAGCACTTGGTGTGGAAGAATCACCCATTTTTTATTTTTTGCAAGTTATTATTTCACTTTATTTCTTAACATTAATTTTTCCTGTTTTTGCTGCTCTGTTGCCATTCATTTTGTATTATCTCATACTTGCATGACATGATTCTTGAATAAACATCATAAAGATTGCACTATTTTGGGGAGGCTTCCATATCATTGTCGTGCCACTGATGTGACTCCTGTATTAATTTATGATCTTAAGCTGGTGGTTTGTGGCACCTTTAATGTAGCTTGTAAATGGATTATCTTTATCAATGCTTCAGAGATTGTTTTTATTCATAACATTTCTGTTCAAACATTTAAAAGATGTATTTGTAGGTATAATGCCAGTCATCGAAGTTGTACGCGATGACCATAGTGTCTCATGACCAGGGTTGGAAATTTGGTGCTTGGTTTTGAAGTATAAGTTTTGTTTTGGAGTGCAAAAGTTTGCAAATAGTAAGGTTGGTTGAAGTTGGCATTCTTGGTGTAAGTCAGTTATGACATCATACCTGCTTTGTATGGAATGGAGACAGCCCTGTGCATGCAAAGGTAGAAATTTGCCAACATGGTTATAATGTAGCATTGTAATGGAGGCACAAGATCAGTTTTCTGGAGTTTAAAATGTTTTTGGAACTGGTGTTCTTTAACACCAAAAGCAGCATCTTTTCCAACCTTGCTCATGACCATGGTGACCAATGACCATGACCATGACCATGATGAGTCATGGTCCATCACAGGACTGTGAGTCCTGTGATAGATGAATTCCAGTTTCAATGACTAAGATGTTTTAAATAGCTTGGGCAATTGAACTGTGTAAACCCTTAGATTTTGAACCATATCCATCTTGGGATGTGTGTTAGGAAAGATTGTGAGAGAAATGAAGGCTTAAGACTTTGCGAGCTCCACATCGCATTGCATGTGTTTGAATCATTGTCAAAGGGCGCCGAATGACCCTGCAGTCGGTGCGCCCCTAAGCCCCAATAACCAACCAACCAACCGACTCATTGTCAAAGCACATGTCAGTTATCTTAAAATGACCTTCATGGACGTTGTTTGCCATGATTGCCTTCCATCCCTGAAATTTCTACCATTTAATTTTATTTCTGTCTCAGGTCTGTGAAATCTGTCTGTCGTTAGAAAATGGCATTTGTCTGTTATTCACCAGGCAAATGTGCACTGGGGATTTCAGCATGATTCCTGGTGTGTCGGCAGATTCCGAAGTCTTCAAAAGGCAAAGACTGGTTTTGGTACGTGGACCGTGACGTGACGCTGCAGCAGCTGGAGCGTGTCAGCGAGGAATTCCTGCTCATCTTCAATCAGTGTCCATCCAAGCTGAAGAAGAAGATCATGAATTCCAGTAGGGCAATTAGTGATCAGGTAAGCAAAAGTCCAGTTGGAAATGGGCGTTAGTAATAGATGTTGGGTGTAGGCTCATGTGTTGGGGTGCTTAGATGGATATACTTGTGGTTTTTGTTATTTCATTAATAATTTCTTGCAAGTAAAATGTTGTCAAGCATGCTGTTTTGTGATCTCTTTTTTGTCATTGAACAGGTCCATTTCATTGCTAGTTCATGTTGAGGTCACTTCAGAATCAGTCATGGTTCATAGCTATTCATGATGGTGATTAGACATGGTAGTGCTGTAGTAACTCCCATTATTTTTCTGGAATCTGATTTACTTTGTTGGAAATGATCCTATGGAAATTGGGGACCCCCATTTTGAAGCCACCAACTTGTGTTGAATATGATAGAAGTATCCAGCTGCACCCACTGTTAAATTATTGTGCTTCCTCTCAGCTTCTGACCGTCTTTGTCCAACCATCCCACACGGGTGTAGTGCTCCGTTGGTCTCTGCGTGTGGCCGACCGCGGCGCTCGCTCCCGGTCACCCACGGTCCGGCCGCCCCGCAGGAGGCTGAGCAGATGAAGCGTCAGCGGACGGAGGCGTCGCGGCCGCGGCAGCCGTCTACCGGTCCTGCGGCGGCGGCTGCGGCAGCGGCGGCCGCGGCAGCAGCAGCGGCAGCGCAAGCGGCAGCGGCAGCGGCGACGGCGACGGCGGCGCCACCACCCCGGCTGGTCGGCGGCGGCCCCGCCGCCGGCCCGGGCACGGCCGGTCCGTCCTCCGCCGTCCCAGCGGCCGCCGCCGCCGCCGCTCCTAGATCCGGTGAGAATGCGTCTGACGCGATCGCAGGTTCTGAATGTTTTGTGCCAGCCATAGTTATTGTGTTGTGGTCGCGCTCGCAAGGTTTGGCATATGAATCGGCTTGGCATGCAAAATCATGATGTGCTCTGGTTTTGACATGTTTATCTGCAGTGGTGTTTTTAAGTTTTCCAGTAACAACCTTCAGATATATTTCTTTTTTGGCTCCCAGTAGTATATGGCATTGCACATTGGGCCACAAGACTGTAAGAGGCGTGAGTTTTCGAATGTCCGCCCACTGGTTGGATATTTACACAGCTGTCTGATAAACATTGTCTCCAGTCCATGACGTCGCTTGGATTTTCAGCCCAGCCACCAGACCATGGTAGCGGGGGTCGCTCCTCGCAGCCGCCTCACCCGCCGGCCACCGGCCAGCGCCCCGACACGCACAAGATCGGCCTGCGCGCCTACAAGGAGAAGAAGGAGCGCGAGCACTTCAAGGGCGACAAGAAGCCACACAGCGAGCGGGACCGGCGGCCCGGCCGGCCGCCACCCAAGCCGGAGCCGGGGCGGCCAGGCGGCGCCGGGGACGGCGCCAAGCCGCGGCCCGAGGCGCTGCACAAGCCGAGCAGCGTCAGCGATGTGCGCGACCTGCTCAAGGACGTGGACGGCCGGCACAGCCTGTTACACAGTGCCGAGCACCCGGCCCATCGGGGCTCGGAGCCGGCCCGGCTGCCGCACGGCCGCGCCCACCCCGGCCACGCGCGGCCGCACCCGTCAGCACCGGACCGGCTGCCGCCGCCGCCCCGGCCCGGCCACGAGCCGGCCGCCGGCCATCCTTCCCGGCACGGGCCGCCCGGCACCGGGCCGCCGGCGGCCAAACACCGGCCGGACGGCGAGCCGGGTCACAAACCGGGCCACCACCGGCGGCCGCTGCCTCCGGCTGGGGCGGCCGCGCCGGCCGCACCGGCGCCGCCTCCGCCGCATCCGCCGCCGCAGCCGACCAAGCCGACCAAGGTGGAGAAACCGCCGCCGCCGCCGCCGCTGCCGCCACCACCGCCTCCGCCAGCCGCCCCGAAGCAGAAGTCGCCGCCTCAGCCGGACTTGAACGGCCTGCTGCTGCCATCGACCACAAAGGAGCTGGTGGGAGGCAGCAGCAGCACCAGCCTGGCGCAGGCCGTGTTGAACTACAAGGACCTGATGCCGATGGGGATGGAGCCGATAAGCCCGTTGCGTTCACCGGTTTTGAACAGCGAAGCTTCGCCAGACCTCAGTGAAGCGCTGGATGCGCTGGTGGACAAGATGTCCGTGGTGAAGTCTGAACCGGAACCGCCGTTGATGGGCAGTGTGCCAAAGATCGAAGCCAACTTGTCGCCGTTGTGTTTCGCGTCGCCCTCGCCGCCGAAGCAGCCGGCGCCGGCTCCAAAGCTCGAGCCACAGCCGTCGCCGCAGCCGTCATCGACGCCGCCGCCGCCCCCGCCGCCACCGCCACCGCTTCCGCCGCCGCCGCCGTCCGAGGCCAAGTCGCGGCCGCCGCCGCTGAAGCTCTCTTCGAACGGCGGTGGCTCCATCTTCAGCCCTCCCCCGCGGTCGGGCCGCAACCAGTCGAGCGACCCGGAGTTGGTGCTGCCCAAGGTGGATGACATTCCGATGTTCAGCCCGCTGAAGGACGGCAGCACCAGCAGCATCCGGCTGCCGCGTGCGCCGCTGCCCAGCGAGCTGCGCTCCGGCGCCGGCGGCAGTCACGACAGCGACGCTGAGCCGCCGGAGCCGCGCGGCCGTCCGGTGACGGCCGGCCCGCCCGCCGCCGCCGCACGCCCGGAGTTGACGACGGCTGGCGCGCCACCACCGCCGCCGCCGCCGCCGGCAGCGGCGCCAGCCGCCGATCTGCCGGCCGCCGCCATGCCGACGCTGGCCAAGGTTGTGTCAGCGCCGTCTTCGCTACTGAACGCTCCGATCGCTCGGGATACCGGGGACCTCCTCGGCGACGCCGCCTCCCGCGAGGATCGCCACAAACACCACAAGGAGAAGAAAAAGAAAAAGAAGGAGCATAAAGAGCACAAGGAGCACAAACACAAGAAGGAGAAGAAACACAAGGAGCACAAGGAGAAGAAGAAAGACAAGCACAGGGATCGTGAGGAAGAGACGGCCAGCCTGAAGATAAAGATAACCAAAGATACGCTGGGTGGCTCTGAGGTGGCGCCGGCCCTGGAGTCGGGAGCCAGCAGCAGTATTCCCAAGCTGACGATCCGGCGGGAGGGCAGTCCTGTCTCTAGTCCTGGTAACAGCCTCAAGTTCCGCATCAGCAAGGACATGCGCCTCACTTCGGCCGAGAACTTAAACAAGAAGAAGCGCCGCCGGGAGAGCTCCGAGTCCGATCCCGGCAACCTGATCATGGCTATCCACGGCGGCCAGGCCGGCTCGAAGCACAAGCACAAGCATAAGCGGCATAGGGAGGTGAGTGTGTTTTTTGGTTTAACTGTGCATGACAAGACAAGCATCGCTTTAAAAGTATGTATGGTGAAGGTGCTTTGAAGAGAAGAAATTTTATCACTGATGTGGTCCTGTTGCTGTAAGTTAGCTGCATTCTTGGCGTAAGTTGCGTTCGCCGATTTGTAGAACCTCATTCATTACCCGGCGTGTTGCGTGTTGTGCCGCCTTCAGACGTTTTTATTTCAGCTTGTTGACACCAGATCAGTTTTCCAAGAAGTTGTCTGTTCTAAAACAGCTGCAATGCACTGATGTCCAGTGGTTGTTGCTGTGCAGACATAACCACGTCTTTATCATTTCCCACAAAGGTCATACCTAATTTGCAAGTTTGTGCTCTGAATACTAAGAACGCAGCACCTATATTCAAATGCACGTCCGCGTCTCGTTTGCTCTGGTGTTCTGGTAACGCTGTTCTGGCCAACAGGACTCGGACTCGCTGCATTTCTAGCCGGCTGGTGTTGGGCCGGCCGATGGCGGCAGCAGGCTGGACCCTCCCTGCGCTGGGCCGACAACGCTGTGATGTAACCGCTGCGCCATGCGCGCCCCGCGGCGCCCGCCGCCGGCCGCGTCCGGACGGTGCTGGCGGCGGCGGCGCCTACTGAGTGCTGTGATGAAAAACGTGTAGTCTTTCGGGACGGGCCGACGGGGCCAGGCGGCTGAGCGGGCGCTGTGATAGGCCGCCCGACGGCGGTGCCGTGCGCTGGGTTGCTGCGCCAGGCTGCCGTGTTGTCTCCCGTGGTGCTTAAAAACGGCCAGACGCGCTGGTCGGCTCGTTACGCAGCCAGCGGAGCTGCGCATACCTCCGGCAATGACCACTCGCATTTATGCTGCGCTCTTGTCCGTAGTTGCGCGTGAAGTCAGTCCGGCCGCCCCTGTATGCCTCGCGCCATTGGATATTTGTATTCCTCGTGCATTGTGCGCGCTTGCGCCGGCACCATTGGGCGGCTGCGCGCGACATTTTGTACCTACGTATACCTTTTATGTATTGTCATGTGTATTTTTGTGTGTGGATAAGCCTGTTGTGAATATGTGGAGGGTGATCACCCTCTGATAAATGCTTGGCCAAAGCCGCATTTATGCAATAAATCGCGAAATCCAGCCAGTCGTGTATTTTGGCATGGGTTTCTGTCTGATATATCTTGGCGCGCAAGAATCCCGATCAGAGGATTCTTACGTCAGCTGTGAACTTTGAGGTTAAATTAAGTTCAATGTACGTGAAATGGCACAGCGACCAAAGTTCGTGGTGGGCTTCGCCTAAAGCGTCCCAGATGTGGATGTTTTTATGAATGATGTCGCCAACGTTGGGGGCCGTGAAATCGCCTAGACGCGTCCAAATCCGCAATTAACATCCAGATATTGGCAGCGACTGCTGTATGGAACTCTTGCATGGAACGCACATATGTAACTGGTTACCAAGTTACCTCTTAATTAATTAATAATTAAGTTAATTAAGTTAATAGGTATCGCATATGGCGTCGATTTGGATGGCAAATTCCCATTATTTTGGCTGCTGCACCGCTACAGACCGGTTTGAAAGACAGACGGAACAGTAAAGGCCATAGGTCAGCGTCAAAATCCATCTTGAAATCATTCCCGGCACCCATGCATTCCTCGTACATTCACTTCCCAATGCTTCCGCGTAGCTAGTGAGTTTATGGACAAGCAATCTGATGGTACTCATCGGAAGACATCTCAAGGTCGTGGGTCAAGGTCGAGATGTTGGATTTTTAAGTAATCTTAATTGGTTCCCAGTTGTTTGACATGGCTGGAATGCTGTGCATTGAGTAATCTGTAGTGTTTACTTGTATTTAGAGACCTGCCAAGGCCATTCGGCAAGGTCAAATATGACCTTGAAATGTTCGGCACCTCTTTGTCTACGTAATGTACTTGTTAATCGCCGCACATAGCTTGAGTGGCGTGCGATGACTCATTTTACTACATGTTCATTAGCAAGCCTGCAAAGCTCACACGTGAATGTCAAAAGCAATCCTGGAATCTTTATACCCTCTCATTGCTACGGAAAGTCCTTGTCACTCTTAGCGCATAGGCTAAATTACGTGTATTGAAGACCCTTGTTTTTATGATTTTATTCAAACAGGTAGAGGTCCTACATTAAGGTATAGCATACCACTTGGGAATATTAGGTATTCTGTCGTTTCAATGACAATTACTCCCAACCGTTGCAAATGGCTCAAATGGCGTGCGTCGTCGTCTGTAGTTTGCAGTAGTTGGCTGGAGCTCAGCGATAATCTTGGCACTGTGATAGGTCAACGTCAAACCGAGTGACCTTGAAATGCGCCGTGCGCACTTATTTCTACAGTAAGTACTTATCAGTCGTCGCCATGGCTCAACTGACGTATTTTGAAAAGCAGTTGGTTCGTTCCCACTGACAGGCTTGTCACTGTCAAGGTCAGTCATGGCTAATATGTTCGTCATTTGTACTGAAAATACTTGCTAATTGTCCACACAGCTCAAATGATGAGCACTGACGAGCAGCATGTCGTTTTCGGTAGAAAAAGCTGTTAAAGTCACAGGTCCAGATCAACTTGACCCTGAATTTTTTGTTGCCCTCTCACTTACAAGGGAAGTAAATGCTCATTGTTGCGCATGGCTTCAATGATGCATCAAAGTGTAGCATGTTCATTCTTATCTATAGGTTTCACAGCTGTGAGGCCTGTGGATAAGAATATGTGTGGGTAAGTTATAAATATGGTAGGGACCTTAACTTCGCAGGTCAGAGTCGAATGTGACCTTGCGACGCATTAGACTGGGCACAGATCGTATTTCATCATGGGGGGCAAAGCAAAATTTCGAGATCCCTTGATCTTGAGAGGCCTCCTTTCCTACGAAGGGCCCTCGTCCCCAAAAAGTCCATGCTTCACTTAATCGGAGTCGTATTTCGCCCGACCGGGCGGGGTAAGTCCATGATCCAGTCGTGCGTTGTGCGAACTCTGGCATTCAACTGCTAAACTCGTCAGATGCGGTACAGCTTGGTCCCACCGTGAACTCCTCATGTCCACAGCCAGACAACTGGTCGGAAGCCGAGGCAACTGGCGTGGTGGCAACGGAATCCGAGTCCAATTGTCTTACGACTTGCTACAAAAAGAACACCCTGACATCAGCTGAACATATAACGCAATGTTCTTGGATTAATGTGTAACGATATATAACATAACGATGTGTTTTATATGCTGACATTGTACTGACTGGGCACTAAGAGCCATTGTGTGGAGGAGCCTTCACGAACCAATGCAATGTTAAAAATGGAGGACAACGCAAACAAATCAGTTTCCTCTCTTGGATGAAAGCCCCCTAACATGGTCCGAACTCTATCAGAGGTCTGCCGGGTCCATTCCGCGAGACCGGCCTTAAAAACTGAAAGTTCGCGGTTCCTGGCCAGTTTTGGGTGCAACCTGTTCGAGGCCCCTAAGAAAGTAAGACTTGAGAAAACACAAGCTATGTGCCTACTTCCTTGCCTGCATCCCTGAAGACCATAAATGTGGAGTATATGACTCTGTAGAGTCATGGTAGGTCATAGGTCATGGATAGCGGATGGGCACATGCGAAATTTCAACAGCACACTTCCATTACCTGCTATAGTTGGTGAATACGTACATATCAGGATCACGCTGAGCTTTTAGTGAGATGGCCCGTGAATGCCATGTTCTTTTATTTATGAATAGCGATTCGGGGAAACTGCTCAAAATGGCTGCGCTTTAAAAGGTCGAGAATGCTAAAGCATCAGCAATACAGCCGAAAAGAATGATGCAACGCAATAGTACCAGACAGCGAAGTCACGAATGATGTTACGGAAAGCATAGCGTAGTAGTCCCATATCAGTTGACTGTGTTTGCTTGGTGGCGGTACTGCATAATTTTAGAATTGGATAAATGACGCTCACCTCGACGGGGATTCCATCACGTTGCAAATAAAATTCATTGGTGGTGCCCGTCTTGAGCCAGCCCTCAGGTTGTTTCCTTCTGCCCGTGCTGACAACTGGTGATGGATATGGCGAGATACAGGCTTTTCACTTCGCCAACAGATGTCTGGCTAAAACGAAAATTTGAGACCCTCTCCCCGATTTGAAAGCCACAGGGCGTTTCCTTTTGGGCGTGGTACAGGATTATCGCATTCCAAACTCACCTCACAAACACAGAGGGCGGCCGCGGCCTCGTCTCCCTCTCCTGGATAGGTCGATGGGCCCGCGGAGGTCCTTCTCCCTCCCCCCCCCCCCCCGATGGGCTGCCCGTGACAATTCTGGCCGTCACCGGGCATCCTGCAGAAACGCAGACCGAACGGTCTCGATGCCCCCTCCGGTTCATTTCCAGGCGCGTGGCTTCAAGGTTTTGTAATGCGTGAAATTAGTGAGAAGCATTTTTCCATGCTTGGTAGATTTAAAACACCATATCGGATCAATAACCCCTACCAGGAGCCTGCGGTACATCCTCAGCCATGACGGTCCGCTAACTTTGAGGCAAATCATCATGCTGGCTGATAGCACTTCAGGTGGCTCCGATGATATGTGCAAATTAACATACTGCATTGTAGTTAGGTTTAGGAGAAAGCGATATTTTCAGTGTTCTGCCTTGACAGGCTATGTACAAGATTCGCAGGTAGTATTGGGAATGCCTTATTATTAGGTGTAATGCAAATCCATAACATTTATTCCACTACTCAGAAACATTGGAGACCGCCGACAGCGAAGTCGAGTTCCTAACGACGTAGGCACTCTGAGAGGTCTCCTCATGCGAATTTCATGCCGTTTTTGACAGACAGCGCAGGATAGGAGCAAAGACATGCTAACTGTACACTTGGAAGTATAACGGGAGTCACGGAGCAGTTTTCAGAGCATCATGGAAGCTGCATGCTACGATAAACGGTTTATGACCCCTGTAATCAGTCCAACGGTCCCACGAGAAGGTGTGAGCGGGCGCGACGCCGGGTGCGGCTGCGCACGCTCCAGCCTGTCACGGTTCTGATCGGCTCGTCACCCTCCGATCACGTGTCGACGTGTTCCGGCCGTTTTCTGGCCGAAGCGGTGGCCACCTGGCGTCCATACATACATACATATGTATAGTCATATGTATGCATGTATATGTATATGTATGTATATGTATGCTATATATATATATATATATATATGTGTCTGTGTGTGTGTGTGTGTGTGTGTGCGCGTGTGTAAGCGGTCACTTGTCACGACCGACTCATGAATACACACCGACTTGTCACGACCGACATGCCGGTCGTGACAAGTCGAGTAATGAAGATGCATTCCTTGGCCTCTGATGATGCCCCCGGGCCAAAATTTGGGTCGGACGTGACAAGTCGGTGTCTACCCGCAATCTGTGTGAGGTGTGTATGCGGCACCGACGACCAGTTCATCCAGTTCCACACAGTTTCGTACGCTGGCGACACCTGACGTCGGTCCGGACGAAGCTCTTTTGATTGGCCGGTCCCCTCGGTCCCCCGGTGTCGGCGACTGGCGCGGGAAGGGTGTCATTGTCAGGGGATCGACGTACAGGCCCTTTGAGGGAGCCGACCACCGCCAGCGTGAACGCGGCTGGTCGGGAAATAGGTTTTCTGAACGGGACGGCAGAAATGTAGGAATGGGGAAGGGGAAAGTGCAGTCAACTTCCAGCATGAACCAAGCACTGCCTCATTCTTTCTTGTTTTGAAGGTAGCCCGATGAAGTGAAACGCTCGAATACGAGATTTGCAACAGTCGTCCGGCGCAATGTGAACTACTTACACCTCCAACTTTAAACCTTCACTGAATACTTGTGGTAATGACATCATTACATAATGCATGCAAAATGTTATGAGAGACACAGAAAAAATTGGAAATTTCGGAACACAAACATGAATAAATAAAGGGAAGAAGAAAGGAACAAACAGAGGGGAAAACATCACTCAGCAAGCGAGAATGACGGACTCAGACGTATATTAAAGCCATCCGCAATAAGTTCGCGGTTATTACTGCCTCTCGTCAAAAGTGATGAAAATAAAAGGTCAGTGGTCATGAGTGCATACAAACACTGTCAAAGATACAATGCACGCAGCCACTGTCATCTGGGCGACTTAAAAAAGAAGTACACAAGACGCGACAAAACAGCCTATTGATGGACGGCGCATCACCCCTGATCTCTGCTCAGGTGGCGTCTCGAGTGGCTACCAGTCAGGGAGAAGGGGAGCCGCGGCAGATCGGGTGGCAACAAGTTGAGCTGTCGCGCCGCACGGCTGCAAAAACGTCTCCGACCCATCTCTGTGCGAGATCGAGTACGTATACGAGTAGGTTGCCATCCTGCCTGGTGTGTCGGTCGCGATGCGCCACAAGACATGAAAAGTTGTTGGCCAGTGTTTCCGGTCCACCCATGCTGCGCACCTTGTGCGACAGGCACAGTGTATGATATGGGACCAGTTTCTCCGCGTTGAGCCAGCCCAGTCTCCTTAACAGATCGGCCACATGATCAAATTTCCTTCGGACAAAAATAACTCTTGCAACAATGTTAATAATTTCGTAGCGAGACAGGGTTTTTTTTAGTACCATTGCCATACACCGAGATACAATATCGGATCTGCGAGAGAACCAGAACATTGACCAGAGCGGAGATAACGGACGGCGATAGGTAACTCCTTAGATGTGATGGGTCACTTAGAATTTCGAAACAACGCCTAGTAACGGCGGTAATGTGAGAGTCCCAGCTGAGACAGTAACCAAAAGTTAGTCCCAGATTTTTTTAGCTTCCGAATACTGGATGAAAATTACCATGGTGAAATGTTACGGTCAAATGAGGGGCGTTGAGCAGATTCTGTGTACTGCCCGACAGCATCAACTGGATCTTGCTGGCATTTACTTTTAGCCCGTTTGCTCGAAACCAAATATCAAGAGAAGCCAGGACCTGTTCCATCGTAGCAAGGACGTTTTGGAATTCAGCCGAATACCAGGAAATATCGACTCCTTGAAGCTGCAATTTGGTCAAGAATTTAGCGTGGTCTATCACATCAAAGCATTTGCTCAAATCCAGTACGCAAAGTAATGACATTTCCCCACCGTCGATGGCTGAAAGGATGTGGTCGGAAACGGGTATCATTGCGGTTTCCATCGAGTGACAAGGACGGAATCATGCGTGTTGAGAACGGAATCGTGCTGAGTTGGGGAAAGGAGGTGGTTCTGGGGCAGGTAATTGTATAGCTGTAGATGGTCGGCCCGCTCTAGAATCTTAGCAATGACAGAAACGATGGAAATCGGCCGGAAGTAAGATGGGTTAGTAGGATCCCCGGATTTAAAGATGGGGTAAACGAGGGAATGTTTCCAGGAATCTGGGACATCGGAGAGGGAGGTACTGGAATTAATCAAATGCAGGAACACCGCGCCGATTGCATCAAAAGACACACGGATCATGCGGTACTGCCACTATCCTCGCCTCAGGCAACCGACCCATTCATTCCAAGTACGATTGCCCTCAGCTCAGACAGCGTCAGGGGCGCCAGGCTAAGCGCACAGGCGCCAACACGTGGCAGTCGGCAAGGCAAGCCCGGCGTTTCGCCCATGACCCTCACCTCACTGGCCACGCGCGTCCCCACGCCAATAAAAAATGAGTTTAATTGGTCCAATGTCACTACGGGCTGCTTTCGGTCGGCCTTTCCGCCCCCAACGGCCGAACGAATCGCCTTCCACATGGAGTGTCGCCCTTCTTCTCGGATCCGTCGCTGGATGTCAAGGCAGGTGTCACGCCTGATAGCGGAACGTACCGCTCTGTTTAGGATTTTATACTCGGTCAACCCGTGACCAAGGACCGCCAGCCCCTCGCGGCGACGAGATGTGACCACTTTGGTCTCATCACTGACCGCTAGAGCACAGGCATTCCTTATTCGCATCCTCCGCACAGGAGCATGAACATCGATGATAGGTAAAAACGTGTCAAGGAACCTGTTCCATTTGAATGTGACCGTCGGAGAGAAAACACCAGATGCCAGTCCCCACATAAGAGATCATAATGAAACGCGGTTACATCGATGCGGAGAAGGCGGCGAGATCTGACAATGCGCTGCGGTGGGCGAAAGTGAGGCACGTCTTTGTATGCACGTGCAAATTTCTGTGGGCTAAAATGGCGAGAAAAAAACGGTATCACAGAGTTTTGGAAAGCGACGACAGTTCGTCATGATAATATCCAACAGTGCACCATTAGAATGCGTAACAAAATGGAACAGTGTCTCTGTGTCTGTCAGAAAGTTACACAGCACCTTTTTGGCAGGATCACAGGTTAACTTTAAAAAATCACAGTTCAAGTCACTGCAAATCAGAACTTTCGTCAAAGAATAAACGACGAGTAGACGCTGATACTGGGCGTCTAGATCAGAGAAGTCGGCCTCGAGATCCGTCACATTGCGCCTCGGGGGACGGCACGCTGTGTCTGAGATAGACTGACGTCTGCTATCAAGCGTCACCAAAACCCACAAGGTCTCGAGCTTGCTGTTTGGCTTCGCTTCCAGGGTGACCCTGAGGGGGGAAACGCTGATGCTGCCCCTGGCAGCCAGTGCCACCTTGCCGTAACCGCGTCTGTCAGGTCGTCCGGCACGGTAGAGGCGGTTAGCAGGCAGGATCAGTAGGCGGCTCGGAGTAGACGGTTTGAGCCACATTTCGCAGAGTGCCATCAGATCGTAGCTTCGGCGATGAAGCTCATCAGATAGTTCGAGCAGATTTGGCTCCAATGTTCAGCAGTTCGACAGATAGGCTAGATCCAGCATCAGGCCGCTTCTGCTCCCCCGGTGACGTGCTCCGGTCGCGCGCCTGCCGCGCCTCGTCCGGCGCCGGCGGCCGCCGGAGTCCACCGGCTGGCCGCCCGGCACGGCTGACCCAGGCACGGCACTCCATAAGCTGACGCATGGTCAAAGTCAGGCTCAAAGTCACGCGAACTAGCATGGGCTGACCGCTAAGAAAGAGCCGGCAGTGGAGCCGCAGGCGTAGCAGCCACTACCAGGGCGTTGATGGCGGCGGGGAGGACAATCAGACGTAGCAGATCTCGATGAATCGGAGCTTCGGACGGACCGTGCGTGATGAATGATGGAAGGCGGTTGACTGGTGGAGGTGTCTGCTCACATCCTTGCTGAAGCAGGTCCGATTCCCCGCGCCGATCCGTTCGGAATCCACGCAGCTCGTGGCAGGTATTGAAAGTCCATGAGCAGCTAGTCCAGTGGGTGACGTCATCCATATTGAGATTCAAATTCTCCGGCAGTCGTTCGGAAATATCCACAAGGGTAGTACTTGCTCACTGAGTTCTGACTATTCATTCCCAATGACTTGCAAGCCCTTGTCCTGCGCCTAAATTGCTTTCCGTCTCTAGGTGCTTTTACGTGTATTTAGGTATTTTTAGGTGGATTTGAAACAAGTGATATTGCTGACTTGTACTACCACAACTTGACCTGGAGCAGTTCCATGGCACCTGTAGTTTCTAATGTCAGTGATTGATAACTGTTTACGTTTTAAAGCATAATTCGAAGAAGACACGCAAAAGCACTACAACGATGACGACGGAGGCCGTAAGCGATAGGAAGCTCCCTCTGTCCAGGTGACTTGAGAGGTCACACTGACCTGAAATGGTCAAATGATACAGGGATAGAGCACGATTGACACGGGTTACATAGTCGCCCTTTTTTCGTTGTTTCATCTTGATTGGGAGAAAAATGGGCTCTGAGTGGTAACTATCCTTCTCGACCAGCGCGTAAGTGAAAATCCTGACGTCCAGTGAGTGGCAGACAATGGCGGAAGGGTCCCAGAAAGTCTGACATGGGGGTCATTTCCTGATTATAATGTTGGGGGATGTTTGGACTTATCAGTCCTCGTCAGTAACCAGCTCCATTATTTGCCTTGCCCAACTCCCTCTTGTGGGACCGGACGAGTTCATGAATATCTTACACCAAATGCTTCGCTGCATGCTGCCAGTGGCATAGATTACTGGTTATCAAATGACTGTTGTGTCTCAGACGTTTCAGTGAACAACGTTTCTTTACGTTTTCATCAAAACTTGAATGAGTGACCTGGAAAGGACTATTTCTTCCAGGCGATGAGTATAAGACTAGCGCGTCCGTTTTCAATAAAGAGCCGGCAGGTTAAAGAGCAGGATGAGACGTCGTCTGTGAGGCAATGGATGAGGCAAGGTGCTCCGCCTCCCACTGAGACTCGTTCCTCCGTCAATGTTCCATACCCAACTCTCCTCTCAGTCGCAGCTCCATCCGACTCCCGACGTCTGCATCCACGTCATCAAAAGCATTGAAATAACTTCGCTACTAAACTGAAAACATGACAAGAGCTCTGTATTACCCGCCTCCTGGCTGTAGAACATTAGGTCGAATCTAGTGATATCTACGTCCTCTATTGTGTGGCTGCGCGGGTCCAGGTACATTTTCCAAGATTTCACTGGAAAATTTCGTTTTTTTGGAGTGTCATTTCCCTAAATCCCGTGTTTCGCTGGTTTCCATACCCAAACAGTGTAATAATACTGTCTCCGTCCGCATACCTGTATGTGCAGCACAAAAAAAGGACGAAAACCATGCCAAGTACAATCAATAAACGATGCAAATGAACGGTCGAGCGGCGCGCAGCGCTCATCGCACGCGGAACTTGCAGAAGCCGCGCCCGCGAAGCGAGGGCAGGACGAGCGACCGGGCGTGCTTGTGGCCCGACAAGTTCTCTGAAACGGAAAAAAACAAATCAACATAAGAGCTTTGATATTATCGTTTGTTGTCCAGGAAGACAGAATGTCAAACTTAATGCAAATTTTGGAATTAGAGAATGCATTTCAGAAAGCCGAAAAGATGAGTCTCAGTAGCTTTCCTCGCTTTGGTAAAGCCTGAGTCTTTTTCTCGTTCGTGCCACATCGTATCGAACTTTGAATCCGCTCATTAGAATTTCATGGAATTTTGCACAACGGATGGCCACTGGCTGGACGGCCGTGCGCCGCAGCGCCCTCGAGCGCTTTATTTTGATTTTGGTACCATTAGACTCCGCAAGAAAAAGTAATTGCTTATGACAGGGATCATGACGTTGAGATGATATCTGATCCAATTTAGAATGATTTCGAAAACTGCCGCATTGAACTGGCAAGGATGAAGACATCTTGCATTTGATATCTGACTTTCATTGTTGAAGCGATAGCAAGATAAGTTACTACATATACACCATTTAGCTTTTCATTTCATTAGTAGAATGATGTTAGCAAGATTACGCACCAGCCAGTGAACATTTGCGCTGAAGCTGTGCTGTTTTTTTCGGACCCCGTGAACCACAAGCAGTCCACAGGGAATGCGTTTTGTACATCTTTTTAATGCAACATAAGAAAGGTTGATTATGCCAATCATCATGCCCAAAGCACGATTGCTAATCAAGATCATTTCGAATTCAATAATTCGATCATTGGAACTTACCAATATTTCATACCGCGGCAATGATATCCCGGTTCGCTCACTGTTTCGTCTGGAGCAGCTTGCAGAAAGCTCTGCAAAAAACAGAGCCTCATTATTTAGCTAATGGACATTTGAAAAAGAACAAGAACCCCTGCATTTATCGCGTTCAAAATGGTCAGGCGGATTTATTCATTTAAGGTTCCGGTAGTAGCCATATTCCTTGACAGGAAAGCTGATGACTCGATGCGATGTGCTCTTATACTGTGGTGATAGACAGAAAAAGGAAACCGACACGTCCAGGTCAAGTGGTATCTGCAAAGAGGTTTTAAGAAGCTTTCATCCCTAAATTGCATTCAAAACAACCCACAACAACAATATGAACGGAATAAATTGCCTTCCGTTTAAAAGATAGATAAAAGAAAGATCGATAACACAAAAACAAAACAAAAATCTTTACATTAACAGCTCCACACCACACAGTGGATGACCAGCCAGAGATGTAAACAAGCAGCCAACTCACCTGCGTATGACAGAACAGCGGCTTCTGAAGGCATTATTACAATTTTTGACAAGCCGAGTTTTTCACAATTTTACATCGGCGGTTACACAAAATATCGACATGTGAAATTACCTTCAAAACCAGGGCCTAAGTTTCATTCTTCAATGAGCTACCAGCACCATGACAGATATTCCTGCTATCGACGACACTGTCTCCATCTAGTTCTGGTCGCTGAAAGACCCGCTGCAAAAACATATCCTTTTTCCGCTGCCAAAACATTTCCTTTCTCTCTCCTTTGCTTTTAGCACGAGCAGTTGGCTTTCACCTTCAAAACTGCTGTCATATTTGTGGCAGTGTTTGTGAGAGGTGCTGTGCTGTGCCATGAGTTTCGTGACGGATAACGCAGAAAGAGACTTGGTCTGTGACAGCTTAGGATATTTTTGCATCTCTGTGGCCATCTGCATGAAGGTACAGAAACATCGACACTCACAACAAATACATGCATACGTACAGAGTTCGATCCCGGAAAACTCAAACTGTATACTTCGTATTTTGCTTGATGTTCACCTCCTTCGAATCCCTGGGTGCACAAAATACGTCACTTTTGACATCGTGAATTAAATACCCAGTCTACCGAACTGGTTTAAGAATAGCCGTAGCTTTGCAAAGTTATTTTGTAGCAATTGTGTTTTTAGTGACATACGTGATGAATATTTTCTTTACACTCGGTATATGTATACACTGGAGATGTACCAGCTAAGGAGTGTTGAACGAGGAGTGCAATAAGAACAACGAGAAAAAGCATGCCAAAGTGATAACAGCGTGAGTTCTATATGCTGTCAAGGAACCGAGTGAAGGTGAAAAATACCAGTGCTTACCGCATCAACTGAGCCATTTTCGTCTAGTCTGGTTAATTTCGTCGCCTTTTTCCAGCAGCACATGGCACACAGATCAACACGGATTAAAGAGCGAACAAGCAAATGAAAACGAATGCAAAGAAGCAAGAGGACCGTTATTGATTTTGACGGCAATCAGCAGCTTGAGCAAAAGAAACAAACAGACAGGTAATTTAGACAGAAACTAAAGCAGTGCCGAAACGACCCGGGATCACCGAGACGGCAGGAGACAGAAGAGAACAAAATGGCAGCAAACTGTACGGTGGCTGAATCATCATCATAGAAGCAATCTGCCGGATAGAACTATTGGCAGTATGTTCAACATTTGTTGTGCAGCCTCTAAGCAGTACTATAAAATGTACTCAAATTCTAACCGTTGTACAGGCGTATCTTTCCCAGACATGGCTCGTCTTAACCCTATTCCCGGAGGGCTAGACGGTATGGCCGATTCCCGGCAGGGGGGCGGATTCGGCCCCCCCCCTGAGATCTCGAGAACTACTTATCCGATTTCATCGCAACAAACGGCAATCGATTTGCCGTGACGTGAACTACATTTTTATAAAAAGAAATTTGCAAAATTTTGAAATTTGTGGATACAGGGGGGCAAAAATGTCAAAATGGGGGGTACTTTTTTACTTCTTATAACTCCGTTGTTTATGGACCGATTTCGATGAAACTGGCATGAATCGAGAGATTATGAATAGGGCTCTTACCATGGGTGTGCAGATTTGAAATTTTGAAAAAATTCATGGGCGTTCACAAGGTTTCAAAAATAGGGGGATTAGTTTTCTAATAACGGAATGAACAAAAGAGGCCAAAACACTTTTTTAGCTTCTGCTAGTCATGTTATGCGAAAGGAGTACAAATCGCATTACAATGTTTGTATAATGTTAGCATAGGCGGTGCCAGGGACATAAAAAAGGGGGAACTGTCATGGTCACACGTTCTTTAGATCAACTTGTGACCTTTGACCTTAAATGACCTCCAGTGACCTTGGGGTCACTTGGAATGATTTCGTGTGCATTCAATATTATCTGTAAACGTTTTTAATCGATTGAATTCACTCTATTCCAAAAAATTCATTTTTTGGCTTTTGCGATATAGGGTACGCGCACTGACATTTTAGGTCACAGCTCCGTGACCCGACCTGATATCAAGCTGAAACTTGGTACACAAGTAGAGGGCACCTTTCTACGTCATATATATTCCGGGTTTGGCATTCGAAAAAACGGCGCCGAAATTATTGCGAAAAAAACAAAGTTTGACTTTTGACCTTGACCTGACCTTGTAAAGTGACCTCAGATAAACAAAATTACATATGCACATTGCCCAACTATTTAGCTATATATTCATATAAAGTTTTAAGTTCTATCTTAAAAACTCTGTTTTTGGCAGACATTTTCCTTTTACCCTCAACATGGCCAAAAATGACCTGAGGTGTCTCCCAAAAACGTTGCCTGGCTCCGCCCCTGAGCAAAATAGAATTTCGAAATTTTGTCACGGCGCGTAGAAGGAATAGCTAGGAAAAGTCACCAAGTTTTGTGAAGCTGCGTTAAAAAGCCTGGAATTGGCAAGCAAAAAACCCGAGGGGGGGCGGATTCCGCCCCCCCCCTGCCGGGAATAGGGTTAAGGGTATCTATTTACATTTTTGCAGGGACTACGTGCCCCATGTGGATCTTTGCCCCTCAAAGCTCGGTTTTGCACCCACCCCAATAATTTCCAACATGTTTCTTTTTAATGAATGGTAAACAAAACGCAAATTAAAATGTCATCGCCAGAATAAAGCAGGCTAAAACCGACAAGAAATATCCATTTGTGTATAGATTAGGTTGCCAGGCCATCGGTCCCCACTCCAATCATTTACACAAAACCAGTCCCAGAACGGGCAGTTGTACCGAAAGGGTCAGCGAGGCACGGGGCGGCCGTGCTATGGAGTTGCACGGCAGGATAAAGATCCTCCAGCGCCACTTGGCTTGACACATGTGGTAAAATTACTCCATATATGGCAACATTTGGGTGGCGGGGTCAGGGTCGAGCAACAAGCCTGCTTAGTTTGCTTAGCTTGGCTCTGATCCCAATGTCACACACTTCCATCACGTACGGGCTAAATTTATTAAGGAGCAGTGATAAAAAGGCACGTCCTAGCTTGTCTAGTGTATTAATCTCGTTATAAGTAGTTTGTGACATGCCTTCCACAGAATGAAAATTATACGATTTTGAAACAATGCCAGTGTCTGGAATCAGCTTGCGTAAAGTTAGATTTACACTTAATTTTTATCAATGCTAATTTTACACTTAATTTACAATCAACGAAAATGTACAAGACATGTGAATGAAATGTAGACTCACAAAGTGGAATACGGGAAGGCTCGTAGCTTCTCACGAGCCAGCTGGAAAATTGGTAATCTAGGGTCATTCCAACAATCACAGTAACGTAGGCATCGTGTGACGTGCTGTGCTGGCACTAACTGATCACAAACTGAACACTAGTTATTGATGCGGTTGATGTTCATGGGTGATGAATACAACGGTGAAGCAACTGCATTAAGCAAGTCAAAAGGTTTTACGCCCTTTACGCAGACGCATCACAATGGGCAACAAGACATTTCACTAGCTTATAGGAGACGAAATCCAACGACTAAATTACAGGCAGATCTTCCACCGATCGGATCACTCGGGGAGAAGGAAAACACTAAACAGGCAGGAGTTGAAACTCATGCGTAGATCAGCAAACTCTATATGAAATGTCTACCAAGGCGGAAAGTTTCCTTTAGTAAGCGAACCACATGTTCCAAATAGCCAAGAACTCCACTGCTAATGTACTGAAATGGGGAGGACCAGCAAATTTTGCTTAGTGTTGAAGTTAAGAAGGCGTCAAGACTACCCACTAGAAAAGTGCGCCTCCATGTTGCCCTAGGCAAAACTAACTGCATGAACACGATACTGTTCAAGTCCGCTGTTCAGTTAGCAAGCCGTGTTACGCCTCAGGTGCCTGGGAGAGAGTGCCCGGAATACTAGACACAATGGACTCAACATAGGTGCGACGACAGGCACATTATTACAAGCATCTCGGGCTGTATTTTGTGTGGTCGCATAGGCCTCTCAAGACACATTCAGTTTACTTAGCTTAGTAAAGGAGTCATGCCAGATTGATGGGAAGTCCGCTGTTGGTTGTTGGCCTACCTCAGTTCCCTTTACGCATCCAGACCAATACTACGCACCAGTAACGACGTTCATCGCGGAAGACTCCATCTTAGATCATTGCCGGAAACAAGTCAGACAAGACGAGACCTACGTAAGCATAAGCCAGCCAAATCACCAAGCAACCCTCTGTGTTCTGCAACACTCAGACACGTTCCCAAATAACCGCAGCCATCACGGAGCGACGACAGACTAAACCGCATGAATTGGTAGTAATACGGTGCAATTAAATGCCATAATATCCATTAGACGGGTAGTTTCACGTTGATGTTTGCAATGCTCCGAACAGCACTGTCGAGCGCACAAGGGCAAATCACATGCATGAAGGTTGCGGTTATTTTAACTTACGTAGATTAACATTAAACTATGACAATCAGTGAAAGGTGTACCATACAATAAATTAAGCATATGCCGTGCACCTTATACCTGAATCGTTAATTGCTGTTATAGTAGGGAGGATCACTTCCAATTTGTAATTTATCCGCTATCCATGAAGGGCACCGTTTCTTACCTACTAAATTATTAACAAATCGATGGCGTTCCAAGGACTGAGGAAGCCTCCAGACAGCCACGGAACCGACACTGGTATGACGTTTCAGAACTATACCCGAAATGACCTGTCCAGCTCGGTCAGCCGGTGAAAGAGCCGCCGGCGATGGGCTGGTGTTTCGCCGAGGCTGACCTTTCCACCCCGAGAGGTCGAGTGCGAACCCTCCGGCTATGGAAGGTTCCCGGACGGGTCTGGCGGTACCGGGGACGCTGTCGTTAGCCGGCCTCCAAACCGCGCAGCGCGCAGCCAAAAAAACATCACAACTTCAAATGGTGCAGATCGATTTGAATCTCCCAACGTACGTTCACGTACGAGTCGCTGTTCGTGTTTGTATGGTCGTCTGTTATTTTGATTCATTGCATTTTTGGCTGTTATGTCTTAGTCGTTCTGAAAATGTATTATTGATGGAAGACGCATGATTCTCGGAACACGATTATGACAAAAACGTCAGTGACTGCAGCAAAACCTCACGATCCAAGCAAGGACCATTCTCAATACATTTACTGGTTTGGGATGGGAAGTATACAAACTTCACGTTATCACAGATTTGTGAATCTCCGTAAACCTTAAGTAAACATGTGCCTTTGACTTAAGCGCCCGAAATAGTTTTTTCATGTTTATACTGTTTACTCATTCATTCTGCTTCTTTATTTATTACACTACGTATTTGACTAAGCAAAGTTGCGCAGACTACACCTTATTCCGAGTTCAATATGCCAAAAAGCAATGCATGTCCAGCAATTTCTTCATCATTTTCAATCATCCTGAAAATTTGATGTGCTCGGTTTTAGTTGCCTTGGCATTCGCCATACTTTTCGTACTGCCAGTGCGTTTACGCAGATGGATGTTGACAAGGCTTGAAAAGCTTGGCCGGCATGTCACAGTGTATAATACGGAAGGACTCTCTGAAGCCAGGTTATTCCTTCCTCACCAATCTCATTTTTTTATGTGCAGTTTGAAATTCTGATTCGCAATGGAATTGAAATTGATTCCATCCGCAATCCGCAAAAGCGCATTGCGGATGGATTGGGTTCTAGACTTCGCGGACCGGATTGGAGTGGATCCCGAAAATTCAATCCGTGAAGTGTTCTACACTATTGTGTATCGAAACAAGTGGCTCAAATGACTTGCACTTACCACATGACCTCGTCCTAGGATTTTTGGCTGGGAGAGGGGGACAGGTCTTGTAACCTAGCATTTCAGTAGCGCCTACCTCCTCTGGTGGTGTAAACATCAAACAGCAAAAAATTCGCATATATATATATGTATATATATATATATATATATATATATATATATATATATATATATATATACCCTCGCACTGCTGGGCCTCTGAACCGGCGCTCAGTGGTGGAGAGGGTACTTTTGCACCAAACTCATGTCTCAGCCACTTCCCGGCTGAGTGGCATGAAGTTTGCAGAATCTGGGTAATCCGTGGTGCTGGAACCAAAGCTGGTAGTGCTTTCTATCCAACTTTCGAACCTAGAGTTCAAATGGTGTTAAATGGGGTCAAATGTGTCAGATGCTTTCGTTTTGGTGTTTTCCGCCGCTAACTCAAAGAATCCGGCTACGTTCATTGAACAGAGGTGATCTAGGGTGCTGAATCGTATTCTGATGAACAAGGCTGCGTATATCTTCGACCCAAAGGGCTCAAATGGGTGTCCTTGTGTCCACATGGAGTGATTGAACAGTGTATGGTGGGGTGTTTGGAGCTTATAGTTGCTAGTGACTGAAAAAGGCCCTCCCTCAGCAAAACAAAAGGAAAGGAGAAAAACTCTCGCATTCGGTTTCTATGGGGATCGGTTTTAAGAGATTTTTTTTATTTTCCTTCGAAACCCTTTTTTGCCGTGGCGTAAAGGGGGTGCCCACATCACGGGACAAAACGTGGGGAAGGGATATGCCCTTTGTCCCCCTCCCCGGTAATGACACTCATGCTCTTTGGAACACATTGGAAGCGACTGGGCGTCATTCGGTACGTCTTGACCAGCGGCAGCGGCTTGACCAACGTGTATTGTGTCGCCTGCGCCGCCGAGCAGGCTGCTCTCAGCATGGTTGACCGGGCGGACGCGCGATGGCGCCATCGGCGTACCACTCAGCGGCGCTAATCTTACGGGTGTCTGGTGGCTGTGAGGCGGCATGTTTGGACTTTTTAGCCGACTGATACATTCTCCTCTCGTTCGCCATTTCGAAAACAGCAAAAGCGGCTTTTTACGTGCCGCTATGGCATCATTCTGATTCTGATCCCAGCGGACCATGGCTTAGTGTATTGACTCGGTCACAGTATCATGTCCCGGGGACAAAAATGGCGGAACTTTTATCGGTATATATTTTGGTCATTTGCCGATCAATATTTTGTTCTTGAGATATACGAACCCGTTAGAGACATAACTCTGTGTTCCTTTTCCCAGAGACATGTTTGCTGTCATTAAAACGGTTCCTCTTCCGATGTCTCATTATCCCATAAGAGAGCTACAACGTGCTTTTGCACGGCATTTAATGGTGGCTATTAAAAGGGATTGTCTTGCTATTCGTCATGAATCATTGTCGGCATTCGAAGTGTTTCTCATACGTGGCGTGCGTGATCTGTTCCAAGTACTGGTTTGATCAGGAAACTGCAAGGGAAACAGAAGCTTTCCACGACATAACATCGAGCTTTGTAAACTTCCGGCGTTGCCGTGGAACGGATAGCGGATAGATAGATTGCACGGCCCACGGTCACATGCAGTCATTCATGCCACGGTCAGTCAGAGCTGTCGGTCGGGAAAAAGTCTGAAGATGTATCTTCTGAGCTTTGTTTAGAGTTGTCGGAAAATGTCGTCTTGACATCTAACCCATGGTCGTCATTAATATTTTTGTTTTTCCTTCGCCAGAAAATAAAAGCGCCCGTAGCCATAGTAAAAAGTACGATAACAACTATAGTTGCAATCACCACCAGCGGATGCTTTTCCAAAATCTTCTTGATGTCCCTCATTGATTCTTTTATTTGAGCCCCCACTTTACCTGGATTTGTCTTTTCCAGGTTCAGGATATTCTCCGGCCGTTGAAGAAAGAATATTGAGAGCTTGAACTCCATCGCCTTTCTCGTGGTAGCCGAAGTCCGCATCGGAGTGGCAGCCCAGTCCCCTATCCCGATGATACCCAGAGAGTTGTTTCTTGATCTAAAAACTCTGCTCTCCTCTGGGAATTCGTTATTTACCAAAGACGAGATGCATTCATTTCGCATTAGACCATGGACTGATGACCCAACGTACAAGAATATTCCATACATGCAGTCCTTTTCTCCATCTTTTATCCAACTGCCTTGAAACTTCACATATTCATGCACTACTCCTTTAAAATTCTGCGCGACTTTAACGCTGATCCTTGATTCATCGCCGCTCTGAATGACAATTGTGATATACTGACATTCGATGAAATCTCTTCTGGGGTAATTGCGGTATTCGTCATGCATCCCCTTGCCGTGCAAATCAAGCAATTGTGGCTCTGTCACGTCCAGCATGGTTTTCGCTCTATCTTGCGTAGGAAACATGGGTCCAGACTTGGTGTCGCAAGTACTTCCGGTGAACCCAGCTGGGCAAATGCATTTACAGTCTTTGGAGATATATCCGTAATTTTTGCATTTAGACGCCTCCTTGCCGTTGGTTTGGCAAGCCTTGGCCCATTTTTTAGTGCACTTGTAACCGGTGTTTAAAATGTAAAGGTCGTAATGACTCTGAACGTAGCCAGCACGTCTGTGGTAGTCAAACATGTATTGATAATGAGGATTTTTGTGAACGTACACAGGGAGGCCATCCTCTGCCGAAAAATCGGACGTACCATACTGCATTAAAGACATGGGATCGTAAGGCTTCGGAGCGTCAAAGAGTTGATTCGCTGAGCATTTGCTTCCCTGGAACCAGGCGCCGATGATCTTTCGATCGCTTGACACGTCTGCCAACTTTATGTCGATATGATGATAAAGCACGGAAATGTGGTCGTCCCGGTCTGCCCTTGACATTTCATGCATCAGTCCAAGGGCGTGTCCAAACTCGTGCGCTGCTGCCGCTATTTCACAGCCACTTGGCTGCACTGACATTTCCTGCGAGTGCTTCTGATTCTCATCATAATGTCGACCGAGCAACGAATGGCATCCAACAAAATTACCGACGCATACCGCGGCGTATCCAAGGTCTTGCGAGCACGTATTTGGCCCAAGCTTTGAGAAAGTTATGCACGAGTTTTCAGCCCAGGTTTTCACAGCTGCTTCAAAAACGTTGTGGTCTGCCTTGGTCTGGGTGTCATAAAAGTATGGCACGGCGGCGTTCCCTTTTTCGTCAAGCCAGAGGTTATGCTTTATAAGGTTTCGCCGATGTTTTAACATTCCCAGCTCAGGAAGCAATGCCTCTGGGTAATAAATTATGTCACCGATAAGTCCATAAGGCTGCCCATCGGAACCAATTTTCACTTCATATCCATGATAGCCGAGCAGGTCTATGATGTCAGTCCTGGTCAAGTTCGTCTGAGAATACATTGTTTTGCTCTCTGTCTCTTCATATCGTTTCACTCTAGAACGAATTTTCTCACTTCGTTCACTGCCTGGTTCTTCAGTTTGTGTGATAACTTCCTTGTCTTCTTCGTATCTAAATGTAATGTTTTTGCTTTTGTCAGTGGACACTCGAAACTGCGGAAGAATCAGCAATAAAAAGAAATGGTGATGCATGGTAGTAATTGCAAGGCAAGAATGACGGTTTAGTAACTGACAGGTGGATTACCGGTGTTCCAAGTTTGTTTTAATAGAACATGCACATTCTTCCCCTTCAGAAGCCTTGCAGTTAGTTCCACTGAGCACATTACTGTACTTTTTCGAGTTCGAAAATGTTGCTGGAGATTTTCAAGGTGCCTCTCCTGTAAAATGCAGACGATGTAGGAGCTATAGAATAGGACTGCACTGGGATTACAGCTGTATTCCTGGACATGCCTCACATTTCAACAAAAGACGGACAGAAGATACTCGTGCATTACTTTGTTCATTGATCCTTGGATAAAAATACAACTGTAAAGGAATCCACCTGCATATACCGATCATACGACCGAATGGCCCATTTTATATCCTGTAACGCAAAGCGCCGTCTTGCATGTGTAGAGCAACTCATATGGCTGTTAAGGTATGGCCCTACTAACTTGGCGGTAGCCCTACCAACTTTGAACAGGTTTACCATCAGCTCTAAAGTGTCGCGTGGAAAGGAAGTGTCGAAAATAGCCCTGGCCCTACCCGTTTTGAAAACGCTCCTTCACCGATGTCGTCAATTTAGCAATGATATCCTGCAGGAAACATATGACGTAGCCGGCAACGGCAGAGCAGTTACAAACTATTCATGTAAGTTCGTGCGTACAAGCGTCTGCCATAGGAAGGGGCAGGGGCCATATTTCCACTTTTTGGGAATTTTGGCATTAACCCTGTCGGAAAATCGTCTTTCCCCCCCCCCACACGCATATCCTTGTGTCCCCCCCCCCCTGCCGCCGCTGGATGCTCTTATGCGCTCCTGATGCCTGCGTTGCGCTTGAAAAACGTCTTCTGTAAATCCTTCCACCTGTGTCCGTGTGTAGTGGTGTAGCCAAGGAGAGGGCAACGGGGCGACTGTGGTCTTCTGGAGGTCGACCAGGAGCCCTGAGGCCGCCAGCGGCGCCGAGATGGCCAGGAGTCCTGGGATGGTCCTGGTCAGTCAGGAGCCGCGAGATAGTCATTAATCAGAGACCCTGGGATGATCAAAGACCCTGATATTTTCGATGATCTTCAGGGTCTGTCATGGATCTTGAGCCGGCCAGGCGCCCCGAGAATGTCATGAGCATGAAGCAGCCGGGGGCCCTCAAACAGTCACGGGTCCTGGGACGATCGGGACCCTGGGACGTTCATGAACTATGGACGGTCGGAAGCCCTGATACAGCCAGAAACCCTGCAACAGTCGGGGCTCTGGAACGGTCAGAGGCCCTGGCGCGAACAAGAGCCGGGGATGGTCGAGATCTCAGGAGTCATGAGCCCTGAGACATTCATTGGTTAATGGAATACCTTGGGCGCTAGGACGGTCGAGTGCCGTGGAATTGCCGAGAACCCAGGATGGTCAGGAGTCCAGGAGTAGTCAGGGATCCTGAGACAGTCATGATTTCTGATGAAGTGAGGAATCTGTGACGTTCATATGCTCTGGGATGGGCAAGGGTCCTGTGATGGTAAAGGCCCGGGTATGGCCAGAACCCTGGGAAAGTCAGCGACCTAGGAATGACCAGAGGATTTGGAAGAGCCATGAGTTCTCAGTCAGAAGCCAACAACGACCAGGAGTCTTAGGACGGTCAGGTACGATAGGGCAGTCATAAATCTGGAACAGTCGGAAGCCCTGGAATGGTCAGATTCCTCGAGGCAGTCAGTGGGCCTGGGACGACCAGGGACTTTCACACGGCCAGGGACCCTGGGGCAGTCATGATCCCTAAGACCATCAGGATTCTGCCGCCCTGGGGCAGTCAGGAACCCTTGGGCTCAGGAGCCCTGGGATGGCCGGGAGCACTGAGACAGTAATGTCATGTAATACAAGTATAGTAGTTTAACGTGGTTACATTTTTCCTCCGGAGAAAGCGCGTTGAAAACCAGCATTGCTGTCCGGCGGCCGTGGAGGGGCCGCAGCCACAAACCCACGAGCCTCGGAACCTCCATGACCGCTCAGCTTATCCCCTGTGACAGCCTTCCCCTGCGCCGTCGTCAAAACGGCAAAACGGCAAAACGGCACGATTTAAATGCCTAAAAAGGAGATATGTATTGTAAGCCTTTCCGTACTTCAAACGTCATGCATTTGCAAGTTGTAGAAAAGCACCTTTTCTGAGTGCTTCCTGCATTTCTTGTATACCTGATTGGTTACGTCCATGACAGCGTTGCCTTTCTGCAGTCTTGGTACCGCTTTCGGCGGGCTCCCATCACTTGCAGAAGCTGCTGCCGCTGCTCATCGTCTTTTCTGAGATGTGCGACATAGCCGCAGAAGAGTCTGATGTCGCGCTCAACTGTCGTTCATGGCGCAGACGCTGGTCACTAACGTCACTAGTCGCTTGTAACTAGGCTCCCTCTCCACAAGAAATGGTTGTCGAAGAAGGCTGCGCTGATTCCCAGGATATCGAATATTGTGCCCGAGTCTGGTCCTCCGAAGCCGCCCACTTGAATGTTCTTGATGCCGTTTGCATAAGCAGGTGGTATTGGAAGTTTAGGCTTTCCAGCTGATTCCACGGCTGCTGTTTCACGTACGTCCCGGCGCATGGTAGTGTCGTTCGAACGAGTGAAGTCGTGCTTGATTTGAACAGATTGGGTTTTACAACTGGTGGATCGGTAGCGGCAACGTCGACCGTTTTAGCCTGAACTCTTTCAAGTCGACACTAGACTGTACAACAGAGACAAGAACATGTGCGGCAATACCATGTAACACCGTCCTTTCTCTCCACTGCTCCCCAGTGTGTTAAAAAAAATATTGATATGCGCCGCCGTATTAATCACTCTTCACTTCAGTGTCAGGAGCCATGGTGTGGTCTGGAGTCGTCGACTCTTCGGCTGACGTGCAGGTGACGCCACCAATCGGCGCTGGTGTGCTCGGTTTCGGTTTCGGAACGCTTCAGGAAGTCCCAAAGCACTGGGCTGGAAGGCCCCAGTGCCTTGGATGGCGTGAGGCACTCGCAGAGTTCCTAACAGAGTAACAGAGTTGTAACAGAGTTGTAACAGAATAACAATCTTGTAGCAGAGTTCCTTACACTGTCCGAAACAAAGGAATATTTTAAGCATTAAACAAGGTTAACAAACCTAAAAGAAAAACGCACGCCGAATCTGAATATACAAGAGGGCTTGGCTTGTAGGGGGTTCACTGCTTGTCTGGAGAGGGCCCCCTGCTGACCCGTGAAGGGTCCCTATCGACCTCTAGAGGGACCTCGTATCGGTCTGTAAGCAGGCTCTAATCAAACCGGCTGGCCAGGAGAGAAGCTCCCCGTCGGCTTGTAAAGGGGCCCAAAGGGGCCCGTCGACTTGTAAAGGGGTCGGAACATAAAGGGGGCCAGCTTGCCTGTAAAGATTCTCCTGCCAACCTATAAGAGACACCCGTCAGGTCGGCAGGTACATCTTTACACTACAGTGGGGCCCCTTTGCAAACCGACAGGGGCACATTATAGGCCGGTAGGGTGCCCTCGACAGACAGGCAGTGCCTCCCCCCTCCTACAGGCTAGCAGGGACCCCTAAACGTTCATTCAAGGGCCCCTGCTTGCCTGTAAAGATGTGCTTGCCAGTCTGCACGGGGCACCCGTCAAGTCGGCAGGAAGGTCTTTACAGGCATGTAGTTGCCCATTTACACCCCAGCGGGGCTCTTTAGAAGCCGACATGGACTTGTATATGAACCACATGGGCCCTCATTTCTTAGGATGGCCTCCATTGGCTACAAGGACCTCATGATCCGATTTGGTCCCCTCCCCCTGGGCGAAATCCTGGCTACGCCCCTGTTTGGTAAAAGATGTCAGGCGCACTAGTGTGCATTTTGCGTTCTTTTCTTTGGTTGTGCAAAAAATTTATGCCTGTTTTCTCGGCTTCCACAAGGTTTCTGGCTTCCAGATATCTAATCTAGTATTCTTTGATGTTTCGCACTGCGGTTGTTGCCACGTCACACACTTTGTACACGCCTTCTTCAAACCGTGTACTTTTGCCTCGCTCTGTCGCCGAGTCTCTGGCTGTTTTCTTCGCAGGCAGTTCCAGACACCGTGAAACTGCAAAATTTTATCATTGACCTTGTCAGTTCGGACGGAGCTCATCGGAACAGCATGGTAGAGCTTTAGGGATTCAGTTGCCACTTGCAATACAATGCTTTTCGTGGAACAGCTACCGAATACTAACTCCTATTGGATGTGGAAAAACCGTTCGAGACATTGCCATTTTGTTGGAAGCTACGTGGACGGAAACTTAGTCGCCGCCGTGGCCTGATAGATAAAGAGCCGGACAAAAGGGTCCGGTCTGTGGCAGGCACTGGCCCAGAACGGCTACCTGTATCTGGCCTGAGACCGAAAGGGTCAGTCAGACACAGGGCGGTCGTGTCATGGAATTGCACAACACATTCGGGCTAAATGTATATAGAAAACTTGTCCAACGGCTTTCCAAAGACGCATACTTGCCCCTCTGCTACGAGATTATGGACAGACCGACGCTTTATGGCTTTTTGATGTTGAGCTGCCATGGTAACCGGCCGTGCCACTTCGAGTTGACGGCATATTCCCGCTCCGTTTACTAGTGTTTGTGGCAGAGGACTGCTGTGGCACTGGCGATGAAACCTGCCAGTCACCAGCGCAGTGGAGAAGGTTCAGACAGTACACACAAGATAAAACCTGCCAGTCATCAGCGGAGTGGAGAAGGTTCAGACAGTACACACAAGATAAAACCTGCCAGTCATCAGCGGAGTAGATGAAAGTTGAGACAGTGTACACAAGACATTGGAAAAGAGTAGGTCTGACTTCTCATATGACTTGACAAATGTACGGCTATGGCGCCTCGCAGACAAGATCTCGCTGGCAGCAGATGTTTGCCATGGCAACTCACACCGGCGGGAAAATGATTTTTTGGCATTCGGAACAATAACTGATTTAAATGGGGAAATTCGATGTCACTGATGTCAAAGTTGGGGCCTGGCTTCCCATAACGTTTACCCAATGCCGCACATCCCACAAAAAAAGAAAAATGCTTGGCAGCGACAACAGCTTCTGCGTGTGGTGGAAAACATTTGACAGCGGTACCCACACTCTAGAAAGACAACACTGCCGAAGACGTAACCAGCCGCTGATAGGTATGCAACATATGCAGGAAGCACCTAAGACAGCTGCTTTGATGCACGTAGAACTGTATGACACATGTGAGACGGAAAAGCTTACAGCAACTCCTTTTTAGGCATTTAAATTGTGCCGTGTTGCGATGCGAGTGTGCCCAGCATCGTACTCGATGATTTGCCTTGTACGAATATACAGTACAACAGAGTTGTATGGAAAACTGTTGTCTATGGATAAATAAATGGTATTTCTTATACACACACACACACACACACATACACATATATATACATATATATATATATATATATATATATATATATATATATATATATATATATGTGTGTGTATGTATGTATGTATGTATAAATAGATACCGCAAAACCAGCATGAAACCGTTCACTAGCTGTCAGGACGCCTAAGCGCCCTATACACGTACTTGTTTGTGTTCAAGCTTTCATACAAAAGTGCCATTCGCGTTTGGCCCCGGGCGGAAAAAATAGACGCATGGTCGGGCGTTGCAGTCTCCACGAAGCCCTATGACCAAAAAGATTACTTGCTTGATATTTTACATGTCTTCATTTTGGAACTCAAGCAACAAGAAGAATCAGGGGAGCCAACCAAGCAAACATTTCACTTTCTTGGACCAGTCTACAATATCGTGTGTTCAAAATCGACGCGGCGCATCTGAACAAAATGGGTAGTGCAGGCCGACGGAAGTGGCACGACCGTGCCCATAAATTAATGGTTCGTCATCCCTTCCCCTCCCCTTCCGATCGGCTGTCCAGCGTCTATTTCATGATCTAACCAGCTAACCGAATAAGTTCTGGAAATCTGAGCAAAACTGACGTCAAAAGAAGTCGTGAGGCGTGAAATTCCAAAGTTTCTGCTCGACTTCGTCTTTTGGCGTTAACCACGTCTGCTAACTTTCTGTTGACGTTGGCGACAAATTACAGCAGGGAGCGTTTTAAGAGCGAGCGAAGCCGATGGGTACGACCGGACAGAGTTCGTTCATTCAGCGTCACAAACAAGGTTTAGTAACGATAACTGCATCGGGCCTTCGCGGGTCGGTAACGGCCGCGCCGCCGTACGCGAATTTCAGCGTACGGCAAGGCGCGTGGCGGCCGGCAGGCGTTAACGCCTGCGGCAGGTGACGTCACAGCGAGGGAAACCGAGGGAAGCGGCCGGAGGCTGGTCATCCTCGGCGACTGGCCGACTGACCGGTAGGGCCAGAGCTATTTGAGTCGCGAGTTATCCGTGACAGTTATACTGGACTGGTGACGTCATGTAGGGAAGCCTGATGATGCTCTGATGTTTACGAGCGGAGAATGATGACTCCGGTCGGACGGGCCGAATCCCCGGCGTGTGGGTGCGACCGGACGTACAGAAATGACAAATCTTATTGGTTAAATCCATAATCATCTCGGACGCAGCTTACCTCTTTGAGTTTACGGACGACAACGGAGTTTAAGCTGCTGAATAATGAAAACCTAGAACGATGTTTCATGTCAAATCATCTGCCACTTTTCGATCAATCTGGGCTGGATCCGGGGACCCTGGGGCGCTGACGTGAGATTACCATCTAACGCGTTAGTTAAGTTTCCTTGCGAGTGACCAGGATTGTCAGGCAGCTGTTCGCATCTGGGCGACTGAACCGCGGACGGCTGGAAGACCGGGACATGGGTCGGCATGTCGCAAAGGCTCGGACCGAAATTGATCGGTAGCCAGAAGTCCCTGGACAAGGGCTGGGCTGGCCACTGACTCGGCAGCTCAGACTAAGTCGCGAGCGAGTAACCTTTAAGGTCCTGGGCTCATCGGTAGCCGGGGGGGGGGGGACATCGGCAGCTGCTTACGTGATGTTGGATCATTGGACAAGTTGCAAAGGCCGGCTGATGCTGTATGAAATGTAACGACAGATAAATTTCGACCTATGGAAAAAGTCTCAGCATCATACGTCTGAAGCGGGTGTTGACAAGGCACACCACTGGAGCTTGGAAGGGATGGGGAAATGGGAAGAGGAACGGAAGTGAAAGAATTCCGTTACCAGAAAAGAGCATAAGGGTGAAAATGGGTGAGTATAAGAAAAGACCAGCGGATGCAATCTTAGCTGGTGGTGCTCGGTTGGCGGAGGTTGCTAGTGGTATGACTCAGTTTGTATTCTATTGATTCTGAAATTAATGTTGTCATGAAGTTGCAGGCATTAAAACGAGCAATTACTGATTAGCACCAAGCAATTACTGATTTCACTACCATCGATTTCAAAGACAGAGTGCATGTAGTCACTGTTAAAATACTGGTTTCTGTCTGAGATGTCCAAGGTGGACTTGACATGACAAGCGCAGAATAACACCAACCATCAAATCCGCATTCTTATTATTGTCATCAACAAGATTCGCTTACAAAATAACTAAAGACTTTAATATATGACTCGTGTCTCCATATAAACCAGTGAAATAGACTCGACTGACAGACATGACATGTTTCGGCCTCTTACACCACACCGGATAAACACGGTACATCTCATGTACCTCCGGTCCTTGGCCGTTGGATGTTGTCAACTGCGACCTTCACTGGTGGATCTCTCGTCCAATCGGCCAACCCACAGACCTGCCTCTCGTCGGTAGCGACATTCTGGAGTGATACTGTCGGGTCCACAGGACGTCTCTCTCTCAGCAGTGACACTCTGCGGTGATTCTGTCAGACCCTGAGAAGATCTCCCCTGCGGCAGCTACGTTCTGGAGTAGCACTGTCAGGCCCTCAGGATGTCTCTCCCTCGGCAGCGGCACTCTCGGGGGGCAGCGGCAGACCTCTGAGTCGGTAGACAAACGCCTCCAGTGGCACTCCCTGGCCCTCTTCCGGGCAAATCCAGCCACACATGCGCTCCAGCTCTTCTTTCACTGTGGACGGGGCGGCACAGAGTCATCCTCCGGTCCCAGCCGGGTTTCCTGCAGCCGCCCCGCCGGGTCATGCAACTTAACGACGTCTGTGTGGCGTGTGATCTCTGTGGTCGGACGAAGGGAGCACAGTCTTCCAAAGGGTTCATTGTGGTGGAAAATCCCATTTATTCTGGGGATGCAGTCTGTGAGTAAGCTACTTGCTACTTGCTACAGAGTACGTTTGGTTAACCACATTTGGTCTACCATTACCAGTCTGCGTCAAACAGCACAGCCACCAGCGCATGCAGCTGGGCGGGCTGGCCGGAGCCAGCACCCCTCACCGACGTCTGGCGTCAGCGACGTCACCGCTTGCGTCAGCGTGCTGCGCTGGATGACATCACCGTCGTCGAGCAGCTCTCTCAGCTGGTCGGCGTAGGCGGCGCCGGCGCGGTCCGCTTGCTGGTAGAACTCGTGCAGGAAGGCACTGTCCGTCTCGCGACACATCTGCCGGCAACCGTCAGCGAGTTACCGGCCCAGTCCGCGGCGCTGACACCAGGGCCGCGCGGCTGCAGTGGTGCGCGATGCACACGCTATTCGAGGCTAGTTAGGCGGCCGCCGTCGGCGTTCGGAACGGACGTGTGTGTGTGTGTGTGTGTGTGTGTGTGTGTGTGTGTGTGTGGTGAGACCGCGGCTGCGGGAATGCCCGTCAGACGGTCGCTGTTGGGGAGGGGGAGGCAGAAATGTCGACCCTGGTGAGGGTGTCGGAGCCGTCACCGAGCAGTCAAAATGGTATCAGGTCATCAATGATGTTGCTCGACGCCGCGTTCGGACCTGCAAAAACAGCAGGGTTTACTCGTAGTAACAAAAAAAAAGTTTATTGCCAAACATTGCTGTTTGTGTGTTTTTACCAACCATTTTAACGCTAACGACTGGCCTAATAGTTTCTTGTAAGGGTCTGCAAGTTGGATGCGGGAGAGGGAGGGGCAAGGTTAGGCGTTGTGGGACAATACATTGAATCTGGCACCACGAATATTACGAGAACGAATTCAAGCACGTATCAGGACAACGGAGGCAAAAAAAAAACAGGGCATGCATTCTTTCGGCAATCCCTCTTCACCAGCACGTGGGAGCCACGAAAAATCAAACACTGCAACTGCGTTCCGACATGTCAGAGAATCTAGTTATGCTCGGGATTTTTGATCAGGTTGTTTCCCTAGATTCTGATTTATCCTCTTTCCCCAATTTCTGGGACGTGGCTACACCCATGGTCCCAATAACTGAAAGAGGGCAACCCAGCCGCAATCCATACCAGTGTTTTTTCTCCTGACTTGTGCCAGTTATTGCCAAAATGAAAGATAACTTGCGATTACGCCACTTTATCGCCGCTTCGTTTAAATATAATCATAAATTTGTGTTGGAAATCTAAGACGTTGGTGGGGCCTCTCTATCCCTACTGCCACACTGGTATGGAGTGTCCCTTCTTGCCTTAACAGGACGTCTACACTCTTTACACAAGACCGCCGGTGAACACGAGGTCCTGGTGCCTGTCTCAACCATCTCTGCTTTTTGCTCACGTCCAGGAAGTAGCTGTAGTTGACTGTCTCGACCGGCTGCAGGTGCGTGGTGTCCATCTCGGGGTTGCCAAACGCAGCTGCCAATACCAGACGCTCAATCTCCTCGTCTGTCTTGGTCGAGAAGTACGTCTCCGATATGATGCGACCCAGTGAGTCGTACAACACTTTGCCCTGGAGCAAGACGCACCAGAACTCCAGTCAAAGTTTTCACACCTGTATGAAGCAATTCTTCGCGCCAATGACTTGACACGATGGTAAAAGGCGACATAACACGAAGCCATACTCCCGGAAACTAATTATGCCGTTCCGTCACTTTGCGACTGGCACATGCTCTTGCCAAGCTACGGCCTGAAGCAACACGCGTGACGTCAAATGCAAACGCTCATCAACATCAGCAGGAACAACAACAAAATCCGAGAACCTGATTACCTAGTTGCGCACAAATGGGACCGTAAATACCGTGTCAGAATCAGCTCGTTTATGCAGTAATGTCAGTAACATCAAAGAAAATACCTGAGCCGAACCAAAAGCCTTCGGACAGCCACCCTGTGGTGTCACTCACCTGTTTCTCTGCATCAGCCACGCAAAACTCCTTCTTCAGCTGCTGGATAGCGTTTCGCTCACGGGCGTAGAACGCTTCGTGTTGCGTTCCGTACAACACGTTCCAGAACAGCTGGATGTGCCTGTTCTGGACTTCAGGGATGGGTTGTGGAATGGGCGGAGCTGTGGCCTCCCGGGAGGTCTCTCCTTCCTGTGGACAGAGCCATGTGACTCAAAATAAACAGAGACGAAACGAAGGAGCAGCTGGAGGCATGCTCTGAGTTCCGAAGTGTAGACTTCCGTAACACAAGATTCAGAACTATGGCATTCCATGGTTCAGGAGTTTAACGTTTCACTTGTATACTAACCTGTTTAGCTCATTGGTACGGTTTTCGCAGTCCTGCTTGGCATGCGACACTAGAACTTGTCACTCACGTCAGTTTTTGAGGTAACCGCGATTTGGTCGTAGCCCGTTCAGTTTCCCTGCAGCTACCACGTAAACACTACCAGCCACACCCACCGCCCCGGCCAGTCCGCTGGGCCGCCGCGCGCTCACCTCAGTAACGGAGAGGGACCTGGTGGCGGCCGACTGACGTCGGGTGGACTGCTCCGAGCCGGACCTGGCCGAGGCCAGTCGCCGCTCGCGCTCGTCCAGGATCTGTTTCAGCCGCTCCGGCGGGGGCACGGCCTGGCCAGTGCCCCCGGCACTGCCGGCTCCCGAGCCGGAGCCCCGCGGGGGCTGGGCGGTCGCAGAGGGTCGCGCCGCCGGCGGCGACGGCGCGGGGCTGGGCTGGGTGGCTGGTGGCTGGTCGGGCTGGTTGGCCGGCGGCTGATCGGGTTGGTTGGCAGGTGGCTGGTCGGGCTGGTTGGTCGGTGGCTGGTCAGGTTGGCTCACCGGCGGCTGGTTGGGTTGACTGGCCGGTCGCTGGTCGGATTGGTTGGACGACGGTTGGTCTGTCTGGTCGGCTGGTTGCTGGTCGGGTGGAGTGTCGGCCGCGGTCTTCTGTTCTGCCTGCTCGTCTGCTGGGCCCTCCAGACCGACCAGTAGATGGTGCGCGTCGTCAGCTGTCAGACGCTCCAGCGCGTAGTGGAAACTGTACGACCACTCCGGCCATGTGAACGGGTACCTGAGAATCGAGCGAACACGTAAATTATGCGTCCAAGGAGAGAAAACGGGTGGAAGCTAGGGAAAAGTTTTGCGGGCATTGAAAGGACAGGTCTGGAGGACAACATATAGCTTTCCTACATTCATGCACATGACAGCATTCGAACTTACATCAATCGTTTTTTTCTGAAAGGACAGAACCAAAAGGACCCAAACAATTTCTAAACTAAATAATAAACTGGCAAAAATATCGTCAGTTGGTTAAAAAATCAGCAGCTGTTCACAAGACACCATATATCGGACTGTCATCAGACGTCTGCTGTTGGTTATCGCTATCGCCAGATATCGCTGTTGACGACAAGACATAAGTTCTGTTAATGTTGGTTCTTTTTCCATCGGGATTGGATTTCTCACCAGGAAAAGAAAGAGCTAAATTATGATATCCTGGGCCACTCTGATTAACTGAAACTTCCCAATGCAGCAGAAATGCTTTTCCGATAGTTTTTACAGAAGTGGTTCAAGCAGCATTAGCCAAGTATTCTTCGCCAGCTATCGACCAAAAATGTTGTCTCTTTCAATTACATGGTTTCTTATTCATTTTTGTCGCCGACGTGTCGGTAACTTAGCAGTCATCAGAACGACTTATTAACTGCGCAGACATCTTTATCGTCGCCTTCCAAGAATGCAAAAAAAACAGGAGAGCAGTTCATGGTGCGGAAAGAAATATACTATCTGTTTCTATTAGTCATACATCGTTGTATCCATTCAGTCTTTTTCCAAAACTGTGTGAGATGTAAACAATCCGTCATAGCCCAATGGGTAAGAGAAATGGGGGAATATCGGGGACTCTTTTCATCAGTTTCGTTCCATTCTCAGTTCCACCATTTTGTGAAACTACACAAACTGCTGACTTACCATCAGTCTTGTGATTTTCGTCGCTCTCGCTCCTTGCCAGTATCTCTTTTACTTACCTTTCCTTAAAGTACATGTAGACAAAGTCTTGGAAGGAGTCTTTGTTTTCTTCCCTGCATTCGAAAATGTCGCAGATAATACTCATGACCTGTCTGCGTGTCATCCTGTTATTTTTCACCTTTCCGTGCCATTTCAGGAATACGGGAATAACTTCATTTTCAACACCCTGCGAAAAGACCTCATCAGTTGACTTGGTCAAAAAAGTGGTATTTGCTCTGTGTATCTTAATGTTGTGTCACATCATGATGGTCTTAATCTTAGCGTGGTCACGAAGATGTCTAAGGTTTGCTAATCAAACGTGAACAGTCCACGTCTGGCGCTGGATGACGCCTTTGGGCCATGAGCCCATGAAACGATTTCCATAATGCCCTCGCGATGGACCGAGTGCCTTTCGTGAGGCAGACCATCACTCAGCCTACCAGTCCTGCGAAGGTGTCGGGGCCGGGAGCCGACAGCTGGTCCAGTAGCGTCACCATGACGTCACAGCTCGGCAGTGTCCCCCTCAGAGGCATCCAGGTGGACGCACCGCCAGGCACATAGTCGGAAGCCCTGCCGGCAGCGTGTCGCTGACAGAGCGATGTTTAAGTTTTTGGTGTTTTCATTGCAGTCTTCGATCACGCTGCCTGGAAAAGTCAACTGCGAGGAGCGCATTTCATATACTCACGGACCATAACAGAAGGTGCCTGGAATTGCTTAGATTTTAAACAAGCAGTCCAAAATTTACTTATATGTCGATGAGCACACCAATATGCACAGATGCAAAAAAACGCTATATTTAGTGCTGTACCGAAATCTGAAAATCATGAGAGATGTTTTGTCTAAGATTGTTGGACTCTCGCGTGTCGAATGGACTGGATGGACGCCAGATTGGATGAAAGAGGGGACTGATCCGAAGCTTTCGTTTCTGAAGTACCCATTTGCTTCGGTATTTTTACATTCATCCTCTTCTTTACACGAGAATCCCACGAAAATCGATGCCAAAATATGACAAAATGGTATCATGGTAACTATCACATATTTCTAACCACATCCAAATATTTTGTTGAGCATATCCAAGATAGGAGGAAATGTTCCTTTTGCTCCTTCTGCTGTTGCCAAACTCATATAGCAGGTACGTTCATCGTAATAGAACTTATTTCCGTGCATACTTATTTACCGGACTAGTTCTGGGTGGCAAAAAAATTGAAATACGTAAGCTCCCTACAACAATCCAAGTCCAAAGTCGCTTGAGCATGCGCAAACTCGAGATACCCAAAAACAGCTAATGCGAGCCACGGTGAATAATCAACGTCCAATGAATATGAACAGCCAAAGTGAACAGTCAACGTCTTCTTTCACTTTTTGAACTAAAAACTTTTACTTAGGGATGCACCGGATTGGGATTCTTGCGATCCGGCCGGATTCCGGATATGCCGGATCGGGGTGCCCGATATCCGGCCGGATATCCGGCCAGATATAATGTTGGCCCATTTTTATTTACCATTTGTGGTTGATAAATGGAACGAAAAAGACTGAGCTGAAAAAGAAAGATCTGAAAAACGGAAAATACTAAAAACATTAACAGTTTGTCATTCATCCCCACTAGCGTTTAGTTGTTATGAGGTTCCACATGTTTCACTGTAAAACAGAATACACAAAGGACACAGCGATCACAGCGGGGATCACCATCTCTGACAGTAGGCAAAAGGCACAGGCTCCAGAATACTCAGAAAGTCATAACATCGCCTTGGTGGACCTAGAATACCTGGCTTAATGAGCATTCTGTACAAATACTAAGGTATGTCCATTGAAGTATATTGTCCCTTGATGCATTTGTATAAGAATACTTCGGACAGAAAAAAATGTCTGGAAAACAGAAAGATGATGCACCACGAAATGGGTCGCTGATCATATACCGGCCGTTGTTGCACTGCTTTGAGCTTGAGTCCCACCCTTGCAAATTATGTCTCAACCCCACAGAACTGAAAAGAAAAGTAGTGCTTCAGACAGGCCTGGAAACTGTCACGTACATCGGCAACCTAATATAACAAGGCATGTTGTTCCTGAAACGGCTTTATGGACCGACATAAGAACGTCTCGTTCGCACACAGCAAAATGAAAACGGAGCCGAGGTAACGTGTACGACTGTGTTGCGCACACGTGCCAATACCGAGAACAACGTTTACAGGGTGCACGTTCGGATTCATTTGTATAGTTACAACTTGAACAGAAGCTGCAGAAACATCATCTTGCTATTCTGGAATGGGTAATAGATTAATCATCGATGTGATAAACCACGAAAGTCAGTAGTAATGGGGCTTGGTTTGGTGTGCGGGCAAGACTTGTTTATCTGAGGACAGAATAACTGATTTTACTACGTGCAAAAATTCTGAAAACAAAAACACTTTAATATGTGAAAACTCTGAAAAGCACCCGAAAATCTGACTCTGCTTCAAGCTAGAGTAAAGCGGGATTTACTGGACGCAGAACAGATTCGTTGGTCGGGTATTGTTATTTATTGGCGCTCTTGACTGCAAGGGCCACTTCTCGCCGCAGATTGCCATGCCGGTTGTCGCGGGGACAGTGAAGTATCGTCATCCGATCACAAGGCGATCACTTTCGGTCACATGGCGAACACGATGACCACTGCACAACGTCGCCTCCTTGAACGGGGGCAGACCTTTGAACAACAGATTCCAAAAGATATGGGTGTCTTGTCTGCGGCGTGAGTGGTGGGGGCGCTCACACGAGTTCAACAATGGTCGAGGTATGCGCAACGCCCTGAGAATGATGCCCTTCTCCTTCGACTTCGGCTCATGAAGGGTAACGTTAACGCTGCCTTTCAGCAAGCAGACAGCTCCACATCTGCTAGACCTAACAGCCTATTGCATAAAGATAAACCCTTTTTCATCCTAATCGCAACGTTCCCACCAAGCATCTGGTCTGCCCATATGCTTCTGTCTTGTGCATGTGTCGCAGTCTAAAAAATCTTTCAAGGCGAGTAGATTATAGTTTGTTTACGATGCACTTGCCTGCTTTACAGCGGAGGCAGAAGCAAGAAAAGCAAGAGGGCCATCTGCAAAACATTTCAATGTCGCTAAAAATATACCGCTTTGGTCAACCAATATTCTGTTATCGAAATGTAGCGGGACTTTCATGCAAAGATGGAAATGAGTAAACATGTCTTAATAAATGATACTTCACAGCAGTGAAATGTAACTGGTTAGACTAATAAAGTCTTACAGTACTGTCCAAATGTAGCCTGAACAGAATGCTGCATGAAATGCCTGCTTTTGCCCTTTTCCCTTTCAGCCTCGTTAATGTTCCGCAGCGCCGACACCGCCCCTACGACAGTTCAGTTTCGTAACCAAGTTGCGCTGGCAATCGTGGAACAAGCCTGGATTCCCACCTGGCCCAGTCGGGCCGCGGCGTGCGACGCATCTCCAGCTCCTTCTCCTGCTGCAGCGCCAGCTCCAGCGCGGCCACCTGTTCCTGACCCTGGGCGCGCACGCGCTCGGTCTCAGCCAGTGCCAGTTCCAGGTCTCGACGCGGCACCACCTCCGAATAGCTGGTCTCCAGGACGACCAGGCGCGCCGAGGCTGCCGACAGCTGCTCACTGCAGGACGGCGTCAGACTGAGAGAGAGAGCAGGACCCGTCCCGGGGCTGGAGGCTGCCGACAGCTGCTCACTGCAGGTCGGCGTCAGACTGAGAGAGAGCAGGACCCGCCCCAGGGCTGGAGGCTGTCGACAGCCGCTCACTGCAGGACGGCGTCAGACTGAGAGAGAACAGGACCCGCCCCGGGGCTGGAGGCTGTCGACAGCTGCTCACTGCAGGACGGCGTCAGACTGAGAGAGAACAGGACCCGCCCCGGGGCTGGAGGCTGTCGACAGCTGCTCACTGCAGGTCGGAGACGGGACGGCGTCAGACTGAGAAAGAGCAGGACCCGTCCCGGGGCTGGAGGCTGTCACAGCTGCTCACTGCAGGTCGGAGACGGGACGGCGTCAGACTGAGAGAGAGCAGGACCCGTCCCGGGGCTGGAGGCTGTCGACAGCTGCTCACTGCAGGTCGGACACGGGACGGCGTCAGGCTCAGACGCCCTCTGGGGCAGGACCTGCACCAGGGTCGGAGGTGGCTTCTGATACAAATATGCAATCAGAGTGAAAGGTTCGGAGATGGCGAAACCTGCGCCGGGTGCAGGGAGGTCAGGTACGAGTTAACGGTTTGGGCGGCAGCACTGGCAACAAAACCTGTCGCCCCACTGGCTACAAACTGCAGCGTCTGTCGGCCCGTCCGCCGCCCGTGCCGGCCTCTTCTGAGCAGCACTGAGGCCGATCTCGGGCGGACGACAGTCCCGTGTCGGCACCCGGCTGGCAGCCGACCCGCTGCCGTACCGGCACTTGGTGAGCGCCACGCGCAGCACGATCGGGTCGTCGGCGGCACTGCTGCTGCGCGTGTCGGCCGGCGGCCGGCTGTTGGCCCGCCGCAGCAGGTTGTCGTAGCGCTGCGCCAGCTCGGCCAGGTCGACCTCGGCCACCTGGCGCACCTCGTGCTCCTCCCGGTACCGGCGCTGCTCCACCAGCAGCGACTCGCGCACCTGCAGCCACACCGGCGCTGAACTTCCGGCGGCTGACGGTTGCGGCGAGGGGGTCAGGTGATGTGACTGATTAATTGATATTGAGTTTTGAAGCATGCCACGACCTACCGAACACTCTGCGTCGCTTGTAAAGTCTGTGTGAGCTATGCTATGTTAGAGTGTATGTGGTGATTTTCAGGACTGGGTAAGTATCCTGCTTTATGTTAGAGTGGGAAAGAGCAGTGAATAAAAGCGATCTCTTGAATCTGAGTTTGTATGCGTGCAGACTTAATTTAGAAGCCGGGTAGGAGATCGGTTTATGCGGAGGCCACCGCGAAGCGGGGGCAAGACGCGCGAGGGGGGAGGGGAAGAGGAAAGGAACCGGCGCCTCGACCGCTACAAGGGTCGCTGTCAAGATGCCGGAACATGGCCCACTCCTCACCAAAAGCACCGAGGGGTCTTTATCGTGCAGGCTAAGAGGAGTTCGCCTACGCCGCCTCTCACCGCCTCTCACGCCGGCTAATCGTTCACCCTATCACGTCGCGTGTTGCGGAAGAAGAGGATGGGATATAAAGCGTTGTGCTGTGTTCATTTTTGTTCGTTTGGAGGAGAAGTGTAGATGTCGGTGCCTGATAGGGGCTGCCTGTTGGTGGCTTGAACTGGCAGGTCTCGCGATCCCTGGAGCTGCCTCTGCGCACAGTGCCTGAGCGATGCCCTAGACAGATTAGCCCATAAATAAAGAACGTGATCCTGGTCCAAGTCCCCGTCATTGGCTACGTTCCTGTTGTGTGTGTGGTGGTGGATGATAGGTGGGTAGGAGGGGGAACTGTTCTGCTGTAGTACTGTTGATGCTGTGTTAGTGTTCCCCTGCTATGTGTGTGTCATTTAGGTCAATGAATAACAGTTTTGATAGGTCTGGGTACTGGTTACCCAGGAGGGTGCTCAGGGTGAGCTTAATTCCCTTTTGTTGATAGAAGGCCACGACGTATCGTGTTTGTGTTGGTGGCTTGAACTGTTCTAGCAGGAGGTGGCTAATATTAAGTGGTGTGTAGCAGCTGCTGCATTGTAGTGCCTTATAAAAGTCGTCCTCTGACATTGGTTGTGAGTTTTGTGCGACCCGTTCTGCCTGGTTAGGACGACTTCATGACAACAGCATTTTTAATTTGACATATTCCAGGCACGGAATGTGGACTTGATCGTGTAGAGGTGTTCGGGGTGGTTTTCTGTCCAAGCCCTGTGTTGGCCTTCCTGGATGCGATGCTAGAGGGCCGCCTTGCAATCGCTTAATGGAAAGTTCATGTCGTAGTATGCGTTGAAGTCTAGTGTTTGTTATGCAGGCTGGTCTGCTCGATAGTTCCTGTTAATGCTTCAGTTTGCTGCACCAGCCCCTGCACCTAGACCGCCCCCCCCCCCCCCGCTCCCCCGGCCACTTTGGATCCACTCACCACCAGCTGTATAATGTCTATTCACAGAACGCAAGCAGACGGAACACAAACAGAAATCCTTGCCAGGTCCATCAAGCACACCACAGTCAACAACCACAAATCGTTCGTATGTACGGAAAGGTCCAAAATCGACGACAGAGTCAGATTTGGACTCTCATCGTCCAGCTTCGAGCTCGGCAACCGCCTCCGTGGCAAAACATTCATATTCACAGCAGAAGCGATGGCTATTCTGAGAGCTATTCGTCTGGCGTTGGTACGCAACATGGTTGATGCAGTTGTCTGCTGCGGCGCGAAATCAGCACTTCAAATACTCATCAGCAATACGGATATAGGTATAGATAGCAATACGGGTATCATCAGCAATACGGCCGACCCTTCACACTGTATCATAGACTGCATGCAATAGCAAGTGTTCCTTAACGTAAACAACATTTCATTCCTTTGGGTGCCGAGACACGCAGTCTGCTAGAGCCGTGCCCATTTGGACGCGGTACGGTTGGCGTTTGCGTGCTGCACGGCTCTTGTCCAGTCTGTCATGTCTGAAGCAGGGCTGTGGCGGGTAGTATTCGTGGTCTGGACCGGTGTGCAGTACCGACACAGTTGTTCTGTTCTCCTGGTCTGTACTGGTGGGATGTCTGCGTCAGCCAAGAGACTGGCGATGGGCGTGCTGTGTAATGCTTCTGTGGTTGCTTTGATGCGGTGGTTTTGTACGATTTCAAGCTTTTGTGTTAAGGATGGCAAAATGATAATGAAAACGAGGCTGATGTACTCGAGAATGGGTCCAGTGATGGATCTGTAAAGCCTGAGTATTGTTTGTCCGTTTCCGTCCCAGCCCGTTCCAAACAGGGAGCGGAGGATGTTGATGCGCTCCGAGCATCGTTTGGTGACTGAAGTGTTATTGAAATGACAGCTTCTCGTCCAGATGGATGTCAATAAATTTGAAACTTTTGCCCTGTACGATGGTTCGCTATCGATGTGAGAATGAGTATGAGTAGATCTCGAGGAAAGGTGCAGGTGACTGTTGCGGACTTTTCGGTCGATAGGGAGCAGTCCCAATTTTACACCACGTTGCATTGTGGTCTGGGCCCAACTGTGCAGTGTTTTCGGCTGTAAGGGGACAGTGATTGTTGGCCCAAGTGACCACGTTATACGTATGCAGTGAATAGTGTAGTACTTTGCGGATGAAATCGTGAAACATACCGTTGATTATGGTAAGGAAAATCTCGGTGAAATGACACTTCCTTGTGGCAGGCCCTGGTGTTGTGCTGCATTGCTGGAGGTGGTGTTGCCGCATCTGATCTTTTCTGTTCTATCCCGAAGGAAGTTCAGTAAAAGTGAGCTAGGTGTCCGCGTAGATCTAGCTTATGTAGTTCGTGTGCAAGGCGGACTTTTGTACACTGTCAAATGCGGCCGTGATGTCTAGGTATGCAGTCACTGTGGTGCTCTTGTCATTTAGTCCATGTGTAAGCGTGGTCTTCTTTATAACACATAGACTTCTATATAGTCTTCTCATATACAGCTCTATTTCAGTCGTCTCCAGAACACATTACGCCCGCGCCGCCCGAATCCTGTTTTCCGACCTCCTTCCCGGCGACCCGGCGGCCCGACCTCGACTCCTCATCACGTGGTATCAGTCTCGACCAATCCGGACCGCACATGTCCGGATTGGCGCCACGCCGGTCAAGGTGACCCGACAGTCACCGACATCCGCCGGGCGCCGGCACGGACCGGCCCGGCGCCACCCAGGGCGGCCGACCCCGCATTCAGAATTTGCGCAGCCCCTCTACACATGTTTAATGTCGCGTACGATGCGAATGAGATTGTCTGTGGTGAGCTTTTGTTTTCTGAAGCCACCTTGATACTCATCGAGCAGACTTTGCTTCTCTGGAAAGTGGCGAAGGTGTGTCTTGGCCATGCTCTCGACGAGTTTACTGCCACCTTTAGAAAGTTAAATAGGTCTCTAGCCTTTTGGTCGGGCCTGATCCTTGTTGGGTTTGCTAATGGGATGATGATGGTGCTTCCCCTCCAATTGATGGGAATGAGTCACTGAAAAAACATCGTCTGTGACCGTCAAGGGATACGTAAATGAGACTGTATTAACAGGCCAAAAGAACAGGTAGTGGACGTTGTCTGGCCCAACCGTTGTGTTGTCGCACTTTCTGATGGCATTGTTCAATTTGTGCAACGTAAACGGCTTGTCGTGGGAGGGTGACGGGGCCTGACGCGAAACTGACGCAGGTGGACCCGTTTCGCAATATGATCTTATGTCGTGGTAAATACATTATTAAGATGGATGCATGCCCGGCTGTCCGGCGGACAAAGAACGTATCGGCCATTTTTCTTCTTGTGCATCTTTTCTGGTTTTTCCTGATCAATCATTCGCAGCTTGCAGCGACATTTTCCTGGCCAAGGTTACGATAACGATCAAGGAGTTGTCGTACACCCTCTCTTGAGCGAACCTAGATTGTTATAGTGTGTGTTCTTCAAAACTATGTAAATCATACAACAGCGGGGAAGTACGCTATGTAAATCATATGCATATAAATCATACAACCGACGAGACTAAATACTCCAGCCGATTGGCGTGAAGGGACGGCATAGCAGAAACGGAGGAGTGGGTGCAAGGGACATCTGCTATGCGCATAATTAGGAAATGTAAGAGAGGCTTTTGCGTTCTTCCACCACAACTTTGAAAATGTTTCGCCGTGTGTATGTGTTGTGTACCTGAGTAAGTGAACACCACCAACTGTAAGTGGTGACGGATCGCGACGGCACATAACTGCATCTCATCAAACTACATAAGGCACATCGGCTAAATACCCAGGAACTACTGGGCCGCCAAAAGCGCCCTCATGTCTGTTTAAACGCTGTGGGCAGTCGTAACCAGAATAAAGCTGCGCTTTGTTGCCGCCCCGCCCACACCACGGTAGGCTGACCTCGTCCAGTTCGTCCCGTATTTTCTGCTTCTCCTCGCAGAGCGTGGCTATCCGGTGCCGAAGCTGTGCCTGAGCCCTTTGTAGCTCCTCTACTTCCCTGTAGGCCTGCACCTGGGCAGTCTTCAGTCGTCGGGCGTGGCGCTCCTTCTCTGCGTTCAGCTGACGCTGCCGCAAAGACCAGCAGACATCACAGATGACTGTAGACACAGGGAGGTGATTAGTATTCTAGAAGGAATAATGAACTAGGAATTTTCTGAGATTGTTGCTATTTTTCCATAGATTTTTACTATGATAAGCTATCTGTTCTAAGCCAACAGCTCCAGGCGGTTGAGTCAAAACATCGCCTAAAACCCGTTAAGGAATTTGGTTAAGCAGCGTTATAAGTTTCATTAAGCTGAACGCTGCAATGACAAAGTAAAGTCGATAGAAAAGGACGTTAGTGTCGTTTGGAACGCAGCGATCTTAGCAATTCCCATTGAGATTATTTCCTCGCAACGTCAATTTGGTGCAAACTAAACGTTTCAATAAATGGCTGTCAAGTATGCCACAAAACTCTGTGACTCTTCGGTCTCTCCGTGAATCTCTTGTAGCAGTTGCGGTTTTAGAAGCCAAACACGGTATGCCAGAACTCCAGATGGATGACGAACGTCACAGATTTCCACAGAACCAAGCATCACCTTGTCATAGTTCCTCACTTACTGCGAGCTCATTTGCACCCTGTTGGCTAAAGAAAGTACCTCGCTGTCCTGTAAACTGAAGATCCGTGCGTCCCGGCGCTTTATAGCAGAGTCATATTTCACTTTAATGTCGCTCAGAATTTGACGGTGTTCTCCAAATTGTTCGATGAGATACTGGAACACTTCTCGATATATCTGTGCAGGAGATTGCCTGCAGTTAATGCCATGAGAGGAATACGATGATACTTTGATATTGTCGATGCTGGAAAATATGTATTAAAAATTAGAAAGCATGCACGTAGTTTAGCTTTCGGTTACGAATTCAAGACAGTGGCCACACCGTACAAGTTCCGAAATGGATGGCGTTATCAGTTAGATGATGGCCGACGTTTGCAAGGTCTTATGACCATGAAAGGACCTAATGTTTCGTCACGTTATCTTTGGGTAAATAAGGCCTCTTTTTGAAACCTTATTTCTTCTGTTTTTTTTTTTTAAGAATAAATAAGGTTTCTTGATCAATATATGTACCTAACCTAATATTGTATTATTTCAAATAATAAAAAGATCTAATATGTTTTTAGATATTATTATTAGAAGCACGACAAAACTATTATAAACCGAACAAATTAATAAAAAGCAATGAAACTTTATTAGCATTTTTATGGCAGTGAGGGCCTGGTGAACTAGTAGTACCTCAACTTTACATCTATGTGGAAAAGCCATTCTAACACGTTGGAATCACCCAGATCCGAAGATTTTCGGGCCTTTTGCGCCTTTTTTTGTTTGGGCAATATCGACAGCATCTATCCGAAAACGCCAGTCAGTACCGCCACTTTCTTGCATTGCTTGTGTTTAAAACAGCCATCATGCAAATCGCTGTTATTATTTTTCCCCTGTTGCAGTATGCATTCTTAACTGAGAACATGTATTCATTGTTTTCGTAACACGATTACCTGAAATTTCTCTTCGTCAGATGCTCCGACGCACCGGTCCATTTCGCGTTCAACATACACCAGGAACTGTTCACTGAACACCCTCGGCGGCCTCTTCAGTTGCCGCTGTTGGAAGGAATTCAGCGGCGTGAGCACTTGGAAGAACCTTTCACGGAACGTCAGGCGTATGATTCCGAACTGCGTGCAGTGATGTGGATAGTGCCGCTTGATCGAAGTGTCGTACACAAAGGGATGCTGCAAAGCCAGGACTATGATGTTGAAGTGGCAGAACATAATTAACAACTGTGAGGGCATTTGATGTTTGACGTAAATAATGCTTACCTTTTCCTTTCCCGACATTTTCACAAGAGACCCTGCGAAATTTTTGCGGTCACACACTGTCTTGTCATATTCTACATCGATTGCCATGTCCTCTTCAGCCATTGCAACTAGACTAAGAGTAGGCCTTGTCAAATAAAATCATGCGAATTAAAAATGGAAAATAATTATGATAACCAGGTATACTTCTGACTGGAGACCTTCGCTGACGTACGTCGGCGACCTTCTGTCAACAGGGAGCCGGCGGAGCCATGACAGCCTTAAATGATGTCTGAAACTGATCTCTTTGATCCATCTGTCATTCATCACTGCTATCTCCGCCTAACTTTTTGGTATTCAAAACGCTCCCAAATTTTCTTCAGATGGGTATGGAAAGAACGTGACATCTACATGCAAGTTACTCCCCCTCCGCATTGTGATGAATAAGCAATTTCTCTTATTTCTGTTCTCTTCGAGGCAATCTTTTTCCTTCCTTCCGATTGTTAGACTTCGCACATGGTCAGAAGCGACCTACCTGAATTATGCGCGACGCACGTTCTATTGTAGTTGTTGCGACTAACTACCCTTGTGCCGTAAACCTTGCAATATTGCTAGCTAAAAGGTACATTTACCGGCAGGGGACGAAAGAAGGCCTTTCGATTGAAGGCTTTCGATTACATTTATGGCGATTTTTCAAGACGGGCGGATGAAAGTGTACAGCGACGAACTGGCCAAGCAACTTTTTAATTAAAAATGGTTACGAAATGTGATGACACCATTGTCATAGTCATTGTCGTAGTCATAGTCGTATCGTAAGATTCATCCACGCGGTGGTTATTACGAATCCAGTCGATGGTACATGCAGTCAATGGGCTAATAAAGTATGTGTTAAGGGAATGGATAAAAATCCAGAAATGTTTTCCGAGTAATAATATGACGTGATAAATGAAATCTACGTCATAACCACAAAGTTGCCACGACTTCAGCAACATGCAGTCATATGATGGCTGCACAGAGGGACCAGTACCAGCAGGCAGAACGCTCCAAGATGATGCCGCTCTGAACGCGAATGTTCGCTGGGTGTCTGCTAACCTACACCTAGGGAGCTCCAGCAGCTACGGCTAGGGTCTCTCTCAGAGACACCTGGGCAGTTCTGACGAACGAAGCCTTAACTGCAGGGGGAACGGCTATTTGCACAAGGCTCTTCGCAACGGAATAAGATCGTGTTCGCCACCATCTCCTTTACTCTCCGCCAGTCCAATGATTCCAGAGCTGGCGAAATATGTTTGGAACGTCTCACTCCCGTCACAAGCCTAGCCGCAAAGTTTATAGTTGGTTGAATCCGGCGCAAATGACACTTGGCGGCTCCTCCCCAGACTGATTGGCGGCATAGGACATGTGGGAAGACGTGGACTTGGACAAGGAGCTTTAGGATATCGGGCGTTAAATGATGGCGGATTTTCTAGAGGGATGTTATGATGGCGTTACATCTCCGGAGCACCATATCTTTACGGTTTGGTACGGAGATATGTTTGAGCCTGATAGCGTGATGTGAAAGTCTTGTGCCTTTTTAGGGATGGTTTGGTGCTCATAATAGTCAAGCACGTCTTGTAAGGGCTCATTCTGTGAACTGCTGGCCTGGAACCAATTTTGGAGATCGGGAATGGACTCATTGACCCGCAACTTGAGATTGGACATGCCGACGATAATAGGTGGGGCATGGTCGAGGAGGACAGGTCAGCGCAGGACAGGAGGTGGTCGTGGGCGAGGAAGGAGGACAGGTCGTTGATGAAGATGAGAAAGAGTCGACGTATATATATTGGTCCGACGATGGGCCCTTAAGGTACTCCTTGTGTCAAGGGAAAAGGGGTGGAGGTGTCACCGCTTACCGTCTGCTTACGGTCGCGCGGGTAGCTCCGAAACCATGATGGCTGCACCCCATACTACTCAAGCCTGTCCAGGAGAACACCATTGTCGACGCTGTCAAAAGCTTTGCTCAAATTGAGCGTCGTTAACGACGCAATTTAACCTTCGTCGATCTTTTTTGATACCCAGTAGACAGGGTCCAGCAAGCCGTCCTCCGAGGAGCGGCCCGGTCGACAGGCATACTAAAACGGAGAAAGTATGTCATTCTGAATGAGGTAGGACACAAGTTAAATGGACACGACTTTTTCAACGATGCTCGAGAGTACCGACAGAATCAAAATATTGTTTATTATATATATATATATATATATATATATATATATATATTGAGAAAATTGTTCGCACCTGAACGGTCAACGGATCTGTGAACTGGGGTAATTCGAGTTATTTACCGGGCTCTGGGGAAGACGGAGGTGACGATGGAGCAGTTGATGAGGTGAAGGAGATGGGGATCGGCAACAGGAAAGCACTTAACAATAGCGTGCAGGGGCACACCGTCCACACCAGCCGCTTGAGAGAAGCTCACGTATCCGATGACCTTAGAGAGCTCAGGCAGGGTGGCAGTGTCGAGAGCCAACGCGGAGGAACACACACGAGGGGGCCGAGGTCCAGCGCCGGCACCATCGCCGCGGACGACTTCAGCGGCGATGCGCGGGCCGACCGACGCGAAGTGAGTGTTGAACTTATTCGCCCTGTCGACGACGTCGTCAGAGCCTGAGGGGTTGACACCTCTCGGCCGGAGAGCAAAGCTCTTGATCCGACCCCAGAAAGCTCATCGGTCAGTCAGCAGGCTGTCACAGAGGGACTTCCGTCTGGTGCCGATGAGGAGGCTTTTCAGCCTGTTGCGGCTCAGCTGATAGCCGAGCTGCGCCTCTGGTGTTCTGGTGTCCTCCCAGGATCGCCTCTCTGAGTCACCCTCTTCCATTGCTGCCGAGATGTCACGGTTGTCAGGGATCCGCAGACAGTTAGGAAGCCACCGTGACAGTCGGACAGTACCTCGTCGACGGCCGCGTTCCAGATGTCCATAGACGCAGCGAGTTTGTGGTCTCCTGATGCTGCGCCGTGGAGTGGCTCCCGGTCGGCGGTCAGGAGGCGGAGACATAGCGCATCCCAATGGACGCGTCTCCAGGGCCTTGAAGTGACGGGGCTGGGCACGGGGGGCGCTGTCGACGTTCCTGGACGCAGAAAAAGACGGGTAGGTGACCAGCGACAGGCTCGGGGAAGACAACAGCAAATGAGGGATGATCGGTCAGGCTGGTTGAAATCAGGTCAAGCAGCGTGGGTGTTGGGAGGATGTGGGTGGGCTGATTTACTAGTTCCGTCAGACCCAAGTCGATAATGATGTTCTTGAGGCCACGAGTTCCTGGGTTAGGGTCGTCCAGCATGGTGGTGTTCATGTCACCCGTGGCCATGACCACCTTTCCGGTGGGGACTGCCGTTGCTCCTCGATGAGCTCCAGCCGCCATCTAAAGACCAGGAGGTCTTTAAATGGCGCCCACTACGACGGTCCGTCGACCGGTGCCCGACACAGAGAGCCACAGGGACTCCGCTGCGGGCCCGGCGTTGCCTATAGTCAGCTTCGTCGTCCTGAGCTAGTTTCTTGTCAATATGGCGCCTCCTCCGCCGCGCGGAATAGTGCGTGATCCCGGTGGGGCGGTGCGATCGCATCTGGTCACGGTGTAGCCAGGAAAGACTAACAAGCGGCTCGAGATGTCCGACAGGAGCCAAGTCTCGGAGACGAATAGGATGTCGACGTGTTGCTGTTATATCAGGACGTTGACCTCGTCTAGTCGGGTAGTCGGTGACCTGGTATTCATGTGGCCGAAGTTATAGAGCAGAGGCCGCTGAATCGGAGGGACGCCAGCGGCAGCAGCGCTGAGCCGTCGGGTTTGTAGTAGGCAGTGTCATTGGCGCGGTCTGCCGTGCCACAAAGTCGTTGTCATCAGCCTGGCGACGGGCCGTGGGAATATACTGACACCATTGGCGCCAGGCATGGCTGCCACGGTCTGCCGGAGCAACTGGCGGGCATTTGCGATTGTGCTGTTGGTGACGATCGTTGAGATGTACCCCAATGGTTGGCTCCTCCGGAAATAGTCAGCGCTTGCAAGGTGACGTTATCTGTTTGCAGCGGCAGAAAGATGAGCTCACCGTCTCTGTAGATGGCGCCACCGCTTTTCCTCAGAAGCCTGTTGATTCCCGGAAGGTCTGCCTAATAATATTCGTGATAGTAGCGAGTAAAAATCTACGATGTCGCCCGGGATCGAACTTGGATCCTTCGCTTCACACATACGCACACTTACACACACGCACACCATAAACCATCGGCCAGTCTTTGACACTTTGTATGGCGTTTGTGTTCTTGTTCTGCTTGGCGTATGCGACGTTAATGAAGGAGCCACACCATTGCTGGGTGTATTATGAAGAATGGAAAATGAGAGAACAGCTGACTGCCGCCGTGGCTGTTTAGGGGCCGGCCACTGGTTGGGCCTCCCGGATCACAAGTTCGTCCTGGCCGGCGCCGCTGCCACGATGGTAATTTCTCGGTGTGTCGCCAGAGGGCGCCGGCAGCGGCGCTCGCACCAACGGATATCTATTTGTGTATCCGCGCGGATATGTCAATGGAAAGTATGTCCACGTCCCTGCGATACGTCTCGTTGTTGAGACTGACAAAAAAGAATCAGAGATAAAAGTCCATTATACCTGGAGGGTCTCTTTTGTTTAGCGGCTATTCTTAAATAGCAGTCCAGATGATGTTGATTGTTGACAGATACCGATAGGTACTTAATAACATAATCACATTTGACGAGGACACAAAGCGTATCGGTGCAAAATCGCGGCCCAGTCTGAACACACGTCTAAGACCCTATATCACTGATAGATAAGCTACCTATATTGCGGGTATCCCATGGCTCAATAAATCAATATCTGGTCCATCTATTCCGCCGGCACGATAATATGGATGCTTTTACACAAGACGCAAGCCTGTGAAAGGGTGTGTTCCAAGGCAAGGTTCAAAACGTCTTTCGAGCTGAAAAAAGCATATTGCAGCTTTGTGGTCTTAGAAGCAGATTCTTGGTTCATATTGTTATGTTCTGCCGCAGAGTCGTTACTTATGTACGACATGTTAGCGGACTGATAAGGTGCTTGCTGCTCATGCAGGTGAGACGGATTCGATTCCTGGCTACAGATGTGGTATTTTCTTTGCTCGCATGCGTTTTTGCTTCCCGCGCTTGTCCCTCTCCCTCATTGGCCGGCTGACCCCTGACCACGTGATCCTAACCTGACCTCAGTAGCGGGTCGGCAAGCGATGGGCAGTCGGCCTCCCGACTCGCTCCCGTGCGCGCTGGCTCAGGCGTGCACTCTGAGGCGCACTCCTTGTCCTCCCCATTCTTCCCGTGCGCGCTGGCTCAGGGCTACTCACTGAGGTGCGCTCCTTGTCCTTTCCAGACATTTCCTCGCACACTTCTTGCTCATTTTGTCTTCTTGCTGTAACCACATGATCTGTTTGTGGCAAGCCGGGTAGCTCCGTCGTTATCTGTATTTCTGTTGGTCTGGTCGATTGAGCACAATTAATAGAAGGCTCGTTTCCGAAATCCAGTGGGTGTTTTCGGTTGGCTTCTTGATGAGGGCCTGAGGCGCACGGCGACGATGGAGAGTAACAGTATTATGTCCCAAGAAATAGGATTCTGTATTTCCAGAGCTTTAATGTCATGACTAGAGATTTCAGGACTACAGTGGATCTGACTAGAATTTCAAAACGTTTCACTCGAATCAATGTCGCAGGCCTAATGCTGAAATTTCTGAAAAGTGTGAGGATCTCCTCCCAATTTTTCAGCATCCTCAGGCATGTTTAAAGCAATTTTCAGTGAATTTCCTCTGTGTCCTAAATGTATCCGTGTCCCATTGCTAGGTATTGGGTGACGGCACGATCGGGCGCAGACCAAAAAACGTTTAGCAGAAGATCTACACATTGCGACGTCATTAAACTTCGCTGGGCCAAGAGGCTCATGAGTATCCCCGCCGGTTTGCGGAGGCTGGCCAGAAAGCAAAAAGGCGCAGAGATACGAAACTTGCGGTACCTTTTCGTAAATCATTTTTACACTTTGTGTTCATTTTGGAACTCAGGGCCACCTTAGGTCATTGGCCTGGGACAGGTGAAGTGCGACCGTGTTCCCCCTCAAATAAATTGGTATAACATTTTATGAAATGCATCGGTTGTCCCGTAACTTTACATATAGACAGAGCATGACAGACGAAGCAGTTCTACCATCTCGAATTCTTTGGAGATTTCCATATCATTGGCCTTAAGTCAGCTGAACTTTCAGCCCTTTTACGTTTGCTGTTGCGATTGTGGGACTGGTCCGACGGTGCTGAAGCTTGGATATACACCCTAGTGTTTTTCACGACATTTGCACACGTAATTACCTGCCATAACTTGTGACCTGGGGGTCAGGTCACTTTTGATACCGAATTCTCAAAAGCGTAATCGAATGCAATTCATAGGTTTACAGACTTGGAATGTCTATTGACAGTCAAATCTTCGTCATAAGCACTAATACACGGCAAAGACTTATTTGTCAAGGACGGCCCAATTCCATTTGAACCAGGTTGGCCTCATTCAACCTTGTGAAATGTAATGATTATTTTCGGTGCGAACACACTCTGTATGGCCACAAATGATGGAACTATACCCATGTTTTTCTTCTATACAGTTTGCACTGCAGCATCCCTAGCATTTTTGATTGCTGAAATAAAAATGCCTAACGTCAAAAAGTCAAATCAAATATATCAATATTTCAAAAGATGAAATCACGTCAGCCTGGGTCTGCTGAAGTGGGCCACCCTTGGCAAATAAGTTTTTATCGTGCACTAGTACTTCTGAAGAATATATGGCTATCAATAATCATTCCCCAACCGAAAACCCAAAGAACTTTGCTCGGTCGCTGGTCTAAAAATTCGGCATGAAATGCAATCTGACCTCAAGTCAAACGCAAAAATCACCGAAAGTTTAGCTGACCTGAGGCCAATGACCTCGAACATTTCCAGAAAATTCGAGATAGCGTTGTTGGTCAATTTGCCGTGTATTACCAATATGTCGACTTTAATATAAGTCGGTGCATTTTACAAAATTTTACGCCAGTTTTATTTTTTGGGACATTGTCTTATTTATCCTGTCCTAGGTCAATGACCAGGGATGACCCTAAGTTTGAAAATCTACACAAGGTGTAAAAATAATGTGTAACAAGGAATTGCAAGTTTCGTGTCTCTGGGCCTTTTCGCTTTTTATATATTTTCAAAACTGAGGGGTGCTGATTCATCCCCGGCCTGGCGAAGGTTAAGACGTACATTTGCAGCTTTCCTTATCTCTCTTTTTGCGGCAGAAGTATATTAGAAGATGAAACATCCATTTAAACATGTACTCTAGATTGGATGTTGAATTAAACTATAAGTCCGCTTTTTTATATCCTTTCTCCTTTGTGGCACAGAGAAGTCATCAGCAGGTGCGGCCAAAACATGACAAAGGAGCATGCTTAGTGAAAAGCCGTTGTTAAAAATAATATGTACGCATTCCTTGTACTGCATCAACACATATAGAACACTACAGCCTAACCTGTCATGCCCAGCCACGACGCCGTAGTGAAGGGGATCCCTTCAAGCCATACGGTGCCGCACCCGGACACAAATTTAGATCCGAGGCATGTAAACGACATAGCTAGTCGTCTACCAACAAATATCGTATGGGGATCGCATCCGAGCGATTTCCCTGTCCTGTCAGTCAGTACACTTCCAGTCTGTACCAGAATTACACCAATGCTAGCACATACTGGCAGCGTCGTAGCCAGGATTCGGTCCAAAAGAGGGGAGGGGGCGAACTCAGATTTATTAGAAAGTTTCCAAATTTTACCCACTTTATTTTCAAGGCTTCGTCAGGTAAAACCAGACTTTTTCTTACCTGGCGTAAAAATCCACAAAAAACGTGATGAATAAGTTTGCATTTTATTTCCCACCGTCTTAAACATGCCCTGCGCACGAAAAGATAGTTGAGTGTTAGGGTGCCTGAGAGACTTGCGAGCAAGTCTGCTTCGACTCTCGGCCTTTGCGATGGATATTGCTAGTTTTATACGTTTTTTGACTCACGCCCTTTTTCTTGTCCTCCGTTGGCCGGCTAACCCCTCGCCACCCGACGTCGACCTGAGATCAGTAACATATCTGCAAGCGGTGGGCTGTCGGTCTCCCGATTCGCTCCTGTGCATGTTCTCCATGGGATGCTCCCCGAAGTGCACTCTTTTTCCTTCCCGTCGTACCCGCGCACTACCCAGAGATATCCTCTGAGGCGCACCTTTGTCGTTTTCCTGCGCGTTTGTTTTGCAGCAAGGTGAAGCCACCGTTATGCATGAGGCTGAATTATTACGGCGTCGCGTATCGTCGTTCGCATGTTAGGTGCGTTTCTGGGTGCTGTCGGGCTAAGCGGGGGATTAGCAACAGACGCTTCGTTTCCGAATGTTAATGTCATTTTAATCTGATTTGGTTTCAGGAGAGAGCTGGTTTCTGAAGCGGGCTGCAACTGGATAGCGTTACACAATCTTCGTACGTCATCAGGCTAAAGCCAGCTGAAACGCGTTGCGCGGCGCGTGACGAACAAGGCTCCCCGTCTTCTCCCTTTTAGTCATCCGTGTCGTTCGCGCACTGTAAGCTTTCCTTCCACGCGATAGAGAATTGGACATGGTTCAGCGCTCCATGAGCAGAGCATTCAGCCTATTTATTTTGCTGCCATACTTACATTACATTACACTGTTGTCTCGGCCCTTCTGACCATCCCAGGGTCCCGAGTCCAAGAACCCCTGACCGTCCCAGGGCGGCAGGGTCCTGGTTGCCTCAGAGATCTTGACTATCCTTGGGCCCATGACCGTCTGAGGGCACGTGGCCGTCCCAGGCCCACTGACTGTCTCGGGGAACCCGTTCATTCCGGGGGTGTTTCACTGACTGTTTCAGACTCATGACTGTCCTATGGCCCCTGACTGTCCCAGTGCCCCCGGCCGTCGTAGACCCCTGACTGTCTCAGGACTGACAACTCTCCCGAGACCCCTGGCCACCCCTAGGCTCCAGGTCGTTCCGGGGTCCTGGCCATCCCCAGACCTTTACCACCATAGGGTCTATGCGCCATTGCGCCATGACCTGCAGACAGAACTGTCTGCAGGTCATGGGACAAAGCCCAAGTTCCGAAAACATATGCTTTCAGGCCATGAACCTGAAACAGTCGTGACTGTTTCAGTCTCATGGCCGTCCCATAACCCTGACCATCCCAAGGCCGCTAATTGCCCCAATGTCCCTGGTGGTCTCAGGGTACCTGGCAGGGGGGAGGTCGCCCCCGGGGCACGTAGCCAGGATTTCCCTGGGGGACGGCAAATGTCAAATTTCGTATATATCACTGGTATATGACGGAGTTCATAGGGAAAAAGTAGCAATTTACGCAGTTGACCTCATATTTAACTCACAGGAATACATATAACGCTTGTTTTCGCAACACATATGTGATCACTATTCCGTATTCGTGCGAAATCGCTGTACATCTAGTGTAGACCACTTAGCTCATGGGAGCCAGGGGTCCATGGCCCCTCCTTGGCTACCTCCCTGCGCCCCGTCGCCCCCCCCCCCCTTGGCTACGCCACTGCATACTAGGTCCGTGCCATTCATGTCATGTCATCACCGGATCCGTGATCTTCCACTTGTCTGGTACGCATCGGCCATGCATGGAAGCAAGGAGGGGCGCAGCCACGATTTTCTTAGTGGGGGGAGGGGGCGGAGCTCAGCGTGAACTGAAACCATATGAAAACCGTCTACTGAGAAGGCGGTGTGCAATGGTTTTCACCAAAAATGCGGGTCTAAGGGGGCCGGATCCCCGGGCCCCTCCCTTTCGGTTGCGCCGTTGGAAAGAAGCCCATCGCCCAACCAAGACAAGGAGGACGAGGTGCTGTGACACCACGAAGGTCATCTGTTGTTGCGATCCCCCGTCATTCGTTATCGATTTCGTTCCATGTATCGGGCGATACACACATGAGACATTGGCAGAAGCTCAGGTCTGTGCAGCCCATAAACAATGCTGTGCAAAAGTAAGGCCAAGGTCATATTCATAGTTCCTGAAATAAAATGCATGCCCGTATGCATTTTATAGGTATGCTTTTGTAGGTAACTGTGGATGTAATGCGACGGAGAAGCTTCAGATTTTGTCCCAGAATGCTTGAGCCAGGAAAGGCCGTATAAAACCGGCACACTCACCAAACTTTTGTTGAATCGGAACAGCTTCACTGAAAAGGGCGCCCGATCCGCTGATCCTACTTAGTTTTATCCCATTTTTAGACGGAATCGCCGTAACCGTTGTGAATTAGATGAGAGGAAATCGCTTCTGTTGGCACCGGAAAGCGCTTCGGTGGCCAATATAAAATATCGCGACTTTGTTTTAAATTCTTGCATTCTTTTCGTAAAATATTCTGGGTAAACAGGTGGGTTTTTTCTTTAAATCCACGGAATCATTACGTCCGCTCGTATGCAAGGTATTTCGTTATATCCGTCCAAACCAGCGTCCGAAGTGCGCATTGGCATGGAAGAGCTGTTTAATAAGGAAGTTTTGTTTGCCTAGTGGCAAAGGCGGCGCACATATGATGCGAATCGTCGTTCCCCTCGTTTTCTACTGCACGGGGTCTGCGACCCGTAGACAGTCTGGTACTTATTAAATATGGTGGCGATTTGGGGATTCATTCGTATTCTTTGTGAACTAAGATTCCTTGCGGTTACGATGTGTAAAAATACTGTGCCACAGAGAAATGTGTTGAAAGATATATTGGTCCTCCATGGCATGGCATCGTATGCCTCTCGTTGCAAAACCCAATGCACACCTCTGATGCATGGTCCATGTGTCAAACATTGGTTTTGAGACGCCATAATATTTTCTCCGTGTGGGACAAATGTTTTCAAAGTGCATAACAGTGGCGGAGGAATGACAACGTTGTGATTTGCATAGTTTCTTAGTGAACGTAACCTTCAGCTATGTATGTTTTGATGTGGGTGAAAAGCAAGTAGATACCATTTTATGCTCAGATATGTGGCTTTTTGTAAAATGCACATTTGTATTCATATGTGCAGTTTTGGGTAAGCATACATTGCATTGTGTAGCTAAAAGTTATACTAATTTCATTTTCAGTTGTGGAAATATGCTGCACTTATATAATTTATTAGCACCCAGGTCATCTGTCAAGTGCACTGCCCTAGGGTGGTGGTGCACCTTAATCCTGCCTGGCATCTTGAAAACCAATGGCTTTAGCCACAAAATTTGCAGGGTAGATGAAGCCTAAAGGAACTCTGTTATGTAGAAGTTTTATGTTTATAGAGAGTAACCTTCAAGGTGAAATGAGGTCAGAGAGGGTCAGATTTAGTGTGGCCTGCCAGACTGTGTTGTGCTCTATATTGTTAAAACTGTTGATCACATTGCCAAAATGCATATTGGTAAGATGCACCATTTTTGTAAGGTGCACAATGCTGCAATAGATGACATATAGTTGGGGACATTTGGATTAGTACTTGTGCTTGAATTTGTGCTTTGGCATAGCCTAAACCATATGGGTATAATTTCACAGTCATGTACCTTGTTCTGTGATCTCAGCACAAATGTTGGCACTGGATTTGAATCTGGCACCCTAAAATACCTCACAGGTAAATACCTCCAAAAATACCTCACAGGGTCTGCCACCAAGGTATCCCAAGGTCATCTCAGGGCAACCAAAATCACTGACCTGAAGTGACCCTGTAAAGATGAAAGGTGAAAGTGTGATGTGAAGAGCCAGTTACAGTCATCTAGTCCAATTTTAATGCTGTAGCAAATTTTTAGGATTGGTAAATAAAACCCCATTGTGTCCTCTGGTTTCCTCAGAAATATGCAGATGTGCTACAAAATGCTAGACCCAAGGCTAAACCTATCTGATTCACATCTTTCTGACATCTGTTTACCCCATTGCATGCCATACCCAGGTAATTTTGTGCTCTGAACTGGAAACCATCATAAAAAATCCCAGAAAGCAAGTTTTGCAGAAAAAGGTCTGCAAAGGTCATTGAATTTCATTTCAGGTCAGTGGCCTCATATAACCTAGAAGAGTGAAAATCATTGGAATGTGTGTTTGGTCATTCCCCATGTTGTTTTGTACCATTTTAACTTGAATTAGGCATTGAACAATTCCATTACCTGGCCTCTACAGGAAACATATACACAAAGAGTATATTGATGAGGTACTCAGGGGTACTGTAAATACCCAAGCACCTTTGAGGCTGAACCAGAGGTTGACTGATATCAACAAAAGTCAAGTTTTTGGATGATAAGAATAGGAAATTCTAATGCTTACAGGTGTTATGTGGCAATCTTAATATTTCTCAGGGGTCAGAACTGAGAAAGAGCCAGTGGAGGCCAAGAGAAATCATGTGAGGTCACCAGTCATTGGTCTCTGATATCACTTGTGCCTGCCATGGGAAAACACAAAGTAGGTGGTATGGCCATGTAAGAGTTTATATTAACTGAACTTTATTCCTGCCATTTATCTCTGCTATTGTTTTTACATAATGCAATGACCTAATCAAGGCCACAACAAACTCTTTAATGCATTGTTGAGGTGAAAAGGGTTATTGACCTCAGGTGACCTCTGGTGATCTCATTTTGCCCAGTGGTGTGGGATAGGATTGTCCTGGGCCATATATTGATATTTAGCATCTGTTTTAACCACACAAAGCAGCAAATTATTAATTCTGGACAAAAATGGGTTTTTAGCATGCATACATATTATTGGATCATAACCTAAGCCAAGGTATGGGTGCTCAGGTGACATTATGGTAGCACATGTGAGGGTTCATGCTGCATACAATGTCTGAGCATCAAAATCCTGTGAAAATCCATTCTAGTTTAAGCAGTCTAAAGGATTAAAACTGACCTGACCTCAGGTCATTGACTTGAAATTTTCCAAAAACTGGAATAAACAGATTTTATGTTCTGTCACTTGCCATTACACCTGCTAAGTTTAGCAAATTTGGCCCAGCCTTGAAAGTTACAGGGATTCAAAGTTTTTAGATGTTGACTCTTTGACCTCACCTAGGTCAGTGGCCTGGCTTGAAGTGGGTCTGAAATTTTGGAAGAACACACACAGAAATAAACAATTGAAAGGGTGCTCTTTTTGTGGCCATTTTTTGTCATATTTTCACTGTGGTGGAAAGGAACATCTGCCTGCCTAGGTTTTTCCACTATGGTGCGAAAACCTAAGGGGGTGTTCAAACACCCCCTGGTATGGGGCAGGTTTAAATCATGTGATATGTTCATTAATGGTCATGTGCTGTTTAAAAACTTGAAGTAAATTGCACTCTGAACATATGAAGTTCATGACAATAAAGCAATGTATTCTCTAGGAATTGCTTACAGATGTTATGGGTGACTGACCAAAGATAAAAAAATGCATTATGCTGATGTAGCATATTAAATGTTTTTGTTATGCTCTAGAGTGCAAAAACAGGCTGTTAGGTATGTTTGCAAATGTATTTTTGACTTCACAAAATGGTCTTCCTTAGGCCTGTGAAATGTTGTACAGCTCAGTTTTGTATTTTAGGTAAATTTATCGGTTTAGCATTGCAAGATTTACATCACAGACATAATACTGTCCTTATTCAGTTAAGCTCTTGCAATAAATGTGTTGTTCCATGGTAATATAAGAGACAAAAGGTGCATGCAAATTACATATGCAAAGAAAGGAATATTATTGGTCTCATGAATGGAAATCAGTTTTGTGTCTGCCTGCCACCACAGATCTGTTAGTTGCCACTAGTTCAACAAATTATGAAAGAACCTAGAAAACCATTAAAGCATATTTTTCTGCCACCTGTTAGTTGCATTAACCCGCACCCAACTGGCAGTCGGCGCCGATTACGCGCGACTGGGGAGCACTCTGACTCACGAACGGTTGGCGGCTCGGTGAAAATAAGCACACCGTTGGAATGTTCGTGACAAGTGAAACTTGAAACTGGTCTGACGTTTAGTTTTGGATAATACGTAAACGATTTATGCCCTTTATATGTTTTATATATATATATATATATATATATATATATATATATATATATATATATATTCGCCGCAAATTGCATGATACTGAGAAGCGGCCTGGACCTCAAGGGCTGTGATTGGTAAAGTTTAGGTAAAGGCAACAACGAACAGGTAAAAGTTTGCAGATGCCGATGCACGTCTATTTTTGTCTGATTTGTTCAATATTTACGCCGAAACGCTGAGTTGAAGACCCAGTGATTTTCGCGCCGACTGCCGGCGGGCGCCGTAGCCGAATGCGGTATGACATTAACGGGAACTAATTTTAACGTTTCTTTATGTATGATTATGTATGCGATGTATATTATATATGCGACATGAGTCTTTCCATGTAATATGTATTGATCCTAGTGGTTCTTGTGATTGTTTCTCGCGCTTAAATTTTGGAAAAAATTCATCAGTTAGCAGTGTACACAATTGGCGGAGCTTTATTCGTGAAAGTCTGTCTTTTTTTAAAAATGTGCAGTTTCTAAACTTTGAAGGTCCTGGTATTGCTCGCGGCCGTGCGAGCCAGTTCTGCCGTGTTCTACTCGTTCCGAGTAATTCGTCGCCGATTTTGACGGCGTTGCATTTTGGCTCATAACAGTGATCCGTGACGTGACCTCGGGTCAGTGGCCGGAAGTCATTGATACTTTGCCCATTGACGATAACTAGATGCCTGCATCACCCTACACTATAATGGACTTGACCTTAGGCCAGTGACCCGGAAAATCCCGGAAAATCTGAGATAGCAGATTTGTTGCATCTATCAAGATGTCTAATTTTTTTTTGGACAGAGGTCTGCTTGACCTGAGCTAGGTCATACACATTATTTGATCTGAGGCCAGAACTCTGGCATAGGATGTAAAAATGATCAAGCAAAAGGTACGCGAAGTTTCGTGGTTCCGCGTTCGTTCGCTCCCTCGGAAACTTGGAAAAGCCTCGGGGGTGGTCAACCGACCCCCTCCCCCAGCTGGGGGCGGGTTAAATCAGAACAAAAGTAACTGGACAGGGTGAGACAAGCAACCATGGTGCTGCTGTTCCTCTTAGCAACTTATCAGACGTTCTTCACATTCCAAATAGTTGAACTGAACACAGACAGGCCTTCCATTCCTTAGTGATGCCCTTTACAGACATTTTACGCGAAGTTTGAAGCAGGCAAATACCAGCGTCACTCCATCATCATCATCCTGTTCACCCGCACTGACGTTTCATTTTCCAATGGCAGCCCTAACAAATTCCCTTTCAAGCCCGAAATTAGCAAACAGTACTGACTCTGCTTTCTCCACTTCTGTCAGCAGTGGACCTGTGAGTCCGCCGCCATGATGAAGTCGCTGTGGCAGCCAGGCGCCGACGAGCGCACCAAGAACCCGGACCAGGGGCTGTTCCGCGACCTGTACCAGTTTGTGCGGACGGCGGCGCCGGGCGCCACCATGCGCGCCTCGCTGGCGGCCCGGCTGGCGCGGCTGTCGCGGCCCGAACGGCGCGCGCTCGTCTCCCAGGTGACCGACGACGGCTGCTCGCCGCTGTTCCTGGCGGCCAAGGAGGGCCAGCTGGCGCTGGTCGAGTTCCTGCTGGACGACTGCGACGCCGACATCGAGCAGCGCGGCGAGTACGAGGTGGCCAACGACCGGACGCGGCACCGCGTCACGCCGCTCTGGTGCGCGGCCGTGGCCGGCCGGCTGCCCGTGGTGCGCTGCCTCTGCGAGCGCGGCGCCGACGTCAACTGCGAGTCCGACTCGGGCTCGACGCCGGTCCGCTCGGCCTGCTTCATGACGCACCTGGACATCGTGGTGTACCTGGTGACCGAGGCCGGCGCCGACATCCAGCGGCCCAACCACAGCGGCGGCACGTGCCTCATCAACTCGGTCCAGAGCGAGCCGCTCTGCGACTTCCTCATCCAGCACGGCGCGCGCGTCAACGCCGTCGACATCCAGCACAAGTCGGCGCTCCACTACGCCATCCAGGAGCACCGCGAGGAGACCACCCGGCTGCTGCTGCGTCACGGCGCCGACCCGTTCATCGTCAGCAAGTGAGCGTGCGCCGCCAGCGCTGAACGCCGCTCGGCGGGAGGGACGGGCTGACACTGGCGGGGCGGCCGTGGCGGGCGATTTTGGTCTTGCTGGGACGATGGTGTGAAACAGCCTCTGATAGTGTCGGATGTTAAAGGTAGGTTTGCTGAGGCGTTGGCTACGTTGCACTTTTGGTGCCTGACTTCCTCATTTGGTGAAATCGTCTTAGATTGGTGGGCAGCGTTGCAAGTGACGTGGCCCGGCGTGTGTTGTCGTCGGCCTCGTCCTGTTCATCGTAGGCGTGCTTTGATGTCAATCTCGCCCCTGTGTATTTAATTTCAACCGAACCTGATGTCATCGGCCCGCTCGCCTCCCACGATGAGACCGAACACATCGGTCTCGGTGTCCCGGCCTTATTGTGACCGGTCGTTGTTCCAGAGCGGGCGATGACGCCCTGCAGACGACCTGCCTGAAGGGCGACGCCACCATATTTGCGCTGCTCCAGGCCAAGGTGAGATACTTACTCCGTCCGGTGTCGTTCCAAATGAATCGGGGGGAGACTTCGTTATAAGAGGACCGTTAGTTCCCCTTATTGACAATGCTCATTTTTGTGTGCGTAAGATTGAACTTAGAGTTTTGATTTTGGACATATGCGAAGCTGGACATATGCGAAGTCTTTTTTTAATATGAGCTACACTGAGAAGTGTATATGTTCCAGAGGCATGGTATTATGCTCCATCTATTTCCGAAACAAGCATCTGGTCTACGTAACTATGCCACATTGTATAGAGGCTATGACAGTTACATTTAAATCTTCCCGTGTGTTATTATTGGTATATTGCATTGCTGTCTTTTATGCCTGTATTCTACAGATGGTTTCCCATGTCCTAGCAGGAGATACCAGAGAACCTTCCAGCCCCGGCCACCTTGGTTTATATTTATCTTTCGAGCTTTCCTTTTTTGCGTGCCCCTGGTTTGAAGCCAGGAATCATTTATGGTGACATCTTCTACTCAGCTGGGAATGGGATTGTCACTTTTTAACAACTTATTCGATGTTGCCATGAGCCCTTCCACTTCCAAGTGTCAAAATCATTACACATCTCTTTGGGCTGTCATGTGTGAGAATGTCAGAAGACATTTTTTAGAACTTCACATAGAAATACATTGTTGAATAGAAGACATATTTGACACTGAAGTCGGAGGAGTCGTTTCGTTGGCCTTTCGGCTAATTTAATTGTTGTCCGTTGGCTTGCTCTGTTGGTAATTTTCAGAGGCCTGGTTTTTGACTGTCATTGTTGTTGGTAATTGTCGGTCGGCCCGTGTGTGAGTCGGCCAGTGCTGCTGTTGCCGGTCGGCCGGTTTGGCTGTTGATCGCCGATGGCCGGTGACCCTTTCGCCCGCTGCGGAGACGCTGCGGGGCTGATGGCCGGTGACTGTGTCGCCGGCCAAACGCTGCTGGGCCACTGTCGTGGTCCCTCACCCGGCCGGCGGCACCGCCGCCTCAGGTGACGTACAGCGAACGCCGACTGGCGGACGCGTACGAACTGATTGGCGCCACCTTCGTGGACGAGCACCGAGACGTGCCGACCGCTCTCAGCTACTGGCGCCAGGCGCTGGCCATCCGGTACCGGGATCCACAGAAGCCCATCCTCAAGGAGCGGCTCGCCCCCAACAAGGTGCGGACTAGGACTGCGGTCAGCCCTCAGGCGCTGGGCGTGTCGCGGTGGCGCCGATGTCATGGAGACTGGTCTAGTGGTGACTCATTGGGAACGACGTGATGATGATGAATCGCTTCCTTCCGGGCGGTTGAGTCTTTCACCACTGTCATCACATTACAATAAAATGCATTTGCAAAGAACGTGTGGACTATTTCGTTAGCTTGAGTGGGCTGTTTGGACAGCCGTGTTGCCGTCTGCTGTCCACAGGAGGCTCTCTGCTCAAGGATTTCAGACAATGTCGCCTCACTGGCTGTAACTGCCTGTTCAGGTTTATCTGTACCAGAAGGAGTTTGAGACACACGAGGACTTGGACGACCTCAGACCAGACTGGGATGCAGTCAAGATCCAGAGCTTGCTGATCACAGAACGCGTACTGGGCGTTACGCACAAGGTTAGCAAGTGACTTATGTCTCTAGTCAACGTCGTCAGGGCCTGGATAGATCAGTGGCGATGTTATGGACGTCTCGTAGCTATGCCGTCGAAATAGTACGCCTGTAGGTGTACTTTTTCTACGCCGTTGTATGGTATGTTACTGGGCTGCTTTTTGCCACTCGCCCAAGCCTCCGGCACCTTGCTCTGTTAGCATGGCGTTCCCCGTGACAGACGTGTGTGAATCAGACATCGATCCCCTTGTTATGGGCGCAAAACGACCTCAGTAGTCGGCGCGCCCGAAAACACCAATAAACAACAACAAAAGGCATCGATCCAAGAGTAAGGAAGGTGGACATTGGGCATGGTGCAAAAAGTGGGCGACCACGAATCAACCTGAACGCGAAATTCCGCATAGAACTGAATGATCTTGAAAAGGCATCCGAAGGTGTGACGCCGCAAGACCCGCCCTAAACCTGAATCAGTTAATGCTATTGTGTAGTAAGATATATGATCTGTACGAGGTCAGAATTTGGGTACTTTTCAAAGTTTTCAGACCTTAACCCTGTTCCCGGATGGCTAGACGGTACAGTCGATTCCCGGCAGAGGGGATTCGCCCCCCCCCCCTGAAATCTCGAGAACTACACGTGCGATTTCATCGCAACAAACGGCAATCGATTTACCATGACGTAAACAACACTTGAAAAAAAGAAATTTTCAAAATTTTGAAAGGGATGAATATAGGGGGCAAAAATATCAAAAAGGGGGACTTTTGGACGTTTATAACTCCGTTGTTTATGGACCGATTTCGATGAAATTGGCATGAATCGAGAGATTATGGATGGGACTTGTATCACTGGTATACACATTTGAAATTTTCAGAAAATTCATAGGCGTTCACAGGGTTTCAAAAATAGGAGGATTAGTTTTTTAACAACTGAATGAACAAAAAAGGCAAAAACATTTCTTGGCTTCTGCTAGTCGTGGTATGTTTGTATAATGTTAACATAGGTGGTGCCAGGGACATGAAAAAGAGGAACTGCCATGGTCATATGCTCCTCAGATCAAATTGTGACCTTTGACCTTAAATGACCTCCAGTGACGTTGGAGTCACTTGAAATGATCTCGTGTACCTTTAATATTATCTGTAAACGTTTTCAATCATTTGAATTCACTCTGTTTCAGAAATTCCATTTTACGGCTATTGCGATATAGGGTACGCGCACTGACATTTCAGGTCATAGCTCCGTGACTCGACCTGATATCAAGCTGAAACTTGATACGCAAATGGAGCACACCCTTCTACGTCATGTATATTCCGGGTTTGGCATTTTAAAAGATAGCGCCGAAATTATTACTGAAAGGCCAAATTTCGACTTTTGACCTTGACCTGACCTTGTAAAGTGATCTCAGATGAACAAAATTGTGTTTGCACGTTGCCCAACTATTTAGCTATATATGCATATAAAGTTTTAAGTTCTATCTTAAAAACGCTATTTTTGGCAGTCATTTTCCTTTTACCCTCAACAGACCCAAAAATGGCCTAAGGTGCCTCCCAAACACGTTGTCTGGCTCCTCCCCTGAACAGAAAAGAATTTCAAAATTTTGTCACAGTACACGGAAGAATAACTAAGAACAGTCATCAAGTTTCGTGAAGCTGCGTCAAAAAACCTGGAATTGGCAAGCAGAAAACCCCAGGGGGGGGGCGGATTCAGCTCCCCCCTGCCGGGAATAGGGTTAAAACATTTTGTTCTCAAAAATGTTTGACGGTATAAAATCAGTTCTTTTGTTCTCAGGTGAACAAAATGAGTTATGCGTTGTCACACGTCAGCATTATCAAACTATTGTCCATGCCAGAATAGCAATGTGATACTCCCACCAGCTCAGGTTGTAAATGTGCAAATGTGTCTGTGCACCCTGTAAGCATTGTTCTCATTATTGGCCTATGTGTCTACCTGCCACACTGGCCGCATGCAAAGGAATCATTTATGATGACATCTTGTACGCAGCTGGGCATTGGATTATCACTTTTCAGTGACTGGTTTTGTCCCATTTTTCAACTTTGACCTCCTTAACATTTGGTCGCGAAGGTTAAATTCTAACCTTGGTTTTTGCCTGCGGGATTCATCTTTAGTGCTTTCATTTTAAACCGCCGGGTCGTCTGCCCGCTGACCGTCACCGACGCGGTCGCTAATACTCTTGTGATAGTATGTTGTAATGTCATGTCCACCATTGTCGCTACGCGACCATACGTCCAGATCTAATCAGGGCATTTATTGGGTTTGGCATTCCATCCGTGTGGCTTTTCATGCACACAAGTCAACAACCAAAAGGAAGAAACAGCTATTCCTCAACGTGTACACAAGCACAATCGCCCTGCGACAATGTAACCCGAGCTCTGCGTGTTATGCCTCGATAATAAATAAAAATCGAGGCACATTCTAGTGGAAATTATTGGATATCCCTGGCCGTGCCGTGCCAGCGGTGCCCCTGGCTGTGTCCACTGGTGCCCCTGACCGTATTCATCAGTGCCCCTGACCTTGTCCAGCGGTTCGCCGTGACGGTGTCGTGGCAGTACGTCCTGACCGTCCCGGCGGCTGCTGCAGGACATGACGTTCCGGCTGATGTACCGCGGAGCCGCCTACGCCGACTCGCTGCTCTTCCAGCGGTGCATCGACCTGTGGCTGTACGCGCTGCAGCTGCGCGTGCGCCGCGACCGTGTGCTCTTCCACGAGTCTTGTTTTACGGCCCAGGTGAGGAAGAGTCGGGCTGCATCGGGGGGGGGGGGGGCGGTTACCGGCTGATACTGGGTGGGAGGATGAGGAGCCTGTGGTGTCGGCCTGACCGAGGCTGAGATTGGGTCGATTAACCTTTTTTAGGATGTCTCTCTACTTACATCCTGTCTGACGTCAGCGAGTGGTTGTGAACGCGAAGAACTGGAATGGACCCGGTCATTTCAAGCTCCCAGAGGAGCTGCTCTAGCTCCTTTGCTTTTTACCGCTTTTATTAATGCCATCTGCCATCACTTCATCTCATTGTCTTATTTGCTGATGATATCAAATTGTTCCGGAAAGTGATAACGGATGAAGATGCAGCTCAGCTGCAAACTGACTTGCACGCACAAGCTGCTTGGTCTTTTCTTGGGCTTTGAAGCTAAATGCAGATAAGTGCGAAACATTGCTTAACATTCCGGAAACCCCCGTGATAAATGGGTATTTTACTGATGCGATCAAGCTGGAACAGGTGTCTGTTATGCGGGATTTGGGTATTTCTGTTAACGGGAAACGTACTTTTCATGACCATGTGGACGCAGCTGTTGTGAGCGCGAATAGGGCTGTAGGTGTTTTGATGAGATCGGCGCAAACGGGATCACCTGGCAGGCATGCACATCGTGACTCGTTAATCACTGCGTACAGCGCAAGTGTTGTATCTCATCTGGAATATTGTTGTGCGGAGATCTCATCTGGAATACTGTTGTTGGTTGGTTGGTTATTGGTGCTTAGGGGCGCACCGACTGGAATACTGTTGTGCGGAGATCTCATCTGGAATACTGTTTTGCGGAGATCTCATCTGGAATACTGTTACTGTTATATATATATAATACAATACCCATACTGTTGTATGGGCTAGGCCGGCGCCGCCAAGGCGGATCTAAGCTTTAACACGTACAACACGAGTTTCTGATGTTGTCGCTCCACACGGCTTCCCAGGCACCTTCCCGACAATACCATGTCCTTACTCTTTTTAAAATCACATCCATGGATTCGTGACCTTTACAGTGCGACGTGGTGCTTCTCACAAACATTTTTAACAGCCGCATCAACTCGCCTCTTTCTTACGTTCATTCCACTTGTAAGTCGCTGCACGGTCCAGCCGCAATCCAGACGTGTTGCAAACCATTCGCCCGCGTCAACACCATATTGGACAGCTTTTAAAGTCGTGCTCCGGAACCTCTCAACATGTATTTCATGATGCATGATGTGCGTGGAACGTATGTTTCATAAGTCGCATTGTGTATTAAGGAAAATATATTGTATCGTATATTAAAGTCAGACCTGTTGTCATGGCCATGCGTCAGTCTTACTTGAACCGAGGTGTAATTACGTATATCTGTGACCATATGCCTTTCCTACTGTTACAACATTATCAATCATTGGACATGGCCGTTGGCATTGTGCGTTAATATGGTTGGCAGTATCCGTAGATGGGTATAAGAAAGAGATAATCACTATATTGACTGCAGAAAACGCGATATAGGTGGCTGCGAGGTCTGAATGCATTGTCGCTTCGCGCGATGCGGTGGTGTTTGAGCTAGTTGTAGCCGACAATGTGAAGGCCATACTTTGTTTTGATTATGACTGGGGAATACATAATGACGTAAGGCGGCCGGCCTCTCTGTGTGCTGACGCCGCCGCCTCTGCCCCAGGCCCTGGTGCGGCTGTTACTGGACGTGCTGGAGCGGCGCGGCGCCGAGGTGGCGCTGGACGCCCTGCAGTACTGCGACGTGGCCGACACGCTGGCCGTGATCGGCTCGCAGCTAGCCGAGGCCGTCCGTCTCGTCCAGGTGCGGCCCGTCTACCAGCGGCAGCAGCGCGACTTTGACGTGCTGCTCGGCACGCTGGTGCGGCTCGTCTACTTGCTGCTGCATGTGCGCACCACGCCGGCCCAGGCGCTGGCCTGGCGCCGCCAGCTGTACCACCTGCTGAAGCTGCGGCCGCGCACCTGCGCAGAGGGCAACTCGCTGCTCCACCTGGCCGTCTCCAACAGCTGCCAGCCCAAGTCGCAGTTCGACGAGGCCCAGGTGAGCGGCCGGCGGGGCCCGCGCTTAACTAGCGAAGCTGGGGGTCCGCGCATTTTGTGTTGTGAGGTATACTGACGTTTCCGAGAGCTCTGGAGCTTTGGCTTTGGTCGCACAAACCTTGATGCTCTCATTAGTACCGGTAGGACCAGTGTGAGCACAGACGGCGTCCGTCGTCGGCGCGTTCTGTTCGGCCGGCCGGTGACTACTGACTGTTGGTCGATCTGATGCCTGTGCTGAGTGACCCGACTCCGCTGTCGGCGCGTCCGGTGACCGCGCCGCCCTGGCCGCCAGCTGGACATCTTCCCGAGCGCCGAGGTGGCGGCCGTGCTGCTCGAGTGCGGCGCCGAGGTGGACGAGCGTAACAGTGGCGGCGTGACGCCCCTGCTGCTGGCGGCCCGCTGCGCCGCCCACCGACGGGACGTGAGTGGCCGCCGCGACAGCCGGGAGCCGGGGTCAGAGCATGTCTGACGGTGGTGGTCGCCGGGACAGCCGGGGTCAGAACACGTCTGACGGTGGTGGTCGCCGGGACAGCCGGGGTCAGGGCACGTCTGACGGTGGTGGTCGCCGGGCAGCCGGGGTCAGGACACGTCTGACGGTGGTAGCCGCTGCGACAGCCGGGAGCCGGGGTCAGAATACGTCTGATGATAGTGGGAGTTGTGCTGCACCGTTGGCCTGATTTCATGTCTGTTCCTGTGTCGGTGATTTGTGGTCTTTTCGTGGTCTGGACGATCTTGTCTCTTCAGCGGCTGGTATCCCTCTGTTCTTTCGCGGTATCAAACAATGCTGCGTCGTGTGCGCGTACCTCGGCTGGTCATCATTTCAACTCCTTCGTTGAAATGTCATACTGTTTGCCCCCCCCCCCCATCCCATAAGTGTAGGCAGTATCTCACCGGTAGGGGTGCGACATGGCATCTGTAATTATCTTCTTCAAACCCCGACCACGCACACGTTTCGTGAAGACGGGACCGCCCGCCGTCCTCAGCGTCACACGGTCTGATGGGACTGGCGACAGGTGATATCGGTGCTGCTGGCGGCCGGCGCGCACGTGGACCGCCGGATCGGGCCGCGGGAGCGGGACGCCGCCCACCTGCTGCTGGACGCCGCCGGACACCGCTACTGCCGCGTGCAGCACGCGCCGCTGCGCTGTCTGGCGGCCCGCGTGGTGCGCCGCCACTACCCGTCCGGCGCCGTGCCGGCCGACCTGCGCGACTGGGTGGTCCAGCACTGACCGGCGGCGGCCGGCCGGCGCCGCAGGGCTGTGCTGAGGACGTGTCGCGACGTTGGGGGCAGCATCCGGAGTGTCGAGCGCTGTGTGTTGCAGGTGATATCGACCAGGGTTTGTAGCACGGATGATGCGTGCAGACGAGGCTGGTTTGGAAACGGAACGTGTGGTCGAATGGGTTCCGCTCCAGAGGCGTGGTGATGGTGGTACAGTTTTAGTTTGTCATTGTATCCTAGGGACGGCGTACTGCAATATCTCGTGCCGCCAGCAGCAAGGTCTTGGGAAGCTTGGCTTCAGTCATATCTCCTGACCTAAACTTGCCAGGGAAGCTGTGACAGTTGAGGTCGTGTAACCGCTGTACCGGACTCCTGAGAGCGTCGTGTTAGGGCGGCGCTGGCGCCTCCGACTCGGTGGACGCCACGGCTCTCCGGCCGGCTCTGGCGGAACAGCTGGCGCGGGAGAAGGACGACGGCGGCCGGCCCTGCCTCATGTCGTGGCGCGAAAAAAAACCAATGCTGGCGTCCGGCCGCCGGCCGCGATCTGCACGACTCAGACGGTTATGCCGTCGACTGAATGCGACCACACCCTGTGGGTGTTGCCGCGTGCATGTTGGGTGGTGTACTCAGGATGGCAGGAATCCGAGGTTCCTGAGGATAATGGGACGCCTGTCGGGCTTCAGGCGTCCGCTGTTATTTGCTTCACTCAACACCGGTAGTCAGCGCATTGGTCCCGGCGTGAGCCACCAGTGGTGTTGGGAGGAACATGATCACCGTAGTATGGCTGAGCGTTGCTGTGCGTGTGGGACAAGGTCATACGAGTCGTGTGACATGCATGATCACCGTAGCCAACCCGGCGCGGGTTCACCAGTCGTGTTAGGGGAGAAAACGGTCATCGCACTGGGCTGGGGGCACCAGCCGCGTGGAGTGTTGAGCTGTGCGGCATTGTATCTGTCGTGGTCTGGGCTGTTCGATGCCCGCATTGGACGGCCGTTCGCAGGCGAGCGCCGCCTGTTGTACGCATTGAGCGGGCGTCGGCACCGTTATGTGCGTTCAGGGCGGCGGCGGCCACTGTCGGCCGGCCGGCGCCACCGCGGCTGTCTCCAGTCCGCCGGGTCTGGGCGGACTGGCTGAGCCGCAGCCCCGAGGGCTCTCCGCCGCCCCCGGTGAGCGCCGAGGCGCCGATCTGAGGTAGTGCAGCGAGCCGCTCGTGTTGCGCTCGTCGTTTGGTTCTTTCAAGTTGGCTGGCCGAGGCGGTGGTCGAGCCGCGCCGAGCGGGAAAGACACATCTCGCTCCGATTCTGTGTATTGCCCCGTAACTGAAGTGCTCTGAAGCTCACAAATAAACGACTCACCGCATCTGGTCATTGCTTGGGGCGCGCACTTCGGCTCGGCCTTGTTCACATAGCGCTCCTCTACTGTTCCGACGGACTCCTGTGACCTGCGGAGACTGCGTTGTTTCTACCTGGAAGCATCAGCCGACTGGCGAACTGATGCCGTATGGACGCTGCGACGAAGTTATTAATCATCATGCGATCATTGCGTACGCTGATGCGGATGGTCAATGGATATTGCTGGCACTCCCTTGCTTCCCTGCATTACAACAAAGAGCTCTGGCTTATCTATGGAGTCGCAGAGCGCACATTCCTCTTACCATCACAGACGCTATGTCATGTCTCGTCGCCTGGTCAATGAAACTACGCAATGGCTGGAACACATAAAAACGGCGAGGGTATAGAAGACAGCGCTGCACCGCCTCTCGTCTCACGATGAAGCCCTGCAAAAAGCACCGACATCTGCCAGCCCGCCACAGTGCTGAACAAACCCTACCCGGCTCAGTGGCCTACCCTCCGACTCTCACGGCCAGTAGGGCAACCAGCACCGCGACGACCGTCCCGCCGGCGACGCGAGCGCCCCCAGCGGCCAGCACGGGAAGCTCGTCCACAATGTGTAGCTTCCAGCCCATGTGCGGCCGCGTGTAGCTGTGATAGTAGACGGTGGCCGGCCAGGTGTTGTTGGGCGTGACCTCCAGGATGGCCGGCTCGCCCTCCTTGTCGCAGTGCAGCCGCAGAGAGTTGCGGAACCGTTTGAAGTCGCTGAAGTCGTCGTCCAGGCGGCGATCGCCGGTCTCCTGATGTTTCCACACGCACAGCCGGCCCGCTGCGGGAGTGACCGGTCGCAACAATGAGCGCACGGACCGACGGAAGGTGGAACAGGGTCGCAAACATCGCCCGCAACAGGAGGAGGTCAGAACAGGATGAAATACCGCTCAAAATGGGACCGAGTCTAAACCAGATGGGAAATTGCTGTCATCGACGTAACTGAACAGTTTTCAGCAAATACCAGAGGGACATCATCATGCAGACATTTTGAGCAAGGCCCAATGTGATTTCGACCGAGACGGGCCGTTGGCTGGGAGCTCTAACCTGCGGTGGGCTGCGGCCTGCCTCGCCTGGTGAACTCGACTCCAGCCAGGACCCGGATCTCCCTGCGTGCCTCCTCGTCCAGCTGGCCGTACCCTCCGACCTCGTCATCTGCGGCAGCGGCGATGTCATCAGCCGCCTCACAGCTCGGACAGTTCAACACAGCGAAAACCTGGCCCTGTGGATACTCCACGTCTTCAAGCTTTGCGGAGTTCGCACGGTCTAAAACGCGATGACGTTAATGCGAAAGGCGTTCTTCAGTACTCAAATAAGATGCCGAGTGCTGTGTTATCGTAGCGCGTGCCGCGGGGGACGGAGTAGTCTCCGTGCTGCGCTCCATTGTCCGGGGCCGCCTCTGACCTGTGATGATGAACGGGTGGTAATACTCCGGGTCGGCGGGGTTCCTGCCACCTTCCACCACAAACTTGTACGTCTGTCCGCGCTGCAGGTAGATCTCGGGGACCAGGTAGCCGTGCAGGTACCATGACAGGCCGTTAGAGAGTTGACCTGTCGACAGTCAGCGAGACGGAAATATGATTGTCTGGAGTCAAAGATGCGTCGACCGAAGTGACTGATTCCTTGTTTACTTTCTGAGACTGACTGTCGAGGTTTGAACGTTTTCTGACAACACGTTGCTGCAATTGTCGATCTAACGTTGGTGACTTATATAAAGTATGTGTTGCTACGCCTTCAGAAAACTCAGCGTGATGTCTTATAGCACTGATGCCTCTGTTTAAGTGAGTCACTCACTTTCTGTCTATTTAGTCCCGGGTACGACCGCCTGGTCAGTTGGGCAACATATCCGTCTCGTTCATGGTAATGTGCGCCCTTTTACTTGTGTTGTGCCGGCTAGAAATCCACCATGCCTTTGCTCTTCACCAAACCAACCTAACCCACCTACGCTTTACACAGAAAGCACCTGTTGTGTCTTTCGGTGGCAAAGAAAACTAGTCCACAATATCGGCTTTGCCCACTGCACTCTTCCAGTCGGCGTCACTCGGAACACTGCTGCACCACTGCACACGACACTCACCGGTGGTGCCGGTGTACCCCCGCATGCCTCCGGAGGGTCCCAGTCGGGCCGTGATCTTCCGCAGGTTGATATCCGAGAAGTGGAAAGGCCCCCACGGCTCCCTGTGAATGTGCGCACCGTTAGCGATTGGCACCGCCGGCCCAAGAGCAGCTCAAACACGCTGAGCTTTGTCGCTATCTTCAGTCATGTTATGGTGCTTGTATCTTCGGCTGAGCATTACTACTCTGTGAGTCAGACGTCATTCTGACGTCATTCTGACGGCCGTGACGCTCTACGTTTCATACGATATTTGGAAAAACGTTTTGAGACTTAAACATGTTGATGGGATTGTGCATAAATGACGAGTGATATGCGTAGACATTAGTGATCATGCCCCAATCTGTGTTATCGATTATTATTATTTTTATTCAAAGCACAACGAAGAAAGCTTGCCGTTTGGAATGCTGTACAGATGTGAACGCTTTACAGTTGACCTCCGCCGGTTTCCGGTTGAAATTGATTTTGACGTTGTGTTTGGGGTAGAGCCTGTGGAAGGTGGGTTTCAAATTGGAGTCCAGCTTGCCGATAGCCCAGATGATATAAGAGCCCTCCTTGTCGCTCACCACGATGTCGCCCTCATCCTCTGTGGAACGAAGCGCTGTCAGTGTTTTTCGTTAGAATCACGAGCGCACGCATTAATTTGTCCAGAAACCGGGTCTGTGGTTTCATTTGTCTGTGCAATTTTTACTTACATTGTACCTGAGCGTTTGGTGTATATTTTGCACGTGTTTAACGCGACTGAGAAGTATCAGTCCTCTTATTGCTCAATTCATGGCGTTGCTTAAAAAATCTCATTATACAGCTGTACCTCAGGATGGGTGCTGGTCTTTCGTCGTACTCACTTGTGTCGAAGTCGCGTCTGAACTGGAACGATGTGATCCCGTCCTCCCTGGAGCGTGAAGTGAACTGGAAGTTGCTGATGTGTCCCACTTTTTCGTCAGTACATACACCCTTAAAGACGTCCAGGACCTTAAGACACTGAAAAACGAATGCAACAGGGTGAGTACCAGAGACGTGGCGTTTACAAATCGCAAATGCTGATCGGAACACTAGTAACTCGTGGTTGTTTAGGTCGAGATATCCGTTCCCAGAATCTTATGCGGTCCATTGCGAAAAACTGTGAACCAGACCTCTGTTTGCCTGTCTCGTTCGTGAGTCCGTGTGCCGGCTCAGCTGTCTGGCTCGGGTACGTCTCCTGGTTCACGGAAGCTGCGCTGTCCATACGGTGTCCGTGTCTCGGGCCGGGACCGACGGAGGAGTGTGGCGGGACAGTGTGCGTCCCCCTGGCCGGGGCTGAAGGCGAATGTGGCGGGAGGTAGCCGTTCCCCTGGCCAGGACTGAGGGTGAGTGTGGCGGAACGGTACCCGTTCTCCTGGCCGGGGCTGAGGGCGAATGTGGCGGGACGGTGGCCGTTCCCCTGGTCGGAACTTGCCGGTGAGTGCGCTGTGAGCGTGTAGTCCTCGGTAAAGGACAGGTAGTCCTGGATGTAGGCCACCACCGCGTCGCCGCCGATCATCTGCGTCTTGGTGTCCGAGCCGCTGAAGCCGAACGCCACGTAGTCGTCCTCCTCTGCCAAACCAGAATGAGTCGTCAGCAACACCATCCGGGTGTTGGCGATTTCGTCCGGTAAACGATGCAAAACATCCGCTCTGTCCCATTACGAAGCGTGTCGGCTCGGGTGCGATGCATGGTTCAGTGCGCATTAACCCGGCACCGCCTGGGGGTGTCAAATAGGGCAATCCCTCGACGATTAACCCCTCTAAATAACTTCTGAACCGCTGGTCAGCCCAGCCAAATTTTCAGTACCCGTTCATCAACCCGTTTTACACATTTTGACATCAAAATCATTTCCATGCTAAGTCAGGTCATGAAGATATGACGTCATAAGCGTAGAGTTGCAAGCATGTTCTCGCCTCTGCGGGCGTTTGCTCTAACATGCTTCGTTTTTTGATAATATTCGCGAATATAATGCATGAATTATTTGTATTTACGTAGAACAAAGTCCACAAAAGGGTATAAAACCGTGGCAGGTCAACATAAGAGGTCATGTTAGGTTAGATGAACGATGACAATTGCAGTGTTTTGCAATGTGGATGACAGAAGTGGTTGCCGCTGACCTTCCCAATCGTCCAAGCTAAACAAGCAAATCTATACGCGTCTCTTGGAAAGGTTCGCCAAATCCAACGTGAGGTCATGTTAGGTCACGCATAGGTGAATGCCAAAACGAAATGAAATGCAACATGGCCTGTGAAATACCGTTTAGTAGCGGTAGAGAGCAATTATTGTTCCTAGTCAGAAAAAGAAAAACGACATCTGTCGTGACCTGGTTTGGCCTTGACCCGATAAAGAACAGATAACGCACGCCTTATTATCACGAGACCTCATTTCAGTTTTGTACTTGACGCAGTTAAGAATCCCAGCGAGTAATTATTGTCCTGTATCAGGAAGAGTAATGCAATCTAATCTGCCCTGATCTTTAGTGACCCTGACTGGATGAAAAAAAAAACAGGTAATGCAAAACTAATCATCAGAAGGTTTTACTTCGGTCCTTTCTGTCACGCACACCAAAACGGCTGCGGGTAAGTGTCGATCTTTGGCATGTAAAGCAAGACGCAAACTTCACATGACGAATTTTACCTTGACCCGACATTTTTTTAATATTAAGGCATGTTTCTGATGCAGAAGATCGTGACCTTTCGTCTGATACCCAGTTGAAGGCTCGAAGACCAGTATGACTGATAATATGATGTACGAGCCGATGTCAGTTTTTTCCGACGTCGTGTTATGCGTTTTACGTGACGTCATCATTTAGGTGACCATGGCTATCATTGTACTTTCCGAATTGCAAGAAGAGGGTTATCGAATGGTGGTAGACCGGTTCAGATCCAACCATTAGGTCCTGAGATAACAGGGGGTGCCCTTTTTGACAACCCCAGACGGTCGCAGATATAAAAACACGCCAGGCGGCGCAGGGTTAATAGTTATGACCGTGCCATACCCGGTTTAAATTAAAGGTAATACATGCACGTGACTTCGTGATTCTCAGCGCTGAATTTTGGGCCGTGGCAAAGTACGTGCGGAGACTGGCGTCGAAAAAAGACTGGCGTCGAGGTTAGTGACGCACTAGACTGGCACACGTCTCGGATGCCACTGTGACGTCACTCCCCGCCCAGACTGATTTTCGAGGGTCCTGTGCGACTGCAGAGGCCAGGCAGATAACACTCGCTGGCAGTAACGTGTCGATTGTCTTCTTATGTCAGATATTTGTAAAATCACGATTAGCGCGCATCGTGAGATAACTCTGTCAACTGGTCTCGATCTCGGAAGATGACTAAGCGCTCCGGACGAGTCTGCCAACGGCAACCTTAACCTCTGGCAGGAGTCGCAGTCGCTGCGCGCGAAATGCTGCTGGGTGCTGAATAGAGAAGTCGACGTTTCTATGTGCATTTACGGGGCTCGAACCAAGAGAATTTGCACACAATACGAACGACTGGAGGACAATGGAGCCCCACAATGTGCCGATAGCCACCGAACAATTGTACAGCTCAGGCTTTCCTGGTGCGGCCCTGACACGGGCGTAGGAACGGGGGGCCAGTGGGCCATGTCCTCCCACTCTTTGGGAAATTTAACATTAGCCCTATGGGAGGTCTGGCCCCCACGTTTTCTGGGTGCTCCTACGCGCCTGGATCCTGGGAGTACACGGGTAAACGTGAGCAGTTGCTGGGGCCCAGGCAGAACAGCGCGACTGGCCTACCCATCTGAGCCGCCAGCTCCATGGTGATGGAGGGTCCGTGAGTCGACCAGCGGATCTGCAGGTCCTTATGCAGCTGCTCGCAGTTGGGAAACTTTGTCTTCATTGGCTGGAAACAGGCGGTTCGTAGAGTTACCACGCGCTGCTGGGGGGGAGAAAGCCCATTTAGGCGCACAGGCGAGGGGGAGGGGTGGAACTGCGCACTCCTCGTTTTTGTCGCTTACTTCTGCATTAATAGCTTAAGAGTGCCGAGTCTCGCCATTTTCTGCTGTTCTAGCGCGTTGTTTTATCGTTTAGAATTTACAACCGGTCGGCAGCTTTCTCCACCATGCGTCCCGGGAGATCCGGGAGGCAGCGGATCCCGGGATCCGATCCACTTTCGGCAGCGAACGGCGGTACGCGTAGCAGGCTGTAGGACGGGCACGGCGGTGCGTACGGAACAGTTGCTGCCGGACATCCACCTGCTTAATTTTGTGCGGGGCTGGCTTGTGCGGTAAGCTTGCAATTCCAAGACGCACATTGCAGGGCCGGGTTAATCGATAACAACCAATATTAAATGATCAACATACGGTATTTTAATTGTGATTAATATTTTTTCTTATTTTAATAATTTTATAATTTGATTAATGTTATATATTAAATATATATATATATATTATTATTAATATATAATTAAATATATATTATATTAATATTAATATAAAATAATTTAATAATTTTAATTAATATACTGAGAATTATTCATCTGGTCTCAACGGAACTTTGTACGGAATCAGGTCACGGGATGCACCCTCTTAGAGCCGGAGCCTAAGTGACTTAGCTCAGGTCAATCGACGTCAACTTGGATCAATTAAAGGAAATGCAATATTTTCGAAATGGGGCACAAAGTCATTGAGCGGGGACTTCGACTGCACGACGAATGCATATGCCCAAAACAATGGCAAGCTGGATGCAGTCAGAGGAGGTATCAAAGTTAAATATTAGTGGAGAAGTAACAGAGGAGATGCAACATTCTGTCTTGTTCAACTTGTACAATTGTCACGTGCCGTCACCGGCGACGCCGGTCAACGAACGCTCACGTTCACTGACTGGCACAAGACCGCGCTGCATTATATCGGCAGACAACTGCAGAATATGGTCTTTACTGAAAATTCTTAAGATTGCTCAGAAAATGGATACTCAACACGTTACCAGCAACATTACCAAGACCAAACGTGTTTATTTCTGAAAAGTCGACTAAGAATAAACATTCCCTTTAACTGGTCGGTATTTAAAAGTTCGGAGGGGTTAAGTTTCTGAGCTCTCTTAGATCTGCATTATTTTAGCCTCTACACCAACACTTTCATGCCACAGGAAGAAAAGTATTGAACAAAGGTGAACACATCCCAAGAGGAACTGTCAATACCGGCAATGCAAAAGCCGCCGTTCAAACCCGCTATCAATGATAAATGGTCAACGATAACGCTAGAACGTGCATGCTCGCCTTCCGTTGACGAGTTCGAGAGACTCACGATAATCTTGACCAGGGATGGCGGGATGTTGAGACCGTCCGGGATGATGGTCCAGCCGTAGCTCTGCTTCTCGTCTACGTTCCAGACGGCCAGCCACTTGATGTCGAAGATGGTCATCTCTCCGGGCAGCGTGACGAGCACGTCCTCATTGTCGTACCGGCGCAGAGGGTTCACGCTGTCGGCCCGGCGGACGGCGTCAAATGCCGACTGCTTACTGCGCTCAGGGCAACACACTGGCAACGCAGAAACCGAGAGAGGCAACCTGACGACTGGAGAGGACGGGTTCACATGCCGGCATTAGGGAATTGCACGAGACTGGTAATGGGTGGAGTGCGACGGGTTAGGTGTTGGTAACTAAAGGAATCTCCGTGAAAAAGCTCGGAAGTCAGCAGGAGGCGGCGTTTGAAAACAGCAGACTCATACGCCAATAAACTAATCAGTGATTAGCACTAAGAAGCGCACCGACTGCGCGGTATGCGGTGTGCGTAATACGGTGGCAAGAAATGGTGAACAGCTGTGCCACATGCTGACGACTGAAGGGAGCTGCGAGGCAGTAACGACTGGGAGAGTGCTGAGAGACAATGACGAGTGGCAGGAAAGGGCCAACGACGTCTGTGTAGGCCGGCACCATTAATGTCATTGCGAAAATGAGGAGGCTGCCCTTGGCAGAGCAGTCTTGCCGCCACTTACTATCCGTACTCGTCCGGTACTTTGACGCCCTTGGAGGACGGCTGCGGGCCCAGACCTACCCAGAAGTACACTTCGCCACCGGTGCCGTCATAGCTGAAATCTGACAGGCCAAGATCGTTGTCAGACTTGAACAATGGTACGGTGACATGGGTGAGACTGAACATCGTAAAACGCTTAAAGCGTTTACTTTGTGACGACGACCGTCGCCATGTTACGATTTTTCCACAATATTCCCTCCAGAAAGAGAACACAGGTCAGTAACTTTTGGAGGAAGTGAGCATCCCAAATTTTTAGAGAATGTTTAAAAATGTTCTAAACTCAGCCGTGCAAAATGTCAGAGCCATCAGGGCAGTCACTCTTGAAGAACTTGAGAAAACCCCAGGAGGGCTGCGCCAGCCCTCCCTCCTGCACTGGCGAAGGTTAGAAAGGAAAACGAGTTTAAATGAGTCCGCAAAACGACGCGGTATTCGTAATGATATGCGTCACGCAGCTCTGCAGTCCTAGTCACGCTGCGTTTGATTCGGTGGTCACGTAGTCGTTTAAGACTCAATCAATGCTCCTACCCAAGACTTATGGCCGACTCCGAAGGGCGCGGCGCTGACAAAAGTGGTCCCATTATGCCGCGGGCGACTCACCCTTGACCTCGATGGTTTTGGAGTCGATGATGCGGATGCGTCCCGAGTTGACGCCATGGCCGCGCCGACTCAGCCCGGTCAGCCACTGCGGCTGCGGCGCCTCGAACCCCTCCGGGATGTAGACGTCGCCGAACGTGTCCTGCGGACCGGGGCGGACGGCGTCAGCGAGCGCCAGAGCCACAATACGACGGCTTCAGTGGGCCGCGATCAGCCGCACAGGTACTGCGGAGCACGGATGGCGGCAGACAGTGGACGAAAGGGGCATCGATAGCACACATAGACAACGAAGGTGCGTTTCTCTCTGGCAGACGCCTGACCAAAACGGTGACAATGAATGCGACGGACGCAACAGAAAACAAAACAAAACGGACGATTTACAGTGAATGCGCACTGGCTTGCTATACCTTTCATGTGAAGCGTTTGTATCTTGTGTCTTGTGTCTTGTATCATTGTATCTTGGGAATGTAAAAGTACATTGACACAATTATCTTTCTTTTACTGAGCTGCAAATTGCACGGAAAGATATCCCAAATGCTGTTTTTCTTCCGAATGATGGTTCTCAGTGGTGCAGGGCGATAATGTTCTCTACAGGTCTAGGCAGCCGTCAGTATCTAAACTACAGCAGTGGCCTTACATCCATCCCGGATGGATCCTTTTCAAGGACGTATGAGTCAGGCCAGCAATCACGGAAGTAATTCGTCCCACTGGCGAGAGGGATCGGGACTCCCACTGCACCACAGAGTCCCTTAGAAAATGGGGTATTTACACAGAGGAAAGGCAGCTCATGTGAATAATAAAAGTTTCTTACCTGTACCGTCAAATCGTAAACGGCGAGCCATTTGATAACGTCTAGGGTTTTCCCTTCTGGAAGCACGAGGGTGATGTCCTTGTTCAGGTACCGCTCTAAAATATTTGTCCTGAAGAGTACAGCGGTGATCGTTGATGATCAGTCCCATCGTCGTTCAACGAATGACAACGATTTGCAAGGACTGCAATGCTCCAAATTGACGAAGAGACTGTCGCCTCTTTGTACCTTTATCTCCGTCAGATAACAAAAATGGCCATCCGATAATATGCTGCATAACATCCAAAGGCTAAATGATAGAGCCGCAGATGAAAATTCCCTGAAAAGATAATGCTATTTACGTAAATCAGTAACGGCGCAATTTTCGCTACATTTTCTGGACACATTTAACACCATTTTTACCGGCGATAGAAACACAACTTCACTGGCGTGACGCAACATTGGATAGGTCGCACTCACAAAAAATGTCATATTTAAGAGGAAATTAACACTCCACTCACGCATTCTGTCAAGCGAATGAATCACGACACTCCACAGCCAGCGATCTCGACATACCCGGACGCCACAGACTGCATGAACAAGGAGGAACGGCATAGGAGACTACACTTCAGCACAAGGGCATATCCAGAGCCAAGCTGGCTGAGCCCGATGCTGTATGTGTTCATACCTGCCATGCTCATTGGCTAAGATGAAGCCGCGGGGCCCCGGCCTGTTGTTAGAGCCGGCCCAGAAGAACGTGTCTGTTCCCTCACCGTCATAGGAGAAATCCTAGGAGAGCACAGCCATCCGGGTTATCGCATGCCCGAGGAACTTACGTCGAAATATGGCGGACTTACTCGACGTTGAAATTGCCAAAGCCATCTTGTGCGTTGGGCCATGGCGCGTGATTACTCACAAAAAATAACGCGCAAGAACAGGCAAATTGATTTTAATCGTCCAAGTTCCGCATGCACCTCACCGTTAACTCCAAAGCCGTTTCAATGCGTCAAGCCGTCCGTAAAAATTGGCACACTCCGTTTCCTGGACCGCCAACGACGCCAGTGCTTTCACGTGACAAGGTCAGCCAGGCGGCTCCCAACAGCTGACGAGCGATCCGAACGGGCGTGTCACGTATCGCAGACACCGTTGGAGCGCTCGACTTTCCCCAGGAGTGGCGCGCAGCCCCGCCGGCTCGGAACAAAGTGACGCAGCCGCCGCGTCAGCCGGCGCTCTGCTGACCTTGATCAGGATCGTGTACTCGTCGACGGCGTACACCTCGCCCGACACCTGGTGGTGGTAAGAGTTGAGCTTGTTGATGTACTTGCCGAGGTACACGTCACCCGACTCCTGGGCGCCGGCCGCGGCCACTGCGAAAGCGGTACAGCCCGGTCAGCACCGACTGATCCGGGGGCTCGGTGGCCTTGACACCAGTCGAAACGTCCTGAGCACGCGGCCCCGGTTCGGCAGGACAGCTCGCCTCGTCACGCGGTCCTGGCCGGTTGCGGTAATGACAAATCGTGTGACGTGTGACGAGCGTGACGAGTGGCGTAGGAAGACTGTTGTCGGCTAAAAAGGAACCGTTTTATCGATTGGTGTGGCCGGTGGTCCCTTGACTTTTTCAGCGGCAGTAACCGAATTCGCATCATATCACAGGAAATGAGGGCAGCTGAACACCAAATGACGACGAATAAACGTAGGTACGTTATACGGGCAGCGTTTTGAACAACAGCAAATTTAAGTTTCCTTGAAGCCAAACTCAGAACAAAACACATGGGTCATGACTGGGCCCGGTCGAGTCTATTCGAGAGAAAGTTAAGCGTAGATACTAGCTCGTATATTTACTATGACAGTCATGGACACGAAACGCTTCCCTTTTACCGCTTCTCACAACGCCCGCTTTTTGGGGAGTCGCTAAGCAAACGACTGCACCAGTTGTCACGAAATACGTGAATTGCAAGCGAAAAAAAAAATGGTAAAAAAGGAGTCGAGGCTGGGGCTTCTTGGGGTCTCCTTCATGAGTTTTAAAGAAAGGATCTAAAAGTTGTCATCCGTCACGTTGTTTCATCTGTCATGTTCAGAGCTATGAAAGGTTAACGACATTAGACGAGTTATGCTTTTTCGTCAATGGTGAAGGAACGTTTTCGGGTTGGTGAGGAAAGGGCCGTTTTGACTTAATTGCGTTTCAACGTGGGACTAAAGTTGATATTTTCCACAGCTGACTTGGCCCTCCCCACCTGTACTTTATGGCAATGGTTCTTGCTCCCCTTTTAGTTTGGTAAACACATAGTTGTTGCATTCACGCTTAGCAATCATCAGGGACTATACGAGAATGCCCAGCTTTCCGCCGTATCTTAACTCAAGGTATAGGAACTCGGGTGAGAAAAACTGGAGCAGCCACACGTTCGCACACTACTTTCCCTGTGGCGAAGTGAGGAATGCGTGAGGCCTGAGGAATTAGCTGACTGTAGAAGACTGGCTGGTTGCCTCTCGTCGAGCGCGAAGGCTGGGCGATTGACCCATATAGCGGGGAACGTGCTAGCAAGTGTACCAAGGTCAGCAGGATGGCGCGACGGTGAGATTGGCCTGGTGGGGACAAGACTGGCCACACCCGGGCAGACGTCCCTGAGAGGCAGCGGCCACGCCGCCCGGTCCTGGCCGAACCGGCCCGCTGCGCCCCTCTGGCCGGGCGGTGACGCACCGGCGCCAGCCGTCGGCCGCCCAACGCCGGCGGCCAGCACTCACCGAGACAGAGCAGCAGGCCAGCAGGAACGCTGGCTAGACCCGTCATAGTAATCCGACGGCTCACGCACACTGGCACACACCACGCACGCCTACCACCTACACGGACGCGGCCAGAGCTGGCCGGGCACCAGCTGTTCGGGGCGGCGCGCGGCTGCGGCGGAGGCCAAGTGAAAACGGTCTGGCCGTTCCTGCTCACCTTCCAGTCAGCCTTCGGGCAGCGTTGATGGCAGCGCCATCTCGTTTTCCAAAAGCGAAGCGCAGGTTGAGATTTTCTCTTGTAGAACAGCGTTCAGTCTAGGTTTGTACACGGGTAAAACTCAATGGTTATGATGCAACAGAGAAGGCGCGGTATCCGTCGTGGCGGCTTTACCAACTAATAGAAAAAGCGTTATCATGCACATGCTATTATGTGCGTCCGACAATACCGCATCACAATCAGAAAACGATTTTTTTAGCATTTGGTGCGCAGATAAACCAGCTTATCGAATTTCAGCTGCGATATATTGGTGCGTACTCTGTACCTCTACTGCAATGAATTTCATTGTGAGCCACAAGGAAAGTATTTTTTTTTAATCAGTAGGAAATGTTATTAAGTACGCTGTCGCCTAATATAAGCGCATTATGAACTGATGAGAAATAATTTAGGTGCCACGGAATTGTCGCCCGTAACGTACAAATCGCAGTCTCATTAGAACTGTTCTAAAAAAATAAGTGAGAATTTTATGTATCTTCCTGTGGAACCAAAATACATCAGTGGCGGCTCGTGGCCTCACAAATACCTGAGGCAGAGCTCAACTGAAGTACCAAACTATTTTATTTGCGGCTATCTCAAATACGTTGTCTGTCAAATCGTAAATGATATCCAATCCATATCAGATGACTTCTATAAAAGAAATGAAATTACAAGGCGCACCACGTTCGTCCCAGGCCGTCTCTTCCATCCCAGGCAGAAAGGCCCCTCTCGTTTCAGTGCGGATAAATGGTGGTCATTACTTCGGGCATCATCTGTTGAACCATTTGTGCACGGTTCCAAAGCATGTATCTAACATTTTGAACTAATAAGCAATGTCAATAGTTCCAGTTTAATCGTATACTCAGTGTTACAAAGGGTGATATTGCTCACAAATTACGTATGACTTCAATCCCACATTGCCTGATATTTTTGGCGGAGTACTGCCTCAGTCTCCTCGAATGACAAGCCGCCACTGGTATATACCGCGATGTCCGGCAGTTTGCATCAAATAGCGAAACATCAAACGTTGTCTTTTAGACTAAGCAGAGCTGTTTTAAAACCTATTGGCTTTCTGGAGTGCTTTGATGCCCTCTCCCCAAATCCTTCCTAACTGATGTCAAGCTACAGCGTTCATATGCATGCGCGAGGACACAAGGACCAAACGATTACGCAAAAATATCATACATTCAGCCACATGTACGGTATTGACACTCAGAAAGAAGAGGTTGCCAGCCCGGACGCACGGACTGCACAATCTCAGCCGGGCCCTTGGAGTCAGACGCCCGACCATCACTCAAAAGCCCGGCCAGGTCCGTATACCTGTGGTGGCTCTGCCAAGGGCGGTGGAGACGTTCATCACAAAGCCGAACCTTTGGTGGTGACAGTAGCAGTAAAACAAACTGTTCATCAATACGCAGTCATTCCGTTCGCATTCTGTTCACAGTTTTTCCTCGACGCAAGCCTACAGACTCGGTCGGTGGCAAGCTGTCCGTCAAACTGTTCAACTCTTATATCGGTGTGTATATTTGGGACACCACACATTTTGATTTCCTTGCTTCGAGACATAATGACGCCTAAAAACTACGATTGATTCTATTCCACAATGCGATGGGACTGAACATGATGAACATGAGCTCCGTATGGTCTACAAGATAACATGCTGATGCGACGATAGTACTGGAATGTCACATATATGGCGTATCACTAACGTTATATCAGCGAGACCTCTAATAGTTCTATCCGCACATAATAAACTGTACTTGGAGACGTTTCGCCCACTCATTGGATACAGCTTTCCACGCATCTAGCCTTCGTATCTAATCGCGTTACAGCGATGATGGAAATTGCTGACCAAAGACCAGGCAAATACCATACCAACATATTATCACCAAAGGAAATCCTGAGAAACCATGCGGCTCCAATGAAGCTCAAAGGAGGAAATCGATGTAAAAGTTAGTCAAAATATTCGATCGCCGCAGATTCTAATAGAACATGCATGCATGTCTGCGTAAAATTAACCTTATGAATATCAGTACATCACCCAAGCGTTTTCACGCTTGCACGTACGGTAACCAAATGTGAGTACATGAGTAAGAAATGGAATATATCAACAGCCTACTCTCGAAAAGCACCCTTAAAGAACTACCACCTAAACAGGACGGCAGACTGCTCGCCAACGCAAATAGATGGCCAAAAACTTAATATAGTGTAACTGTCAGCCGATACCTACAATGACGTCCGGCAATATTCTCTAGCCTACCAACACGATGTCCCGAACAGTACCCCTACATCACTAAGACCATTACTTCAACCACCAACCACAGCTTGGCAAAAGCCGTTCCAGTGACCTGCACAAAATGAGAGTTTTCAAATAAAAGACACTGTTTTCAGATCCGTTAAAAAGTAAACCTATTGCAAAGTTATCACTGCAATTACTGTTCAGTAAGCAAGTGGTACTATTTGCAGTAATCAAAGCAATCACTGCATAGCGGATTTGCGTCGCTGGCAATCAGAATATTTTCCGTACCACTTAAATATGCTATGGCAACAGGCGCCCGTCTGATATGTGCTAGTTAGACAAGTGTATAAAAGCTCGGCGTTAAAGTCATAGCATATCCACTGTGAGGCACCACGCAGCGTCACCGCCCAGCAGCCGTTCAAATTCCAACCAGCATCGGCGTGGAGGTCCGACAAACAACATCGCACGCCGAGCCCACGCAATCAGTCACCAGCAGTGGAACGCGGCACGGCGAGGCGGGTCGAGTACCAACTCGAGCGGTTTAGCCTCCGGCGGCGGCTCCCCTCCGCGTCGCGCCCGGCCAGGCGACAGAGCTCCCCGGGCGCGTGTTTACGACAGGCACACAAACATGACACAAGGTTTCTGTGATTGGCTGAAACATCATGCACTAAATACATGACGTTTGTCATGTGACATAATACTTGGAAACGCTTCCCGATTGGTGGTTGCCGTCAAGGCCATAGCAGTGTTGTAGTCGGGCAGTCAGACAGGAAATGAAATCGTAAAGCCTTTTAGTAAACGTAATAGGAATTTCTTTGAGACTGTCATTCCTGCCGTATTCTTGTAATCCTCGCCCGTATTGGGATAGGGGGTGACGCAATCCCCCTGAGGTTTTCAAGGAGAATTCCCGAACAGTTGGTTTGATCCATATGAAACTTGGTGTACTTTCTTGGACATCTTTTTCACATCTTATGACCAACATTTTTTATTCTACGTTGCCATGGTAACGAGCTATGGTGTCATAACGGGAACCATGTCAGCAGTTTTCGCGCGCCGACGCGGCCGGTTCACAACGGTCTCAGTTTTGTCTCACTTTAAAACGGTTGGAGAGCACGAAGACAATAAAATATGTATCACATGACTCCAAATGCTACGTTCTATAACACATAACCTATATTTCACAGGCTTATGCTGAATACCGGGATTATCGATGGTATAAACTAAGGTCTTGAGCTACGGCGGGAAACACGTTACTTTTAGTCTTTGGGAATGTGACAAGAAATCGGTATCGCAAAACAACCTATATATTTGAATTGCTTGAGGTGTAAGGAATCGAATGATATAACTCTGGTGCAATTTATCTTTTATTTCATCAAAGTACGGCGCAATGCAGCGAACGCATGACTTTTGCTCCGACGGGTGGGGCGGCGTCGGCCGTGGAGTGATAAGTCTGCAGTACCACGGCATGCCTAAAATTAGATTATGTGTTGGTTATCAACTCGAAAAACGGTTTTAACGCATCTAAGTTGCGATTTTTCCCTAATCCGAGGTCACTCCAGGTCAATGGCTTCAGACAACCTTGGATCATGTAAGATGACTTAAGATAAACTAAGATGGCCTTTATATCGGCAACAGTGCTTGTTACTGAAATCCTACATTTAACTTATACATATAACACCAAACATTGTCTACAAGTGTTTCTGCAGCTTTGAGAACGCATTTACGCCGATGGCCCCGCCTGACAAGGATTGACCTAGAATGACCTGGATCTGACTCCATGGCTAAAATACAATCATGTGGTGTACATATAGATTCATAACTAATTGACGACTACTATGCTATCCGTTTCGTTTCATCATCGTTTATTTTCTGGCGTTCATTTGCGCTTAAACTCGAAAAGTACTACTTTCTGCCAATTTTTGACCTCTAACCCGACCTAGAGGGTCATCCTTTAACCTGATACCTTAAAAATGGTTACCAGTCGCGAGATCTCGTCACGCGCAACACGCTGTTTTTTCCCACGACGCTCTAGGACGCACGGTGTGGAAACGGCCGGGGGTTGTACCCCCATACGTCCGCGTTATGCAGAGGGCCTTATACAGGTGGGGGTTGAAATGAAAGAGCTGGAATGGATAAGGCGTGATCTACGCAAAACTGTTTATCAATTCGGAAGCTGTCTGCAAAGTGGGATCGCAAAAACCATCCAAACTGAAACCTTTTAAAAGCCGCGTCAAGCAACGCACCGTGACAGCGCACTTTTTTTTTTGTCACGGCGCTCGACCTGTACACTTCTCAACAATGTGGAGTGAACTGAAATCCCAAGTGCCGTAGCAGTTTTCCGCCATTCCTCTGTGAACTATCCCTATCGAACAGTGTACTTTCCAGTAATACTGGTTTTTATTCTTAGTCTAGAGACTTTGGAAAGCAGCAAGTCTGCTGACATTGTGTTATATTTGGTGAAATTTTGGCCGCTGCTCTTCTATGAAATGTGTTTAGACGAAGAGACCCATTTATATCGTGATCTATGGAATACTCTTTTCCTGCTATTCGTTTTTGCATTCAGAAGCAAGCATTCTTGGACCGAGATATCACTCGCATGAAGAACATTTCCTCCTCCATGCGGACTAGGAATAGCACGCAGTGTTCCAATGAGCACGATTTACATATCCTGGTTGGAGATTCGCCGATATTATCTCGGGAGGGGGAGGGGGAGGTGGAGGTGAGGGGTGACTAGGATCTCAAAAATATTTTTGTCCACTCATTACCTCAGACCTGATACTAAAATTTCCGAAAACTTGTTGGGGGCCAACAACGTCCCGTCCCCTCCCCCCCCCCGGACATCGAGCCATGCGCGCAGGCCTCTCCGGCTGAATGCATTCCATGCAAGGGACAGTGGCTGTGGCTGTTGCACTGACAAGATGCTGTCCTAAAGATTCATGGCGTCCCGAAATCTTTAGACATAGAAAAAGACCACATACTTCTGAGAAATACCCTCCCAGATCGTACCTATTGTTCCGTTCACAGAACAGTGGTTGACAAGCTCCCGCGACACCCTGGTCTTGAACACACTCCGCCCCGTTTACAAGTGCACAAACAAAGCGCCACAACAAACCTCGCCGTCACCGCATGCAACACTGTGTTTGTATTAAACGTTTTTAAACCTGGAGGGCTTTTGTGATTCCGCTTCGACGGCTTCCTGACGTGATCAACAGTTCTACTACTCGGTCTCACGCCGTGCTCAACGTTCTTTGGTCTGAAAGGAACATAAGAACGAGAAATTCAGCAAAGGCTTCTATTACATTCACCAAAGGGACTCTAGAAAACATTTCCCGGTTGACAGCAACCACCAATTGGGGACCGTTTCCAGGTGCTGCATTATCTAGAAAGTCACGTACCAAATCAGCCAATCACCGGAGCCTGGTGCCGTACTGGTATGCGCTTCGTAAATACGCCCCCCGGGGGCGGCTAGGCGCCGCTCAGCCCAGCAGGAGGCCGTGGTTTTTGCCAAGCCTCTTGCGCGCTCGCTCATCCAGCCGCGACAGGGGGCCGTTCACGACCGGCAGGCCGTGCTGATGTCCGGACGTCTGCTGCTGGTAGTACGTCTCCACCTGGCCGCTGCGCTGCGCTAGCAGCACGTCCGACGGCGTCCTGCCGGACCGACGGTCACGGGTCAGCGCGTCACGACCGACGGTCACGGGCGTGCCGCGTCACGACCGACGGTCAGACGCGGAAGACCGATGACCGACGGACGGGTGAAGGAAGCGGCGGAGAGACAAAGAAAACCAGTCCACGAACGACCGGTTCAAAATGGTTCAAGGGGGCCACGCTCCGAATGACAAGCACTCTTCCCCGAAAGCGTGTTATTCTCACAACTGACAGAAGACGACTAGATTAACGTGGGGAACAAACAACAATGGTTACGCAGAGACCTTCATGGAGCTAGCAATCAATACCTTTAGCAGGCTTTCAACGCGACCCGGACTATATCGGTCCAACGCACAGAGAAGGCAACACAGACCTCGCCCGTGTGAGTCAAGCCTTGACCCGACCCGCTGCCGGTGCTCTGCGCTGACCTGATCTTGAACTCGGTAAACTGGCCTGGCCTGACGCGGTGCGGGTGCCCTGTGCTGGCCTGATCCTGAAGTCAGTAACCTGGCTTGACCTGACGCGGTGCCGGTGCCCTATACCGACCTGATCCTGAAGTCGGTAGCCTGACTTGATCTGACACAGAGCGGGTGCCCTAAGCTGACCTGATCTTGAAGTCGGTGAAGCGGCCGTCTCGGAAGTCGGCGTGCAGCAGCTGCAACAGCCGGCTGTCCAGGTGGGCGGCGCCCTCCGTCTCTAGCAGGCGGCCCTCGCCGCACGGGCGACACGACGCGTAACTGTAGTGGTGGCCATGGAACGACGGAATGGAGCGGTAGCTGCGCAGCATGCATTCCAGGTCCTGCAGGCCCTGTCCGGTCCGTCGCTCCTGCCGCCAAACAGCGAAATACGTCAACGTTGACCGACGCTCTGGAACCTGCTACCACAGACAATCGTAGGATAGTCTCACAAGCCGGTGTAACAGATCCTTGTGGATAGCATTACTCAATTTGTCAAGCTTTCGTAACTAAGAGCTTCGGCGCTGAGTGAGGCACCTATCCCAAAGCATGGCGTATTCAGTAGCGTTCAGACACAACACACAAGTCCACATAACATCCGTGGGACGGGACTGACCAGCATGTCCACCGCGCCGCGCAGCTCGTCCGGCCGCCGCTCCAGAATCACGTAGCACCTGAGCTTGCCGTACGTCTTGACGCAGAGTGTAACCGGCGTGCGGTCGTCAGGCGGCGGCGGCGGCGGCTGCGGCCGGCCCTCGGCGCCGCGCTCGCTCACCAGCTCGCTCAGCTGGCGCGGCCGCCAGCCGCCGTCCTCACCCTCGCTGAAGAAGCGGCGGCGGCCGGCGCGCGGCCCGGCCGCCGACCGCGGGCTCTCTGAGGAATAGCCAGCGGCGCCGGCCGACCGCCACGGCCGCCAGCTGAGCGCGCGGCCCAGCGCCGGTCGGTCGGACTCTGGCGCCGGAGCGCTGTCAGCCCGCGGCGTGTACAGCCGATTGGAGCGCGGAATGCCGAAGCTGTACGGGTTGGTCGGCACGGCCGTGAACGCCGGCTGATTGTCGCGCAGGCGGGCCTGCAGCTTGCGCAGCTCGTCCCGGTACAGGTCCGGCTGCTTGCGCTTCAGGTAGGCCAGGTTGGAGAACGGCTCCGGCACGTCCAGGTCGGAGAGGCTGCGCCGCGGCCGGCCGCGCCGCGACCGCGGCAGCCGCCGCAGCCGCCGCACCGGGATTTCGTCGACGCGCGGCGCCGGCGGCGGCTCGGCGCGCGCGCACTCGGCCGACAGCGCCTGCAGCGCCAGCGCGCTGATCAGGCTGCGCATGGCCGCCGGTGAGTCCGGGTCCACCGCCGCCGAGTCGGCGGCCGCCGTCGGCGTCGGCTCCGACGGCTCGGCGGCGGTCGTCGCCGCGGTCCGGCGGCGGCGACGGCGGCGCCGACGATGGCCGTCGTCCGGTCGGTTCTCCTTGCCGTCGGCGGCGTCCGGCGCCGAACTGGTGTGGGAGGCCGTGTAGGAGGCGGTGCCGGCGCTGGTGCCGTTCTCTCGGGCACAGGTCGACCCCTCTGGCCGCTCCTCTATCACCTCCAGAGGCTGACCCGTAGAAGAGGAGGGGGCCGAAGGCTGACGATATGCCGTGACGTGTTACACATCGTCATACGGCTGACCAGGGGAAGATGGGGACAGCGACTGACGACACAGCATCACTTGTGAAACAGCGTCACGCAGCGGCTGGCCCAGGGAGGGGGAGGACGCAAAAGACGTCACCGGGTACACGCCACACGACACTTCGGGGAAAAGTCACGGATCATGTTAACTTGCCATTTGAGTACAAAAACAGCACCGCCCTTAAAGATAAAACCACGGCACGGCCAACTGCGGCCGAGAGGCCTTACTCACCCTAGTGGTGGCAGAGGCCATGTCGTTCTGCCAAAGCGATCTGGCAGTTTCCAGCAGGGTGTCGTGCAGCTCACTACGAATGTGCACTGTGGCCACCATGGTACCCAGAGGCAGCACAAAGTCAGTGTCCACCAGATCAAAGGCGTCCTGTCGAAAATGTCGTCAGTAGAAGAAAATCCAGGGACGTGGACTGTGCTTTCGGCATTTATTCCCAAACTATATTCATTTTCAACTGAAGCTAAAAGCATATACATGCTTGAATATATATACATATATATATATACATAATGCATCATACTTGACTACATACAGCCCAGGAAAAACGAATCATCCTTACAAGGAACTGACACATTCTTTCCAGTGCTCCAGTTTCAGTGTTCCAACAAAGAAGCCTTCAGTCAGCCTTCAAATTGGGTAAGTTGAGAGCTCATATTGTCAGATGCAATGAGCCTCGTGGTGTCTAGTCAGAATGCACATATCCTCTCCCTCGTCTGGGAGTATAAGTGAACTTAGTACCGTCGATGCTCACCTCTGGCAGCCAGTGAATGAAAGCCAGAACCTGGAGCAGTTCCTCAGTATTTTCATTCGATATAATTCTGAAAAACAAATGGAAACTTGAGGTACCGAATGCCTATGTAAAGATACAATGAGCATTTCAACAGACCAAAATGCCCAAAGCCCACACAAAACGCCCGCTTAACCTCAGACACAACACAATGCAGCAGAAGACATGTGCTGACTAGACTATACCATACGTCTAATACATAGATTCTCCGTAAAAGGTAGTCACAAAGCAAAAGCACCTTTAGCCCTCGCCAGGCCGGCCTCCGGATCTACCTTCGTCGAGCCGGGAGGTTCATGAGAACGCCCCTTCCCCCCCCCCACCCCCAGGTCTCAAGAATTACAAGTCCCACAATAAACTAAAAACATCGTCGGAAAGCCGTTGGCCAAACTAGAAGAAAGCACGATTTTTTTCGAATCAGGTCAATATTAAGGTCACCAGAGGTCATCTCAGGTCGAATTACCTTGCTGATGTTTTTGCTAAAAACTTTGATAAGCTTGGCTGCTACCTGGCAAAAGGGTTTCACGGTGAACAAAGGCCTGATTTGCCTATGTGGGCCGGAAAAGGGGAACTTGTGACCAAATTTGACCAGTTCAGGAAAATCGGAAAGTAAAGGCAAAAAATCGCCTTTTGTAATGATGACAGGAGCCCCGTTTTCCTAAGGGGTACGTGGGATACAAGTTTCCAACATTCATTTGATTGTGTGGACTGCCTATGCCCAGTACCCCACAATAATCGCAGCTCGTGAAGCGACTCACCTAACGAGTTGCGATTACTTACGGGCTGCTCATCGGCCGTAACACCCAGTGCTGAGGCAGAATATATCCTAAGAGGAAAATTACTAAATTTTCGAGAACACGTAGTGGGGAACGAAGAAGGCGATTTTCTTTGCAACGTAAAACGCACAATTTCATGTAGGTAGACTGCCAATTAAACCACTTTTTCAGTCAGACAAGTGACATTTTGTTGTTGTTGTTGTTGTTGTTGTAAAGATCGCAAGTCGTAAATGAAGTGGCCCAAACCGGAGGAGAAACCCAGTTTTGAGAGAGATGAGGGGATCTCCCTTCAAGAGTCCGTCGTCTGGCTTGCGCCCCCGGTAGTACCCCACAGTCAAAAATCCGTGGCGTCGCCCCGATCTAACACGTATATGAAGTCTACAACTATCGCATAAACGTCAAACAAAATCAACCTAGGTCAAGGCACTAACACTTATGCGTTGAACGTTTCTGGTCTTAATTGCAGTATATGCCACATTATTAATGGCCAGGCTCGGTATAGTATGTAATTCCATAACATCAGACCATGTAATATCCTTTGCACATCCTGGAAACCTTGACCCGACGCATATTACATGTAAGTCACTCAGATACCAAGCGGGCAAGGCCGCAATACAAAAGCCTTCTATCTGGCAGGAAGTTGTTTTCGCGACGTAAGGGTTCCTATTTTGGCGGCCAAAAATAAGAGGACAGGGGCAGTGCAAACTGTACAGAAGGCATGTGTACAGTTTTTATCATCTGTGGCCACACGAAGTGGGTTCGCATTGCAAACAAACACAACATTTCAAAAAGTCAAACTGGGTCGGCCTGGGTCAAACAGGATTCGGTCACCATTGGCAAATAACATCTTATGATATATAGTGCTTCCGAAGCACATCTGACTGCTAATTAACATTTTAAAACTGTAAACCAAATCACTGCACTTGGCTTTGGGTCTAAAGACTCGGTCTGAAACGTGACCCGACTCGAAGTAACAGGTCAAGTGGTACGATTTCGTGTGCCAATGACGTGACATGCATCAGGGTGCATGTTGTTCAAAATGCAAATCTGTCGAACCAGCCACAAAATCTCAACAGCACACATAAAATAGGCCAAACGTTCCACTCACCTGAGGTCATGGACCTGGAGATTCCCAAACACTTGGGAATAGCAAAATTGTTCCCTTTGTCATGTTCTATCCGTGTGCCAAGTTTTATGTCAATCGATACATTTGACAAATTGTTAGGCCACTTCCAAGTTTTTGAACATGGTCTTACTTGACCTGTCCTAGATCAATGGCCTGACATGAGACTGAGTTCAAAAATTGACAGATGGTGTAAAAATGATGCATGAAAAGGTGTCCCAAGTTTTGTATTTCCGCGCCTTTTCACTTTTTCACTATACTCAGAAAACCGGAAGGGGTTCTCATGAGCCCCCGGCCCGGCGAAGGTTATGATTCATGTGATTATTCATCCGAGAAAAAATCTGGAAACACAGTAATGCAAGCCACTAAAACCAGCAATAACTAGGAATGCATCTTACTGGCCATCCCAAGCAACTATGCAGGTGAGCACGCCGACAACACGACTGGCTGCTGTCTGCACTTCTGACAGCTGCTGGCCAATGAAGTCGTCCTTCTGCAACCAGCAAATAGCGAGCTCGGCATAGTCATGATGACAATGGCATAAAGCTGGGACAGTCAAACTGTAGCTCGTTATCTCAGACGCCAGTTCCAAATACAAACCATGTCTCAAATTCCCTATATCTTATGAACTTTAAACCAATTTTTTTTCAAATTTCCCTTTCGGTCTTCTTCAACAGCATCTTATTCTCAGTCCTTGCGAGGCATCACAGGCGGACGCCGGCCAGTGAGCGGTTGCGGAAAGTACGGATTACGTCCTGTCAGCCGACAGTAATACAATATGGTTCACATACTGATTACCGTCGCTGATGTCCAGACAATGATTGAGACAAAACGACAGCTGAAAATGTAACGCACGATATTTTTGCATCAGACACGTATTTTTATGAGAAGCCGATCACAGCATTTCAGCTTTATATTTTTAAGTGTTTTACAAACGCACTACAATCAATCTAATAGTATCTCCCGACACCAAGAAACCACAATTCTCTTTAAGTATACAGGCAAAACAGTTATATATATATATATATATATATATATATATATATATATATGCATAAGTGTTATAGTTCAGACACAGTGAAGAGCCGCCCGAGCTGAAGAGCTGCCCCTGGGCGGGCGGCCGTGCGTCCGGCCCACCTGTGCCCAGTCAAGCCGCGGCAGCGCGTCGAACACCCGCTCCAGCGGCGGCCGCGGCCCGGCCGTCACCGCCAGCGGGCGGAGCGAGCGCGCCAGCCGGCGGCGCAGCGCCGGCCGGTCCGGCTCGGCGGTCAGCAGCGGCGCCAGGCCGCCGTGCAGCAGCCGCACCGCCTGACGCGTCCGCGCCAGCTGGCCGCGCGTCACGTACGTCTCGTCCTCGCCGGATGTGTGCATCGCCTGCGGGCGCCGGTCACAGGTCACCTGCCGGGCCGGGGCAGGGCGCGCGGCTGGTTCGGGACGTGAGGCCGAGCTCTCCCGTTTGACGCTGGTCAGCTGTGTTATCAGAATCGAAAGAGCTGAGCGCGTGTTTTGCACGCTTTTAGCGAGTGAGATTTCATTTACGGCGGTCGCTTGGGAAAGTTCAGACAGGTGTTAGTCAGTCAGTGTGTCCAAGCTTCCGAGCGTCCACCGTCCGAACGCGCCAGCTGATCGCGACACACCGGGTGCGCAGACTCGGCGGACTGATCGTGATGCAGGTTTCGAAGCGATTCGCGGCGTGTGGCACGTGCCACATGGCGGAAGCCAGACCTCTGCAGAATTCAATTAATCACGGGTACAGGCCAAACGGTGGGTGCTTTTAACTCGGGACATGGTGACAACATGGGCCCCACTTGCGGGTGTTCCCTTTAGTGGTCGACACCCACGTGCGACCCACGTGACGATCCTCAGGCACGTATTCCCATTTGGACCCGGGGACTTCCGAGTGCCGTCAAAAGTGACCAAGGCGGTTGAACTTTGGTGGGTAGACAGACCAGCACTAGGGCTATCTTATGATACCGCATATGGTGGCCATGGTGGGTCACGTACGCCTCTTTTCCACCCGTTTCTTATGGGCCAGCTGCCGGGAGGCGAACGGCGCAGTTTGGTGCGATGATGGCATGGAAAGACGGAGAGGCAGCTGGGCGATCAATTCCGACGGACTGGGGTCGACGCGGAGGTGCAGTTTGCACTTGAAGCGCGAGGTGCCCAGGAATATTATCCTTCCCTCATTGCCGCAAAAGTGCTACCCCTGGGATGCTGAACATTGGCGGGCAGAAGTACATAATACGTGGCAGTCAGTAGATATGACTGTTCTGCGAGTCAAGGACTTCAGCCTTGTGTATGCCGGACGCACTTCCTGAGGTGCATCTCTCTGTCATTCGGGCCTTTTGTTCGGGAGCCGTTAATACTGGAGGCGCTAAAGTTTGTGGTGGGCTGCAGCCACAAATGCCCATCTGAGACAACCAAGATTTAGGACATCAGTGGCCACACACAATCCATGTGATAGTGCAACTTGTTGGACTTGGGATCCTCCGTTTACGGGAAGGTTGTGATAACTACCTTAGTACCTTTGTTCAGATAAAGATACTAAGCGGATGCATCGGTCTGCGTGCGACGCAAAGCTTCGGTTTTGGCCCCGAACCAACCGAGTAACGCTTTGGTTTGCCTCTATAGTTACAGCAGTTATACTGCAAGAACCGACGGCACGTATCACCAACGACAATCACAACGAATATCAAATAATCAGACATATCTACCAGGCACAAAAAATCAGATGTCATCGGAGAGTAAAAGTGCATTTCTGTACTGCTAAAAAACATACATCTCGGACTCGGAGTCTGCTTTGCGGATTCTGATCGTCCTTTTCCCCATGCACATTTTATTTGCTCTCAACCTGAAGAGACACTTCCCATCACCATACAACCACCACCAATCATCACCTGGTCCTCACCCATATGAAACGTCCTTCTCTGTGCAGCACGAACTCGCCATGCTGCAGCCGTATTCGAGACGGAAAGGTGGCCATGTTGCGCTCGGTGAAGAGGGCGGTGCCCATCAGCTGGCAAACTAGGTGCAAAGCGTCACTGCCGATGCTGGTCTCGTCCTCGCTGGGGTGGAGGAAACAGATGGCTTCGGAAGGGTCATCCTCCTCCCGCTGGCAGTACTCAGTGTCGTAGATGAACAGCATGCGGCCGAACCTGGAGAATGAGTCGAGGTTACAAGGTGTTCAGCATCACTGGAGTGCTGGGCAGTGTTGGGAACCTGGTTTTTCTTCCTGGTGTCGGAATACAAATTCTCTTTCGGAGCATAAAAATGTCACGCTTTTACATGAGAAACACGGACTGACTAGGTGCTTTGAAAGCATCTGTGGCCAGCAGGGGCGGAACCAGCGGCTCCGTTTGGGGAGAAACCAGTTTCCTGTGTCTACATGGTAGATCACCAAAGTCGTTCACAAGAAGTCGAAGTGACCGGGGGGGAGCGGATGGCAGTGGGTTCAGATTATATCGGATACTTCAGCAGCCGAGTATGCATGGTAAACCATCAACGGGGGAGGGGCATGCGGAAAAACTTTCAAAATCTGGTTCAGTAGGAATACCTATGTCTTGGGGGGGGGGCACATGGCCATTTTGGAGTACAGAATTCTTCTTGGAGTATGACTTTTTATGCTCCTAGACTCCAGAAAACGAGTTTTTCCAACACTGGTGCTGGTAGTGTAGACATTGCCTCAGATGCGCTGTGGCAACCTTAGCCACATCATGTTCTGATCTGACAACTATTAAAAACCAAGACCAGGGCACACAAACACATGGATCAGCAGTAGTTGAGACCGGGGATTTCTCCCAACACTCTTCCCACTGCCATCAATGTAAAGTACACAAACACTGGTGATTCCACCAACTGCAAATGCATGTTTGTTGCTCAGCAGCACCTCACCTTAAGACCTTCTCCATAGTGCTCTGCTTTCTAACAGTAGTTTTCTTTTTTAGTACAGGCTATGAGAATACAAGCAAATTCCTTTCCAGTGAGTGCTGTGTTGACCCTAGAAAAAGAGGCCAATGAAAGATCAGAGTTTAAACAATTTCTTTTCACAGCATGGTGTGGGTCTTTTGACAATGATGGAGAGATACATTCCAGAGCAAAACACCACTAACAGACTGTCACACAACAAACTATACTACCTATAGATACCTATAGATATCTCTTACCTATAGATAAGAGAATGGGGTATACTGGTTTACGGCGTTTCATACGGACTCTCTCAGAAAACGCACTACAGCCCAGAAAACGCCATGATTCCGTTGGTAACCACCTTGGTTTTCTCTCAGGTCTCATACTTCCTTTCAGTGTGTGGTAGCAGTGCTGAGAAAACCTGTCCTGAATCCACAAAGCCTTTAACTTTGCCAGAAGAGTAATTATTGCCCAACAAAAATGTTACTGTCTGACACATCTGATGGCGAGGCTGGGCTGATTGCCAGCTGACAAGCTCTTCTAAAAACATACTGTGTGTTTGCTCAAAAGCCTCTGATCATGGCCAGCCAGACTACTGCCCAGGATATCCAACTTAACATATGTGTTCAGCACAGAAGCACAAAGTAGGACCATGGCCTGCATGTGCCTCAAGATGCAGCACTTTGTAAATGCAGCACAAAGGACCTTGGTGGAGACTTTAACACTTTAAATCAATAAGTACATCATATTTGGGTATACCCCAAGTTAGAGGCAAGTTAGGTCAGATCAACTGCCTTACATCCTTACTGCCTTACACTGCCACTTTACATTAATTGTGAATTTGCAAAGGTGCAATACTTTGTCTGCTCCAGATCTACCCTACTTATTTTAATTATATCACGTGGAAAGAAAAAGTGTCCCACGTTTTTCCAAAGATGGGGATCCTATTAAGTTGTGGCATATTTTTTTATAATTGCATGCACGTGCAAAGGACAACTGCATGTTGTACACTTCACATTCTCAGTCACGAGCCCACTGAGTAAGGATCAAGTCTAAGGCCATACAATTATACCAGATGATGAAATTCACCATCCTCAATCAACAGCGGTATTGCAGTGGTTTCAAGACTAAATTAACAATGGACAGAAAGGCCATTCTGAGATGAATCAAACAGTTCCTCGCTGGGGGAACAATTCCGAATCTGAATAATGGAGATGTGGTTGGAAACAATCCACCAGATGCCAAGAAAATATTCAAAAGGTGGAGACCATCATCAACCAGGCTCAGACAAAGTCGACCAGATACACTGCCCAGGAGCATGGCACCAGCCGCACCTCTGCAAGGAAGTTCCTCGCTTAAGATCTCGAACTAACGTCCTACGAGGTGGCAATCCACCAGAAGCTGCTGCCAAGCAATGCTAAACAGCGGATGGTGTACACCAAGTAGCTCAAGAGCATGGTGAAAGCCAATCTGGCTGAGAACATCTGGTTGAGTGATGGGGTGCACTGTCACCTGGATGTGCAGGTTCACACTCAGAACCTCAGGATCTGGGTCCCACATTGCTGCAATGTCGTTCTGGAGAAGCTGCTGCATGGCGCCAAGGCCACAGTCTGGTGCGCTCTCAGTGCTAGAGGGATCATCGAACCATTCCAGTTTGGACGTCCCAATGGCGTGATGGCAACAATCACCAAGGAAAAGTACATCCAGACCCTGAAATTCTTCTGGAAGTGTCAGGTGCACAAGTATGAACCTGGCAGCCAAGACTTCTGATCCCAGCAGGACGCTGCAGCCCCACACATGCCCGCCATGGCTTCAGTGGCTGCAAGAATGCAGGGAGGGTTGCCTGATCAGCTGGAAGTCCCAGTGCCTTTGGCTGACACACTTGTCAGACTAGAACCCCCTGGACTTCTTCCTGTGGGGTTATCTGAAGAACAAGTTGTATCAGGACACCACACAGGACCTGACACACCTGAAAAAAGGTTTTCAGAAGCAAGATTCTGAATATTTCTGTGCCGACGTGCATGCCATTCATCCAGGAGACAAAGATCAGGGAGTCTGTACCAGGACCAAAAAGGGTGGAACCTGGAACATGCCCACAGGGTGCAGGGTGGAACACATCCTAATGTCCTCACAATAATTTGCTTGAAGCTAGCTACTGACTGGTGCAAGCACAAAACTTCATCTCAGATAGTTTTAGAGGTATCTGTCATCAAACTCCCCAACACTTTTTCTTTCCATTCCATGCTTTGCAAGAACCACCCAGTACTTTGCTGAACTTAACACACCTTAAAAGGCTTCAAATGACCTACATATGTTACTTCATAGGTAGACATATACCATCCTGCATAACAACAACTAACCAAATTTGACAATGCCCCATTTCATAAAATACAGCATTTTAAAACTTAAGCATACATTAACCTTGACTAACTTGACCTGGCACTTTACAGTATATATGCTCATCATATGGACCAAATTCCCATAAAATCTGTCTGTAATTGGTTCCCTGTCCTAGAGAATGGGAACAATAGTATATACATATACATGTGTAAATATATAACCCTAGTTTGACCTAATCTGCCCCTGACTGGCATAACTAAGGTCACCTAAATTCTGGGGGTTTGAAAACCACTATGCAGACTACTTTCTCACTAGATTTTGTTGCATCAATTCAAAAAGTCCAAAAAAGATATGGGCAAAATATTCCCCTCCCCATCATGTATCTAATTCTCAAAGGGCCACCAGCATGTTAAATGAGAAGACCACTCTGGTAACAATGTGTGCATTAAATGATTCTTGCCCTCTCTCCCAACTATATGGAGTTGAGAGCATGGCCTGCCTCCACACATTCCTTAACCCACCAATGACTGGGGGGCATTTAAAGCCCCTCCCTCCAGCACATTTTCTAGAATCTCCCAAACTAAAAAATGCAGAAACTTTTTCATACATCAATGGTGTGCACACTGACAAAAATTGGAAATGAGGTCATCTAAGGTCACATCCCAATGACCAGGTATGTGTCATGATCCCAATGGAATGCAGGTTATCCTCATGTTGCATCAGATTTTAAACTGACCAGGGTAAGTGTTGCATCACCTGGGCACTGCTTTGCTCCAGAGGGACACATCCTTTCTGAGATAATGCAGTGATCTGCTCAGGTCAATGAAGGATTGCATACAACATGCAGTTTAAATATATGTGATTTTGACAGAAAAGGTGGATGTTCATAGAAACATGCCCAACAAGTTATGCCCACACACCACAGAGGATGGCCAAGACAAGGCATTTATCAGAACTTTAAAAGGATGGCCAAACAACAGTTCCCATGTCTGAAATTTGCTATCTGGACCTAACACATCATGCAGTTTATGGATAGATGTCAGCCTATGCCAAATGCAAAAATCCAAACCTTGTTCCCTTCCATGTGCACATGGATGCAAATTTCTATACTTTTGTGAGTGTTTTGGCACCATAGGCTGAGCCAAGGGGACTTGGGGGACCCCCCCCCCCCCTTAGGCCCGCAGTTTTTGGGGGAACCATCGCTCATCGTCTTCCTGGCAGGCGGTTTTCGTATTTCAGTTCACCCCGAGTTCCACCCCCTCCCGTTAAGAAAATCCTGACTGCGCCCCTGTTCGGCACTCCAAATATTCGTTTGGCGCCCACAAGAAATTGCTAATTTAACCTGTGATCATATGAGATGGGCAACAATGATTTGTGATCCCGAGTATGCATAGGGCATAAACACCCAAACGCACGCAGCACACACATGCAATCTCATCCACAACGCTGAGTTGTTTACAAAATAGAGGGCGGAAGTGATTGTTGTCATAGATGCCGCTACTGAAGCAAAACATCTCCTATCTTATCACAATGAAAGGATAGTTGAGTCTAAAACTATAAAGATAGCTTGGGTATCTTTGCCTTTTTCTTTTTGGCTGGAGGAATACAAAACACAAAAAGACGCTAAAGGTAAAAATACCGATACGAATTATTTTTTAAGAGACTTGAACAAGGAACTAACTTACAAAATACTCGTATACGGCGCAAATATGCGCCACATATCGCTTCGTTCATCATAAATGTTGTACCCGTCTGTTTGTTGGCGGGGTCTGCGTGTATTTTTGTGCCTCAAGTTCTTTAGCACGAGCGTCTTGGCTGATTTCGTGACTGACGTCAGCGCAATGGATATTTTATTATGATCCCAACGGGTGCAAGCTCAGTTCAGTCATGCTCTTCAGGCAGTCTGATGGTGGGATGGCCAAAAAGCTCTCTCAGTTTGGAGCCCAACGTCTCTGACCTTGGTCTTTATTCGAAGGATAGAACATTTTACAGAAAGCTTTACTCTTCAGTGGAAAGTCGTTTCTAATTTGGATCATATTCCCTTGTTTGAACATGTTTCCTGCACATGCTGGTGAAGGTGGAAATGTGTCAAGAGGGCAAGAAAGAGAGTTCCCAGCCCAGGCTATCTATGGTGCTAGTGCTCCAGGGATAACAGTTCAGAGCTCTATGCAGCTGCATCCTTGGCCCTCAAATGGAGCCAATTACAGTGGCATTTATGCTTCTATTCCACCTTACCAATTGAGTCATGTGTATGAAAATACTGGTGATCTGGATATTAGCACTCCACATACAGTTATGCATGGGCCAATAAGATTTGGCTCCCTTCTTCAAACAGCATATAATCCAGAGTTTTCTGATGCTCTTAGAAGTCCATCATCACGGTATGGAGCTATGGAATCAGGTAATAACTAGCATGTTGTAATATCCACCAGCAGGGTTGGAACTCTGGCTTCTGTTTGTGGTGTCAGACTATAATTTTTGTTTCGGAGTACGCAATTTTGCAAACAGTAACTGGTTTATATTGGCATTCATGGTGTAAGTTAGTTATGATATCATACATGCTCCTTACTGAATGGAGGCAGACTCATTTGCATGCAGAGTTAGAAGTCTGTCAACATGGTTATAATGTAGCTTTTTAATAGTGGCATGAAATCAAACTTTTGGAGTATAAAATGCTTTTGGAACATGTATTTCCTGTTATTCTTCAACACCAAAAACAGCACCATTTCCAACCCTGTCTAGTGGTGTCACATGGTGTGGTTATTTGTTATTGCATTGTTTTAGGTGATGTGGATCATGAGATCATGAGTCATGTGAAAAATGCTTCTGATGATGTTTTTTCCATCATCATGTGATGTGGTTGTTTGTTTTTGCACTGTTTTAGGCAATGTGTACCATTAGTCATGTGGAAAATGCTTCTGGTGATGTTTTTTCCATAACTCTGCAGTGCTTCTGTCAATGTTAGTTGTATGTGCTGTTCTAGCTAATGTTTTTATGCTGAAATATTTTGTGACATTTAGTTTTGTGGTAAGTACATGTCCTCCAGATGTACATGTCAACCAGCTTCATAATACTATTATGTCATTTGATGCATGCAGCACCTTCCATTTCCATAATGTATTTCAGGGTCATTTTTATTAAGAAATATTTACACTGCATGCTCTTCTATGACTAATTAAACCTGCTGACCTGTATAGGCCATGATGCTTCTTTCTGATGTCATTTATACCATGTTTTATGAGATTGCTATGTTGTGAATAATTCTCTTGTCTGTTTTTTTCCATGATGTTCTCATAGATCTTAACTACCATGTGGCCACCACATATGTTGCATTCAACCAGATTACCACCATACATAACATGAATGTCATTTAATGCAATATGTATGACACATACCCTTACACATACATGCAGCATCTCATGTTATCATGATTTACATCTGTTAATAACCCAAAATGCATTAACAAAAATGAAAGTCACACTTGATTGATTTTCCACAGAGAAATAAATGTGGAGTTTCCTGGTCAGCTGCAGGCTGTACAAAACACCAATTTTAGGTTGGTTGAGCAAAGAACCCCACCACAGCTGCATGGCTGATGCATTCCATTACTGCACGTCCAGGGTACCAGGACATGGACGAGGAGCTGTTTGCCAGCAGCAGCGGGTATGATGACTTGCGGCCACCATCTGGGTTGTACCTGGGCCAGGGTGCGCCGCACGTCACCTGGTCTCACTGCCCGCGGCATCGGGCCGGCCACCGGCGCGCGCCTGCCTTCGCACCGCCGGCGGCCGAGCCGGCGCCGCCCAGCTCGCCCCAGGCGGACCGCAAGCGAAGCCGGTACGACAGCGCCGGCCGTAGCGTGCCGGTCGCGGTCCTGGCGGCGGCCGGCACGCTCAAGACGGAGCCGGCCGGCCGCGAGACGGCGGCCCCGGCCGGCGCCAGCGGCGGCTCGGACGGGCCGCCGTCCCCGCAGCAGCAGCAACAACAACAGCAGCAGCTACAGCAGCCGCCGCAGCCGGCCGTGGTGAAGCGTGAGACGGGCGGCCGGCCGAGAGAGGTGCGACCGCTGGAGCCGCAGCACCAGCCGCAGCCGCAGCCGCAGCCGCAGCTGCAGCCGACTCTGGATCCTGCCATCGCCGAGCCGCAGCCGGGTAAGCAGGCGTCAGATTGGGCTGTTCTGGTGCTGCTACAGACAAGGCAGAATGCCTCAGAGCAGGACCCGAGAAAACTGATGTAAGTGAAGGCTATGGAATTTGAGCTCAGGCTTTAGTTTTGGAATTTTGGTCATGGCCAGTAAATTGCTGTTGCTGGTCTTTGATGGGATGAAAAAATGCAGAGACTGTTTCATACTGACATATTCATGAACCACTTTGCTGTATTGTCATAGATATTCCAAGAACCAGTCATTGCCAAGAAAAAATGTTGAACTGTGTTTCATGCCCTCTAATGGGAATATAAGATATGAGTCAGCTATGTAGAGAGATGCAGATCTTACTTTGAAGTGACGAGGAATATGAAATAATCTCTGCAACCTTTTCACAGTGCATTTGGCATGTGCATGTGACTACATTGTTCGTGGTTTCAGGACTCGATATGTGTGATCAATGTGCTTGCTTGCATGTGCGTGGGGGCTTGATGTACCTGTTAGTGATGGTGCGTGGGCGCCTGGGGCAGGTCCGTCAGGCCACTGCAGCCGGCCGAGCCGGGCGGACGACGCCCCACAGGCACCCGATCTCCAGCTAGACTGGTGCTCCGACACCGACTCAGACGGCGACTGCTTCATCGAGTGCGTCAAGGAAACGCCGAAGGTGAGCTACCGCCACCGCTCGGCCGGCCGGGGTTCGATGTCGGCGCACCGTGATGACCGCCAGTCGTGTTGGTGGGCTTTGATGCTAACGACGTCCTCCGTCTGGGTGGTTCAACGCTGTATGTTGTATGCGTTTCTGGCAGTACCCCGTACACAATGGGATCGGCCCTGTGTGGTCCTGCACTTGTGAAGTTTTTGTGCAGAGATGGTGGAAATGTGCCCCTACCACATGGTCAGTCCCACGTTGAAGACTCTTGGCGTCGTCCGTTCTTTGGGCTGGCGACCAGTAATTGTGGTCTCGCAGGGTCATGGTGTGCTGAGCCAGTCACAGGCTCCTTGCCAGACATGGGACTATGAAACGACTGTCAGTGGAATATTTGCCTAGGAGGCAAAATGTACTTGTTATGTGGCCTTGCAGCTTGATATAAAATGCCACTAACCACACTGACAAAGGAATATCAGTCTATGCTGCACTGTATGTTTTTCTTTGTGCAACAAGAAGAAACTTTATCCCTTTGTACTAAAAAATTCACGATCCCCATTTGTGGCTGTGGAATGCCGGCCGTAGACCTGGTCTTTATAAAACCAAATTATGAAAAGCAACTGCTACCTTCAGCCCCTCCCCCGCCCCCACTTTCGTCATACAAACGGAAATGCTATCCCGTGTTATTTCGGTGACGACTTTGGATGCTGCATAGAAGAAACACGAGGAAAGCCTGGATGGTTCAAGTTCTCTGACGTGACGTGGCGCTGGTGGCCTGCGGCAGGGCCGGGACGTGGTGCTGGTGGACCTGACCTCAGACTCGGAGCCGATGGACACCAGTCGTCCTCCTGCCGCCGGCGCTGCGGCCAGGAGCGGCGCCAGCCAGCCGGGGCCGTCCCAGGCGCCGCGGCCCTCCTGCAAGAGAGCGGCCGCTCCGGAGCCGCCGCCCGCTGCGGCCGCCGCAGAGTGAGTGCGGGTTGGTCTGCCGGCCACGGGCGGATCGCTGGCTGTTCAGGGGCGGTTGGACTGATCGTTACCCCGCGAGCTACTGGGCTCAAGTTTTACCCGATTCATTGTTTCCCGTATAACTTTTGAACCACAAAATCATTGGTCTCAAGTTTTCAGTGCCCCTGACCGAGCGACACAGCTGCTTTTTGGCCTAACGTAATTGGCCAGCTCACTGTAGGTGAGGCCATATGGTGTCGCAAGCTGAATCATATATGCTGTTCCCAGGTACTGTTAGAACTCGGGTATCTTCCTTTTCTTTTTGCTATAGCTTGTAAGCTTTCCAGGGATGACACAAATGTTTTTATCATGTAAAATGGCATGTAATAGGTAATAGGTAATAGGCATGTAATAGGTAAAATCTTGACTCAATATGATATCTGGATCCAGTTTGACATTTGGTCTCTTTTTGAAAAGATGCAGTGTGTTGTGACAACACGTTGTCAGCCGCGACTTTCCTTGCCCCGTTTATCTGCGGTGTATTAACCCTCGCCGGACGGAAGGATTTTCACCTACGTGCCCGACAAGGGGTTGACATCCCTCGTGCATTTCGCTCTTCAGTGAGATACAGTGATGACACAAAGACAAGCGTGTAGCTCCCTTTTGTCTGATTATATACATTTACTTGATTTGGCCCCTTCAGGCCACCTAGTTACCTCTGAGGTCACAGGAAAAGTGTGCATCACGGCATTTGCCGTCTCCGCCATAATCGTACGACATGTATAGCGAAGGAGATTTCAAGCCATGCTTTTGTTACTACTTTGATTTAAAATTATTCAACGGTTGTTTTCAGAGATTGTTTTGTTCCATCGGGTCAAGGCTGGGTCACGGAGACGTCGAATGTCATTATTATCTTTTATGACTGTGCTAGAGCCCAAAACTATGCATTGTTATAACCGAACAGAGTTGTGATCACCGAGAGGGGTACAAATTTTTTGCTGATTTTGATTTGACCGTTATGGAAATCAGCGACCGAAAGTATCCTAAAGCTGGTTCCAATGGAATTTTAGGTAATTTGAGTTCAGGCCTCACTTGACATTGTAAATCCCCAAAATATTTTGAAACAGACGCGGAAACGGGCATACATCAGTATTTATTAAGATTGACCCTGTAAGGAAAAAAACGGAGTAAGGCAAACACACCTACACAGGAAATGAATGCGATTTACATCAGCATGTGTCAGTAATTTTGGTTCTGAAGTTACCAAACCCTGCTTACTCAGTTGCAGCGTGATCAGAAATTTGAAAGCCTCAGAACTGGTCTTTTCCACATTACACTGCATCTGGAGGATCCGCTGTTGTTAGGCTTAATATTGAAATACTGTCATCGTAAGTCATACATACGTCTATATCTGGACGATCTACATCATCTTTTATGTATGTGATATACAGCTTCCGCGAAAAAGCTTGTGCTCTCATGCATTGGTTGTGTTGGCGTTACACAAAGAGCCGTTGTGGCAACAAATACATATTCTGTCGTCATTGCACCTGCTTCATAATACTTTGTCATGCCACCGCGAGCTTTGATACCTGAATACGGCTGGGCATCGACTAGGCAGTGGTTTGGAAGTAATGCTGTTCCATATCCATCACTCACATCTTTTTCAGGGCCTCACACGCGACACCGATGACGTGTCGTGATTGTGCGGTCTCCTTATCATGTAGCACCAGATGTTTGCAGTAGGGTTTAGGTCGGATGATTTCCCAATGTTCGGATGCGCTTTGTATTGCGACTGAACTCAAACGTGCCAGCGTAACAGATCGTTCATCACTATCGCCGGAGTGCCGCAACATACACGTATGTAATCTCTTTTGTACAACTTACACGCGCGCCATCTCTTTTTGAACCAGCGACGTTCTGGTTGCCGGCGCCGCCAGTAGATGGCGACGGCGCGTGCTCGGTACGGAAAACGAAGGTGAAAGGTATGCTACACCCAAACCATTTTAGAACAGGAATGGAGCTGTCGTTGAGGACTTTGGTCAATGTTTTTGACTTGTGACATGGAGCAGAGTCGTGCATGAAAACGCTGTAATGGTGGTGGGTGTACGCAGAAATGAAGATGAACATCTGAAACATGAATGTGGTGTTCTCCTGTCATTGTTTCATTCTTAGGAAGAAAATAAATCCCCTCCTCGATCCGAAACCCCACCGAGACAACCCTACACCATGACCGAAACAGGGTGCCTAGCAATCTCCGACGTGGTCCGTGAATCAGACGCGTCGGACCATTTGGGCCGTCGGTCCCTCCCCTGGTGCACGGCGGTGCACCGAACGGTCGACTTATCACTCCACATCACCTTCTTCCACCGCTCAACAGACCAGTCTTTGAACTTCTTGGCACTTCGAAGACGTTTCTTCATGCGTACAGTTAGTAGCGTTTTTTGGCTGGTGAATGGGATGGCATCTTGAAGTCCTTCTGTGGCCTCACCTGAATGGTACGCTCAGACACGATCGCAAGTAGATTTGGGTGGGATTTTTTTAAGCTCAGGAGGACTAGTTCGGCTGCTTACTATATAATAGCATATATAATAGATATGTTATTATTTGACATGTATAAATTATATGAAATATAATATGTAGTAGTACACACTTCTGTCCACATGGGATGATCCATAGATTTGGACGTTTTCCTAGGCCTCGCAGGGATGGTTTTACGACGTGAAACAACGCCAGGAGGTGTGTTGACGGGCACCGCCTTCGGCCGCTTGATGGTTGCTAACACCCTCCCTGTGCGCCGACTTATCTCTTGAATTAAGCTTTTCCTGAATTCAAACTAGTATTTGGGCTTTGAAAATGTCACTGAGACACTTAACGGGCATAATTACTGATTGGTATGCAAAATACAGGACTTGTGACAACGCCAGAACCACAAAGTGGGTCTCTTACATGGACACATGCTACACCACCAAGTTTCAAAGCCCACTCGCCTTACACTGGCTTAGTGAGGAAGCCGGACTTTGTAGTGCTGGCAAAAAAATGCAGTAAGTACGTAACTTATTCGCTGTTTAGCCTCCACTGTGAGCACATCACGCACATAACATAATTTCGTACGGCCGGACGGCTCAAGGTTTTCCACGGACACATACTCACACACACTGTATATATGTATGTATGCGTGTGTATACATACGTATATGTGTGTGTATATTGCCTTCATCCAGTCATCTTAATACTAAAACGCATCGCCATGGTGAGGATAAGCACGATACAAATATCACAGATTTCACCCTCTTGACGCGGGCCGTTCGCGGGGAGTCTCAGAAAACCTCTGGGTGTTGGAGGAGGGGAGGGGGCCGTCGCTCATACCCAGGTCCGGTGATGGTTAACCAGCCGCCAAATCGCCTTTAAAACTTAAATTCAGACGTTGGTTTGGCTTGTAACGTCATCATTCACCCACGTTCAGCAAACGGGATATGACCTGGTTCTCATGGTGACCTATCGATAGCCATTTAAATCATCAAAACCAGGCCATTGGATTAGTAGCGGACAAAAAAATGTATTCCCAACAACTGGAACTGGGCGAAGTGGTGCTGCGGTCAATGCCGTAGGAAAGGGACGAGACGCGCTACATCGTTATTTCTTGAATAGCATTGTACTAACTGTACCAGGTGCGGAAGCATGGACCAAACAGTGGCGTTGAAGTCAGTTGGCCGACCATAGGTGTCAGTCCAGTGGGGCGTCAGCTTTTTTATCGTGCAGAACATAAGGGGTTTTTCTGTGACCATTAATGTAACAATGGTCATGTCCCCCCCCCCCCCCGCCTCGCGCCAGTCGGTGGTGTGTAAGCGGCTGTGTGGTGTTTTGACAGGCCTCCGCCGCTGCCGACGGCCGGCGCCGGCCCCTCCGGCTGGTCGACCAGGCCGGGACCGTCCACCGACGGCCGGCAGCAGGCGCCGCCACCTCCGCCGCCGCCGCCTCCTCCTCCTCCGCCACCGCCGCCACCGCCGCCGCCGCCACCACCGCCGCCGCCGCCGCTGCAGGCGCCGCCGCCGGCACACAGTCGTCCCGAGTCGTGTCAGTCGGCCTGCGGCTACAGCGGCCACCAGTGTCAGCACATGTACCACGGTGAGGCGCCGGCCGCCGACGCGGCCGCGGCAGAGTGGGACGCAGGACCGGCGAACCGTGCTGTCGGGAAGTCGTCACAGGGAGCGATGGACGGGACTGTTTTCTTGGCAGTGTGGAGTGTCATTGCGTATTTTGAGGTGCGGTTGTTAGTGTATTGGAGATTAAATGTTGTAACACCTTGCCTGATGAAACAGCGCCGTTTGCTTTTGTTTGACCCCACCACCCCCTCCCCCTCCCGTAGGACCGGGACGTGTATGGGTCCGGCCCGTAGTTCGCACCACGCGCCACACGCCTCGTGCTCGGCAGCCAGTTCATTCTGCTGCCTCCCCACACACTGCTGTGAAGTATGTGTGTATGGTGACGGAGCGGACATGACCCCGGTGTCCCGTCACGGTCGGCAGGTGGCCGGCCGCTGACCCGCGGCGTCCTGCTGCCCTCGTACGTGTACCCGGAGCTGCCGGCCGCCACCGGCACCGTGCGCTGCCCGTTCTACGGCTACTCGGGCTACCCGGCGGCGCCGTGTTTGCCGCCTTACGTGGCGCCGGCGCTGCACGAGCCGGCGCCGCTCCACCCGCGCCACTACCGGCTCTGGCAGCAGCAGCAGCGCATGCAGGAGGCGCGCCGAGCCCAGATGGACCTGCACACCAGGTCAGTCCGGCCCGGGGACGGGCTGGGCAGGCCAGACATCGGGTGACCAGGCCAGGGGCTCCGTGGAGCGGATCAGCGGGTCTGTCGTGCCGTGGAGCAGCCTGTGCTGCGTTTTGTTCCTGCCTCCATAGAGGGCCAGAGGGCTTCCATGACCATCAGGCATCAGATGGGTTACAGGGAACATGTCGTGTGTTGAACGCTGACCGGCAGCGGGACGTATTCTGCGTTCCTGCATATACATGAGCATAGTTTTGGCTGCGTACGAGACTTGCGCCTGACACGGAAGCACACGGTGATGTCATACAGGCAGCGCCCGTCGAATTCTCGATGTAAATCCACAGCGAGATTGCAGCAGGCTTCGTTCTTTGTTTACACCGGTTAGACTTGCGCGCCGTTTCTCAACATGCACCCACTGACATTGGACGGAGCACCTGCAGAGAATGAGACGGGCGTTGTTGGACGTTCCGCTGCGTCCGCTCTCGTGCACCGGACGACGCTGCTGTTGCGCCGCCCCTCACGTCTCGTGTGTGTCACTGCACGGCCAGGATGAGGAACCAGACGGGCGCGTGCGCCGAGCCGGCGGCCGAGACCGGGCCGGGCCCAAGCTGGGCGGCGGCCAGCTCCGGCTCGGCGCCGCACCGGCCGCTGCACGTGTACCCGGGTCCGCTGCCGCCGCTGCCCACCTACTACCCGGCCGCCCAGCGGGCCGCCTTCGTGCCGCCGCTAGCCCACTGGCCGCCGCCGCCGCCGCCGCCGGTGGCGGCCGGCGCCCAGCCGAGGCGGCCGCGCTTCGTCGACGTGGAGCCGGGCGGTCAGGAGCCGGCGGCGGCGGCGGCGGCTGCGGCGGCGGCGGGTCCGGCCGAGCCGCCGCCGGAGGAGGAGGCGGCCGAGTGCGGCGGCGGCCTGTCGACGCCGGCTCCCGCTGCCGCCGCCGCCGCCGCCGGCTCCGGCGCCGTCATCCGAACTCCGCCCGGCGTGGTGTCGTACCTGCCCTACCACACGTGAGTGCTGTCGTCTCTGTTGTGCCAGCTCTACCAAGCCTGAGCGTTGTCGTCTCTGTCGCACCCGGCCCACCACAGGCGAGTGCTGTCGTCAGGCGTCATTTGCTCGCTCGGGCGAGTGGTCGTGTTTGGCGACCGACTTGCGAGATGAACCACCTGTGGTTACTTGTGATGCGGTGCTGCTCATTTTCAGAGTGCAGACTTTTGTACACTACAGTGCCGAATAGGCGTGAGATCGAACAGGGGTTGTCTGAGCGGCTTTGTGCAGCAGTTGTGTTCGCGGTGGTAATGGTCTTACGGTGCCGACGGCGCGGCGCTGCAGGCCGGAGCTGGCGCCGCCGCACTACCATTATCTGCCGCATGCGCACCTGCAGCCGGTCGGCTTCCACGGCCTGCACATCTCCATCTCGCCGCTGCCGGTACACCCGTCACACCCGGTCAGTCGCTGGCCGGCTCAGTGCCGTGTGACGCGATGGCTCAGGCTCTCGGGCCTTGTACTCGGGTATTATTCCAGTTTGGTGTGAAGCCGTCGTGTTCGCGTCAGGTGACACACGCACTTTGCTGGGGTGCCGATCTGTTGGGTCTCGCATCTGACGATGTCGTATTTCGTGTTTCACATTTGCATTTAGTATTTTGTGTTCCCGCTGCAGAACGGTATGCGTATGCGACATTGCGCGTTTCGCGTCTGTCGTGACTGTCTCTCCAATGGCAGCCGCTTGGTGGCCTTTTCTGCTCCAGCCCAGTGTTCGGACTCTGCCGCTGGCTCTGTGCCGTAACTGTGGTCCCGCTGCTCTGCCGCCGCTGGCTCTGTGCCGTAACTGTGGTCCCGCTGCTCTGCCGGCGGGCCCTGTCCAGCAGTCTGTCCCAGGTCGTGGTCAGAGACCAGCGGTGGGGCTGCTTGCGGCGCTGTCCGATCCTGTATCTGCCTGACTCTGACCCGTGGTTGTGTGTCGGCCGTCACCGTGTGCCCATAGTCGTGGTCAGAGGCTCCCGGATGGGCCGCTGCTGGCTCCCTCCTGTCCTGTGTCGGCCTGCCTCTGTGCTGTGCTCGTGTGTCGGCCTACTGACCGTGTGCCCTGTTTGTGATCAGGGGGTGCCGGGCGGGCCGCTGCTGGTGCCCCCGCCGGCGCCCGGCCGGCCCCTGTCGCCGGTTCACCTGGTGGACGAGCACTACCTGTACCTGATGTCGCAGCTGGAGTCGGCGCGCCACGGCGGCGGCCAGCGCGGCGCCACCCGCTCACAGATCGAACGCAACACCCTGCCGCACCGCTACAAGGTCAGCACCGTGACATGTGTCCGTCATAATCATAATCAGAACGACTTGTCAGTCGCGTGTCTGCGGAGACGACAAGATGCCATTTGAAAATGTTGCCGTGCACCACTGTCCGTTCGGAGGCGGCGTGCTGTAGGCGCCGTCTGTTGCCCCTTTAATGGCGTGGGGAGGGAGTTTGACCGGCCGAGGCCGTTTGGCAGGCTCAGCGGGCGCGGTCCGAGTCGCTGGACGTGGAAAAGTGCACCATCTGCCTCTCCGAGTTCGAAGACGGCGAGTGCGTGAGGTGAGCGATCGCGACGCTGCGGTGCGGGGCCAACTGACGGTCCGGTCACTTCTGACTGCAGGTCTTACCGCTGCCCTCTCGTGTGTGGGGAATCGTGCATCGTTACGGCCGCGGCCGGCGGCGTTGTTTTCTGCTGTAGTCTGGTCGAGGTCAGCTGGCTTTAGTCTCCGCGGTGGCGGGGGTGCCCCGGTCAGGTGTCGGCTGCACTCTGACAGCCGCCCCGTCCCTGCAGGCGTCTGCCCTGCATGCATCTGTACCACATCGAGTGCGTGGACCAGTGGCTGGCCACCAACCGACGCTGCCCCATCTGCCGAGTCGACATCGAGGCGCACATGACCAAAGACTACTCGACCATGTAACGGCGGCGGCCGCGGCTGCCCTCACCCGCCCGCCGCCGGCCGGCGCCGCCCGGCCGGCCGCGTTCTCACCAGCCGGGCTGTCTGTAACATTGTGATCACGCTTCGAAACGTCCGCTTTAGTAAATGCGCTCTGACGGGAAATGGGCGGTGGGCGCGTAGTGTGCAGGCGCAAGGTGCTTCTAACAACTGATGGTGTTTCTATGCATTTACCGTGTGCTTGTTTTTACTAGTACACCTTCTTTTGGCCATGTTAGTGTTATCTTTAAGGCATCGTTGCGTATGTCATGTTGGTAACCGTTACTGATTCTGTGGTCATTGGTGTACACCCCTCTTCCGTGTGAACTGGCGACCGTTTTAGCCAATTTACAGACTGCTGGTGTCCACCGTTATTTCCGTTCGTCCACGACCAAGGACACGGCAGTGCTTTGTCCGGGAAAACCTTTGTTTAACTTTGAGCCTGTGAGCACCGTGTACGCATCAGTGGTACCGGTGTTCCTGATTCAACTGGTGGTGCCACCTGGCTGCTGGTTTTGGGTCTGGCGTTGCACCATGTAGGCAACCGGATACATGCTTAATATTCCCCCTGGTATGGCAACGCAAATCATTGTGTAACACGAGGTGCTTTATTTCCACCAAGGGTGTTCCAGTTGTGTAGGTGTCCACTGTGCTTACCATGTCGTGACAATTAACACTGCTTCCCGTTGTGGTGGAAAATGATTATAGCTGCTGTTATGTGGCGACAGACATACCGACGCTTTATGGCTGGGACAGCGTATTGTATTGTTCGCTAATGGTTGTACGGATATACGCCACATTAATGTTATTCTGTCTTAAAGGAGGGCATGCGAGCACGAGACCCAAGGTAAAATGGCTTCGTTGAATACTTTTAAGTTATGCAGACGCATGTTCCGTACTCACGACCGTCAAGGAACATGAACATGGCCACACTCGATTGTTTGCCAGACACGTGGCAAAACATTTCGGGGAACAGGTCAGTGGCGCTCCATTTGTCTGATGGCCAGAGCGTCAGTGACTTGTTTTGAATAGGTGGAATCGCCATAACGCGTCCTGGTAACGTCTTGAATTTATGTATGAATAACTTACATTGCGAAGGTTAAGAAACCATTTGAAGCCGATGTAAATAGTACGTATTTAGCAATTCAAGAACGCAGTGGTTTAAAAATGACTAGTACAGTTCCGTATCAGTTCAAGAGAATGCGGAAGGCTTCTTCACGCAATGAATTCGTTGAGAACTTGGAGATGTCTTCTGTAAGCTGCATTCAATCCGGGTCGTTGGTGGTATGAGGTGTAGGGGAAAGGGATTAATTATCGTCCATTTTTGTAGCGTTCATTATTTAGTATTAGTAAGTATTTAGATTAGTTAATATTCAGCATGACGTACAGTTAAATAACTATACATCATTAAACTCTGACGATTCAGGCCAAGGCGAAAGTGATGAGGATAATCCCGGTATCATCCGTTATTTTGCGGCACCAGAAGCTGCCCTGTATCTTACACGGACTCGTATCAGAGGGCAGCAGAGCACTGACTTGTCGAGAGACTATCGTTTCACCAGAGCTTATCGCCATGGGACTAAGGAAGTCACGAGACACCGTCGCACATGACGTCACAACGGGACTACCACAACTGGGAAAGGGAGCGCTGTGGTACTGGTGGAACGTCGTGTCAAAAGACAATACAGTAACGCCTTATCACGAGAAGACATGGGAACAACGTAACAGAAGCGAAAACAAGAAGTCTGCGGCATCGGTGAACACAGTGCCTTGTTAGCGCAGTGCCTCGTTAGGAAAACTGAGAAATTTTAAACCAAGGAAGCATCAAACAAGAGTTCTCGACCACTCACGCGGACATTGCTACACCAGAGGACAGGTGCAGCACCCGAGGACCGCAGGAGCACCAGAGGACAGGCGCAGCACCAGAGGACACAGACTGACTGCCGACGGCGAAGGACCCACATCGAACGACGACAGGACACCGACGCTCGGCCGGCGACGGCCGGAGCGCGCGGCCGCGGGGTGACGTCATCGGCCAGAGGGCCGGAGAGAGCGCGGCCGAGCCACGGCGGCCCGGGCCCGACACCCGCAGTCGGCTGCAGGCGGTGGCGGCGCGTGTACGTGCACGGAGACAGCAGCCGGCGTCACACGTCTCAGGTGGGAACGGAGAACGGGGGCGCCTGAACCGCCGTCTGAACTGCGGCGGTGGCTGTGGACGGCGTTTCGGGTTAGCCAGAGCAGAGCTGGGGTGATAGTCCCGTGCAGCCGACACTCGGGCGGTAGCGGTAGCCGATATTGTGAGCAGGTTTCGTCTGAGCTGAGGCGGAAGCAACGACCGTCTGTGGTTTGAATGCAACCCGGGATCCTATCGTTGCGTTGGGCCAGTCCACGTACTGCTGGGCAAAAACGACTGTCGGTGCTGTTTCCGGGATGTTGAGTGATTGGGATGCGAATCGGGCTGGGAATCGGGGCGAGAATAGGGAAGAAATCCGCCCATGGATAAAATTTATTGTTTTGCGGTGCGATGGGGGGCTTAGGTATGAATTTTCATGCAAGATGGAGGTGGGAGTCGTTATTTGCCTCATATGAGAAACCGGTGAGCATGAACAAGCTTGATATCGGGCGGTTTCATTTGAATAAAATGCGCCCGGTGTTCGAGACAAGTTGCGTCTGGTCCAAAATCTGTTTGCAAATCACGGCATAAACATAGCAGGGAGGTCTTTGACCTTGTAAGGTGCCGTTAGGGCACATACTTTTGGCTAGATTCATTCTGACTGCCCGTCTCTACTCCAAGTGTTTTCGCTTAGATGCCACCGTACAGTGCGGTCTGCTCACCGTTTAACAGACGGAGAACGCACGAAAACTCAACAAAACAGAGATGCACTGTTCAGCATCTGACCGTTACGACACGGAACGAGGGACGGACAATGAAACACCTGGCGCCTCGTCAACTGCCGACCACGATAACGCACTTTCCTCGCCGGTCAAACGAGCTCTCGGAGCGACGTTCGCGTGACGTAACTGCGCCCCGTGAGCCCGGCTGAGTCAGTGCTCCGAGCCGGGTGGACAGACCGTCACACGCCGGCCGTCCCGTTACCTCGCGTCACGCCGCCCTGATAGCGCCCGTCAGGCGTGACGACTCTGGCCGGGCCGTGCGGCTGGAGGCTCTCCAGGGCCTGCCACCGCAGGGGTCTGCGGTGCCACCGCAGGGGTCTGCAGGGCGGGACACGTCGGAGGCCTTCAGCATGACGCCAGTTCGGTGAGGTGGGCTCGTGAAGCAACTAGGTCGCTGCGTAATCTTTCTATGAACTTGACCATATTTGGCGCCGTCTTGGCGGGTAATGCGGTCTGATTATTCAGGCTTTCCAAACCCGATGATCCTAGTAAGGCATGCGTTTTCGTTTGAGCTGGCGTTATTTCCCCGATAATTTTTTTTCGCAGGCGAGGGCGCAGGATTTCAAGAGAAAAATTAAATGCAACTTCGGTATTCAAGTCTGTACGTTGTCCACCTGTTCGGCTGCGTTAAAAAGAAAAAAAAACAAGGAAAGGATAGCAATCTTCCTCTTCCTCATCACCTGGATTCGTAATTGTTAATGACCACGGTCAAAAGCGTCGATTTGTGTTCTATTGTGAGGACCCTGCCCCCCAGGTTGATTCCCCCCCCCCCCTCCAGTGTTGGTTTGGGGTCGGTTAGCGTAAACGGGTCGTTACTGCAGTATGTGACCGGCCGCCGCGTACGCGCTGACTCCGTCCGTCGGCGTCAGCGCATACGCGGCCACGAAGCCATGCAAGAAATCTTCGGAGACTAAGTTTTCCTGGTCTATCGAATGTGGCTCATCAATCCTGGCAATGTGACGTGCGCGACACGCAGGTCTGTAATCAGCCGAACATCGCAAGGTAAGTGGTTTAACGAAGTACGTGTATGCTGTCATAGCGTGAAGTCCTCTTACGAATGCCTTCATGTACATGCTAAGATAGTTAATATAGCACAGGCGAGCAATGTTATCTCCCGTCACACCACAAGATCATACCACTGGAGCGAAACAGCCTTGCGTGCTCGGACCGCGGCCGGACGCAGAGGTCTTACCATGGGTCGTGGGTCAGACTGGCCGTCACCTGCTCCCTTTACGCCACGTGCCGGCCGCCCGGCCGACCCGCAGGCGGCTCCGTTCTCGGAAGAGGTCCTGAGCTCTGCTGAACTAATTGGCGGCACGATTTGGCCGGCCGGTAATGGTTCAGACTCGGCTCGAGCAGTCGGGGCGCGCAGTCGGCGCAGAGGACGGTCGCTGGTGAGAGTCGTCATCGGGCGCCCACTCCCGTCATCTTCCGTAGCAAAGGAACGTCAGCACGAGGCACTTACGCCACTAGCATTAATTCTTTTTAACCTCCCTTATTTGTAGCATACGGGATTGGGTGACAAGTTTTCAACGTTTGGATGGAAATATGCTTATCTGATGAATGACCCGGATGCAGTGCTGTTTAAAACTTGAGAGTTGCGCTCTGCTTTATTTCAAGCCCCGGACGTAATTGCGTGATGCAGATGCCGAAGCCAACTGATTTCAAAACCACAGGCCCATCTCGTATGGGCGTAGGATTTTCTGTCTGACAAAGTGGCTCATGAGTAATGCCCAGCGATCCTGCAGAAAGGTTGCTGTTACGTAAATCCCGGGCTTTCATCATGCATTCGACGCACTCTTGCACTTCGGCCACTCTTACAGACTGGCCTGTGGCGTCCGTACCTGCAGCGGTTTCCTGCTTCTCTCCCACCAGCTATCACTCTCCATGTAACCATCTCCCGACAACGACTGCGATCCCTCTAGAGCCCAGGTGCAGCGCGCTGCACGCCGGTTCGCCTAAGCATGCCGCGCCAAGCACCTCCGGATGCCCAGCAGGGGTACCTATGCTACTTTCCGAACGTCTATCAAACGGCCTCGTAAACTGGCCGGGGCCCAGGCTGTGCCATTTCCGGGCCGTTAGCGGTCCTGTACGGAGGAGGGGCAGGGGCGCCGCGGGCGGCAGACTAGCTGCAGCTGGTCTCCTCTGCCGCACACCTCCCCCGGCGCAGCGCTGGGCTGCTCTGCCGACATTCCAGCCCACTGGCAGAGTGGGGCGCCCGGCGCCGGAATGGCGTGCCGAACAAGCGTACTGAGCATTGAAACTCGATTAGAGCTACAGTTTGAATCATTACAGGTGCGCGTAAAACTGCATCGTGGCTCAGGATAGCTCAAAATGGAGCATTTCAGGTGGTCACTAACCTCTTAAGATTCACAGTTTATATTACGGTGATGTGTATTGTTCCATACAATTTACGATGGGTTCATAATGACTGGTGAACTACAACAGCACGGGAAAACAAGGAAGGCTGAAGACTCGCCTTCGAGGCCGGATATTGGACTGCCAAATGGAGATACCTGTAAATACTTAAAATGCTTAGCATTCGTGAGACAAGAAATTGCTCCTTTTCTGCAACCACGATTTCATCTCGGGCCTTGTCATGTTTCTTTCGTCTAGCGTGGTCGTGAAATTCCCTCCGTCATGGTCGTGGCCGCGTAGGACTGATCCAGAACGCGCCAAACCTCGGAGGACGCAGACGATTTCCGAGAACACTTCTCTGTTCTTGCGCTGTTCCATTTCCGTTGCTTGGGCGAGAACCTTGTCAACGGGCGGCGCCCTTGGATTTTTTTTTACCCTTCTAGTTACCAAAACCTCGGATGAATGCGGTCTCTTTGAGGTCCGAGAGTTTTACCAGCTTCTGATCCAGCGCTCGGCAGCATGTGTGGCATGTCACATGATCAGCTTCGACGTCGTGACTCAAGAATGGGTATTCCTTGTACCACTGACAGCAAAACCTTCGGCCGTTAGTTTCTGGAAACGGCGCATTCGTTGGCTAATGAGGCTCTGGAAAGGACCAAAAGCAAGGGTCAGGATAAATAGGAAACGACAAAGGACCAGGATAAGGACAGTGTCCCTTGCGCTCATTCACGGAGTTTTGTGCGCAGTGCATCTTGTAACGCTAGCTTCCAAGCAGGCTCTTTCTGGACCGACTTCCTCTGGGGTTCGATGATCAACGTCGACTCATTATTTAGGTTTACAGCGCATCGAATGCTGTGAACATTTTGTGTCAGTGGTAATCATGACAAATTCCAGTAACACTGCCCATATTCTAAACTTGAATTTATGCCCAAGCACTGCGGTTCGCAGTGTTCGCGGGGTAAGCAAGAAGTATGCATTATGCCCAGAAATAGAGATTTAAGCTAGCTTACTGAACAGATAATCTACCGCTCGTAAATTTGGAGGCACACTTCACGCTTGCTGCTTCTGTTTATACACTTTAAAAACGGAAAACTTGCTCGAGAAAGTAATGCCTGCTGTTGTGAGTAATGGTATCAAATCAGATGAAAAATGATGAGTGATGTGATGAAGTGTTTAGCTCAATGTGTAACGTTAAGTACAGACCTATGAGCTATGAACTCTAAGCCATGAACATGTGCTACATGGCGTTTTTTCCACCACGGACCAATGGTAGCAACGTGATCCGCGGTTTTCCAAACACCATTTATTTTCCATCTCGTTTAGCTGTAAATAGCTAGCTGCTGTAAATCCCAACTGACCGCATGGAAAACACATAATTTGCCGCTCGCATTTTTTGCCACCTAACTGCATTTGCCACTAGCTTCTTTCTTTTCTGCCAGTATAGGCGGGTACTGACTACTTGTATCTGCTGTGGAACCAAGCATCTGTAATACTCTGCTGATATTCCAATAAAATATTCTATTTTAGTCATGGCTCTTCCCAGGAGCACACAGGAATTATTTCAGGGTGGAGCACAGACCCTGTTAGAGGTCCTGATTACGACTGCCTGCGCAACCCCGTAGCCAGAGATCCACCAATGGAATTCAAACGCTGAAACGAGAAATGGCGCGCAAGCTCAAAGCCTTTTGCTTGCGGCTGCTTGCGCTGAAACAGGTAAACCCACAGCAAGCAACCGCAAGCCAGGGAAGCCATACAGCATAGCGGCGTTTGGAGTCGTGAGTTATTATCATCTCCGTATGTGAAATATTCGGTGCGATGTAAAATGTTGTAAGTTCGCATTGTAAACTAAAGATGTAATGCAAAACATTGTGTTGTAAATTCAATGTGCTTGCGACTGCTTGCAACTGTCCCCGAACAACATTTGTGCTTGGCTGCAAGCACACGGCTTGCGCAACCACGCAAGCAGGACCTCGAACAGGGCCACATTCCCACTATGTTTTAAAACAGGTTGAAATTCAGCTAAAGTACATGAAAACACATAGAATGCGTGTAAGGGAACATACATAGAGAATGTGTATCCCGTGACCCCCTCCACCTTAAATTTGCCACTAGCTTCTTTCTTTTCTGCCAGTATAGGTAGGCACTAGCTACTTGTATCTGCTGTGGAACCAAGCATCTGTAATACCACCCAAGTTATATACTCTGTGCACCCAGATGCTAATGTGACTTAATGCCTGCTCCCTCCCCCCCCCCCACATACCCTCTTCCTACTGCAAGATGATGTTTGTGATCATAGTGCATTTTCCTAACGGTGGCTGGAGAAGCTGCAACCTATCCTGATCCAACATCATGTTAATTCTATTAGCCCAGCAGCCAGCCTCTCCCTCCCCTCTCCCGCCGAGGAATGTAAGGAAACTGACTACAAAATATTGCTGTGTCAGGGCACTGTCATGCCAAAAATGAAGAAATCCTTGGATTTTCTCGAAGCATCATCAAAAGCATAACAATCAACTTTCGCAAAAGATGTGGTAAATGCCTACCCTTTTTCCTACAACTAAGTCCTCACTAAATTAAAAAAAAAAAATCAGCTGACATATCCACAAAGAACTGTTTCCTGGGTCTCTGGGCAGCTTGCCAAAGACTCCTGACTCAGCTTATCCTCCCATCTTCCTTGCCAGTATACTTTGCAAAGCTCCAGTTTGTAATTTTGCATCCATTGCGTGTTCAATCTCTAAATGAAGAGAACACGCAGCTCTGACACACTGCGAAAGAGATTAGTAGACCAGGCGTGTCTGTGTCATTCTATCACGCCCGTGGGCGCCATATGATCCAGCCGTCGTGTCGCCCTTAAGCCCAAATCATTATCTATCACGCCCGATCCTTCGAACCCTGTTTTGCTGGCTTCACGCCCAGCTGTTTGGCATCAGGCGTACACATCCTTTTCACGCTCCGCTTTTGTTGAACGAATGATTCCAGTTCAATTTGTCGCCTTTTCTTCATATTTTAATTCATAGCCCCGCCTCTCAGATACTCGCGCAATCTCTACGCACTCCAGTTCAACCACGAACGTTAGCTGTCTGTTAAACGCGGCGGTTGTAGGTTGTGGACAGGCTGTTCTCATTTTCTAATTTCATACTTTTGGAAATGCAGCTGAATCGCCATCTGCTGAAAAGCGCTGAAAAGTATGCAAGCACGTAACTTTGAAATTTGCGTCGGCTTCGTTTCATCCTCACCCTACCGCAGTTTATTGAGCTACCATATTTTACTGTCATATTAGCAATGAGGGCAAAAGTATTTCATTATCAGCATTTATGCAGTTGCCTATGCAGTGTGTGCCTCACAGTTTTTTCGACCTCAGAAGTGGTCAAGATGGGAAAAAGACAGTTTCCCCCATCCGATTTTTCCCCCGGGGGCGGCTGCCCCCGCTCCCCCCAATCCGTCGCCCCTGTTTACACCTTTGGCAATCCCGGCAGTGGGCATAAGCCTATTGAATCTATAAACAGTCGCATAGAACAAACAGTTTCCAGTAGACTGATATAAATTTTAATGTATTTGTGCATTCCAACCTTACAGTGAGTCTTACAGTGAGACAAAACTGAAGCCGTTGTAAACCCGCCGCTTCGGCAGCCTGAGCGCATGTTGGCTGTTGCTGTACTGCTTTGAGTTTGAGTCCAGCCCTTGAAAATTATATCTCAACCCTTCCGAACTAAGAAAAAGTGCTGCTCCGGACAAACCTTGGAACAGTCAGTTACGTCGACATTCCAATGTAACGAAGCACGTTGTTTCTGAAACGGTTTTGTAGGCAGTCATAAGAACGTCTCGATCATACACCGGAGGGCCAGATATCCGGCAATATCCGGCCGAATCACAGAAATGTCCGGCCGGATACCGGATACTGGATAATCTTAAATATCTGGCCGGACCGAATATCCGATGCATCCCTATTCTTGGTCTCTGCCCTCTGCTCTCTCGCTTCCGTCCGTCTTCGTTCCGTCCCGGCCCCATCGCCAGGTGTCCTTTTGTAGTCGTTCTCCGGTAGCAGCGGGGCGCTGGGCGCCTTTGACCCGACCTGCTGATTGCAGCGATGCGCTGGCTGTGGGCCGCCGTGCTGTTGCTGGTCCTGCTGACCAGCTTGGAAGCCAGAAAGAGACCACGTCGGGGACGGCTCTCTGGCGCGGGCCGAAGCTCCTTCGCCGCGGCGGCCGCCGGCGGCGGCAAGAAACAGCGCAAACAACAGAGACGGTGAGACATAGGAAAGCAGCGGTGAGACAAAAAGCAACGACAGTGTGTTGTAGAGCGGCATTTGTGGGACATAGGGTAGCGACGGTAGGAAAAAACTGAAGCTGTGAGACAAAGAGTTGCGATAGTAAAAAAAACCTGCATCTGTGAGACAAAGCAGCGGTAGTGAGACATGTAGAAGCGACATATAACATGGAACATCGACGGTGAGGCATATAGTAGTGACTGCCAGACGCAAGGACGCGAAGATTATACATAGGGGCGCTATAGTGAGACATATGGCTGCGACAGTCAGACAGAGACGGTTATGTCGAGACATGGAGCAGCGGTCGGGAGACAACACGACTGTGAGGCGCACAGTAATGTTCAGACTGCTTTAGGCGATGGCCATATTTGTGTTGCAGCAGCTGCGAGGGATATACTGCAGCGGCTGAGACAAAGTGTGGGAGGTGACAGAAGTGCATCAATAAACTTGAAACAAACAAATGCAACCATATCACGGCACCATCTCTGAAACACACCTGGCCTGTGTGATTCCGTAATGGAATTTTACTTAGATGCTTGTTGAATACTGATTGAAGTTTGTTGTTGAATACTTGTTGAAGTTTTTCCGGAGTATGGATGAGGAAAAGGGTCGTGTTATTTGAAGAGTGATAATGACATGAAACACGTGTACTCCGTAAAACAAACTTGATCACCACTAAGTCTCGCTAAGCATCGCAATAACCACGCACTGGGCTGAGTCTAATGCAACCAACATAGTGATTGCTATGGGTCGTTGAAATGTGCAACGAAGGAGGAAAGCTAATGACAAGAGATATACCACCAGCGTCACCTCGGCCAGGGATGCTCGAAGAGTTGAGCCGCTAAAACGTCTAGTCTTTCAACACTCGTAAAGACTCATCTCGTCAATTTGCCACTTATGTGAAATCCGACTAAACTGTGTTGTGAGAAACGTTTGTATTGGCTTCTGACAACGTATTAACCCTATTCCCGGCAGGGGGGGGGCGGAATCCGCCCCCCCTCGGGTTTTTTGCTTGCCAATTCCAGGCTTTTTGACGCAGCTTCACGAAACTTGGTCACTTTTCCTAGCTATTCCTTCTACGCGCCGTGACAAAATTTCGAAATTCTATTTTGCTCAGGGGCGGAGCCAGGCAACGTTTTTGGGAGGCACCTCAGGTCATTTTTGGCCATGTTGAGGGTAAAAGGAAAATGTCTGCCAAAAACAGAGTTTTTAAGATAGAACTTAAAACTTTATATGAATATATAGCTTAATAGTTGGGAAATGTGCATATGTAATTTTGTTTATCTGAGGTCACTTTACAAGGTCAGGTCAAGGTCAAAAGTCAAAATTTGTTCTTTCGCAATAATTTCGGCGCCGTTTTTTCAAATGCCAAACCCGGAATATATATGACGTAGAAAGATGCCCTCTACTTGTGTACCAAGTTTCAGCTTGATATCAGGTCAGGTCACGGAGCTATGACCTAAAATGTCAGTGCACGTACCCTATATCGCAAAAGCCAAAAAACGAATTTTTTGGAATAGAGTGAATTTAATCGATTAAAAACGTTTACAGATAATATTGAATGCACACGACATCATTCCAGGTGACCCCAAGGTCATTGGAGGTCATTTAAGGTCAAAGGTCACAAGTTGATCTGAGAAACGTGTGACCATGACAGTTCCCCCTTATGTCCCTGGCACCGCCTATGCTAACATTATACAAACATTGTAATGCGATTTGTACTTCTTTAGCATAACATGACTAGCAGAAGCTAAAAAAGTGTTTTGGCCTCTTTTGTTCATTCCGTTATTGAAAAACTAATCCCCCTATTTTTGAAACCCTGTGAACGCCCATGAATTTTCTCAAAATTTCAGATTTGCATACCCATGGTAAAAGCCCTATCCATAATCTCTCGATTGATGCCAGTTTCATCGAAATCGGTCCATAAACAACGGAGTTATAAGAAGTAAAAAAGTACCCCCCCATTTTGACATTTTTGCCCCCCTGTATCCACAAATTTCAAAATTTTGCAAATTTCTTTTTATAAAAATGTAGTTCACGTCACGGCAAATCGATTGCCGTTTGTTGCGATGAAATCGGATAAGTAGTTCTCGAGATCTCAGGGGGGGGGGCCGAATCCGCCCCCTGCCGGGAATCGGCCATACCGTCTAGCCCTCCGGGAATAGGGTTAATATATGGATACTTTAGGTTGACACACTCTTATTGACATCAGTTCTGCTTCCATGAATCGCACACAGCTACCGTAATTCCATGCACCACTGGAGGGTTTAACAGCGTGAACTTCGTGAAAACAGTATAAAACAGCGTCGGATGCTCGCAACGCCATCACGTCTGTCAGTTCTCGGTTGTTTAATAGTCAGAAACATTTTAGTAGTTCTGAATTAGTAGGTTTTAGTAGTTAGCAGTGTAAGTTGCAAAAAAAGGAACACGCCTAACGGGCAATCGTCGCTGTCGACGACCATCACCCCAATATCGTACGGTGAGGCGGGCCCTGGCCCCGTCCCTGATGCCGCTGGGGACGGCCGCTGGGCCGGTGCGACAGCAGGCCAAACCTTCGGTCGCCGTCACGTCGCCGCAGCACGGCAAGGCGGGCCCGGGCGCCGCTCCTGACGCCGCCGGAGACGGCTGCTCGGCCGGCGCGGCTGGGGCGAGTTGTCGGTGTCCGCTGCGGCGGGCCAGTGTGCTGAGCCGCCGACCGCCACCAGGCCGCAGCCGTGCTCCATGTCGGACGCACCGGTGCAGCACTATCTCCAGGGTATCGCCGGGCCGACCTTGGATCTCATAAATGACTTATCAAAATACAATGTTAAGACAACACTCTTTGCTGACTCCAGGCTTCATCAGACAGGTAGTTAACAACATTAGGCCACCTGCGCTGGATTAAAAACGTGTAATGTTCGCTTCGGCCACTCGCGCACAGTCTTCTTGTGCACTTCACAGTGCAGCACGTTACAGTTCCACCCCGGAGGTCATGATGACCGCTTGGTTTCACTGGATTTCACACCACACATTTAACTGCTAAGGCCTTTTGTCGGTATTCAGTTGCTTGTTGCCATGTACTGTTGCAAACTGCAATTTGCTTCTTGTATCCATCGCTGTTTCATCCACCGCTTCTGACTGAGGTTTACCGTCACAAGCCCTGGGCAGCTTGTTAAGCTGCCCAGGGTTTATGGCATTCTGCCTCTACTAGCTGGAAGACTGTGCGGTTAATTTCAACCATAATATTAATAGGTTTATAATGACTATCTTGGGGAAGGTTTTATTGATAGGCAGATTTCATTCGCCGTGCTCCGTCTCGCGTCCTGCTCTCAGCAATGGTGACGAACAAAGTGCCACTAGGAATTCATCAAGGAATTTGACGAGTGTTCATGGGGACTTCCTATTATACTGCGCGTCACCAGAGTGCATGACAAAACTGAAACCAGCTCCCCAACCCGCTGGTGCTGCCTTATTGGCCGGGCTGGGCGCCCTTGGAAATGAGAAAAGTGACGGAAGCCGTTCACAGGGCGGCTGGCGTATGGGAAACCCTGTATTTCATCTGCATATTGATAACTTTGCAGTGAATAATATGAAATTTAAATCCTTAGCAATATCGTAGATCAAAAGTTTTTTCGCATTAGCAGTATCGTAGATCAAAACTTCTTCCGCGCTATGAAGCAATATTTAATTTTCATCAGGGTCATTAATTAAAAGCCTTAGGTAGAAAATGACTTGATGGTAACGAAGCGCCAACAGAGTGCAGCTTGACGGTGGTGCACACTAGGTTGTGGCGGTAGGCTGTGGCGGGACGGCGTGCACAGTCGCCGCGCTCGTCAGGAGGCGGCAGTGTGACCACAGTACCCCGGCCGTGTTCCCAGAGGAGAGATAACGGACAACAGCGCGCCCCCATTCCTCCGATCACGCGTGTCCAAGGCCAGAACCTCCAGCAAGGAATACGCCACCAAGCTGGGACGACAGCAACGGCGACGCAAGGACAAGGAAGCCAGGAAACGATTCGACGGTGGAAAAGGTTCGTTTTTCGCGTTGGTCGGCGCGAAGAGGTGGAACAGGCTTTCTTCTGTTCGTTGTCGTTCATCTGAGAAAGGGGGTCAAAGTCAGCGCCGCATGTTGCCGCCCTACCCAGTCTGTGTTTGGGCAGCGGGTGTCATTGTTTACCGAAACGCTATTCATGTTCGGACTGTTGACTCTGTGAGACCGTACGTCACGGTCCAGGGTTTTACGTCCAGAGTATCAGCCCTGCTGGCTTCCGCCCGCACAAATGATTCGCGGCGTCGACATTGTGTTAACGATTAATTGAGATGAGCGCATTTATTGCAGATATCTGTCTATTCAAGGCGTTGAAAAGATGTGGGAGAAAGGTTATCAAGAAGTTTTCGACTTCCACAAAGTTTGGCAAACGCTGTACAACGAAAGAGGTAAGGCCGCCGCTTTCCGACCTCAGGCGATGCAGGCCGCTTCCCAGCTCCGTTGCATGCTCGGTAGGGGCCGCATGCAAATACAATAAACAAAGAGTTCCCCGGCCAGTGTTATGATTAACCACTCTTAACATCAACCACTGTGCCGTGTAACACATTGTAAAGTTTGTCTGTCGCCGTCCCTGGGGAATTCCGATAAATGCTGACGATATTGTCGCAACAGGACGGGGGGGTAGTGAGAGGAGAGAGGTAGGAGCCCCACACCAAGTGGAGAACCAGTGGAATGTTTTGAGGGCATTCCTTCCATGCAATACCCTCGTCGCTAAGGCAGGAAAGCAAACAAAACAGAAAAAAGAAAATGGGAGCGCCATGAACCCTAAATGGCATGCCGCCCCAATGCCTATTACAGGGGTAAAATAAAAGGAGAGAGAGAGGGGGAGAGGAAGAAGGAAGAGAGAGAGAGAGAGAGAGGGGGGGAGAAGAGAGCAATGCTGTTTAGCTTGTGTGCGGGTCTTCAGGCGGATGCTCCTGAAATTGGGATGTGGCATCATGTGGCAATGGTGTCCCCCTGACCTGATTTGCACTAGAAGCAGGCGGAACAGGTTACCGAATTGGCAGAGCGTTGGTCTCCCAGTTATGGCAAGGAGGCCTCAAGTCTCCCGGCGCTCGATATTTAGCCCTCGGATCAGCTAGCAGCTGACCGATACAGGGTCATGCTGACCACCGCATGGTCATAGAACCTTGACGGCACATTAAACTGTCGCCGCAAAATCAGTCGTCGCCTAGGATAGCGTGATCGGTTAGGGACGTTGTCGGGTGCTGTCTATGCGACGATATCTGCTTAGCAAGTGACCTGACCCCTAACAGCCCATTGACGAATCTGATGAAATTCATAATAAACTTACTCGAAATTACATTTTTGTTCGACCGAGACGGAATTTCTTCCAGGCCAAACGGAACCAGGCAAAACCGCCAAAATCCTAGCGAGGCTGATGTGCGGTGACCAGGGACATGGCGGTAGCAGCCTCGGAAAGTCAGGCTCGGAAGGGATGCACGCTCTGCTTTTATCGCAGCGTTCCGCACAACTCCCGGGGGCCTCTGTTAATCTGTCTAAGGCCGTGGGCCTACATGCCGCCATCTGCCGAAGCCCGTTCACATGACGATCGGCTAACGAGCACAAGGGTGTGATTACTCAGAGTAATCTGCTTGACCCCTACATCAGAGACGATCGTGTTGGTAACTAACGGCCGTTAGTGGTGCTCTGCCACATCTGTAGTCGTCGGGTTTGCAGATTATGGCCCACTTCGTGTAACCGAAACCTAGCGCGTAAATCCTCACGAAATATCCGGCGCACCAATGCGCTGTAATCTTGTTCTCGGTAGAGAAAGCGTGCTGAACATGCATACAAAACGTGCAGGGCTGGGTGCATGCTGGTATCAGAGTCGCACAGGTATCACTGCTTATTTCTCAAAGAACCATCACGCAACGACGGTTGACCGCGAATGTCGTGAACCTTCGGTCACTGTCTGATGTCTGCCACTGATGTTCTTTGGCAGTATATCTGTATATGGTGCTTGTCTGCAGGGGCTCCTGGGTTGCGTGTCGAGGCCGATGGTTAAAGTCTAACCTTAAAGTTTTGGTCGTGCGGCCACTCGGCCGCGCCCGTAGTAGGATAGGCGACCCACAGGGGCACTCATGAGTCACGTGCCGTTTCATTCTTTGTCCCTTTGTCCGTTCGGCCCCCTGGAACGCCCTGGTGCAGGGCCAAGAGTAGCGTGTAAACGGAGCCTGAGCGTGGCGCGTGGTCACCTCCAACCGAGAATACAGAAACACGTTGTGCTGCTGAGTGTGTTACGCCCGGCACGCCGGCTGCGGACTGGAGACGATTTAGAAGCTCGCTACATATGTGCAGAGGTTCTTGGACTGTAGGTCACCGTCTGACGGCCGTCCACAGAAGTTCCTGGACTGCATGTCGCTGATGCAGCGACGAGGCTGCAAGGCTAAGGGCCGCCGCCGCGGCCCAGCGCGCCGCCGGGTGCGGAAGTACCAGCGCCGGCTGCAGAGCCTGCTCAGCACCACCCGCGGCTGCGTCATCGGCGTCGACCTGTCGGCGGCGCAGCGCGGCTGACCTCCGGCCGGCCAACGGCTGGGGCCGCCGGCCCGCCGACGCTGCTGCGCGGCCGTCGGGTTTTCGCGGACGATGCGGCTCGTGATTGAAACTGGTGCGCCGTGCAACGCAACGTCGAGCGGACAGTCTTGAGGGAGAGCGAAAAGGCTCTGCAGCCGCTGAGGCCCAGTAGTGACTGAGGTCCAGTATCCAGCAGCTGCAGCTCACATGTGAGCGGCGCCGCTCGCACGCTGTCCTGCTTCGCTGGCCGGACTCATCACGTCGCCTCCCACCGCCGTGCGACCCCGCGGGGCAGACGATGACTCACCGTGCGCCTGGCGCCAAGCGAGGGCGGACACCGCACACCGGTCGGCCGCGGCCGTGCGTGAGAGGGTGAGTGACGTCACCCCCGCGTGACGTCATTAGCGCGGGCGGCCTGCGCGCTCGGCGGGTCGCCGACGGCGGGTGGCGGCGCCGGCGAGGGAGTGCCCGCCGCCGGCCCGGAAGGCACTCCCACGCCCGCTGGCACCCGAGCACGGGACGATCGGCGCGCAGACGGCGCCGGAAATTGTACAGGCGACCAAATGTGGTCACGACGCATTGGTTCGCATATCTGCAAGAAGTCTCAGCTCGGTGCTGTGCGTTCCTGTGTGTTTGTTGACTGGCGGTTGGCTCGTAAATGTGGCCTGCAATGTTTTATGTTTTGTTTTCATGCTGCGGATTTCAACAGATGAAGTAGTACCGCCCATTATTACAGACATTCAATTTTATGGAACACATTCTGTGCCTGAGCTCCAAAACGAAGGTTCCGTTTTTTTTATATTATTTTGAGGGGGAGGTAGAGTTGGTGTTTGATTGTTGATGTCGCCGATTTGTTCATAAAGAAATCGTGTTTGTTTGAACGGTGACCGTTCATAAACATTACGTCCGTCGCCCAGTGCCCGGTGGACGGTTCAAAGGGACGAGGTCACGATCGTGAGTCACCGTGAATAATCATCCGCGCCTGACGACGTGAGTCGAAAGGCAGCCAGCACCACGAGCGAGCAGCATGAGTTGGTGCCTCGGAACCACTGCGGCCGCGGACTACGACTTCCTCTGTGGCAGTGCGGGGACGGTCCACCCTTATACTGCAAAATGCTCTGGAGATGAGCAACCCTCTTGACCGCCTCTACCACAATCGAACAAAAGAAATGCCAGCGCTAGTAATGGATTCGTGGATGCCATGATATCGTTGTTTCCGTCATCGCCGTTCCGTCAAGGCTTCCGTTGATGTTGGGAGCACGTCTCTGGAGTATCTACATTTCATCCCACTTTGAAAGGGCAAATGTGCTATTGAGTACCATGGATTTCTGAATTACTTGTCTGTATACTTGAACAGAGTTTTTACCTTTGCCTTATGAACACAATGGCAAGATATCGTAACGCCAAAACAGCACTGCCTGTCGCTTAAATCAGGCAGAGAAATAACGATTTTCTGAGATTAAGTCCCCTTCGCGCCTGGCTTTCTCCTCCTCAGCTCCTTGGATTCGTGCTTACCGAGTGTCTGAGAAAACATACAAACAGGCAGAGTACCGACCACTCCGCGCGGTTGCAGTGTCCGGCATACCACTGGCTTAGCTTACCAAGCAACTGCAATTCAAACAAATCTTCCTGCCATTAACCGGTGGAGGGCTGTAACTTCATCATCATATACAATCCGAACACGAAGTGCCCGATCAGCATCCTCTACGGGTGGTGAGCCCATCGCGGAACGATGTCACAGTCACCCTGAAACTTTCGAATATAGTTAATGACATCCACCAGGTGAGATTTTAGGGCAAGAGTTCGTATCGCAGAAACTCGTCGGACAAAAGTTCGTCGGACTGAAGTTCGTCGTGCGGGAGTCCGTCGTGTAAAAGTTCGTCTAGGACAAAAGTTCGTCATGCAAAAGTTCGTCGCGCAAAAGTTCGTCTAGGGCAAAAATTCGTCGAGGGTAAAACTTCGTCGAGGACGAAAGTTCGTCGAGGACAAAAGTTCATCTTGCAGAAGTTCGTTTTGGGCAAAAGTTCGTTTAAGGCAAAACTTGCATGGGACCAAAGGTGGTCTAGGACAGATATCCGCCACTTCGAATGGTCACCATCATCAGAGTCGTTTGTCTATAACAAGAGTTCGTCAAGGGCAAAATTTCGTCTAGGACAAGTTCGTCTCGCTAATGGAAAAAGTTTGTACTGCAAAAGTTTCGTGTGGTAAAGATTCTTAGGAAAAGGTTTGTAATGAAAAATTTCATGAGGAAAAAGCTTCGAAACTTAAGGCTAGTTAACTTAAGGTTTGCATCAGAAAAGGAGCGGACCTAAAATGGTAAACTAACCTTACCTCTCTGTTGGACCGAACCAAGTCCGATCGCACCCTTTATCGGCCGGCGGCCTCTAGTGTCCTTTGCCGTGCCTTTTGCGCAAACCCGGAGCGACTCCATTCCGATACGAACCTTTGTTTAAGAACCTTTGGCTACGAGTATTTTTCCTTATGAACCTTTTTTCTTACGAACCATTTTCCCACGAACCTTTTCCATACGAGCCTTTTGCAATTCGAAAGGCTACGTATATATATTTTTTCTGCGTCTCGAACCTTTACCATACGAACCTCGCGCATACGGACCTTTGGCTTCGAACCTTTTCCCATTCGAACCCTTGACTTATGAACCTTGTTCCGATCACCCAGTCGCCTGTGACTCGGGCAGGTCAATACGGTGCACAGTGGCTAAAGTTTGATGTGCACGAATTTGAATGGAATCAGTTCCGGATCCGGCCATGGGTAGGGTCTCATTTGACAGCATGATTCCGTGAGCTGTCGTCTGACAGTTGGCAGTTTTTCTTACCTAGACTTGACTTGACTAGACCCTGACGGGCTTTCATGCGAGAACCATATGACTCGGACGGTCTTTTTTCTTAGTCGGACTTTTGACCCAGACGAACTTTTGTCCTAAACGAATTTCCGCCAAAAGAACTTTTGCCCTGGACGAACTGTTTTCATAGACGAACTTTTGTTGGACGAACTTTTGTCCTAGACGAACTTTTCTCCCATACGAACCTAAGCGAGACGCACTTTTATCCTGGACGAACTTTTGTCCTGGCCGAACTTTCTCCACTCGAACTTTCACGGGACGAACTTTGCCCTGGACGAGCTTTTGTCCGACGAACTTTATCCTTACGAACTATTGTCCGACGAACTATTCTCCCACGAACTTTAGTCCGACGAACTTCTGCCCGAAAATCACCAGGCGACGAAATGTTGGCCTACGCCTGGGGCACACCTCAGTGGTCGGTTGTTTCGGCGTACATGTATACTTGGAGCTGTGGCGCCAACCGTGCGTTAGCGGGCGCCGGGGCTGTGTACACAAACGGACCGACGCGGGTGCTGGCGACGGTAAACATCTGACGGAGCGTATCGGCCCGCAGACGGAGTATCGGGAACACCGCTTCGCAGAACGTGCAGACCAACAGCCGGGTGCAAGCCCTGATTGGAGGGGTCGTCAGATACCAGATGGGCGCGGCTGGGGGATTATTATTCATAGGCGGTGGAGCCCGTGGAAAAGAGGCTTGATGTTCATTTCTTCTTAGCATGAGCTTAACTGTACGCTGGGGTTTGGATCGGAAAAATGGGTTGAGATCTGCCAATATTGCGCGCCGTGTTCCCTAGAATTAAACAATCTGCCCCACAACGCAATCTATCGCAAACAGTCTTTCTCATGCAAAGATTTTTGGGGTTTCGGGAACACCGAAATTGCAATGTTTGTCTAGCGCGTAATTCAGTTTAGCAAAAAATCCCTGGCTGGCGTTCGGGGGGTTCAGACCCTCCCCCAATATTCAGGAATTTTAACATTAGGCCTATGGCAATGACTGGAAAGAAACGGTCTTAAGTCCTACGTGGACCTCCTCAATAATTCCCGGAAATCTCCAGCCATTAAAAATCCGTATATTCTCCATAAGTCTGAAGCGTGCGTCAGGCATGTTGTGTACCGTAACCTATCAGAGACTTGTTTCGCTAGGAAATAATAAAAAAAACAACCAAATGCGTTTTCTTATTGCATAGGTAGCACATAATCTTCCGTAGTTTAACTGTGATAAATCGTGAATTTCAACGCATCTGTAGCAAGGGGAACTTGCTACGCTTCTGCCCCATGTGCAAGCCCTTTCCGGCCGGAGGTTCGCACCATGAACAAGCACCTTAACGGCTGGCTGGTAGTGCTTTGCGATAGTGTGGTCGACCCCCGACCGGGGGCGCCTCCATGCTCGAAGTCAGTCACACATAAATATCTACGAACATGTATTATGTATCTTGAGATGATGCATGAGGGGATCGTTATTCAACCATTCGATGGGTGGATATTTGGTTTGAGTTCCTTCGACCCGACAGATCATGACAACGCTATGAATTGAAAGAATACGGAAAAGTGGCACTTGTATGCGCCGGATAGGGGTGATTTCAAGGACAAGAATCGGAAAAATGGAACAAGAGGTAGGATCACCAATCGACTTCTTCTCCTTTTTATCTGACTGTCGTTTAAGTTCCTTCGACCAGTTCTCGGTATTTCGGAGTTGTGGGATGAAGGAAAGGCGTTTGAGTGGCATTATGAGCCGGAACAAAGGGATTTTGGGGGCAAGGGTCGGATTTAAAGGGGATGAGAGGGCGGATGACCAGCCGATTGGAATGGGTTGAGTCTTGGATAGAACTCTTCCGATCAGTACTGACCATTGCGGAGCTATGGGGCGAAGGCATTAGGTAAGAGTGGTACTTAGACGTGTCGGATAGAAGGGGCTTGGGGATAAGGACCGGCAATAACGGGGGCGAATGGGGTGAATGACCAATTGATGGGTAGGGTTGGGTTTTGGGTTAAAGGTCCTTCCACCAGTCAGGTCGTTGCGAAGCTATGGGGCAAAGTAATGGGGAAAAGCGGCATTTAGATGTGTTAAAGACAGAAGGCGTAAAGGATAAGGATTGGAAAACGAGGATGGGAGTGTGAAGGGCCAGCTGACTGGGGTAGGTGACTATTTGGTAACGGCATCTTTGATCCATTGGATCATTGCGAAGCTATGGTTTGGATGGATAGGGATGAGTGACACTGATATATGTGCCGAATAGGAGAATTTTAGTGAACAAGGATCGGAAAGCCAGACTTTGCACAAACCGCTTATTTGTTTATGTGCATTGATTACGATGCCCAGTTTAGATGAGAGATCCGCCAAAACGTGGAAACAGTGTAGCAAAGACAAACTGAAAAATTGCGATCGGTTGTGAAGAAAAGCTGTGCATACTTACCCTATTCCCGGAGGGCTAGACGGTATGGTCGATTCCCGGCAGGGGGGGGGACGGATTCAGCCTCCCCCTGAGATCTCGAGAACTACACAGCCGATCTCATCGCAACAAACGGCAATCCATTTGCCATGACGTCAACTACATTTTTATAAAAAGAAATTTTCAAAATTTTGAAATGTGTGGAAACAGGGGGCAAAAATGTCAAAATCAGGGATATTTTTTGGACTTGTTATAACTCCATCGTTTTTCGACCGATTTCAATGAAACTGGCATCAATCGAGAGATTATGGGTAGGGCTTTTACCATGGATACACAAATGTGAGATTTTGAGAAAATTCATGGGCGTTCACAGCGTTTCAAAAATAGGAGGATTAGTTTTCTAACAACTGAATGAACAAAAAAGGCAAAAACACTTTTTTGGCTTCTGCTAGTCATGTTATACTAAAGAAGCACAAATCGCATCACAATGTTTGTATAATGTTAGCATAGGCGGTGCCAGGGACATGAAAAAGGGGAAACTGTCAAGGTCACACGTTCTTCAGATCAACTTGTGACCTTTGACCTTAAATGACCTCCAGTGACCTTGGGGTCACTTGGAATGATCTCGTGTGTATTTGGTATTATCTGTAAACGTTTTCAATCATTTGAATTCACTCTATTTCAAAAATTTCACTTTATGGCTGTTGCGATATAGGTTACGCGCACTAACATTTTAGGCCACAGCTCCTCGACCCGACCTGATATCAAGCTGAAACCTCATACACAAGTAGAGGGCACCGTTCTACGTGATATATATTTCGGGTTTGGCATTTGGAAAAAACGGCGCCGAAATTATTGCAAAAAGACAAATTTTGACTTTTGACCTTGACCTGACCTTGTAAAGTGACCTCAGATGAACAAAATTACATCTACACATTGCCCAACTATTTAGCTATACATGCATGTAAATTTTTAAGTTGGGTCTTAAAACCTCTGTTTTTGGCAGACATTTTCCTTTTACCCTCAACATGGCCAAAAACAGCCTGAGGTGCCTCTAAAAACGTTGCCTGGCTCCGCCCCTGAGTAAAAAAGAATTTTGAAATTTTGTCACGGCGTGTAGAAAGAACAGTTAGGAAAAGTGACCAAGTTTCGTGAAGCTGCGTTAAAAAGCCTGGAATTGGCAAGCAAAAAACCCGAGGGGGCGGATTCAGCCCCCTCCATGCCGGGAATAGGGTTAAGCCGACAATCGACGACGAATGACCATAGGTGGGCATCGTTACTAAAAAATGTAACTTCGTTACTCGTTGCTCCGTTACTCAAAAAAGCCAGTCCGTTACTCGTTACTCCGTTACTCTGCCTTAAAAAGTAACGGAAGTTACCGTTACTCCGTTATTCCGTTACTTTTTTAAATGCAGTGAAAACCAAGCGAACGCGGGTTTTAAGTCTTTTATGCTGCTGTGTGGTTGTAAAACGCATTCCATATACAAAGGGAAGAAACAAGCGCTTACCCAAAACACTCCGCTAGCTGCCCACTGCCCTCACCAGCCGTTGTAGAGTCAGCGGCGCCGGGACAACAGCCGCGGCGGGTATTCTACCACTGTGTTAGCCACAATGTTCAAACCAACCAATTCCTGTTCATTGCCCGCGGCGCCGACGGAGCGGGAACAACCGGCGCTGGAGCGGACGCATGCAAAATGCGACAAACAGCGGACATCTATCGACTGGGTTTGATCAACAATGCCTCTCGAAGTATCCGCCCTGAACATAATGGTCTCCGTTCAGAGCTCGTTTCGGTCTCGCGAACTTCTTGTTTTGCTTTGAAATTATGTGTGTGTATTAGTTTGTGTACGAGCGCGTGCGTGGAGGTAAGATTCCTGATACCCCTGACGTTTTTTTAATACCAAACGACGAAGGACTCAAAAAAACATGACTGATATGGATTTTATTATTGTGAAATAAAGGTTTAAAAAAAGGTGCTTTAGTACCTCTTCAGCACCCTTGAAAAGACAAATTAGCTATAAAAACATGGTCATAAGTAAGATGCAACTGAGGATGTTAGCCGTTCACAAGTGGAGCATTTTGGAACGATGACGTGGCCTGACCTGACCCCTGTGAAAGGCCAAAATTGATATCAATGAACTCGCTATTGTCTTACGGTTCAGTATATGTCGCTTAAGTTCAGCTTTTCAGGGACAAGGTATTTTGTGTCTATTTACCTAATTCCAAGGACGTGTTTTGACCTTTCATGGCGTCTGGTGGCCTCAAAACTGACCTGAGGTCAAAACTCTTGAGTGTTTTCGTCTCGGTTTGACAAAACCTTTCCGCCGGTGTTTTCCTTTTTTCCGTGCGATATATGGGAGCCGAGATCCCGGGAGGTGCGGAAATCCGCGCTCCCCCTCCGGCCGGGCAAAGGGCATTCTGAGCCCAGCCGGAGACGGGTTAAAAACACTTCATTTAACCCTATTCCCTGTGGGGGGGGGGCAGATTCTGCTACCCGTGTCTTTTTGCTTGTCGCTCCCACACTGTTTGCCGCAGCGTCACAAGATTTTCTGGCATTTCATGGAATTGATACACACGTGTTTTGTCAACATTTAAAAAAAAATCGGTCCCGCAGAGGCGGTTCCAAGCCCCCGTTTTCGGCGGTAATGTGCTGTGCGTGAAGCTGCAAAGTTGTGCGGTTCACTATCGTGACATTCTGAGTAGAAATAAAGATCACTGACTCATTTATATAGTCATACACATCCTAAACAATGCGTATGCACACACATTTTCAGGCGAACGCACACCCAGATACTGAAAAAATGGGGGAGCACACTATTGTGCTTATGGTGCCCTCCCCATTCTGTTTACCTGCATCTACCTCTGCGCTACATATAAACTTAAACTGGCTTGCTAGTTGTACATCTGATGTTTATATCACCCAAAACAAACAAAAACGAAGGAAGTTTCTTATTTCAAAAATCACCCTTCTTGACCTCCCTGGAACTGCCTAAGGTTTTCTATTTTAAATTTCAGCCTTCGGTATATAAAAGACTTGGACATTCCAGGCTGAACCGTGTTATTCCCATGAAAATTGGTTGGTAATCACGGCCGCAGTGACCTTTCAAAAATCCCCAGATTTTGGAGTTTGTTTGCCCCCACGCCCTATTTTCGCAATTTTTGAATTTTTGGGGTCCGGAATTGGAGATCTCGTTGAAACATATTAAATGGCATTCATCCCATCAACATTGGACGAATGCATCTCGAGATCTCTGGAAGGGCGGGGAGGCGAGGGGGCAGAATTGGTATTCTTCACCTTTCGGCCAATGCATATTTTTCGAAGGTGCAAAATTGGCAACGGCTCATATCATGTTTGAGTTTGGGTCCTCACTTCTGCGTCTACAAAAAGTAATGTGTCAGCCGAAAGGTGTTTTGGCCAGTTGATATTTTTTTCGGGAACGCAGGAGTGGTAACTCGAATCGCATGGACAATGTAGCCTGTCCTCCAAGTTCAAAATCATTTAACCTAACCTAACCTAAAACCTACTGTATGGTTGCAGGGATTGCCCTAAATGGGCATGTAAAACTAACTTTTTGTTAGGTTCAATTTGCCTGTTTTTTGGTTTGGTTAGCTCGTATCGGCTGAAGGCAAACATGTGTCAACTGAATCAAAATTCAAGAGTTACATAACCAAGTCATTTTACACATCCAGTAGGGGCCAGTGCTTAGAAAAATACCTGAATGGGCTAAATTGTTCACACAACTTGTGTTGCCACTTCCGCGTCTCCAAAAATTACGCGTAAGCGTCGGCCGAAAGGTAGATTACCGCAGATCTGCCCCCCCCAGGGTAATGTGAATCTCACTGCCTGCAGAGAATATGGTTAAGGCAAATAGTCCAAGCAATAGTCGACAAGCTTCATAATTATGCTTCACTACTGACAACTTGTTGTGCTCATTCTGTTCTCACCTGGAAATACCGTAAATAATGCTTCCTCTTGATATGTGCATTTAGGTTTGAAAGGCTACTCTTGTGACCCTTGATTATAACCTCTTTTGGTCGGCACAGGACATACGTAAAAATGACATTTTCCCCTCCTCCTTAAACTCAAAGTACGTTTCTAGATGTGGCCATGGGTGACCCAGACCAGGCTCGTCCTCTGCCTCCCAAGCTGAGGCACCGTCGGACTCGGAGTCAAGGTTTTCGACCTCCAGTGGCGGCGTAAAGACGCCTTGATGTTGATGTTGATGATTTTAGTGTCAGGTAGTTAAAATTTCAGGCCAGTCAAGAATCAATCACCACTCCATCACCCCATGGACATCACAGATCCAAGGCCATGGCGGCAGTAATCATGTGCTCAACAGCCTTGAGTGATCTTGGCGGGGAACCGTGTGGCGGTGGTAAGCAATCCGTGACTGACTTGAGACGACATTGAAAACTGCCGTCAGCTGGCTGTTCCAGCATAAATGACAATGACTTTGATATCTTTTAGCCCGAAAAATGACGATTGATCAATTTATAATTTTAAGTCATATCAAACTTACGCATAATTCAATACTTTTGTCCCAAAAGAGACCAAAGTCAGCTGGCCTTTATACTGAACCATTGCCGCCAGCTTGCCGTCAACGTTTACCAGCTGACGAATATTGTCAACAAGTCGACTCCGCGATTGTCAGCTGAGTGCGCGCCCAGCCGCGCTTGTATCGCCGCACGCTATTGGGTGTCGGCTATTCAAGTAGCCAATGGCGTGTGCCGATGCAAATAAAGCCGGGCGGTGTCTGTAAGGAGTTTAAAAAGTAACGGAGTAACGGAGTAACGGAGTAACGGACCAAAAAGTAACGGAGTAACGGACCACAAAAGTAACTTCCGTTACTCAGTCCGTTACAGTAAAATAAAAGTAACGGGTCCGTTACTCCGTTACTCAAAAAAGTAACTTCGTTAGTAACGGAGTAACGGAGTAACGGACCAGTGCCCACCTATGCGAATGGCATACGCTTATTAACAGAAAAGGCAAATAAGTAGCGAACATAAAGAGTGATGAAGGCAGCTGCATCTTGAAGCAGCAGAACCTAGCATCTACGGCATCCATCGCTCGAAAAGGTAACTATGCGACGGCACTACAACTTTGCCGACGACCGGCGACACGGAATTGCACATGCTGCGACGTCACCTCGCCACACATCTAACAGCTGGTGGGTACCTGGTTCAAACGGCGGGAGCCGCCATCTAGCCACACACACACGATTTCCAACTCATGACGGTTAGCTGAACTTTGCTGTGTATAGTATTTTTCGAGACAGTACTGACTCGAGAATGAACTGCAACACCCGTGTATGCACATCGCCCCAAATTGGACTGGTGTTCTGGTGAGAAAACTTTTATCGTCATTTCGTCGCTTTGTCGGACCGGAATTTGGAAGAGACGGTCCGGAGCGTAGGAACGGGGAGGGGGGCCGATGCCCCTCTCCCAATTTTGGGCATCATTTAGCATTAACGCTATGGCGGTGCATCGAAAAAAACGAGGTAAAATTATGTTTCCCCCATCTCTACAGATCTTCCTACACTACTGGAGATGGCAATAATGAACGGAAATGGAATATTAGTACTTCTACGCTTCTCCTGGGTGGCCACGACCTGGGGCTCAGAGTTTGCCACTCTCCAGAGATTAGCGTTGGGGCGCTGGTTGTCGGGAATGCTAGACGTCATTGATTACAGAAAGGTTGTGTTACTCTTAAGATACCTTGGTTTTTGTGGTCAATTTGACAGCAGTGTAGTTCCCCATAAAAGTAGGCGAGAGACGGGCAAAGACGTGTTTTCCGAGAGCATTTAATTCTCATTTCCCACGACGTACGTTTTAAAGTTCCCAAAATGTAGGGTCACGGCCCTCGACCTCCCCCTGTTCCCACGCCTACTGCAGTCTGGAACTGTAGAACATATCGTTACAGTATGGATTTAGAAATAGAACGTCTCTTGGCAAGCTTCATGGACCATATATGCTCCTGAAGTAAGCCTGGCAGAGCCCGAAATACCCTTTAGAACTGAATTTATTTCAGGGGATCTGTGAAAAAGCAAGCCCGAATAAAAGGCCCACTTTCGTAAGGCTCCAGCATCTGAGTCTGTACTAGCTTGCAAAGAAAATTGAAGGGAAAAAGGGACATGCCTTGCCCTCGGGGTGTCTCTTTTCGATTTTGTTTTTGTTTTTGCTTTTGTTTTTGTTTTTCCGTTTTGCAACACCGGTCACGGCTCTCCTCAAAGATCCTTCCCTTTTTGTACTGTTATATAAACTGCTCATCATATCCTTTCAATATAAACAGATTTTCACTAAAGGAGCATCCCATTTCTATGGTGTTTGTGTGGTTTGTGTTGCATGCAAAATATACGGTTTTATTCCATCAAACTAGGTATTTTGAATTTTATGACCTTGTGCTCTAGAGTCTGTTGCGCTATGTTTGTCACAGTGCACAAATGATTTTAGGGTAATATTACTTTTTATCGTGAGCGTTTTTGACACGTGTGGTGCTGGGACTCACATATCTGAATAACCCGTAGTGTCCGCGTATTTGGTGAGATGCATTCGAGTCAATGGCTTGACTGACACATCACGGTCACGCCTCGCTATAACGTTGTTTCGTTAATAAGCACTGCCTATCATTACAAACGTGGTATTGACAAGCTAAGTTTTCAAACTGGCGATAGTCCACTGAAGACAATGGCCTCCAAGCAAAAGCGAAGACTGGACGTCGATGAACCAGTGTCGAGCAAAATAAGGTAAGTGTTATGCACGCTGTGCATTTGAGGAGTTTTTGGGCTTGCATTGGTGCCTGAGTATTGAAAAACATGGAACTTATCAGGCCACAATTGTTTCTGAAGACCGGTTCTATATGTTTTTTCACACTGACATTCCGTGCTATCTCTTCTTTTAAAGCATACTCTGAAAGGTATTTTTATGAAGAAAATGATGTGTACAGTCACATCAATGGGTATAACCATCTTGGTCATGCATTGCATCTTTGCCATCTGCTTATTTTCTGGTAAAAAAATGGTGAGACTCAGAAGTCCATTGTCAGTACAAACACTTACAATATATCAGTGCAGAATGCCACTGTAAGTTGTTGAATATATAACATTATTAATGAATAATACTGCCACTCCATGTGCCACCAACTGCTGTGCGTCTGGTCTGTGCATTCTGTTTGGATTCTCCTGCAACTGCTCTGACTAGAGCATTTCCAAGGCTGAGGTATTTCTTGGCATATGGCTTCAGCAGATGCTCTACTTACAAGCTACCTAACTTAATCCTAATGTAAAATAATTATTAAACCAAACTTAACCTAACACAGCCAACTGCCATGTTAAGATTTAGCAATCCAATTGTGGGCGCCGAATGACCCTGTAGTCAGTGCGCCCCTGAGCCCCAATAACCAACCAATGAACCAACCAGCAATCCAGTTGCTTATCAGTTTTTTTACACAGCACAGTGGTGCATCCTTCAGCAAACTCAGTGTAAAGAAGGAATTGTTGCAAGTTCCATTCTCAGCTGTCTGTGGTGCAGTACAACATGATTTCCTTAGGAAATGACCACAGGACCAAGTACTCCTGGGGTATGAAGGATTGTGTTTGGTTCTGCACAGTATATGTAGCAAAAGCCAAAAGTGGTCTGCAAATAAATAATAATGTGATATACAGTCTCCCATGCTGCTTTCTGGAAGAAGTAATCATATGAATGATGTGTGAATTTTTGTGCATAATCATTGGTCAACTTTGGTCATGGCATTGATGTAAAATGGAATGTATGTTCCTTAACTTCAAAAAATTAAATGAAAATCATAACCCAAATTGGGATAAAATCTGGCAAATGGTACCCATATCTTAAATTAAACATATCCCATCAGTTATAGCATTGTGCAGGGCTGGAAATTTTATTTCTGTTTTTGGTGTTGGAATACAATTTTTGTTTTAGTGTACAATGTTTTTTAAACAGTAGCACTGATTTTTGTTGGGCATTCTTGGTGTAAGTCATTTATGATATCATACTGGTTTTTACTGAATGGAGACAGTCATTTGCCTGCTGAGTTAGAAATTCATCAGTTTGGCTATAGTGGCACACAATCACACTCCCAGAAAATGAAATGTTTTTGGGCCACGTATTCCCGGGATGTTGTTCAGCATAAGAAAACAGTACCTTTTCTAACCCTGGTACTGTGTTTATGAAAGTATTACACTTTCTGTACATAAGTGTTTTTTATCTTTGCTTGAGAATATCCTGGAGCTGAAGCATATGATGTCTTCTTTCACATTTTTTTCATTTTGAAATGGATGAAGTCCAAACTTGCTGAAGTGTTATTAGTGTCATTGCAATATTTGAAGAATTATTTCTTCTGTTGAAAAGGAATGCCAAATTTTGCAGTCCTAGATGTGACCTAGCAAAAGTAAGATTTTTCATTACTCCATGTACAAATGCTGTGACAGCATAGGAAATGAGAATGAGGAAATTAGACATTGTTTTCATGAACTATTATACAGACATATGATCTATCATGTGTCTGAAAACCAGAAGTATGTAAGAGCCATTCAAGGTATTAAAGATGAAAATCAGAAGCAGCCCAAAATGATAAATGAAAATGGGAAAATATCCTGCTAGTGATGAATGAATAAATGAGTATAGATAGTCAAGTACATGTATATGTCTGTCTATTTATATGTATGTATGTATGTATATAACCTAGATATATTTGCAGGCTGTAGATTGGGTGAACAGAATTGCATTTGGACTTTGCTGCTGTGATTTTCATACTGTTTCTTATCATTACCATATAACTAAGAAAAAAATACTGTAGAACAGGTAATGAAACCATTTTCCATCTATGGATCAGAGTCCATGCCAGGTCAGACCTGCTCTTGAAGCTTGTACTCACCACCCATGTATGTTGTAAGTTAGCCCAGGTTTTGAATAAGACTGCATCAGAGGATTGCTGGAGGATCTTTATCATGCCGCACAATTCCACAGCACAGCCATCCAGTGGCTGGCTGACCATTTTGTCCTCTGTCCAGTTGAAGGTGCCTACTTTGGGACTCAAGCGCAGTGGTTGCCATACACCAGACTGTTGTCTGGCTCTGAACTTACCTGATCTCTGCAACAGCTTTTGTCATGTTGATGGTGTAAGGAAGAAGTTATTCATGTGCTCTGTGACTGCCATCATCTTGTAATGTTCAAAAAATGGCCCAGGCACTGGGCCAGTCAGTTACCCGACCACTATAAATTTTTCATGTTCTTCATTTGGTCATGTTTTATTGCAGTGTGGTAATGTGCCAATTCTGTTCCAGTCCTGATGGGAACATATGTTGCAGTGCAACAGCCCAATGCTGTCCATTGTGCTACTTTGGTAAAATAAAGCAGTACAGCAATATCAGTGCAGTACCTGAAGAAGTACTGTTAGCAGTAAAACTGAAACATGTAGAATTGAAATACCTTGCTTTTTATATTTTTTAGAGTGTCAGAAAGCTATTTTGTGAAGTTTGAAATGGGATGCAAGGTGGCTGTATACCTGTGTTTTAGAAAAGGAAAAAAAAACGTGGCAATCGAAAATGTATATAAAAACGTAAAATATGTTCATACAGAGCGAACTCTGGTCTATTTAATGCTGCTAAATAATCTGTGTTTATACTTTTATCTTCCCTACAAACACAAACTGAAACCTTGCAAAATGGAAAATTCATTCCATCCAGATGATGCATAAAGATACCTGTCTTTACAGTGATGACACAAAACAGAAATTCTTGAGATGTCTTGCTACAATTCAAAACAGACGTCTCGAACGATCGTTTCAGTAGGCTGTGGCCAGCTCGGTCAACTAGCGCGCGTCCATTCTTCGTAACTGACTGAAGAGATAATCGCCACGATCATAACACCGATCACTGCGAAAGTGATGGCCACAACTTGTCTGAATAAATTAAGCAAAAAACTGCTGAGATTTAAATAGCTTACATTTCACTTCAGTACCTGTCTCCTCTGGTCCGAACACGTCGTAGGACCTCAGGTGAGGAACCCATCGTAAGCACGCTCGTATTTGGAGAGATAGGGTATCTCTCATGGTGGGCAACTGGTAGGAACCCAAAGGTCAGGACATTGTATGTGATAGACTCCCAACGCCTAGACAGCCACACGGGAGTTGGAGTGTAAACGACTTTGATTCCCAAACACTGGAGTAGGCTAACATTAACAGACTCCTAGCGCCTAGACAGCCACACGGGAGTTGGACTGTAAACGACTTTGATTCCCAAACACTGGAGTAGGCTAACATTAACAGACTCCTAGCGCCTAGACAGCCACATGGGAGTTGGACTGTAAACGACTTTGATTCTTAAACAATGGAATAGGCTAACATTAATGTTTTGTTTCCACTGGTGCAACAAACAACATTTGGTCATGCCCAAAGTGACGATGGGGCCGACTTTTTCATGCAGTGTCTGATGAATTGGCTACAATGTTGTCTGGATGATCTGGTCGCCATTTGTCCTTCTGTGTAGTGACTGAGGTAGCATGCTTTTTTAGTTTACGCATCATTTTGTTTGTTTCATGTTTTGTTATCTTCATTGAGATTTTGGTCGTGACTGATTTTCTTGAACACAGCTATCAGAATGGCCACAGTTTTTCCCTTTTTAGCATAGGTTAAACAAAAATAGTTGCATCTCTGATTTTTTTACGTTGTGGAACTCAGGGCAAAATGAATCCAGCCACACTGGTGCTGATGGGCCAGTAATATAGAACATTTGTAGAATATGTAGAGTATGTATGGCATGCGAATTTTCCTTTGTATTTCATTTTCAGATCAGTCCGGTGGAAAAGGTCAGGGTGTGTGTATTTGGTTTGTATCCATTGTCTTACTGTTTGGATTGACATCTCGTCTCCAGTCAACTTTGGCATTGGTACCAGGTGCTGTAGAATGCAGACAGAGCGAAACAGAGATTCGAGGTGATCCTGTTGGTAAAATGGCTTTGCAACAGGATTCAAGTGGTGTGTTTGAAAAATGGACAACTGGGCCTTTTTTACTCTGCTTTGTTTTGCAGGAGGGAAGACAAACGGCCGAAAGATTCGGATGAAAGGTAACAGCACAGTTATGTCGGTTTTTGTTCAAGCCTGCCCCATGTTTATAGGGGATCCATTGTCATGCATGCTTGTGACCTGTTCGTGGGTTTGAATGGGTTTTAAGGTTCTGTAAAAGAATTGATTTTTTTTATTTTTGCATCGCTTTTACGTGCGTTTTGGCATTTAATACATTTTCATTTTTGATCGCCAGTATTTAACAAAAATGTTTTGAACGACGAGAAAGTAACGTGATAGTAATGGCAAAAGGGTGTAACAAAGACCCCTGGCTTTTACTGCCGATATGTCGTGAGCGCCGTGATCTGTGACTGGAGATAATTCGGCTTTGGTGGGTTGTTTTTTCGACCATCGAGTTGATGGTTAACCAACACTGGTCTGCTTGCTCCGACAGCCGAGAGGATGGAGGTGGTGACACCACCAAGCCGACGGAGCAGCCCAAGGTCATGCCAGCCATGCAGCAGAACCCGCTGACGGGCCTGCCGTACACCAGCCGCTACTACCAGCTCTTCCGGAAGCGCATCGGCCTGCCCGTGTTCGAGTACAAGGAGAAGTTCCTCGACCTGATGGACAACCACCAGAAGATCGTGCTGGTGGGCGAGACGGGCTCCGGAAAGACAACGCAGATTCCGCAATGGTGAGCGCCGTCCTACTGCTTTGTTGTGTCCTGTAGAGCCCGAAGTCACACCCCCCCCCCCCATCTCCCCATGTTCTACAGCTTTCTGCCTGTCTGAATAGAGCAGAACTCCATACAGAACCTAACTTGGCTGCATACCAGGTTATCTTATTGGTCTAAAACAATAGGGTGCCAGGAAGCTTTTAGACACAAGTAAACGGAAAAACGGCCTTGCTTTAAAACGCAGTGTAGAAGCGAGAGATTAACTCGTCGGTGATAGTTATCAATTTCTGAACAGGACTTTGGATGTTGTAGCTGAAATGTTTATTTTAGGTCCTTTTTATGTATCTGTTGCACTTGTGAACCTCTGCATAATTTATAAATGCTGCTTTTTTAATCATGAGATTTCCTTGGAAGTCTTTACCATATTCAGGTGCACTGCATTGCGAGGACGAGGTATGTTTGAAAATATAAGCCATGCCTTGAAATCCCTACAGGCATTGTCAGAATGGTTATGGTTAATTGACAGTGAATTGTCCGGCGAGAGCAACGTTACAGTTGCTCCCACCGGATTCCACGGATTTTTCTGCTGTTGTCGCGATGTGCGAGCACCCTCCCCCACCCCCTTCCGCCGACTCGGTCACACCAGCGCATGGAAATTGTTTTTTGTTCTTTGTGTCTGAGTATAATTTTGTTATGGCATACAAAATTTGGCAATGTGTAACTCTGATATACCTTGGCGTTTTTGGTGAGTCAGTCATGACATCACATCTGTTTCGTACTCAGATGGAGACAGAATCTTCAGAGCTTTCAGAGTAAGGAATTGGTCAACATGCTTATAATGCAGTTTTTATGTAGGCACAAGATCAAACTTTTGAAGTGCAAAACGTTTTTGGAGCACGTATTTGCCGGTGTTCTTCAGCACCAAAAAGCAGCACCTTTCGCAGCCTTGTACGAGCGCCTCCCACTGACCGGGCCTCTTGCGATTGTCGCTCAGGTGCGTGCACTGGGCGCGCTCACGCGGTAAGAAGGGCGTGGCCTGCACCCAGCCGCGTCGTGTGGCCGCCATGTCGGTGGCGCAGCGTGTGGCCGAGGAGATGGACGTGGCCATTGGCCAGGAAGTGGGCTACTCGATTCGATTCGAAGACTGCTCCAGCCCCAAGACGCTGCTCAAGTACATGACGGACGGTATGCTGCTGCGCGAGGCCATGTCCGACCCGATGTTGGAAAACTACAACGTAAGTTCAGTGCTCCAGTGCTACTGTTTCTGTTTGTTTGCTTGCGCTCTGCTTTGTCGCAGTTACGTCTCAAAGCTTCGTGTGAATTCGTCTCGTAGTAATGCTAGCACCGGGCATGAAAAAAATTAATATTACTTTGTTAGAACTCGATTTGTGATTAAGCAAGCAGCAGTGTTTTGCATGCAACTGAATTTGCGTCTAAGGACCGATCCATTCAGATGGGAGCGAAACGGAAAATGATGGCATCATCGCTTTCAGGTGTTGCTGCTGGACGAGGCCCACGAGCGCTCGCTGGCCACCGACATCCTGATGGGCGTCATCAAGGAGGTGATCAAGCAGCGGCCCGACCTCAAGATCGTCATCATGTCGGCCACACTGGACGCCGGCAAGTTCCAGCAGTACTTTGACGGCGCGCCCATGATGAACGTGCCCGGCCGGACGCACCCTGTGGAGATATTCTACACGCCGGAGCCGGAGCGCGACTACCTGGAGGCGGCCATCCGCACCGTGGTCCAGATCCACATGTGCGAGGAGGTGGAGGGCGACATGTTGCTCTTCCTCACCGGGCAGGAGGTCAGTGGCCGCTGCGGTCGGCTGCCGCGGGACTGCTGCTTGCTGACGCAGCCGAGCGGCTCACGAGCACGACACAGTAGCCGAACGGCTGCTGTGTCGATCGGCGCTGTCGGCGAGGGCAGTTCTTTGAGGTCTTGATTTTCATGTTTGCCGGAATGTTTGTAGGTTAACGCGCATGAACAAGACCGATACGTGAAGTAGCTCTCTAGGATAAGTTGGCGTTGTTCTTTCGACGGGATGACGTCATATAGCGCAGTCCTAAGGGGCTGCTGCAGTAGGTGACCGGAAGCAGGTGACCTCGGTTTGTCCAGTGGCCAGTGTGTGTGTGCGTGTGTTATGTTAAATCATTGCTGCAGTAGCTGGCTGGGGACCAGCTGGCAGCGGCATTTAACCGAACGGCGTCTGTGCGCTGCTGTTGGTTAGGCGCTGCAATAGCGGAGACTCGGGACCTGTTGGCTTCAGCAGTGAACCAAACGATGTCTGTGCTCTTCTTCTGTGCAGGAGATCGAGGAGGCCTGCAAGCGGCTGAAGCGGGAGATTGACAACGTGGGCCCAGAGATCGGCGAGCTCAAGTGCATCCCGCTGTACTCGACGCTGCCGCCGGCGCTGCAGCAGCGCATCTTCGAGCCGGCGCCGCCCACCCGGCCGAACGGAGCCGTCGGCAGGAAGGTTGGTCAGCCACGGACCGTGGGGGGGGGGACTGGCAGTGCGACAAGGCCCGGTGGTGGGTGGACCGTGGGGGGTTGGCTGACGATATGGCAGGGCCCTGTGGTGGACCGTGCGGGGTCGGCTGACGATGCAACAGGGCCCGGTGGTGTGTGGACCGTGCGGGATCAGCTGACGGTGTGGCAGGGCCCTGTGGTGGACCGTGCGGGGTCAGCTGACGATGCAACAGGGTCCGGTGGTGTGTGGACCGTGCGGGATCAGCTGACGGTGTGGCAGGGCCCTGTGGTGGACCGCGCGGGGTCGGCTGACGATGTACGGGGCCCGTTGGTGTTGGACAGTGCGGGGTCGGCTGACGGTGTGACAGGGCCCGTTGGTGGGTGGACCGTGCGGGATCGGCTGACGGTGTGACAGGGCCCGTTGGTGGTGGACAGTGCGGGGTCGGCTGACGGTGTGACAGGGCCCGTTGGTGGACCGTGCGGGGTCGGCTGACGATGTACGGAGCCCGTTGGTGGTGGACAGTGCGGGGTCGACTGACGGTGTGACAGGGCCCGTTGGTGGGTGGGCCGTGCGGGGGTCGGCTGACGATATGGCAGGGCCCTGTGGGGGACCGTGCGGGGTCGGCTGACGGTGTGACAGGGCCCGGTGGTGGAGTGTGCGGCGGTCGGCTGACGGTGTGACGGGGCCCTGTGGTGGACCGTGCGGGGTCGGCTGACGGTGTGACAGGGCCCGGTGGTGGAGTGTGCGGGGGTCGGCTGACGATATGGCAGGGCCCTGTGGGGGACCGTGCGGGGTCGGCTGACGGTGTGACAGGGGCCGGTGGTGGAGTGTGCGGCGGTCGGCTGACGGTGTGACGGGGCCCTGTGGTGGACCGTGCGGGGTCGGCTGACGGTGTGACAGGGCCCGGTGGTGGAGTGTGCGGGGGTCGGCTGACGATATGGCAGGGCCCTGTGGGGGACCGTGCGGGGTCGGCTGACGGTGTGACAGGGCCCGGTGGTGGAGTGTGCGGCGGTCGGCTGACGGTGTGACGGGGCCCGGCGACGGTGATGAACTCGTCCTGTGGCGGGAGCGCAGATTGACGAGCAGCCCCGATGCGCTTATCAGAATCGGAAACAGTAAAGCTCGTAATTGAGATGAACAAAATGAACCAAGTTCGTGCAGGTGGCGCAGTGTGGTTGCATTCGAAGCCGTCAGGGAGGGACGGATATCCGGCTGGCGGCCTGGTCGTCCTGTGTTCCGCACCGCCCGAGGACGAGTCGCCGGCACTGTGACCCTGTGGCTCATCCCGGCAGGTGGTGGTGTCAACCAACATCGCCGAGACGTCGCTCACCATCGACGGCGTGGTGTTCGTCATCGACCCGGGCTTCTCTAAGCAGAAGGTGTACAACCCGCGCATCCGGGTGGAGTCGCTGCTCGTGTCGCCCATCAGCAAGGCGTCGGCGCAGCAGCGGGCTGGCCGCGCCGGCCGGACCAAGCCCGGCAAGTGTTTCCGCCTGTACACAGAGAAGGCGTTCAAGTCAGAGATGCAGGACAACACGTACCCGGAGATCCTGCGCTCCAACCTGGGCACGGTGGTGCTGCAGCTGAAGAAACTCGGCATCGACGATCTGGTGCACTTTGACTTCATGGACCCGCCGGCGCCGGAGACGCTGATGCGCGCCCTGGAGCTGCTCAACTACCTGGCGGCTCTCGACGACTCTGGCAACCTGACAGAGCTGGGCGCCATCATGGCCGAGTTCCCGCTGGACCCGCAGCTGGCCAAGATGCTGATCGCATCCACGGAGTACAACTGCAGCAACGAAATCCTTAGCATCACGGCGATGCTGTCGGGTGAGTGGGCGGCGGGCGGCCGGCGCGCAGACGCCGTCTGGGGAGCCACCTGGCACCCAGCGCCCCGCTGCCGCTCGCTTCGTCAGGCCGGGCGAGCTCAGGAGCGTCGTAAACTTGTGCCCTAAATTAACCGGCAGGTTTTCGCAGAATCTCATTGCTTCGGACTCTTTCAGACATCTCGGATGGCAGTTCAAAGTTCTTGTTTAAGCTACGCTAAACTTTGGTATTAAATTAAGTTAAAGGGCGGGCCCCGTTTTTCACTTCCGAGGATTTGCGTTGCCTCTGGCGGGTGGATTTTTAGCGACCTGCCGTGCTTTGGATGGACCCTGGCGCGTCCCGCTCGACGACCGGTCGGCCGGCGGGCTCAGTGCGTGACCTGTGACCTGTGACCCGTGCCGGGCCGGCGGCCCGCCGCGGCCGGCCTCCGGACGGCGGCGGCTGTCGCCGGCCCGGCCTGACGCGCTTCTGTGTGGCGTCCCTAGGTCAAACTAACGAGGCGGACGCGGGGGTGCTCCTGCCTCCTGAACTCTAGTCCCACAGTGTTTCGTGCGGCCCAACGACGCCCGAAAGGCGGCGGACGAGTCCAAGATGCGATTCGCCCACATTGACGGCGATCACCTGACGCTGCTGAACGTCTACCACGCCTTCAAACAGAGTGAGTGGCTGGGTCTTGAGGCCTTACCGCGCTAGCAGGATTGTTACGCGCGGAAAGGAGGCTTGGTATTTCCCGTCGTTTTGCCTGAACGGTCGTGATGAATGTATTAGATTGATTTTCAAGAGCATTTGCGTAGGACAGTTTATACCCGCATGTACCGCGGCATTGTAAGATTACTGTAGGGTCCTGGTTGTGGCTGTACACTGAATTCATTTTTTCATGCAGGAGCCAGTTGAAATACAATATGTCTGTACCGTAAATAACAGAATCATAGGTACTTTTCGCTGATCTGTGCCGCTTTACGTGGTTGCGATCGGGCGTTGCCTTGTAGAATATCGCTCCTGGACTGATAAGCATGCATGTCTTCTGACTTTACATCTTGAGATGTTTATTGGTGCGCACTAGGTAGGCTGTTGAGGCGCAGGACCGTTTGGTGTGTCTTCGGCGTTTTGTAGAGCCAAACTGACCCGTTGCTCGTATCTAACCCGTCTGTTGCAGACATGGAAGACCCTCACTGGTGTCACGACAACTTCGTCAACTACCGGTCACTGAAGTCGGCCGACAACGTGCGCCAGCAGCTCTCTCGCATCATGGATCGGTTCAACATGCCCCGGAGGTCGACCGACTTCACGTCACGAGACTACTACATCAACATCCGGAAGGCCCTTGTGTCAGGGTTCTTCATGCAGGTTGGACAGATGATTGGACCTTTTGGAGGCTGCTGATGAGTTCCTTTAGCGTTAGCTTAGCCAGCGGCTTCCCCGCGTTGTTTTTGCCTCTCTGACCGTCGTCGGCGTGCTCCGCGGGACAGATCGTAAGTTCTCACTCCATCCGTGTGCCTTCTGATTGAGAGCCGACCGTACTGTTCCACATGATTCGTCTGTTTCCCGCGATGAGTGGGCTTCATGAATGGTTAGCTTCATACGGGCACGCGGCAGCGTCTCTGCAGTGTTCCTCGTCGAATCTGGCCGGCATTGGAGGCGTGCGAGTCAGATGAGCGGCCGCAGCGCCGCCTCCGGCATCAGAGCGGGCGCTGGCATCGCGCCCCGGTCTGGCGCGCTGACCGGCCACCGCGCTCGCCGCCAGGTGGCGCACCTGGAGCGGACCGGCCACTACCTCACCTGCAAGGACAACCAGGTGGTGCAGCTGCACCCGTCCACCTGCCTCGACCATAAGCCCGAGTGGGTGCTCTACAACGAGTTCGTGCTCACCACGAAGAACTACATCCGGACCGTCACCGACATCAAAGGTGCGCACTTGTCGACAACCATTATTGGGCGGAGCCAGTCAGGCACCAGTTTCCATTTGAGAATGTTTTCTACCGCATTCCAGTACAAATCTTATTTTCAATTTTTTTTTATTTTGATGCGCGGAATCGTTACCAGACACAGGGTGTTTCAGAATGAATGTCCACATTTTGTTTCTCTTGAAGCCAAAAACTGTGTGTCCCAGAGTCAATCATATTACATTGCTGGAAACAGAAAACGTGGGAGTTGTAGCGAGCATGAAACATCAGGCGACAAGGACACCAGAACTTTAACTTGAGTCCAGAACTTGTCCAAAGTCTTTGTGTATCGCTGTTTGGTGCTGGTGCCCGTTGTGCCGTCCTTGTGTGTGAATCAGAAGGATCCAATGATCCCTCCGGCGCTGATGGTACACCAGGCAGTGAGTTGGGAGCTGTGCAGAAGACTTTCCTGAGCTGTGTCCGGCAGCCCCGACCAAGATCCTGCAATGCTTGGTGATGGCGCCCCGTCCAAATGGAAGTGGGCCTCGTCACGGAGCCAGATGTTGTTTAGAAACTCGGTCGGCGCGACATTGGCCAGAAAACCACTTGCAGAAACTGAAGAAAAGAAACATTGCTTTTGTCAACTGTGGTCAAAGTCTGGTGAACAATGGTCTTGAAGGGAGTCAATGTTAGGGTGTCACGAAATATGCGCCAGTTTGACCTGTAGTTGATTCCGACTTGTTGAGCGATTTTCCGGGCAGACCTTGAAGTGTCCTTATCCAGAGCCGACCTAGCCGTAGTGAGGGAGTCTGTCATTTCTGCCACTTTTCCAGTCACTATCCCTTGGATAGGTTATGGATGGAACCTGCTCTCAAAAATTTCTGACTCAACAGAAGTATTTGCTTTCGGCAAAGTGCATCTCGGACTTTGTACAGTATTTTAAACCGAAGCTGCGTCGAGACGATAAACTTTGTCCATTATAAACGGACTTCAGTTTTCCGCTCCATGCTTAGCAACAGGATGACTGGTTCTGATAAAACATACCAGACGGAACTCGCTCTCGTGCTTTTGGTTCACATAATTTACCACGAATTTAATAGTCACACCCATCTCCGGGCTACAATTAAGACGTGGACATTCTTTTCGAAACACCCGGTATTTCCGATCTTGACCGCATGCCAATGCCATCCAAACTCTGAATTCCATTGCCGATGCGTCGCGTACCTCATCTTTGTCGGCTTCAAGCCCGTATCGGTTCTGTTGCGTGCAAGTCTGTCATTAGGAGCCGGCCACTGCGGTGTAGGACCGTGCGTTGGGTCCGCGGCCGCTGCCGGCGCTGGACGGCACGGATGAACGGTGTGGACGCCCCGCCCGACGCTCCCCTCACGGCCGCTCCGTGACCTCACGCGCCGCTGCCTTGTTTCAGCCGAGTGGCTGGTGAAGATAGCGCCGCAGTACTACGAGATGAGCAACTTCCCGCAGTGCGAGGCCAAACGTCAGCTGGAGCTGCTCATAGCGAAGCTCGAGTCGAAGCAGTATCGGGAGGGTTTCTAGGTGGCGCTGGCCGTCGCTGCCGATCCGCTGGCGACACCTGGCGGCGCCCTCTGGCGGCGTGCTCGGCGGCGGGCGTCGGCGACCCGCCGGACACAGCTCTTCTGGCCGAGGTGATCTCCGAGCGCTCTGAGCACATCCGTCCGGAACGGCGGCAGGAGCTGCGCCCTGGCCGGCCGGACCGATCGGATGCCCCGGACGGCCGGAGCGCCGCCGTGCGGACCGGACCGGACCGGACCGGATCTACTGCCTTGGCCCGGCCCGTGTCGCCGCTTCACCTGAGTAGACGCCGTTTAGCCTGTTCCTGCGCCTGGCGGCCCGGACGGTGGCCTCTCGCCAGCCGGAGCGCCTGTTCGTCGTGTTTCCGTGAGGGCCCGCGGCGGCCCGGACGGTGGCCTCTCGTCTGTCGCTGCACCTGGTCGTCGTGTTTCCGTGATGGCCCGTTTGTGCGTTTTCGGCGGGAGGTCGCGGTGCGGACTGAGGCTCGCTGGCGGCGGCTGGACGCCGCGAGAGGCGTCTGCTGCACGGCCCACTGCACTAGCAGTGCGCTCGCTGCGGCGCAGGCCTGCCGGCCGGTATCCATTCTAGCCAGGTCATTTCATTCACTGTCGCTCAGGCTACTCTTCTGTTCATGATTCACGGTTCCTGGCTTTGGTGGAGCGCAGCGCCGCGCAGCGGTCGTTTCCAGAACTGGTCCTGAGTCTCGGGATATGTGAGCAGTCCGCTATGAAAATGAAAGATCACGAGGCGCCCGGCTGCAAAATTGTCGCGGATCTCTGAGCGACCCGTTTCGTGCGTTTCGTGAAATGTATTCCCAAGCGATGTTACATGGATATTTTGGGAGTGGTTGAGCTGGTCTGGTCTGCTGGCGAATACATCTTTCGTGATTGTATTTCGATGGAATCTGTTTCGTCCGGATTCCGCGTGAAACTGTTGGGTGAGCGTGATTGGCCTGAGAAGGAACCTTTAAAATTTAGGTAAATCCGTGACGGATTACTCGCAGGAGCCCTCGGGGAGCTCCTGCGTCGTCGAGTCCAGTACGGTGCGCCGGTTGTTCGCCGCCCTCTGATTCAGCGTTTGACAGTGGTGAAGTTTGTTCGTCCTCACTGTCAGACGGCAGTCAGCTGCCCAACCTGAGATTCCCTCTTTTCACCTCTAGGCGATCTTCAGAGGCAGGGGACTGGTCAGAACAACACGAGATTCGTCGTACACACGGGAGTAGTACCCGTGAACCTCAGCGTTATGCGCACTTAACCCTATTCCCGGAGGGCTAGACGGTATGGTCGATTCCCGGCAGGGGGGGCGGATTCGGCCCCCCCCTGAGATCTCGAGAACTACTCGTCCGATTTCATCGCAACAAACGGCAATCAATTTGCCGTGACGTGAACTACATTTTTATAAAAGGAAATTTTCAAAATTTCGAAATTTTTGGATGCAGGGGGGCAAAAATGTCAAAATGGGGGGCACTTTTAGACTTCTTATAACTCCGTTGTTTATCGACCGATTTCAATGAAAATGGCATGAATCGAGGGATTATGGGTAGGGCTTTTACCATGGGTACACAAATCTGAAATTTTGAGAAAATTCATGGGCGTTCACAGGGTTTTAAAAATAGGAGGATTAGTTTTTTAACAACTGAATGAGCAAAAAAGGCAAAAACACTGTTTTGGCTTCTGCTAGTCATGTTATGCTAAAGAAATACAAATCGCATTACAATGTTTGCATAATGTTAGCATAGGCGGTGCCAGGAACATGAAAAAGGGGAAGTGTCATGGTCACACGTTCTTCAGGTCAACTTGCGACCTTTGACCTTAAATGACCCCAAGTGACCTTGGAGCTACTAAGAATGATCTTGTGTGCATTTAATATCATCTGTAAACGTTTTCAATCATTTGAATTCACTCTGTTTCAAAAATTTCATTTTATGGCTATTGCGATATAGGGTACGCGCACTGACATTTTAGGTCATAGCTCCGTGACCCGACCTGATATCAAGCTGAAACTTCGTACACAAGTAGAGGGCGCCCTTCTACGTCATATATATGTCGGGTTTGGCATTTGAAAAAAACGGCGCCGAAATTATTGCAAAAAAACTAATTTTGTCTTTTGACCTTGACCTGACCTTGTAAAGTGACCTCAGATAAACAAAATTTTGTGTGCACATTTCCCAACTATTTAGCATACATCCATATTAAGTTTTAAGTTTTATCTTAAAAACTCTGTTTTTGGCAGACATTTTTCTTTTACCCTCAACATGGCCAAAAATGGCCTGAGGTTCCTCCCAAAAACGTTGCCTGGCTCCGCTCCTGAGCAACGTAGAATCGTGAAATTTTGTCACAGCGCGTAGAAAGAATAGCTAGGAAAAGTGACCAAGTTTCGTGAAGCTGCGTTAAAAAGCCTGGAATTGGCAAGCAAAAAACCCGAGGGGGCGGATTCAGCCCCCCTGCCGGGAATAGGGTTAAACCCGCCAAACGTGAACTCTCACAGCGTACGCACGATTCCCCGTGGAAAACCACAGCTAGCGCCGTCTCAGCGCTGTTCACCTACCGTTGTACCAACCAGAAACAACAATGACATTTTGTTGTGAAACGCTCGTGTCAGGGCTAAAGCTGTAGTTATTGTCGAGAGAGCGACGGCCAAAGATAACGAAGAATCTTGTGTACCTATGGCGACGTCTGGTATAAAATACCGTGTTAAAGACAAATGGAACAAATGACACATTGCCTCGCCACGAATGAGATGCCCGCATTCTTTATAAGGAGCCTTAGTTCGGAGTAAAAAGAAAACAGTTCCTGGTGCCTCAAGTTATAGTTCAATAAGCCGTCGAATGCACGGGTGTAAGCCACGTCCCAAAAGTTTGGGGGAGACGTAAGATTCTAGGATGGGGACAATCCGACCGAAACCTTATTTTCCAGCAGGAAATTGCGAAAAATGTCCACTTTCCGACCGAAAGGGAGGCGGGGCAAAAACCCCTTGTGTCAAAATAGGAGGGGACATGTCCCCTCAGCCCCCCTCCAGCCTGCAAGCGATTAAACGTATGGCGGAATATATTGCAACCATTCCGTTTATCTGGATTACGTGGCCTGCAGCGTGTGTGCCTTTACGCTCTACCGCAAAGCGAGCCCATCAGAGAGTAATGAAAACCTCTCACTTCTCAGCTGTGAAGCAATGGTCGCCGCTTGCCAATGTCATGTGCGTATCGGTTATATCCTTCGGAATTTTCGCAGATATATTTCCTTCAGTCCAACGCTCGTATCGGTAAACAAAAGACACTCAAACCAGCATCATGATCGAGCATATTTTGCCACGTAGTTAAAGCCGATGTCAGTCTCTAACGCGTGTGTTGCAGGCTATCCCGTAAGTCATGATTCTAAATTTCTCCTGTGAATTGCGCCGCCATTTATCATTGACGAGTTTTAATCTCACCAGACCTTTATTGTGCTCAAATTTATCGGCCGAAAAAGGAGAATAAAGGGAACGGAGTATCAGTTAAGATCGGAAGCTCGACTCGACATTTTGCGCTGGTGATGTTTTTAAGGTGTTCGTCGATTGTTAGCATTTATGTCACATGCGTTCATATGCTTCTCTTTACTCATCAATCTGTACATCGGCCAAGGTATGCGAATTGACAACGGATCCGGTATCCTCCTCAGAGGACTGGAGGTACTGTTAAGCTGGTGAGCTTCCTCGATGAGATCCATTGGTACCAAGGTACGAGATGCTCATTTCTGATGATCCACAAACGTCTTGAGAGCTCGCATACTGCGCCCTGTACTTGGGCGTGCGTTGGCGTTTGCCATCGTAGCGCCGTAACAAAGCTTGCCGATCTGCGTCCCCCTCCATAAATCAGGCTGTTACAAGAACGGCCTTCGTCTGTCTTAGTCGGCCCGCGATCTGCCGGCCCCAGCCACCTGCTAGCCTCTGCCCTGGCCGGCCGCCGCCGGGGCGTCCCCGTAACGGACCGGCGCCGTCCGGACCGCACTAGACACCCCCTGGAGGCATGCCGGCGCCGGCCGACTGCCGCAACAGCGACAGGATCGAGCTGCGCGTGGTGGAGCGGGTCCGCTTGTAGCGGATCCCGTCGCCGGTGCGCACGCAGTCGTGGTACGCCTGGATGAGCCCCAGCAACTCTCCGAACGCCTCCCGGTCTCGCTCCAGCGCCGCCATCAGCTGACTCATGGTCAGGCCCTCTGTCAGAGGAGGCATGTCACGAGATCAGACTCTCCGCTAAGGAAGGCTCCTACATCAACGGCTCAGATTCTCGGTCAGAGGATGTACACCATGAGACCAGAGTTTCTGTCAGAGCTGGTACGTCACGAGGTCAGACTCTTTGTCGGAGGAACGCACGTCACGAGGTCAGAGTCTTTGTCGGAGGACGTGTAGCACCAGGCCAGACTCCTTGACAAAGGTAGAATCGACAGGGCCAGACCCCCTGTCCGGGTCACAGCACAAATCAGTCACAAATCACAGCACAAATGGTAGGTCACAGCAACAAATCCCCGACTCCTTTGCCAGAGGTTCTCAGTTTCATCCATGTCGCAGGACCAGACCCCCTGCCACCAGCAGAAACGCACACTCAAACGTCACTATCTACCCAGTCTTACTCAATGCTAACTACTTCACTACGTCACTAGTCACACCCTAATGATGGTTAAAAAACATATGCGGCAAAAACAATGGCGACAACCTTCAGCACGGAGTCTGCCGGTAACAAGCTGGGATTTTGCTTCAGAGCTTAAAAGATCGGAATGAATATGACAAAGAACCAATTGCTCAGCATCCGCCCCTCTCCCTCACAGTCTGCCACAATGAAGACAACTTCTCGAAGGAAAAGTACACGGACAACGTCCTCGTACTGTTGTGCTGCGGAGCGTAGTACGTGTGTTTCATAGCTAGCATGTGGCGGAGCACGCACACAGTGAAATCATTTAACTGGACTTAAGCCGGAGGCAAGGGCAGGCTCCTCTCAGAACCGATCCGTAACAAGAGGCAGCGTGCGATGCAAGTCCTGGAGTCCATCTGCAGTATCGAAAGCGAGCGTCAACAGCGTGGACGGCAGTGGATGTCTTGGGAGCAAGAGGGTAACGGAAGAACATGGTAACACTCACGGAACTGTTGCGCTGCGTTGATGAGCGTGACCAGAGGGTTTTGGCCGCAGCCGTCTGAGCTCTCGCTGCCCTTGACCAGGAACATGCGGCCGGAGGCAACCGACAGCAGCAGGGCCAACATCATCAGCACCGCCCTCAGGTGCGAGCACGTCTGGAAAGCAGCACGTCTGAGAGAAGCAGTGCCGGGCCAACCACAAGCTCGGTCAGCATTATCAGCATCGTTAGGTTAAGGACGTGGAAAACACCCCGGACCTTGGAAGAACGTACAGCAGTAAAACAACCCTTCGCGTTGCATAACAAAGACGGCGTTTCTGTTTTCTTTTTCGCTGAACAACGCTCCATTCAGGAAAATACTCGTTCATAGCTACCGGCCTCATGTCGGCATCATGAATCAAACGGCTGGTCGGGCCGCACACGCCATGACGGATGACTGTTCTACAGCAGCTGAGGTACAGGACGAGGTCCGAGCCTCCACCAGTGGGAGAAGCAGAGCATAAGAGTGGCGACTGCAGCAGTGGCAGGTCAGGGTCTGCGTTCCCTGAGCTGATCCAAACGCTCACCATGGCTGCTGGCCGGTGATGAATGACTGCTGCCACCTGTGGCCGAGGCCGGCGTCTTCAGACGGTCGGCGGGCAGCGCACTAGGCCCCGGTCCGCACCCGCTGGCCATTTATCCTGGCGGCCGCGCAGCCGCCGCCGCCGCGCCACCTTTCGAGGGGCCTATAATCACCGCAGAAGAGCGGCGCAGCGCCGGCAGAAATAGCCGGCAGTAGGACAAACGAGCCTGGCCAGGCCGGCGTCCGGCCGCCGCCGACAGGTGAACGTCGCCGCCTCATTCAATATTTAGCGCCGCCCGGAAAAACCGACCAGCCACGCTCAAACGCCGCCCGGCGCGACCGATTGGCGGCGATCCTGGCGCCCACGGCAATCAGGGCACCGCGAGATGACCGCGCAATCAGCGCGGGGGTGGCGGCCCCAACTGTCCCTCCCCCTCCTGAGGTGGCGGCGGCGGGGGAGGCTCGTTGGTTTCTTCAGACGCGCTGGAGTCCGAAAAACTGGGCCGGCAATCGGGCATTTGGTGCCGGAAGTTCGGATACGGGTTCGGGAACCCAAGGAGAGTCGAGACACCAGGAAATCTGTGGTACAAACGTCACATCTAAATCCTAAAATGGAGAAATGTGCAGAATACGGAAGAAACGGCGCTTTAACACGCACAATGGAAGGGGATCTTTTTGTGCCCCCACCTGTTTTTTCTTGAATGTCTTGAGAACGGATCGGAGCTGGTTGCTGCCACTCTGTGACATCTACGGCTACTGAATAACTCGTCGATTGACGCAAAAACGGAAATGTTTGAAGTTTCAAGCGTTTGAAGTCGGGGAAGCATAACGAAAACGTCAGCTGTCGTTGCAAATGGGAACTTTGTGAAAAAACCAGCGTTCTACCTAAGATTACCGTTTGAACACAATCAGGCGATGTTACTCGGGCATACGTGATGGATGTACTAAGACCAGAGCCAGGGTCAATAGGGGTCAAGGTCACCAAAGGCAAAGGTCAAACAACTTTTGACCTGATCCAGCTTTGCTTTGCAACATGTCGGTTTGTGTGAAATATGCAATCAAAAACCCTCATAAAACACGTCTGCGCACATTGTTACGCTTACATATTCCAGGGTCAATGAAGGTCAAGGACGTTTTAGGTCAAGGTCAAATATCATGTGACCTGACCCAAATTTGTTTTTCGATATGTCGATTTGTATGAAATATGCATTCAAAGTCCCTAATGAAAACACGTTTGGCACACTGATACTGACATGTATATACATGTATACGTATACGTACATATATAAACATAACGAAGTGAAAGTGTACCGATGTACCTTTCAAGTGACCAAATGTGACCAAATGTACCAATGTTGGCTACCTTCACTGAAATTACGCCAAAAGATACGTGTTGCGCCCTGATTTACACTCAAGCTGTCCCATGCTGCTGGAAATCTGATCTGCAAAAGATGAGAAAACGGACGCCATAGGTCAAGGACCTGACATGACCTCAATCCGAAATCCTCAGTCAAGACGTCAAATAAGTGGAAATTGTCGTATTCCACGTTTTAACGCCCAAACAAACACTCTTTCCCCGTTTCGTTCAAAAAGTTGTGAGGAATGCCCTGAACGGGCCAAGAAAAAAGTTTAGAAAAGACAAAAGTTTACCTTTTCCACTTTATTTGACCTTGAAGATATTGACCTAAGGTCCTGAAAATTGCACGCAAGGTAAATCGTTATAGCCGCACCCTGCCCACAAAATTTTATGTTTCTAGGTCATTCTGTTGCCGAGATCGGAGGATGAAACTTTTGGACCTCCTTCCAGTGCGCGTTAGTGCGAAACCCCTTCATTGCTTGGATTAGAGGACCAGATGCCATGCCGCTTTTAATGCTTACGCTCCAAGACAAACGGAGATCGAAACACAAAAACCATAAACTGGGGCGTTTAGCTGAAGTCAGCTGCCACTGGGGAGTGGAGTTATTTTCCTGACGGTACGGAGACCCTGAACACGGTTGGCCGGTGGCAGGATGGACGGACGGACGTTCTCTTTGTGCACGCCTGCTGAAGGGAATAAGCGAAAGGCGCAGGCTGATCTTCCTGGGGTGGAACTGTAAGGACAGGCGTCGACAGAGAGTCCGCAGAACGCCAGTCTGGGCCGCTGGGAGGCAGGGAAGAGTCGCAATCGACTGACGTCGCGCCGGCCAGCGACGTTTAGTTCTCAGGGGTCTCGGGAAGGTGGCCGTTTACAACAATGATGTTGGTTTTTGCGGATGTGCCGCTGGTGCAGCAGCGTTTTGCGTTACCCGTTTTGCCTAAAATAGGACACGTTCCTCTCGACCAGCGTTGTCCAGATTTGTATCGTTTCCGAGCCATGTTACCCTTGGCAGCCTTCTCTCGTGGTCGTAAGGTGCGTAACAAGCTGTGCAGCCTCTGTAAATTCGTGATTCAAGACGCCATATAATACGCTTTTGTAACCCAGAACCAAATATTCACATTTTGATACAGTACCTCTCAGCTGAGCTTTGTCCAAAACGTCCGGACTATGCCAACAATTAAAGCGTACCACGGTGCCCGACAGGCCGTTAAATTATATCAGGTTCGCGCTTGGATGAGCCGCAAGCCGTCACATGCGAGCCCAGAGTCCTTCGAAAGGACCACGGCGTCTGGACTAACTGGCTGTGGATACAGGTCACCAGAACCTGCTCAACTTGTGACAGGTGAAAAATGTCACTGACCTTAGTGTCTTTTGCATGGTTTTACGTGTCACGTATTGCGAAACGTCGCCCAGTGGAGATCATGTCCACTTTTTTGAGGAGGTCGGAAAATGCTTCGCCAGGGAAAGGGCAGGAAACTCGAACATTTAGCTTCGCGACATCCCGGCGTAAGATAGTGAGTCGCCAAATGCAAAACTCCTATACAATTTGAGAAAGGGAAAGCAGGAAACGGGGAAGTCATGCATATGCCGTTACCACTACATTCGTGGTAACGGCATAACGGCGGCGTGGTACCACTACAGTCGGCTTCCACCCTGTGTGAAGCGTATGCACCCGCTGGCAGTTCGGAATTGACATCTCTGGCGAAAACGCCTTCCACCCACCATACATGACAAGTGTCTAACTTTAGATCAAGAGAGCTATAAGCTTCCACGTGTTATATGTTAATAATGCGCCCATTCGGACATTTTACCCAGAAGTTCCAGGCCACAAATGACCAGGTGATGGTCAGGAGGGATGATAGTTGAAAACAGAAATGTCATTGGGACGTTGGCCCCTATTAAACTGACTGGCGATCCGTCCCAGGTGCTATTTGAACGGCAGGCGTGGGCGTCGACACGCGACCACTTGACTGGCTTATTTCCAGGTGCCGGCAACAGGTGACTAGCAGGTGATGTAGGAGGTTCCTGAGGGGCAAGGGGAACATTCGACGATATCGGTTGGGTTAAAGTCATGAAACCTCAACTCCATACACCCTCTTCAAGTATGTGTACGGGCTTCATGTGTTTAATACACAATGTCGCTTTGCTTACGTGCGTTATTGGGTTATTTAACGACGCTCTCGAACGCCAGGGTCATTTCGCGTCGCAACCCTCTCACGCTGGTTGTCGCGAGCGACGGCGAAATGTCGCTGTTACCCGGACTCGAACGGGGACCTTTCGGCCGCGAAGCAAGCATGGCATATCACTACACTACGCCCCCCCCCCCCCCGCTTTGCTTACGTAAAATTTGAAAGCGAGAGAAGCATTCCGTACAGCTTGCACAGGATTGCCCCAAACTTCTCCCCTTTTACAGAAGTTTACCTTTTTACGAATCATTGGCATACTAGCCCAAGCTCCATTGTGGCTTCCGGTCTTTTAACTTTAGCGACAAGATTCATGAGCATATTTGAAAGGGCGTTGGAAGTTTGTTCTTTGTGGTATGTGCAGAACCGAGATCAGGGAAACGCTTACTGGTGCTTGGGGCCTCTTCGCAGGGTCCGGTGCCTGGGGTCTCTCAGTAGGATCCGGTGTCTGGATCCACTCTGCAGGGTCCGGTGCCTGGGGCCTCTCTGCAGGGGCCGGTGCCTGGATGCACCCTGCAGGGTCCGGTGTCAGGGGCCTCTCCGCAGGGTCCGGCGCCTGGGGCCTCTCTGCAGGGTCCGGTACCTGGGGCCTCGCTGCAGGGCCCGGTGCCTGGGGCCTCTCTGCAGGGGCCCGGTGCCTGGGGCCTCTCTGCAGGGGCCGGTACCTGGGGCCTCTCTGCAGGGCCGGGCGCCTGGGGCCGCTCTGCAGGGTCCGGTGCCTGGGGCCTCTCTGCAGGGCCCGGTGCCTGGGGCCTCTCTGCAGGGTCCGGTGCCTGGGGCCTCTCTACAGGGGCCGGTGCCCGGAGAGCGGCGCTGAAGTCGCCGCCGCTGCGCCGACATCACGTTTAGTTTTCAGCTGGCGATGGGGGGGGGGGCAGAATCGGGCCGGCTCACCGCTGGTCTGGTCACTGGGCTCAGCCCTCACCCCGGGCACCGGTCAGCGGTCCAGTCCATGGGGGAAAACGTCACGGACAGATTGGCGCACGACGCAGCGACTCCTTTGGTTTTTCTTTGACTTTGCAAACGACTGACTGGCCTGTTTCGGATTTGCACGATGTCGTGCGACGATCACAACGTACCACGCGCCCTGAGACGCATGAAGATACCTTTAAATGGCTGTCGCGAGTCGAGTTATTTCCGGGTGGATAATGCAATCATAATCACAACGTAATAGTATCCCAGTCAAAAACGGAATAAGATGGAAAAACTCAATAAATTTGGTGTTTTTGAATGAATGCGCCATTTCATTCATTCAAACCCAGGTTCCAAAATCGGAAAACGCTCGGATTATAAAAACATGTTAGCCATCATGACGACGCTCCAGGGGTTAACCCACCGCCCGTAACCCTCAAAGAAATGGTGCTAACAGTCGCGCCGTCAGTGTCCCGGGACGGTTGTGTACCGTGTACTGCTATTGATCCCGGCTGGCCTCAGCGGAAGCGTTGGCGCGTGCCCGGCTCAGCGCCGCTGCCAGAAGCGGGCGGCCGTGATCACGTTAGACGACACTTGGTCCCGCTGATCGGCCGTAATGGGCCGCGCCGCAGTGGCCGGGCGTCCGACCGGCGTGCGGCCGCCGGCCGTGGGCGGTTACGGCCACCGGTGGCCGGGCCGGGCCGACACGACCCCGGACCGCCGCCGGCCGCACGGCGCGGTCACGTGACACAGCGCGGGCTGTGACGAGACACGAACAGGGTTCACCGGACAATGTAGCAGGGGACGTGGATTATAATCGCGTAGAAAAAGAACACTAAATAATGTGAGCGGGAAAAAAGGGCGCAAGCAACTACAAGCACATATCAAAGAATATGAACATAAACCGCTTAAAAATGACAATACGTAAGTTTACAGTTTGCGGACGATTTGGTAATCCAGACAAATATTGCCCCTTTTGATGTATCTTATATGAATCATGCGCCCAACTTTTTACTTGACTTAGAAGGTAAGCTATTCGAAGTTCTGTTTTTGCAGTGAATGCAAGGCATGATTTTAAATGACTGACGAAAGTTACCATTTTGAAACATTTTAAACAGTGCTCAGAAAGCAAAGATTTAGATGCTACTTGGAGATCAACAAAGGAAATGATCAGCCCCCTACATTTTTGGGTAGTTTTGTCCTGCCCTCGAGATAAATCAAACGTTTGCAAATGAAAATGGACCCAATATCCCAATCACCCTTCCGTTCCTACTTGTACACGCACAGGTCCTCTTCTGCATGACGTTCGTGGTTATGTCTCCATTGTGCATAGGAAGGACCAAGGGGCGATCTTTTCGTTTTCGGATACGTATGTCAGAAAGTACATCGGCGGTGTACCTACGTAGCCTCCAAATACTAAATATTAATCTAGAGCACAGGGGAACAATGTTTTTGACACCACTTATGATATGCACAATTACAGAATGTTCAGTGTAAACGTATTGCAGCTAGTGAAGGGTTTGGAATTCCAGTCCATCAGACAAGCATAGAGGTGTTGAGCGTGATTTCGACGAGTACGACAACCACTTTAGTGCGATTTTACAACTCACACATTCTTGGGAATGATATCCTCGACTCGGCGAAAACACGAAATATTTCAAGCCCATATATTTGTAGCCAGCGTTCGGCTTTGTCCCATTACATAACTTTTAGCTGTAATGCTCTTAGTGGTACATAACAACCATGCGACCAGACCAAACCACTTACCCTGAGGAATCGAATGCCTTCAGCCAATGTGGCAGATGCCCGCTACCTGGTGCCTCTCACGCACGTAAAATTCGTGCCTGACCACATATGCAGCACATCACATAACCGGGTACTATGCATGCATTACACATCAGTTTCGTTGAGGAGAACATCCCTTTTTGGCGGAGGCAAAGGAGAGGAGTCCAGTTTCTCTATCGATCTGCGTCTGATCACGGAATGCCTGATCCTATCCAGCACTTCACAGGGAGGCGTAGCCGCCGACCGAGTCACGTGGCATGGCCAGCTGTCAGCCGCGTTCCGATCCGTTACGCGACGGCCTGGAACTCCAAACGCTGCGTTCTCCTGAACGACCAGAAAACGACCTCACGGTAGATTGTCTCGTGAAGGTCAGTGTTACAATCCCCGACTGACTACACCGCTGCGTCGTCAGTGACAATGCCAGCTCCCTGGAGTGGCGACGAGGAGGGCCGTGAGCTGTGGCTTTTATGTGAGTTGTAACACGCGGCCACCAATCCTCCCTGGGAAGAACCAGAGGCAAACACCAGTGTTTCCTGTTCCCTTGCTCTGGAGGTGCGCACTCTGAAGATTCGTCAATCACAGCACCGGCACGGCAGTTGTCCCGACATGGCGAGTTGTTCCGCCACACGGCGGCGTCAGTCAACACTGCTCCGTATACGCTATTTTGGCCAGCACGCGCAGAACATAATTGATCCCGCAACGCAGGTCAGGGGTCGATGGCCCCGACACGACCGACCTCGGAGGTCAGTGAACCCCGATATAGCAAGCCTTGGAGGTCGGTGCACCCTGACTAAACTGATCCCGGAGGTCAGTGAACCCCAACGCAGCTGACGTCGCAGGTCGGTGAACCCGGATGCCGGTGACATCAGAGGTCAGTGAGCCCCGACTCAGCAGTCCCCGGCCGCGCCAGACCGGGACCAGTCTCTCAGAGGTGGCTGATCTTGCTGACGTCGGCGGCGGACAGCACGCCCTTCTCTGTGATGATGCCTCCCGTTATCAGAGCGGCCGGGGTGACGTCGAAGGCCGGATTCCACACCTCGATACCTAAGAAACGCGACAAAAACAGATGGAAACATAAACTGCCCCGAGTGGCATAAATCCCCCTTACATTCAACACAGTCAGGCGGTTTCAGATACCGCCTACAGCGCGGCACAACAAAAAACGTTGATAATCGAAAATCATGGTTGTAGTTGTCTTTTCTTTTGTGGGTGTTTTGGCACATCCTACACTGACTGGGTATCCCACCCAAGGCTTTGTGACTTTAGCGAGGGACCATACGAGGTGGAAACCCACAATGGTCTGGAGCTCCCAAGATAACGTATGAGCGAGCACTCCTTTCTATTTCAGAACGCTACATCCCTGCCTCAAAGGGTCCTGTCACCAGCGTCGCTGGCGGCGTCCGGCCGTGTCCGGAGCCGGCTGCCGCTGCTGACGCTCACCTTCGGCGGCCACTCGGCGACCGGCGACCTGGAGCACCTCGGTCGGCGGCCGCTCCTCGATCGGGATGCCGGCGCCCGAGGGCAGCTGCAGGTCGATCGACGTGGACGGCGCCGCCACGTAGAACGGCACCGCGTGGTGGTCGGCGGCGATCGCCAGCTGGCGGACGGGCAGACCGGCCCGGTCGGAGGTCACGGGACACGCGCGGACAAGGCCCAGCGTCGTCCGACGCCGCGGGCGACACGCGGAACAACGCCAAGGGTCAGGGATCACACGACGGCGCGGACGAACAAAGGCCGGGATCAGGGGTCGGACGGCGCCACAGAGGGCAGCCGTGAATCAGAAGTCAAAGAGAGACGAAGCCGACAGCCTACGGCCAGGTCACAGGGCGATACGCTGAGAGTTGAGGCCACTGATGGGAGATCAAGCCGGCGCAGACAAGCAGGGGTTGAACGCAGCATCAAACTGGGCCACCAGGCCACGTCAGAGAACGTCATCGAAGTCGTGACAGCAATCACACGAACGGATACAAAAACGGAAAGTTGGCATTTCAAAGGACAAGAACTCGAGCCATGGTTTTGCACTGACCTTGCATAACTGCACTTCATCAGAACCGAACCAAAGTGGGGCTTGGAGAGTGAATAGGTCAACGTAGCATATATGTCACTAAGGCAAGTCACCAGTCTAGCATTAGTTGCTCTTAGTCCGTCACATTGCCTCTTGGTCCTGGTGGCATACCTAGCGCATCTAACCGAGCATGCGAAGAGTGTAAATAAAGTCCAAGGCAAGCCACGCGGAGACGAAACACGCCCATGAAACCTAAAATCAGCAACGTCCTTGGGTACCAGAAACTGTTAACGTCCTAATCGGCGCTTACACGGAAAGAGCGTTAAGGGAAACAAATGTGCCATTTTGAAAGGTATCTGACCTGTTCACGCCTCAGCATTTGTGTCACTTCCTAAGGAGGGTCAGCAAAAGCGGCGTATAAAAGCGTGTCCTCCAGATGTTTCTCCACAGGCAATGCCCATTTCCGATACCTGATACGTTCCGATCTTGTTGGCAGTGTCTCCGTTGGCGGCCACGCGGTCCGCCCCCACGACGACCGCTTGGACTCGCCCGGAACGAAGCAGCGCCGCCACGGCCGAGTCGCACACTAACGTGGCCGGGATCTGGTCATGCACCAGCTCGTAGCTGGTGAGCCGAGAACCCTGCATGTAGGGCCGTGTTTCCGTGCAGTAGGCACGCCCTGCAAGACGGCACCACGTGACGTAACCGTCAGAGGTCAGGCTTTCTTGGTCTCCGTGCGTTTCCTCATTCACACGTATCACTAGTGCACCACGCAGGACAAATAAACGTTTGGTGGCTGTCGCCAGCGCCATCTGCGAACCATGAGTTACTCTATCCTGCCAGCCGTCGGACAGGTTTAGTGAGCACCAGGTGTCTAACAGGAAATTAGGACTTGCAACGCGACACAACACGAAAAGGTTTTGGACATCGGCCAAGTCGTGATTTTGTCTTCGTGAAGCACAGTCCAGAGTCCCTGCGTAACACACGTTCTGGAAACCATGCTGCATTCAGACGCGACATCACACAGATGCGGAGCCTATACAGTTCCAGCTTCGGATAACGACTGCCGTCCAAATGAAACGGCGGACCGTCGAGTGCAAGACTAGGGGTCAGGCCCGATGTCGACTAATCGGAGCTGGGCTACAATTTTACCCCGAGCAAAAGTGAGTTTATACCAATGCCCGGGTGATCTTAACAGAGCATGGGATCCCGCTCAAAGAATTCTCGGTTTCACGGTGAACGAATGTGGCCCCCGCAGACCCTGTCAGCAGCTGCTATAGCGGGCGTGCCGCGGCCATGGCCGGCAGCACAGTTCCGGCCGCGCCGTACCGAGCCGGCGGCGGGCGTGCAGCGAGCGGACGACGCCCAGCGCCGTGCCGTAGCCGGCCGTAGCCAGCGAGCCCGTGTTGCAGTGGGTGAGCACGGATACGAGGCCGTCGCCGGTGGCGGCCGCGCCAAGCAGCAGCCGGTCGGCGCCGTGTTCTCCGATAGCCCGGTTGTCAGCCACGTCCGCGGCCAGCATGGCTTCAGCCTGGGCCACCACACTGCCGACACCAGCGGCGACACGGTCAGCCCGGCCCGTGCAGGACAGTGTCGACAGGACACGGTCTGCCGGCCGCTGTCACCGGGGCAAAACGCGAAAACACGGAGCAGACAGGACAGAGCCACCCAGACAGAATCAAGAGCACTGAGTGCGCCGGACAGTCAGCGCCACAGACTCAGCGGAGGAGTCACAAAGACAGCAAAGGCAGAATTAGTACTCTCAAAAACATCAGCCAATCAGAGACAAGACCGTAGAATAAAGGGACTGGGTCTGCAGTACAGAATCAGTTCACGTGAAGGCTTTCCGCAATCAGCCAGCGTAAAGTGCGGGTAAAGTCGCACATCTTGGCAGGATGCATCTATTATTGTTATTTATTTATTTATTGTAATTCTTGGGATCACTGGGGCTATTCTGAATCCCGGGTCAAAGCGGTGCACAAACATGGCTAGACAGACAAAAGACAGACGCACATACACATGTAAGCGAGAGACGCGCATACGCATATTTAGCACATGCGCGAGGTCAGAACAACAGTGATGATATGGCTTTAAAACACGCTGCATGGTCAATGGTCGTCACATGAATGTGTGACGTGTTTAACCGTGAAATAACTTCAATTTTGGAAACATCAGCACGCACATCTATCTGGAATATCACGAGTCCCTGGCCCCAACTCAGTAATATCTTTATTTGATTAGTTTACGTTCTGACTGTTTGCGACGAAAACGCGTCTTATACCAGCAATCGTCCACGTGGTTCGTCGGCGTTCTAATATGGCAAAACCTCAGCATACGTTGCCGACAAATAAAAGTGGGCATTCAGCAAGAAATGCGCACAACTTTTCAAACCTGTTCCGCAACGAACGCCAACATTCACAAACACCCGCCAATCACCATAACCGACTTCAATCAGCCGGCAGCGGCGGAGAGTCCTCCACAGCCAGTCACCGGGCCGGCCGGCCACGGACGGACCGCTCCGCTGACCCCTGACACCCTTCACAATAAGGCCTGAGCCTGCAGCCATCTAAGGTCGGCCGACCCACTTGCCTGTCCCTAAGCAGGAGTGGGTCTTCATTGCGCTCGGCGGCCCGTTCCAGTGACGTCAGCAGGGTGGCCGCTGCCTTTTGCAGGTTGACAGCCGTCGGGCGGGCCGTCACCAGGTACTCCAGCCGGCCGCGCACGTGCGCCACCAGCTCGGCGGCCGTGACGAATGTGGCGCGCGACAGTTCCACCGCCAGGCTGAGGCAACCGACGATGGCTATGGCCGGCGCGCCGCGCACCTGGGTAAGATCAGTCAGTGGAAAACCTGCCCACATTTGGGACCTCAACCAAGCCACAAGCGGACAGTGGTTAACCTGCTCAAGAGCGGGAACATAACCGGGACACCAGCGGAGAGTGGTTAACCTGCTCACGGGTGGGATGTTAACCCGACCAGGACAGGACAGCAGACAGGTAAATCTGTTCGCAACCCGAGAGAGGACAAGCACAAAAATAAACGACTGTTAGTGACATTTTGATGTCAGTCATAATGGTCAACACCATTCATCACAAGTGAAAAAAACAACCAAAGGACAGCCCACCAATCGCCAAGACGAAATTTTTCCTGCAAGTGCTTGACACCCTACAAGCATATCACAAAATGTAATGCGCATTCGAGTCGCTACTCAGGCATACTGACACCTTGTCCTCGAAGCATGACCGCTGACACCAAGTCCATGCCTGACCTGCATGCTATTTATGGCCTTCCAGCCATCGTCGGCGTTGTCAACAGGCACGTAGACGGACTGGGCGGGCAGCAGCAGCTGATCCAGTATCTCCAGACGACCGGCCCGGTACCGAATGGCTTCCAGCGACATCGCCTCAGACGCAGCCAGCTCTGCCGAACAGACTCGTCTCACTGAGGACAGGGTCACGGTACCGACGACCAAACGGCGTCCGAGGAGCCCGGCTCGGCCGCAGGCGGCTGGCTATACTAACGATACCCGCCCCCACACCGTTGGCGGGGGGGGGGGGGCGCAGGTAGCTGGAATCTCATTTGCTCGCTGTTAGGACATATGGCGAGACTGATGTTTGGAATCACTATTTTAGCTAGTGTTTGGAGCACTGCGACACGCTTCTAAGAACGTTAGAGTGATACAAGCTTACATCTGAGGAGTAGACGACGAAGCACTGCACGATCAACTTGCTGAGAGGAGCTTCGTCTGATAGCCGCACGGGAACATTGCACTCTGGTTATACAAGTCCGCATGACTGTATGACCACATGTACCTGGTGCCTTGAGTTTGAAGAAAATCATCAGCAGTTGTGTACATACATAAATGTGAATATATAAGTCGAAAATTCACCCACTAATTCCTTATACCCTCCTGCCCAGCAAGTTGCAATACACAACTTTGAGTTGCGGCGCAGGTCACTGGAAATAGCACCAGCATTCGGTTAACAGCAGCGGCAAATGGAGACGCAACAAAATGAAGAGGCAAATAATCCAGTCTAAAGCACCGAAAAACATCTCTATTTCACGATGCGAAAGAAAAACAATGTCACCAGTCTTGCACCACAACCTACCCGCAGTATCCCTCGGGAAATACGGGCCGTAAGGATACAACGGCGAAATCCAAAAATGCGGCGACAGAAAATAAATGAAAGATGATTAACTCTTACTCGTAAGGAATGCCATTTTTTACGATACCAGAAAAGCACTTCCCGACCGGAAGTTCATGTCGGGCACCACGTCGTCAGCGATTGCTCACAGGCCAGTCCCAGATCAGTCACAGATCCACAGCGGCAGGCTGCCGCCAAGTCAAACAGTTCCGCCGGATATGCCAAGAGTCTGCTGTCTAGTCCAAGGCCCGCCGAGGCCGCTCTTGGCCCGCCGACGAACGACAGAGCACTGGGAAATGGCGATTCTTCCGGTGCGAGGCGGACACCAGACAGAGCCTGACCTGGATACGACCGTTTATTTGTTCTAGTTTTTCATTGTATGCGTCCTGAGCCTGCAGGCCAGTCAAGACTACACAGGACGCGGTAGCAATGCCATCCACCCGTAAACATGCACACGCATAGACGATGGCCGATAATTAGATCTGATGTACCGCATAAGTTCAGATCTTTATCTTATCTTTTTTTCACTTTTAAGACGGCAGAATCTTAGGCGGAGCCTGGACGTCAAGCAAAAGACACGACTAGATGATCATCATTAAATGATAGTAGTATAAATATGTGGCTGACTATATGAAATCATATGCATATTGGTGCACGTTGTCAACAATTACATCGATGTCAAAGATATTAGCTTTATGTCGCATAAACATCAAGGGACAAGCGCCTGTCAACGCACTAGTGCCTGTGACCTTTCAAAAGTTTAGGACAATAAAAATACGACATAATACTATGTTTGTCCAAGAGCATGCATATGTTCCACCTATCTTTCTATTAACTAAGCGTAACCGACGACGACATCCGGCGAACCTCATCTTTACTCCCGTGAATGCACACGGACGTGCAGCAGCCATTCGTGGAAGTCAGCAGTCCAAACCTTACCCGTGAAATAAGTTTCAACAGTCGAGAAAAATCACTGTCGAGAAAAATCACTCGATTTTCGCGAATGACTATCCTCATAGCTGGTCTGATGTCAACTGCCACCCATGGACCACAATGTCCCGCACGGAATGTCCATTACTGTGCCGTTTCGTCCTCAACCTCCCGGCGGTAAGTGGAGAACACCTTATCCTTATCTGACCATCGTGACGAGACCCGGCACACGCCTCCGCTTCCGGTTTGGACGTTTTTGGACGTATCACGGGGGACAGCTGGACTTGCGCGGAGTTTGCAGAGCCTCAGGGGGCTCTGTGACGTCAGCGGTGTTGTTTGCGGTGCAGTGGAGACCATTCTGACCGCGTCATGATGTTGGCGGGTCACGGACAACACTTCCACGTCAGTGCTGCTACTGGCGGGGCCCTGGGGTCGCCGTGACGCCAGCGGCGCCGGCGGCGTCGTGCCCGCAGCCGGCCGACTCAGGCGGGGACGGAGCCGAGCAGCGGGGTCGTCTCGCCGTGGCCGTGGTCGTCCTGCTGTCGGCGGCCGGCGTCGGCCCGGTCAGGTCGGAAGCAGCCGCTCCAGAACGTCAGCAGGCGGCAGAGCAGCATCTCGTCCTGGTCCTGACGGTAGAAGCCGGTGGCCGGGTCCGGCCGGCGCACCTGCATGAACTCGTCCAGCGGCGTGATCGGAAAGCCCTCGTGGTAGTATGTCTTGATAGTCTCGTACGAGTCCATGATGATCGAGATCATGAGGCTGAGCACCAAGTAGATGAAGAAGAAGATGAAGATATAGACGTAGCACTTGGCAAACCAGAAGACGAGGGTGGACTTGGATGAGGTCTGCGCGAAGGTGGCGAACATGTCGTCGCCGTTCATGAGGGAGAAAAGCGTCTCGGAGGTGCGGCTGAGCGTGCGGAACTTCATGTGGTACGGGCTGAGAATCAGCCAGCCGCAGAACAGAAACCCGGCGTAGCAGATGAGGGCGCAGACGGAAAAGCGCAGGACGCTCGGCATCGACTTCTTCACGGTCAGGATGAGCACGTTGTACGAATGGAAGAAACCGAGGTAACGCAGCACGCCCACCCAGACCAACAGGTTGCCGATGCCGAGGATTACTGAACACACGTTCCAGGTTTCGGCGCCCACGTGCGAGTCCCCGATCTTGTTCTCCAACCGAATCTTGATCAGAGAAGCAATGATTATGAGAACGTCGTTGATGGTGATGAGAACGTACCACAGGTTCAGAAAGCGAAGGTGTTCCTCCAAAGTCAGATCGTAATCAAAATACTTCTTCATGGTCGCTTTCGTTTCCACGCGAAGCAGCTGAGCACGGTAAATTGCACGTAAGCACATGATCAGCGAGACGACGCAAACAGAGATGACGACCACGTTGATGAGCGTGAACAGCACCGCGATCTCCGTGTTGTCGTTGTGAAACTCGACGTTACCCTGGCAGACCAGCAGGTCCGCATCGACGTTCATGTCCACCAGAATCTGGCCGTCTTGGTTGCTGTTATCAAGAGTCAGGGATATGTTGAAAAAGTAGCAATCGGGCACGTCCAGCGGCATCACCAGCTTCAGCTTGATGGCGTTCAGACCGAGCGACAGTCGAGCGTGATGCATGCTGATGAACGACACGTTGAAGTTCTTCTGCCGGAGGTACCTCCAGCTGGAGAAGTTGTGGTTCTGCACTTCCGCCGCACTGGGCTGCAAGCGCAGGCAGCGCGTGCGGCCGCGCTCGTCGAAGGTGAACGACATGTTCTCCGGGTTGACGTCGGCCACCAGGTATTCGTCCACACAGAACCGGGCCACCGGGCCGCTCGAGCTCGGGTAGGCCACGCCGCCGATCGACATGTTGCCGACCTCGTAATACGCGTTGACGGCGTGGTCGAGCGTCGCGAAGAAGCGGTCCTGCGAGTAGATGGCCAGCGGACCGATGGCCGGCGGGTAGGCGCTCACCTCGCGCGCCACGTCCCAGCCCAGCGTGAACAGGTGCTGCAGCGCCACCTGGCTGTTCTGCAGGTACGCCACGTGCGAGTAGCGACGGCTGGCGAACAACGACAGCTGCAACGTCACCAGCACCACCTTCACCAGCTGCATCGTCAGCTTGTACGGCGGCCGGCTGCGCGCGCGCCATTTGTCCACCGGGTTCATGAAGAAGAACTGCAGCTTGCGGCGCGTGCGTTCGCCGGCGGCGCGCTGGTCCGGGTACGGCGAGTTGATGCGCTCCCAGCGTTCGGCGCCGGCCGGCGTGTGCGGCGGCACGTTCAGGCTCAGCGCATCCGAGGAGCGCCGCCGGCCGGATGCCAGCAGCTCCGAGACCTCGGCGTCGGCCAGCGAGTCGCGCGAGCGGCGCCGCAGCGCCGGCGGGCTGCCGGCCCGCGACCCCGCCAGCGTCGCCTGCATGGCGGCGGCCGGCACCGGTCGCTGGTCAGCGGCAGCGGCCGATAGCGGTCCTCTGCCGCCGCCCCCTGAAACACGGCTCACGTCAGCAACGCGACATGACAACGCACCTAAACACGGTACACGTCAGCGGCGACGGCTGGCAATACACCTAAACACGACAGACATCAACTAGGGCAGCTGACAACACACCTACACACGGCCGACGTCAGAGTACGGCACAGAACGGCGATCAGCAGAGGCAGCCGGACCTGGAACACGATAGGGGGCGGCAGATGTGACGATACGACTGGAGCACAGCACAGGACAAAGACAAACGGTCAGCAGCGGCGAAACGGGGCCTGGAACACGACAGAGATCAGCAGCGGTCTGGAACACAGCACAGGTCAGCACAGGACAGAGATAAGCGGTCAGCAGAGGTAGCATCGGACTCAGAACATATCAGAGCACCAATGATGACGTCAAAGCTGGAAAAAGACAAAGACAAAGCTCGTTTCAGCACTGAAACCACGCACAGGTGACACGCAGGTGGTTGCTACACGCCACGTTGCAGTTTGCATGGCTCCGGTGAATCACGTCCCATGTACTGGGTGCCCTGTGGCTTCGGCTGCATACCCACCTGACAACACCTGCGAAACGAGGCATCCCGTCCACAAGTGTGCTGATAAAAACAGGCGGCTGAACGCCAGAGATGGCTGGATGGCCTAGGACGTGTAATATCCGCTGTAAATATCAAAAAGAAGAATGCTTGCTCAAAGGTTCGGGGTTAGAACAAGTGCGAAAAGAACACAAGTGACCATCAGTGCTAATGAATGGTTTGACATTAAACGGAATCATAGATAAATGTCCCATTTTTGGACAGATAATCAACAAAACGCGAATGATATTGTTATGTTCTACGTTTTCTTGGTTTTCCATGAGTCACGAACACACGTAAATACACATTCACATACATTACAAAAATCGCCACATACGCGCTCAAGGAGTACGTGCAAGGACAATGTACCGTGCCGGACCGCAAACGCGGACAGGAAATAAAGTCTGGAAAAATGAATATCCTATTGTGCAACATTCTAAAACCAAGTTTCAAACGCAGATATTTCACATATACCGATTGGATGCCAAGGATTCCGACCTATTCCTGTCACATCTGGGCCCGCCAGTTATCAGCGAAGTCGGAAAATAACCGAGTCTTTACGAATAAATAACTAAACCGTGAGATAAAACCAGAACTTTGTTTTAATACGCGCAGCGGAGAGAAACCAAATTCATCACCCTGGTTTTCTCGGCCACCATCCGGTTCTCTCGGATTGGCGGCCCTATGTTCCTAGCCAGCGCGTGATATACCAAGGAATTCCAAACGATCCCACTGAAGAAAGCATATCAAATCGTGCCGAATTGTCTGGGATCTCATATGAACCCATTAAACTCACGTATACTGGAAAGAACTCGATCAATTTATGCCCTTTTCTGCTATACTGCGATTCGTTTCCAAGCATCAGAAACCCACTCTGCTTCTCCCTATTGTCTGGGGCAACGATTGCAAAGGCCGACACATTAATGCCTTAGTCCTTCCTCTACTTCGTTTTTGTCTTCTTGTGTGGGGTAATAGTAGTATCGCCCGGGGGAACGGTTCAACAAAATTATCAAATTTGCATATCGAATCGCGGCTCGAGAGGCGGAGAACCATGGCATGACACGGTGACCTGGCCCCTCAGCACAAAGCCGCATCTCTGAAACTTATCCTCCAATGTTTGCTTTTCCCTGAGAATATGCCACCTCGGTTGGTGGGCCTTTTAAATTAAAACGGTCCGAACAACGAACTCGGCAGTGAGACAACCGGGACCTGCCACCGCCACAAACATAGCTTACAAAAGTATCACTCTCTTATTTCGGCTCTAAATTACGGGATGATCCCTCCCCATGGGTTAGGAATCTACCAAAGGACTTCATAGAAAAACTGTTTTTTTCGTCAGCAGAATGATTGTTGTGGCTTATCTGATCTCGGCGGCGTGTAGTGTATGTTCATGCGTACGCTTCGTGTTTATAGAGCGTGTTGATTATAGTGTGTACAGTGTGTTGTGCGTGCGCTATATCTCCGCATGCCTTTATGTGTGTATGTTACATTGACATGCCGTAACGATCACAACCCTGTGGTTGGTAGGGACATGAAAATACATCAATCAATCAATCCAAATCGCTGGTTGTGGCCGGTTCTGCCAGGAAAGGTGAAGGTTAACTTGAGGGACCTTGTAATTTGCACACAACTGCTTTCAACTGTTTCCAGCTGCATTCGACATTCGTGTTCCGTGTTGCAGTGCCTGGGGCCTTGGGGAGGGGGATTTCACTCTACTGAGCGAGATTTTCAGAAGACTTTCGTTGCCCGTGTTGAAAAAGCTCAGTGTATATCAATGGAAGCCCTGACCTGATTAATAAGGCGTTTATCATATGCCCATACGGCACCTGAAGATAAAGAATGCAGATTTGCACACAGTAAGACGTCATTATCCCGATCCAAAAATCATGTTTCAATAGCGTTAAAATGTTTTCTTTCTGAGAGCATCATTTTTACTTTATGCCATGTATATGTGTGCGTGCGTGCGTGCGTGACTGCATCCGCGCGCGCGTAAAATTATATAACACTGATTCCCTGGAAACATGATTCATTTGAATATCCGTTCCATTACATTCCTTTATTCGAATTTGCTGCTTCGTTACCCATGACACAAGTTCATATGTTACCGCGCAAACAACGGCGAGCAGCATGCATTATTCGACGCTTGAGTGCACCACGTCTCATCACAAACGGTAACAGCAGCGGACAGGGACCTACCGGTATCGATTTTCCGGCGAGCGCCGCAGGCTTCCCGGCCGCGCGGCGCGTCACCCCGCCGTGTGGTGCCCGCAGCCGACACAACGGACGGAGTCGCTGAAAACAGCCGTCCGCAGCCACCTGCGCAACGGCGCCGCACACGGTACCGCGGAGCTGCTGACGATACCGCAGTTCTGCAGCCAAAATCACAGCGCTGCGGACGGTACTGCCCAGCTGCAGACGGAGCGGCGCGCGGTACTAGAGGAGCACACGCTAGCGCAGAGTAGTGCACGATACCGCGGCGCTGCGCACGGTCTTGTCGTCCGTACCAGAGCGCTGCAGACAGTATCAGATAGGTGGTGGCAGTACCACAGGTCTGCCGATGGTGCTGGCGAGCTGCAGATATCACCAGCGGCCCGCAGCCAGTACCGGCGCCCCTGACGAGCGGTCACCAGACAGCGGCCAGCGCTGGGCGGGCCCGCACCGTGCGGCGGCCGCGCCACTGCTGGTCGTAGGCCCAGCCCGGCGGCCGGCCCTCATTGCGTGCAGCCCGACAGGCCCCGCCCCCGGTCCGCGCCGCACAACGGCGGCGGCCGGCAGCGGGCGCACGGCCGGGCCTCTCCGACATGGCCGACGCCCGGACCCGGCCGCGTCTGACACACATACACACATACAGAGACAGGCGGACCGTCATGCTGACGGCCGAACGCGCTCAGCTCGAACGACGTCCGAGGAGGCGCCTCTAATGGCCCGGACTCCAGTGGTGGATGGACAGGCTCGGCAGAAGTGCTGCCACTCCAGCCGGCGACGGTCGGCTGGTACTTGTTTTCCGGGGAGATAGCACCCGGTACAAACTGGCACCGCCTGGCCGCAGCGCAGGCGGCTGATCTAACGCGCGAACGGAACCGCTACTGCGCACCAAGGCTGGACGAGTTCTGCTCGAACCGGGCGCGTGGGACACCGGCCGTCACCGATCAGCAGGGTCCGAAACGGACGCAGGGACTGTCGCGTGTCCACAGGTGGACACTGTCATCGGCCGGAGCCACGTCGGCTTCCAATGGAGTCGGAGCCCGGTCTATGTTTGTTTACCGGCCCCACAGGCGACGACCGGCCCAAACAGTGGAGTCGGAGGCCAACCACTGCATGTCGGTCCGCCCCAGTCGACGGCACTCACGTAAGTCGCGCCGTCACACTGTTACAAAGCGTCACGTTGTTACAAAACACTATGCTTTTACGGAGACACCGTACTGTTGGAGACACGGTGTCTGTTGCAGGAACTGTTACTGTTGCAGGGTTTCGCAGTGGGACTGGGTGTCGCGCTGTGTCAGGGAGGTGCGTTCTTGCAGTGTGTTGTAATGTTACAGGGTGTCACGCTTTTACAGAGTGTCACGCTATCACAGAATGTTACGCCGTTAGATGGCGTCGCGCTGTGACATGGTGCCGCGCTGTTACGGCCTGTCGTGCTGTTACAGGGTGTCGCGCTGCTTGCCGAGCGGCTCGCTGTTGAAGGGCGTCGGGCGGGTAGAGGACCTCGGGACGACCTTTGCCCGGCGCAGGGCGCAACGGCGCAGTGGACACGCCGACCGGGGGCCGCAGAGGCAGAGCACGTGGGCCGGACATTACACCGGCAATGATCCCGTGCGACCTCGCCCAGCCCTGTCACATGACACTCATTCATGTCTGCGGTTCTCAGGCTTAAACATATTCCAGACGGCATGATGCCATTAAGGTCCATTCCTGGAAAAGAAAGCTCCACTACAGGCACCTGACAGCCTGATATGACACCCTGTCATGTACTCAGCAGCATACCCCTGGAAACAGTTGCTTATTAAAAGCCCTGGATCTGTTGTTTGTATTTTGAGTTGGTTTGGCAACCAGATGGACTACATGAAGACTTCAAGACCACTATTGGAAATCTTCCCATACCTTGTCTGAAACAAAATGCCTTCTGTGGGCATATCCATGAGAGAGGCACTTAAGGTCCCGTATGTCCTTTGTGGTTCCATTTGGTACACAAATGACTGTCTTTTCAATATCATTTTAGCCTATTTTTGCCCGATATCAGGTGTTTCAAGGAACCAAATTATCATACAACATGTTGTGTACCTATACAAAATTTATTCACTTTGTCACTGTTCAAATGTCACCAAGTTCAACCTTTGACAGTTTTTTCACCTTTCCATATATTATAGGTTTGGGGATAATCTTAAGGGCTTGGGAAAATATAATGTAAATAAAAAGTTCATAAATCAGAGTGAAGCAACATGATAACGAGCAACACACCACCCAATCAAAAACCTTGCATATTTTTATCTTTATTTCCTTTTTTTTTGGAATGGGCACATCACTTTTCCAGTTCTGACATAAGAATTTGTTCCTCTATTTCGTTGGAAAACTGCTGTCTTTGATAGCACAAAGTTGTATGAGTCCTGCTTTGTGCAACATTTCAGAGGCTCCAGCATTCACTCTGCTGTAATGCACAGGAGTTTGGACAAACTGCAACACCATCATAGGGAAGCAAAACGTATGCTTACATGTACCTACTAGTAACACACTGTCAATACTGTCAATACTGATGTAACTATGCCTGTACATCAAGACCTGAAAGTCTGTCAGCCAGCAGTTCCGGGGCGCAGCCAGAGGGAGGCTGCAGTGGCTGCAGTCTCCCGCCCCCCGCGCGGCCCATTTCAAGTCAGGAAAACGCCCGTGTCAGTTTAAGGCCCGGAAAGAGGCCATCCCAGGTCTGAAAAGGGCCCAGCGTAGACCCCAAGAAATGGCTCATCTCAGCTCTGGAAAGGGCCCATTTTGGGTTCGGAAAGTAAACATCTCAGGTCTGGAGAAATCCCATCTCAGCTCTTAGGCCCAGAAAGGACCCATCTCAGGTCGGGAAATGGCCCACCTTAGGCTAAGGAGAGGCCCATCTCAGGCCCGAAAAGGGCCCATCTATGCACCAGAGAGTGACCATCTTAGGCTCAGAAAGGTCCTATTTCAGGACTGGGTAGGCTTATCTAATGGCTCATCTCAGGTCCGGAAAGAGCCCATTTTAGACTCCGAAAGCGCGCAGCTCAGGTCCGGAAGTGAGCCATCTCAGCTCTTTGGCCTGGGAAGAACCCAGGGGCCCAGAGACCCAAGAGACTTCAAGCCCATTACGGGACCCACTCTACCTGCAGTAAAGGGGCTCCTGTTGGCTGTAAATGGGCCCCTGCCGACATAACAGTGGCTATAAAGGAGATCTTTCCTCATCTGTAAAGGGACCGAAGAGAGTTCAAGCCCATCACGGGACCCACTCTAAGCAAAGGGGCTCCTACCAGATGTAAAGGGGGCCCTGACAACATGCCAAATGCTGCTGGCTATAAAGGAGGTCCTTCCTGGCCTGTAAAGAGACCCTACTGTCTTGTAAGAGACACCTTTCTGGCGCAGAACAATTGCTGGTCTGTAAATGGGTCCCATGCTCATCTGCAGGGAGTTTCCCCTAATAGTTTGTTGGACAGGTTCTTTATTGGCCTGCAAAGGGGGCTTTACTGACCTTAAAGAGACACATGACTGGCCTGCAAGCCCCAGGTACACTGTATGATCCCCAGTAGTCCATAGGAGATCCCAGCCAGCTTGTAAAGGGGCCTCCTACTGGCCTGCAAGAGGACCCTCTGCTAGACTGTGAGGGGAAGCACTACTGACATGTAAGAGGCATCCAGGTGGCCTGTGAATGGGCCCATGCTGCAATGTACATGGGGCTCCCTACTCATCTGTAAGGACACCTGTCAGCCTGCAAAGAAGGGCCATCCCAGCCTGTAAGAGGTGCATTGCTGGCCCATGAATAGTCCTGCAGCCTGCTGGGCTGTAATTGGGTCACCTAATGAGCAAGGAGGCCCTTGCTATCCTGTAAAAGGATCCCTTGCTGGCCTGTAAAATGGGCCTCCATCAAATCACCAAATGTCTCTGAAATATTGCAAGTGGAAAGGAAATCTAGAAAAGCAAACATAAATGCACATGACATATTGGATGCAGCCTGCAGGTACACCTGGGGATATGGTAGATTATATGTATGGTTACCTCTATTCATGCTGGGTTACAGTTCAAGGGTGATGGAGGTGATGTTCAGAGATAAAGCTTTCAGTGAGCCTTTGACATGCCAAAACATAACTTTTTGCTATTCACCAAAATGATGTGCCAACCAAAATTGGAACACAAGGCAGTTGCAAAGAGAAGGCATTCCTCCTAATAGCTCCAAAGGCCCTACAACAATAGCATGGGATAATGTGAGATGGTAAATCAAATGTTTGACCACATTAAGAAAATTTGCCAATTCTGCCACTGGCCAAAGTCAAAATAGCATATTTCAACCAGCAAACATTGTAATTCCTGCTTTTCATTTCATTCCAAGCCATTTCAAGCCACACCAAGCATCCAAATGAAGCTTCATGTAATGGGCCCCATCAAGCCCATGCCCAACACTGACACCTTAGAAAAATGTTGTGTGTGACTGTTCATATAGAATATCTGCCCATATTGTTGGCTAATTTTGACCCTTTCTGATTCATGACAGAGGGAAAAATGGCAATGAAACAGGTGTGAAGTGACTTCTTAACTGGCCCCCCAAAGATGAAAACAATTAGAACAGCATTTGTGCCATATCCAAAATCTGTTTTCTACATAGGTATAGTGTTTATAGCTGCACTGCTTCTACTGCTCACACAGTTGTTTTGCTATGAAGTTAATTGGAATATTAGGTCCACAAAGACTTCAGAAAGAAATCATGACAAAGATGAAAAACTCATTGCCCCTTCATTAAACTGATCACATTTTCCTTCACAGTCATGCACTTGTCACAATACCCATGCAAAGTTTGGGCTGAGAATTGACATTTATGATAGGTGGGCTGGCATGTGAAAAACTGCAGCACATTTTCTGATGCACTTCATGCCCCCCCCCCCACCAATGTCTGGCCAGCATTATCAAAACTTGGGAGAGATATTGCATCATAAATACATAGCTGGTTACAGGAATGGTATCACTTGATATTGTGGATTTCTGTATGTGGAACCTGGAAAATATGTTAATATGCCCCCTGCCCAATCTTTTAACAAACCAGCCCCAAAGAAGCATAGGTACCAATGAAATCTGACTGCAGTGTGTTGAGGGACAAAAATCATGTAAATATTCAGTAAACAATGCTTTTAAAAATATGCAGAATACGCAACACTAATATCTGCAAATCTTACCTTGCAAAGGTGCTAGACACATTTAGTACATAATAATGTCTTTATAATGTATCATAATGAAATGTGATTACCGGATATATAAATATTTACATATTGTATCACAAAAATACGATAGTAAAATGTGATAGTAAGGTATATAAATATATACATCCCATTACTACATTTCCTTATCTTGGGTGCAATGCTGGGTGGGCCCATTGACCAATGTTAGGCAACCCACTTTGGTCAGTTCACCCATCACAAAATCCCAGCTACATCCGTGCAGCAATACACGGAAGTAGCTGAACAATGGTGATCAAAGGATAAAATACTGGCAATATGACCCATGTAAGTCATTATGTAATTTTTGTCAAATGCAAAGGCTGGCAGGAAGCTATAGCACATAAGCATAGGCAAGACAAGTTGGAAATTGATGTCACTGTGTAGTGTGCAAGCTGAATTACTGGAAATTCTACATCATTCCCATTTGCCAATGCAATGACAATCAGCTAGCATTACAAGGTGTGCAGAAGCAGATCTGCACTAGAATAAATAACACATTTGGCATACCACACACAAGAAATGCTAGCTAGAAACAAATGAAAACTCCAAACCTTACATTGCCTCTACAGTATGCAGGATTTTAAGGCCTATTAGGCCTGTAGCACCACGTCGTTTAGAGCTCTAGTGAGCAGCTATTTATCAAATGCAGATTTAAACTGAATGTTCTTCCAATGGAACTTTCAAATCCTAATGAATGTTCCTTCATTACTATTTTTTTATTCAAACAAATGAAAAAAGACAAGGACATATATTCATTCATTGCTACGACACTGAGCAATTTCAACATACCTTTGTGTAACTCGGATACCGACGCTTCGCGGGTTTGGAAATTCTCGTCCCTTTACGATGCCGCTTTTTATCCTTCGTTAAGTATTACTTTCCTAACACTGCCGTCTTGACTACCTCATGCTGTCATTGGGCTTCTTAATCCGTCGATTTTGTCTGTTTTGCGTCAAATAATTAGGGGTAGCGCATAGCAGACATCTTTTGGTTCCAATATCGCTTTCCGGCAAATTTGAGTTGACGAGGGTAAAATGTATCATCATTTATTATCTCTGGAAAGACACCATCAGATCAATCTACAGCCCAATATAGTCAAATTTCTATCGGTTGGGGTATTGAAGTCGACTGGTGTAAGGAAATCTTATGCGGAAATGGTCATTCGCAGCCGATTTTTTTACTTCGGATAGATATGGACCACCATAGTGCCAAAATAATTTGAGACACCTAGCTTTCCCCAGTATAGCCTGAAAGTACAACGAATGGGCTTATAAAATGGGCCAAGCGTGAGCACTCTCGGTCAACTGGAACAGGTGCTATCGTTACTTCGGTTTTTGGAGCTTGGTTAAAACAAACCAGCATTGATGATTTGCTTTTCTGTTTGTTTTCTTACTCTGATTCCTCTATGTTTCGCTACTACGTCGCACTTATCATTTGTTATCACCCGCGATCGGATCAAGGGGGCCCTCGTTACCAAGGGGGCCCTCGCCAAGGGCGGATCCAGGATTTCGCCAAGGCGTTGGAGGTGTGGAGGCGAATGGTCAGTGCGGGGCCCCAATTTTTTGCCCTTCAGACATGAAAAATGATGTAATTTTGCTTTTTGCCATATAAAATAACCGAAAAAAATTCAAACGCGTGACCTTACTTGAGAAAATTTAGCGTTTTGTTCCGCAACAAAGCGGCCAAAATATGACAAAAACGGCGAGATTTTACACGGTTTCGTCCTCCCCTCCATTTGAAATGTCGGGTCTGTATCTGTTTTAGGAGCCCGTCTGTCCTCCCGTCCCCATTCCGTAGCTTCTCGAGCTTTCTTTTTGTCAGCTTAGTTTAGGCTCCCTCTTTTAGTTCAAGGGACACTTTTGGGCTCCTAGAACTCGGGCCGTCTGCCATGCCAGGACCCTTTAGTGGTCTCAGGCTCCTTTTACAGTTTCATGTGTTCCGCGGGACATCTCAGGCGCTCCTTTGGCAGTTTCAGAGGCACTTCACAGTCTCAGGGACTCATCTGGCGGTTTCAGGGACGCTTAACCCTATTCCCGGAGGGCTATACGGTATGGTCGATTCCCGGCAGGGGGGGCGGATTCGGCCCCCCCCCCTGAGATCTCGAGAACTACTTGTCCGATTTTATCCCAACAAACGGCAATCGATTCGCCGTGACGTGAACTACACTTTTATAAAAAGAAATTTTCAAAATTTCAAAATTTGTGGATGCAGGGGGGCAAAAAGGTCAAAATGGGGGGTACTTTTGGACTTCTTATAACTCCGTTGTTTATGGACCGATTTCGATGAAACTGGCATCAATCGAGAGATTATGAATAGGGCTTTTACCATGGGTATGCAAATCTGAAATTTTGGGGAAATTCATGGGCGTTCACAGGGTTTCAAAAATAGGAGGGTTAGTTTTCTAACAAATGAATGAACAAAAGAGGCAAACACCCTTTTTTGGCTTCTGCTAGTCATGTTATGCTAAAGAAGTACCAATCGCATTACAATGTTTGTATAATGTTAGCATAGGCGGTGCCAGGGATATGAAAAAAAGGGAACTGTCACGGTCACACGTTTCTCAGATCAACTTGTGACCTTTGACCTTAAATGACCTCCAGTGACCTTGGAGTCACTTGGAATGATCTCGTGTGCATTTAATATTATCTTTAAACGTTTTCAATCATTTGAATTCACTCTGTTTCAAAAATTTCATTTTATGGCTATTGCGATATAGGGTACGCGCACTGACATTTTAGGTCATATCTCCGTGACCCGACCTGATATCAAGCTGAAACTTGCTACACAAGTAGAAGACACTCTTCTACGTCATATAGATTCCGGGTTTTGCATTTGAAAAATGGCGCCGAAATTATAGCGAAAAAACAAATTTTGACTTTTGATCTTGACCTGACCTTTTAATATGACCTCAGATAAACAAAATTATATCTGCACATTGCCCAACTATTTAACTATACATTCATATAAAGTTTTAAGTTCTAGCTTTAAAACACTGTTTTTGGCAGACATTTTTCTTTTACCCTTAACATGGCCAAAAATGGCATGAGGTGCCTCCCAAAAACGTTGCCTGACTCCGCCCCTGAGCAAAATAGAATTTTGAAATTTTGTCACAGCACGTAGAAAGAATAGCTAGGAAAAGCGACCAAGTTTCGTGAAGCTTCGTTAAAAAGCCTAGAATTGGCAAGCAAAAAACCCGAGGGGGGCGGATTCCGCCCCATCCTGCCGGGAATAGGGTTAAGCCATCGTGGGTTCCCTCCTGTTGTCCCTGGGACGTTTTTGCAGTCTTAGCAGCCCCTCAGGCGCTAAAAAGACCCTTTATAAGTCTCTCTTTGCCGTGACAGAGGCGCCTTTGGCAATCTTATACGTCATTTGGCCGTTTCAGGAGCAGTCTGGACGTCTCAATGTCTAGTAGTTTCAGGGGCCCTTTAGTCGTCTCAGGGGCCCCTATGGCCAGAGACTTCTAGTTAGCAGTCTCAAATGTCCCTCTCTAGCAGTCTCAGTGGACCCCTTGTGGTCCTGGATACCCCTCTTATCGTTTCTAGAAAGCATTTCTGTCATCTCAGGCGCCCTCTGGCCGCTACAAAAGACCTTTTGGCAATTTCAGGGCCCCTGAGCAGTGTCATAGGCCCTCTGAACGTCTCCGGTGGTCCGCATGTCTGTACGAGGGGTATTCCTCTGTTACATGAGGTATATTTGGCAGTCTTTTAGAGCCTCTCTAGTCGTAACAAGGGGCTTTTGTTTGCGCTTCAGGGGCCTCACTGGCAGGCTCAGGGGGACCTTGCTCGTGCCAGGAGCCCCCTTATTATATCCGGGGACCCTCTGGTTGTCCAGCGCCCCCAGAACACCGAAATACCGTCTCAGAGACCCTTTTATCGTCTTTGCCTCGCAGGAGCCCTGCGACCTTTTTAGCGGTCTCAGGGATCATCTGTGGTGTACGGACCCACCTTGCCGTCTCAGAAACCACCTGACTTTCCCGGGGGCCCTTGAGGGCATCAGTAACCCCTTAAGGTTTCAAAAAGACCAGTGTAGCCCATTTGTGGCTCCTCTCGAGGTTGAGAAGGTCACCGACGAATCCCCATTCAGGGGGCCCCTCTGGCTGGCCAGGGTCTCCTTATGCCGTGCTAGGCACCCTCACAAGTTCTATCCATCTCAGGTGCCTTTCTGGCAATTCTAGCGGTATCATGGACACTGCCATGTTGGGGCCCCTTGCGGTCCCAGGGCCCTTGAAGAGTTTCAAAGAAGGCTATTTTTCCATCTTAGGGGCCATCTTACCGTGTCAGGGTCCCATGAACCCTCCCGGAAGCCCTCTGGCTACATCAAGAACAAGACATTCAGCTTTTCACTCGCAGGAGCCCACAAGGGGCTCAGTCCTCATCTTGAACGTCTCAGGGGCCCTATGAGCCATCTGGCGGTCTCAGGGATACTCTGCCATGTTGGGGCACTGTTGTGGTCTCAGGGGTCCTTTGGGAGCTTAAGGGACCCTCTATGCGTTTCAGAGGTCATCTAACCCTTCAGGAGGCCTCCCTGACTGCATCAAGAGCCCGTCATGTTCTTTTAGAGACCCCGTGAAACTCATACGGGGCCCCCTCGGGGCTCCTTTTAAGTCTGACAGGGCCTTTTCTCAGGCCTCGGGGGGGGGAGGGCGCGATCACCCCAATTGCTTCGCCGTGGGATCCGAGCCTGGCCTTCAGAATCAGTGGGGCCCCATGTAGTTAAATTACTGTCGGTTTGTAAAGGGCCCCCGTTCAAGTGTAAACGGGGCCCATGCTCGCCTGTAAAGACGTTCCTGCCGACCCGGCAGATGCCTCTTTCATGTCGGCAGGGACATCTTTACAGGAAAGCAGGGGCCCCTGAATGATCGCTTAGGGTCCCCTGTTGGTGAGGGGGTCACTGCCTGTCTGCAGAGGGCACACTATCCGCCTGTAAAGGGCCCCTGTCGACCTCTGGAGGCAGGGGCAGGGGCCTTCTTCATAGCAATGAGACCGAAAGGAGGTCCCTTTAGAGGCTGACAGGGGCCGTTTATGGACCGACATGGGCCGTCCCCAGACAAGCAATGAACTCCCCTAAAAGCTAGCAAAGGCCCCTAAACGATCATCATACTACAGGCTTCTCTTCATAGCACACAAAGCCTTCTTGTATATTCGGAGTACATTTTGTTCAGATCCGCAAACCTTCTTTAATGCTTAAAATATTCTTATTTTGCTTTCATTGTCCGTTTCGGACAGCGTAACACGCCCTACGGTTGCCTCACGCTATCCAAAGAACTGGGACCTTCGGCCCCAGGAGGCCCGCTCGGCCTCCAGGGGGCCCCGCTTGGCCTCCAGGGAGCCATGGTCCCTTTGCCCCCCCCCCCCCCAGCTACGCCATTGATTTCTCGCATACATCATGACAATAATGTTTATCGGGATATCATCGCTGCTGGCGGCCGCGCGGTGACGCTACTGGTGCGCCGCACGGTGGCGCGGATCTTGAGGGAGCAGCTCTTGTCTGATAGCTACGAGACGACGTATTTAAATTTCCCTCGTCGCTGCTCATGCTGCTTTTTCCAGTAGCTTGCATTCATTATTTCCTGTCGCGTGTCTGCTCTTTTTGTCGTTTTTCTCATGTTGCGTCCGATAGTTTAACTTCTCAAGAATGTTACAAAGATCATTCTCGATTTCTCAGGAAATCGTTCCCATTCAATATATCATTCGAACTGAACCACGTTTCATGCGGAGACGCGTTGCGAACGACGAAACTTGAGAACTTTGCAGTATGTGCGCATAGGTCAGATTAGTCTTGCATAGACCAAGGGGATGCAAAATATCAGAAATATCGCATCAAATCAAATGTTGCAAAACTGGCCTGCCACAAGAGAGGCTTGCTGGGTTTCTGCCTAACCCGCATGCCCTTCCCAGCCGGGACTCGTAAACCAGCACCTAAGCGGTTGCCCGCCCGTGCTGTGCGCCAGTGCGGTCGACCTTTGGCCGGGGACACCTCGGAGGTCCGAGGTCAGTGATATACAGCAATCCACGAACTATTTGTATTCTTAAGAAAACGCTGACGGTTGTTGTATGATTTGCTTTGGTTATAGTTACAACATCTTCGACCAGTTCTGACCATTTTGGAGCTGTGGAACGAAGGAGAGAGGTTTGAATGACACTTAAGTTGCGCCGGAAAGGACTTTTTAGGAGATGGATCGGGGATAAGATGATGATATGGTATAGAGATAACATAAAGATGTGACGAAAGATAAGGATGACACGGCGGACGTGTTTTTCGAGGGGTGGGTGGGTGTTTGTTAGATCTCCTTCGACCCATCATATCATTGTGAAGCCATGGGATGAAGGGCTTGATGTGCCGGATAGGAGTGGTATAAAGGATTGGGATTGGAAAACGAGGATGAGAGGACGTATGTCTTATTCGATTTTTGGTTGTGGTCAGAGCACGGCTCTTGTTTGGTTAGAGCTCCTTTGACCAGCTCGGATCATTGGGACGAAAGACAAAAGTTTGAACGGCACTTAAATTGTCCCGGAAAGGAGGGGTGTTGAGGACGAGGATCGGGTTAAAGAGGATGAGAGGGCGAATCAATGACCAAGGGGTACAAATCGAGTATATATCTATGTGTAGTGATTCCGATGTATGGTTTAGATGAGAGACCCTCCAAAACAAAGAAGCGGTGAAACCATGACATGCTGAAGAGTGCCAATCGTAGTACACTATTCGTATTACGATGGCGTAGGCAGCATCAGGGATGTGACAAAGGGGAACTGTCATGGTCACAAGTCACCAAGTTCACCAAGTCATCTTACGACCTTTGACTTTAAATGACCTCCATTGATCTTAGATTCACTTGAAATGATCTTAAATGTTGTTGTTTGATTTCATATTGTTTGAAAACGCTTCCAATCATTTGGATTCACTTGTTTCTAAAACTCCATTTTAAGGCTGTCGTGATATTGAGTACGCGGACTGACATTTCAGGTCATAGCTCAGTGAAACCGACCTGAAACTTGGTACACAAGTGGAGGGCACGTTCCTGCGTCATATATATCCCGGCAAATTTTGACTTTTGACCTTGACCTGGCCTTGTGAAGTGATCTCAGTTTAAGAACGTGTATCTGTATGCTGGCCCAACTATTTTCCCAAACACCTATAGTGTGTAAGAAAGAACCTTGGTTTTAAGTTCTGTCTTAAAAACGCTGTTTTTGGCAGTCATTTTCCTTTTATCCTCAACAGGGCCAGAAATGGCCTGAGGCGCATCTTAAAAACGTGGTCTGACTCCGCCGCTAAGCAAAATACAATTGCAAAATTTTGTTACAATACGTAGAAAGAGTGGGTAGGAAGTATGACCTAGGTTCGTGAAGCTGCATCAGGAACCCTGGAATTGGCAAGGAAAAAACCCGGGGGCCGATTCAGCCCCCCGCCGGGTCAAACGGTATCCTCCAATGGTGTCGCCACATTCTGCAATCGAACACAGATACCTCGAAATGTACCGATTTTCCGCAAAATCGCGACTTGGACCGGTTGCCCGATACGTGATATCGGTACAAATTAGATTAATTATTATCATTATTTATAGCAGCGTCAAAACGATCAAAACCCGCTCGTTCCATTGGTTTTAATTTTGCGTAACATCTTACCCTCCTTACCATCGCATTCACATTGTAAACACAAAGAACCCGAAAACCGAAAATGCGCCCAATTTGAGCGCGTGCCGCTGTTACCCCGTTTGGCAGACGAGGTCGGCACTACGGAATGATATGCAATCGGTTCCTTATGACGAGGGGCTAAAAAGCCACCGAGCCGTTGTAAATGAAAGTTCATTAAGCGTTACCCTGTTTTGCAAGGCTTGCAAAACGGTCTTTTTAGTGTTCCCGTGGTTAGCAAACGTGACGTGCTGGTTCCCGCGCGCGGTGTTTTACATGACATAACTCCAACCAGTTTTGTGTCGAACGGACCAAGTTTCGTCTCGGTGCGACACGCGGTTGGCGAGATAAAACTCTGGGAAATACGCCATGTCCGCGGTTGGCAGTGGTCTCGAGCTCACTTGAAAATGTGCGAAATCGCCTCCTGCATCAGTTCATGTGGCGTTGCTTGGCCGGAACGGCCGCGAGACACCTGAGCAGTGTTTGGCATCATCGAAATGGCAAAAGAACGGGCTTTCAGTTGGTACCACTGTCCTGTTAGATATAGGCGCCTTTGCATTCAAAATCCCCGTGTAAACCATGTTGAACGCGTGCCGCAGCTACCCTGTCTCGCGGATGGGGTCGACTCCGCTAAATTATTTCTTGCCGGTACGTTGTTGTGGTTAATCATCGTGTCCTCGGGTTCGAATCTTTAACGGTTACCGAGATCATGACTCCATTTTGAACTCTTGCAAAACATTTTTTCGTGACATTTTTTCGTGTTCCTGCGGCCAACAAGCACCATGTGCCGGTACCGGCTCAGCCTTTCCCGTGCAGTGCAATTTTCCAACTGATTCGCTGTCGAACGCACCCAGTTTTGTGTCGGTGCGATCCGCCTTTTCCGAGATTGAGCACCCAGAAGCGGCGCGCGTTTGTTTGTCGAAAATATGTCGGAATTTGTCCAAAATACGTGCGAACTTTATAGATACCTCGAGCGCGTGCCGCGCGTAGCTCCACCGTCCAGAAAGTTGAGAATGTAGCATAATGCATTATGCCACCAAAGCCCTGAGACGGCCAAATTTCAGCCACGTGCGACAGGTAGTCTCGCCACACCAGCCCGTCAAAAACGAATTCCGACGAGGTCAGACAAATCAAGGTTGTCGAAATACCCGGATTTTGTTTTCATGTTGCTCGTAATGTGACTGGCCGATATCCCCCCCCCCCGGTTTTGCTCTTAAAACAGGCCTTGGTTACCAAGGTGTTCATCAGAAGGGGTTGCGATTGCCCGAAATGCCCATGATTTTGGCTGTGTGAATTTGCTTAACATAACCCTTTTCCAAGAACAGGATTGATTTTGACATGAACTTGATCTTAAAGCCTTTTTTGACGAAGGCATATCCACAGTCTTCAATTAAAAGTGCAAGCCACTTTCGGAGACATTCCTACCAGATCTCTCGTGTATGACATATGCAGGATGCTGCTTAGTGAACGGGGAGGAGAGGACAGATTGAGTCTGTGGTACATTTCGTGCCGTCCAATGACCATGAAATTAAGCGGGAATTAGCATTCTGTCTATTTCGTGTGGCTCAGTTTTCGCCCACATATTTTGTCAGAGATTTCAATGATTCCGTTTTCTTCTCGATTGTTCAAAACTACGGAGAACTGACGGCATAGTGTTTGTCTGGTTTTATAACTGCCCAACTGAATGTACAAACCCAGAGTTCGCGATCTGCGGAAAAAGGGCATCGAAACGTAAAACATACCATGACATTTTACTCAGAAATGCCGCGCCTGTCGAACGGACACAGTGCAGATAAGGCGGCCGAAGGACGATGCTCCGTCAACTGGCTGTTACGTAGCAGGGACCGGGACAGTCGAAAAAAAAACAGCGGCTGCTCGTCAGGCGTATTCGCTCGGTGACAGCAGAGCCGGCCGCACGCGGCGCCACATGCGGCCCGGACACAGTACAGGACACATTGCTCCCTTGCGGTGGCGTATGGGCGTCCTGGCGTTGAAAAGGCTCCCTGTGACACAGAGGAAGCGTCACTGTGATGGGGCATGACGCCTTCAAAAGGGCGCTCCGCTGACACCGAGTAGGCCCCCACGTTATAGTACATGGACGATCTTTTCGTTAGTGTGACGTCCGTGTGATATAGAGTCGTCCCTTCCATGGCAAAGCATTCAAAAGTCGCCCCGTGATAAATCATGGTACCCTATTATTCGCAAGGGCACCCCGTTGACACTGAAAAGGCATCTTTACTGTATACGTACCCCTGTACATACGCACCACCTATATGCGTACCCCCTGCCGCTCAAAAGGCGCCCCTGTGACATCAAGGAGGCGCCTCTGCGACGAAGCATGTGCATTCTGTTGTTCAAAAGGCGCCTCTTACCATCATCGTTCGTAAACCCTTCCGCAGATTGCGCTGCCACCTGTAGTGCCATTCATTGCCCATCCATGGCATCATGTGAATCGGGATGCTTTGAGTCTGTACCTGTTGTTGTCGTATTGGGGTCCTATGTATGTACTTGGCACTAACGATCGACAATAATCTGGAAGAATTCACGCCACACTATGGCTGAACGCTGCGGACGTAGATACACTGCCCATTTAGATGCACCCCACTATACAACATTTGTCCCTGTTGGCTCCCTCAGTCCATAAGGAAAACCTCATCCTTCTCATCTGAACATCATTACTTAATTAAAGTCAAAACAAAATTTAACAGACCAAAAAAGCTATACGCCGCCAGACGCAAAGCAGCTGCCTGGCCGTCCGTGAAGATGCTCCTAATCACCAGTGGCCAAACCGTCTCCCGGGAGAGCGCATAGCCCGTCACCAAAAAGTGCAACTCCATACTTCTCGTCTGAAGCAAAGTGCGCCACCATCTTACACCCGAGGCCCGTCATCTCCTCACCAGACGCATGTTTCCTCCATGTCGTCAACTGCCTTTCAGCGTGGTCAGCGGCGTTATGTGTCATATAAAAGGCTGCGGAGGGTAACAGACTGGCTGTGGGGGGGGGGAGGGAGGCGGTCGATATTATATCTCTGCGGTCGTGGAGACCCTAGGTCAACGTGGTGTTCGTGACCTGATCACCCGCCACGACAAGACAGCCGTCTTCAGGGCCATGAGCGACCCGCCTTGTCCCATTGTGGTCCGGTCATCGGCATGGTCATCGTCATCATTCCTTTCACACGGCGTCCGGCGAACCCGGGTTTTCATTATTTTACGCCAAACGATGAAAAACGACATAACAGAGATAAGTGCCTTCTTACATAACACGTACAAACATGAATACACATAAAGAACATTCGTGCAATTGCATAAACACCCACATAAAATGCATACACATGTTTCACAGTGAAACCATCACATTCAGGTAGGTTCCATCAGCATGTGATATATCAGGATGTCGGGGTAAACCTCTGCCCTATTTCACTCAAAAATTCAAAAACGGTCATTGTTCATTCCGCGTGCCGTAGCGTTTCAACGCTCCACCCGTGTGACTTTGGGTCGGGCGTGAAGTTTTTTTTCGGGTGGGCTTTCGCCCGACATAAGATCAGAATCGTCTTTCGCCAGTCGTCACGCGTTCTCGAATCTGACGTTAATTGGTTTTGAATTTAAAAAGAGGTGCCACTTTGAGACAAAAACTGCGGCTATTTCACATCGCTTTCACGACACTACTTGTGATGACACTGCCTCGTCTTGTACTTTCTGATGACCTGAATCGTGACTGTTTCATATGATTTGCATGTTGTATGTCATTGCATTCAGGGCTTCTACATATGATACCTTTGGTTTCTTTGTCATAGGCCGGTTTCACGACGACCCCGTTTTATTTGTTCATGTATAATGACTGAATCGTATACATTAATGTTCTTCTGACCAGGGTGTTCACGAGAACCCCCCGCTTTCGGAGTACAGGCAAAAAAGCGAAAAGACCCAGAAGTATCAAACCTTTTACACCTTTACATACACCATTTTTTGCACGTTGCCGAATTTTGGATTCTGGGTCCCCTCAGGTTATTGACTTATGACAGGTTGTAATGCCCACGACTTGGCAGACTAACAGGCCAGGTTCGGAACAGTGTACTGGGCGGACCAAATTTAGCTGCGTGGTCGCAACGACAGCGGGCCGAGAAGTGTTCGGGGAGCCCCTGTCCTCCCAATCGTAGCCTTGGTGGTACATGCGAACTGGTTCGGGTATCTGGACTGGTTCTGGAATCTGGTTCAAACCAGATATGACCGACAAAACGAGCTACGTGCCCTTGAGGCAGTGTGTCGTAAGGTGCGCCGCACTGAACACTGTCCATGAGGTGGCCGGAGACAGGCGGCCGGCGCACGTAAACTTGGTCTCGTGTGAACTATCTGATCGTGATATTGAGAAACGAATCTGAGAGACACGGACGCACATAGTCTGGGCGAACAGCGGCAAACGGGGGAGCACGCTCTGGCATGACCATATGACAATGTAGCACTATAGCTCGTGCCGATGATAGTCCATTGCATTGTGGTTATCAGCAATGAAAACAAAAAGAAACGAAAAAGCGACAAATTACCTTGAAACTAGGCAAATCATAAGAAAGGACGTTTCTTTAATCAGCCGTCACCCATGAACAGGTTATCAGGAGAGCGCTCGCCCTCAGACCCAACAACAGCACCATGCGTTAATACCGAAACATAAGAAAGAAAGTCGCGGTACTCCCAGCTGAGAGATAGTAAAATAACATAACAATGTCAATAAACTGTTACAAAGCACATGGTAGTGCACGTAAGAATCCAAAAAAGAATCTGAAAGTGGTCATATGTACAGGCTGCACATGACTGAAAACCATATCATCCCCCAACCGAAAATACCATTACCGGTGTTAGTAGCAATTTTGCATTCATGCCAGTCGTCAGGGCGAAGTCTGGTCAGGTCAGGCATAATCATGAGCTGACTCCGCATGACACAATGAGGTCAGTTCACGCTTGTTGCTGGTTGTGCTGTAAGTCCATTAATTGGGCGGTTTGCGGTTGACGTGTCATGGCGCTCCCGCCTAGTGGTGACAGGTTTTGGCGTAAGCGTTACAGTGCATCTGTCCGCATTCCTTTTGTTAAGAAATCGTGCTAGGCTTCAATGAAATATATTTTTCCGGAAATGCTCACGGTATGTTTTTGGATTGCGGTGTATCGTTTCGGGCAAAATTCCTTACTATTATTGCATTCCACAATGCAGGGCCTCGACAGGATGCCGTGAAGAGTGTTCAGTTTGTTGTCGAGAAGTTATTCTCGGAGTGGTTGGTGAATATGATTATATTAAAAGTGAGTTGACATTCCTGAGAAGTATGCTTATGCAGTGTGCCAGTTCATTTGATATGAATTAACACATTATTAGAAGCATTTGCAGCTTTGTGAAATTCTGAACCTTTGGGATGTTGCACTTTTAGGTGGAAAAAATGTTTGCAGTTGTCCGCATTGCTTTCTTTTATAGCAATAAAAGTTTGTTGATTTAGTTTTCGTAATTGGTGTCCCATACAAAGCAGCAATAACTGATGTATAGTAGAAAGAACGTATCATGCAATTGGACTACATGCCTTTGAGATGTGAAATATTTCAACCTGCCGATCAGCTCTAGGTTTCGATTAACTAAATTTGTAACACTGTTTATATAAGTGAATTTCATGTCCTCGTCTATGAGCATGCCAAGATGTTTTGCTGTGCGTTTTCGTTCATTATTGATTCCGAAGAAGATAACTTATATTTATACTGGTATTACCATTGCTATATATCTGGTGCACAGTTTTTGACGTATTCAGACAGAAAGTTTGTCTGTAACCATTCCGATATTTCTGGTAATGCTGAATTTATTATGTTTTGGAGTGCCATGTTTTCACTGTGTTTGAAGAAAACTGATGCGTCATCTACATAGATGAACAATTCACAATCCAAATTTAGATTTGCTGAGTCGTTGACATATATGATGAACAATGTAGGTCCCGAAATTGAGTCTTGAGGCACCCCAACGCTAATATGTCTTAAATCTGACTGGGTATCATTAATTACCCAATATAACCCAACTAATATCACAACAGTCATGAAATGAAATTGTACAAATAGAGTGAGTTCAAGTGATTGACAACGTTTTCAAACAACATGAAACACATACAAGATCATTGCAAGCGACTCTAACGTCATTGGAGGTTATTTAATGTGAAAGGTCGTAAGCTGATCTGAAGAACGTGCCCATGACAATGCCCCCTTTTCTTGTCCCTGGAGCCGCCTGTGCTAACATTAAACAAAAAATGTAATACGATTTGTACTTTGACATAACATGACTAGAAGCTGAAAAAGGTGTTTTGAACTTTTTGTTAATTCAGTTTTAAAAAAACTAATCCTGTTTTCAAAACTTTGTGAATCGCGCGCTTATTTTGTCGCTGATCGCCGATCCCACTTATGAACGCATATCAGGTTGTGCCGAAATATTTGGGGATGTCAAGAATGTCAAGAATGTACGACATCAGACGTATTAGATTCGCGTCTGTTCCGAAAAGCTTGACCTATCCTTTGCATGCCGTTTGCTGCCATCGGCCGAGCCCCTTTGCAGTCCCAGATTAAAAACTGGGCAATGTTTACGCAACTGAGGTCTCCCCAGATCTTTCTTTGACTCATGGAAATCAAGAGGGTCAGCGGGCGATCTTTCATTTTTCCGTCGACGGCGTCGCTACAACCAAACATGACAACCGGGACCAAAACCTTTCCTGTTGCCACTTATGCATACAAATAGTTTGCAATCTGTGCTATCCGTTGCGTTGCGTTGCGCTAACAAATGTTTCCTTCCCTTTGGCCGCTGCGCTTCGACCTTCAGTGATGGTTTGTTCTCATTCTGTTCATTTTGTTGGAAATATCTAGTTTACTAAGATTATTTTCACACTTGTAAACTCCTACTATTCTGTAACAATCGTCAAATGGCAAGCAAACATACTGCGTACCCTCAGCGTTGAAAAGTCTGGGGGACTGCGTCCCTCCAGTCTGAAAGTTGGAGGGGCCGAAGCCACTCTACTGCCCCCCTGCATGACATATGAGGACCAGTGTATGGCTAAGAGTGGCAGCACACAGGAAAAAGCCAATGCACTGCAATTTGTCAAGGTCAAAAAGCATCGGAGTCGCAATTTCTTCACAGCAGGTCCTCGGCAAGGCTAACTCCACTGGCAGCCCAGGCCGGTTTCCTGTGAACTGTGGCAATACCTTTACCAGTCATGCGATATACACCGCACACCAACGGAAAACTGATTGGCGTTAACTTTGAACTGCATGGTATTGTATTTAACGTCGTGGGGACGTCCAAAGTGATAAAACACACATCGTGGTTGTTATGTCCCCAGTCAAAAACTGGGGAGTTCGCACAGCTAAAACACGCACTCATTCATCGCGTCACTGGCGGCGGAGAGAGCAAAGCAAAGGTTGGCTATATGACAGTCGACCTGAGATGGAAAAGGACAGTGGCTTTGAACCGAGAAGCGGAAAGAGAAAGCAGTCGGAATGAAGCGGTTTGAGACTAGCGGAGGCGCGGTAGGAAAACGTCCACTTGCCTCCCTCTGTACTCGGGCGAGGGAGGCGGAAATGGTCGTCTCGCCGGGCATGGCGAGCAGGGGCTTCACTGTTTCTGGTACAAAGCGAAATCAGGTCCGTGGACGTACCCCGGACAGCGCCTGATGAGCTAGTGTCAAAGTTCTTCCCAACGCCATGTCGTCTGCGGAGAACCAACTAAAGCGCTGCAGCAGGTCGAATACGTGGCCGAAATGTTCGCGTCTAGAAATGGCTTTTGCTGCAAAGTTTATTGCCATCTATTTTCTTTTCTTTTCTTTTTGCCCAAAAGGTTCTTTTTTGAGCCACTGCCATAAGCGGCAAGGCAGTGGACCGTTGTCACGTACTAGTACTGGTAGGTTATAAATGCGTACGATCAGTAAATTAACTCTTTAGATCCTCGGAAGTGCCCTTTTTATGCCAGAGTGAAAGTCAACTATGTGTCCTTTCTGTCCTCAAAAGTGCCTTTTTATAACATTAATCCGGCACCTCCTGGGGTGTCAAACAGAACACCCCTTCGGTTTTTCGTGAATAACTTCTGAACCAGTAAAGCCATTCTAACCAATCTTTTAGCTGCTGTTTATCAATCAGTTTTACATATTTTGGCATCACAACAATTTCCATGTTAGGTCAGGTCACAGAGATATGACGTCCTCAATGAACCCTTCTATGCATGTTTTCGCGTGTTCGGGCGGTGGCGCGAACATGCTTTGTTTTTTGGTAATATTCGCGAATATATTATATGGATTATTTGCTTATACATGGAACATGGTCACCGAAAGGATATACAACCACGGCACGTCGACATTAATGGTCACATGCATGATGATAATTGGACTGATTTGAATCGTGGGTGATAAAAGGGTTGCCGCTCACCTTCCCCATCGTTCAAGCCAGAAAAGCAAATATGCGCCTCTTAGCAAGACCCACTAAATGCAACGTGATGTCATGTCAGATCACGTCACAGGCTAATTAACGAATAGAATGCATCGCTGTCTGTGGAAGATCGTTCACTAGTGGCAGTGAACAATTTTTGTTCCTTGTAATAAAATGAAAAATGATTTTCTGACTGACTTGACCTTGACCAGATAAGGGACATACAGAAGACATCTCATTGTTACGAGATGTCGTTAACCCTATTCCCGGAGGGCTACACGGTATGGCCGATTCCCGGCAGGGGGATTCGGCCCCCTGAGATCTCGAGAACTACACATCTGATTTCATCGCAACAAACGGCAATCGATTTGCCATGACGTAATCTGCATTTTATAAAGATGATTTTCCAAAATTTCGAAAGCGGTGGATACAGGAGACAAAAAGTCGAAATGGCGGATATTTTCGACCTGTTATAACTTTGTTGCTTACGGACCGATTTTTATCAAATTGACATGAATCGAGCGATTATGGATGGGACTTATACCACTGGTATATGCATCTGAAAATTGGAAAAAAAATCATAGGCGTTCATAGGGGCTCAAAAATGGGAGGATTACTTTTTCAGCTTTTTTAGCTTCCACTAGTCATGTTATGCTGAAGAAGTCCAAAGTGTACTACAGTGTTTGTATAATGTTAGCACAGGCGGTGCCAGGGGCATTAAAAATGGGGAACTGTCATGAGTCACTTGGAATGATGTGTGCATTTCAAATTATTTCAGAACGTCTCCAATCATTTCAATTCACTCTATTTCTAAAATTCCATTTTACGGCTGTTGTGATATAGGGTGCAAGCACTGACATTTTAGGTCATAGCTCCATGACCCGACCTGATATCGACCTGAAACTTGGTACACAAGTAGAGGGCACCTTTCTAGGTCATATATATTCCGGGTTTGACATTTGAAAAGAATAGCGTCAAATTATCAGTATGAAACCGAATTTTGACTTTTAACGTTGACCTAACTTTGTGAAGTGACCTCAGGCCAACAAAATTGTATTTGTACGTTACCCAACTATTTGCCTATACACGCAGACAAAGTTTTAAGTTCTATCTTAAGAACCCTGATTTTGGCCGACGCCGGGCAACGCGCGTCTACGCGTCAAAATCGCCAGTGTCAACCGGGATTAAGACTCAGGGCTATCGATTGGTGGTAGACCGGTTCAGATCCGACGGTTAGATCCTGAGATAGCAGGGGTACCCTTTTTTGATACCCCCAGGCGATCGCGGATATAAAAACACGCCAGGCGGTGCCGGGTTAAGTGCCCTTTTCTTTTAGTGCCCACCAATGAAAATTTCTTGAAAGATGCACCGCGGTAATGCGTTATTGTCTGTCAGAGAAAAGAATAAAAAGAAAAACAAATGGTGGGCGCCCCGCGACATTCGAGTGCTCTGTGTGTATCCTGTTGATGAGGTAACATGCTCTTAAATCGCATTGTCACGATCCAGCGCTAAATTTGTTCGCACAGCTCAGCGCAAATGAGCTGCATAGGAAAATTTCTAGAAATGAAGTAGAACGATATTTTAAGAGTTCCTGTATACGAAACGCCTTACAAACTTTTCCAGGGAATTAGCTCCCAGTTTTCATCCTCGCCGTTTGCAATGTATTTTTGATCGGCAGGCCGCATCCTTCATCCGTGACTGGCAGACAGTTTGTACGGTTGTTTCCAGCCAGCGAAAGAGACAATAGTTGTATCTGCCGCAGTATAACCAACTTGTTACCATAGACTTTTTACCATGCGTGGAGTACCGGTATCCCACAGCCCTTTGATTGTGGGGCACTGCCTGTACCCAGTACCCCACAACAATCGTAACTCGTGAGGTCAAGTATAACTGTGAAGCTGTTTTGCATATGAAAGCATTGCGAAAGCTCACTCATTTTAACGAAACTAGCTGGTGCGAGACGATATCAGGCCGACTCGACAGAGATTTGAAAACCGGTGCATTGCGCAACAAAATTTTATGGCGTCATTTTGCCGGCTCACTTCAACTGCGGATATAATGTGACAACTTTGTTTTCGCGGCCGCTTATTTTTTTAATGTAGAACGCAAAATCTTGTACAGCGGCTGCCAGTTTTACCGTCATTTCGACCAGATAATCTGCATGTTTTTTTATTGCGATTATGGCGATCACGGAATGAAGTGACCCAAATCCGGGGAGAAACCCAGTTTGGGTGGAGGTGGTCTGCTTTCAAGAGCTCATCGTCTGGGCTGCGCTCCTGGTACTACTCCACAGTCAAGAATACATGACACCGCCCCAGCTTGTTACACCACAGCTCAACGGAGCAAGAAGTGAAAGGAAGAGAGAAATAAACAAAGCGATGCCTTTTCCATATGCCGATGACGATGACGCACGACCCGTACGTGTAACGTGCACGTGTACGTGTAACGTACGTCACGTGTCGGCTGTTGTTCTCAGCGCGGCCAGCCATGCTGGAAAACTGATGTTGGTGACGGATTATTTCTATGGTCGATCTTATCATAAGGGCATGAACAGCCATTTTAAATTCATAACATTCTGTGGCTTTCGAAAATAATCACGAGAGGCCGCAGAAAGCATAAAATGAAGCGGCCGGCTCTGCTCGACCGCTAGCATGCACGTGTTTCTGGGATTTCCCCGTGTGAGGGCTACTCAGGGTTTCAAGAGGCGTCTACAGCCCAACAGAGGCGGCTGGCGTCGCCTCTGGTGCTCGGGCGGCCGGTCGCGCGGTACTCCACTCCGTGGTCGGCCAGACGTGCGGTGGAGCCGGCGGTGAAAGGAGCGGACACGGTCCTGGCGCGGAGGACAGGACAGGACAGCAGCCCGCGCGCCGGCGAGGACTGACGGACTGACGAAGCGCGACCACGGGCGACGGAAGCAGTCATGGACGTCACGCAAAAAGGTAAGCTACTTTAATTGCTTCCTAATCAGTGAACTGGTGACGGGTTGCCGGAAGAGACCAACATCGGGCATCTCTGATATGAAAAGCAGTGCTGGATTGAAATGTGAGAGAACAGGTCATTTGAAATGTGAGAAAACAGGGCCATTTTAGTCCCCATTCAACCAGCTGTCAAGCGCGGATCGGGGGGGGGGGGGCGATGGGGACGGCTGCCCTTCCCCGTAAGGCCTAAGAGGGGGACTAAAAGGGCCCGAAGGGGCTTCGTATGAGCTTCACGGGGTCTCTGTGAAAATCTGACGGGTTCTCGATGCGGTCAGGGGACCTCAGGCAGGGTTAGATGACCCTCGAAACAGATAGAAGGGTCCCTGAAGCCCCCCAAAGACCCCTGGAGCCACAATAGGGTCCCAACGCGACAGAGTGTCCCTGAAACCCCCAGAAGGGTCAAAGGGCCCCTGAGACAGCCAAGATGGGGACTGAGTCCCTAGGACGGCATGGGGACCCCTGGAATGTCATAGGGGCCCCAGTGGGTTTCGCAGGCCTGTGTGAAAAGCTGGAGGTTTCTGATGCAGTCAGAGGGTCTCCGATAGGGTTAATGAGACCCTGAAACGGCAATATGGTCACTAAGATGAATAAAAGGCCCCCTGAAACTCTCCAAGGGCGCCTCTGACAGCAAGAGGGTCTCAGCACGGCAAAGGGTCCATGGGACCACTAAAAATCCCCGAGAGGCCCTGAGACGGCAAGAACTTAGAGTGTGCTTAGAACGGCATAGGGAGCTCCTGACTAGCCAGAGGGGACCCTAAACGGGGACTCATCGGTGACCTTGTCAACTTGGAGAGTGGCCCCAAGTGGGCTAAACTTGTCTTTTTGAGAATTCGAGGAGTTCTGTATGCAGTAAGGGGGCCCCGGGAAGGTCAGGTGAGGCCTGAGACGGCAAGATGGGCCCCAAAACGGCAGATGTCCCCTGAAACCGGCAAAAAGGTCAATGGCCCGTATAAGGCAAAGACGATGAAGAAGTTCTTTCAGATGGTTTGGGGCTCTGGACGATCAGAGGGTCCCCGAGTGTGTTAGGCGGGCTCCTGGCACGGAAAAGACTGAGGCTAACCGGGAGGTCCCTGAAGCGCCAGCAAAGGCCTCTGATACGGCTCTAGTAAGCTTTAAGTATGTCCGACGTATCCCATGTAACGCAAGAAGACCCCGATACAGCCATGACGTTCAGAGGGCCCATGACACTGCACAATTGCTAAAAATTGCGGCCTAAAATTGCTCAGTTTTTCCGTAATTGCCAGAGGGCCCCTGAGACGACAAAAATGCGCCCCGAAGACGACGGAGGGGCACCTAAGACAACAGGGGTCCAATGAGACTTCTAGAGCAAACTTTTGAGACTGCCAACTAGCAGTCTCTGGCAATAGGGACTCCTGGGACGACCAGAGGGGCCCCTGAAACTATTAAACCTTCGGACGACCAAACAGTTCCCGAAACGGCCGAAGGACCTAGAGGATTGCCAGAGGCAACTCTCTTACGACAGAGGGAGAAACTTACAAGGGGCCTTTGTTCTGCCTGAGAGGTTCCTTAGACGGCAAAAACTCTCCAAAGGCAACAGTGATAAATCCGAGATGGTTTGAAGGTAATTGTAGACCTTTAGGAGGTCACGCGTTCTGACCAGGTCCTCCACACGACTCCACTCCAAGGCTTCCTGAGCCGGGGTTAATGTGGTTCCCGCGTCGTGCCCTGGTCACCAACCTGGCAGCAAAGTTCATTACCTTTTGCACTTTACCCAGTTGGTAACCGGCGATTCCTCGCCACGCCGTGATACAATAAAGGATATGAGGGAAGACGTGAGAGTGGACGAGGAGCTTCATGACGTCGGAAGTGAATTAGAAACGAATTTTGAACAGCGAGACAATGATGCAATTGCAACGCCCAACAGTGGTGGATGGGTGCTTTTTCCAGGTAGGATGTTGGTTGATGATTACACCAAGCATCTTTACAGACATTTTTGGAGTCATGACATACCTTGAAATGTCAAAATGTGAAAATTTTTCGTCTTTTTTTTGCAGGCTGTGGTGCCAATGAGCATGAAGTACGTTTTTCTTGGATTCATTTTTAGACTGTTGGGCCAAAACCAGTCTTGAAGGCACGAGATGGAATCTACGATTCGGGTCTTCAGACATCATAGATTGTGGATGTTGAGTGCGACGTGGCCGAGAAGCTGGGTGCCATCAGCATAGGAAGGGAGTCGGCCTTAGGGAAGGAAACTGGATGGGTCGTTGATGAAGATCAGAAATAAGGTTCGGCCAACGATGGATCCCTGGGCCACTCCATGGTACTGGGACATGGAGGTCAATGGTAAGGTAGCCGAGCCAACAGTGACCTCCTGCCTTCGGCCACTCACGTACTGAGGTTCAGTTGAACTGGCGAACCAGTCCGACTTAACTTCGTACCACTTGAGCCTGTTCAGAACGGCGCCGTGATCAGCACAGCTGAAGGCCTTGCTCAGGTCAATTGTCGTAAGAAACACGACGAGACCGGCATCAATGATCTTTGCTGACCATTCGACGGCGTCAAACACGGCGTCTCCGTAGAATAACTGGGTCGGTTGGCATACTGAAATGGTGACAGAAATGGTTACTATGTAAGTGCGCAGACAGTCGGGTGCACAAGACGTTCTCAGTAATTTTTGACATGACCGGCAAGACAGCGATGGGTCAAAAGTCGTGCAGACTGGATCTGTCGCCTAACTTATAAACTGGTATGACACGGGCAATTTTCCAAGCATCAGGAAAAGTTCGTGTTGTGATCGAGCAGCTAGCTATGGTCAGAATGTGTGGCCCGATAAGAGGCTTTTTACGCATTTCTTCAAGGCAAACAGAGGTGCATACGAAACTTCCTCGTGTAATCATGCGACTGCAGTATGCAGAGATTTCCCGCGTTTGTGTTTTGAACATAATGTAATTTGTGCAATGTATTGTATCATGTGCGTCAATTGAATCGTTTTACGATATTTCATTTTGTACGAAAAGTTTTGTACAGACTATACTATTGGCGCACTTTTACAACTGACCACAAAAATTAATACTCCCATCACTCAAGGTGGACCTGCAACCTACATTTAACACGTAGCGCCCGCACTGTTAGCCTGCATTGCAAGGCTGACACGTACGACTGATGTAGGAAGTCGGAAGTACATTTGTGACTTTTGGATCGCCCCGTTCCGGGCTCATCATTTTATGCTCCAAAGGGCCTTTAAAATGATTCATATGTCGACTAGCTGCCAAGCTCCACCTGTAACCATTGCTCACAGTTAGGTCACTGACTCGTGATCTGCGTGACCCCTCACATGCTCCAAAGCATCACCAACGTATTGATTGTGCGACGAGCCTTCATATGATACCCATGTCGGTGACGTTGCACGTCACACGCACCAACGATATTTAACCGGAGCCCGACTGTCGGTCGGCACCATGCACGTCTGCATGGGGTGGGGGGGGGGGCGGTTGACCCTCTAACTCACGGACGGTTGGTCGCACGATAAAAATAAGCACACCGCTGGTAAGCTCGTGACGAGTAAAGCTCGAAATTCACCTCATTTTTTAGTTTTGGATAATATGTAAACCATTTACGCTCTAGATATGTTTTCTCATAGCCCACTACATGAGACCGAGAAACGGTCTGGATCTCAAAGGCTGTCATCAATAAAGTCTAGATAAAGCCACCAACGGACGGGTAAAAGTCTGCAGATGCCGGTACACGTCTAACTTCTCTGATTTGTTAGATATATACGCGGAAACGTTGAGTTAAAGACAAGGCGATTTTCGCACCGCTGCACGGCGGGCGCCGTAGACACACGCGGTATGAAATAAACGGGAGCTAATTTTAGCGGTATTTGGTTTTCGCGAAATATGCCTTTCCAAGTGTTGTTTCTTGATCCTAGTGGTTCTTATGGTGGTTTCTCGTGCTTAAATGTTGAAAAAATTCAGCCTCCACCAATCTACACAACCGTTGAAGCTTTATTCGCGAGAGCCTGTTCATTTCTAAAATTTCCAATTTTTGGAACTTTTTGAACTTCTTGGTGTTATTCACAGCTGTGCGAGCTAGTTCTGTCATTTTCTACCCGACTGAGTCTTTCATCGTAAATGTTGATGGCAGTGCATTTTGACTCATCCAGTTATTCGTGGCCTGACCTCCGGTCAGTGGTCAGAGGCCATTGAAACTTTGCCCATTAACGGCAACTGGATGTCTGGATCTCCACACTTTCAAATTATTATAAAAAAGTCCGCCAGTTTTTGAAAAAGGCGAATATCTCCTATTTTTGAAACCCTGTGAACACCCATGAATTTTCTTAGAATTTCAGATGTGTGTACCAATGGTAAAAAAGTCCTATCCATATTCTCTCGATTCATGCCAGTTTCACCGAAATCGGTCCATAAACAACGGAGTTATAAAAAGTCCAAAAATACCCCTGATGTTGACATTTTTACTCCCTGCTTCCACCTCTTTCCAAAATCTTGAAAATTTCTCTTTATCAAAATGTATTTCACGTCATGGCAAATCAATTGCCGTTTGTTGCGATGAAATCGGATGTGTAGTTCTCGAGATCTCGGGGGGGGGGGCCGAATCCCCCTTCCCCCGCTGGCAATCGACCATACCGTCTAGCCCTCTGGAATAGCGTTAAACTCGAGAAAGCGCCACTTTCTGCTAATTTTTGGCCTTTGACCCGACCTGGTCAAAGGTCCTTTTTAATTCGACTTGATTCTATGATATCCGTCTCGCTTCATTATCATTTACTCTTTGGCACACATTTAAGCTCGAAGTACCACTTCCTGCCAATATTTTTGTCTTTGACCCGACCTGGAGGGTCACCCGTTGACCTGAGACCATAAAACAGATACCAGTCGCCAAATCTCGTCACGCGGCACGCGCTGGCTGCTGGCTGCGACGCTGTAGGACGCACAATGTAGGAAAAAATAGGGAGGGGGAATACAACCTCCCAGGGACTTCCCCCCTACGTCGGCGTTATGAAGAAGCCCCTATAAGAGCGACGGTTAAACCTGAGATTTACGAACACAAAATACTGGATCAGATGGATAATTATCTCTTTATATTGCGCAGTGCTTAGCGGAACAGTAATGTACCAATCAGCACCTAGCGTAGCCAGAGGGAGTCAGTGAGGCTGTTGACCCCCCCCATGATCAGATGTTGCCAAAAGCTTGCCTGTTTCAGGAAACTTGTTTTGATTTGAATGTTTGATAAATAAGGAAATGTTCTACGTTTGTTTCTAAATCCCAAGGTTTACTATTTCATAGCGTCAGTTTACCCCGTATGCAATATCAGATGATAAGAGTGGCATAAAAACTGTTTTAGCCTTGATCCCCCGCCCCCTTACGGAAACATTGGCCATATTACTGGTCCCAAGCAATGCAAACATTCAATTTCAGGTATAGAGAGAAACAAAGTAGGCATCGCTTGCCATGACACCCACAAGGCGTCTTAGTGGTTGTTATGCCTTGAGCACTGTGAACGTATCACAGGAGTGATGGAGCTTTTGTGGATAAAGGGGTGGGTGAGGGGGGGGTAAACATGACTTTTACCTCATTTCTTTCCCAGCAACGCCATGGGGTTAATGCTTTCGTTTGTCATGATCACGGACGGAATTCAAGCCCCGGTTGTTCGAAATTTTCACGTTCCTTTTTCCTAAACTGTGACTGTTGCTGGCAGATGCGGTTATCAGCGCGGATCGCCACCGGAGACCGGTGGTATATTCTATGGTTCTTGTATCCGAGACGCTGGGGAAAACAGTTTCTAGCCCACTATCATGCGTCGTTATGAGGCTGAAGAGCCCTGGCAACAGAAGTCGCAGCGTATCCTCAAAAGGCCGCTGGGAGAAGAGGAAGGGAAATTTTCGGACGCCCAGGACTCGAACCCTGCATGTTATCCGACGCAAAATGCCAGTATTTTTGCAGCTACACCAACAGGCCCGGTGGCGCAGCCAGGATATCTGTCTTGTCAGTTCAGTGCAGCAACCCCTTGAAACAACCGGAATATGATTTTAGCTAAATAGCGAAGACTCTTGGGGAATTATGTGTAAACCCTGGAAAGCTTTCACGATGTTCGTGTTGGGATGTCCCGTACAGTCTTCGGAAGATGCCAGTGCCCGTGCCCACCGAGTAGCGCTATTAGTTTTCTTGCGATTTTTTGACTTAAATATTTATCCTTTGCGTTATTGATCTCGGCCCGATATTTTGTCATTCATTCATCTACTGTCTGGTACATAGCCGGTTGATACTGATGCTGCCTCAATATTTTTGTTGAATATTTTGCAGTGGATGTTTTTTTTCAATTTCATGTTTTGTTCGACGAAATAATTGCTGCTCCAAGTTAATCCCCAAATCGATATCTGGCTTTCCATATTTTTCCGTTCGAGGTATACGCAGTCGTTATTTATCTTCTTCGATGTTTTGTGTTCGTTCGCTTGCTTGCTTGCTGTATTTTTCCATTTGATGCCATACGATATTATGTCCTGTAATCGAACGACGCATGTCAATAAATTTGGTTCCACTTCTAAGAAAATGACTGATCTGGGACCATTATGACTTAAAAATTGCACCAAGAGGTGCAATCGACCTTGTAGGGTCAAATATCAGTTTATTTTGGGTTCCAATACATTTTAAGTATATTGCATTGTTGTAGTTAAAAAGAAACTTGCAGTTCTTGCGAAGGCAAGCAGTCGAGAAAAACGGCCATTTTCAAGGCAAAAATGCAGGGTTAAAAAAAGGAATTCTTCGGAAGTAGATCACTTAAAATAAGACAGTCCTAGTTTCCGGAGTACGGCTCCATAAAAGATAATTGTGGTTTTCTCTAGATCCCGTTTTTCTGTGCCTCAAATGCAGTATCTGCCCCGCTCTTTTCTTCATCATGTTTCGACGTCATTGTTCTGCGCTTTTTCCTTTCCGGCGCTATCACAGAATAAAAAATGATATCAGCATATGTTCTTTGTATACACTACCGCTGGCTATTCAGGCATACTAAAAACTGATAGACAAAGCAGGACTATACATTTAAAGAAATATTATCTCTCCACGGAAGCCCTGTATTCATTGTACTATTATCCACATTTATTTTACATCTTTATTGTATTAGCATGCATAACTCTGTATTTGCAAACACTAACACTGGTGATGTAAGAGTCGTTGAAAAATGCATGGACAGAATATTTTTTCCAATGACTGCATTTGAAAAAAACGTTACGTCTCGACAGACAACCCTGTATTAGGTTTCATGACTTAGAGCATCCCAACTGCCCCCTTACCTGTTGCCCAATTTTGCCATGACTGGCGGGGGGCTGGCGACTCCAGTGCGCGGGCTGAACCCCCCTCCTTTGACATTGTCGTGAGATCGATATCAGTTGGGCAAGCTCCATTCGAATTGTATTTGGATCATTGACAGTTGGGGAAATAGTCTCCTTTAGCCTCCTTAGATGCGCCTCTGGCCTCGACATCTCATGGCTATGTTTTTGGGTGGCGTGACTGGTTTGACTGGCGTGACTGGACAGTCGTGCCCAGTAAGCAGAAGCACAGTTCGCCGCCTGTTCTGCGGTCGGACAGACTCTCGCCGCGGAAGCGCCAGGAACAATCAAGACCCGCCTGAACATTCCGAGTCGCCGAAACAATCGTCTCATTAGTAATGGAGTATTGTAACGATCTGTCTCGCAGCCTTGGAGGACGAATGCGAATTAAAGACAATGGTGGAAGCGAAGCGTCTTAAACGCAACTTTCCTTTCGCTATATCTTCGATGTCATATGCCCGCTGCTGCGAGTTTCATCTGCCGGTCCGAACTATCGAGAATTCAACCGGAAAGATAATTGCTTCTTTCTATCCCGGTAGCATAAACGAATCGTTTTGGCCGGACAGTAAGCGCTTGTCAATGGACGGCCTCCCGGTAACATAAACATGTTTGAGCTCCACGACAACCTACGGATGACGCGTAACTGATGGCAGCACACGTTGCTTTTGCAAAACCGAATACGGTCAGTTACAAATATTGGTTGGCTGGTGTTCGTCGGTTAGTGTCGTTCTGCAGGCAGACCGGACATACGCCAGACCGCCATGGTCTCCGATACACTTCAGTTGCGGCACACTTACTCGAGTGTTTTCTGTAGAGCCCTCAGACAAAATAAACAGTCACTATCTCTGATATCTCACCGAGGCGGACTGACACGACCGTGTTCTGCAGGTACGTCATCAAGACTTTCGTAAGGGGGTCAGGGAGACAATGCGTAATGCTACTCTTTATCATTTCATTGCAGACATTGAAGAATCAACCCTATCGAGTAACACACAAAAGGAGATCTGGAAAACAAAAGTGCATTACTTTTTCATTTTAAGATATGTTTGACTTTAAAACAAGTCAGTTGCGACAATAGCCAATATACAGAAACCTCCAGTCATGGGGGAGAGTTAAGCAGCCCTTCTGATCCCTCCTGGCTGCGCTGCTAGTGTTCTGTCGAGCCTTTGGACGCGATGCACTGTGACCGTCTCTGGTCTGCGGCAAACTGTCACATGTGTGCTCTGTAGAATCCTTCAGACGCCATGCACCGCGAGCTATGACTTTTCCTGAGCCACTTCGCCGCAACAGACTGTGTGAACAGGAGAACAAGCGTGTTGTGTAGAGCCTGCAGACGCGATGCACGGAACTGTCTCTGATGTCTCTCATCAATGGCGGCTCATGATCTCACAGACACCTGAGGCACAGCGCACTAAAAGCACCAGACTGTCTCATATACGGCTGTCTGTCTTATATACGTTGTCTAACTACTAAACCGTAAATGATATCCGACCCTTTTCAGATCAACGTAAACAAAAGAAACGAAATGTTGCATAACTCGTCACTTTCGGTGTTTTGTCTGGTATGTGCAGAGTAAGGTGGATCAAACTGAGCATCCACTTGAATCCGCACGTCGAAAATAATCAGAATACGCTTGGGCCAGCAACCCAGGCGGAAAGTTCTCTCCCATTTTAAAGGAGAATAAATGATCGTTACTGCTAGGGAGCATAAAGTTATTGCGAAATCATCTGTGCCCAGCCTAAAAACATATCTCTAACATTTAAACTAACGCAAGATGTAAATACGCAATCTTGTAGTCAACAGTAACCCTACGGACACATTCCTTTCCCCATCGCTTTTGCCCGTGGCGTCGCGCAATCGCTTAGTCTGGCACCTTCGTCGGTGGGCACGACGGTAGCGCCACGACGGCGTCCGCCAGAGGCAGTACTACGCATTGCCTCGCAATGACAGTTATGTAAATGATCTTTGATGGCGGTGACCGACTTGCAATTTCGAGGACGCTCGCCAGGGGCGCATTACATTGGATGCTAGCGTTGGCCGAAGCGAGTGAGTTGGTTGCCTCTGCAGCCGCCTTGCGCCGTGTGCTTGTGGGGTGCGTGGAGGTTGGGATGTGGCGCGGTGTTAGGCGTCTTTGCGGGCATGCTCCCTGCTATGTTGATGAATCCTGGAACTAAATGAGCACATTTTTCCAGTTTAATCGTGCATTCAGTTTTATAAACGGTGTTATTACACACAGATTAACCCTATTCCCGCAGAGCTGGCAGTATGGCCAATCCCGGCAGGGGAGGGGAGCGGATTCGGCCCCCGAGATCTCGAGAACTACTCGTCCGATTTCATCACAATAAACGGCAGTCGATTTGCCATGACGTCAACTAAATTTTCATAAAAAGAAGTTTTCGAAATTTTGAAAACGGTGGATATACGGAAGGGAAACAAGTCAACATTAGGGATATTTTTGGACCTCTTATAACTCCAATGTTTATGCACCGATTTTGATGAAACTGACATGAATCGAGACATTATAGATGAGACTTTTACCATTGGTCCATTTGAAATTTTGAGAAAATTTGTAGGCGTTCACAGGATTTCAAAAATAGGGGGATTAGCTTTTCAACAACTGAATGAACAAAAAATACAGAAGCACTTTTTTGGCTTCTCCTAGTTATGTTATGCTAAAAAGTACGAATCGTATTACAAAGTTTGTATAATGTTAGCGTAGATGGTGCAAGGGACATGAAAATGGGGAACTGTCATGGCCAAATGTTCTACAGATCAACTCTTGACCTTTGACCTTAAATTACCTCCAGTGACTTTGGAGTCACTTGGAATGATCTCGTATGCATTTAATATTATCTGTAAACGTTTTCAATCATTTGAATTCACTTTTTTTCAAAAAATCCATTTTACGATTGTTGTGATATAGGGCACGCGCACTGACCTTTTAAGTCATAGTTCCGTCACCTGACCTGATATTAAGTTGAAACCTGATAAACAAGTAGAGAGCACCATTTTACGTCATGTGTGTTCCGGGTATGGCCTATTTTTTACTTTTGACCTTAACCTGGCCTGGTAAAGTGACCTCAGATGAACAAAATTGAATTTGTACGTTCCCAATTATATAGCTATACATCGATATAAAGTTTTAGGTTTTATCTTAAAAGCACTAGTTTTGATAGTCATTTTTCTTTTACCCTCAATATGGCCAAAAATTGCTCAAGGTGCCTCCCAAAAACGATGTCTGGCTCCGCCCCTGTGCAAAATAGAGTTTCAACATTTTGTCACAGTACGCAGAAATAATGGCTAGGAAATGCGACCAAGTTTTGTGAAGCTGCGTCAAAAAGCCTGGAATTAGCAAGCAAAAAACCCTAGGGAGGGGCGGATTCAACCCCCCTGCCGGGAATAGGGTTAAGCATGATTTTAATTCCAGGTTTGCCAATATTTTTTTGGTGAGGAACTGCCTCTGTTTCATTTAATGACGAGCCGCCACTGCCCCTCACTGCTGTCATTTGCGGCAGACTAACACAGGTGTGATCTGTGGAGCACTCGGACGCGATACTCTGCGGCTGGCTCTGACGTCTCTCGGCTGCTGCAGACGAGACGCCGCGCGCTGGTCCGGTTCTGCTCCGGCCGCTCGGCTGTCAGGAGCTCGCCTGGCTCCGGATGTACCAGCTGGAGCAGCGGTTCTCCCTCATCACGCATTCGCTGCTCTTCCGGGCCCGGGTCGGCATCCGTCCACCCCACGTGCGCCGCGCCCTGCAGAAGGTCCAAAGGTAGGCGTCACTCCGAGGAGGCCGGCCGAGGGCGTGTTGACCCAGAGCCAACGGTAACCAGGGACTCGCTAACGCAGCAATGCAGGGACGGATACAGAAAACTTCCAAATGAGGGCCGACCGAATGGCTAGGGTAGGTGTTTTTGGAGGGCAGTCCTTTCCTTGCATATTTCTGTATTTCAAGCGTATTTTTACACGCGTCGGAGAAGCGTTGAACTCTCCTGGGGAGCGATGTTGGTCCACTCGACCAGCTTCCTCAAAATCCGCCCTGGTTGACGGTGTTGTGCATGCTTCAGTTTGGAGACGGGAAATATGATTTTTCAAGAGAATCAAGAACGATCGCCGGAATCAGATATTCAGACCCTGAGAGTACTTTGTCCATGTTTTCTAGCATGGCTTTAGATTCCCACGCACAGTGTGCTTTGAATGCCGCGTACTTCGAATCCCATTCTGCCTGATCTGTTTAGTCTCGTATCACCGTTCTCTGTGTCGTCCGCAGACAGGTGCCGATGCTCCTATGCCGCGTTGTGGAGCATCGCGGTCGCCATTTTTTCTCGCCAATGGAGCCGCCGACGCTGGACTTCGCCGAGCTACCTGCCGGCTCCAGCTGGAGGGAGGAGCACCAGCGCCAGTCCAATGAAGCCGTGCTGGACCCCGTTCGCGGTCCGATGTGGAGGGCACGCTTCCTGCCAGCCGCGGCCGCCGGCGGTGAGCACGCGCTCATCCTCTGCGTCGGTCACTGGGCCACTGACGGCGTCGCCAACTGTCGCCTGTTCGACCTGTTCCTGAGCGGTCTACAGGAGGCGATGGACGAGGACGGGGATGGCGGGCCGCCGCCGCCGCCGCTGCGGACCGACCCCGACTGGACGCAGCTGCCGGCCAGCGTCGAGACGCTCTGCCCGGCCGACACGGGCCTGCTGAGTCAGCTGCTGCTGCTGCCGACCTTGGTGCGCCAGCTGCTGCGGGCCGGCGCCGCGCCGCCGCTGGTGCGCCGTCTGGTGCGGCCGCTGGACGTCCGCCAGCCCAGCCGGATGGCAGTCGAGTGGCGCCGGCTGGAGGCGGCGCCGACGGCCGCGCTGGCCGCCCGCTGCCGGCGGCGCGGCGTCACCGTGAGCGCGGCGCTCATCGCCGGCCTGGCCGCGGCCGCCGCCGCGCTGGCGCCCGACGAGCAGCCGCACCCGCTGGCGTTCGACTGCGTGGTGAACCTGCGCCGGTACCTGCCGCCGCGCTCGCAGCGCGCCCTGCCGGCGGTCTCGGCCGTGGGTTTGGTGTCTCAGCAGGCGCCGGCGGCGAGCGGCGGAGCTTCGGCGGCCGACCTCTGGCGGGTGGCCCAGCAGGCGGCGAAAGAGTCCCGTCAGATGCTGGAGGCGGCCGAGCCGCTCAACTTTTGCCGCGCCACCAATTTTGTGCTGGGCACGCTCGGATGGAGTCTGGAGTTCGTGTGCGGCCTGCTGCGGCACCGGGCCGACCAGCCTTCCGGGTCGGCCTACCTCTTCAACAACATCGGCCGGCTGGATGACGTCATCAGAGTGACGCGTGACCTGACGCCTCTGGAAGTGCACTTGCTGAATCGCATCACCCCTCTGATCTCGCGCTGTGTCTGCCATCACGTCTTCCAGACTCTGGCCGGGGTCATGACCTACGACGTTTGCTATATTGAGGGCCAGATTGGTCGTGAGGACGCCCGAATGTTCGCGGATTTGGTGGTCAAGTATGTCACCTTGATGGCAATGGAAGAAGAATAAGCTGTTTGGAGTTGACGTCGGCTCTTTGGTGTAGTGGGATACTTTTCGAGCCGACGTGCGCGGATCCCAGAGTTCAGAAGGGAGGAGTTGCGGTTACGGCAGACCGTCTCCTGATCATCGCTCAGCTGACTGGCGTAACATAAATCTGGAGTGGTAAGAGAGGGGGCGCTGCTTACCACTGGATCTGCGCCTGGCTAGTCTTCGGAAACAGTCGTCAGAGTCACCGGCTCGCGAACTGGCTTGGGTGTTATCCATGAGCGTTTACTGGTGATCATACCCTGTGGGAAACTTGCCTGTGGGAGTGTTTTGTCTCACGGAGGTGCCATTTTTCATACCTCGAATGAGGTGCCACACAGTATGGAATGCGTCATTCAGTTCTGCAACATCCACATGTTGGCCCAATGCACTCCTGAAAGAAATGTTGTATGGGGAAATATGGACAACCCAGGAGAGACTCCCTTCCGGAGCAATAAATTACATAACAGATTCTTTGTTTCAACGCAAGGCATTCTTGATGTGTCATGGACCAGACCTGAAGATGACCTAGCGGAGAAATGTCTGAGTCATCTGCATAAGCTTTCCCTAAAACGAGCCTGTGATGGTGTGCCCAGGTTTGAGGTTTAATTGTGCGATGGGTTCAGCCCGGGCCTCTGAAAATGCTGCTATCGACCGTATGATTTTTTTTGTCCTTTGATACTGAAACCCGGCTTCCATTACGAACACATTGGAGCTCGACCGTGCGTTTATGATCATGACATTAACGTCGGTTCGTTTTCAAAGTTAGTAGGGTCAGAGACAGAGCTACTTAAATGGGAACTTTATTCCAAACATTAATATGAAGCTAATGTTAAACTTGTCCGAAGCTGGTCGAACCGCCGCCCTACTTGTTCCGATGTGTTATACACACATGATAACTGATCAATGCTCCTGTCCCGGTACCGCGTACAGTGAATATGATTTCAGTCCATCACAGGTAAACCGCGTCCGCATAGTCCGAACTTGGACAAAACAATATGGTGCTAATATGGTGCTCAGCGTCGATAATACATGTGTTGTATCAGTCAGACGCCACCAAAATCGCAAGTGAGAGGGAACGTCTAGATTTCTTGATGTACAACAATGAAAGCAACGGACCAGTCGCCCACAGAATATTCCTTATAGCACTCGTGTGCAAACGACGCTTCGAACGGTAAAGCATGGATACCTACGCTTCCTCGTTTCTAAACTGCAGTGGTCAAACATTTGGTCACACTTGTGTCCGTTCTAACCCGCACCCGACTGGGAGTGGGAAGGGGGCGGGGGCGATTGACTTTATCCCAACTGAGGTTGAAAGCAAGATAATTTCAAAGGTCTTCAAAGATTGCGAGAGAACGAAGCAGCTCAGCGACGCGAAATTTTGTTTATCTTTTACTTGACACTTTTTGCATCTACTGTTTAAGTTTTCACCTTAGGTCCAGTCAGATGTCTGACCTAGATCAGGTGAAGTGGACCTATGTCCAAAAATGTTCAGCGCCCTGTAACTTTTTGGAAACACGATATCGCAGCAACACTTCCAGGCATTGGAGACCTTCATAGATGCAACATATCCCCTATTTCAGTTTTTTCGTAAGCGTCTGGTTCATTCAACCAAGGTCAAGTCTATTTGCAAGCCTTTTGTTCGTTACGGAAATTAACGACATTTTTCACATGTTCAGTGAGTAGACATCCAATGGTCGCCATAACGCAAAGCATCGATCACCTCCAGCCGTTGGCCTGAGTTTCAATACCTACTGAGCCAAAATGTACCGCAGTCAAAATCGGCGATGAGTGGCTTATTGCAAATGGTACTAAGAGGCTCAAAAAGTTCGGGAACCTGCATAATCTAGAAATAAACAGGTTTTTGCAAATAAAGCCTCGGCAACTGTGTCGATTGGCAACTTGTGAATTAAAAAGAAAAATAACACTAAAAACCTTAACAGGAAACACTGGCATCACGAACCACCGATTCCGAAGGCTCGTTTTATACTTACAGAAATAAAGGAACGCTAAAAATTAGTGCCCGTCCATTCCATCCCGCGTTTGGCACCGGCGCCCGCGATGCGTTGGCGCGGAAATCGTCTTCAGCTCAGTGCTTTGGCGCATTTATTAAGCATATCAGAGAAGACGCGTTTCGGCACCTGCGGACTTTTACCAATTCGTTGACGCCCTTAAACTTGATTCATCACGGCCCTTCAGATTCACACCGTTTCTGGGGTCTACGTAGTCGGTTATGAGAAAGCATGTGTAGGGTGTAAATGTCTTACATATTATCCAAAAGTAAAAAGGTCAGATTCGACCTTTGCTTGTCACGAGTTTTACAACGGCATGCTTATTTTTTATTCTACGACCAGCCATTCCGTCCGTGTGCCGTGACTGTTCTCGAATCAGAGCGTGGGGGGTCACACTTCCAATCCCTCAGTCGGGCATGCAGAGCGCCGACTACCAGTCGAGCGCGTGTTTAACAATTTGCAAGCAAAATGCACTTCTAAACAACGTTCCGTACCAATCTCCAGTGCTTTGCCACGAACTACAAATGGAAACATTTCTCAAAACGACTAACCATCCACGAGGAAACCTGCATCTTCAGACGAATTCAGTTTCCCCGACTCAATCCACGGAGACAGGGACTTCTCCCTTTCATCACAGACATATAATACAATAGCCCGGAAACGCAACGGAGCCGTGACAACACTGCAGCAAATCATTCGGAAACATTACTCGACCATCGACGAGTAAACAAAACCGCTGACAACGCTACTGGGCATTTCGCACCAGGCCTATCTACAGCGCCGGCGGTTCTCCCGACCGCTCACACCGTCCCGGTAACGCCGGCCTGCATCTCGCCCTGTCCTGCGTCGACCGCGAGCGCCGGCCGCTGCCCGGCGCGCCGGCCGCACGTTCACTGGAACTCCAGCTCCGGCTTGATGGGAGCCGTCGGCTGACGACGCAGAGCGGCCGGAGTCGCGTCCCCGGCCTGACCGCCGGCCGCCGCGTGACGACGCTCCAGAGCCGCGTCACGCGCCAGCGCCGCGTCACGCACCGTCTTCAGGTAGTTGTACATGGTGATGTCTCCGGCCTGCGAACGGCAGAGCGCCCACTGAGCCAACCGTAAAAACAGGCGTCCGCGTCCTGTCCACTACACAAACGGCTGCACAAACAGCATTCAAACAACACGACAGACCTGAAGAGCGCGGCCCAACGCGTCAGATTATAACTGGCCTGCAACCGGGACTGAAACCTTCACCCTTCTCATCACCACAGCAGCTACCAAGCTTGGCCGCGCCATTTTTCCTCCGTCCTTCCCCGTGTCTCTGAATGCCCTCATCCCTTCCCGCTCAGGCCGGGTTCAGACCACTGACATCGAGCAGGAACTGGCCCGGTCGGTCGGCCGGCGGCGGCCGCTGCGGTGGCGGCGAGCACACGCGGCGTTTCTTGCTGGGCTGCGGCCGGTCCTGGCGGCGCTTCTCGTCGGTCCTCCAGTCGCGGTGCGGGCAGCGGCACACCTTCACCTCGATTGACTGGCGTCCCAGCTCCTGGCCGGAGCTGCCGGACGGAGGCGGTCGGCGTCAGCAGCCCGGTCCGTATCGGCACACGGCCGCTCGGCGCCCACCAATCACCGGCGCCCGGGCACAGACCAAATCAACTTCACACTCCGGACTACGGCAGCACGACGCAGTCAAACATAATGGCATAACGCATAAAACATAAAACATAACGCAGTCGCCGATAACGGCAGCATCGCACAATTACAGGCTCCGGACACCTGAAGCACGACACAACTTCACGTCCTGGGTGTCATTAACATGACAAAATGACACGTCAAAGGTACCAGCAGCATTAGAAAATGGTAGGGCAAAACCTGGCATGCACATTCCAGACATGAGACACCAAACAAAAAGAAAATCGCGCACAACATGCCACATCAAACAAAAGCTGCACCTCTGAAGACCAAGGCTGGACAAGTGTTATTTTCTGGTATTGAAGATCGACAAAAAATATGTGCTCCAAAAACATGTACTCCAAGTGAGACCTTCTGTCTCCATCAACAAGCTACATTATAACCATGTGGACGAATTTCCAACTCTACATGCAAATGACTCTGTTGTCTCAATTCCCTAAGAGGCAGGTGCGATGCCTTAACTAACTTACGCCAACAACGCCAATTTGGAACGGTCTTATTGTTTGCAAAATTTTCTACTCCAAAACAAAATTATATGACACCAAGAATAAAAACCAATTTCCAGCCCTGCTGTGGACAAAACGGAGGACATTCTCCGCACCTCAGATGGCCACACTTACCTCCGCTCCTCGAGAGTGAAGACGATCATCAGCCGGCGACGATTGATGCCTCCGACGCAAGTGTTCATGCAGGTGAACTTGAACAGCACCTTGTACTCGGCGGCACCCGGTTCGGGCAGCTCGAATGGCACGGTGACGCTCCGTCTCTCCTGGTCCTCCCTGTACCTGAAGGTCACCAGAGCGCGGCCCGGTTAGCGGCTCACAGCAGCCGGGCCCACCTGGGCGCTCGCCATCCGCCGCTCACCGAGCCACAATGGTCCGGAAATTCACAGCACTCACGACCAATGCGGCAAGGGACACTCAACGGACGATAACGTCTGTCCCACACTGAGAACACAAAACGATGATACCACTGGGCCTAGAGACCAACTGTGCGCCCATTCACACCATTCATTGTCTCAAGCCCGGGCAGAAAACAGAAAACCAGAAAACAGAAAACACTCTGCTATGATCAAGCCAACTGCTGTCACCACGTCTACGATCGCACCACCTCCGCCGGACAACTTGCTCACCTGGCGTCACGGTGCTCGGCGCGCACCACGTGGTGCAGGTGCTCGCAGCCGGCGTTGTACTCGTGTTCCGGCTCGCGGTGGGTGGCGCACCGACGTACCGGCGACTGGCGGTGATGCGCGTCCTTGTAGACGGGCAACGCGCGAATACGCAGCGTCTGCGGCAAAACTCCGCCGCCGGTGCGGAAGCTGAACGGGACGGCGACCATGACGTCAGTGTACAACTTTTTGACTGACTCGCTGTACACGTACGGCGGTTGGCGGCCGGTGGCCTCGGCCGGCGGCGTCTTCACTGTCACGCTGAAGTCGTGGACGCCCGGCCAGCTGTCCACCACTGGCATGGAGTTGGCGGTACCGGGGCTGGACTGCTGCCTCTGCGGCTCGGGGTCGGCCGGCGGCGGCGGCTGGGGCTCTGCCGGCGTGGCCACCTGCCGGCCGGAGAGCACGTCACCTTCCGCTCTTAATTTCCGCCGTCCTCGAATGCTAACCCTCCATACCACACCGTCGTTCATGGCTTCCAACTTGCTTCATTTTCTAAAAACCAATCACAGTTTGGAAACATACAACTGGAGAATAATACACTGGCAAACACAAAATGGAAAAATGTGGCCATTGGAAAGAAACTGCTAAATGTCACTATTTTACTATTGTTACAACAAAACAAATTAAGAGAGTGATTTGTTTTAGCAACTTATGTAAAAGTCAACTAATGATCTCCCTCTCTCTTTCAGAATGACTATGTCATCAAAGCCATCAAAAGAATTCAAACATTGAACAGAAAATAAATAAAACAACTGTATGGGGAGTTATACAATAAAGCCATGATATACAACATCCCATACAACAAATGCCTCCAGTATGGTTTAAAACCTAAGCATACTCAAGAAAACATCACCAATCTAAATGCACTTCACATTCCATGCATGACAATGAACCATTTACAGTGCATGTTGTTTCATGCAGGTCTGAATCACACCAAATACATCACCATGGATTCCATCACATCTTTCCAACAACAAAAAAGAAAAAAAAACATCACCTCTTGCCCATGCACAGCAACTTCTTCTGCAGTGGAAATCAAGGTGAAACTCATATCCTTCAGGGCAAACATTTCATCCATATCACAATCTTCTCCAACAATTTCCTTAAAAACGAAATTGTATTCTTCATCAGAAAGTGGGGGCATTGTTTCTGTATCAGTAGATGACACCACTGAAAAACAAATATAGGTTAGACATAACATATCTTTTCTTCCCAGCAAAAGCATCAGCCTATGCCAGTTACAAAATGGCATCAATCAGAAGGAACAAATATTAGCCTTCAAACACAAAAAGTCATAATATGACACAATGAACATCAAACTGGGCATGTCAAACAACACTGCAAGCAAACCTTGCACATTCTTTTCATGGAACTGGGGGAGAGGTAGTCATCCTGATAACAGCACATCAATTTCCAATCAAACATCTATTACAGATCTGACTGAAATGGCCTGCTGGGGACTCAGTGATGTCAGATCCAGTGTTAATTATGGCTTGTTACAAAATGCACCCACTCTGAACCTTAAAACCAATATCCAAATGCAAGTCAATTTTGTGGCCAAAATCTGAGGTTACATGAGGGATATGAAACCACCAGTCATGATATCAGTGTGACGATCTACCAGCTCATTACCAGATGACTTGCAGGCTAAATACCAAGTAAAACGCAACTTACGGGGCTACTGAAACAACTCAGGCTTTCTTGCTAGTGCAGCAATACTAGCACACCCCCAATGAGATAAAGACCATGTGCTTACTGCTTCTTACCTAAGTCACATCATGACATATACTTAACCGTGAATGTCCAATATTGTACAATGTACAACTTTGCACAATATCAGGAACAACAATGATTCAACCAATAACTAACCACACTAGCTAAGAACAGTGATTACATCATACCTGGCTTCAGGAATGCATCCTGGCTGCCATTCATGTTGGTGAATGTTGGTTCTAAGCTGATGCCAGCAGCCCCAAATGGGAGGGAGATGCTGCAACCTTACCTAAAAAAGATGCAGATGTTGAAGCAGACAAACAATTTCCTACATCTCTAACTTTTCACCTACCACTTTTGCAGTGTTCATCATGTGTAAACATCAAGATGCAAGATATGCCACTGGTACATTGTGTGTACACATGACATGTATCATAACATGATGATATGAAAAGATGTTCAAAGCACCAGCTGATGTGTCCTCTATTGCTTAGAAATATTTCACAAGAACTATTTATCCCAAAATGTGCATAAAGGTATGAAATACTACAGGGAAGTAGTATCAATTTCTCCATTTATGTTGTGGGATAGTGCATACAACTGCACAGACTTCTTCAAATATAGTGGCATCATGAATGGGAACAATTTTCTGGAGCCAATACTTGTATGCCATGAAACACAAACAAATCATGCTTTGGCAAGTCACACAACATTGCCTTGCTCCAGGCTTTCAGTTACTCTGCTAGCTCAGCTTACACCTGCACCCTACCCAGCTTGAAAACCTTTGTTGTGTCAAACAGCTCCAGTGCTGTCTGCCTTGTCACCATTTGTCATACTGGTAGCACACATTTGTGATGGTGAAGGACTTCTGGCACACATTTGTGGCATAAACAGTATCAACCTAACCTGCCTTTACATACATCCCAACTTATCTCAGTAACTATGAACCCCATTACAGCTATTACTACCACTACTACAACTGATAATTTCCTGTTCCCTTCACTTTGAATCAGCTGGCAGTTGCTGACACAACATGCATCAGACCACACACCAATTATCAACACAGAGAACAAAACACATACACACCTGGCTCTGTATAAAGGAATGTTAGTCATGGAACTTTGAGTACATATTATGTAACCTGGCATGAAGTGCCTGACTAATCACTGTGCCAGATCTCTCTCCTCCCCTCTCTGACTGTCTGTCTGTCTGTCTGTCTGTCCGTCTGTCTGTCTCTGTCTGTCTGTCTATCTCTCTCCCTCTGTAACTGTATGAGTTCACTACCATTTGATTCCTGGAAATGACCCATGGAGGTCAAAACAATGTTATACATCTAAACAGACATCATGTAACAGATGACCATTTTACTCTACCTACCATTACCTTAATACAATTTTTTCCTCTTCATGGCTAATTCTTTCAGAAATTTGCTTCATAATGTATTGGGTGAACTACCAGAAGTCATGAGAAAACCTGACAATGTCCACAAAGAAGATACATTTAGAAAACACTGTCATGCTTGGCAATCTTTGGAAGAAAGAAAACCTAATCCCAAAGTACCTGAGTACATGTATATAATCACATATTTACATTTTCAAAGACCACCTTTGCTACATGTAACATGCAGAAGAGCACATAAACTTTCCTATAAAAGGACAGAATGGTGACATTACTGACATGGTTTCCAAAGGAAATGGAGTTAATTAATGGAGTTAATACGTTGTTCTAAAAAACTTCTGACTGGATGAACCAATATTTTTGTTTCCAAATTCAGTGTGTTCTCCTGCACACTCAGCCATCTTCATCATTACAATCATGTCTTTTAACAATTCCTTACTGTTCATTGCAAGTGATCGCCAGTGAGCATCCAAGAAACCTACAATTCACTAAGAGTTTATCCTAATTTGTTATTTACAATTCATCAAGATTCCCATCCATCAATTATTCATTCCAGACTGTTGATGATATATGTTTACACCCAGGCTTCTGAACATACTTCTACAAATCAAGGTGAGGTGCCTATGTGCCAATATAATACATACAAATTCCCATCCATTACTTCTGGAACATCAGTGTGATACATCTGAACCCAGGTCTCACATTCTATTAATATACATAGAAATGAACAGGCACATTGCATGAATTGTTGCTTATTATGAATGAACCCCCACTGCATGAATTGTTGCATGAATTATTTGGTATTCTGCTGTATGGAGCGCAACATGATGGAAATATGTCTGAAAGACCACAGACGTGAAACAATAATGCATACGCAAGTACATAATCACACAGGTAACAGGTCACCACATCGCAATCACACAGACGTCACCATCATCATCATCATGTATCAGAGTTAAGACACTGTTGAGCTGTGGAACACAAAGTGAGTACCAAATTGTAACATACACGTGAGATAAACTTGTTAGTTTTCTAAATCCAAACACATACCAGGAAAGATCACCTGAATACCACTACCTTTTCGGCCCAAGAGAACTAATGTCGATACCAACAACCTGGCGCACTAGCTTCATGGAAACAACTTTCTGCTGCCGGATTTTCAATTTCTGCACATCATGGCAGAAAGTCACTTAAAAGCAACCACTATGCACTGCATTTTTTGTGCACAACACCCATCAGAATTCTTGGGGCTCCTGAGATCTTTTCTCATTGAGAATAGGTCTGAGAACAAAATTGAGAACACAAGACTGAAGTAACCACAGCATTTTATGGCTGTTTTGATGCAGAAAAATGTGCCTAAAATCAAATTGTGGGCATTCTGCAAAGACTGAGTGATTTCAGATTCAAATCACTGCAAAAAAGGATACTACTTAGGTCTACCTCTTTCCAGTGACACAGCCTGAACTTGAGATCATTTTGATATTAATTAGAATGACAGCTGAAAGTTTGAAATGTATTATGAAATGAAGAAAGTTATTGGCAAAGAAATACTTGTATTACAAATGTCATACATGTTGCATATTTGTCAAATTCCATTTTAATTTTTTCATGTCATCACAGAAATGGCTGCATCATATGCAAGTGACATCATTTTCCCTCTAACATCTTGGCATTCTGAATATGGTCTAGCCCTCTGGGGGTTTCGGGCGCCTACCACGAGACAGATTTCATGACAGTCCGCCTGGGTTTAGAAACATCTCTTGAATTCCACTATATGTGCTTCAAGGACGCCATTCTCATTCGTCTTTTTCTAGCGGCACGTATTGTGGCAGACAGCTAGAGTAATCGGTAAAAAAGACCGTTAGAGATAAGGTGGGTCAAATATGTTAGATACGTATTCTGATCCCGTACATTGAGGAAAAGCACACATGCGTATTGGGTACGCGAAGGACTTGCCACTTGCGTCTTCGGTATATGTATACAGCTGCTGGAGATTTCCGGGGATTCCTGGGAGAGGTGGGTGGGTACGTATTTTTTGGCGCAGGCTTCTCACTTCTCATATCTCCGGAAATCCGCGTAGTTCCTGAACGAAATTGGCACCAAAAGATGCGCAATGAAGACATAGCCTGATCCAAGGCGTTTTGTGCCTTGTAAACATTATCAACTTCGCCAAAATAATCGCCTGGAGCGATCGACTTACCCACCGTCTCCACAACTAGCACGATCTCCAAGCACGGGGCATCTTAAAGAGACAGATCAACGTCGGCCCCCAGGGATCGACATTTCTGAAGGTCTCGTGAAATATGACGTCACGGAAAGATTCACTAAAACGCAGCATTCTCGAAACTTGACAAACGCCAACAATGGCAATGAAACGGAACAGGGAGGTGGACTGGGACCGAACAAGGACAGACATGAGTGTCTGCAAGGGGCAAGGGCGGGTCCAGGATTTTGCCAGGAGGGGGAGGGGGAATGGTTAGTGCGGGTTTCCCTCCCGGCCTTGGCTCCAATTTTTTGCCCTTCAGATATAAAAAAAAGTTGATTTTCTAGTGTCCTGGTTGGAATATCGGACATAATTCTCCGATTTTCGTCGTATAAAGTAAGCGACAGAATCCGAGCACATCGCATTATTTGAAAAGAAATGTTTCGTTTTGTTCTCCTACAAAGTGGCCGAAATCTGACAACAGCCAGGGACAGCGGATTGCATTTTCGGCTGGGAGGGGGAGGGGCAGGCTCTATCGGGTCAACGGCCGACCTCATTTTGGATTACCTTCTCTCCCTTCTGGCAAAATCCTGGACCTGCCCTTGCCCCTTGCAGACACTCATGTCTGTCCTTGTTCGGTCCTAGTCCACCTCCCTGTTCCGTTCATTGCCATTGTTGGCCTTTGTCAAGTTTCGAGAATGCTACGTTTTAGTGAATCTTTCCGTGACGTCATATTTCACGAGACCTTCAGAAATGTCGATCCTTGAGGGCCGACGTTGATCTGTCTCTTAAAGATGCCCCGTGCTTGGAGATCTTGCTAGTTGTGGAGACGGTGGGTACGCAAATCGCTTCAGGCGATTATTTTGGCGAAGTTGATAATGTTTACAAGGCACAAAACGCCTTGGATCAGGCTATTTCTTCATTGCGCAACCTTTGATGCCAATTTCGTTCAGGAACTACGCGGATTTCCGGAGATATGAAAAGTGAGAAGCCTGCGCCATGAATACCGAATACCCACGTGTGAGCGCCAAGATCGCCGTTATCTGGCAAATATTTTTGATTTGTGGCTGGATTATAAAAGTTATGCTAGACACAATCACTATTTTGTCATTCACCATTTTTTAGAATTGTTGAGGCAACTTCATTTGTTTTGTTCTTTTTACTGAAAATCATGTGTTTATCATCACCTTCATCTATCAGAAATGAAGATATAGAAAACTAGAAAGCAGCTAAAAACATTTGGTGTATAGACTAGAATTTTGGAGGGAATGGTTGACCATTTTTTGGTTACTTGGACTATGGCCTCAGGTATGTTCGCTCAAGCCAACGACCATTCTTGCACCGTTTTTGGTTACGTAGGCTCCTGGCGGCCCCTGCCGGAATAAAAAGTAAACACTTTTTGGTAGTCCTTGTAAGCTTAGGGGATAGAGACTCAATCCCAATGGTGAAGGATCAAATTTTGACAGCAGATCTGGCTTTCCATCTATGACACACTGTGTGGATTGGACACTGGCACCTAACCCCAAGAAGCTGTGCCCCCTTATTCAAACCAGCCAACCAAGTGTCTCTGTGAACCCAGAGTTGGGCCATATATCGCATTTACACCACATGCTTATTTTACTGCAAAAAATGGTGCAAATGCACAGGATTGTCATTCCTGATGTATGTGGAATGTGAAAAATTGCAGAATTGTACTGTCATGCCATCTGCTCAGAGTGCTGCACCACTGGTCTGGCTTCTGCATGAGTGTGGTAATTAATTTGACAGGGGCATTCCAAGACTGAAATATTTTGCTCATGATGCCAGTATATATGTATATGTGTGTGTGTGTGTCTATGTTTTCATGCATGCATGATTATATATAGGCCATGCAACACATTTTCCCTGGTGTCTATTTTCTGATTGGAAATAACATAAATGACATATAAATCATACAGCAAACAGTCCGAAGGCAAATAATATCATCACTGCATTCGTTGCTGGCTGCCGCACTGCATACGTATTCCGTTTCTGCTGGGACTCTCCCGTAATGAGTTCATAAAGGACAGTTTCCAAGGTTGAGGTGTTTTGGGTCTTATGTCATCATCAGTATAACATTACTTAATGAACACTTAACAATATTAATAAGATACCTAACTCACCTAATGTAACCTTATCTAACCTAACCTGTTTAAATGCAGGGCCTTACCTCTGTTAGACAGAGCCAAGTCCGATTGCACCCTTTATTGGCATGTGGCCTGATATCCTATACTGTGCCTCTAGCATAAGGTTGTGCCTTTGGTGAAACATAATGGCCCATGAATGTTATTTTATTACCCTGTGGCCTCTAGTATCATTTACTGATGATGTCATCAAATGTCATGCAGTACATGGGGCATCTGTGGAGTAAAGGTAGTGTAAATAAGACAGTCACATTTGGTTACAGTGAAATGTAACTCCATTTCCTTTGGAAACCATACTGGTAATGTCACCATTGTGTCCTTTTATAGGAAAGTTTATGTGCTCTTCTGCATGTGACTTGTAGCAAAGGTAGTCTTTGAAAAGGTAAATATGTGATTTTGTATATTTACTCAAGTATTTTGGAATTAGGTTTTCTTTCTTCCAAAGATTGCCAAGCATGACAGTGTTTTCTGAATGTGTCTTCTTTGTAGACATTGCCAAGTTTTTCCATGACTTCTGGTGGTTCATCTAATACATCATGAGGCAAATTTCTGAAAGAATTAGCCATGAAGAGAAAAGGATTACATTAAGGTAATGGTAGTTAGAGTAAAATGTCATCTGTTACGTGATGTCTGTTTAGATGTATAGCATTGTTTTGACCTCCATGGGCCATTTCCAGGAATCAAATCATAGTGAATTCATAGTTACAGAGGGAGGGAACAGACAGACAGTCAGAGAGGGGGGGGAGAGGGATCTCGCACAGTAATTAGTCAGGCAAGTCATGCCAAGTTTCATAATATACTCTCAAAGTTACACAACTAACATTTTTTTGGTACAGAGTCAGGTGTGTATGTGTTTTGTTTCATGTGTTGATAACTGGTGTATGGTTTGATGCATGTTGTGACAGCAATTGCCAGCTGATTCAAAGTGAAGGGAAAAGGAAACTATCAGATCTAGTATGGGTAGTAATAGCTGTAATGGGGTTCATAGTTACTGAGATAAGTTGGGATGTATGTAAAGGCAGGTTAGGTTGATACTGTTTATGCCACAAATGTGTGCCAGAAGTCCTTCACCACAAATGTGTGCTACCAGTATGACAAATGGTGACATAAGACAGACAGCACTGGAGCTGTTTGACACAACAAAGGTTTTCAAGCTGCATAGGGTGCAGGTGTAAGCTGAGCTAGCAGAGTAACTGAAAGCCTGGAGCAAGGCAATGTTGTGTGACTTGCCAAAGCATGATTTGTTTGTGTTTCACGGGATTCATACAAGTATTTGCTCCAGAAAATTGTTCCTGTTCATGTTGCTACCATATTTGAAGAAGTCTGTGCAGTTGTATGCATTATCCCACAACATAAATGGAGAAATTGGTACTACTTCCCTGTAGTATTTGGTACCTTTATGTCATGTTTTGGGATAAATAATTCTTCTGAAATATTCCTAAGCAACAGAGGACACATCAGCTGGTGCTTTGAACATCTTTTCATATCATCATGGTATGATACATGTCATGTGTACACACAATGTACCAGTGGCATATCTTGCATCTTGATGTTTACACATGATGAACACTGCAAAAGTGGTAGGTGAAAAGGTAGAGATGTAGGAAATTGTTTGTCTGTTTCAACACCTGCATCTTTTTTAGGTAAGGTTGCAGCATCTCCCTCCCATTTGGGGCTGCTGGCATCAGCTTAGAACCAACATTCACCAACATGAATGGCAGCCAGGATGCATTCCTGATGCCAGGTATGACATAATCACTGTTCTTAGATAGTGTGGTTAGTTGTTGGTTGGATCGTTGTTGTTCCTGATATTGTGCAAAGTTGTACATTGTACAATATTGGGCATTCACAGTTGAGTATATGTCATGATGTGACTTAGGTAAGAAGCAATAAGCACATGATCTTTATGCATTGGGGTGTGCTAATATTGCTGCACTAGCAAGAAAGCCTGAGTTGTTTCAGTAGCCTCTAAAATTGCTTTTTACTTGGTATTTAGCCTGCAAGCCATCTGGTAATGAGCTGGTAGATGGTCACACTGACATCATGTCTGGTGGTGCCATATTCTTCATGCAACCCCAGATTTTGGCCACAAAATTGACTTGTATTTGGATATTGGTTTTAAGGTTCAGAGTGGGTGCATTTTGTAACAAGCCATACTTAACACTGGATCTGACATCACTGAGTCCCCAGCAGGCCATTTCAGTCAGATTTGTAATGGATGTTTGATATGTTTGATTGGGAATTGATGTGCTGTTATCAGGATGACTACCTGTCCCCCAGTTCCATGAAAAGAATGTGGAAGGTTTGCTTGTAGTGTTGTTTGACATGCCCAGTTTGATGTTTATTGTGTCATATTATGACTTTTTGTGTTTGAAGGCTAATATTTGTTCCTTGTGATTGATGCTGTTTTGTTATTGGCATAGGCTGATGCTTTTGCTTGGAAGAAAAGATATGTTATGACTAACTTATATTTGTTTTTCAGTGGTGTCATCTTCTGATACAGAAACGATGCCCCTGCTTTCTGATGAAGGTTACAATTTTGTTCTTAAGGAAATTGATGGAGAAGACTGTGATATGGATGAAATATTTGCCCTGAAGGATATGAGTTTCACCTTGATTTCCACTGCGGAAGAAGTTGCTGTGCGTGGACAAGAGGTGATGTTTTTTCTTTTGTTGTTGGAAAGACATTTGATGGAATCCATGGTGATGTATTTGGTGTGATACAGACCTGCATGAAAAAAGCATGCACAGTGAATGGTTCATTGTCATGTATGGAATGTGAAGTGCATTTAGATTGGTGATGTTTTCTTGAGTATGCTTAGGTTTTAAATCATACTGGAGGCATTTGTTGTATGGCATGTTGTATATCATGGTTTTATTGTATAACTTCCCATACAGTTGTTTTATTTATTTTCTGTTCAATGTTTGAACTCTTTTGATGGCTTTGATGACATAGTCATTCTGAAAGAGAGAGGGAGATCATTAGTTGACTTTTTACATAAGTTGCTGAAACAAATCACTCTCTTAATTTGTTTCATTGTAACAATAGTAAAATGGTGGCATTTAGCAGTTTTTTTTTGCAATGGCCACATTTTTCCATTTTGTGTTTGCCAGTGTATTATTTATTCTCCAGTTGTATGTTTCCAAACTGTGATTGGTTTTTAGAAAATGAAGCAAGTTGGAAGCCATGAACGACGGTGTGGTATGGAGGGTTAGCATTCGAGGACGGCGGAAACTAAGAGCGGAAGGTGACGTGCTCTCCGGCCGGCAGGTGGCCACGCCGGCAGAGCCGCAGCCGCCGCCGCCGGCCGACCCCGAGCCGCAGAGGCAGCAGTCCAGCCCCGGTACCGCCAACTCCATGCCGGAGGTGGACAGCTGGCCGGGCGTCCACGACTTCAGCGTGACAGTGAAGACGCCGCCGGCCGAGGCCACCGGCCGCCAACCGCCGTACGTGTACAGCGACTCAGTCAAAAAGTTGTACACTGACGTCATGGTCGCCGTCCCGTTCAGCTTCCGCACCGGCGGCGGAGTGTTGCCGCAGACGCTGCGTATTCGCGCGTTGCCCGTCTACAAGGACGCGCATCACCGCCAGTCGCCGGTACGTCGGTGCGCCACCCACCGCGAGCCGGAACACGAGTACAACGCCGGCTGCGAGCACCTGCACCACGTGGTGCGCGCCGAGCACCGTGACGCCAGGTGAGCAAGTTGTCCGGCGGAGGTGGTGCGATCGTAGACGTGGTGACAGCAGTTGGCTTGATCATAGCAGAGTGTTTTCTGTTTTCTGGTTTTCTGTTTTCTGCCCGGGCTTGAGACAATGAATGGTGTGAATGGGCGCACAGTTGGTCTCTAGGCCCAGTGGTATCATCGTTTTGTGTTCTCAGTGTGGGAGAGACGTTATCGTCCGTTGAGTGTCCCTTGCCGCATTGGTCGTGAGTGCTGTGAATTTCCGGACCATTGTGGCTCGGTGAGCGGCGGATGGCGAGCGCCCAGGTGGGCCCGGCTGCTGTGAGCCGCTAACCGGGCCGCGCTCTGGTGACCTTCAGGTACAGGGAGGACCAGGAGAGACGGAGCGTCACCGTGCCATTCGAGCTGCCCGAACCGGGTGCCGCCGAGTACAAGGTGCTGTTCAAGTTCACCTGCATGAACACTTGCGTCGGAGGCATCAATCGTCGCCGGCTGATGATCGTCTTCACTCTCGAGGAGCGGAGGTAAGTGTGGCCATCTGAGGTGCGGAGAATGTCCTCCGTTTTGTCCACAGCATGGCTGGAAATTGGTTTTTATTCTTGGTGTCATATAATTTTGTTTTGGAGTAGAAAATTTTCCAAACAATAAGACCGTTCCAAATTGGCGTTGTTGGGGTAAGTTAGTTAAGGCATCGCACCTGCCTCTTAGGGAATTGAGACAACAGAGTCATTTGCATGTAGAGTTGGAAATTCGTCCACATGGTTATAATGTAGCTTGTTGATGGAGACAGAAGGTCTCACTTGGAGTACATGTTTTTGGAGCACATATTTTTTGTCGATCTTCAATACCAGAAAATAACACTTGTCCAGCCTTGGTCTTCAGAGATGCAGCTTTTGTTTGATGTGGCATGTTGTGCGCGATTTTCTTTTTGGTTGGTGTCTCATGTCTGGTATGTGCATGCCAGGTTTTGCCCTACCATTTTCTAATGCTGCTGGTACCTTTGACGTGTCATTTTGTCATGTTAATGACACCCAGGACGTGAAGTTGTGTCGTGCTTCAGGTGTCCGGAGCCTGTAATTGTGCGATGCTGCCATTATCGGCGACTGCGTTATGTTTTATGTTTTATGCGTTATGCCATTACGTTTGACTGCGTCGTGCTGCCGTAGTCCGGAGTGTGAAGTTGATTTGGTCTGTGCCCGGGCGCCGGTGATTGGTGGGCGCCGAGCGGCCGTGTGCCGATACGGACCGGGCTGCTGACGCCGACCGCCTCCGTCCGGCAGCTCCGGCCAGGAGCTGGGACGCCAGTCAATCGAGGTGAAGGTGTGCCGCTGCCCGCACCGCGACTGGAGGACCGACGAGAAGCGCCGCCAGGACCGGCCGCAGCCCAGCAAGAAACGCCGCGTGTGCTCGCCGCCACCGCAGCGGCCGCCGCCGGCCGACCGACCGGGCCAGTTCCTGCTCGATGTCAGTGGTCTGAACCCGGCCTGAGCGGGAAGGGATGAGGGCATTCAGAGACACGGAGAAGGACGGAGGAAAAATGGCGCAGCCAAGCTTGGTAGCTGCTGTGGTGATGAGAAGGGTGAAGGTTTCAGTCCCGGTTGCAGGCCAGTTATAATCTGACGCGTTGGGCCGCGCTCTTCAGGTCTGTCGTGTTGTTCGAATGCTGTTTGTGCAGCCGTTTGTGTCGTGGACAGGACGCGGACGCCTGTTTTTACGGTTGGCTCAGTGGGCGCTCTGCCGTTCGCAGGCCGGAGACATCACCATGTACAACTACCTGAAGACGGTGCGTGACGCGGCGCTGGCGCGTGACGCGGCTCTGGAGCGTCGTCACGCGGCGGCCGGCGGTGAGGCCGGGGACGCGACTCCGGCCGCTCTGCGTCGTCAGCCGACGGCTCCCATCAAGCCGGAACTGGAGTTCCAGTGAACGTGCGGCCGGCGCGCCGGGCAGCGGCCGGCGCTCGCGGTCGACGCAGGACAGGGCGAGATGCAGGCCGGCGTTACCGGGACGGTGTGAGCGGTCGGGAGAACCGCCGGCGCTGTATATAGGCCTGGTGCGAAATGCCCAGTAGCGTTGTCAGCGGTTTTGTTTACTCGTCGATGGTCGAGTAATGTTTCCGAATGATTTGCTGCAGTGTTGTCATGGCTCCGTTGCGTTTCCGGGCTACTGTATTATATGTCTGTGATGAAAGGGAGAAGTCCCTGTCTCCGTGGATTGAGTCGGGGAAACTGAATTCGTCTGAAGATGCAGGTTTCCTCGTGGATGGTTAGTCGTTTTGAGAAATGTTTCCATTTGTAGTTCGTGGCAAAGTACTGGAGATTGGTACAGAACATTGTTTAGAAGTGCATTTTGCTTGCAAATTGTTAACACGCGCACGACTGGTAGTCGGCGCTCTGCACGCCCGACAGGGATTGGAAGTGTGACCCCGACGTTCTGATTCGAGAACAGTCGCGGCACACGGACGGAATGGCTGGTCGTACAATAAAAAATACGCATGCCGTTGTAAAACTCGTGACAAGCAAAGGTCGAAACTGACCTTTTTACTTTTGGAAAATATGTAAGGCATTTGCGCCCTACATATGCTTTCTCATAACCGACTACGTAGACCCCAGAAACGGTGTGAATCTGAAGGGCCGTGATGAATCAAGTTTAAGGGCGTCAACGAATCGGTAAAAGTCCAGCAGGTACCGAAACACGTCTTCTCTGATTTGTTTAATAAACACGCCAAAGCACTGAGTGAAGACGATTTCCGCGCGGGATGGAATGATCGGCCACAAATTATTAGCGTTCCTTTGTTTTCATAAGTATAAAATAAGCCTTCCGAATCGGTGGTTCGTGATGCTAAGTGGTTCCTGTTAAGGTTTTCAGTGTTATTTTTTTAATTCGCAAGTTACCAATCTACATGGCTGCCGAGGCTTTATTTGCAAAAGCCTGTTTATTCCTAGATTATGCAAGTTTTCGAACTTTTCGAGACTCTTAGCATCATTTGCAATAAGCCATTCATCGCCGATTTTGACTGCGGTACATTTTGGCTCAGCAGGTATTGAAACTCAGGGTAACAGCTGGAGGTGATCGATGTCTTTGCCTTATGGCGACCATTGGATGTCGACTCACTGAAAATTTCGTGAAAAATGTCGTTAATTTCCTTAACGAACAAAAGGCTTGCCAATTGACGTGACCTTGGTTGAATGAACCAGACACCTCCGAAAAAAAGTGAAATAGGTGAATTGTTGCATTTTTGAAGGTCTCCAATACCTGTAAGCTGGCTGCGATATCGTGTTTCCAAAAAGTTACAGGGCGCTGAACATTTTTGGACATAGGTCCATTTCACCCGATCTAGATCAGACATCTGACTGGACCTGAGGTGAAAACTTAAACAGTAGATGTAAAAATGATCAAGTAAAAGATAACCAAAATTTCGCGTCGCTGAGTTGTTTTGTTCTCTCGCAATCTTTGAAAACCTTTGAAATTAACTTGCTCCCAACCTCAGTTGGCGGGAAGTTAATCCCCCCCTTTCACTCCCTAGTCGGGTGCGGGTTAGAATGGACACAGATGTGTGTCCAAATGCTTAACCACTGCGATTTAGAAACCAGGAAGCGAAGGTATCCATGCTTTACCGTTCGAAGCGTCGTTTGCACACGAGTGCTATAAGGAATATTCTGTGGGTGATTGGTCCGTTACTTTCATTGTTGTACATCAAGAAATCTAGACCAACAACGGCTCCAGCAACGAGTACAGATTTCGATATAAGCCATGCCGTAGGATAACCTGATCGAGTTATTTACTAATCTTAAGACCGTTTTGGAAAAGCTCCGACCGTTTGACCTCTAGAGGTCACACAAAAAAACTTGAAGTTAGCAACAGCCACAGCAATGGCTCCAGCAACGAGCACCGATTTCAATGAAAGCTATGTCATGAGATAACCTGACCGAATTGTTCATGAATCTGACGTCCGTTTTGGGATAGCTCTGACCGTTTGACCTCTAGAGATCACAGCACAAAACGTTAAGTTGACAACAGCCACAGCAGACGGCTCCAGCAACCAGCACCGATTTCAGTGAAAGCTATGCCATAGGATAACCTTGACCGACTTATTTCTGAATCTGAAGTCCGTTTTGGAATAGCTGTGACTGTTTGACCTTTAGAGGTCACGTGGAAAAACGTGAAGAATTTAAAAACAGCATCATCTCAAGCAACAAACACTAATTTCGGCGAAATATATGTCATAGGACAGCCTTTTTATTTCATATTGTATACTATATTTCAAAAATATTTGTTGGTTTATGCAGCTGATTGGTGGGGGGGGGAGGGATGACGTCCGACATACACCTCCTCCTATAAACTTAAAGCTGTTTGAATGTTTTTTCATCTTTGATTTTTGGAAACAAAGTACTTTGAAGTCTCGGGATAGGAAGTCTCTGGTGCTTTCAGTGCCCCTTTGGCACTTTCAGATGCTCTTTTGGTCGTATATCAGGTAGTGTCCCGATATACGCAGACCCTAACAGCTGTTTCGTACTCCTGAGGAAACCATGCTGATCGACTGCAATCCATTCTAAGGTGATGGGGACTGCCATTGCATTACAATCGCACTCTCAATATATCGCCTTCTGTGCAAGGCTGCAACGTGAACGCAAACGGGTATGCTTGATCTGATATCGAGCTATTGACATTTTGTCACAGGATGATCCCGGTGTTGCTGCGGTCACTCCTATATATCATCTACAGTACAGCTGTGTACTAATGGCAGACGTCTGGCCCTCCACTGGCAAGTACTTACTATTCTTTTAAAAAACTGCCCAGACAAAGCCGTGGTTCGAGAGGTGAACATGACATATTTGCCATCAAATCCATGTTGTCTGTCACCCCAGCAGCCGGCACCACGGTATCGTCGGCCGTCACCACGCTGCGGCAGACCTGGCGGCACAGCTCGTCACCGACTGAAGGGAGACGAGCATTGCCCTGGAGCTTGGTCTGGACCTGCGGTCGCCGCTCTGCTCGATCCCGTCCCCCTTGAAAAGTGGGATGACTTGTTTGAGTGAGACTGTTTGAGACTCACTCAAACAGCTGGATCCGCTCCGCTCCTTGAAGACAGTGACAGCGTGGAGTCGGCAGGGAAGGACTAGACGAGTCACGGAAGTTCAGCTGGGATCGAGTAAGAGGCAGTGCTGTGAGAGCAGCAGCGTGTTTCATAACATGCAGTTCAGTATGTGCCGTATAAACAACCGCGACACTGTCCGTGATAGTAGTGCTAGATCATGAGATGGCGTTGGTAGCCGGTGGTCGCAGACACATCATCCGCACGCAAGACCTGGACGATGGCCTGTTTTTTTTAACGACAGCTAGACGGTAGTCGTGGCGCCTAAGCGGGAGATACTTCAGTTTTTTTCGGTCGTATTGCTTGTGCGTTTTTAAGGCACATTTCCATGCGGCAAGCGTGGTTGAGTAAATCTTCGGGTCGCTTATCGGGACTCACGTACTAAGGCATCGTGCTTACCAATTATCTTGTGCGATGTTGTCCTGCAGTCGCTACATACGTTGTTGGAGCTGCGCTCCCAGGACAAGCACGCTGAATGGTCTCTGGACTGTAGCGCAAACACGCAATGCAAGTGAAGGCGGTAGCCATTGTGAGCTTGTACTGCGCTTCTAAAAGTCTGTCACGATTTACGAACGTTTATCTTGCGTGCCCACGTGTAATTCGTGCCTGCCTGTGACCTTCGGTTACTGTGGAAAAGATATGGGCCATTCCACGTCAAATCGCACCGTGAGTGACCCGAAGAAGAAGTGACCCGACCGTTTTCGATTTGGATCCTGGGTGACCTCTGAGTTCAAAGTAACAGGCCATCGGTGATGGACTGTCACAGACAGGTGTGATAGGGCCATTCGAAAGCGAAATGTTCCAGCATTCATAAATAAGTTAGTCTTTCGGTGACCTCTGGTTGACCTCCAAACCCGCTAGGTCACATGGAACGTTTTCGGTTCTCTGTTTACCCACCGCGACCCTCGCAAAAAATGTAGCACAATATGTCACCAAGTATCTACCACAGGCGTGGCGAAAGAAACGGGTAAACTTGTACGTTCCCAGATAGTTTGAATTCAGTGTTGCCAAGTGTCGCTTGAGAAATATCCCTTGAAGCTACTTCACGAATACTGATAACGTGGCTTTCTTCTGTCCATTGTTCTAAAATTTCGTGTGCGCAATGTCCTGCGAGCATGCTACACATCACTTTAGTTTTAAATGCTTGCCCAGATAGGTCAAAGGTCATGACTTCCCACCACCAATCGACCCGTACCATCATCCTTATCTGACATACCCGTCCTTCGCATTTCCACGAAATTGAGTCTATCGGGTGTCCTAAGGCCTAAAGCCAACTGAGATAATGCTAGTTCTAGTCTACGTTTAATGCTAGGTTAGGTCATGGCGATATAACGTCATAAGTGAAACCTTGCATGTATGTTTTCGCCTCCTCGAACGGTGGCGTGAAGATGCTTTGCCTTTTTTGATAACATGCACGAATGTAATGCTTGGATTATTCCTATTTACATAGGAAACGGTCCCACAAGGACATACAACTGTGACACGTTAACACTGGATGTCATGCTGAGTCGCATGCATGATGACAATTGGACTGATTTGCACCGTGGGTGGTAGAAATGGTTTCCGTTGACCTTCCCCATCGTTCAAGCCAGACAAACAAATCTGTATGCATCTCTTAACAACGTTCACCAAATACAACGTGAGATCATGTCAGGTCACGTCACAGGTAGATGCCAAAACGAAATGAAATACCACACTGTCTGCAGAACGCAATTATTGTTCCTAATCAGAAGCAGAAAAATTAATATTTGACCTGACCTGGCTTGACCGTGACCCGACAGTACGCGGACAGAGCAGATTTAATTATGACGAGACGTGGTTTCAGTTCTGTACTTTGCGCAGTTAAGAATCCCGGCGAGTATTTATTGCTCCTTGTCAGGAAGAGTAATGCAACCTTATCTGACCTGACCTAGACGGGCCTTGACTGAATGGAAAGCGGGTAATGCAAAACTGATCACGAGAAGGTTTCACTTCAGTTCTTTTTGTCACGAGGAATCAAATCGCCTGCGAGTAAGTACTGATCTTTACCATAGAAAGTAAGACCGAGATTCAACTTGACCTAGGCTGACCTTGACCCGATATTTTTTTGCATCTTGGTATGCTTCTGATGAAAAGGATCGTGATCTTTTGTTTGATACTGAGCTGAAGGCTCTAACGCCAGTATTGCCGATAATATGATGTGTGGAACAAATTCTCTCCGCGAGGATCGGCAGGCGGCCACCAGTCGGCAGACCGAGCGTCGGCCGGCAGGGCGAGGGAATCCAACAATCACAATTCAAGGACTTCGCGGGACGACGTATGGAGCCCCCCCCCCCCCTCCGTGCGGCCCACCCGGCGGCCGACAAAGGGAAAATTACGACAGATTCGGCAGACAAAAGCCAGAAAGACGAGAGCGTAACGATCGTCACGCATGGAAAACTCCCCGCCGCATGGCCAGCCCGAAACCTATTCATGGAAGTTTTTCAGCCGCAACGATCGTCACGCATGGAAAAAAAACTCTCGGCCGCGCCAGCCCGAAACCTGGATCCGCCAGAGCGGTACAAAAGCTCCCGTCCGCCAGTAGGGAGAGTTCAGAGACATCATTCGGCGTTACCTGAGCACAGCTCGGAACCTCGACCGACTACTGTGAGCGGATTCTTTCTCGTTGGAACCATGTAAGAGCACCACTGAACTCCGTTCTGGCTGGGCCAGAATGGAACTTTGTAGGATCATAGAAATTAGGCAAACTATGCACTTCATTGTGTAATATGCAGTAGTGCACGGGTTAGGAACGGTTATGGTATCTGAACAATAGATTTATGCTCTTGTAGTCCTTATCGGTTAGAACTGGCCTCAGTGTCTGTGCGCATCATTGTTAACGGCACGCTACTGCTAGAGCATTGGTTAGGAACGGTTATGGTATCTGGACAATATACCTATGTTGAATCTTACCTCACATTGTCTAGAGACTGGGGCTGGAAACCCCTCAAGTCATGAGCAGACGGTCGAGGACGAGATAAAGCACAGAGGAAAACCGGAAAATATTCCCATAGATGCACGTACCGATGTCAGTTTTTCCGACGTCGTGTTATGCGTTTTACGTGATCTGCGACGTCACCAGTCACGTGACCAGGGTTAACATAGTATTTTCTAAATCACGCAAGACTCTGGGCTATCGATTGGTGGTAAACCAGTTCAGATCCGTCAGTTAGATCTTTCGATACCATAGGGATTCCCTTTTTGACATCCCCAGGCGGCCACGGGTACAAAAACACGCCATGCGGTGCCGAGTTAATCATATGCCAGGTGAGATAATAATATTATCCTTTTCTGGCGCTGTAAAATATTTCGCCCACCACGGCGCGGGGTCGCTCTGCAGTCGGCATTGTGTGGGCCACGCGGTGGGAAGCGGGCGCCACCTTTTGCGCATGACCAGCACCAAGGGTGCCTGATTCAAGCGCCCGCCGCCAGGCGGTGGTCGCCTCGGCCGTCTGGTTGCACCCTGGCGGTGGAGTCGCGCATGGCCGCTAGACGGCGGTGGGCGCTGCATCAGGTGCCTAGAAGGCTGCTGCCGGGTTAGGCGCATGCGCCAAAGGGGTGAACGACCCATCCCGTTGCGCGCGCGATGAGGGTCGCGAAGGCCCGGCTTTCGGGGCACTCCGCACCGTGGCTTCTTTGGGGTAGGTCATGTGAGTGTCGGGCCAAAGAGGGTCTCGAGATTCTGGGGTTGGGGTTTCCCCTGCGTAAATGTAGGCGCTGTGATTGTGAGTGTGTTTGTATCGAATGTGTCACGCTGAATGCTAGGATTGGTTGTACGATTCTGTAGCCGTAACTTGTAATTAGTGAATACATGGGATACTAGGGATCAGTTATCTTTCTCCTTAGTGCGGGGTGTCGGGACTACTCTGCGGTGAGCGCAACACGTGTGTGTACCGGGTCGCACGTAACGACCGTGTGGCAGGCGAGCGAAACGGCGATACCGATGGTTTTGGCTCCCGTGACGAGTTCGGCCGACGACTCACGGTGGAGGGTGGAACGGCGCTGGGCGGTGCGAAGCGCTGTTTGGTGTCGTGGTAAGGTCCGAGTCCGGAAGGACCGGCCTTCCAACTTTCGACAGCGCCAGACCCTAGTGGGCGGACGATAAAAGCTATTTTTCGCATCACTTCTCCGTGACCTTTGGACTACTTCATTATGTGCTCATCATTTCTTTTCGATAGGGCCTTGAAAATAATACCCGTATCGACTAGCTGCAACATTTCACCTATACCCATTCCTCAGTTTCAGGTGAATGACCGACACCTGATCTACGTGACGTCTAACATACTCCAAAAGATCAAGAACTTCGAAGGCGGTGTCATGACCTCGATGCTTACCTCGGTGTTATGTCGCAGTCTGATTTACAATAAAAATTTTATGTCGTCACATAGGCAATGTGTTGGACATCTTTCAGTGGAAAACACAAACTCAAAATGTTGCAATTTCGATTGGTCACGGCTATAATGAAAGGTCACAGGGCCACGGGGTAAAAATGCCCGGGAGTGATAACTGCTGTTTTCAGTGGATGTAGCAGATCATCAGCTTTCAAATGACATGCGGGTTTGATCGGATTCAAAGAGCCATCGTAAAGACAAGAATTAATTTCTGGTCCAACTTTCCAAATGACCCTGAAAATTGCGTGAGATTTATTTCCTGGCCCATGTGACCTAGAAACATGAAAGTCAGAAAACATAAAGAGATAACATAAAAACATAAAGAAACATAAAGAGATAGGTAGGTATCATAAATAAATGGGCAGTTAATTGATGTGTGCCATTATCATGAAAAGAAATGCAGTTGAAATTTGTAAATACGACAACATGTAGTAATAACGTGTACTTTTGTATATGTAACTAACTATGTATGACGTCTGGGACGCTTGAAACCATATTTGTAACTACATGTGCGCCCGCCCTCTCCGGCCTCTCCGTACCGGACAGCACGTCCTCATGCAGGACCTCAAGATGAGTCTGTGGGAACGGTCGGTGACCGTCATGGGCATTGGCTGGCGACGAAATGGCCTGGCACCGAGCGCATATACTGGCGCAACACCCGGTGTCTGCGACCTCCGCAACCGTTCGTGACAGTCTTGCAATGAAGCGTCAGAGATTGAGACAACGGCGACGGCAGCTGCTCGATTCCGGCGGCCGCCACGGCGGCGACGGCAGCATTAAGGGCGATGGCAGCCGCGACAGCGGCCCTGACGACGTTGGATATGGCGACTGCGGCGGCCTTGGCGTCAGCGGCGTTGCGTGTGGCAGCGACTGCATGGGCGCCAGAGCTCCGGCAGTGCTGCCCGCGAGGCGGGCTGCGGACTGGACTCGGGCTGCGAGAACGCCAGCGGCCACGGAAACTCTCGGTTAACTGGTCTGAGCCAGTGTATCGTTGCGTGCTTGTAACGATACACTGGCTCACATGTGACAGGTACGGCTTTCTTTCACATGTGAAAGGTACGACAGCAGAGTAGTAGCCGGGCCAAGCAGTGATGATCGGTTTCGTGATTGTGATCGTGATCGGTTTCGGGGGGGATGACTGCATTGACCCACCTGGCCATGGTGGGCAGCGGCAATAGACGTTTAACCAAATGAGCCACCGACACGGCAGTTACATAATACTTGCACCTTTCTTATGGATTATTACTTTGCTGTCATGGAAACATGGACATACCGCATGATATTGTGTCCGTTAAAATCGGGGTGAAGATGAAACACAAGGGTCCGACAGCCAAGATCTGGGCTGCTTACTCGATGCTTATGGCGGGCACCGACGAAGTCATTCCCAGTGACGTCACACAGTGGCTTGCGCAGAATGTAAACAAATCGCTTGGTGACGGTACCTCTTATAGAGGGCCGTAGGTACCGCAAACTAGCTATTGTAGGAACGTTTGTGATTGGAGCGGTCTTCGTTTTCTCTTTCTCGGGCATCAACGTGGATTGAGCGATGGTATGTGTTATTTGTTTTCATTGTAGTGCATGATTCTAAGGACGGAGCCCTGTCCAAATCACTGATGTTGTCAGGGGCGCTTTTAGCACCATTCTTTCCGTGCGATGCCCGATCTGATGCCAATGAGAATAGGCCTACATCGGATTTCAGAATTGCATCATTGTATCTGGAGTACTAGAAGCAGAGGGGATTTCACCCTCAGTTACGCCATAATGACCTTTGAGTTCGTATGGAAGGTTACCGTTTGTCGTAAAAGTGTTAAACTGCATGTTATTGTGTTTCTGAAAGACCAATCTATACAATCTGGTCTATCGCATCAGGTTTGGGAAGGATGGAGGGGTTGTTGTACCCCTGTAATGTTGAAGGTTGACAAATAACAAGTACTGTTGATGGTTAATCCTCTTGCCTGGTTTTAACCCTATTCCTGGGGGGTTAAATGATATAGCTGATTCCTGGCAGTGAAGTGGGTTTGGTTCTGCCGAGATCCCCCAGGTCCTCCTATTTTTGGTTGCCAAAGTAAAAAAAAATTGCACCATGAAAATAGCTTCCCACCAAATATCAAAGGTTGCACTTTACATCTGTGCCTGATACCCATAGGCCATGTTACCTGCATGAAGGATGGAATAGCTCAGGATAAGAGGATCATGAAGTAGGAAGGAAATCACAGACCAGTTTTGGCGGATTTCATGCCATTTCATGCGTGAACAACTGAAGTATGGCAGTTGATGCAGTCTACACGAAAACACATGATGCACACACACACACTCATACATTTATATATATGCAAGTCCCATTGAATGCAAAGGTATTGCTTGCTTGCTTGCATGAACTTCTTTTTTGCCTATTTCGATGTTTTATGTTTCCTTCTGTCAGGTCAGTTCAACAGGAAGAAATGTAATACAGAACATGAAACAGGCAAAATAAAACTTATTTAAGCACCTTATGCCCTTGCATTCAGTAACATTGTTATAAATGGAAAACTTTTGCCAAGGACATGCACGTGTGCACATGTGCATGCACGCATGCACGCATATATATGTGTATATATATATATATATTTATATATATTAGGAAGGTTAGAAAGCAGATTGCACACATGCATTGTTTATTGAAGACTACAGGGAACTTGGCAATGATGATCTTTGATGTGGCTTCACTTGTTTGTATAAGTCTTTCCAACGAATGTTCATTAAGAATGCTGCAAGTGTTCATTATAAGATAAAGAACAAACAGAAATTCATACTTCATTATGGACCTAATGTTTCATCTACACATGGGATATCTTGGGAGATAAGTATGGGTGAACAACATTTGTTTTGCTTAAATTAAAAATGAAAGCACATAGTAAAGACATGGCTCTTCTGATTCACACACATAATTAAACATGGACAAGCAGCACTGAAATAACACACAGTAGATCAGTGCAGCATCTGTTCACATATTCACAGTTTAGGCCCTAGTGGTAGCCCTTCAAACAACTGCAAGGTCCCACACATGTTAACATGATGGTTTATTAGTGGCTCCATATCCCGAATGAATATAGCTTAAAGAGCCACCAGGTGCTGTTTATCCATTACCCTTGCCAAGATATTTATGTTCGAGTTGATGGTGCCCCGAGTCGTGTTCATGGTGGTGTTCTTCTGTGTGAGTAAGTGGGTCTCCATGGTGCAAGTGCATGGTTATGCACCTTGTCAAAGATGTTGTGGTGTTGCTGATGTATGCACTGTTGGCAGGGAGTGTGTAGTCTCCCAAAGGGTATTTGTAGTGATACATGACATTTGTTTGTTTTAATATTGCTGGATCACCTGACATGTTGTTTTTTTAAAGATTAACAAGGCAGTTGTTGGACTTCTGTAGTAGATTTTCAACACGATCTTGGCTGTTGTTTCTTTTGCTCTGCAGTTGCGGTCTTTGATGTTACGAAGTGCCTTTTCATGTGCTCGGTAGCCGGGAGATGTCACATTCTTATAGAAGAGGTGGTAGGTATTGCCATGTTCAGTTGGTGTCACAGGTTCCAGTTGTTTGGTGACGGCGTAGCTCATTTCTGCATCGATGACAGAGGTGAGATAGTTGTTACTGACCAATATTTTCTTAACTCTTTTCCACTCCTGGTTTACCAGAGCCCATGCTAAGCAGTGCTTCAACTCTGGGTGGACATAGGCCTCAATTATGTTAGCTTTGTACCTTTCAGGGCACTCGTTAGCGCCATTTAGGCACTTTCCAACGTTAGTTGGCTTGCGGAATACGCTTGTCTGATACGAGCTTGTTGACGCGTCGGTGCTGAAGTCCGGAAAACTGATCCTGTTTTCTGTGCTTTTTTCGATGGCGAAGCGAAGCCCTGATACCTCCTCGAGCCGCGATGTCAGTTGATTGAGGCAGTTGATGTCTCGGACGTCCACGAGAATGTCGTCGGTTTAACGGCAGTACGATGCATCAGACCAGCGTATTCCGCAAGACAACTGACGTTGGAAAATACCTAATGGCGCTAGCGAGTGCCCCGAAAGGTACAAAGCTAGCGTAATTGAGGCCTACGTGCACCGAACGTAGAAGCACTGTCCGACCTGGGCTCTGGTACACTAGGAGCTGAAGAGTTAAGAAAATACTGGTCAGTAACCACTATCCCGTCTCTGTCATCAATGCAGAAATCAAGTACGTCATCATCAAACACCAGGGACCTGTGACACCAACTGGACATGGCAACACCTACCACCTCTTCCATAAGAATGTGACGTCGGCTACCGAGCGGATGAAAAGGCACTCCGTAACATCATAGACCGCAACTGCAGAGCGAAAGAAACAACAGTCAAGATCATGTTGAAAAATCTAGTACAGAAGCCCAACAACTGCCTAGTTGATCTTGAAAAACAGCATGTCAGGCGATCCAGCAATATTGAAACAAACACGCAGTTTATCATTACAATGGTCTTTGGGAGACTGTGCACTCCTTGCCAACATTGCTTGCACCGCCAATAACACAACATCCCTGCAAGAGATATAAACATCCACTTGCAACACGGAGACCCACTTGGGCGCCGAATGACCCTGCAGTCGGTGCGCCCCTAAGCCCCAATAACCAACCAACGGAGACCCACTTACTCACACAGAACAACACCACCATGAACACGACGCGTGGCACCATCTCTCCGTGGCACCATCGACTCCGTGGCACCATCTGGAACATAAATATCCTGGCGAGGGTAACGGATAAACAGCACCTAGCGGCTCTTTAAGCCATATTCATTCGGGATATGAAGCCACTAATAAACCGTCACGTTAATGTGCGTGGGACCTTGCAGTTGTCTGAAGGGCTACCACTAGCGCCTGAATTGTGAATGTTTGAACAGGTGTTGTACTGATCTGCTGTGTGTTATTTCATTGCTGCTCGTCCATGTTTAATTATGTGTGCGAATGAGAAGAGCCATGTCTTTATTATTCGTGTGCTTTATTTTTCATTTAAATCGGACAAATGACGTCGACCCGAACCTATCTCTGAAGAAGTTTCATTTGTAGATGAAACGTTACATTGGTAATAAAATGAGATTTTTTGCTTGTTCTTCATTTTATAGTGGACAATCGCAACGTTCTTAATGAAGACTCATTGGAAACGAAACGACGTATCCGAACTATCGAAGCCATATTAAAGAAGACCATCAACGCCAAGTCCGCTGTAGTTTTTAAGGGACATTGTATGATATATATATATATATATATATATATATATATATATATATATATATATATATATCACTGTTCTAGTATACGTTGACGCTGCATCGGACCAGAATACTGTTTCAGAAGTGTACAATTATTTGGGTCATTTGGATCTGAAGTTAACCATAATTCAACGTATTATTATCAATGGCACCTTTGATAACGAAAACACCAGATTTGCCTCCAGCTCCTATGACGAAGGCTACCCTCTTGGTGCCAGAGGCTGGCCAGCACACAGTGTAAGTGCCCGTGATGTCCGTTTGTCAATTGATGACGGGATCTTTATCTGGAACATATATCGTCTCTAGTACTTCAAGTCTCGAACTGTGCGAGCACTTAGAGTATCGTAGTATTTTCTAATATCACTGATCTTGTGAGTCGTGCAGCATGATTGAGCTGCGCGTATCGCTTAGGCGCACCATCTTGGGGGTGCATCGTGATGCTTCGAGATAAGGAGGCTGTTGTGTTGCCAATATATGTTGAGTCGAGTACACCAGGCACTCAAGCATTGCATCACATAACCCCTCATTCGTCGGGAACTCACCGGAGCAAAGAGCATTCATAATGGTATAGTTAACTGTACCATTATGACGTTCGATGAACAGATCCGACGGCAGCTGCACAAACACTTCTCTTTACCAGTTAGACATTAACGCGAAAACGAGCGGGTTTGGGATTAGCAAGATGAAGATCAAAACTCACCTTTCATACAATGTCTTTAGCTTTGAAAGATAAAGGTTCATGTGCTGGATTTGTCAGCTGATAATAAATTTTGGTTCTGCTCGCCACCGTCCATCCAGCACTGGTCATGAACACCTGTGTTTGTTGTTTAACGTACAGTCCGTCGATTTCACCAATTATTGACACTCGTTTTGATACTTATAAATCATAATATCTGATCTAAAAACTTTCATTGACATTGTTAATGAACATGGCTTGCATTTGTGTCTCTCAAATGGCTTGGAATGTGTTTCAGATTAGAGAATATGTGGAGGTTTTGTCGTTTTTTTCGTTCCCAGAATACCTGTTTTTCTTCATGGGTGCAAGTACCTGACTTAGGACTGTTCAGAGATTTATTCATGAAATAGTGAAAGGAACATATCGGCGAACGTTCTGGAGTGTTTGGTCAGATTGTCTGAATCTAGATTAGTAGATTCCCAATAAGCATTTGACTGGGGAGGGTATGTCTATGAATCTGCTACGCCGTTTGCTTTTTGGCATTTTAAATCTTCCGCACCAGATCAGCCGCACGTAATTCGTTTATTACGTACATTATCCGAACGAAATATTGAAGTCACATGATGTAGAGTTATACCACTTTCCTTTTTTCAAATATTGCCACGTTGGAACGTGCGATTCTTGGTTGATATTGCACAACTTATGGCGGTTTATACGTAGAATGTTGCTGCAGACATCTTCACAGGATTGGTGAAGCCTGGTACGATTGGGTGGACTTTAACCCTGTTCCCGGAGGGCTAGACGGTATGGTCGATTCCCGGCAGGGGGGGCGGATTCGCCCCCCCCTGAGATGTCGAGAACTACTCGTCCGATTTCATCGCAACAAACGGCAATCCATTTGCCGTGACGTGAACTACACTTTTATAAAAAGAAATTTTCAAAATTTTGAAATGTGTGGATACAGGGGAGCAAAAATATCAAAATGGGGGGTACTTTTGGACTTCTTATAACTCCGTTGTTTATCGGCCGATTTCAATGAAACTGGCATGAATCGAGAGATTATGGATAGCGCTTTTACCATGGGTACACAAATATGAAATTCATGGGCATTCACAGGGTTTCAAAAATAGGAGGATTAGTTTTCTAACAACTGAATGAACAAAAGAAGCAAAAACACTTTTTTGGTTTCTGCTAGTCATGTTATGCTAAAGAAGTACAAATCGCATTGCAATGTTTGTATAATCGTAGCATAGGCGGTGCCAGGGACATGAAAAAGGGGAAACTGTCATGGTCACACGTTGTTCAGACCAACTTGTGACCTTTGATCTTAAATGACCTCCAGTGACCTTGGGGTCACTTGGAATGATGTGTGCATTCAATATTATCTGTAAACGTTTTCAATCATTTGAATTCACTCTATTTTAAAAAAATTTGTTTGTGGCTATCGCGATATAGGGTACGCGCATTAACATTTTAGGCCATAGCTCCGTGACCCGACCTGATATCAAACGGAAACTTGGTACACAAGTAGAGGGCACCCTTCTACGTCATATATATTCCAGGTTTAGCATTTTAAAAAAACGGCGCCGAAATTATTGCAAAAAACATTTGAATTTTGACCTTGACCTGACCTTGTAAAGTGACCCCAGATAAACAAAATTACATTTGTACATTGCCCAACTGTTTAGCTATACATCCATGTAAAGTTTCAAGGTATAACTTTTAAGCTTAAAAACTCTGTTTTTGGCAGGCATTTTCCTTTTACCCTCAACATGGCCAAAAATGGCCTGAGGTACCTCCCAAAAACGTTGGCTGGCTCCGCCCCTGATTAAAAAAGAATTTTGAAATTTTGTCACGGCGCGAAGAAAGAATAGGTAGAAAAAGTCACCAAGTTTCGTGAAGCTGCGTTGAAAAGCCTGGAATTGACAAGCAAAAAACCCGAGAGGAGGCGGATTGAGCCCCCCTGCCGGGAATAGGGTTAACCCTATTCCTTGGTGGGGGGGGGGGCAGGTTTGCCCCCTCTAGTTTTTCTCGCCATTTTCAGGGTTTGAGGAACTGCGGGACGAAATATGGTGACTTTCCCTAAATATGTTTTTCACACGTTATGGCAAAATTTCGAAAATTTGCCTCCTCCAAGGGCGTCTCCAGGACACGTTTCATGGAGGTATGTTTGAGGAAAATCGCGTGTCCTGGAGATCTCTCACTTCTGCTAGTCATGTATGATTCAGATTTCGTTTATAATATCACAGAAAGTTGAAATGGTCGAAAGGCTTGTAATCTGCGTATTTTTAATTATTCTTAAGAAAAATAAGGGTCATTGGCAGATCCAGCGGCATGGAAAAGGGGCATTTGTATTTCCTTGTTCCCAGGAATGTATGTCTTATTGTATGAATAAAACAAAGCTTACGTTTGATACAGACTTATGTATCGTAATTTACGCATATAATTCACCTATTTTTGCTGCTAGAAGCATTTCCAGTCACCGGTTCTAGGCTGCACATCAGTGTGTCTAACAGACATATGGATCGCTGTGGTTGATTTTACTAGTCTCACGTATATTACGATCAGATGCCATGTATTTCATGGAATAACGGGTGAGTACGATGTTTTTTGACAAAATTTGAGTCTATGGTATGGAAGTTGTTCCTAACGAAATGTCACGATTTTTGGTACGTCAAAAGATTTAATTGTCCCAGTTTGTGTAAAAGTCAGGCTTGTCGCACCGGACTTTTAGGGCCTTGTGTAGCACAGTACGGTCAGTTGTGTCATAACGATCAGAACCAGCTCCATGCTGATGTAAAGAGGATTATTTTATTTCTTCTTATTCCTGAGAAACTGCGACTAAGTTTACCAGATAGAAAGGTATAGGACTTGTCTGGTAACTGCATCTGCGTTTGGTCGTTTGCCACATGCATATAACCTGGCATATGACATATAGCAGTATTTTCCTATAAGCTCGCCAAATTAGGATATGCTGTAGAATAAATTAACACTTCCCAATAAACGTGTACCACTTTTTAGATGCCCTGGATACGCCTCTTAATAATGAAAATCAACCACTTCTTAACATATCTGGTATACTTATAAATGGTTGGTAAAATGGCATGAATTAGAACAAATAGATTGGCATGAATTAGAACAAAATCGGTCACAGAATATCGTCAGGAAGCTGACATAAGTAAACCCCTATTTATAGTCCCATTTTTAACCCCCGATCCCCGCTTTCAAAATTTTTGGCTTTTCTTTTTTTCTTAGAAATGCAGAACTTGCTACTGGCTACCGAACGTCGCTTTCCGCTAAGAAATAGGCTCAGAATACGCGGACATGGCGTGGAATTCTAGGCCAAAGGCCTGATATCGCCTTGGCATTAGGTACACCGGTAGAAGATGAATTGGCCTTTTACAGTTGTCTCATTTTTCGGCAGAGATGATAAGAGAGAACGAAACTTCTGTGCTTGGGAATGATTTTTTAATTTTGACCTCGCCTCGTGACCTGATCTCAAATTAACTAGACCTTTTTCTGTTTATTTTTATTTTTTGGTTGGTTATCCTTGAGCACATAAAATACTTGAAAGTCTGCCGTTAAAACTGTTTGTGGCAACGGTTTGAAGTTTACCCTGAAAATGATGTCTGAAAACCTTGGCCTGAATTCGCCCCCCCCCCCCCAACTCGCCGATCATGAATGAGCTTGGCATGATTCGCTACTGGGTTTTGTAAAGCCATGGCAAGTTTGGCGCGGCTGCGCCGCGCTGTTCGCTAGCTATTGCAGAAAAAAAAAAAAAAACCAGAAGGAGGGAGCAAGTTACGTCCATCCGAGCGCGTGTTACAACCCGTCCGGTACCGCGGGTCGGATTTTTACATTCCGTACAAGGAGAACGGGGATGTGTGAACAACCTGCTCCCCCTTCCAACTCGCGAACCATGAATCGGTGGAAAATGAAAGGTACGTCACTGGAAAGCATTTCAATAGTAAAGTTCGAAACAGAGAAAATATTTTTTTTTGAGAACTGCAACAAAAGTAAGGAAATATGGGCAAATTAAAAAAAAAACGGGGTTTTTGCTTTCCGTAATAGCTCAGCAAGCGACCCATATTTTGAACCAAGTTGTGCGTGACAGAATAGCTCGTAACACTTCAAACAACATTCTTCGAATAAAGTTGCCACCTTTTGACCTTCGGCGCGAGTCAGTTCCGATCACGTTATCTTTCCAAAATGGTGCCTTTGCAAAATGTACGTCCTCTTTTTCTTCTTAATGATGAGAATGTTTGTATGGCTACTATGCATTTAAGAGGATATACCCAAACACTCTGCAGGTACCCAATGATCATTGCATGTTAAACCAAAGGTCAGCTGGGGTCAACTGAGGTCAAATTTTCAATTGATATCAGAGGAAAGTTCGAGTTTTTTGGGTCAGCGTTGTTTGTGAAACATTTTCAGGGGTTAGGAAGTGTTAGTTGAGGCCAAGAGAGGTCATATGATATCAGCAGCCGACGATGCCCGACGCGACTTGGGCCAGCCGTGGGAAGGAATAAATAAGGTACACATGACCATGTTGAAATTAATTTTAATGCAACTTTATTCTCTCAGTTTAGCTCTGGCATTGGTTTTACACATAGCAGTGACCCATTCAAGGTCATAGCGGTCTCTTTAGTGCATTGTGTGCATTGCTTAGGTCAAAACGGGTCATTGACCTCTGATAACCTCTAGCTACCTTCTGTTGCCCTACAGTTTAAGATAAGATTATTCTGAACCATAAATTCAAGTTCAGCATCTGTTTTAGCCCTGTAGAGCAGCAAATTACTAATGCTGGACAACAAAATTGGGTTTTTATAGAATGCATCCATACTGATGGGTCATAACATGAGCCAACATCACGGGTATTCTGGTGACATGGTAGTAGTACATGTGAGGGGTCATGTTCCTGATGATGCCTTAGCCTCAGAAGCCCAGAAAAAATCCGGTGAAATGTAGGCAAGGTAAAAAAGGCTAAAATTGGCAGGGCCTCAGGTCGTGGACCTAGAATTTTCCCGAAAAATCTTTAAGTGTCCAAATTTTTATCATAATTATGATGTTTATCATATATATCATATTTATCAGGTTCATAAGAAATGAAAAATATAAAACGTTCTGTCATACGTTATTATTGGTGCAGGTTTTAGCGTGCTAAGTCCAACCCAGAAAAAGGAAATAGGGGTCAAAGTTTTTTTTGGAAGTTGACGTATTTGACATGACTTAATCCGGGGCTGAGCTTTTGCTAGGATATGTGCAAAGAGTAATATAAAAGGCATTCCAGATTTGATGGCTGTGTGTTTTGCCATTTTGCCATAATGGCGGAATTACCCAAGAGGATGTTCAGACATCTTCCCCAATACTTGCAGGTTAACGGTCAGTGATACGTAGATCCTGTGGGAAGCGTATTTTTGTATTAATTCGCCAGCAATAACATCATACGTTAAGTGTTTTTTTAGCCACTATATTATATTTTTTAAAACTATTTTGTGTGAGTTCCGTTAGCTCTAGATGGGGATGAGAAAGCTACTGAATCAGTTTTGCATAAGCACGGGTTCAGCTACCAGCACCGTCGTTTTGTTTCCACATGAACACAGTGTTCCTGGCATTTCGAATACCACGTCACTGTCGCTGCCCGGGCCAACGCTCTTTATTCATCAAGCGTCAGCTGTCAAATTTGCGTTTGAAAATATCGTTCCCCTTTCAATAGTTGCCAGGAGGCCTGAACTAGTTGGCAGCAGATTTGTGGTGGTGATAGTGGCCGCGGAGGTCGGTGCCCTGCCGGTGGTGAGGAGGCGGCCGCCGCCGACACCGGGCGGGAGGGCGGTCCGGTCGCCACAGCCTTCACCCGGCCACAGTCGGTCGCTTACGGGCAAGCTTACAAGAGCGGCAGAAACGGGCGGCCACGCGTCGTTCTGCCGCTCGAACGGCCGCATCTGTCTCGCCACTGGCGAGTGGTGGCGATTTGTGACGTTTTATGACGTATTCACTGCATGTACGTCAGTCAGCGGTCGCTTGGACAAGGAGACCTGTTGCGCGACAGATCAGACATGCCCAAAAACGCTATGCTTCACTTTGCCATACTCGGATTAGAAATTTAGAATTACCGCACTGGATCAGGATTGGCGGAGCCGTTGTTAATGCGAAGTATGACGTATGTATGACGTAGGGCAATACGTGACAGTCTGGCAGCTGTTGCGAGACGCGGTCGCCCTGCTGCCGCGGCGGGCAAAACCGTTTGTGTAGATTGGCCTTCTCTGACGGCTGACGGCGACAGCGGGGCGCCGGGCGACGCTCAGTGGTGGGCCAGCGGCGGCGGCGGTACCATGTCGGCGGACCGGGCCGGCGGCGGCGGCGGTACCATGTCGGCGGACCGGGCCGGCGGCGGCCGGCGGGTGCGCAGTCTGAGCAGTCCGGGCCACGGGCCGACCCAGCACCGCGCCGAGCACCCGGCACTGGGCGTGGCCGGGCCGCGCCAGCAGCACCGCGTGCACCGCACCTCGCTGCCCAGCATCCCGCACTTCGCCAACATCAAGAAAAAGAGCAAGCTCGTCAGGTTTCGGTGGCGCGAGAAAGAAGATCATCTGCAGCGTGGTGTCGGGCAACCTGCTGTACGGCTGCATCGCCGGCGTGCTGGTGCCCTTCTTCCCCAGCGACGCTCAGCGCCGCGGCGTGTCGCCGTCGCTGGTGGGCGGCGTGTTCGCAGTCTACGCCTTCACGCAGTTCGCCTTCTCGCCGCTGGTCGGCAAGCTGATCCCGGTGCTGGGCGCGTCGCGCGTCTTCCACCTAGGCCTGGCGACAGCCGGCGTGTCGACGGTGGCGTTCGGCGTGCTTGACTACATCGCGGACGCCAGCGCGTTCATTGCCGCCTGCTACGTGGTGCGCGTGATCGAGGCGCTCGGCACGGCCGCCTTCCTGACGGCCGCCTACACGATCGTGGCCAACCAGTTCCCGGAGAACATCAACATGCTGATCGGCACGTCGGAGACGATGTGTGCCGTGGGACTGGCCGCCGGGCCGGCCATCGGCGGCGGTCTGTTCTCCGCCGGGGGCTACGGCCTGCCGTTCTACGTGCTGGGCGGCACCATCCTGGCGGTGACGGCGCTCAGCTGCTGCGTGCTGCCCTGGATCGGCGGCGACCAGCAGCGTGTGCAGGTGCGCCAGATGTCGCGCAAGCTGGTGCGCTCGCCGGAAGCTTGGCTGAACGTGGTGGTGCTGCTGTTGGTGGCCGTGGCCTGGACGGCGCTGGACCCGGGCCTGGCGCCGTACGCGACCGGCCAACTTGGCATCACACCCGCCCAGCTCGGCCTCTTCTTCCTGCTGGCCAGTGGCACGTACGCCGTGCTCGGGCCTGTCTGGGGCAAGCTCTGCGACGACCTGCCCAACAACTACGTCCAGATGGCGCTGTGCCTGGTGCTGGCGGCCGCCGGGCTGGCCCTGATCACGCCCGAGCCGGCATTCCACCTGGCTCCCAGCCGTTCGCTGGTGGCGCTCGGCATGACCATGCGCGAGCTGTTCCTGGGCGGCGCGTTCATCCCGACGTTCGGCAACATCCTGCGCGCCGGCGGCGAGGTCGGCCTGCCCGACAACCTGGCCTCGCAGGCGTTCGTGTCGAGCGTGTGGTGCAGCGGATTTTCGATCGGCAACACGGTCGGCCCGCTGCTGGCCGGCGTCGCCACCGAGGCCTTTGGCTTCCCGAACACGGTGACGGCGCTCAGCGTCACCACGCTGCTACTGGCGCTGCCCGTGGCGCTGCAGTGCCTGCGCCGCTGGCGGCAGCTGCGCGCCGCGGCAGCGCTGCGCGACGCCACGGCTCCGTTGGCGCGGATCCGCCCGTCGCGCGACCCCTCGCCGTCGGCGGCGGCGCCCTCGGAGCGCACGCCGCTGCTGGAGCTGGCGCCGCGACGGCCGGTCCCTGCCGGCGACGGCGGCCAGCAGCCGTCACTCCTGCCCCCCGTGTACGCGCTGGGCGGCGCGGAAACGCCGGCCCTGCTGCACCCGATACCGGTCACGCCGTGAGACGCGGCGGCCGCAGCTCGGCACGGTAGGAAGTCCACGAGGGGCGGCGCGGGCGGCGGACACCACTGCCGGCTGTCTGGGCTGTTCAGCTGATGCACGCTTTGTCTTTGATTGGCACCGGAGGAAACGCGGAGGCGACAGAATGACAAAGAGCGCGGAGTGAAATGGGCTGCGATGTGTGGCCAGCAGTGGTGTGCTTCTCACGGACAGGACAGTGTTGCTGAGTATAAGCTGTGTTTGTGAGGCATTGTTTACAAAAATGTGGTTGTTTGTCGCGTGCCGTGTTGTACATGCGACACAATCGCATTGTCGATGTTTCCTGAAATACATGATTTTCCCCGTCAAATTAAATATCTCTGCTGCTGTTTCCTTCAGAAAATCAGACTTACTGCATTGCCAACAGAAAGGTAATCGAGTCTACAGCCAAACACAATGCCTTTAAATTTTGTTGGGTTCCGTCGGGCGGGCATCTTGTGCAGAAACGCGGTTCGAATGGTGTTTGTCTGCTCTAGTCCTCACCAGCGCAACATGCCCTTTATGGCTGGAAGTTGTTTGTCGTCCTAGTGTGTCTGATTTCTGTAGAATTTATGTTATGCTCTGGCGCCTGCCTGAAGTGTTATTGCGTCTTGAAAGAAGCCATGAATGGTTCTGCGGACTGGGTTGAGTAAAGGTCAGAAAACGCTGCACGCCCTGATTTATGGTAAAGATATGTACGCAAGCTTCATATTCAAAAGCCATTATACCCAGTCCCATTGCATGCGTTTTAAACTTGTTTTGCAACCGGTAGTTTTGATTGCAGTGATGCGTCGTCCTCGGTGAGAGTTTGATTGTAGTGGTGCTTTGCACATCGTTACCTGGCCTCGTCGGGGCCGTGCCCCCCCCCCCCGTTTTGTTGGTATGTCTTGTATGTCTAGTATGTCTTGGTCCCCTGGTGGTGCCACACTAGTATGTCTTGGTCCCCTTTTCTTACGGAAATTGCGGATATTTTGGATTCGAAAGAAAGATGCATGCATACATCTTAATCCCCGCAAACGACGAAACAATGACCGAAAACCGAGGAGAAATGAACGTTTGGGGTTAGGCCAAGTAACGCGGATGGACAGTTGGCTGCCTTCTTGCGCATGATTTGGATTCGCCAGTGTCAGCAGTTGCTGTATCTTCACGCAGTTTGCAAGATCTGTGTCTTCACGCAACGTGCAAGATCGGCTGTGTACAAGGCTTGTAAAATTGGCTCCAAATGTTCGCAGCAAACATAGAAAACGTGTACGGGTTCGGAAGCAAAAAAAACATGATCTGTCATGTTCGCTGAAAGAAATCGCGAAATTGGAATGACATTTTTTTTTTTGTTCCAACACGACCGCAAATGACGTAAGGCATTAGGTGACAATCAGTCAACTGTTGCGAGACGCGGTCGCCCTGCCGCCGCGGCGGGCAAAACCGTTTGTGTAGACTGGCCTTCTCTGACGGCTGACGGCGACAGCGGGGCGCCGGGCGACGCTCAGTGGTGGGCCGGCGGCGGCGGCGGTACCATGTCGGCGGACCGGGCCGGCGGCGGCGGCGGTACCATGTCGGCGGGCCGGGCCGGCGGCGGCGGCGGTACCATGTCGGCGGACCGGGCCGGCGGCGGCCGGCGGGTGCGTAGTCTGAGCAGTCCGGGCCACGGACCGACCCAGCACCGCGCCGAGCACCCGGCACTGGGCGTGGCCGGGCCGCGCCAGCAGCACCGCGTGCACCGCACCTCGCTGCCCAGCATCCCGCACTTCGCCAACATCAAGAAAAAGAGCAAGCTCGTCAGGTTTCGGTGGAGCGAGAAGAAGATCATCTGCAGCGTGCTATCGGGCCACCTGCTGAACGGCTGCGTCGCCGGCGTGCTGGTGCCCTTCTTCCCCAGCGACGCTCAGCGCCGCGGCGTGTCGCCGTCGCTGGTGGGCGGCGTGTTCGCAGTCTACGCCTTCACGCAGTTCGCCTTCTCGCCGCTGGTCGGCAAGCTGATCCCGGTGCTGGGCGCGTCGCGCGTCTTCCACCTAGGCCTGGCGACAGCCGGCGTGTCGACGGTGGCGTTCGGCGTGCTTGACTACATCGCGGACGCCAGCGCGTTCATTGCCGCCTGCTACGTGGTGCGCGTGATCGAGGCGCTCGGCACGGCCGCCTTCCTGACGGCCGCCTTCACGATCGTGGCCAACCAGTTCCCGGAGAACATCAACATGCTGATCGGCACGTCGGAGACGATGTGTGCCGTGGGCCTGGCCGCCGGGCCGGCCATCGGCGGCGGTCTGTTCTCCGCCGGGGGCTACGGCCTGCCGTTCTACGTGCTGGGCGGCACCATCCTGGCGGTGACGGCGCTCAGCTGCTGCGTGCTGCCCTGGATCGGCGGCGACCAGCAGCGCGTGCAGGTGCGCCAGATGTCGCGCAAGCTGGTGCGCTCGCCGGAAGCTTGGCTGAACGTGGTGGTGCTGCTGTTGGTGGCCGTGGCCTGGACGGCGCTGGACCCGTGCCTGGCGCCGTACGCGACCGGCCAGCTTGGCATCACACCCGCCCAGCTCGGCCTCTTCTTCCTGCTGGCCAGTGGCACGTACGCCGTGCTCGGGCCTGTATGGGGCAAGCTCTGCGACGACCTGCCCAACAACTACGTCCAGATGGCGCTGTGCCTGGTGCTGGCGGCCGCCGGGCTGGCCCTGATCACGCCCGAGCCGGCACTCCACCTGGCTCCCAGCCGTTCGCTGGTGGCGCTCGGCATGACCATGCGCGAGCTGTTCCTGGGCGGCGCGTTCATCCCGACGTTCGGCAACATCCTGCGCGCCGGCGGCGAGGTCGGCCTGCCCGACAACCTGGCCTCGCAGGCGTTCGTGTCGAGCGTGTGGTGCAGCGGCTTCTCGATCGGGTACACTATCGGCCCGCTGCTGGCCGGCGTCGCCACCGAGGCCTTTGGCTTCCCGAACACGGTGACGGCGCTCAGCGTCACCACGCTGCTACTGGCGCTGCCCGTGGCGCTGCAGTGCCTGTGCCGCTGGCGGCAGCTGCGCGCCGCGGCGGCGCTGCGCGACGCCACGGCGCCGTTGGCGCAGCTCCGCCCGTCGCGCAACCCCTCGCCGTCGGCGGCGGCGCCCTCGGAGCGCACGCCGCTGCTGGAGCTGGCGCCGCGACGGCCGGTCCCTACCGGCGACGGCGGCCAGCAGCCGTCACTCTTGTCCCCCGTGTACGCGCTGGGCGGGGCGGAAACGCCGGCCCTGCTGCACCCGATACCGGTCACGCCGTGAGACGCGGCGGCCGCAGCTCGGCACGGTAGGAAGTCCACGAGGGGCGGCGCGGGCGGCGGACACCACTGCCGGCTGTCTGGGCTGTTCAGCTGATGCACGCTTTGTCTTTGATTGGCACCGGAGGAAACGCGGAGAAGACAGAGTGAGAAAGAGCGCGGAGTGGAATGGGCTGCGATGTGTGGCCATCAGTGGTGTGCTTCTCACGGACAGGACAGTGTTGCTGAGTATAAGCTGTGCTTGTGAGGCATTGTTTACAAAAATGTGGTTGTTTGTCGCGTGCCGTGTTGTACATGCGATACTATCGCATTGTCGATGTTTCCTGAAATACGTGGTTTTCCCCGTCAAATTAAATTTATCTTTGGTGCTGTTTCCTTCAGAAAATCAGACTCATTGCATTGCCAGCAGAAAGGTAATCGAGTCTACAGTCAAACACAATGCCTTTAAATTTTGTTGGGTTCCGTCGGGCGGGCATCTTGTGCAGAAACGCGGTTCGAATGGTGTATGTCTGCGCTAGTCCTCGCCAACGCAACATGCCCTTTATGGTTGGAAGTTGTTTGTCGTCCAAGTGTGTCTGGTTTCTGTAGAATTTATGTTATGCTCTGGCGCCTGCCTGAAGTGTTATTGCGTCTTGAAAGAAGCCATGAATGGTTCTGCGGACTGGGTTGAGTAAAGGTCAGAAAACGCTGCACGCCCTGATTTATGGTAAAGATATGTACGCAAGCTTCATGTGAAAAAGCCATTATACCCAGTCCCATTGCATGCGTTTTAAACTTATTTTGCAACCGATAGGTTTGATTGTAGTGATGCGTCGTCCTCGGTGATGGTGCTTTGCACATCGTTACCTGGTCCCGTCGGGGGCCGTGCCCCCCCCCCCCGTTTTGTTGGTAAACCCAGACTAGTATGTCTTGGTCCCCTTTTCCTACGGAAATTACAGATATTTTGGATTCGAAAGAAAGATGCATGCATACATCTTAATCCCCGCAAACGATTAAAGAGTGACCGAAAACCGAGGAGAAATGAACGTTTGGGGTTAGGCCAAGTAACGCGGATGGACAATTGGCTGCCTTCTTGCGCATGGTCTGGATCCGCCAGTGCCAGCAGTTGCTGTATCTTCACGCAACGTGCGAGATCGGCTGTGTACATGGTTTGTAAAATTGGCTCCAAATGCTCGCAGCAAACGCAGAAAACACATGTACTGGCTCGGAAACAAACAAAAAAAATTCCATGATCTGTCATGTTCGCTGAAAGAAATCGCGAAATTGGATTGACATTTTCCTTTTTGTTCCAACACGGCCGCAAAAGGCGCGATGATTGCATTACTGTCTCTAGTCAGCCATCCGGGCGGGCAAATACTGGCTATTTCGTGGCGCGCCCTGTGAGTTGGTGAAGTAGCCCACGTGCTGTCGGCGGTGTGCGGGATTTCCCTACCATCAGACTGTCCAAGAGAGTGGAAAAAACATCCGTGTTACTTGTTAATGCACATGTTATCACTTTGGTTCTTTGTAAATTATTCCTGTATTTTGCTTAGCGCGAAGAAGTGAAGAATGTGGAATCTCCGTGAAAGCAATGTGGTTTAGTATCTGTTCTTTGCAAACCAAACATTTCGAGCTGTGTGCCCTTCCCCGTCGTCAAAGCTGCATTGAAACATTGAAACAAAGTGGCATGCTGTACTTCGTAGTATTGCCTTAGAAAGTGAGTTGTGGCTTCTAAAGTTTGCATGGCCATTCAGTGGACAGTGGTAGATCACACGAACAAGTGGTGGCACAGCAATAAAAACAACGGCGGATTGCTGAGTGTTGCCGCTTTCGCTACAGGTCGGTCTTTGCGCCCCTGGCGCATTGCGTAACATAGCCCGGAATCGTTTGGATAACCGACGGTACCGGGTGTCCCAATAACAACTATAACCGCCGGTATCGGGTGTCCCAATAACAACTCGTTCCGGCCATTGTACCAACCGATAACTGTAGCAGAAGGGGCAAAGGCCGTCCGGACGTGTTCAAACAATTAGTACGGTTTCTGCCGCGATGTCAAGGGTGTGTTTTCCTGGTGCTGTTGCGATCCCAGAATCCATTCCGACTAATCTTTGTTGTTCTGGTTGCAGGGAGAGCGTAAAGGCGTGAACAAATACTACCCGCCTGACTATGACCCCTCCAAGGGCGGCCTTAACAAGTTCCAGGGCACGCACGCCCTACGTGAGCGTGCCCGCAAACTGCACCTCGGTATCCTCATCATCCGCTTCGAGATGCCGTTCAACATCTGGTGCGATGGCTGCGGCAATCACATAGGCATGGGAGTCAGGTGAGATCTCGTCTTCGATTTCAGGGGGTGGAAGGCATGGGAGGCGGGTGGTGCCGGCATGAAGAAGAGAACGAGAAACAGGGATGGTTTTAAAGGAGACATGCACTACGAGTCCGGTCTGTCGCGCTGAACTACCACTGAGTGGATCGCACCCGGGCAGGGTTGTGTCGTAGGTTATTTATGCCCGACTGATGTTGAGTAAAAAACGTCAATTCGGCTGTTATGGATGGATAACCCAACTGGAAACATTTATCGGTGTTCGTCGGCTGATTCCTCGCCCCCTCTGCCGAAAATAGAAATGCCGGCTCCGTCTCTTTGCAGCGGTGCACGTCGAGAGCAGTTGTGTTTTTGAAACATTTGTATTCTTAATCGTGTCCCGTCACTATGACGTCACGACACGTCATCGCGACGTGTCGTCTATAATTGTGTTCCAGGTATAATTCGGAGAAATCCAAGATCGGGATGTATTACACAACTCCGATTTACCAGTTCCGCATGAAATGCCACCTCTGCGATAACCATTTTGTTATCAAAACAGATCCAGCGGTAAGAAACCTTTGCCTTTGGCTCATGAACTGTGTCATCAACGAACAAAGCATCATATGTTCCTTGTTTTATTAATGTGGATGATCCTGTGTAAATCGTTCAGCAACGTTATTGCTAGCAATCCAGTGAATTGCGTACTGATGTCGCTTGGAGCACTTTGTCCTCTGGTATTTACAAGTATGTTTTAGATGTTATCAGAACCTGAACTTGGTGTTGGTTTCTCCATAATCTGGACTGTGCCTGGTATTTCCAGAATTTGGACGATGCAGTGGACTCCTCAGAAATTGGACTATGTGGTGGTGCCCTCAGAACCTGGGCTATATATTGGTGTCCTCAGAACCAGTACCATGTGGTGTTGTCCTCAAAACCCAGACAGTGTGATGGTGTCGTCAGACCTGGACTATGTGGTGATGTCAAGAAAACTTAGAATGTGTAGTGGTTTCCTTAGATCCTGGACTATGTGGTGATATTCCCAGAACGTTGGCGCTTTAGTGGTGTCCTCAGGACGTGAACTATTTGATGGTGCTGTCGTAACGTGGACTTTTTGATGGTGTTCTCACAACCTGGACTATGCGATGGTGTCCTCAGGACGTCTACTGTTTGACTTTGTCCGTAGAATTTGGACTGTGCGATGGTGTTCTCAGAATCTGGAATATGCGGTGGTGTCCTCAGAACGTTGACCGTTTGGCGGTGTGCTCAGAGTTCGGAGTCTGCGGCGATGTTCTCAGAATCTGGACTACGTGGTGGTGTCCTCAGAACGTTGACCGTTTGGCGGTGTGTTCAGAGTCCGGACTCTGCGGCGATGTTCTCAGAATCTGGACTACGTGGTGGTGTCCTCAGAACGTTGACCGTTTGGCGGTGTGCTCAGAGTCCGGACTCTGCGGCGATGTTCTCAGAATCTGGACTACGTGGTGGTGTCGGGAGCGCGGCGGCAGGAGCGGCGTTTTGATCCCGCCGAGAACGGGACCGTCGTGCCCGACGAACGGGCCAAGATCCAGAAGCTGGCTACCGACGCCATGTTTAAGCTGGAGCACGGCTCCGACGACGTGGACAAGCTGAAGAGCTCAGCGCCGGCGCTGCGGCAGCTGGAGGAAGTCCAAGACAGACTGTGGGACGATTTTGCAGCCAACAAGTTTCTTAGGGACAAGTTCAGGGTCAGTCTGGGACGCTGAAAGAAAGTTCATAAAAGTGGTCTTAAGCTGTTCCCAGGCTTTTGGCATGACTGTTAGGGAAAGGAGTCTTATTTGAACGGGAATGGGCCGATTTCAGTAAAAAATCATGCTAAAATTAAAGGTCAATGTTTCAGCGCTAAGCCATTTGCAAGAGGTAACGTTGAAATTTAGCGCTGGCCTCCGGAAGATGGTCTGTCGTTAAAAGGTTCAGACATCGATTTTCGTATGTTTCTATATAAGAGTTGGCCTCTCTCCGGTCCCATTAATAGACGATTGTTTATTTTCCATTCATGTCAAAAAATGTCTTTTTGTTTGCGGTTTTGGAACCAATTTCATTTGTGCACTGTATTGACTTAGGTAACTCAAACATCTATCGCGCATTTTTGTTTTGTTTTGGAGCTCCTTTTTGCAAAACGACGTTGGAAAATGCATAACTGTTTTCCATTCGCACTCCGGCTTTTAAGTCCTTAGCCCATTGAACACACCCTTTTCCCGCTCATCCGTAAACCGACGGGTTCCCTCGTTTGGTTGTCCGTGTCAGATTTTCCACCCTACTGCTTCTTTTCCATGACCAGATGGACGTATGGCTCCCAGTTAGCACCGTGTGACCACGAAGTGGATGCGCCCCTAAGCCCTAATAATCATTCAGTTGATTAATCCCAGCGGATCACTTGGCCTCCTATTGCCCCGTTCTGTGCCCACCTGTGTTTTACCTCCGTGACACGGTCTCCGTCCATCCCCACCTGTATTACCGCCGTGACACGGTCTCCGTCCATCCCCGCCTGTATTACCGCCGTGACACGGTCTCCGTCCATCCCCGCCTGTGTTACCGCCGTGACACGGTCTCCGTCCATCCCCGCCTGTGTTACCGCCGTGACACGGGCTCCGTCCATCCCCGCCTGTGCTACCGCCGTGACACGGGCTCCGTCCATCCCCGCCTGTGTTACCGCCGTGACACGGGCTCCGTCCATCCTCGCCTGTATTACCGCCGTGACACGGTCTCCGTCCGTGTCCGCCTGTATTGCCGCCGTGACACGGTCTCCGTCCATCCCCGCCTGTATTACCGCCGTGACACGGTCTCCGTCCGTGTCGGCCTGTATTACCGCTGTGACACGGTCTCCGTCCATCCCCGCCTGTATTACCGCCGTGACACGGTCTCCGTCCATCCCCGCCTGTATTACCGCCGTGACACGGTCTCCGTCCGTGTCCGCCTGTATTGCCGCCGTGACACGGTCTCCGTCCATCTCCGCCTGTGTTACCGCCGTGACACGGGCTCCGTCCATCCCCGCCTGTATTACCGCCGTGACACGGTCTCCGTCCATCTCCGCCTGTATTAACGCCGTGACACGGTCTCCGTCCATGTCCGCCTGTATTGCCGCCGTGACACGGTCTCCGTCCATCCCCGCCTGTATTACCGCCGTGACACGGTCTCCGTCCATGTCCGCCTGTATTACCGCCGTGACACGGTCTCTGTTCGTGTCCGCCTGTATTGCCGCCGTGACACGGTCTCCGTCCATCCCCGCCTGTATTATCTCCGTGACACGGTCTCTGTCCGTGTCCGCCTATTGCCGCCGTGACACGGTCTCCGCCCGTGTCCGCCTGTATTACCGTCGTGACACGGTCTCCGTAGGCCGGTAAGAAGGCGGCGGTAGCTGCGGCGGCCCGTGACGCAGACCTGCTGCGGCGCTCCTCTCTGAGCCTGCCTCTGGCCGCCGAGACGGCCGACGACCGCCGTCTGGCCGCCCTGATGAAACTGCACGACCCGATCGGTGAGCGCTCGAACCCGGCTCCAGAGGGCGGCCGGCGCGCTGTTCGGCGCCTGGGCGTGCTGGATTTTGACTGATGGGGTAACTGACGATCAGGTAGAGTGCCGTTCTGTGTGCAGTGCACGACATGTGCGTTGCGCACTATGCATCTTTATGTAGTGACTAAAAGGGGATCATGATGTTCTGTTGATCATGTCAGCATGCGTAGACCACCGAAAAAGTGATGTGCTTTCTGTTTTTCTTTTGTTTGGGAGGAGGATAATGTGTGATTTGGCTGCTTGTTTTGATTATGATTTTCTTTTTGTTGCTGGTTGTTTGCTTACGGTTGACGGATTAAGGAGCGATTGAAAAACAGCGGTGGCATCGTGGTGTATACACGTCGTAGAAATGGTGTGCTGATCTGATCCTGGCAAGAGGCATTGGCTCTTTCCCGCCAGGCCTGCGCTCTGGTTCCGGTAAAATCTGGTCTTTCAGCAGCGTAAGTTCATTTTTTACCAGCTGTGACCATGCTGCACGATAATGAAAACATTCTCTGAAGGACGGAAGTAAGTCAATCCTGGCTATAAGCGCGCCGCAGTTTTTCTAGTTTCACGTTACATTTTCTCGATGTCAAGTTTGATGGTTTTATCATGGAGGAATCGGCGCCACGTGTCACATAGGCCTTGCTGTCCACGAAATGGGATACTCATGGACTGGTGTGCCTCCTTGGAGGATATTTATCCTTGCTGCTAATTTTGCTGGAGAACTTTTTTCGATCGTCGGCTGCAATAAACCTGTGAAGCTATGAATAGTGCTAGTTTCTTGGGCGGGTATTTTCTGGCAAGTCGTAAGCGTGGCGAGCCTTGTGATCATCCAGTGTTCGTGTTCCCTGGCTGCGGCCGTGGAGTGCCGCTCTCTGTGCCGTACCGAAGGGGGCCGGAATTCTCCACCATTCCCGATCAGATGAAAAACGGTGTTCTGTAAGAAATACAGTAGAAAAACGGAAATTCGCTGATATGGCTTTCTTTTTAGATGCCTTTCCATTGGGAGGGATTTAGTACTACCCAGTCGCGACATGATGAAACAAGAGACGCATTGTGCATATCGTGATTTTGGGACATGTGCATCGTTTTTTGTGGTCATTTTGTTGGACTCATCTAACGCCAGCCGCGCCGTCGGTTTTCTGCGGAACCCATCCTGTGCATGTTTGTGCCCGTGAGCTGGCGGTCGCGGGCCACAGTTCTGTTGTGTCGCGCTGTAGGCTGACGGTCTGCGTCTGGTGGCGGTGCGCGTGCCGGGACACCCTGCTCGCCCTACCGGGCCGGCGCGATAGGCCGAGAGCCTCCGATCCGGTCTTATCTGACGTCGGCCGCCTGGACAGTCTCACTGAGCGGCGCGGTTCGCGCACGCCAGCGCGCCGCACCGCCGGCCTGTGTCCGCAGTGCACTCTGTTTACCCCAGACTGATGTGTTTAACTGATTGGAGGGGGGAGGCCGGGAGGGGGGACCGCCGTCTGCCGGCTGCATTCCGTCGGCTGGCCAGCCAACTGTCCGTCTCGCCGAACTCTGCTGTGGCGCAATGGAGCGCGGATGGGCTCTGCTGACCTCCCGTGACGGTACACGCGTGCCCTGAGATAGCTTAGATGCTGTGCGTTCCCAGCGCGTGTATTTCTGCTTTGATAACTCGTTATGGCGCCAGGTTAGTAACGTTAATATGTCCTGATACTTTTGGGTAAAAGACCACACGATATCAGACTGCAGTCTGGTTATTGGTGTCAGACAGATGACGTTTGCAGTTTGTAACTGCCTGTTTACGGAAGATCGGGTATTCATCACGCCAGCGTCCCCATGGTTTGGCGCCTTTTTTATTTAGGTCGTTCGGCTTGGAGATCTTTTCGGCTTTGTGTGGTGTTACCGTCACATCCAGCGACCTCAGATCTGCCCACGCTACCTGTTGGCCAGATACCGGGCATGATTTCACAGTTTGTCCCCGGAGCTGTACTTTGTGTGGCGCCATATCGTGTACACTGTCCGTAACAGCTGACTTCCCGCAGAATGTGTGACGGACGGTCTCAAGATTAGCAGCGCATTCCACGCCCGGTATTGCGCCAGTCGATTTCAAAACCAGCTAGTGACGTTTTGTTATGGCTAACAGACGACAGATATCGGTTGTCGCGTGTTGATGGCAAACGTTCAGTGACAGCTCAGGAGCTCGGTCTGTTTGGCGTCCTTTTCGTGCACTCGTGAAGGCCGTTCGCCTGTCCAACTTCGTCTGAAGTAGGCCGCCGGTCGGTAGTGTCTACAAACACTCCGACATGTGACAAGCTAGTCATGCTCGCTGCCGTTTCTGGGACAGTTTTACAGAGCTCGACCGTCTCATTGTGCGCTGATTTCTTCTAGTGCCGGTTCGTGGTCTCGCAAACACGTGGGACACAGCGCAGGTGTAGCACCAAACTTATATACGGCTGTCTGTTTTATGTACGTTGCCTAACTGTTCACCGTAAATGATATCCGACCCTTTTCAGATCGACTCAAACAAAAGAAACGGAAAGTTAAACGCATCGTTTTCAGTGTATTGTCTGCAGTCGGTATCAATCTGCAACCTGTATCAATATCCGTCTGCAAAGAAAAATAGAGCAAACTGGGCACCCACTTGAATCCGCGCATGGTCAGTTATCAGTATACGCTCCGCGATCGGCGTATACCCAGGTGGAAAGCTCTCTTCCGTTTCCAGAACTGTAAATGATCGTCACTGCCAGGGGTGTACTGTCATTGTTGAATCATCTGTGCACAGTTTCAAAACAAATAACATTTTGTACTAATGCAATATGTAAATATGCATTTTCTCATGAACCGTAACCCTACCAACACGTTCCTTCCTCCGTCACTGATGCCAGTGGCGTCCTGCAGTCGTGCAGTCGAACACCTTTGTCGGCGATCCCGACGGTGGCGCCGCGACGGCGGCGGCCAGAGGCAGTACTAGGGTGGCGACCGATGTCACGTGCTCACCAGGAGCGCTGTATTACATCGGATTCTGACGCTGGCTGAGGCGCATGAGCTGGTGGCCCCTGCGGCCGCCTTGCGTCGTGTGCTTGCGGGGTCAACTGGGGTAGGGACGCGGCGCGGCGCCGGGCGTCTTTGCGAGTGTGTTGCCTGCTGTGGTGATGAATGCGGGAACAAAATGAACACATTATTCCAGTTTAATCATGCCTTCAGTGTTGTACACGGTATTATTGCACACATGTTAAGTATGGTTCCATTCCAGCATTTCCCGGTAGTTTTGGTGAAGTACTGCGTCAGTTTTCTCTAATGACGAGCCTCCACGAACCAAACCGCCGTATATTGGTTGTGCATTTTAAACCATGGTGCACGTCGGGACTACACGTTACGTGTACGCGTATATTGTAGTCCTTTCTTCATGATTCTCAAAATGGAACCTCGGATTCTTTTAACATTCAGGAGATGTATTTGAGAAGGTTTTGGCCTTGCTTATGGCCGTGACATTTCCGAAAAAAATTGTGCTTCCATCACATAGGTCTAACATCGGAGTCAGTGAATCTGGCATGACGACGTTTTCAACCGGAGTTTCTTTTTTTATCCTGCCCGAGAAGTTATCCCGAGTGAAGAGATGAGAGAACGAAAAAATCGTAGTTTGTTGAAGTACGTGGCCTGGGGATCAGAGTTCATACTGATCCAAGTTTGGCAGGCATACCCTTGACCACTATTAATAAATATGGAGTAATTCTCCCCGAACACCGAACCAGGTGGCGCTGGAAGATCTTTATCGTGCTGTGTAACTCGACGGAACGACCACTCTGTGACCGTATGACCGCGCACCGTGCTGAAAATGTGTGATGAAAACCGACTTGACTTGGCAACGTTTCGTATCAAGATCTTTAGCCGATTGTGATCTGTACGGTCTGTGGTAGCTGACAAACCAGACCACGGATTTTTTTGTGCAAATAATATATTTCCTTTTCAGTGAGCAAACGGAATCAGGCTCTTTCCCATTTTGGCATGTGATGCAGCCGTACTATTTTCAGGCATGGAGGAGCGTCGGAAGCGAAAGCGCGAGGCCATCAGCGCACGGCCAGCCCTGGGAACGGTGGCGCCGCGCTCCGGCGGTTTTTCGAACTCGGCGGCATGGCCGGCCGGCCGGACGGCGTCCGCTATCGGAGTTGCCGTGCGGCGGAGGGCCAGGCCAGGAGCAACAGAGGCGGCCGGAGCCGCAGGCGGGTCGACGCCGGCTCTGTCCGAGACAGACTGTGGCACCGGCTCCATCCGAGCCTGACCAGGAACCGGGCCCCGCTCTGTCGGTCGACCGGATACCGGCGCCCGGTCCGGATCGTACCTCGGCCGCGGGACTGGCGCCGGCGCCCGCTCCATCGTCCAACCCGACCCGTGACCCGACTCCTGACGTGGTCTGTGATCGGACCCCTGACCTGGCCCGTGACCGGACCCCTGACCTGGCCCCTGACCGGACCCCTGACCGGACCCCGTGACCGGACCTCGGACCCGCTCTCCGGCCGGAGACTGGTCACCGGCCCCGGCGGCGGCCTGTGCCTCGGCGCCCTGCGGCGGTGCGGCCGTCAGTTCGCTGTCGCTGGTAGCGGCCTACTCCTCCACGGACAGTGAGTGACGGCCGCCTGCCCAGTCGGCGCCGATCCAGCCAAACAGGCCAGCGGGCCAGGCATGAGTGGCCTGTTGATATGACTGCGTGTGTGTAATAGCGTTGCCGTGTGTCGCGTATCATGGTTTCGTTTTTTGTGTGATTGTCCATGGGCGTGTTGAGATAACTGACACAATACCTTTTTTGTGCGTAATATATCGATGTGATACATGGTCATTTTACATTGCCTAACTTCACTGGCATTCTTTGACTCCAACCGTATTCAGCCATTTCGGCTGTAAGGACTGTTTTATTTCTGAGGGGAGCGAGTTCTTGTACGTGGGTCCGGCACATTGCATTGACAACAGTCATGGTGAGCAAAACGTCTGATGCTGAGGGGACGGACTGTTTGGCACTGGTTTGCGGTGATGCATGTAGCGTTAATGCTTGCGGCCGCTGAATTTGGGACAACTGAGGGGTGCCACCGGCTTCATATGCTGCTGTATGCTTTAACCATGTCGTTCAAAAGTGGGTGTGCGAACATAAATATGTGCCTCTCACGTTGGCGGCGCCGTTTCACGTGCGAGCGATTTTGAGAGCGCAGTGCGCCCTCCGCCGCGCCATGCCGACTTCATCAGAGGATTGCGGTGTCCGATTTCATCACCAGACATCTCTCCTTCTGGAGCCGTGTCCGACAAATGACCCCCCCCCACACTGGAACGACGGAGGGGTGGGGCTGCGGGTCAGCTTCCTCCAAACTTGTAAAGCCTTTCATGTGGTATAGCACAAAAGGAATATGTCGCCTCATTCCGAAAAACGCGTTCGTGCGGCCGCCTCGTATGACGAAGTCTTCGTTAGCCTTATCCGCACCTAACTTCAGAGGAAACCGCTTCATTTTCAACCAGAACATGTTTTTATTGCAAAACAACGGGTCATGGCAACAGTTCACACGATCAACACACGTATAAAAATGTGTCCGGCTAACCCCGTGCAGTAGCGCCTTCGTTCGGCGAGATCATTCGGTAGACCTCGCAGAAAGCCGCTGATCATCACAAGTACACGGATACTCGCACCGTGAGCCGTCATCCGAAACGCCTCAATAAGTTATTCGCTACTCCAGACACCCGTTGCCACGCTCGCGCATCTCCAGCGCGCTCACGTCCAGCGACTCCTCCCGCGGTCGGGAACGGAGCGCCGTCAGGACACGGCGGAACGCCCCGCGGCGCCGGCCGGCCGGTGTTCGGCGTCACCACCTCGGCCTCGCTCGGCTGCCGCTGCGACGGCGGCCCGGCTCACAGGTAGCGCCAGACGGCCGAGCTGAAGGATATGCGCGGGCTGGACGAAGGCCGGCCGCCGGCGCCGCCCAGCCATCCGCTCCCGCCCCCGCCCGGCGAGCGGCCGCCGGCGGCGCCGGAGCCGTATCTGAGCAACACAACACCGCCCGTCAGCGATTATCCCTCCTGCAAGGCCAGACAGGCGCACGGGTTAGTGGAGCAAACGACGGCGCACGTACCCCGGCAGGAGCGGCGACGGCAGCCACTAGAACGAAAAACAACACCATTAGTCACCGCCTAGGTCCTGAGTCTAGTGACAGTGACGTCTAGTCGGTAAACCAGTGAGGGTTCAAAATGGAACGATTGCTAAAACTCGCACACAATTATCGGTGAATCGGTTAACGGACAGACAGGCTATAAAAACTAGCCGCTACAGCATTCGCAGAGTTCTAGAATGAACCAGAAGTGCACTCCGGACACAGAACACCAGGTGGCGGCAAAAATGCGCAGCTCAGGCCAAACATGTTATCGGAAGCACTTGCCTCGAGTATCTGCGCGGCTGGGATGGGTCGCCGGCCGAACTGGCCGAAAAGCGGGATTTGCGCGCCTCCTTCAGGCTCTCGATGTTGCTCGTCACCGAGTCGAAGTTGCGCTTCAGCTGGTCGCCGAGCATGCTGAGGCGGGAGGTAGCGCCGTACCGGCCGCCGGCGCCGCCGTCCGGCTCGGCCGCGGCCGGGCCCAGCGCCGTCGTGTGGCGCCGGTAGAACTCGGCCGCGCTCGGCACGTGCGCCGTGGCGGCGCGGAAGTAGGGCGCGTCGCCAGTGCGCCGCCGCCGGCTGCCGGAGCCCTCCTCGATGCTGGAGAGTCGCGCCGGCCGCGGCTCCCCGGCCGCGTCCGGCGGCAGCGATTCGCGCGACGAGCGCAGGCTGACGGCGCTCGAGGAGAGCGTCTCGTGCGAGCCGGCCGTGTCGTCCCGCGCGGCCGGCGGCTCGTCAGCCGGCGAGCCGCCTCTGCCGCCGCCGCCGCCGCCGCCGCCGCCGCCGGACAGCTTCAGCCGGCGCGGCAGCGTGCTGCTGTAGCGCGAGCCGTCGCCGCCTGCCTCGGACGGGTCTCGGCTGGTCGAGCGGAGCCGGCCGGCGCCGTCCGAGCCGCGCAGCGAGCCACCGCGCGAGACGTCCCGCTCGCGGCGCTCGCGGTGCGCCGAGCGGCGCGACTCGGCCGCCGGCTCGTCATAGATGAGGCTGAGCACCTCGCGGCTGGCGGAACGGTCGCGGCGCCGCTCGTTGAAGCGTGGGAAGTAGCTCTTGCGCAGGATGCGCTCGCTGACTGAGTCCTCCTCGTCATCGGCGGCGTTGACCTCGGAGCCGGTGTCGGTCGCCTCTGAGGTGAGGTCGGTGTCCGTGCTGAGCGGCCGGCACAGGCCGCGCCGGCCGCCGTCCGGCTCGCCGTTCTCGGCGTGCTCGGACCCGGCGCCGAGGCCGCCCCGGTCCGGTTTCGGCTCGGTGCGCGCCGGCCAGCCGCCGCCGTTCAGAGGCGGCTCGGCCGGCTCGCCGTTCACGGCCGGCCCGTTGGATAGCTCCTCCTGGCTGCTGCCGGCGGCGCCGTCCAAGCACAGCCTCGCCAGCGGGCCCTTCCGCCTGGGCGGCTCCTCGGCGGCGGCGGGCGCAGCGGCCGGCTCCCGGCTGCGAGAGCGCCGCCGGGTCGGTCTCCGCTCGCGGCTGTGGCTGCGGCGCGGCGCCGGGCCGCCGCCGCCGGCCGGCGAGCGAGCGCGCGCCGCCTCCGCCGCCGGCGCCAGGTGGATGATCTGGCCGGCGATGTTGCGGAACACCTGTGGCTCGGCGGCGGTGGCGGCGGCGTCGCCGGACGCGCTCTGTTGCAGCTTGTTGACCACCGAGCGCACGCTGCTGCCGCGGCGCACGATGTTGAGCTCTGGCGGCGGCTCCCGCAGGGTCGGTGAGCCGCAGTCCGGCCTGTCGCGCTCCTCGAAGCCTCGGAGCGAGACCCGGCGGGAGACGGGGCGCGGGCTGGTCGGACTGGCCGGGGGCGCCTTCTCCGAGTCTGGGTAGTGGCTGAAGGCGTCGCGCAGAAGGTCGGGGTTGATCGGGCACGGCGGCTGGTTCTCGACGCTGACGCCGGGCAGGGTCAAGTTTGCTGGACGCGGTTTAACTCTGGCTTCCGTGCTCTCCTCTTCGGCCTTGACCTTACTTCGCGACCCGGACCGTCGGATCAGGCTCGGAATTCTGCTCAGCTTCTGGGTTAGTGAGCTTTTCTTCTCTTTGGCATCGTCAGCGTCGGGTCTTCTCTCGTTGACAGTCTTGGTATCGTCGTCCTTGCCTCTGTCCAGATTTAGCAGTTTCGCAGTCTTCCTCGAAATCTCGTCAAAAACGCTCCTCTCCTGCGACTTCTCCGGCTTCTTCGTCGCCTCCTGTGTCGGCTGGCCGTCGACGGCCGTCGGTAGGTTCGTCCCGCCTGCCGCGGCTCCCTGCTCCGGCTCCGGCTCCGGCCCCGGCCCCGGCCCCGGCCCCGGCTCCGGCTCCGGCTCCGGCTCCGGCCCCGGCCCCGGCCCCGGCCCCGGCCCCGGCCCCGGCCCCGGCCCCGGCTCCGGCTCCGGCTCCGGCTCCGGCCCCGGCTCCGGCCCCGGCTCCGGCTCCGGCTCCGGCCCCGGCCCCGGCCCCGGCCCCGGCCCCGGCCCCGGCCCCGGCTGCGGCTCCAGCCCTGGCTCCGGGACGGACGCCGGGGACGCCGCTCCGGCGCCGGCCTCTCGCTTCTGGCGAATGTCCTTGAGCGCGTTCTGCACGCTGCGTTCCGAGCTGCGGCTGAACGGAGAGCTGTACCGGTAGCTGGGGGAATCGTACAGGCTGACCGGGCGGGCACTCAGCGGCCCGGCGCCGCGCCGGTACTCCTCCAGTGGGCCGGGGCGGAGCTCTGATCGGAGCTCTTCCAGGGGGCTCAGCGGCTCGACACTGGAACGGTAGTCTGAGCGATACTCCTCCCGAGGGCTCAGGGGTTCCGCGCTGGAGCGGTTATCTGAACGGTGCTCGTCCCTCGGACTCAGAGGCTCGGCGCTCTGGCGGTGCTGATACGGCGAACTCGGAGGCTCTGCGCTGGCGCGGTATTCTCCGCGGGGACTCAGAGGCCCGGAACGGTACTCTCCGCGGGGACTCAGAGGTCCGGAACGGTACTCTCCGCGGGGACTCAGAAGCCCGGAGCGGTGACGGTAGTCCTCCAGCGGGCTGGAGCGATACTCAGACACGTATTCGTCACAGGGACTACGTGGCTCAGCGCTGGCACGAGAGTTGGAGCTGTCGCCGCCCCGAGCGGCGTAGGGAGACTTGCCGCGCGGCTGGGAAGGGCGGCCGATCCAGGAGTTGAAGGAATACTCGTCCCTTGCTTCGGAGAAGTGTTCGTCCCGCGGCGAGCGGTGGCGTACATCCCTCGGCGCGGAGTACCGTCCGTCCGACGCGTCGTGACGGCGCCGGTCCTGGGGGCTGCCGCGACTCTCCTCCCTCCCGCCCGAGCGGTGCTCTTCCCGCGGCCGCTCCGCCGCCGCCGCCCGCCGCGTGGCCCTCTCCGCCTGTCGTTTGGGCGTCTCCGGACTGGGCACGGGCGTGCGGTCCGCGTCCTCGGCGTCGGGCGGCTCGGGCGGCGCCGGCGACAGCGAGCACCGCTCCGAGTCGGCCGCCAGCGTGAAGGAGGAGCGGCTGCTGCGGCCGGCCGCCGGCCCGTCCGGCTGCCGCTCGGCCGGCGCGCCAGCGTCGCGGCTGCGACTGCGCGGCCGCCGCTCCGTCTGGCGTAGACTGAGCGCGCGGCCGGCCGGCCGGCGCCGCTCGTCGGCGGTCGGCCGCGGCCGCTCCGCCCGCCCGCCGGGGGAGGCTTCGATCAGGGAGCGGCGGCGCCCTGGCCCGGCCGCCGGCTCCTGGCTGGTCGCTGATCGCCCGCCGTCCCGCCCTTTAGCTTCCCCCGGCGGCCGGTACGCGTCGTGCAGACTGCGCGGCCGCCACGCCACCTTGGGCGGCTCGCTGGCCGCCTCCGCCGGCGGCGCGTACTCGCGGCTGGAGGTGCGCGTGTAGACGCGGTACGCCGGCGGCTCGGCCGGTGCCGCCGACGCCGACACTGACGCCGGCGCCGCGCCCGCTGCCGCCGCCGGCCGTCCCAGCGCCGGGTCCTGGCGCAGGAAGCGGCTGATGAAGTCGCGAGCCGAGCCGGCCCGCTCGGAGCTGGCGCCGCGCTCCTCCGGCACGCCCAGCGGCGAGTCGGCTGTCGACGACTTCTTGTAGGCCAGGAACTTGCGAGGCCGAGCCAGAGGCTCTGGAGACAGTGGCTGCTGCTGTTTCTGCTCCTGTTGTTGCTGCTGCTGTTGCTGCTGCTGCTGCTGCTGTTGCTGGAGTGGCCGGACGAAAGGCTGCGGCGCCGGTCGGCCCGGCTCGCTCGGCTCCTCATCACTGATGCTAGGCAGGTCCTTGGAGGGTGCGCGGGCCGTGTACCGGCGGGGCAGGCTACGCGTATAGCTGGCCGGGTCGTCGTCCGGCTCGAAACACTGGCCCCGCCGCCGGTAATCTGCACGCAGGGGTCACGGTGGAGCAAACCAGCGCCGATAGCCCGATAGATGGCGCGCTGGTCGGCTGCGAGGCGACGGCGAAACACTGGCTTTAGGCGGGAGGTAGTGTACTCGGATCGGCATTGGGGTTCCATACAAAAGACCATGCTGACTGTGGCCACGCTCGCGGAGTTTCGAGATCAGGTCACGATACAGTGGTGGTGATCAGCTAATGCTGGCAGTGATGGAATACTTGAGATCGGATAATGACATGGGCCGGTCATTGGTTTTACTGAACGCGGCAGTTGGCGAAATAATCGCAAACAAAACATCGCATTGCCCTTGTGAAGGCTAGCGCAGTCTGAAGAATTAACCTAGTGCATAAAAACGACCAAGCAATAACCAAGGCGTGTGGTGCTCCAGCAGTCGAATAACGCAACAAATCAGAAGGCAATATTGTGTAAACATGATTTAAAACGATCGTGTCAGGCCTGCTAATAATAAGGGCAATTCAGTGCGGCATGCTGAACTAAAAAAAAAAAAAACAATCTGAGATTCAAACGAACCGATCATCCACATGACCGGCGGTATGAAGTGACAAAGCGGAGCTCTGAACGCAGTGCATTGAGGTCGATAGCGAAAAAGGCATCATAAATTTACAGTTTCTCTAACATGCCTGTCCTAGAGCACAATCAATGGCAATATTCTGCTAGCAAACACACTGCGACGAGAGGCGAATGTACCTTACGAAGCCGAAGCAGAGCGCGGTCAGAAATGATTGGGAAACGAAGCCCTCCAGTGAGGCTGGCCGCGCCCTGTGAACAAAGTGGGCCGGGCAGGGACCGTTAGTCACTGCACGCACAGCAATCAGCATGCCCAGCCGTGCCCAGCCTGCCTCCGCTGCCTCCGCTCATGGTGTTAAGCATCGCACTGGAAGTGCGCTGGTAATGTCTGCCTGATGGACGAAGTCACAACGCTGAACGTGACTTTGGTTGCTGGGAACCGACCACGGACAGTGCTGATGCGGGCTCCGTTTCGGAAATAAAATCAGGACTGACTCCGTCAAACTCTCAGATGAGTCCTGAACTAAGCAGCAAACCGTCTTTGAATTGCAGAGGATTTTTTCAGGGAAAGGTAATCCCTGGGAAAATGCGATTTATTTCACGGTAACGTAACAAATGTGGGCTTACCGTTTCGCTCTCCTGCCATGGGCTCTTTCCGGCATGTGCTAACCGAAGATACAAAACCGCACCTATGTTTGCAGGAGTGGAACTTTAATATGAAACAAGAGGTCAGATTTCCCATCAGTTTTAGAAAAGCCATGAAAACCGCTTTGAAAAAGTTCCACTCATGGCTTCATGGCTCATTTAATGTAACAGTGTAACAGCGCACTGTGTCCAGCGAATATTACTACTAAACCGACAGAATCTGCCTCAGTCTGCGACACAACAAACAGAGCGGCGGTCCCGGTTTGGGCACGCGCCGTGTGAGCAGGGCCCGGCGGCCGGGCACGGCCGGGCCAATCATGCCATGCCTGTTAGTGGCACACGTACAGACGCCTCGCTACTGACTCTCCTGCGGGCACTGCCTGCGGGGCAGCGTGGCCGCGCCGGCTGCAACAGTCACGTAACATGACGTCACATCGGCGTGATACCACCGTCCCGGCGTCCCGCGGGCCGTGACGGGACTTGGCCGTGACGGGACGGCGTGACGTCCGGCGATGGGACGTCAGGTTAGGGGAATCGTGACAGACCAGAGGACGACTGAAGCTGACGCCCGGTTCGGGGGCGGGGAGCACCTGAGCCTTCCGCCCAGGCCAAGTCTCGACGGCACAGCAGTACACCAGTACAACTACAGTTAAAGCCAGAACATTCTCAAGTAATGCTGGGATACTTCATATTGTAGTTGCTGTACAGTTATTCACTTACACACATAGGACGACCAATTCATGTAGCCAATGACTGCTGGCCAGGGGGCTGCTATACGAACCGGCAGACACGTAGCCAAGGGGGCCATGCCCCCCCCCCAAGACAAGCAGTCTACACTAGATATTTAATGATTTCGCAGCACTTCAAAATTGTGGATCATATATATACAAAAACAAACATTATATGTTTTTCCTGTACCTTAAATATCAGGCCAATTACATAAGACTGTTGCTCTTTCTTATACACTGTGTCATAAATCAGTAGGATATGACAAAATTTGACATTTGCTCCTCACCACTGAGGAAAAATCCTGGTTACGTGCCTGCGTACTGGTACTTTTTCAAAGTGCAATTCGGCCAGTGTTAAAGCTGATCAGCGATAACGGGTGAATTTGTTGCCACTAAACCATTCTTCATTGCTGATTATATTATGCATTACATTCAGAGAGTTTCCGGCAAAGGAACTGATTTATGCGTGAAGACGACGGTCCGTTCGGGGTTTCATGGCTCAGTGTACGAGACAGCTGAGCGGCGCCGTCTGGTTCCGTGCCGACCGCCGGCCACCGTTCAGCCGCGGCGGCCGCCGGCCCGTCCCTGCACCACTGGCCCGGTCAGCTGGCGGACAGACGCCCTACGCGCTATTCAAGTGCCAGCATGCGTCAGAAGCCGTCGCCGGTAGCGGGCCCGGCCGGCGGCAGCACTGACTTTTGGGCAGCGTGGAGAAAGCGTCCTCCCGGGAGCGGGTGCGTCGCCAGGCGGGCCCGGCCGCGGCACCCTCCTCCTGCTGCTGGCCGCCGCTCTCGGAAGGCTGGGAACCAGTTGACGACTGCCTGAGGGCGAGGCGCGGGTCGCCGGGTCAGGGGCGGCTGGCCGGGGCCGCCGGCGGCCGGCCAGCGCTCACAGAGGTGACGCCGCTGGCCGTAAGTGCTGCAGTCGCAAACTTGTTTGCCCCCCTACAAAAAGCGGGTATGAAGGTATTCAGGGCGACTTGAAAGCGGAAAACGGTTATGGTGATTTTTGCGAATAAATTGTAGGATTGGAGAACCCATATGATTGCTAAACAAGGTACACAAAATGCTGCCTAAGACTTTTCGAAACATTCACTTCATCTCCTGGGTCGAAAAAACACTAGCCATTACCTGAGGTCGCTCTCGCCATGTGGTAAAGAGGGGCTGGGAACTATCAACAGAGTTTGTGGAAAGTCTGCCAGGACCAAGAATACTTACTGAAAGCACTGAAAGGAATGAAAGCTAGCAGCATGGAAGAAAGAAGAGTAATTGTTAGATGAATGACCTGTGAAAACGTGAAGAGCATGGCGCTTCTTCACAAATTGCACCAGTATGCAGACGATAGCGTAGTGATGGAAGCAGCTGAAGTAAAGCTCAAATAACAAAGCATGGCATACAAAGATTGCAATACATGACTAACAATAGTCCCATCATAACGTTATACGGGTAAAACTGTCTATATGGTATTGTCAGTCTTCTTACGCCACGCTCCACGTTAAGTGAACAAAAGCGGAAAAACTGGCATTTAGAACAACAGAAGCCAGAAAAAATGGGATGGGAGAAATGACCAGTGGGAAAACCATGTTACCTCGAGTACGATGGCTGGTCAAACAACGACGTTCGTGGAAAGCCCATAGGCTGATCGAACAAAGAGCGCATCTGACTGTGCATGCCCCAGATACTGGGCTGCTGTGGCTGCTGCTGTTGCTGCTGCTGTTGGCTGGATCCGGGACTCTGATTCGCCAGCAGCAGGGTGCGCTGGAGAGAATAAGCGAAGTGTGTGAATCGTATTATACAAATACCAATATTTATATTCAAATACTAGCACAGAGCTCGCCAGCGGTCAAAATTCGTGGAAGGCGTGGTGTACATAACGTCGTCCTCCAAACTAGACGCCGGATCTCACTTTGAATCAAACGTAGACTTTGACACAAGTAAGCACGTTCAATTCTCCGACTCTCAACGAAACCCGAGCTCGTGACTCCCCCTTGTCGACACTAGCGAGTCCTCCCAGACTGACTGCCACCGTATCCGTCGGACATAAGCCCGCTCTGTTCCTAAATGGAGCGCAGCGTCTCAGTTTCTGACGGTGGCCGCGGCGCCGACCTTGAGCGGTGAGTCCTCGGTGCTGACTCGCCGAGTCAGGTTGCGCACGCGGTCCAGCAGCGTGGTGAAGAGCGACTCGGCCGTCAGAATCTCGAACTGGTCCTCGTCCTCGTCGTCCTCGCCGGCCGAGCTGAAGCTCTCGGAACGCTCCACCGAGAAGCCGGTCCGCGGGCGGGACATCCTGCCGGGGACGTACATGTGTACATGTAGTACATGTAGTACATGTGACCGACACTGGCGGCCGGACGCCGTTACTGGACGCCGGGGTCGAGAGCCCACAACTGCAAATGACCTGCTACAGCTAGATACAGCATGCATAAAAAACAACTCACGGGATACAATAAAAAATCTGTCGGCGAGAACGGGATGAACGGCAAGCCAACACTGGGCCGCAACAATTGAGATGTTTTGCGCTCACCGCTGACTTCAGGCCCACGCCACAAAGATCCCTAGTTATATACGTTTTGTAAGTACACAAAACTACGCAACTGCTGACAGTAGAACACCTTTCAGATATGGTTCGATTGTTCAAAAGTTAAACCTTTGGAACGTTTCTGAGTTATACATCGGTGCACGGTGTATTGATTTGATGTCTGAATAAAAACAGACCAGCACGCAGTCATACTGATGTTGAAAAAGGTAATATACCAGGAGCAAATAGTCAGGCTGTCGGTTGCTGAGAAGGATTATTAATGACAGCCAACAGTTTGGCCTGGAGGCTATGAATGTTCGGGCTAAACACCAGGCTGGAAAAAGAGCAGCTAAAATTGTTACTGTTACGGAGGGTAGCTCAGCAACGCATTCAACATGAGTTTGTTACGTGACCTGAACCCTCTCTTCGTATTCCGGCTCGCACCAGGTAAATGTTCCAACAAGTCTCTACACTTGAAATATACACCACTCAGCACAGCAAGTGTCTGCGTTTGTTTCGAAAGTCCTCTCACACTTAGAACTGCTGTTTCAGTTTCCGTGGTTACCTAACAACCATACGCTGAGGAGACAAGTTTTAAATATCTGGAGAAGTTCACCTGAAATACTGGTCAGGCATGCAGAAAGGCGTACAGCTATACCAGCGGGCAGACAACGTGCAACAAGCTGTTTACGACGTGCAACGTATCCGGTCACTGCTTCGAGGCATTCGTTCGTGCAGACATGCTTAATCACATCCCACTGGCCTTTTGTAAAGACAACGAAGCATCGGTGTACCGTCCAACCACTGGGTACCAACGCTTTCGCGAGCACGCCAAAGGATGCTTTAGCGATTGGGGGCCCAAAAAATCATTCATTTAAACTAGTCCTTCGAGAGATCTTTCAGCACTGTCTAAATACGCACCAGCCCCAGAAACTATTCTAGACTATTGCATTTCGGTCTGGAGCTTGGAAGATGAGCCTGATAGTCATCTAATGGCAGTCATCTGCCAACAGCGACCTCTGAGGTTCGTCAGCGGTCGAGCGGTTCCTCCACTGACGGTAAGTCGCTGCCCGGCACTGAAGAGGAACATTACCTGGCCGGTTCACTGGTCCACCTGGGCACGGCGGGATCTTACCTGGCCAGTTCGCTGGTCCAGCGAGGCAGGGCGGGATGTTACCTGGCCGTTTCACTGGTCCGCCTAGGCAGGGTGGGACATTACCTGGCCGGTTCCCTGGTCCAGCGGGGCAGGGCGGGGCGGTATCTGGCCGGTCCACTGGTCCGCCTGGTCCGGGCGGGACGTTACCTGGCCGGTTTATTGGTCCAGCGGGGCAGACCGGCGCCCAGTTGGCCGTCCAGTCCGCGCAGCGAGCTCAGTTTCTGAAGGCCGAGCGGCGCCGCCAGCGTCTCGTCGCCGCCGTCGCCCAGCAGGCTTCTGCGGCGGGTGGCGCCGTCAGTCGAGCGGTCGGGACACCGCAATCGCCGCCGCCGCCGCCGGGGCGGCGCCGGACCTCCGGACCGGAGCCGGCGCCAACCACGGGGTTGCCAGGCAGGGGGACCCGGGGTGGCCGGCCGGAGCAGCAGGCCTCACGTCAAACGGCACCGGGTACCCTCTCCCAGGAGGAGCAAGGGATACGTCCGCTGAACTGAGGCACGTCCGCTGTTCGGCATGGAGATCCACCATACGGAACTGGGCGTATGTCGGGATGAACACCAAAGACACCCGAGTACACTCATCGGGTTCTAAGGGTACCACAGGATGCACCTCATCCAGGATAGCCAACATTGGCTAGTCATAGATCCCGGGTGCCAGTGGTCGATGGTTAGAGGCCTGAGTTACGCCCGTTCCCCTGAGTCCTTCCGGTGTGACACCGGAAGGACTCAGGTGCAGCCCAGTACCCGCGGTACCCGTCCCCCGGTGCCTGCCTGGTTGGTCAGCGCGGATGCTGGCGGCGGGTCACATTCGCGGCCAACACAGAAACGGCAGTGAGAGACAGAGACCAGGCCGCGCCAACTGCGGACAACCTGGAGTCCACCAAATGTCACGCTTCGACATCAGCCGACTGATAAACTAAAAAAACAACAACAAAACGCAAAGTCTTTTCTCAGCCGAGTTTACGACTGTCGTGCAACATTTTGAGGTTTAGCTTTACAAAACAAGCGAATACCAGACAAACTGGATGATTTTAACCCGCGGGCCAGCTTGGTCTCATCTCTCGGTATCGGTGCAGGTGAGCAACAGCAGGTGTCGATGCAGAAATGGCAATCATGCATTTGATAACATCCAGCCCAGGCACTGGGAGCATCTTCCAAGTATTTACAGAAACAGCCAACAAAAAGAAAACAGCGTTAGGTTGACAGGGCTGAAATCGTGCGATTCGGTGACACCAGTAGTTCGGCCGGCGGCCGGTGGCGGCGCTGGTATCGAGCGGCGCCAGAGGACGCGCCGGCACCAGGCGCCGCGCCGCGCCGCGTCGCGGTCGCCGGGAGTCCGCTCACCCCATGCGCCGGTGACCGGAGAGCCGCTGCGAGCGGAACAGGCCTGAGCCCTGCGCCGCCTCGGCCTCCTCGGAGGCGGCGCGCACCGGAGGCGTCACGGTGCCGCCGCCCTCCAGCGCGATCGGAATGATGAACTCGCGCGGCGACTTCTTGATGGGCTCCGGCGGCGGCGAGGTGACGCCGCCGGCCGGCACCGACAGCTGTGGCCGCGCGCGCGGCAGCGAGCGCAGCACTGCCTGCCGCATCGCGTCGTCGCCGGCCAGCCGCTGCTGTTCGGGCAGCGACTGCAGCGAGGCCGCGTGCCGCACGGCCTGGGCCGGCCGCGCGGCCGGCTCGGCGCGCCGCGCCGCCGCCGTCGCCGCCGCCGCCGCAGCTGCCGCCGCCGCCGCCGCCGGCTCGTCGTCGGCGTCCATGCTGATGCGGATGACGTGCTCGCGACTGCCGGCACGCTGCGGCGGCAGGCTGTGCGCCCGGTCCGGCGCCGCCACCGGGAACGTGACCTCGGTGCGCTGCGTGCCGGCCGGCGAGTTGACGGCCGCCGCCACCTCGGAACGGTACTCGGCGCGCGAGCCGCGCGGCTCCTCCTGGCCCAGCACCACACGCATCTCGGTCTTCTTCTTGGACGGAAGCGTGGCGTACTTGAGCTTGGGTTCGACGTCCGACTTGCGGCGTCGCGACACGACATCCTTGAGGAAGCTGTTCTCGGTGCCGACGCCGGTGTCCTTCTCCTGGGCGTGGCGGAAGATCTTCTTGAGCGTGTGCTCCGGCTCGCTGTCGCGCGGTGTGAGTGAGGCCGACTGGGGCCGGCCGGCCGGGGCCGACGGAGCGACGGCGGGTTCTTCCTCCGCCCCCGCCGGCGCCCGCTCCGGAATGAACAGCGTTGGCCTAGGCTTGGCCGGCTTCTGCTTGGCTGGCCGGCCGTCCTCTGCAACCGACTCCCGGCCAGGTGCCTTCTGCTGTTCCTGCTCCAGAACGACATCCCGATTTGGCACTTTGGTCTGCTCACGTTCCCGGGGAGCTTCGGACGGGTCCGGTGGCCTGTTCGCGGGCGACACCTCCCGAGCCGGCAGTTTCGGCTGCTTGGACTCGACGGCCTCCTCCGGAGCAGGGGATCTGGAAAGCCTCCGCGCCGGAGAGGCATCACGGCCCGGCTCGGCCCGTTCTTCGGTCTTGGACGCAGGCGACCTTGGTTGCAGGAAGGTGTCTCTAGGACGTTTATTCTCGGAACTGGACGTCGTTTTTGATTTCTTGGAGTCGTCGTGAAGCCTTTTGTCTGTTGAGGACTCCGTTACTTTTTGAGCAATGTCCTCCTCGATTTCCTTTATTTCGATCTCTTTCTGGGAAATGGCCTCGCCCACCTCACGAATGGCACTAACCATTTCACCAAACTGAACAGCTACCTCTTCCCCGCATGCCCCCTTCTGTTCTCGAGAGGGTTTAATTTCTGTGTCTCCCGCGGGTTCCGTAGAAACCAAGCGTTCCTTTTTTACCTTCTTTTTCAACACCTTCTGTCCCGATGGCGTCACACGGGACTGAGACTCACTGCCTTGTTCACAAGGCTCGGCGGGTTTTGCATCAGGTGCTGGTATTCGGCTCTCTTTGGTCTGGTCAGTGAACTGAACGGATGGCTTTTCACCACTCCTTGCAGGGGATTTCTCTTTTCGAGACGACTGTTCGCCGTTAGTCTTCACGCCAAGCTTTCCGTTCTCTTCGACGCCGTTTTCTTTTACCTTAGTCTTTTTCGTTCTGCTGGTGTCTTGTTTCAGCACAGTGCCGGAGCTTTTCGACGAATAAACACGTCCCGTCATGTCCTTCAATGGAATTGGTCCACCCGCGTCCTGCAGTATCACACTTTTGGCCTGAGTGCCCTTCCTCAGCGGCACCGATTTCAGCACATCCTTCGGCTTCGACTCGAAAGCCTTTTTGGCGTCTGATACCTTGATGCCCGTGAAGAGGCCAATAACCGGCTTCTTCTCCTCCGGCTTC